>CM029618.1:20571632-22971632 GCA_017311315.1 Dendrocalamus latiflorus
CGGGCGGCAAAGACGCCGCATATTTGGGCACCTCCCCAATTAGCTCGGCATGATTATGTCGCGCCTCGCCATTCTCAGTCTTCACAGAACCCGCCATTACGAAAATTCAACAACCTCGTACCGTGATTAACCACGCTCTGATACCACGATGATGCGGACCAACTAAGGATTAGTTGATGCGTAGGGATGGCCCGATCTTTCCCGGTACGATCAGCGAGGTTCCTTCTCCTTGGATAGAGTCTTCTCCTTGTCTTGATGCAGCAAACGATATTGATAAGGGCAATTTGCACTAGTATGCAAGGCGCACACTAGAAGCAATCCGCCGAACTCCCCAAACCGTGAAGTCAGCAAGAAGACACGAATTAGAAGAGATGAACCTTGTAGATTTGATGGGCAATATCAAGAATATCATATTCTTGCCTTGCACAAACTTCGCAAACCCCAAACGAGAAAACCTTGCAATCACGCAATTTGGCCGCCACCAACCATCGTGGCGATTTTCTCCTTTGTTTCACGAGTCTAAAAACTTATCATATCATAGCCTGAGTTACAATGGGGCTAAGTCCCTGGCCTTATATTGGTGCACAATGCACGGCCTTGATTACAACTGACGCACTACTTGGCCTAAGGCCGAAACAAACTCCAATACGAACTAAAAAGGAAATACCTAAACTGCTACCTCTGGTTTCTCTCTCAATTTGCGACTTAACCATGTGGATTCCATGGCTGGAACCTCATCCATTGTGTGGGGCTTCAAAATAGCTTTCCAACGAGTCCAAGAGCACCCAAACGGACTCCGTTTGTGAAAGTTATGGATGTTTTAGTATCGGTCTTGCCAGCTGTCCCAATCCGAGTCCGAATCGGTTTCAAATCCTTATATGTTTTGTTTTCTTGTTCAAGGGGCTTGCAGATCCATTTGGAACCTGAAAAGGAATCCTTCTCAACCTTTAGAAAGCCATGGTGTGGTCGGATTTTATCCTTACTTGCATTGCAATACTCGGACTCCTTATGTTTGGCAAGTCTCGCGAGTCTCTCCGGACAGCTCGTGCAACTTCCAATGAAATTGCCATAACTTTGTGTAGGAAGCTCCAAATCAAGCGTCGCTTGATTTGTTGGAACGTAGACTTAATTAGCTTTCCAAATATGTATTTTGTGTGCCTTAGAAACCTCAGAATGGACGTTGAGAACTTCATGAACTTTGTGGACAGAACTGCAATCACGAGAACTTGATTGATCTTGTGTCTTCCTCTTGGCCACATCATCCCCTCCCCCTTCAAGCGAAACCGACCTCGGTTTCGTGGTAATCTTCACAGGCTCCTTGCCCTTGATGGCAATGTCAGAAATAATCTCCTCATCTCTCTTGGGCAGCAAAGATTGAAATACCCCTTTATGCATAAAAGTGAAGCGCTTGGCTCTCCCTTGGTGTGTAACATTGCGATCAAACTACCACGGACGCCCCAACATGATGTGACACATGTGCACAGTCACGACGTCACACTCCACCATGTCTTCATATCCATCAATTGAAAACGGCATGTGAACTTTGTGAGTAACTTTCAGCTTACCAACATTGTGAAGCCATTGCATATAGTATGGCTTAGTATGACGCCATGTGGTTAATGAGAGTGCATCCACTACGTCCTTGCTGATCACATTGTTGTAGCTTCCACCATCGATTATAAGCTTGCACCGTTTGCCTTTGATCATGCATTGGGTTTGAAAAACACCACGTCGCTGCCCCTTCTCAACAATTAGCTTATTGTCACCATCCACCTTATGAGCCATCAAAGTTGGACCAACCTCAGGATCACAATACACAACGTCTTGCGGAGAACCACTGAATTTCTCATCGTCATGTTCAGATTCCTCGCTTTCGCCCTCCGTGGCATATCCCACATGTGTGAGTAACACCTTCCTTGCATTTGGGCAATCCCTCATCATGTGACCCCTGCCCTTACACTTGAAGCACTCAATTTGACTTGTTCTAGCGGTGGAGAACGTGCTAGAATCAGATTTGGTTGCTTCTTTACCTCTGTTGCTTGCCTCCTTTGAAAGAGCCCCATTTGAACGACTTGATGTCGCCACCTTGGAGTGTGAACCAACATCATCGCCTTGCTGTGACGGACGCATCCATGGGTTTGTTTGAGTGTTGGCATGTCCTCCCTTGGCTTGTTTGCGCTTCAATTGTTGTTCAGCACGTTCAGCTTGATGCACTAAGTCTTGGATGTAGTAGTAATGGACCATCTCCACCCTATCTTGCATATCCTCACTCAACCCATTAAGGAAACGTGCCATAGTAGCCTCATCGTGCTCCTCTGTTCCTGTACAGATAATCAACATCTCCATTTCTTTATAATACGCATCAACACTAGAATTACCTTGGCGTAGTTGTTGTAGCCGGTTGTACAAGGTCCTAGTGTAGTGTGCTGGGACAAAACGCCGCCTCAAAATATTCTTCAATCGTACCCAAGTATTCGGACGAGCTCCTACGCGACACAATTGACTCCACCAAACAAGAGCATATCCGGTGAACTCAATTGTCGCCAAACGAATCTTCTTATCCTCAGTATTGTGACGGCTGTCAAAAATTTGTTCGACACGCATCTCCCACTCCAAGTACTCTTCTGGTTCAGCTTTACCATTAAATCATGGGACAGAAATTTTTATCCGCCCAATTCCATCATCCACGGCAACACGCTGTGCAAATCCAACACCATCACGCATACCTCCACCACGGGCAGCACCTCTGCCACGCATGTCCCTACCACGGTCAGCACCACGGTAGTCCTGAGCACGGCGTGGTTGTGGAGCAAAGCCTGCTGCACCGTCAAAAACCTCCTCGTGTTCGTCGTCTTCGTACAATGCATGCCGTTCGGGATATTGAGGTTCCCGTTCAGCATGCTGAAATTGTGGTGGCTGCACGCGTATCGCCTCCATCAATGCGTCAATTCGCGCCCCCAAATCATCAACCTTGCCTTCAAGCTTCCGGTGACAACTCAAGAAGTAGTCACGTGTCGCTTCAAATCCAATTCGTACCTCGGGCGGCAAAGACGCCGCATATTGGGGCACCTCCCCAATTAGCTCGGCATGATTATGTCGCGCATCGCCATCTTCAGTCTTCACAAAACCCGCCATTACGAAAATTCAACAACCTCGTACCGTGATTAACCACGCTCTGATACCACGATGATGCGGACCAACTAAGGATTAGTTGATGCGTAGGGATGGCCCGATCTTTCCCGGTACGATCAGCGAGGTTCCTTCTCCTTGGATAGAGTCTTCTCCTTGTCTTGATGCAGCAAACAATATTGATAAGGGCAATTTGCACTAGTATGCAAGGCGCACACTAGAAGCAATCCGCCGAACTCCCCAAACCGTGAAGTCAGCAAGAAGACACGAATTAGAAGAGATGAACCTTGTAGATTTTATGGGCAATCTCAAGAATCTCATATTCTTGCCTTGCACCAACTTCGCAAACCCCAAACGAGAAAACCTTGCAATCACGCAATTTGGCCGCCACCAACCATCGTGGCGATTTTCTCCTTTATTTCACGAGTCTAAAAACTTATCATATCATAGCCTGAGTTACAATGGGGCTAAGTCCCTGGCCTTATATTGGTGCACAATGCACGGCCTTCATTACAACTCACGCACTACTTGGCCTAAGGCCGAAACAAACTCCAATACGAACTAAAAAGGAAATACCTAAACTGCTACCTCGGTTTCCCTCTCAATTTGCGACTTAACCATGAGGATTCCGTGGCTGGCACCTCATCCATTGTGTGGGGCTTCAAAATCGCTTTCCAAAGAGTCCAAGAGCACCCAAATCGGACTCAGTTTGTGAAAGTTATGGACATTTTAGTATCGGTCTTGCCAGCTGTCCCAATCCGAGTCCGAATCGGTTTCAAATCCTTATATGTTTTGTTTTCTTGTTCAAGGGGCTTCCAAATCCGTTTGGAACCTGAAAAGGAATCCTTCTCAACCTTTAGAAAGCCATGGTGTGGTCGGATTTTATCTTTACTTGCATTGCAATACTCGGACTCCTTATGTTTGGCAAGTCTCGCGAGTCTCTCCGGACAGCTCGTGCAACTTCCAATGAAATTACCATAACTTTGTGTAGGAAGCTCCAAATCAAGCGCCGCTTGATTTGTTGGAACGTAGACTTCATTAGCTTTCCAAATATGTATTTTCTGTGTCTTAGAAACCTCAGAATTGATGTTGAGAACTTTATGAACTTTGTGGACAGAACTGCAATCACGAGAACTTGATTGATCTTGTGTCTTCCTCTTGGCCACATCATCCCCTCCCCCTTCAAGCGAAACCGTCCTGGGTTTCGTGGTAATCTTCACAGGCTCCTTGCCCTTGATGGCAATGTCAGAAATAATCTCCTCATCTCTCTTGGGCAGCAATGATTGAAATACCCCTTTATGCATAAAAGTGAAGCGATTGGCTCTCCCTTGGTGTGTAACATTGCGATCAAACTGCCACGGACGCCCCAACATGATGTGACACATGTGCACAGTCACGACGTCACACTCCACCATGTCTTCATATCCATCAATTGAAAACGACACGTGAACTTTGTGAGTAACTTTCAGCTTACCAACATTGTGAAGCCATTGCATATAGTATGGCTTAGTATGACGCCATGTGGTTAATGAGAGTGTATCCACTACGTCCTTGCTGATCACATTGTTGTAGCTTCCACCATCGATTATAAGCTTGCACCGTTTGCCTTTGATCATGCATTGGGTTTGAAAAACACCACGTCGCTGCCCCTTCTCAACAATTAGCTTATTGTCACCATCCACCTTATGAGCCATCAAAGTTGGACCAACCTCAGGATCACAATACACAACGTCTTGCGGAGAACCATTGAATTTCTCATCGTCATGTTCAGATTCCTCGCTTTCGCCCTCCGTGGCATATCCCACATGTGTGAGTAACACCTTCCTTGCATTTGGGCAATCCCTCGTCATGTGACCCCTGCCCTTACACTTGAAGCACTCAATTTGACTTGTTCTAGCGGTGGAGAACGTGCTAGAATCAGATTTGGTTGCTTCTTTACCTCTGTTGCTTGCCTCCTTTGAAAGAGCCCCATTTGAACGACTTGATGTCGCCACCTTGGAGTGTGAACCAACATCATCGCCTTGCTGTGATGGACGCATCCATGGGTTTGCTTGAATGTTGGCATGTCCTCCCTTGGCTTGTTTGCGCTTCAATTGTTGTTCAGCACGTTAAGCTTGATGCACTAAGTCTTGGATGTAGTAGTAATGGAACATCTCCACCCTATCTTGCACATCCTCACTCAACCCATTAAGGAAACGTGCCATAGTAGCCTCATCGTGCTCCTCTGTTCCTGTACAGATTATCAACATCTCCATCTCTTTATAATACGCATCAACACTAGAATTACCTTGGCGTAGTTGTTGTAGCCGGTTGTACAAGGTCCTAGTGTAGTGTGCTGGGACAAAACGCCGCCTCAAAATATTCTTCAATCGTACCCAAGTATTCGGACGAGCTCCTACGCGACACAATTGATTCCACCAAACAAGAGCATATCCGGTGAACTCAATTGTCTTCAAACGACTTCTTATCCTCAGTATTGTGATGGCTGTCAAAAATTTGTTTGACACGCATCTCCCACTCCAAGTACTCTTCTGGTTCAGCTTTACCATTAAATGATGGGATAGAAATTTTTATCCGCCCAATTCTATCATCCACAGCAACACGCTGTGCAAATCCAACACCATCACGCATACCTCCACCACGGGCAGCACCTCTGCCACGCATGTCCCTACCACGGTCAGCACCACGGTAGTCCTGAGCACGGCGTGGTTGTGGAGCAAAGCCAGCTGCACCATCAAAAACCTCCTCGTGTTCGTCGTCTTCGTACAATGCATGCCGTTTGGGATATTGAGGTTCCCGTTCAGCATGCTGAAATTGTGGTGGCTGGACGCGTATCGCCTCCATCAACGCGTCAATTCGCGCCCCCAAATCATCAACCTTGCCTTCAAGCTTCCGGTGACAACTCAAAAAGTAGTCACGTGTCGCTTCAAATCCAATTCGTACCTCGGGCGGCAAAGACGCCGCATATTGGGGCACCTCCCCAATTAGCTCGGCATGATTATGTCGCGCCTCGCCATCTTCAGTCTTCACAGAACCAGCCATTACGAAAATTCAACAACCTCGTACCGTGATTAACCACGCTCTGATACCACGATGATGCGGACCAACTAAGGATTAGTTGATGCGTAGGGATGGCCCAATCTTTCCCGGTACGATCAGCGAGGTTCCTTCTCCTTGGATAGAGTCTTCTCCTTGTCTTGATGCAGCAAACAATATTGATAAGGGCAATTTGCACTAGTATGCAAGGCGCACACTAGAAGCAATCCGCCGAACTCCCCAAACCGTGAAGTCAGCAAGAAGACACGAATTAGAAGAGATGAACCTTGTAGATTTGATGGGCAATCTCAAGAATCTCATATTCTTGCCTTGCACCAACTTCGCAAACTCCAAACGAGAAAACCTTGCAATCACGCAATTTGGCCGCCACCAACCATCGTGGCGATTTTCTCCTTTATTTCACGAGTCTAAAAACTTATCATATCATAGCCTGAGTTACAATGGGGCTAAGGCCCTGGCCTTATATTGGTGCACAATGCATGGCCTTGATTACAACTCACGCACTACTTGGCCTAAGGCCGAAACAAACTCCAATACGAACTAAAAAGGAAATACCTAAACTGCTACCTCTGGTTTCTCTCTCAATTTGCGACTTAACCATGAGGATTCTGTGGCTTTCACCTCATCCATTGTGTGGGGCTTCAAAATAGCTTTCCAGCGAGTCCAAGAACACCCAAATCGGACTCCGTTTGTGAAAGTTATGGACGTTTTAGTATCGGTCTTGCCAGCTGTCCCAATCCGAGTCCGAATCGGTTTCAAATCCTTATATGTTTTGTTTTCTTGTCCAAGGGGCTTCCAAATCCATTTGGAACCTGAAAAGGAATCCTTCTCAACCTTTAGAAAGCCATGGTGTGGTCGGATTTTATCATTACTTGCATTGCAATACTCGGTCTCCTTATGTTTGGCAAGTCTCGCGAGTCTCTCCGGACAGCTCGTGCAACTTCCAATGAAATTGCCATAACTTTGTGTTGGAAGCTCCAAATCAAGCGCCGCTTCATTTGTTGGAACGTAGACTTCATTAGCTTTCCAAATATGTATTTTGTGTGTCTTAGAAACCTCAGAATTGACGTTGAGAACTTCATGAACTTTGTGGACAGAACTGCAATCACGAGAACTTGATTGATCTTGTGTTTTCCTCTTGGCCACATCATGCCCTCCCCCTTCAAGCGAAACCGTCCTCGGTTTCGTGGTAATCTTCATAGGCTCCTTGCCCTTGATGGCAATGTCAGAAATAATCTCCTCATCTCTCTTGGGCAGCAAAGATTGAAATACCCCTTTATGCATAAAAGTGAAGCGATTGGCTCTCCCTTGGTGTGTAACATTGCGATCAAACTGCCACGGATGCCCCAACATGATGTGACACATGTGCAAAGTCACGACGTCACACTCCACCATGTCTTCATATCCATCAATTGAAAACGGCACGTGAACTTTATGAGTAACTTTCAGCTTACCAACATTGTGAAGCCATTGCATATAGTATGGCTTAGTATGACGCCATGTGGTTAATGAGAGTGCATCCACTACGTCCTTACTGATCACATTGTTGTAGCTTCCACCATCGATAATAAGCTTGCACCGTTTTCCTTTGATCATGCATTGGGTTTGAAAAACACCACGTCGCTGCCCCTTCTCAACAATTAGCTTATTGTCACCATCCACCTTATGAGCCATCAAAGTTGGACCAACCTCAGGATCACAATACACAGCGTCTTGCGGAGAACCATTGAATTTCTCATCGTCATGTTCAGATTCCTCGCTTTTGCACTCCGTGCCATATCCCTCATGTGTGAGTAACACCTTCCTTGCATTTGGGCAATCCCTCATCATGTGACCCCTGGCCTTACACTTGAAGCACTCAATTTGACTTGTTCTAGCGGTGGAGAACGTGCGAGAATCAGATTTGGTTGCTTCTTTACCTCTGTTGCTTGCCTCCTTTGAAAGAGCCCCATTTGAACGACTTGATGTCGCCACCTTGGAGTGTGAACCAACATCATCGCCTTGCTGTGATGGACGCCTCCATGGGTTTGTTTGAGTGTTGGCGTGTCCTCCCTTGGCTTGTTTGCGCTTCAATTGTTGTTCAGCACGTTCAGCTTGATGCACTAAGTCTTGGATGTTGTAGTAATGGACCATCTCCACCCTAGCTTGCACATCCTCATTCAACCCATTAAAGAAATGTGCCATAGTAGCCTCATCGTGCTCCTCTGTTCCTGTACAGTTATCAACATCTCCATCTCTTTATAATACGCATCAACACTAGAATTACCTTGGCGTAGTTGTTGTAGCCGGTTGTACAAGGTCCTAGTGTAGTGTGCTGGGACAAAACGCCACCTCAAAATATTATTCAATTGTACCCAAGTATTCGGACGAGCTCCTACGCGACATAATTGATTCCACCAAACAAGAGCATATCCGGTGAACTCAATTGTCGCCAAACGAATCTTCTTATCCTCAGTATAGTGATGCCTGTCAAAAATTTGTTCGACACGCATCTCCCACTCCAAGTACTCGTCGTCTTCGTACAATGCATGCCGTTCGGGATATTGAGGTTCCCGTTCAGCATGCTGAAATTGTGGTGGCTGGAGCGTATCGCCTCCATCAACGCGTCAATGCGCGTCCCCAAATCATCAACCTTGCCTTCAAGCTTCCGGTGACAACTCAAGAAGTAGTCACATGTCGCTTCAAATCCAATTCGTACCTCGGGCGGCAAAGACGCTGCATATCGGGGCACCTCCCCAATTAGCTCGGCATGATTATGTCGCGCCTCGCCATCTTCAGTCTTCACAGAACCCGCCATTACGAAAATTCAACAACCTCGTACCGTGATTAACCACGCTCTGATACCACGATGATGGGGACCAACTAAGGATTAGTTGATGCGTAGGGATGGCCCGATCTTTCCCGGTACGATCAGCGAGGTTCCTTCTCCTTGGATAGAGTCTTCTCCTTGTCTTAATGTAGCAAACAATATTGATAAGGGCAATTTGCACTAGTATGCAAGGCGCACACTAGAAGCAATCCGCCGAACTCCCCAAACCGTGAAGTCAGCAAGAAGACACGAATTAGAAGAGATGAACCTTGTAGATTTGATGGGCAATCTCAAGAATCTCATATTCTTGCCTTGCACCAACTTCGCAAACTCCAAACGAGAAAATCTTGCAATCACGCAATTTGGCCGCCACCAACCATCGTGGCGATTTTCTCCTTTATTTCACGAGTCTAAAAACTTATCATATCATAGCCTGAGTTACAATGGGGCTAAGGCCCTGGCCTTATATTGGTGCACAATGCACGGCCTTGATTACAACTCACGCACTACTTGGCCTAAGGCCGAAACAAACTCCAATACGAACTGAAAAGGAAATACCTAAACTGCTACCGCTGGTTTCTCTCTCAATTTGCGACTTAACCATGAGGATTCTGTGGCTAGAACCTCATCCATTGTGTGGGGCTTCAAAATAGCTTTCCAACGAGTCCAAGAACACCCAAATCGGACTCCGTTTGTGAAAGTTATGGACGTTTTAGTATCGGTCTTGCCAGCTGTCCCAATCCGAGTCCGAATCGGTTTCAAATCCTTATATGTTTTGTTTTCTTGTCCAAGGGGCTTCCAAATCCATTTGGAACCTGAAAAGGAATCCTTCTCAACCTTTAGAAAGCCATGGTGTGGTCGGATTTTATCCTTACTTGCATTGCAATACTCGGTCTCCTTATGTTTGGCAAGTCTCGCGAGTCTCTCCGGACAGCTCGTGCAACTTCCAATAAAATTGCCATAACTTTGTGTTGGAAGCTCCAAATCAAGCGCCGCTTGATTTGTTGGAACGTAGACTTCATTAGATTTCCAAATATGTATTTTGTGTGTCTTAGAAACCTCAGAATTGATGTTGAGAACTTCATGAACTTTGTGGACAGAACTGCAATCACGAGAACTTGATTGATCTTGTGTTTTCCTCTTGGCCACATCATGCCCTCCCCCTTCAAGCGAAACCGTCCTCGGTTTTGTGGTAATCTTCACAGGCTCCTTGCCCTTGATGGTAGTCACATGTCGCTTCAAATCCAATTCGTACCTCGGGCGGCAAAGACGCTGCATATCGGGGCACCTCCCCAATTAGCTCGGCATGACTATGTCGCGCCTCGCCATCTTCAGTCTTCACAGAACCCGCCATTACGAAAATTCAACAACCTCGTACCGTGACTAACCACGCTCTGATACCACGATGATGCGGACCAACTAAGGATTAGTTGATGCGTAGGGATGGCCCGATCTTTCCCGGTACGATCAGCGAGGTTCCTTCTCCTTGGATAGAGTCTTCTCCTTGTCTTGATGCAGCAAACGATATTGATAAGGGCAATTTGCACTAGTATGCAAGGCGCACACTAGAAGCAATCCGCCGAACTCCCCAAACCGTGAAGTCAGCAAGAAGACACGAATTAGAAGAAACCTTGTAGATTTGATGGGCAATCTCAAGAATCTCATATTCTTGCCTTGCACCAACTTAGCAAATTCCAAACGAGAAAACCTTGCAATCACGCAATTTGGCCGCCACCAACCATCGTGGCGAATTTCTCCTTTATTTCACGAGTCTAAAAACTTATTGTCGTAGGGGTGGCCCCCACTTAAACCCAGCAGGCCTGGTAGGAAGTATAAGGCCCAGAATAGGCCACATGTAATGACACAAATACCCCTGAAGGGGATAATCAGCTGTAAGGGCATAATTGTAAAAGCACTCCCCATGTATATATATAGAACACCGACCATGGGGAGAGGGCAGGCCATTACATTCATCTTCATCACTCTCCACTACCATCTCTCTCGCTGTTTGGTCTGTAGCCACAACAGTTGGCCCCGTCCGTGGGGAGGACAAGGACAAGCCTGAAGACCGAAGAAGAAGGATGGCACCGAAAAAAGCTTCGTCAGCGGCGGCGAAGGGAAAGAAGGCGGCCGGGCCGGAGCGTCGTATGAGTACCAGGGCTTCGGCATCGGCAGCGGCGGGCGCGGGTAGCGACGCAGGAGCGGTGGCCGAAGACGTCGACGTCCGCGCGGTGACGAGCAACCTCGTCACCGGCACCGCGACGACCAACCCCGTCACCGGCACCGCGACGACCAACCTTGTCACCGGCACCGTGACGACCAACCTCGTCACCGGCACCGCGACGACCAACCCCGTCACCGGCACCGCGTCGACCCACCCCGGCACCGGCGTCGCGGGGACGGACCCCGCGGTCGAAGACGTCGACGCTGGTGCGGCGACAACCGACCCCGCCGACGCAACGACAGCTGACCTCGCCGCCCCCGCCGCAACCCTCGCCGGCAGCACGGACCGGGCGGTTCGAGGTAGCCACGACGGAGCGACTGGCAGCTCGGGACCTCGCGATGCGGTCGTGCCCGCGCCGATCCGCCCGTTGGGAGTACCGGCGACCCCGCCTGCACAGGCGACAGAAAGCACCCTGCTGGCGGCCCTCAACGCGTTTCAGCGGGAGCTAGGGGACCTTCGCGGAGCCGTCCGAGATATGCAAGAGGCTCGGAGCCAGCAGGCCGCGCCAGTAATCGCGCCCGAGCCCACGCCGGAGAGGGCGGACAGTCGCGAAGCCCCCACGTCTAGCCGTGTGCCGCTGCGGCGCGTAGATCCGGAGTCCCCGCTTTCGGCGGGGCTGCAGCAAGCGGCAGGCCCGAAGACTTCAAGTTTCCTAGCGCCATCGACTCGTACAAAGGCGACACGGACCCCCGCGAGTTCGTGCGCGTGTACGAAACCGCGATCGAAGCCACGGGCAGAGACGACACCACGAAGGCGAAGGGACTCCCCATCGCGTTGCAAGGCATGGCGCTCTCTTGGTTCTTTACCATAGAGCCGGGCTCCATCTACGCGTGGGAGCAGCTTCGCGTCCGCCTCCACAACAACTTCCAAGGAAACTACGTCGACCGAGTCGACACGGACCAACTCTTTGCTGTCAAGCAAAAACCCTCGGAGAAGCTCCGGGACTACTTCAAACGCTTCGCCAAGATTCGATGCCTTGTGAAAGACATTAACGAAACCACCATCGTTAATGCAGCCATACAGGGCCTTCGTCCGGGCCCGATGGCCGAGTACAACGCGCGAAAGCCAATCAAGACGGTGGCAAAGCTCTTCGACAAAATGGAGGAATATGCCAGGGCGGAAGAAGACGCACGGCGAAGGCAAGGGGACGACTCCGACACCAACCAGGCCAAAACCTCGGCAAAAGCCGAAGATCCCCCGAAGAACGGCTCTTCGAAGGGAAAGCGTAAGCAGGAGTCGTCCAGGGACGCGCCTGACCGCAGGGACGCCCCGCATAAGGAGTCATCCGATCAGCCCAAGCACGGTCAGCAGAGGTCGAGGCGAAACCGGTACGTCCTCGACATTGAAGGCGGTTCCGACGAGGGCGCTCCTACGGGCCGAGGCGGTCGGGGGCGCCGTGGCCGGGGGCGCGGCCGTGGCAGGGGCCGCGACGATAAGGGTCGTGGGGATTACGACGACCAGCACCAGGGACTGTGGTGCGTAGTCCACGGCCGTGGCAATCACGATACCCGCACCTGCACCTCCATCGCGGCGCTCCGTGACAGCGTCGCTAGGGACAGGAACCTAGAGACGCGTCCGCCTGCGGTGGCCCACGTCCAATTCCCGTACGAGGTCCCCGTGCAGGTACAGGCGCAAGGGATGCAACCCCAGGAAGGCACCTTACGGATCCAAGCTCACGTACAGCAGCCTCGGGGGGGCCTCCTATGCTGCAGGCCCCGGAGGCAACCCACCGCAGGATCATTAACGTCATATCCGGAGGTTCTGCGCTGGAATTCGCCTCAGCACGGCAGCAGAAGGCCTATGCGCGAAGACTACAATCACGTGGCGGCATACCCAGCGCAGGCACCCCCGGATTGGGCGCAGCGCGAAGTTACATTCACACCGGACGACGCCCAAGGCGTGGACTTCCCTCATCAGGACCCCCTGGTCATCCGGGTCACTATCGCGGGGTGCGACGTGGGGCGTGCCCTGGTGGACGGCGGTAGCTCCGCGAACGTATTGTTTACGGCGGCCTTCGACCAGATGGGAATCCCTCGAAGCCGCCTAGGGCCCTCGGGAATCCCACTGCAGGGCTTCGGGGGACAGCCCCTTCGGGCCCTGGGCCAAATAGGTCTTCAAGTCTCCTTCGGCCAAGATGACAATGTGCGGGCCGAAGATGCCACCTTCGACGTGGTCGACCTTCCGTACCCCTACAATGCCATATTAGGGCGCCCAATCCTCAACTCCTTCGGCACGGTACCACATCACGGCTATCTATGCATGAAGATCCCGGGTCCCCAGGCCATCATCACCATCCGAGGCGACCAGGATATGGCCCGGCGCATCGAGCCCGGTACCAGGTACCCGCGTCGCGAAGCCCAACGGCGCTCCTAGAGCTGGCGTCACAGCGCGGAGGTCCGCGGGGCCATTCAGACGCGCCATGGCGGACCCTGCAGATGTCTAGCGACTAGTGGCTTCGACCTCACCATGGGCAAACAGTTAGTATATCCACCCCTTGTAGTTGCTTACCCGCGCAAACGGGGAGGTAATGTAGATCGCCGTTTGCCACTGATCTTTCTTCGTCACGCACAAGTACGCGGCGAAGGCGCACGCAGGCTCAACCAACGCGCGCGTTCCCGCAGTATAAATCGAAGTCGCACGTTCGCGTGTGCACTCGCCGTAGCCAAAGGTGACGGGCCTGAGTTTAAACAAAGATGCGCGTTCGCGTGTGCACTTGCCGTAGCCAGGGGTACAGGACTGAGTATAAATCGAAGTCGCACGTTCGCGTGTGCACTCGCCATAGCCAAAGGTGACGGGCCTGAGTATAAACAAAGACGCACGTTCGCGTGCGCACTCGCCGTAGCCAGGGGTACGGGACTGAGTATAAATCGAAGTCGCACGTTCGCGTGTGCACTCGCCATAGCCAAAGGTGACGGGCCTGAGTATAAACAAAGACGCACGTTCGCGTGTGCACTCGCCGTAGCCAGGGGTACGGGACTGAGTATAAATCGAAGTCGCACGTTCGCGTGTGCACTCGCCGTAGCCAAAGGTGACGGGCTTGAGTATAAACAAAGATGCACGTTCGCGTGTGCACTCGCCGTAGCCAGGGGTATGGGGCTGAGTATAAATCGAAGTCGCACGTTCGCGTGTGCACTCGCCGTAGCCAAAGGTGACGGGCCTGAGTATAAACAAAGACGCACCGGGGGGACGCCCTCGCGCGCACCAGTCTACGGACTTTAAATAAGACGTAGCGTCGAGGTCCGCCTCCGCACGCACCAGTCTACGGACTTTAAATAAGACGTAGCGTCGAGGTCCGCCTCCGCACGCACCAGTCCACGGACTCTAAATAAGACGTAGCGTCGAGGCCTGCCTCCGCACGCGCGAGTCTCTGGACTATAAAGGAAGTCGTAGCGTCGAGGTCTGCCTCCGCACGCGCGAGTCTCCGGACTATAAAGGAAGTCGTAGCGTCGAGGTCTGCCTCCGCACGCGCGAGTCTCCGGACTATAAAGGAAGTCGTAGCGTCGAGGCCTGCCTCCGCACGCGCGAGTCTACGGACTATCAAAAGGCGAAGCGTTGAGGTCCGCCTCCGCACACGCCAGTCTACGGGCTGTAAAAAGGCGAGGTGCCAAGGACTGCCCCCGTAAGCGCCGTTCTAAGGAACCCTTGCGCAGCTACTTCGCCAACGGTGCGCGTCGAGCGCGAAGATCTCGTCCCCGCGCAGCATGCGGCGTACCGGTGAATACAAAGTGGCACCAACACAGCGCACATCCTAAAATGCCAGGAAATCTGCATACCGGAGAAATCACAAGTACAAAGGTCCGGCAGCATCCTTGCCGCCCTAAGCCGCTATCCCGCGGGTTCGTCCTTAACACGCGCCAAAACTGGGGCCTCGCTCGAGGAAGGCTGGCCCGCCCAAAAGTCCAGCGACTCTTCGGCCCTTCGCCAGCGTCAAAGGCGTCGCCGGGTTGAAAGGTCGACCGCACGAAGCCGGTCCCAGCAAGAAAGCTGCCCGGGATATAGGCGAAAGTCAGAATGCATACAGCAAGTGTGTACATTCGCAAAAAGAGGGAGCAGTACAACACACGCCTACACCTAGGCACCACGGCGTCAGACCTGCGGGTTCCCGGCGCCCTTGGAGGGCCCAGCGCCGCCCTCGTCGCGTCGAGGGATCCCGTCAAGAAATTGGCCGAGGCTCCCCGCCCCGTAGAGCGACTTCCGGAGCTCGATCCGTGCAGCATCCGGCTCGGCGTAAGCCCAGATCCGGTCGAAGAAGGGCCCGAGGGCACGGCGAGCGGAGCGGATGGCACCGGACATTACTCCGGCCCCGCCGGGCATCTCCAGCTGGGGGTCATCCAGCCCGGCGACGTGCGTGCAACCGCGGTGCTGCAGGAGCGCGCACACCATGCATGCCGACGTGTATGCGCAGTGCGTGCCAAAGGATGTCGCCGCGTCGCGCGCGACGTTGGCGGCATCCCCGATCCAGCGGAGCGTCCGGGACAACTCCTCCGGGCCGAAGGCGCGCTCCGGCACGTCAGTCACCAGCCCTTGAAGATGGCTCTCCAGCGCTTGCATGGCGTCCCACGCAACCACCGAGGCGTCGCCAAGCGTCTGGTTACGCCCCGCTAGAGTCAAGGCAAACTCTAGCGAGGCGACCTATTCCAGGAACCCGGCCCGCTCCGCCGCAAACTCCTGTTCAGCAGCTGCCGCGGCCGACTCCCGCTCGGACGCGACAAGTACCTCGGCGTGTGCCCTCGCTTCGGCGCATTCCCCTTCCAGCTGGCGGATGCGGGCGTCCTGGGTAGAGCGGGCTCCAGAGGCTTCGCGTAGCTCCTCCTCGACGGCCCGCAGCCTATCCTCGAGCACCGTGCGGCCACGAGCATAGGCCGTTTGCAAGGCTTGCCCCAGTACAAGTGTCTGCAGAAGGGAAAGGCTTAGCAAGCTCAGCCAGCTCAGGCGTCGTCGTATGAATACTTACCCTCACCCCAGACACCTCGAAGGTGTCCTGGAGGTGCCCCGCCCGTAGGCCTGCAGCACTTGCGGGTCGACACTGGTGGCCGCGTCACTCACAATTCCGCGCCACGCCCTCAGCGTCTCCGGGGGCGGCACGAAGTCCGCAGGGCTTACGCACGCGGAGGTCCCGTGTTCTGCCAAGCGCTCCCCCTCCAGAATGAGCAACGCTGTAAACAGGAATACAGGTGAGCACCGCAAGGCATAAAAGCGTACACCAGAGTAAGCTACGCCACCCTACCTTCGGTAGCAGAAGAAATGGTCCCGCCGCGGGCCGAAGCCTCCGTGTTCGAGGAGGGTGACGGCTGTCCCTACACGGCGGGGGGCGCGGCCAGAGAGGCGGAAGGCGCGTATGCCGCAGGGCCCCCGGCGCTTGCGCTGGAGTCCCACAAGCTTCTGATGCCCGTGGCCATGACGAATCCCCGCGGCGTCCGGTGGAGCTCCGGCCGCACACACGGCCGTTTAGCCGGGGCGGCCTGCAGCGAAACCGCCCCCGCAGTCGCAGCTGGGGAAGCCCCCGCGGTCGCACCGCCCGGGGGTGAAGGTTCCGCGGTGACGATTGTCGAAGGGGGCACCTCGGTTCCTGCCGCTGTCGTTAAAGGCAGCATGGCTTCGTGCGCCCCCGTGGAGGGCGCCTCCGGCACCACAGCAGCCACGGCCAACGGGTCCACCTCAGCATCGCCGGTTCGCACGGGTTCCGCCGCGACGACTTCGGTGGGCGGCGAGGCTTCCCCCCTCCGGCTGCTTGTGGCAAACCCACCGTCCGGGACGCTCGCTGAAGATACCTCGCCTTCGACGTCTGCCCCACCCAAGCCCGAATCGGCATACCTCGCTGAGTCCGACTCCGTGTCCACCGCGCCCTCCGAAACACTAGCAGCAGTAGTAGCAGCTGCCGCGCTAAGCGTGGCAGGCGCCCCGCTGCGGCCCCTCTTCCGAGACGGGGCCTTCTTCTTCTTCTTCGCTGCACCGTCGTCTGGAGCGACACGGTCCGGCACGGCAAGGCCCAGGGCCTCGCACACGCGGTTTATTCACCCCAGCCCCGCCTCGGCGACAGCAGACGCGCGCTGCTCATGCTCCCTGGCGGTGTACGGCACCAGGAATACGCGCGCGGCTTGCTCCGCCTCCACCAAGGAAATCCCTGAAGCAAAGGAGAATGGCATCAGCATATAACGCATTTCGCGTGAACAAAGGAGGGACGCGATTGAGGCTTACGAAGACCGGGCGGCGCCGGCAGCGAGCAGACCCATGGCGAAACATTGTTGTCTCGACGCCTCTCGGCTGCAAGACGCCAGTCGCAGGCAAGCGGTGCCACGCCGTACATCATGTACTCTTCGGCGAGGTCGCGCATGTTGAAGCGGGCGGCCATGCCTACGAGCCGCTTGACCCTCCGCCTGTCCTCAGCATCGAGCGTTCGGCCGGGCGAGGGCTTGAACGCAATCGGTCGGCCTGTGCACTCAAGGCCGCTCCCGCTCTCCACACGGTGGTAGAACCACCGCTTCATCCAGTAAGACTCCCACTTCCCGCGAGTTCAGTTCGCAGGGAAGAGCTTCTGGCACGACGGGCGAAGAATAAAAGTGACGCTACCGAAGCTCGACAGCGTCCCGTCCTTCCGACCCTTGGGCTGGCATCGTGCCTCGTGAAGATAGGCGAACAACGACGCGCTGGGCCAACACGCCCCCGAGCCCAAGGCCCAGCTGTACACCGCAAGCCGGGCCACGATGTTCGGAGTCAGTTGCGCCAGCTCCAGCCTGAAGGTCCGCAGCACGTCACCCACCATAGCCGCCGCTGGGATCCGGAGCCTCGCGTCGAAAAAGGCAACGAACACGACCGCCTCCGACCTCTCGGGATGAGGTTCCGTCTCGTCGGTGACGGGCAATCGTACCTCCTGGCGCCCGGACAACTTCCCCGCGCACAGGAGCTCGCCGGAGAACGTGCCTTCCTCCTCCGCCACCAGCCGCTCCTGGTCCGTCGTCGCTGGGTCGCGCTCTTGGAGCGCGTATTTCACCTTCAACAGTGAGGACCACCGGCGAATGTCAGGGCCACCAACCGCCTGGCCACGCTCGCTACTGGAGGCCATCGCTTCCCACGGAGAGACTGAAGCGGTGAAGATAGCACGAAGGTGTAGAAGGTGGAGCAGACAGGAAAGAGGGTGTAAAGGTGCGGGGACGCTGTTACGGGGGGGCTATTTCAAGCCACCTCGCCCATACCGCCGCTATTGAAGCGTCGCAATGATCCGCGTGCCGGATGCAACCGCAGCGGCGTAAAGGCCCGCCCCGCACGATTCCCCGTAACTGAAAGCGAAGAGTCGCGAGGGTCCGTGTACAAGGCGCGACCGCAGTCGTACACGTGCCCGTCTAGCGCAACGCCTCACACCCAACACTGGAAGGTCACGACCACAGGCGCCAAGGACCGCCACAGCACGGCGTTACCTAGCCGCGGTTATAGGCACACCAATGGGCCAGGGGATCACAACAGCCCCGGCGCCGCGCCATTCACTGCCCGCCCCGTGTCCCCCTCGCCGATGGAAAAGGCGAGTGGCCGCAAGCACACAACCGTCCACATCCCGCCGCCCACCAGTCGTAAGCACACAACGGTACGGGAACCTAACCCTGGCAGACCAGGGGCCGGCGTGATTCCAGGAACCTTTACAGCGCAAGATCACCTCGCAAGATCCCAAGTCACCGCCCACGTGGCGGTGTTCCACCCGTTCGATGGGTAGGGGACGGCGCGTGCGCGTCTACTTCGACAAGGCGCCAGCTTCGCTGCCACCCATGCGATGGGTAGAGGACGGAGCGCGCGCGTCTACTTCGACTAGGCGTCAGCTTCGCTGCCACCCATTCGATGGGTAGGGAACGGAGCGCGCGCGTCTACTTCCACTAGGCGCCAGCTTCGCTGCCACCCGTTCGAAGGGTAGGGGACGGAGCGCGCGCGTCTACTTCAACTAGGCGCCAGCTTCGCTGCCACCCGTTCGAAGGGTAGGGGACGGAGCGCGCGCGTCTACTACACCTAGGCGCCAGCTTCGCTGCCACCCCTGCGATGGGTAGAGGACGGAGCGCGCGCGTCTACTTCGACTAGGCGCCAGCTTCGCTGCCACCCGTTCGATGGGTAGGGAACGGAGCGCGTGCGCGTCTACTTCAACTAAGCGCCAGCTTCGCTGCCACCCGTTCGAAGGGTAGGGGACGGAGCGCGCGCGTCTACTTTGACTAGGCGCCAGCTTCGCTGCCACCCGTGCGATGGGTAGAGGACGGAGCGCGCGCGTCTACTTCGACTAGGCGCCAGCTTCGCTGCCACCCGTTCGAAGGGTACGGAACGGAGCGCGCGCGCGTCTACTTCCACTAGGCGCCAGCTTCGCTGCCACCCGTTCGAAGGGTAGGGAACGGAGCGTGCGCGTCTACTTCGACTAGACGCCAGCTTCCCTGCCATCCGTTCGAAGGATAAGGAACGGAGCGCGCGCGTCTACTTCCGCTACGCGCCAGCTTCGCTGCCACCCGTTCGAGGGGTAGGGAACGGAGCGCGCGCGTCTACTTCAACTAAGCGCCAGCTTCGCTGCCACCCGTGCGATGGGTAGAGGACGGAGCGCGCGCATCTACTTCGACTAGGCGCCAGCTTCGCTGCCACCCGTTCGATGGGTAGGGAACGGAGCGCGCGCATCTACTTCCACTAGGCGCCAGCTTCGCTGCCACCCGTTCGAAGTGTAGGGGACGGAGCGCGCGCGTCTACTTCAATTAGGCGCCAGCTTCGCTGCCACCCGTTCGAAGGGTAGGGGACGGAGCGCACGCGTCTACTTGGACTAGGCGCCAGCTTCGCTGCCACCCGTTTGAAGGGTAGGGCACGGAGCGCGCGCGTCTACTTCCACTACGCGCCAGCTTCGCTGCCACCCGTTCGAAGGGTAGGGGACGGAGCGCGCGCGTCTACTTCAACTAGGCACCAGCTTCGCTGCCACCCGTTCTAAGTGTAGGGGACGGAGCGCGCGCGTCTACTTCGACTAGGCACCAGCTTCGCTGCCACCCGTTCGAAGGGTAGGGGACAGAGCGCGCGCGTCTACTTCGACTAGGCGCCAGCTTCGCTGCCACCCGTTCGAAGGGTAGGGGACGGAGCGCGCGCGTCTACTTCCACTAGGCGCCAGCTTCGCTGCCACCCGTTCGAAGGGTAGGGGACGGAGCGCGCGCGTCTACTTCCACTAGGCCCCAGCTTCGCTGCAACCCGTTCGAAGGGTACGGGACGGAGCGCGCGGTTCTACTTCGACTGGGTGCCAGCTTCGTTGCCACCCGTTCGAAGGGTAGGGGACGGAGCGCGCGCGTCTACTTCGACAAGGCGCCAGCTTCGCTGCCACCGGTTCGAAGGGTAGGGGACGGAGCGCGCGCGTCTACTTCGACTAGGCGCCAGCTTCGCTGCCACCCGTTCGAAGGGTAGGGGACGGAGCGCGCGCGTCTACTTCCACTACGCGCCAGCTTCGCAGCCACCCGTTCGAAGGGTAGGGGACGGAGCGCGCGCGTCTACTTCCACTAGGCGCCAGCTTCGCTGCCACCCGTTCGAAGCGTAGGGGACAGTGCGCGCGCGTCTACTTCAACTAGGCGCCAGCTTCGCTGCCACCCGTTCGAAGGGTAGGGGACGGAGCGCGCGCGTCTACTTCGACTAGGCGCCAGCTTCGCTGCCACCCGTTCGAAGGGTAGGGGACGGAGCGCGCGCGTCTACTTCCACTAGGCGCCAGCTTCGCTGCCACCCGTTCGAAGGGTAGGGGACGGAGCGCGCGCGTCTACTTCGACTAGGCGCCAGCTTCGCTGCCACCCGTTCGAAGGGTAGGGCACGGAGCGCGCGCGTCTACTTCGACTAGGCGCCAGCTTCGCTGCCACCCGTGCGATGGGTAGCGGACGGAGCGCGCGTCTACTTCGACTAGGCGCCACCTTCGCTGCCACCCGTTCGAAGGGTAGGGGACGGAGCGCGCGCGTCTGCTTCGACTAGGCGCCAGCTTCGCTGCCACCCGTTCGAAGGGTAGGGGACGGAGCGCGCGCGTCTCCTTCCACTAGGCGCCAGCTTCGCTGCCACCCGTTCGAAGGGTAGGGGACGGAGCGCGCGCGTCTACTTCGACTAGGCGCCAGCTTCGCTACCACCCGTTCGAAGGGTAGGGCACGGAGCGCGCGCGTCTACTTCGACTAGGCGCCAGCTTCGCTGCCACCCGTGCGATGGGTAGCGGACGGAGCGCGCGCGTCTACTTCGACTAGGCGCCAGCTTCGCTGCCACCCGTGCGATGGGTAGCGGACGGAGCGCGCGTCTACTTCGACTAGGCGCCACCTTCGCTGCCACCCGTTCGAAGGGTAGGGGACGGAGCGCGCGCGTCTGCTTCGACTAGGCGCCAGCTTCGCTGCCACCCGTTCGAAGGGTAGGGGACGGAGCGCGCGCGTCTCCTTCCACTAGGCGCCAGCTTCGCTGCCACCCGTTCGAAGGGTAGGGAACGGAGCGCGCGCGCGTCTACTTCAATTAAGCGCCAGCTTCGCTGCCACCCGTTCGAAGGGTAGGGGACGGAGCGCGCGCGTCTACTTCAACTAGGCGCCAGCTTCCCTGCCACCCGTTCGAAGGGTAGGGGACGGAGCGCGCGCGTCTACTTTAACTAGGCGCCAGCTTCGCTGCCACCATTTCGAAGGGTAGGGGACGGAGCGCGCACGTCTACTTCCACTAGGCGCCAGCTTCCCTGCCACCCGTTCGAAGGGTAGGGGACGGAGCGCGCGCGTCTACTTGGACTAGGCGCCAGCTTCCCTACCACCCGTTCGAAGGGTAGGGGACGGAGCGCGCGCGTCTACTTCCACTAGGCGCCAGCTTCGCTGCCACCCGTTCGAAGGGTAGGGCACGGAGCGCACGCGTCTGCTTCGACTAGGCGCCAGCTTCGCTGCCACCCATGCGATGGGTAGAGGACGGAGCGCACGCGTCTGCTTCGACTAGGCGCCAGCTTCGCTGCCACCCGTGCGATGGGTAGAGGACGGAGCGCGCGCGTCTGCTTCGACTAGGCGCCAGCTTCGCTGCCACCCGTGCGATGGGTAGAGGACGGAGCGCGCGCGTCTCCTTCGACTAGGCGCCAGCTTCGCTGCCACCCGTTCGAAGGGTAGGGGACGGAGCGCGCGCGCGCGCGTCTACTTCCACTAGGCGCCAGCTTCGCTGCCACCCGTTCGAAGGGTAGGGCACGGAGCGCGCGCGTGTCTACTTCAACTAAGCGCCAGCTTCGCTGCGACCCGTTCGAAGGGTAGGGGACGGAGCGCGCGCGTCTACTTCAACTAGGCGCCAGCTTCCCTGCCACCCGTTCGAAGGGTAGGGGACGGAGCGCGCGCGTCTACTTCAACTAGGCGCCAGCTTCGCTGCCACCCTTTCGAAGGGTAGGGGACGGAGCGCGCGCGTCTACTTCCACTAGGCGCCAGCTTCGCTGCCACCCGTTCGAAGGGTAGGGGACGGAGCGCGCGCGTCTACTTCGACTAGGCGCCAGCTTCGCTGCCACCCGTTCGAAGGGTAGGGGACGGAGCGCGCGCGTCTACTAGGCGAGGGGATGGAGCGAGCTTGAAGAACGGAGAACAGCACATACGACCACCATAACTCGAACATGCAAAGGTCAATTTGTGGCAAGAGCAGACATGATCTCGTAAACAGATATTCGTCGCCACACCAGCATATGCTCGTTCGCACGATCAGAGCGTATGGGTGACTTCATATCTGTCTACGAGAGCAAGTCAGGCCTTGCCATTTCCGCGTCAAGCTGTGAAGCATTTCCACAAATAGGACGTATTTTGTTCACCGGTGCTCGTGGGCATTGACGCCGGTCGACGCAGTCATCAAACGTAGGTGAACAAAATTTTCCCTACATATCAGAAGTTAACCATGAACAGGTACGGGATGTGCAGCAAGGGATGTCTAGGGAGCGGCCCCCGGCGCCAACATATTTATACTCGCCCTCACCAGGCGAAGAGCCGCCAGCATGGAGGGATGCCAATCGGCGGCACGCCAACCGGTGGAAGCACAAGTGGGGGGCATCGGGCAGTTCAGCTACCAGGGGTGCGTGAGTGCAACCGTCCGCACCCCACCGCGTGCACACTGGGAACCGTCGCACGCTACACTCACGAGAAGGCGCACTACACGATGCGACAGCCTGCCCCCCGGCAAGCCAACCGTCATTAAAAAGCACACCACCGGGCGGCAAGGTCGCAACGACTGTGGAGCGCGCGCGCCTCAGAAGTCCACATGCCGGGAGTCCGCCGTCACATTGATGGTCACGACGCCTCAAGGCCCGCACCGCGCCAAGCATGCTTCACCACGTGGACGGCCGGAAGAGTAGGCCACAGCGCAGCCCCGGGTCAAGTCTGGAGAAGTTCACAGGCCGCGGGGACGGAGGGGGCCAAAGGACTCGGCGACATGGCTTCGGCCCTGTGAAGCCCTTCCCCATGAGAGGCTCCTGTCGTAGGGGTGGCCCCCACCTAAACCCAGCAGGCCTGGTAGGAAGTATAAGGCCCAGAATAGGCCACATGTAATGACACAAATACCCCTGAAGGGGATAATCAGCTGTAAGGGCATAATTGTAAAAGCACTCCCCATGTATCTTTACTACTTAAAAATTGGAGTTGGTGGCCGTCCGTCTGTTCTCCACAGGCCAATCTATCAGTTTCCTTGCGCCGACATGTGGTCCCAAAGTCCACGCTGCCCCCGCTCCTCCGCAGAAATCGCTTCGACCTCGCCACATCCGCCGAAACTGCTCCGCCTCCTCCTTCCCCACAGAACTGCCACCTCCTCCTCCCGCGCCTCGCCCTCGCCTCCTTTTCCCCACCCCGCGCTGCCGCCGCCTCCTCCTTCCCCGTTCCTCTGCTCCGCCCTTGCCTCCTCCTCCCCCCACCCCACGCTGCTGCCTCCTCCCCCCCCCCACCCCACGCCGGATCTGGGATGGGGCGGCGCGGTGATGGCGGGATCCGGCGCCGGCTGCTCGGATGCAACGAGGCAGTGGCGTCATGGGTGTTGGAAAGGTGTCGGCGACGACCAGATCTGGGCGCATCGAGACCGACAGCGACCAGAACCGAGGCGACAGTGGCTGGATCCGTGCGGGAGACAGCGGTAGGATCCGGCAAGGCGGCTAGATCAGCGTCGGGATGGAGTCACAGTGGCCCGGGAGACCTCGACATCGACCCCGACACCCGCATCATTCTCCGTCCTAGAGAAGATCTCGCGTCGCGGGCCGGGTCGCCGCAATGCAGGTGGAGCTCCCTTCCCGCGCCGCCACCCAGCCAAGCAAGGCAGAGGAGATGCCACCGACCTCACTGGCGGCCGCCGCATCGGCAGCGGAGGCCGTGTCGCTCATCCCGGGTGGGTGTATGCGGCGGCGAGTGGTGAGCGAGCGGTTCGCTCAGCGCAGCGGCTCTTTTCGCGACGACATCGGCCACGTGGCCACCGAGACCTTCCTCCTCACCCAGCTCACGCTCATCCTCCTCCGCTACCTCGGGCACTCTCCAATTCCATTTCCCTTGCTGCCACTTTCACATGGTGATTTGCTTGTGATCTTACTACAGTTAGACATGGCATTTATTTTGGAGAATTAGTGTACTATGACATGTTTAGCACTTAGCTAAATGAACTTTACTAAGCTTGCTACTAAGATCAGATGCTAAAGCTTTCAAAATTTTCATATGATGCTTCTATTATCACGAGTGTGGTCTTTTCCTAGATTATTGTTCAGTTCGTTGCAATAACTTTTCTAATTTATGCAGGATAGGCTACAGACGGATCCGGCAGTTCCTAGCCCTCTGCTGTTATACTCTCTTGCTCATGTCGGGTTTTATTCAAGGTTGGTGTTTTGAGTTTTGACACCACTTTTTTAGTTCTGCATGTAAGGGGCTCCCTATTCTTGTCTCCATAGTAGGATATTGGGTGATATACTTGGTTGCTCCAGTTGTATATTATTACTTCTTCTCAAGCCAAGTTCATATGAGTGTTGTATATGGATAACAACCAAGAAACAGATATTTCTTTCATTTTTTTACATGTTTTACCATGCAGATAATATCTCTATTCAATAAACCAATAGTTTTTCTCGGACTCTCGGTGCACTTGGTATAGTTAGTTTAGTTGTTGATATCTTGTGCCCGGACATTTGTTTTTGCAGATTGGATCTCTATATACCTACTGGCACAACAGGGTTGAAGCCGGTTGTGGCATTTGCCACTGGTGGAGCATGGATCATAGGGTGAGTAGAAGTATGTACTATCTTGAAACCCAACTTTTTTATTTTGCATTTTCCAGAATTCCAGTAAGATTTAGATTTTGTCTTGACTTTGTATGGCGAATTATATATCTCTCAGGTACAAAGGGTGGAGGTGCCCTTTTAGGTAGACGCTTGGCAGAAAGGGGCATCATAGTTTCATGCATTGATTACAGGTACTCAGGATAGATTCCAAATATGCAAAGCAGCATGCTTCTCATATAATACTCATGGAGCATAGCAATGGTTTGTTTGCAGAAACTTTCCTCAGGGGACTATTGGTGACATGGTAGAAGATGCATCCCAAGGACTATTGGTGACATATAAATTGCAGAAGTATGCGAGTGCAAGACTTGTCCAAGACAACCTGATTCAAAACTATACGTACAGTATTTTACAAGGAATGACAATGTCTTAAACAAGGGTAATGACAATGTTACTTTGTGCGTTGTAGCTGCACAGTAAATAAATACAAGCATATATTAACAAGGGTACTTTTTTCAGTGCGATACCAAGTGCCAACATCTTCAGTAGTAGAGTTTGCATTAGCAATAGATCATGATACCAAGTGCCAACATCTTCAATAGTAGAGTTTGCATTAGCAATATATCATAACGAGACTCCTTGCAATAAAACTTCGTGCGTTATAGCTGTACAGTAAATAAATACAAGCATATATTAGCAAGGGTACTTTTTTCAGTGCAATACCAAGTGCCAACATCTTCACTTCAGCATATACGAATGGAACCGAACAATGTTTCTCAACATGTTTTCATACTAGATAGTGGGACATAAATAGAAAGAAATCATGAAGCTTCTTCGATTTCCTTCTATCAACTTTTGTTTTGGTGAATTGTCTATGTTTGCTAATTATGTGATCACTGGCTGACTGGAGTTAATTTCTTGGAAAATTCAGTTAACTCCGGTCTTCAGTAGGGAAATAGCCTGCATTTTAGGTAGCTGTTACCACACTGCAGATATAATTTTAATTTAGATAAGCAAGATCACATAAACAGATACATATGTGTCAATGCTCATGTAACTTTTCGAAAATTTTAGTTTAGATGTGATCACTAGCCGACTGGAGTTAATTTCTTGGAAAATTCAGTTAGCCCCGGTCTTCAGTAGACAAAACACATGTACGTCATCAATTATTTTTGGCTTTGCATATGCATTGTATTTCTGCATTCACTCCACTCCAGCCTGAAACGAGCTAGGAATTTCTGTAAATGAATACCATGAAAATGTCTATTTCTGAGCAAGTATTTCCCTTTACATAAAAAGTACCATGACTACTAAAAGAATCAGAATTAGCACAAATTGGTTGGGAAATGAATGTGCTTATTGCAATGTTGTTCGTGAGCTAAATGTTTACATAATCTGGAAGATTGTTCATCGTCCTGGCTACAAAGAAACCCGTCTCTTATTTTACAAAGAAGAACAGTAATCTTATTTTAGGAAGTAGAATAGTAATCTCATTGTGCACCCCTGGTACCTAGCAATAGGTGTAGTTCATATATATGAATCCATCTGTGCAGTGTTGTACGAGATGCTTATAATGCAAAGTTATGTCATCTGGTGAAAAATCTATAACATGTTGACGCATTGGGAATAAGTGTGCTTGGTTGGGCCCATTGAATTGGCCATTTTTTCATTCTAAGGATCCAGTGGGCCGATCGAAAAATGTGAAATTGAGGTCAAAAGGTCTTGCTTAAATAGGGCAAAATCTTCATCAATCCACGTACACCAGCTGGTATGGCATTAGTTTAGATGACATATGGAAATATATGACGTATGGAAATAGCCTGGATTTTAGGTAGCTGTTACCACACTACGGATTAAATTTTAATTTAGATAAGCAAGATCACATATACAGATACATATAAGCGTCAATGCTCATGTAACTTTTCGAAAATTTTAATTTAGATGTGATCACTGGCTGACAGAATTAATTTCTTGGAAAATTCAGTTAACCCCAGTCTTCAGTAGGGAAATAGCCTGCATTTTAGGTAGCTGTTACCACACTGCAGATATAATTTTAATTTAGATAAGCAAGATCACATATACAGATACATATAAGCGTCAATGCTTAACTGTTCAAAAGGGCTTGCTTGACAAACAAATTGTATTAGAGTAAAAGAAAAGGATAATCAGGATCCCATGATCCTCCTGGCACTTACCCTGCTCACAAAATCATTAGCTTATGAAGTGATTTTAATTCTGTTACTCTGTGATTGGGGACCCTGTGCTGGCCAGATCACGAGTTGTGAAAATTTGGCCATTTGCTATGTAGGCTTGGAAACAATCAGAGGCGGCGGCAAAATGTACAGCTGCTAGCACACTAGACATAAGCATGTTCCTTCTTAGCTAAAGTTCTCATTTTTAATACATTTTTATCTCAGAAAAATGATTTTCTTGCAATGGCATAAATGCGCATAAAAACAAATTCATATAGTATCGCTCTAATTTGCAGGAAGTGAAGCCGGCACCGACCAGGTAGTGAGATGACTGTACATGTATATTGGACTCCGGGCAATTAGTTTAGTAGTCGCTCTAATTTCGTTGCAACTCATTCACCATTTCTGTGATCGAGTACACTTTGGTCGGGTGAAGTTTGTAGGCTAGAATGTTTGGACATTAAATAACGTAAGCAATTTACTAAATTTTTTCGTATCTTTTATATATAATATACAATGAATTTATGATGTTTTAACTATTTGTTTTCCATTTTGTAGAGTGTGCTTACTTTCTCTTTGCTTGATAAGCTAGAGATGAAGTCTTCTAGAAGGATGGTGATCAGTGTCATTTTAAAATTCTCGTTAATGTTTATATTTATTGCATGATGTCCTATTTATTAATTGGTTCGTTATTCTCCAAGACGGTCTGACAGTTATTTATGTATTAAGTATACTACGGAAAAATATTATTTACTACCATTTTTGTACATATATTGTTGTATGTGGTGTTTGTTCTATCATGCTTCACTAATATGATGCTTGATTTAGGGTTTGTTCTTTTCGGCTGTGGCTTTTGCCTGAAATTTTTGAATTTTGGCCGTTTACGGTACAGATTACGGAGAGGCAGATACTCACTTGCGATTTTGGTTAGTACAGATGTTGGTCTTTTAACGTGTAGATCGTTTAACTTGTAGACCCCGTTTTGAGAAAATATTCCATTTGAAAGTTAGGTACTGTAGCAGAAGCCATAAACCGTCGGCTTGTGAGGTAAAGAACAAGCCCTTTTTTACGAGTATGAACATGCGTGTTTTGCTTGATACATGATGACGTAAGATAAAATTGATGTTTATTATTCAGTTTGAGATTATGTTTGATAGTATGTATCACTTTTATTTGGTACTTGGTTGTAACGCACGGGCACCTTACTAGTATATATAGAACACCGACCATGGGGAGAGGGCAGGCCATTACATTCATCTTCATCACTCTCCACTACCATCTCCCTCTCTGCTTGGTCTGTAGCCACAACACATATCATATCATAGCCTGAGTTACAATGGGGCTAAGGCCCTGGCCTTATATTGGTGCACAATGCACGGCCTTGATTACAACTCACGCACTACTTGGCCTAAGGCCGAAACAAACTCCAATACGAACTAAATAGGAAATACCTAAACTGCTACCTCTGGTTTCTCTCTCAATTTGTGACTTAACCATGAGGATTCCATGGCTGGCACCTCATCCATTGTGTGGGGCTTCAAAATAGCTTTCCAACGAGTCCATGAACACCCAAATCGGACTCCGTTTGTGAAAGTTATGGACATTTTAGTATCGGTCTTGCCAGCTGTCCCAATCCGAGTCCGAATCGGTTTCAAATCCTTATATGTTTTGTTTTCTTGTTCAAGGCGCTTCCAAATCCGTTTGGAACCTGAAAAGGAATCCTTCTCAACCTTCAAAAATCTATGGTGTGGTCGTATTTTATCCTTACTTGCATTGCAATACTCGGACTCCTTATGTTTGGCAAGTCTCGCGAGTCTCTCCGGACAGCTCGTGCAACTTCCAATGAAATTGCCATAACTTTGTGTAGGAAGCTCCAAATCAAGCGCCGCTTGATTTGTTGAAACGTAGACTTCATTGGCTTTCCAAATATGTATTTTGTGTGTCTTAGAAACCTCAGAATTGACGTTGAGAACTTCATGAACTTTGTGGACAGAACTGCAATCATGAGAACTTGATTGATCTTGTGTCTTCCTCTTGGCCACATCATCCCCTCCCCCTTCAAGCGAAACCGTTCTAGTTTCGTGGTAATCTTCACAGGCTCCTTGCCCTTGATGGCAATGTCAGAAATAATCTCCTCATCTCTCTTGGGCAGCAAAGATTGAAATACCCCTTATGCATAAATGTCAAGCGATTGGCTCTCCCTTGGTGTGTAACATTGCGATCAAACTGCCACAGACGCCCCAACATGATGTGACACATGTGCATAGTCACGACGTCACACTCCACCATGTCTTCATATCCATCAATTGAAAACGGCACGTGAACTTTATGAGTAACTTTCAGCTTACCAACATTGTGAAGCCATTGCATATAATATGGCTTAGTATGACGCCATGTGGTTAATGAGAGTGCATCCACTACGTCCTTGCTGATCACATTGATGTAGCTTCCACCATCGATTATGAGCTTGCACCGTTTGCCTTTGATCATGCATTGGGTTTGAAAAACACCACGTCGCTGCCCCTTCTCAACAATTAGCTTATTGTCACCATCCACCTTATGAGCCATCAAAGTTGGACCAACCTCAGGATCACAATACACAACGTCTTGCGGAGAACCATTGAATTTCTCATCGTCATGTTCGGATTCCTCGCTTTCGCCCTCCGTGGCATATCCCTCATGTGTGAGTAATACCTTCCTTGCATTTGGGAAATCCCTCATCATGTGACCCCTGCCCTTACACTTGGAGCACTCAATTTGACTTGTTCTAGCGGTGGAGAACGTGCTAGAATCAGATTTGGTTACTTCTTTACCTCTGTTGCTTGCCTCCTTTGAAAGAGCCCCATTTGAACGACTTGATGTCGCCACCTTGGAGTGTGAACCAACATCATCACCTTGCTGTGATGGACGCCTCCATGGGTTTGTTTGAGTGTTGGCATGTCCTCCCTTGGCTTGTTTGCGCTTCAATTGTTGTTCAGCACGTTCAGCTTGATGCACTAAGTCTTGGATGATGTAGTAATGGACCATCTCCACCCTAGCTTGCACATCCTCATTCAACCCATTAAAGAAACGTGCCATAGTAGCCTCATCGTGCTCCTCTATTCTTGTACAGATTATCAACATCTCCATCTCTTTATAATACGCATCAACACTAGAATTACCTTGGCGTAGTTGTTGTAGCCGGTTGTACAAGGTCCTAGTGTAGTGTGCTGGGACAAAACGCCGCCTCAAAATATTCTTCAATTGTACCCAAGTATTCGGACGAGCTCCTACGCGACACAATTGATTCCACCAAACAAGAGCATATCCGGTGAACTCAATTGTCGCCAAACGAATCTTCTTATCCTCAGTATAGTGATGGCTGTCAAAAATTTGTTCGACACGCATCTCCCACTCCAAGTACTCTTCTGGTTCAGCTTTACCATTAAATGATGGGATAGAAATTTTTATCTGCCCAATTCCATCATCCACGGCAACACGCTGTGCAAATCCAACACCATCACGCATACCTCCACCACGGGCCGCACCTCTGCCACGCATGTCCCTACCACGGTCAGCACCACGGTAGTCCTGAGCACGGCGTGGTTGTGGAGCAAAGCCTGCTGCACCATCAAAAACCTCCTCGTGTTCGTCGTCTTTGTACAATGCATGCCGTTCGGGATATTGAGGTTCCCGTTCAGCATGCTGAAATTGTGGTGGCTGGATGCGTATCGCCTCCATCAACGCATCAATTCGCGCCCCCAAATCATTAACCTTGCCTTCAAGCTTCCGGTGAAAACTCAAGAAATAGTCACGTGTCGCTTCAAATCCAATTCGTACCTCGGGCGGCAAAGACGCCGCATATTGGGGCTCCTCCCCAATTAGCTCGGCATGATTATGTCGCGCCTCGCCATCTTCAGTCTTCATAGAACCCGCCATTACGAAAATTCAACAACCTCATACCGTGATTAACCACGCTCTGATACCACGATGATGCGGACCAACTAAGGATTAGTTGATGCGTAGGGATGGCCCGATCTTTCCCGGTACGATCAGCGAGGTTCCTTCTCCTTGGATAGAGTCTTCTCCTTGTCTTGATGCAGCAAACAATATTGATAAGGGCAATTTGCACTAGTATGCAAGGCGCACACTAGAAGCAATCCGCCGAACTCCCCAAACCGTGAAGTCAGCAAGAAGACACGAATTAGAAGAGATGAACCTTGTAGATTTGATGGGCAATCTCAAGAATCTCATATTCTTGCCTTGCACCAACTTCGCAAACTCCAAACGAGAAAACCTTGCAATCACGCAATTTGGCCGCCACCAACCATCGTGGCGATTTTCTCCTTTATTTCACGAGTCTAAAAACTTATCATATCATAGCCTGAGTTACAATGGGGCTAAGGCCCTGGCCTTATATTGGTGCACAATGCACGGCCTTGATTACAACTCACGCACTACTTGGCCTAAGGCCGAAACAAACTCCAATACGAACTAAAAAGGAAATACCTAAACTGCTACCTCTGGTTTCTCTCTCCAATTGCGACTTAACCATGAGGATTCCGTAGATTGCACCTCATCCATTGTGTGGGGATTCAAAATATCTTTCCAACGAGTTCAAGAACACCCAAATCGGACTCCGTTTGTGAAAGTTATGGACGTTTTAGTATCGGTCTTGCCAGCTGTCCCAATCCGAGTCCGAATCGGTTTCAAATCCTTATATGTTTTGTTTTCTTGTTCAAGGGGCTTCCAAATCCGTTTGGAACCTGAAAAGGAATCCTTCTCAAACTTTAGAAAGCCATGGTGTGGTCGGATTTTATCCTTACTTGCATTGCAATACTCGGACTCCTTATGTTTCGCAAGTCTCGCGGGTCTCTCCGGACAGCTCGTGCAACTTCCAATGAAATTACCATAACTTTGTGTAGGAAGCTCCAAATCAAGCGCCGCTTGATTTGTTGTAATGTAGACTTCATTAGCTTTCGAAATATGTATTTTGTGAGTCTTAGAAACCTCAGAATTGACGTTGAGAACTTCATAAACTTTGTGGACAGAACTGCAATCACGAGAACTTGATTGATCTTGTGTCTTCCTCTTGGCCACATCATCCCCTCCCCCTTCAAGCGAAACCGTCCTCGGTTTCGTGGTAATCTTCACAGGCTCCTTGCCCTTGATGGCAATGTCAGAAATAATCTCCTCATCTCTCTTGGGCAGCAAAGATTGAAATACCCCTTTATGCATAAAAGTCAAGCGATTGGCTCTCCCTTGGTGTGTAACATTGCGATCAAACTGCCACGGACGCCCCAACATGATGTGACACATGTGCATAGTCATGACGTCACACTCCACCATGTCTTCATATCCATCAATTGAAAACGGCACGTGAACTTTATGAGTAACTTTCAGCTTACCAACATTGTGAAGCCATTGCATATAGTATGGCTTAGGATGACGCCATGTGGTTAATGAGAGTGCATCGACTACGTCCTTGCTGATCACATTGTTGTAGCTTCCACCATTGATTATATAGCTTGCACCGTTTGCCTTTGATCATGCATTGGGTTCGAAAAACACCACGTCGCTGCCCCTTCTCAACAATTAGCTTATTGTCACCATCCACCTTATGAGCCATCAAGGTTGGACCAACCTCAGGATCACAATACACAACGTCTTGCGGAGAATCATTGAATTTCTAATCGTCATGTTCAGATTCCTCGCTTTCGCCCTCCGTGGCATATCCCTCATGTGTGAGTAACACCTTCCTTGCATTTGGGCAATCCCCCATCATGTGACCCCCGCCCTTACACTTGAAGCACTCAATTTGACTTGTTCTAGCGGTGGAGAATGTGCTAGAATCAGATTTGGTTGCTTCTTTACCTCTGTTGCTTGCCTCCTTTGAAAGAGCCCCATTTCAACGACTTGATGTCACCGCCTTGGAGTGTGAACCAACATCATCGCCTTGCTGTGATGGACGCCTCCATGGGTTTGTTTGAGTGTTGGCATGTCCTCCCTTGGCTTGTTTGCGGTTCAATTGTTGTTCAGCACGTCCAGCTTGATGCACTATGTCTTGAATGTTGTAGTAATGGACCATCTCCACCCTATCTTGCACATCCTCATTCAACCCATTAAAGAAACGTGCCATAGTAGCCTCACCATGCTCCTCTGTTCCTGTACGGATTATCAACATCTCCATCTCTTTATAATACTCATCAACACTAGAATTACCTTGGCGTAGTTGTTGTAGCCGGTTGTACAAGGTCCTAGTGTAGTGTGCTGGGACAAAACGCCGCCTCAAAATATTATTCAATTGTACCCAAGTATTCGGACGAGGTCCTACGCGACATAATTGATTCCACCAAACAAGAGCATATCCGGTGAACTCAATTGTCGCCAAACGAATCTTCTTATCCTCAGTATAGTGATGCCTGTCAAAAATTTGTTCGACACGCATCTCCCACTCCAAGTACTCTTCTGGTTCAGCTTTACCATTAAATGATGGGATAGAAATTTTTATCCGCCCAATTCCATCATCCACGGCAACACGCTGTGCAAATCCAACACCATCACGCATACCTCCACCACGGGCCGCACCTCTGCCACGCATGTCCCTACCACGGTCAGCACCACGGTAGTCCTGAGCACGGCGTGGTTGTGGAGCAAAGCCTGCTGCACCATCAAAAACCTCCTCGTGTACGTCGTCTTCGTACAATGCATGCCGTTTGGGATATTGAGGTTCCCGTTCAGCATGCTGAAATTGTGGTGGCTGGACGCGTATCGCCTCCATCAACGCGTCAATTCGCGCCCCCAAATCATCAACCTTGCCTTCAATCTTCCGGTGACAACTCAAGAAGTAGTCACGTGTCGCTTCAAATCCAATTCGTACCTCGGGCGGCAAAGACGCTGCATATTGGGGCACTTCCCCAAATAGCTCGGCATGATTATGTCGCGCCTCGCCATCTTCAGTCTTCATAGAACCCGCCATTACGAAAATTCAACAACCTCGTACCGTGATTAACCACACTCTGATACCACGATGATGCGGACCAACTAAGGATTAGTTGATGCGTAGGGATGGCCCGATCTTTCCCGGTACGATCAGCGAGGTTCCTTCTCCTTGGATAGAGTCTTCTCCTTGTCTTGATGCAGCAAACAATATTGATAAGGGCAATTTGCACTAGTATGCAAGGCGCACACTAGAAGCAATCCGCCGAACTCCCCAACCGTGAATTCAGCAAGAAGACACGAATTAGAAGAGATGAACCTTGTAGATTTGATGGGCAATCTCAAGAATCTCATATTCTTGCCTTTCACCAACTTCGCAAACTCCAAACGAGAAAACCTTGCAATCATGCAATTTGGCCGCCACCAACCATCGTGGCGATTTTCTCCTTTATTTCACGAGTCTAAAAACTTATCATATCATAGCCTGAGTTACAATGGGGCTAAGGCCCTGGCCTTATATTGGTGCACAATGCACGGCCTTGATTACAACTCACGCACTACTTGGCCTAAGGCCGAAACAAACTCCAATACGAACTAAAAAGGAAATACCTAAACTGCTACCTCTGGTTTCTCTCTCCAATTGCGACTTAACCATGAGGATTCCGTGGATGGCACCTCATCCATTGTGTGGGGCCTCAAAATAGCTTTCCAACGAGTTCAAGAACACCCAAATCGGACTCCGTTTGTGGAAGTTATGGACGTTTTAGTATCGGTCTTGCCAGCTGTCCCAATCCGAGTCCGAATCGGTTTCAAATCCTTATTTGTTTTGTTTTCTTGTTCAAGGGGCTTCCAAATCCGCTTGGAACCTGAAAAGGAATCCTTCTCAACCTTTAGAAAGCCATGGTGTGGTCGGATTTTATCCTTACTTGCATTGCAATACTCGGACTCCTTATGTTTGGTAAGTCTCGCGAGTCTCTCCGGACAGCTCGTGCAACTTCCAATGACATTGCCATGAATTTGTGTAGGAAGCTCCAAATCAAGCGCCGCTTGATTTGTTGGAACGTACACTTCATTATATTTCCAAATATGTATTTTGTGTGTCTTAGAAACCTCAGAATTGATGTTGTGAACTTCATGAACTTTGTGGACAGAACTGCAATCACGAGAACTTGATTGATCTTGTGTCTTCCTCTTGGCCACATCATCCCCTCCCCCTTCAAGCGAAACTGTCCTCAGTTTCGTGGTAATCTTCACAAGCTCCTTGCCCTTGATGGCAATGTCAGAAATAATCTCCTCATCTCTCTTGGGCAGCAAAGATTGAAATACCCCTTTATGCATAAAAGTCAAGCGATTGGCTCTCCCTTGGTGTCTAACATTGCGATCAAACTGCCACGGATGCCCCAACATGATGTGACACATGTGCATAGTCACGACGTCACACTCCACCATGTCTTCATATCCATCAATTGAAAATGGCACGTGAACTTTATGAGTAACTTTCAGCTTACCAACATTGTGAAGCCATTGCATATAGTATGGCTTAGGATGACGCCATGTGGTTAATGAGAGTGCATCGACTACGTCCTTGCTGATCACATTGTTGTAGCTTCCACCATCGATTATAAGCTTGCACCGTTTGCCTTTCACCATGCATTGGGTTTGAAAAACACCACGTCACTGCCCCTTCTCAACAATTAGCTTATTGTCACCATCCACCTTATGAGCCATCAAAGTTGGACCAACCTCAGGATCACAATACACAACGTCTTGCGGAGAATCATTGAATTTCTCATCGTCATGTTCAGATTCCTCGCTTTCGCCCTCCGTGGCATATCCCTCATGTGTGAGTAACGCCTTCCTTGCATTTGGGCAATCCCTCATCATTTGACCCCTGCCCTTACACATGAAGCACCTAATTTGACTTGTTCTAGCGGTGGAGAACGTGCTAGAATCGGATTTGGTTACTTCTTTACCTCTGTTGCTTGCCTCCTTTGAAAGAGCCCCATTTGAACGACTTGATGTCGCCACCTTGGAGTGTGAAACAACATCATCGCCTTGCTGTGATGGACGCCTCCATGGGTTTGTTTGAGTGTTGGCATGTCCTCCCTTGGCTTGTTTGCGCTTCAATTGTTGTTCAGCAAGTTCAGCTTGATGCACTAAGTCTTGGATGTTGTAGTAATGGACCATCTCCACTCTATCTTGCACATCCTCATTCAACCCATTAAAGAAATGTGCCATAGTAGCCTCATCATGCTCCTCTGTTCCTGTACGGATTATCAACATCTCCATCTCTTTATAATACTCATCAACACTGGAATTACCTTGGCGTAGTTGTTGTAGCCGGTTGTACAAGGTCCTAGTGTAGTGTGCTGGGACAAAACGCCGCCTCAAAATATTCTTCAATTGTACCCAAGTATTCGGACGAGCTCCTACGCGACATAATTGATTCCACCAAACAAGAGCATATCCGGTGAACTCAATTGTCGCCAAACGAATCTTCTTATCCGCAGTATAGTGATGGCTGTCAAAAATTTGTTCGACACGCATCTCCCACTCCAAGTACTCTTCTGGTTCAGCTTTACCATTAAATGATGGGATAGAAATTTTTATCCGCCCAATTCCATCATCCACGGCAACACGCTGTGCAAATCCAACACCATCAGGCATACCTCCACCACGGGCAGCACCTCTGGCATGCATGTCCCTACCACGGTAGTCCTGAGCATGGCGTGGTTGTGGAGCAAAGCCTGCTGCACCATCAAAAACCTCCTCGTGTTCGTCGTCTTCGTACAACGCATGCCGTTCGGGATATTGAGGTTCCCGTTCAGCATGCTGAAATTGTGGTGGCTGGACGCGTATCGCCTCCATCAACGCGTCATTTCGCGCCCCCAAATCATCAACCTTGCCTTCAAGCTTCCAGTGACAACTCAAGAAGTAGTCACGTGTCGCTTCAAATCCAATTCGTACCTCGGGCGGCAAAGACGCCGCATATTGGGGCACCTCCCCAATTAGCTCGGCATGATTATGTCGCGCCTCGCCATCTTCAGTCTTCATAGAACCCGCCATTACGAAAATTCAACAACCTCGCACCGTGATTAACCACGCTCTGATACCACGATGATGCGGACCAACTAAGGATTAGTTGATGCGTAGGGATGGCCCGATCTTTCCCGGTATGATCAGCGAGGTTCCTTCTCCTTGGATAGACTCTTCTTCTTGTCTTGATGCAACAAACAATATTGATAAGGGCAATTTGCACTAGTATGCAAGGCGCACACTAGAAGAAATCCGCCGAACTCCCCAAACCGTGAATTCAGCAAGAAGACATGAATTAGAACCTTGTAGATTTGATGGGCAATCTAAACAATCTCATATTCTTGCCTTGCACCAACTTCGCAAACTCCAAACGAGAAAACCTTGCAATCACGCAATTTGGCCGCCACCAACCATCGTGGCGATTTTCTCCTTTATTTCACGAGTCTAAAAACTTATCATATCGTAGCCTGAGTTACAATGGGGCTAAGGCCCTGGCCTTATATTGGCGCACAATGCACGGCCTTGATTACAACTCACGCACTACTTGGCCTAAGGCCGAAACAAACTCCAATACGAACTAAAAAGAAATACCTAAACTGCTACCGCTGGTTTCTCTCCCAATTTGCGACTTAACCATGAAGACTCCGTGGCTGGAACCTCATCCATTGTGTGGGGATTCAAAATAGCTTTCCAACGAGTCCAAGAACGCCCAAATCGGACTCCGTTTGTGAAAGTTGTGGACGTTTTAGTATCGGTCTTGCCAGCTGTCCCAATCCGAATCCGAATCGGTTTCAAATCCTTATATGTTTTGTTTTCTTGTTCAAGGGGCTTCCAAATCCATTTGGAACCTGAAAAGGAATCTTTCTCAACCTTTATAAAGCCATGGTGTGGTCGGATTTTATCCTTACTTGCATTGCAATACTCGGACTCCTTATGTTTGGCAAGTCTCGCGAGTCTCTCCGGACAGCTCGTGTAACTTCCAATGAAATTGCCATAACTTTGTGTAGGAAGCTCCAAATCAAGCGCCGCTTGATTTGTTGGAACGTAGACTTCATTAGCTTTCCAAATATGTATTTTGTGTGTCTTAGAAACCTCAGAATTGACGTTGAGAATTTCATGAACTTTGTGGACAGAACTGCAATCACGAGAACTTGATTGATCTTGTGTCTTCCTCTTGGCCACACCATCCCCTCCCCCTTCAAGCGAAACCGTCCTCTGTTTCGTGGTATCTTCACAAGCTCCTTGCACTTGATGGCAATGTAAGAAATAATCTCCTCATCTCTCTTGGGCAGCAAAGATTGAAATACCCCTTTATGCATAAAAGTCAAGCGATTGGCTCTCCCTTGGTGTCTAACATTGCGATCAAACTGCCACGGACGCCCCAACATGATGTGACACATGTGCATAGTCACGACGTCACACTCCACCATGTCTTCATATCCATCAATTGAAAACAGCACGTGAACATTATGAGTAACTTTCAGCTTACCAACATTGTGAAGCCATTGCATATAGTATGGCTTAGGATGACGCCATGTGGTTAATGAGAGTGCATCGACTACGTCCTTGCTGATCACATTGTTGTAGCTTCGACCATCGATTATAAGCTTGCACCGTTTGCCTTTGATCATGCATTGAGTTTGAAAAACACCACGTCGCTGCCCCTTCTTAACAATTAGCTTATTGTCACCATCCACCTTATGAGCCATCAAAGTTGCACCAACCTCAGGCTCACAAGACACAACGTCTTGCGGAGAAGCATTGAATTTCTCATCGTCATGTTCAGATTCCTCGCTTTCGCCCTCCGTGGCATATCCCTCATGTGTGAGTAACACCTTCCTTGCATTTGGGCAATCCCTCATCATGTGACCCCTGCCCTTACACTTGAAGCACTCAATTTGACTTGTTCTAGCGGTGGAGAACGTGCTAGAATCAGATTTGGTTGCTTCTTTACCTCTGTTGCTTGCCTCCGTTGAAAGAGCCCCATTTGAACGACTTGATGTCGCCACCTTGGAGTGTGAACCAACATCATCGCCTTGCTTTGATGGACGCCTCCATGGGTTTGTTTGAGTGTTGGCATGTCCTCCCTTGGCTTGTTTGCGCTTCAATTGTTGTTCAGCACGTTCAGCTTGATGCACTAAGTCTTGGATGTTGTAGTAATGGACCATCTCCACCCTATCTTGAACATCCTCATTCAACCCATTAAAGAAACGTGCCATAGTAGCCTCATCATGCTCCTCTGTTCCTGTACGGATTATCAACATCTCCATCTCTTTATAATACTCATCAACACGAGAATTACCTTGGCGTAGTTGTTGTAGCCGGTTGTACAAGGTCCTAGTGTAGTGCGCTAGGACAAAACGCCGCCTCAAAATATTCTTCAATTGTACCCAAGTATTCGGACGAGCTCCTACGCGACATAATTGTTTCCACCAAACAAGAGCATATCCGGTGAACTCAATTGTCGCCAAACGAATCGTCTTATCCTCAGTATAGTGATGGCTGTCAAAAATTTGTTCGACACGCATCTCCCACTCCAGTACTCTTCTGGTTCAGCTTTACCATTAAATGATGGGATAGAAATTTTTATCCGCCAATTCCATCATCCCCGGCAACACGCTGTGCAAATCCAACACCATCACGCATACCACCACCACGGGCAGCACCTCTGCCACGCATGTCCCTACCACGGTCAGCACCACGGTAGTCCTGAGCACGGCGTGGTTGTGGAGCAAAGCCTGCTGCACCATCAAAAACCTCCTCGTGTTCGTCGTCTTCATACAATGCATGCCGTTCGGGATATTGAGGATCCCGTTCAGCATGCTGAAATTGTGTTGGCTGGACGCGTATCGCCTCCATCAATGCGTCAATTCGCGCCCCCAAATCATCAACCTTGCCTTCAAGCTTCTGGTGACAACTCAAGAAGAAGTCACGTGTCGCTTCAAATCCAATTCGTACCTCGGGCGGCAAAGACGCCGCATATTGGGGCACCTCCCCAATTAGCTCGGCATGATTATGTCGCACCTCGCCATCTTCAGTCTTCATAGAACCCGCCATTACGAAAATTCAACAACCTCGTACCGTGATTAACCACGCTCTGATACCACGATGATGCGGACCAACTAAGGATTAGTTGATGCGTAGGGATGGCCCGATCTTTCCCGGTACGATCAGCGAGGTTCCTTCCCCTTGGATAGAGTCTTCTCCTTGTCTTGATGCAGCAAACAATATTGATAACGGCAATTTGCACTAGTATGGAAGGCGCACACTAGAAGCAATCCGCCAAACTCCCCAAACCGTGAATTCAGCAAGAAGACACGAATTAGAAGAGATGAACCTTGTAGATTTGATGGGCAATCTCAAGAATCTCATATTCTTGCCTTGCACCAACTTCGCAAACTCCAAACGAGAAAACCTTGCAATCACGCAATTTGGCCGCCACCAACCATCGTGGCGATTTCCTTCTTTATTTCACGAGTCTAAAAACTTGTCATATCATAGCCTGAGTTACAATGGGGCTAAGGCCCCGGCTTTATATTGGTGCACAATGTACGGCCTTGATTACAACTCACGCACTACTTGGCCTAAGGCCGAAACAAACTCCAATACGAACTAAAAAGGAAATACCTAAACTGCTACCTCTGGTTTCTCTCCCAATTTGCGACTTACCCATGAGGACTCCGTGGCTGGCACCTCATCCATTGTGTGGGGCTTCAAAATAGCTTTCCAACGAGTCCAAGAACGCCCAAATCGGACTCCGTTTGTGAAAGTTGTGGACGTTTTAGTATCGGTCTTGCCAGCTGTCCAAATCCGAGTCCGAATCGGTTTAAAATCCTTATATGTTTTGTTTTCTTGTTCAAGGGGCTTCCAAATCCGTTTGGAACCTGAAAAGGAATCTTTCTCAACCTTTAGAAAGCCATGGTGTGGTCGGATTTTATCCTTACTTGCATTGCAATACTCGGACTTCTTATGTTTGGCAAGTCTCGCGAGTCTCTCCGGACAGCTCGTGCAACTTCCACTGAAATTGCCGTAACTTTGTGTAGGAAGCTCCAAATGAAGCGCCGCTTGGTTTGTTGGAACGTAGACTTCATTAGCTTTCCAAATATGTATTTTGTGTGTCTTAGAAACCTCAGAACTGACGTTGAGAACTTCATGAACTTTGTGGACAGAACTGCAATCACGAGAACTTGATTGATCTTGTGTCTTCCTCTTGGTCACACCATCCCCTCCCCCTTCAAGCGAAACCGTCCTCGGTTTCATGGTATCATCATAAGATCCTCGCCCTTGATGGCAATGTCAGAAATAATCTCCTCATCTCTCTTGGGCAGCAAAGATTGAAATACCCCTTTATGCATAAAAGTGAAGCGATTGGCTCTCCCTTGGTGTGTAACATTGCGTGCAAACTGCCACGGACGCCCCAACATGATGTGGCACTTGCGCATAGTCACGACGTCACACTCCACCATGTCTTCATATCCATCAATTGAAAACGGCACGAGAACTTTATGAATAACTTTCAGCTTACCAACATTGTGAAGCCATTGCATATAGTGTGGCTTAGGATGACGCCATGTGGTTAATGAGAGTGCATCGACTACGTCCTTGCTGATCACATTGTTGTAGCTTCCACCATCGATTATAAGCTTGCACCGTTTGCTTTTGATCATGCACTGGGTTTGAAAAACACCACGTCGCTGCCCCTTCTCAACAATTAGTGATGGGAACGGGTTCCGATCTTCCAACAGGTTCTGGGTAAGTTCGATTTAGTGGAGGCGCGACACAAATCGATCCGGCTTCCGAACAACACGTTCCGAACCCCGCAATCGCAGCACCACGTCTCCTCAGGTTATCAACCGTGCGCAGCCCGGTTGACCTCGCCAAGAAGGCTAATCCTCGTCTGCGAATCGAAGAACACAAGCAAGAACAAGGAAGAACACAACTGAATTGCAGATGGATAGATTTAGCACTCGAAAGTTGGGGTCTCACAAACCGATGAACGTCGAATCTGTTCAAAGACAAATCAATCTAAGCAAAACCCAAACCCTAATGGTGGGGGTGGCGGCTGGATATATAAGAGTTAGGGGCGTGCAAAACCCCTGGATGCGCCCCTAATGGGCTCCAACACGATACAAAGCCGAACGGCCCAAAAGACGGTGGCGCAGCACCCTGACAGATTCTGAATGCCAATTGTTTCGACGATTCCTGTTGACTCAGAAGGAATTTTGACATGGGACCAGAACCATTGGAAAGGTAGTCTTCTCAGATTTTCATACATATGTGGAACGTCCAAAACGGATTCTGGATGCGATCTGGGCGTCCATTTTAGTGCGGCCTGCTCCTGGACTCCGAATTGGATTCGAAGTCGGCTTGAGTCCACTTGTTTCAAAAATTCCCGTTGACTCAAAAGGAATTTTGATATGGGAATAGAGCCATTAGAAAGGTAGTCTTCTCAGCTTTCTATACATATGTGGAACGTCCAAAACGGAGTCCGCATACGATCTGGGCATCCGTTTTAGTGCGGCCTGGTCCTGGACTCCGAATTGGATTCGAAGTCGGCTTGAGTTGGACCTCCAACATGATTCGAGCACCCTTGCTGGACTTGTGCGCCTCGTAGCCCATCTCCAAGTACTTCTAGGTCCTCTCCATGGTTCCTAATCATAATTAAATCATTAGGTAGCAATCGATTCTCAAATGAACAAAAAGAAGTACTTAGGAACGAGCTCACCTGTAAATTCAATTGTCGGGCGCGAGCTCTAGTGATTGGTCCTTGAATGTCAAGTGGAGGAGTGTTATGTGTATCCGAAGAAGTGATGTCCTCATCATCCTCCCCCTCTTGAAGCGGAGTTGTCCTCAACTCGGTCTCATCTTCCTCTCCCAAGTATGGCTTCAAATCTGAAATGTTAAAGGTGTATGCATGGTATATATACTGTCATCCGTTTTAACCGTTCTTCGTTGTTGCACAATTAATGCTATAAAATAGCAATGATCATAAAAACTCGTTGTATTATTAACCCAAGAGTAATCATATTTGTTAATGAGCAATTCAAAATTTCTCACACAGTAATTATTGCAACTTGTTTTACAAATGTAAGTGAAGCATTTATGCAATTCAAATCTTTGAATTTGTAAACTTGTAGTGGTGGCACACATGGGCAAAACTACAACTTTTGGAATCAAGCAAAGTTCATCTATATAATCATATCTCAATCGAACAATAGCAAATTCATCTAGTAAGAGTGAAGAGCTTTGTATGTTCTGCCATAATTCATCATCTTTATTCAGATTGTCTATACTAGATGGTGCAAAAAGAGATGAACACATAGGCATTGAATGAGTACTAAATTTTACTTCCCTCTCACATTCAACATGATTCAGCATACAAGAATTGTTGTCCCAAACAACAAGTTTCAATTCATCCATGTGATCGCAAGTTATGCATATTCGATATACAAGAAATTGATTTTCCACACCATAATCTCCAATCAAATTAAACTTATATCCAGGGGTGTAGGTACTAAATAAGAATTTCGAACATGCAAGTTCAGAAACTTTCTCCATAGCATGTGACAATTTCATAGGTAGATCCAACATGATGTAACACAATGAATTAGTAGGAGAAATTCTAGTCAAAACTTCTTTATGTGTTATTAATTTAATATGTGCAAAATTATGAGAATTTAGATCAGCACATGGTTTATTTAAGTCAACACAAGGAATATCAAAAGATTGCACTACAGCAGGTATATACTCACAAGGTTGCTCTATGTCTTGTTGTGGCACCAAATCAATACCGTGAGCGATGATAGTACCATGTTCTTTACCTTTTTGGCTCTCCTCAGATGATGTAAGTGCATCCATCTCCTTATCTTTATTCTCAACCAATGGGGTCAGTGATTCAATTAGCTCATGCTCTTCTTTGGCATGGTTCTCAACTACCTGCAAGTTGTTAGTCACAGAAAATGGCACAAACACAGGTTTGTTCTCATGATCATCACCATTACCTGCAAGGTTAGCTGCAAGAGCATATTCATCCTCAACATCACTAGCACTTACATAACCACCATCTTCTGTCGCAATGTACGCCTGCTGACTTGTGCAATCTCTCATGACGTGGCCCATCCCTTTACAACGGTGGCACACAATGCCCGTCGTACGGCCCGTGGAAGCAACCGATGAAGAGCTCTGTGCTGGTGCTTGCACACTAGTAGATTTGCTCGTCTCGGGTGCGCGTGATGGTGGCGGCAATGCTGCTGAACGCGCCCTACTCACAGAGGGGGCAGCAGCTCGACAAATAGGAGGTGGGGCTATCTTGGCTTGCCCAGGCGTTGATCTCGATGTAGACGTACCTCCAAAGTTGCTCCTTGTCCTTTGTTGCCTATCCTGCAATTCTTTTTCTGCAAGCATAGCAAGCTGGAACAACTGGTTGACAGTAGTAAAATCTTTATAATAAACAATGTCCTGAATTTCACGCCGTAACCCCCCGTAAAAACGACAAATCTTATCCTCCTCATCTTCTACAACATTACAACGCAACATGCCTATTTGTAGTTCTTGATAATATTCCTCGACAGATTTATTACCTTGGTCTAAGCACTGCAATTTCTTATGCATTTCATGTTTAAAAGTAGGAGGAACAAATCTAGCACGCATAGCTTCTTTTAACTGCTTCCATGTATCAGGTTGTAAGCGCATGGTACCCATATCATTCCACCATATAATAGCAAAGTCCTTAAACTCACTAGTAGCTTGTCTAACTCTATGTTGTTCAGGAACCAAGTGAAAATTAAACTTCTGCTCTACCGTCATCTCCCAATCAAGATATATATCAGCATCATAAAGACCAGCAAAAGATGGAATGGTAAACTTGACTTTAGCAAAAGGGTCGTCGTTACCACGACGGTTCTGGTTATTACCTCCCATAACCTGTCGGTTTTGCTGAAGACGCCGACGTAGTCGTGCATCTTGTGTCGCCCGCTGATCAATGTTGCCATCCGCATCATACACTGTGTCATCATCACGACGATGGCCGTCATTGACAGGTGGCAGGTGTGCCTCCAATGTGTCCATCCGACCAGTGAGGTCAGCCAAACGCCGCTCCACCCGCTCAATGCCTTCCGTGGTGTTCAACTTGGCAATGGCGGCGACGATGGTGTCCATTCTCGCGCCGAGTGAAGCATTTTGTTTGTCGAGCGCAGCTTGTAGCTGGCCGCGACTAACACACTTGTTGAAATCGATCGGTGTCTCATCCCCTTCGTCTCCTGCCATGGTTAGTGGAAACACAGGGAAAACAAAAGGATTATCCCTATCAACTTGAAAGGAAGGCAGTGGAAATCCGCAAAGGAAGTGTCTTACCAAGCTCTTACAAGTGTTCTTACCAAAGCAGCAGGTGGTACAACCGGTGGCTGGTTCGTGAAACCATGTCGAGCGTGGGTACGATTGCAAGGGTCAAAACTGTGCTGATCAAGAGTAGGTGTAGCTTGGAAGGCACAATATGGTAGCAATGGAGAACAATCAGTTAATTTCAGAATTGCATAGAATTGAATTATAGTCCGTATCTAGCACTTAGCCTATGTTGCTGATCAACCAAGAGTGGAAGAAGGCTAAAAACAAGTGTATGGCAATGTGTAGGAGTGGTAAATACAAGATAATTCAATCCAATGCAATCTGGAATTGAAGAACACAAGGATTGACCCAAAACTGAAAACTGAAGATTTCTGTCCACTGGACAGTATGTCGGTATTTTGGCCGTAACTTTTTGTCAGATGCCTTTTTTTCACTGCTTCTTTTTTCTCTGTTTTTTGACGGCTTTTTCTACAGATTTTTTTGGGGCCAACTTCCGAAACCCGACATAACAATTCGCACAAAAATCACAACTGCTGACTGTTGCAGATTCAAAACAGATAATTGGGTCAAATTTCACCGCATATATCTCTTAACTGCCTTGCTGGAATGATGTGAAATTCTACAGATAGATGGATAAGGAATTTTTGAATCTAATGGCGGTGGTCTCACTCAAAAATAATCTCGGAATCAAAAGATATGGCGTTTTTGGTGGCGGCTGCAGAGAAAGGAGAAATCAGCCGAATTTGGAAATTAGGGTTTGGGGTGGGGATTTTTTTTGTTTGGATTTTCAATGGAACAAAGATATGAACAGCAACTAGACAATGCTAATATGAACACAAATTCAATTTAGCAAACCAAAACTAATAGATTGAAAGGCACAACGGGGTTTGGACAGCGGAATTAATTCTTTTTGTGGGGCAATTTTTTTAGGGCTTTTTCTTGAACTCTAGGATGAAAACAATAAAGGTAAGGTAAACTCGAACCTGAAGGAACACCTGAAGCTCTGATTACCACTTGATGGGAACGGGTCCCGATCTTCCAACAGGTTCTGGGTAAGTTCGATTTAGTGGAGGCGCGACACAAATCGATCCGGCTTCCGAACGACACGTTCCGAACCCCGCAATCGCAGCACCACGTCTCCTCAGGTTATCAACCGTGCGCAGCCCGGTTGACCTCGCCAAGAAGGCTAATCCTCGCCTGCGAATCGAAGAACACAAGCAAGAACAAGGAAGAACACAACTGAATTGCAGATGGATAGATTTAGCACTCGAAAGTTGGGGTCTCACAAACCGATGAACGGCGAATCTGTTCAAAGACAAATCAATCTAAGCAAAACCCAAACCCTAATGGTGGGGGTGGCGGCTGGATATATAAGAGTTAGGGGCGTGCAAAACCCCTGGATGCGCCCCTAATGGGGCTCCAACATGATACGAAGCCGAACGGCCCAAAAGACGGTGGCGCAGCACCCTGACAGATTCTGAATGCCAATTGTTTCGACGATTCCTGTTGACTCAGAAGGAATTTTGACATGGGACTAGAGCCATTGGAAAGGTAGTCTTCTCAGATTTCCATACATATGTGGAACGTCCAAAACGGAGTCCGGATGCGATCTGGGCGTCCATTTTAGTGCGGCCTGCTCCTGGACTCCGAATTGGATTCGAAGTCGGCTTGAGTCCACTTGTTTCGAAGATTCCCGTTGACTCAAAAGGAATTTTGATATGGGAAAAGAGCCATTAGAAAGGTAGTCTTCTCAGCTTTCTATACATATCTGGAACGTCCAAAACGGAGTCCGGATACGATCTGGGCATCCGTTTTAGTGCGGCCTGGTCCTGGACTCCGAATTGGATTCGAAGTCGGCTTGAGTTGGACCTCCAACATGATTCGACCACCCTTGCTGGACTTGTGCACCTCGTAGCCCATCTCCAAGTACTTCTAGGTCCTCTCCATGGTTCCTAATCATAATTAAATCATTAGGTAGCAATCGATTCTCAAATGAACAAAAAGAAGTACTTAGGAACGAGCTCACCTGTAAATTCAATTGTCGGGCGCGAGCTCTAGTGATTGGTCCTTGAATGTCAAGTGGAGGAGTGTTGTGTGTATCCGAAGAAGTGATGTCCTCATCAATTAGCTTATTGTCACCATCCACCTTATGAGCCATCAAAGTTGGACCAACCTCAGGATCACAATACACAACGTCTTTGCAGAGAATCATTGAATTTCTCATTGTCATGTTCAGATTCCTCGCTTTCGCCCTCCGTGGCATATCCCTCATGTGTGAGTAACACCTTCCTTGCATTTGGGCAATCCCTCATCATGTGACCCCTGCCCTTATACTTGAAGCACTCAATTTGACTTGTTCTAGCGGTGGAGAACGTGCTAGAATCAGATTTGGTTGCTTCTTTACCTCTGTTGCTTGCCTCCTTTGAAAGAGCCTCATTTGAACGACTTGATATCGCCACCTTGGAGTGTGAACCAACATCATCGCCTTGCTGTGATGAACGCCTCCATGGGTTTGTTTGAGTGTTGGCATGTCCTCCCTTGGCTTGTTTGCGCTTCAATTGTTGTTCAGCACGTTCAGCTTGATGCACTAAGTCTTGGATGTTGTAGTAATGGACCATCTCCACCCTATCTTGCACATCCTCATTCAACCCATTAAAGAAACGTGCCATAGTAGCCTCACCATGCTCCTCTGTTCCTGTACGGATTATCAACATCTCCATCTCTTTATAATACTCATCAACACTAGAATTACCTTCGCGTAGTTGTTGTAGCCGGTTGTACAAGGTCCTAGTGTAGTGTGCTGGGACAAAACACTGCCTCAAAATATTCTTCAATTGTACCCAAGTATTCGGACGAGCTCCTACGCGACATAATTGATTCCACCAAACAAGAGCATATCCGGTGAACTCAATTGTCGCCAAATTAATCTTCCTATCCTCAGTATAGTGATGGCTGTCAAAAATTTGTTCGACACGCATCTCCCACTCCAAGTACTGTTCTGGTTCAGCTTTACCATTAAATGATGGGATAGAAATTTTTATCCGCCCAATTCCATCATCCACGGCAACACGCTGTGCAAATCCAACACCATCACGCATACCTCCACCACGGGAAGCACCTCTGCCACGCATGTCCCTACCATGGTCAGCACCACGGTAGTCCTGAGCACGGCGTGGTTGTGGAGCAAAGCCTGCTGCACCATCAAAAACCTCCTCGTGTTCGTCGTCTTCTTACAATGCATGCCGTTCGGGATATTGAGGTTCCCGTTCAGCATGCTGAAATTGTGGTGGCTGGACGCGTATCGCCTCCATCAACGCGTCAATTCGCGCCCCCAAATCATCAACCTTGCCTTCAAGCTTCCGGTGACAACTCAAGAAGTAGTCACGTGTCGCTTCAAATCCAATTCGTACCTCGGGCGGCAAAGACGCCGCATATTGGGGCACCTCCCCAATTAGCTCGGCATGATTATGTCGCGCCTCGCCATCTTCAGTCTTCATAGAACCCGCCATTACGAAAATTCAACAACCTCGTACCGTGATTAACCACGCTCTGATACCACGATGATGCGGACCAACTAAGGATTAGTTGATGCGTACGGATGGCCCGATCTTTCCCGGTACGATCAGCGAGGTTCCTTCTCCTTGGATAGAGTCTTCTCCTTGTCTTGATGCAGCAAACAATATTGACAAGGGCAATTTGCACTAGTATGGAAGGCGCACACTAGAAGCAATCCGCCGAACTCCCCAAACCGTGAATTCAGCAAGAAGACATGAATTAGAAGAGATGAAGCTTGTAGATTTGATGGGCAATCTCAAGAATCTCATATTCTTGCCTTGCACCAACTTCGCACACTCCAAGTGAGAAAACCTTGCAATCACGCAATTTGGCCGCCACCAACCATCGTGGCGATTTTCTCCTTTATTTCACGAGTCTAAAAACTTATCATATCATAGCCTGAGTTACAATGGGGCTAAGGCCCTGGCCTTATATTGGTGCACAATGCACGGCCTTGATTACAACTCGCGCACTACTTGGCCTAAGGCCGAAACAAACTCCAATACGAACTAAAAAGAAATACCTAAACTGCTGCCTCTGGTTTCACTCCCAATTTGCGACTTAACCATGAGGATTCCGTGGCTGGCACCTAATCCATTGTGTGGGGCTTCAAAATAGCTTTACAACGAGTCCAAGAACGCCCAAACCAGACTCCGTTTGTGTACGTTGTGGACGTTTTAGTATCGGTCTTGCCAGCTGTCGCATTCCGAGTCCGAATCGGTTTCAAATCCTTATATGTTTTGTTTTCTTGTTCAAGGGGCTTCCAAATCAATTTGGAACCTGAAAAGGAATCTTTCTCAACCTTTAGAAAGCCATGGTGTGGTCGGATTTTATCCTTACTTGCATTGCGATACTCGGACTCCTTATGTTTGGCAAGTCTCGCGAGTCTCTCCGGACAGCTCGTGCAACTTCCAGTGAAATTGCCGTAACTTCGTGTAGGAAGCTCCAAATCAAGCGCCGCTTGGTTTTTTGGAACGTAGACTTCATTAGCTTTCCAAATATGTATTTTGTGTGTCTTAGAAACCTCAGAACTGACGTTGAGAACTTCATGAACTTTGTGGACAGAACTGCAATCACGAGAACTTGATTGATCTTGTGTCTTCCTCTTGGCCACAACATCCCCTCCCCCTTCAAGCAAAACCGTCCTCGGTTTCGTGGTAATCTTCACAGGCTCCTTGCCCTTGATGGCAATGTCAGAAATAATCTCCTCATCTCTCTTGGGCAGCAAAGATTGAAATACCCCTTTATGCATAAAAGTGAAGCGATTGGCTCTCCCTTGGTGTGTAACATTGCGTGCAAACTGCCACGGACGCCCCAACATGATGTGACACATGTGCATAGTCACGACGTCACACTCCACCATGTCTTCATATCCATCAATTGAAAACGGCACGTGAACTTTATGAGTAACTTTCAGCTTACCAACATTGTGAAGCCATTGCATATAGTATGGCTTAGGATGACGCCATGTGGTTAATGAGAGTGCATCGACTATGTCCTTGCTGATCACATTGTTGTAGCTTCCACCATCGATTATAAGCTTGCACCGTTTGCCTTTGATCATGCATTGGGTTTGAAAAACACCACGTCGCTGCCCTTCTCAACAATTAGCTTATTGTCACCATCCACCTTATGAGCCATCAAAGTTGGACCAACCTCAGGATCACAATACACAACGTCTTGCGGAGAATCATTGAATTTCTCAACGTCATGTTCAGATTCCTCGCTTTCGCCCTCCGTGGCATATCCCTCATGTGTGAGTAACACCTTCCTTGCATTTGGGCAATCCCTCATCATGTGACCCCTGCCCTTACACTTGAAGCACTCAATTTGACTTGTTCTAGCGGTGGAGAACGTGCTAGAATCTGATTTGGTTGCTTCTTTACCTCTGTTGCTTGCCTCCTTTGAAAGAGCCCCATTTGAACGACTTGATGTCGCCACCTTGGAGTGTGAACCAACATCATCGCCTTGCTGTGATGGACGCCTCCATGGGTTTGTTTGAGTGTTGGCATGTCCTCCCTTGGCTTGTTTGCGCTTCAATTGTTGTTCAGCACGTTCAGCTTGATGCACTAAGTTTTGGATGTTGTAGTAATGGACCATCTCCACCCTATCTTGACATCCTCATTCAACCCATTAAAGAAACGTGCCATAGTAGCCTCGTCATGCTCCTCTGTTCCTGTACGGATTATCAACTTCTCCATCTCTTTATAATACTCATCAACACTAGAATTACCTTGGCGTAGTTGTTGTAGCCGGTTGTACAAGGTCCTAGTGTAGTGTGCTGGGACAAAACGCCGCCTCAAAATATTCTTCAATTGTACCCAAGTATTCAGACGAGCTCCTACGCGACATAATTGATTCCACCAAACAAGAGCATATCTGGTGAACTCAATTGTCGCCAAACGAATCTTCTTATCCTCAGTATAATGATGGCTGTCAAAAATTTGTTCGACACGCATCTCCCACTCCAAGTACTCTTCTGGTTCGGCTTTACCATGAAATAATGGGATAGAAATTTTTATCCACCCAATTCCATCATCCACGGCAACACGCTGTGCAAATCCAACACCATCACGCATACCTCCACCACGGGCAGCACCTCTGCCACGCATGTCCCTACCACGGTCAGCACCACGGTAGTCCTGAGCACGGTGTGGTTGTGGAGCAAAGCCTGCTGCACCATCAAAAACCTCCTCGTGTTCGTCGTCTTCGTAAAATGCATGCCGTTCGGGATATTGAGGTTCCCGTTCAGCATGCTGAAATTGTGGTGGCTGGACGCGTATCGCTGATCGTGCGAAAATAGCACACCCGCAAGTGCACGGGTTGCCACTGAAATAGCGGCGAGTGTCGTGTTCTCCACAGGGACTAGACTGAGGCTACCGGTGCTCGGCTAAAGCTAGGTCAAACGAAACGGGGGAGAAAACTAAACTAAAACGACTAAAACGATCGAACGAACTAACGAACTACCAAACAAACCAATAACAACGGAAAGAACGACCGTACGAATTGAAGTCGTACGATCGAACGAACAAAATGACAACTAACTAAAAGAACGACAACGACGCACAAGAACGAACGACACGACAAGACTAAACGAACGACGCACAAACGACACTAACGACTACACGAACGAACACAAGACTGCCTACCGACACCCTAACTAGCTACCGACCGCAAGACAGCAGGAGGAAGACGAGAAGCACTAGGGGAGTTTAGAAGCAAAGAGAGAGTTGAGAGGGAACGAGGGGGAAATACGGTCGACGGCTAACTAGACGACGACGGCACACAAACAAAACACAGCATACGAACGCTCGCACGACTTAACGATCGAACGACCGCTGAGAGAAGCAAAGGGGGAGGGTTTAGAAGCAAAGGGAGGTTGAGACAGCACAAGGAGGGGAACGGAGACGGTCGCCGGCTAACTAATTCGTGCAACACAAACACATATACTAACACGGACAACTAACACTTAAAACCTCTAACAGAGCTAAACATTACAATCTCTAACAACACATATCACAATTAGCACTGCTGTAAACACTACTGAACTACTAACAAAATACAGATTGCACAATTATCTCCTAACAAATATCACAATAACTGAACTGGGCATAATACCATCTCAGTGAATACATGCACAATCACAGTTCTCAGATAAACATTCCACTGAACACATGCATCACAGATCACAGATGATAATCCCCAATTCATCAACACATTGCAAATGGTAATTGTCAATTAACAGTGCGACAGTAATGAAAAGAAAATGAAGAAATAAAGGGGGAGGAGATTAGACCACCGAGGAGGGGTTGAAGAAGCAGACGGGAGGCCGATGAGGAAGAAGCCGAAGAGGTGGTGATGTCGTCGGCGCCGTGGAGTAGCAGAGGAGAGATCGCTATCGGAAGAGGTGGCGATGGCCGTCGGCGGAAGACGGTGATCGGAGGGAACTGATGAAGCCGTCGGTGAGGGGGTCGCAGAGGATAGCGTCGCTGTGAGGTGCCGGCCGAAGTCGATGAAGAAGGGCACACAGGCGGCCGGTGGCAGAAATGGAAAGGGAGAGGCGGCGCTGGAGAGAGAGGTAGGGGGCACACCGGTGAGAGTAGGGGTGCGGCGGAAGAGCAGTGGGGAAGGAGATGGCGGCGGTGAAGGGTAAGGAGAAGGGGTGGCACGGCAGGGAGGAAGAAACGGTGGCAATGAGGAGAAGGGAAGTGGCGGCGCTTGTGTGGGGAGAAGGAGCGGCAGAGGAAGAGGCGGTGGAGGAGGCGCGGTGGAGAAGAACGGCGGAGGCGCACGGGAGGAGGAGCAGTAGAGGAGGATGCGGCCGAAGATGGGAGACGCGGTGGCGAACCGGAAAAGGGAGGCGATGAAGGGAGGAGGCGCGGTGGTGCTGTGTGGCGCTGATGAGGAGAGGGATGGCGGCGCTGGAGAGTAGAGAGAGGGGGGCGGCGCCGGTGAATGGAGAAGGGAGAGGGCGGCGCGCCGGAGGGAGAGGCGGCGGTGAAGAGAAGGGAGGCAGCTCGGATGGAGGAGCAAGTGGAGGCGGCCAGCGAGGTTAGGCAGCGCGCGGGGTGCAGTGGAGAAGGGAGACGGCGGGGTGAAGGGGCTGCGGCAGTGGAGAAGGGAGACGGCCGAATGGGGGGAGCAGCGGGTGGAGTAGGTGGAGAATGGAGACGGGACTAGGGGCGGCGAAGAAGCGGCTCGCCGGCGGCCGGAGATAGAGACGAATGGGGGGAGAAGAGAGGAGCAAAGGGGGACCAAGGACAGAAGGGAAGCCAGGCTCTGAGCTTCCCAGGCAGCGGCGGCGGCTATTGAGGAGATGGGGTTTTGGCACTTTGCAGTTTAGTCCTCCTAATATCTAGGGTTTACAAATCAGTCCATCTCTCATTTCATTTCTTCTTTTCTGGCCCTTGGAAACTCCGTTTTCAGCGCGGTTTGATCCTACGCGTCCGTGACAACGCGCACATTTGTACGGAGCAGTCCAGATTTGTCGTTTATGCGCCTAGATCGCGCCGGCCTGTGAAAAATTGCAAAAAATGTAAAATGATCCAATTCGAGCAATTAATTATAGAAAAACGTGTAAATGATGATAAATGATCTCGAAATGCGAAAAATAATGGGGTAAAATGACATGTAAACATATGCAAATATGACGCATGTCATACCCCCAAGCTTAAACTTTTACTTGTCCTCAAGTAAATGGCGTGATATTATCGAACCCGGACAAGTTATCATGGTAAAAGACTAGTTAAATGCGTGTAATAAGTCAAGAGGCATACAACAATGTAAAATGAAATTATCTAACTCGAGTTTTGAGAACCATCCAAGATGAGAATGAATCAAGCAAAGATCTCAAATGATAACTACAACATTTGACCAAATCAAGTTACACACAAAAGTGTCAAAATACACTCAAGTGATCACATGTATCCAACCAAAATTGTAAGGCATCGGAACTAGGTATAACATCAAGAATGAGCATAGCAAAGAGTCATGCTAAGGCATATATACTATTTGAGACAAAGAGACTAATACTCGCATGATATTTGTGAAAAAGTCCACACTTGAGCCATGATACCTAATTTTTGTTGATTTTTAGCAAATTTAAAACACAATGGGCACAAGTGCCGCTTATTCCAACCGTTGGGCTAGCTAGCCACTTATTCACACACTCGAACTTCACTTGGGCAAAAATGCCACTTATTCAACACATTTCCAAACCAATGTGACATAGTCACTTATTCCACACACACACATTTCATCACAAATATTTTTTTCTTTTTTTTCAGTTTTGATTAAGCATCTTTAACCGGTTTTCATTAAGCTAAGTAACACGTGTCTCGAGACATGGATACCTAGATAAATCAACCATGTTATTGGCTCAAGATAGGACTACCCCTTTCACAAATTTTACATTCAAGCAAAGTATCAATATCTAAAATAACATATGCCAAAGCTTGAAACTAAGATATAATCATTCAAGAGGCTATGACTAGAACCAATTCAATCCGCAAATGGTCAAAACACATGCGTAACTCGCAATGAATCAAATGCTATAGGATCACAAGGATTCTAAGCTCATCAAGGATAATAACCAAAACTCAACCCTATATGATGCCAAGTGACTTAAGACATACAAGGAACTAATGACAATATAGCTCAATGAAAATTTCGACATGACCTTTCTAGATTTATCAAAGCATGGGCTCACATGGCAAATATATACAATCACGCATAACATGAGAGCAAATAGTAAAGGCCATATATCATCACATAAGCATCATATGAAGCATAAGAATGACCACATATCATCAACTACACGACAATAAGCTCAAATGCTCACAAATATAAACAAACATGCTAGAACATCATCCATACACATACAAGTCCTCCCCCAAGCTTAAATTGAGCAATGTATCATGAATGCGCCTAAAGGGGTAAGAAACAGCTCACCGGGTATATATGATGTAGTGAAAGTAGACAATTCATCCCGTGGCTTCTCGCATATATAAGGATGAGGATCTAGCACGGGACCTGAAATAAAAAAGAAAGAAAAGAGGAAAAACCAACAAACAAAATGGAAATAAAAGGAAAAAGAGAAGCTCATTTGGATGTAGCGGGGGGAGGGCCAAGGACGGGACATGGAAAAAGCACATGTCCGCCCTCCTCATGAAGCGGCATGCCTCAAAATCCACCTGGATCCCAAGGAATATCGACTCGAACCATGTCCGCTCGTAGTCGATGGTCCAAAAGTGTAAGCCTACAAACAAACTCAAGGACATGGCAAGTATATATGATAGGATTGATGCCCTTGAAGTTATCAATAGAATATCCAATCACACAAGCATATCGATAAGGTATATCATGAAGACTACAGGTCTCAACATAGGAGGTAGGAACAACATCGTCAATAGAATATGTCTCGTCTAAGCCAAAGAAGTCAAACCTGAGATAATCGGAGAAGAGTTTCCAAACTACCTGAAGTGTAGGTGAAGCAGAATGTACAGTAGTAGAAACCTCCAAAGGGGTGATGTCGACCGAGAGAGTAGCTGGTGGTGGATCAATAGAAATATGCTCCTCCTCAACATCAGAAGCAGCCCCCTCATCATCAAGAATGAATATCTCTATCTCAGGCTCAAAGATCAAATAATCATCTAAGTGTCCCACATCCTCAAAGGTGAATCTCTCCATATCGGTCTCAAGAAGTAAATGATCAGTGTCAAAGCAATGAGAGTCCTCCAAATCAAAGCTAACAATCTCTAACTTAGGCTCATCCATGAAAAAATCATCAATCTGAAGTACTGAGTCTGGCAGGATGGCGTCAGTGTGAGCTACCATATGCACCATGGGAATGATATCATCATCAAAGATAATCCGCTGAAGCTCAACCATGTCACACATAGAATCTGACTCTGAGAGGTGTGTATCAACGGTACTCAAAAATGTCTCTAGCACAAGCTCATCAATCTCATCTATCCTGTAGCACTGACTAGGAGACTGAGTAGATGGCATCTTATGGTGATGACGTGGAGGATGTCTAGAAACTGTAGGCTGACTGTGCTGAAGCACTGGTGGAGTAGACACAGTCGAAGTCATATCTCTCTCCGTGGTGACAGATTGGTAGTGAGCTAGGGAACTCGGATAAGACTGTGAGGATGCCAAACTATCACAACGGGAGATCAAAGTGCGCATAGCCTCTCTAAGATCATGCAATTGGGTCAGCAAAGTCCTCACACCACATAACTGTGACTCCAGATGAGATGTATGCAAAACAGACAGCTCGGGACTATAAATCTGATCATGATGAAGAGTAGGTAACTGCTGCTGAGGTGTAGGAGTAGAATGAAAACTATGCTGGTGTGATGACAGAGAAGGCTGCGGCTGACTAGAGCTCAAACTGTACTGATCCATATGATGCTCAGGCGCATGCACTTTGGCTGTCAAAGAATCCGAACAAGGCTTCTCATTGTACCACTGGAATTGATGGGAAGCCATGTTCTCAATAAGAGTGAAGGCATCATCAAGTGTCTTGTTTGTGATTGCTCCACCAGCTGCTGCATCAAGTAAAGATCGTGTGGCACATGTCAAGCCTCTGTAGAAGATCTGCAGAACAAGCCATCTCTCAAGACCATGGTGCGGACATCTCCTGAGCAAAGCCTTGTATCGCTCCCAAGAATCATACAAACTCTCTCCATCAAGCTGAGCAAAACTGAAGATCTGATCACGGATCTCAAACTGCCTAGATAGCGGAAAGTATCTCTCCAAGAAAGCACATGACAGTTGATCCCAAGTGAATGACGTCGATGGCAAAGAGTAGAACCAGGTACGAGCACCATCTCGAAGAGAAAATATGAATAACCTGCATCTGATAGTGTCCTGAGAAACCCCGTGGTATTTGACTGTATCACAATACTCCAAGAATATGCGAATGTGCTCATAAGGGTCCTCAGTGGGTAATCCTCCAAAACGGGTCTCCTGAACCAAGGCAATCAGACCAGGTCTCAACTCAAAATCATCGACCTCAAATACTGGCAAAACTGGCCCTGACATAGCACTCTGACTACTCGGAGACCAAAGATCATGAACTAATGCCATATCCTCAATATATAACTCTATCAATCAACCTACGAGAATGGATACGAAAATCGCGAAAGAGAGAAGTAACTAGAGAAAGGGTTAGGGTTAACGATATATCACAAATATGAACAAAGACGAAAAGAAAGACAAGTCAGCATAAACACAAAACAAGCAAAAGAAAACAAACGACCTAGTCTATAGCCTAACACTGTCGCTCTAAGCTAATCCCCGGCAACGGCGCCAAAATGCTTGATCGTGCGAAAATAGCACACCCGCAAGTGCACGGGTTGCCACTGAAATAGCGGCGAGTGTCGTGTTCTCCACAGGGACTAGACTGAGGCTACCGGTGCTCGGCTAAAGCTAGGTCAAACGAAACGGGGGAGAAAACTAAACTAAAACGACTAAAACGATCGAACGAACTAACGAACTACCAAACAAACCAATAACAACGGAAAGAACGACCGTACGAATTGAAGTCGTACGATCGAACGAACAAAATGACAACTAACTAAAAGAACGACAACGACGCACAAGAACGAACGACACGACAAGACTAAACGAACGACGCACAAACGACACTAACGACTACACGAACGAACACAAGACTGCCTACCGACACCCTAACTAGCTACCGACCGCAAGACAGCAGGAGGAAGACGAGAAGCACTAGGGGAGTTTAGAAGCAAAGAGAGAGTTGAGAGGGAACGAGGGGGAAATACGGTCGACGGCTAACTAGACGACGACGGCACACGAACAAAACACAGCATACGAACGCTCGCACGACTTAACGATCGAACGACCGCTGAGAGAAGCAAAGGGGGAGGGTTTAGAAGCAAAGGGAGGTTGAGACAGCACAAGGAGGGGAACGGAGACGGTCGCCGGCTAACTAATTCGTGCAACACAAACACATATACTAACACGGACAACTAACACTTAAAACCTCTAACAGAGCTAAACATTACAATCTCTAACAACACATATCACAATTAGCACTGCTGTAAACACTACTGAACTACTAACAAAATACAGATTGCACAATTATCTCCTAACAAATATCACAATAACTGAACTGGGCATAATACCATCTCAGTGAATACATGCACAATCACAGTTCTCAGATAAACATTCCACTGAACACATGCATCACAGATCACAGATGATAATCCCCAATTCATCAACACATTGCAAATGGTAATTGTCAATTAACAGTGCGACAGTAATGAAAAGAAAATGAAGAAATAAAGGGGGAGGAGATTAGACCACCGAGGAGGGGTTGAAGAAGCAGACGGGAGGCCGATGAGGAAGAAGCCGAAGAGGTGGTGATGTCGTCGGCGCCGTGGAGTAGCAGAGGAGAGATCGCTATCGGAAGAGGTGGCGATGGCCGTCGGCGGAAGACGGTGATCGGAGGGAACTGATGAAGCCGTCGGTGAGGGGGTCGCAGAGGATAGCGTCGCTGTGAGGTGCCGGCCGAAGTCGATGAAGAAGGGCACACAGGCGGCCGGTGGCAGAAATGGAAAGGGAGAGGCGGCGCTGGAGAGAGAGGTAGGGGGCACACCGGTGAGAGTAGGGGTGCGGCGGAAGAGCAGTGGGGAAGGAGATGGCGGCGGTGAAGGGTAAGGAGAAGGGGTGGCACGGCAGGGAGGAAGAAACGGTGGCAATGAGGAGAAGGGAAGTGGCGGCGCTTGTGTGGGGAGAAGGAGCGGCAGAGGAAGAGGCGGTGGAGGAGGCGCGGTGGAGAAGAACGGCGGAGGCGCACGGGAGGAGGAGCAGTAGAGGAGGATGCGGCCGAAGATGGGAGACGCGGTGGCGAACCGGAAAAGGGAGGCGATGAAGGGAGGAGGCGCGGTGGTGCTGTGTGGCGCTGATGAGGAGAGGGATGGCGGCGCTGGAGAGTAGAGAGAGGGGGGCGGCGCCGGTGAATGGAGAAGGGAGAGGGCGGCGCGCCGGAGGGAGAGGCGGCGGTGAAGAGAAGGGAGGCAGCTCGGATGGAGGAGCAAGTGGAGGCGGCCAGCGAGGTTAGGCAGCGCGCGGGGTGCAGTGGAGAAGGGAGACGGCGGGGTGAAGGGGCTGCGGCAGTGGAGAAGGGAGACGGCCGAATGGGGGGAGCAGCGGGTGGAGTAGGTGGAGAATGGAGACGGGACTAGGGGCGGCGAAGAAGCGGCTCGCCGGCGGCCGGAGATAGAGACGAATGGGGGGAGAAGAGAGGAGCAAAGGGGGACCAAGGACAGAAGGGAAGCCAGGCTCTGAGCTTCCCAGGCAGCGGCGGCGGCTATTGAGGAGATGGGGTTTTGGCACTTTGCAGTTTAGTCCTCCTAATATCTAGGGTTTACAAATCAGTCCATCTCTCATTTCATTTCTTCTTTTCTGGCCCTTGGAAACTCCGTTTTCAGCGCGGTTTGATCCTACGCGTCCGTGACAACGCGCACATTTGTACGGAGCAGTCCAGATTTGTCGTTTATGCGCCTAGATCGCGCCGGCCTGTGAAAAATTGCAAAAAATGTAAAATGATCCAATTCGAGCAATTAATTATAGAAAAACGTGTAAATGATGATAAATGATCTCGAAATGCGAAAAATAATGGGGTAAAATGACATGTAAACATATGCAAATATGACGCATGTCAATCGCCTCCATCAACGCGTCAATTCGCGCCCCCAAATCATCAACGTTGCCTTCAAGCTTCCGGTGACAACTCAAGAAGTAGTCACGTGTCACTTCAAATCCAATTCGTACCTCGGGCGGCAAAGACGCCGCATATTGGGGCACCTCCTCAATTAGCTCGGCATGATTATGTCGCGCCTCGCCATCTTCAGTCTTCATAGAACCCGCCATTACAAAAATTCAACAACCTCGTACCGTGATTAACCACGCTCTGATACCACGACGATGCGGACCAACTAAGGATTAGTTGATGCGTAGGGATGGCCCGATCTTTCCCGGTACGATCAGCGAGGTTCCTTCTCCTTGGATAGAGTCTTCTCCTTGTCTTGATGCAGTAAACAATATTCATAAGGGCAATTTGCACTAGTATGCAAGGCGCACACTAGAAGCAATCCGCCGAACTCCCCAAACCGTGAATTCAGCAAGAAGACACGAATTAGAAGAGATGAACCTTGTAGATTTGACGGGCAATCTCAAGAATCTCATATTCTGGCCTTGCACCAACTTCACAAACTCCAAACGAGAAAACCTTGCAATCACGCAATTTGGCCGCCACCAACCATCGTGGCGATTTCCTCCTTTATTTCACGAGTCTAAAAACTTATCATATCATAGCCTGAGTTACAATGGGGCTAAGGCCCTGGCCTTATATTGGTGCACAATGCACGGCCTTGATTACAACTCACGCACTACTTGGCCTAAGGCCAAAACAAACTCCAATACGAACTAAAAAGGAAATACCTAAACTGCTACCTCTGGTTTCTCTCCCAATTTGCGACTTAACCATGAGGATTACGTGGCTGGCACCTCATCAATTGTGTGGGGCTTCAAAATAGCTTTCCAACGAGTCCAAGAACGCCCAAATTGGACTCCGTTTGTGAAAGTTGTGGACGTTTTAGTATCGGTCTTGCCAGCTGTCCCAATCCGAGTCCGAATCGGTTTCAAATCCTTATATGTTTTGTTTTCTTGTTTAAGGGGCTTCCAAATCCATATAGCCCCTTGGGACGTCCATATGGTCCCCAAACCAATTACAACTCAACCCTATTTGGTTTTGGATACGAACTCTCACAAAAAGGAAACTATATTTTTCACCCGTCATCTTGTTTCGGTCATAACTTTTTTCGTGATGAATTTGAAGGTGGTACCAGATCCATTGCGTAGCCCTTGAAATTATCTTTCCAACGAGTACAAGAACACCTGAATCAGACTCCGTTTGTGAAAGTTATGGCCTTTTTAGTAACTGCCTGTCAGGCTGTCCCGAACCGAATCCGAATTGAATTCTGAGTTGAATCCGAATTTGAATTGGGTTGAGCACGTAGGAAGTCCGAATTTGGCTTGAAATTCTTATCCAAAACTTTTAGTTTAAGTCCTTGGGCTTCTCCCCTTTTGCTCTCCTACTGCATGGGCTTCTTTCCTCCTTGATCAGCTGCATGGGCTGCTTGGCTTTCTCCTTTCCATTCCCATGGGCTTTGAGCTTTTTGTTCTTAGTAGCAAATATGATTAACCTTCTTGTGCTTCTCCATTGCTTTGGCCCCAAAATCATCATAATATTCAAATTAATCATGTGTGTATCCGCATCATCGTCGAATTCATCTTGTCCCTCTACCGTCACATCAGGGGGAACAGTAGCCGAAGCTTGGGCAATCTCCTCAAGGCGCGCCATAATATCTGCCAAAGAAGAGTTAGTGATACCTTGTGCTCTTTCCATCGCAGCGAGCGTTGCGTTTGTCTCAATCTGGGCGCTCTCGAGTTGAGCAAGTCGCTCATTTGTGACTCTGACATCCTCCTCAAGGCCCTCTATACGACGATTCATCTCGCGAGTGAAATGTTGTATGATTCCCTTCATACGAAGAGTATGAGATGTACCCTGATCTGTAAACTCTCCAGAACCTGCCATTGTTAGCAAAAACACAAGGATATGCCCTAACAAGTACTAGGGTATGGTGGCTCAAAAGTCGATTGCTCTCAAACCTTCTATCGAATTCTTACCAATTCTTACCAGCACACAGGGGTGATCGACAACCAGCGATGACAATTTGTCTGCGAAGATTGGATGGAGCGATTGCCAGGTGAAGCTCGGTGTAGAAAAGGTGTAGCTGGGAAGGCTCAAGTTTGGTAGCAAGGAGTCGCAATTATCAATTCAGAAAATGCAAGCTGAAAAATTGTTCAACGCCGGTTGGTGCTGGTCCTAGGCTAGACCGTACTAGAGACGCGAGCCTAGAAAACAAACGAGTACACCACGCCGAAGGAAACTAGATGACATTGCACACGGAGTTCTGGAGCTCGAAAAAGGATGCCATCTGCACGGGGAACCTTAGAATCACTTGTAGAAGGTTCCTGTCAATTTTGAGCAAATTCGGAGAAACTTGATTTTTCCTCGGTTTGCGGGCCCGTTTTGAGGTCCTAAACGACGTTTTTTGGGGTCGAAGTTGCCGCGTATGTGCCTGGAGGCTTATGCGGATCTAAAATCTCCAGATTTTCTAGACTTCTTTTTTCCGATCTATCTTCTGATTTCCTTTCCAACGGATTAAGAATCGCCTCAATCGGAGGTCGTATGCAAAAGTTACACTTTTTTTTCTTTTTCTCTCTTTTTTCTTTTTTTCACACACACGACGCTCTCCTGGTGGAATCCGAAACCTCCTTGGTCGAAATCGAGTCCTACTCCAATTCCAACTAGGGCAAACCCTCCCTAGAAACCCAGTCCTACTCCGTTACTTCCCTCGCCGTGGCAGTTCGAATCCGACCGTAGCGGTGCGACCAAAACGTGAACAGAACTCGAAACTCTAGAGAACTAGACACTAAGACTAGCAAAGGACACGACGATGCAATCGAAAGTTCAACAATGCAATGTACTGAAAAGAAAAATTGCGAGGCTAAGACAGGTTTGGACAGATTGATCTACTGCTAATTTTTTTTTGTTTTTGTGTACTCTAGGTAAGGAAAAACAATCTAATCTATGGTAAACTGGAAATTTTCACTGAGCAACCTTGGGCTCTGATACCACTTGATGGAGATGAGGTGCCCGATCTTTCAATGAGATTGATAACTATCGATTTTCGTGGAGATGACCCTCACGATCCGACTACAACCGTACGATGACGCTTGCGCCTTAGCAATCGCTGAACCAACTCCGAGATGTTATTGACCTCGCTGGAAGCGCAATCAACCTGAACACAAAGTTCAATCCCTGCAAGCAATCGAAAACTAGCAAGAATAAGACATAGGCAAAATGATATTGCGGATATGAATGAAGCATAAATTGTATTGCGAATAACAAAGTTGGGATTCCGAAGATGTCTTCACAGGTGGTTGACCGACACAACTGCAGAACAAAAGGTTTCCAATGGCTAAACCTAAACTCAACGAAATCCCAGTCCTAGCAAGGGAGGCAGCGGCTCCTTTATAGGGAGAACGACCAGGGGTGGCGTCCAAGTGCACGGCCTAGGGTTACAAGGCCCATGGGCCCAAGTGGTGGTGACACAGCACCCTTTTTGACTCGGACTCAGAAACTAATGTGGACACTTTTAATTATTGCATCCGGCTCAGATGGAATTTGAAGATGATATTGGATCTGTTGGAAAGTAGACCTCATAAGCTTTCCATGAAGTACAAGAACGTCCCAAACGGAGTCCGTATAAGGAAGTTATGCCCGTTTGAACTTGGTACCATCGCAGTAGTCCGAATCTGATTCCAGAACGTGTCCAACTCGAATTCGTGCTTGGCTTGGTCCCAAAGTGACGTGGTGACCTCCATTATTCCTTCCATGCATGTCCATGACTCCATGTCCCTTTCCTTCATCTTTTTCCAAGTTCCTAAGCACAATTAAATCACTTGCATTAGGTAGCGGTCTATTCTCAGTAACGTGTGAACCTAGAAATGAGTTCACCTGGTAATTAAGTTGACGAGCACGAGCTCGAGTAAGTGGTCCTTGCAACACTTGCTGTGGATGAGTTGTGTCCATGGAAGGGATGTCCTCATCATGATGGAGACGAGGTGCCCAATCTTTCGATGATATTGATAACTATCGATTTCGGTGGAGATGACCCTCACGATCCGACTACAACTGTACGACGACACTTGCGCCTTAGCAATCGCAGAACCAACTCCGAGATGTTATTGAGCTAGCTGGAAGCGCGATCAACCTTAACACGAAGTTCAATCCCTGCGAGCAATCGAAGAACTAGCAAGAATAAGATGTAGGCAATCTGGTATTGCAAATAATATTGAAGCATAGATGAAAACAAAGATGGGATCCCGAAAAGCTGTCTGGACAGGTGCTCGTCCAACACAACTAAAGAACAGAAGTTTGCACAATGGCTAAACCTAAACTCAACGAAATCCAAGTCCTAGCAAGGGAGGCGGCGGCTCCTATATAGGGAGAATGTCCAGGCGTGGCGTCCAAGTGCACGTCCAAGGGTTACAAGGCCCATGGGCCCAAGTGGTGGTGGCGCAGCACCCTTTTTGACTCAGACTCAGAAACCAACATGGACTCTTTTGATGATTGCGGCTGGCTCAGATGGAATTTGAAGATGTGGTTGGATCCGTTAAAAGTAGACTTCATAAGCTTTCCATGAAGTACAAGAATGTCCCAAACGGAGTCCGTATGAGGAAGTTATGCCCGTTTGAACTTGGTACAATCACAGCAGTCCGAATCTGATTCCAGAACGTGTCCAACTCGAATTTGTACTTGGCTTGGTCCCAAGTGACATGGTGACCTCGATTATTCCTTCCATGCATGTCCATGACTCCATGTCCCTTTCCTTCATCTTTTCCCAAGTTCCTAAGCACAATTAAATCTCTTGCATTAGATGGCGGTCTATTCTTGGTAACATATGAACCTAGGAAAGAGTTAACCTGGTAATTAAGTTGACGAGCACGAGCTCGAGTAAGTGGTCCTTGCAACACATGCTGTGGATGAGTTGTATCCATGAAAGGGATGCCTCATTAACCAATAGCAAAATTTACTCTCACCATTCGTGTTACCTTCACCTTGCCACTGCTATTGAACCATTGAATGTAGTAAGGTTGTGAGTGTGGTTTGGTGTTCAATGCAAGCTTCTCCACCATATCGGAGTCGCCAAGTTGTTGCAGCTCTCTCCGTCAATGATCACACGGTATGAGTGTTCCTTCACGACACACTTTGTTTGGAAAACAGTGTGCCGCTGATTTTGCTCCATCTTCAGCACCAATGTGCTCTTCTTCTTCTTGCTCCTTCCCACTTCCTGCATGGTCAGCTGCAAGCATAGCATATGTAACCTCATCCAAATCACTAGCAGAAGAATATCCACCATCATCTCTCACAATCAAAACACGCTTGCTTGGGCATTCACTCTGCACATGGTCATTCCCCTTGCATTGATGACATTGGATATCCCTCGTTCGTCCCGTAGATGCAACGGATGAAGAACTCTTTGCATGTGCTTGGGCTGACCCCTTTGTTGCTTCGGATACACGAGATGCTGAATTTGACGATGAAAACCATGGCTTGCTGTTGGAGGAAGAAGGTGCAGGAGCTTGGCTTGATGGTGCAGCAGATGCACGTTGAGACCAAATGTTACCATGACCTGCAGAAACATTAGTCCTAGTGCTCGCGCGTCGTCCCTGTACTTCTCTTTCAGCTTTACAAGCAAGATGAAATAAACGAGTGATAGAATTATATTCCTTGTAAGCTAAAATGTCCTGAATTTCACGATCCAAACCACCCACAAACCTAGCCATAGCAGCTTCCTCAGTTTCCTCTAAGTCACAACGCAGCATTCCTGTTTGCAAATCTTGAAAATATTCCTCTACGCTTTTACTACCTTGCCTCAATTGTTGCAACTTATGTAACAAATCACGTGCATAATATGACGGAACAAATCTAGCTCGCATGATTCTTTTTAATGCATCCCAAGTTCGTGGTATGGTTAAAGGGTTTTTCTTACAATATTCACTCCACCAAACAGACGCAAAATCAGTAAACTCACTAGTAGCTGCCCTAACCCTTTTGTTTTCAGGGAATGCATGACAAGCAAATTTCTGATCAACAGCCAATTCCCAAGTGATACAAGCATCAGGGTTATATTTTCCATCAAAAGGTGGCATAGTGAACTTAATCTTACCAAGTGATTCATCATTCTCATGTACCTCATTCCGACGTGGTTGATGATGACGGTGAGCATCCTCATCATCATTGATCTCAGTATGAGCCGCATATTCGTCTTCACCATTTTCGTCCACCCTGCTGCCCAAGACACCATTGTTGGCATGTGTACGCTGAGTAGGTGCAGCAGGAGTAGCCGTGGGTGATGCACGGCCCATCTCATCAAGACGTCTCAAAATCTCAGCTAGTGAGGCGTTGACGGTGCCAACGGAAGCCTCCAATGTTGCAAGCGTAGTGTTGATGTCGATCTGCGCGACCTCCAATTGACCAAGGCGTTCATTAGTGACCCGTACATCCTCATCAAGTCCCTCAGTGTGCAGCTTCGTTTCACGCTCAAAGTGTTGTATGATGCCTCTAGTCTGAGGGGAATGTGGTGCAGCCCTCGGGTCCACTGGTTCTCCTAACATTGTTAGGAAAACACACGAGAACAAACAAAGAAGAGAAAAAATAATAAACTTGCAGGTTATGCCCTCACAACTACTGGGATGTGGTTAAATCAAGTCGCACACTCTCAACATGTTATGTCAAGTTCTTACTAGTTCTTACCACAGCGAGCAGGAGGTGATGGCAACCGACAAAACAAAACAATAACTCCTGGAAATTGGGTGTATCGTTGCCTCGGTAGCAAGTCCCTGTGAGGTAGTAGCCAAATCTATGGAGCTATAGGTGGGCTGAAAGTGAACAAAAGATAACTAGAATCACATTAGTCAAAGCAAGTTGAATAATCGCTCAACGACGGTACCGTGCTGGTCCTAGGCTAGACCGTACTAGAGACGCGAGCCTAGAACACAAACGAAAACACTGTGCAGAAAGAAACTAGATGACATTGCACACGGAGTTTGGAAGATCGAAAAAGGATGCCGTCTTCACAGGGAACCTTAGAATCACATGTAGAAGGGCTCTGTCAATTTTGAGCAAATTCTGAGAAACTTGAATTTTTCTCGGTTTGCGGGCCCGTTTTGAGGCCTTAACGGCGTTTTTTGGGGTCGAAGTTGTTGCGCGTGTGCCTGGAGACTTACGCGGATCTAAAATCTCTGGATTTCCCGGACTACTTTTTTTCACTCTATCTTCTCGTTTCCTTTCCAACGGATCAAGAAACGCCTAAATCGGAGGTCGTATGCAAAAGTTAGACTTTTTTCTTTTTATTTCTTATTTTTTCACACACACACACACAACACGGTTGAATCCGAAATCGTGTCCTACTCCGAGACCAAATAGGGCAAAGCCTCCCTAGAAATCGAGTCCTCCTTTTCTACCCTCGCCGTGGCAGACCGGATCTAACTGCAACGGTGAGACCAAAACGTGAATAGAACTCGAAACTCTAGAGGAACTAGACACTAAGACCAGCAAAGGACACGACGATGCAACCGAAGACTCAACAAACAAAGACTATGCAGCAATAGAGTAAGGCTCAAATTGTTTCGGATTTTGGAGAAAGATATCTAACCTACTATTTTTTTTGGTTTCAGTTTGTTGAACTTGTTGTGGAGTCGGCACAATTGTATCTATGGAAAGGATGTCCTCATCATCCTCCCCTTCTTGCATTTGAGTCGTTCGTGACTCAAACTCATCTTCTTCTCCCAAGTATAGCTTCAAATCTGTAATGTTAAAGGTGGGACTAACCCCAAAATCTGCAGGTAACTCAAGCTTATATACTAAGACCATCAGCTGACCTCCTCAATTCAGGAAATCTATCTTTTCTCAAATGCAACCAAACTAATCACCCGGTTGAAAAGTTAAATGCTTCTTTCCTTTACTACCAGCAAGTTTATATTTAGCATTCATGCGTTCAATATTTTCTTAGGTTGTCTCATGCATTTTCAACATCAAATCAGCACGTTGTTTAGCATCAAGCCGAACTCATACAAACTGAACTTAGTTTTAAATGCTGTTTTCCTTTCATCTCCCAACTTCATGCAAATTTGGTGGTACCCACTACGCAAATCAACTTTAGAGAAGACAATAAGGCCACTTAATTCATCAAGCATATCATCTAACCTAGAAATAGGGTGACGATATCTAATGGTAATGTTATTGATCGCTCTACAGTGCACACACATACGCCATGATCCATCTTTCTTAGGCACTAAAATTACCGGAACAGCACAAGGACTAAGAGACTCACGTACATATCCTTTATCAAGCAATTCTTGAACTTGACGTTGAATCTCCTTAGTTTCTTCCAGATTGGTCCTGTATGGCACACGATTGGGCAAAGATGCCCTGGGAATCAGATCAATCTGGTGATCAATCCCTCGCACTGGTGGTAGCCCTGGTGGCACGTCCTTTGGAAAGCATCCATATACTCCTGCAAAAGATTAGTGACAGCAGGAGGCACAGAAGAAGATACATCCTCAAATAAAAATAAAGCTTGTTTGCGAAGTAAAGCATAGCAAACAGAAGTACTAGCATCCAGCTCATTCACATCAGACTTAGTAGCAAGAAAACATGCACCTTTTAATTTAATCTCATCTTTCTTCTCATGAATAGAGTTAGTGTTTTTCTTTTTATGTTGCTCAAGTTTGTTTGCTACAATATGATTTTCACTCCTATGCTGCTCCTGATTTTTCTCTTTCTAGCTCTAGCAATCTCATCTTTTAAAATAGCTTCAGGAGACATAGGATGTAACACAATTTTCTTGTCATGATGCACAAAAGAATATTGGTTTGTCTTATCATGATGCAGAGAATCTTTATCATATTGCCACGGTCTACCTAACAGCATAGAGCATGCTTGCATAGGAACAACATCGCATTGTGCAACATCATGATAAGAACCAATAGCAAAATTTACTCTCACCATTCATGTTACATTCACCTTGCCACTGCTATCGAACCATTGAATGTAGTAAGGTTGTGGGTGTGGTTTGGTGTTCAATGCAAGCTTCTCCACCATATCGGCGTCGCCAAGTTGTTGCAGCTCTCTCCATTAATGATCACACGGCATGAGCGTTCCTTCACGACTGATGCAGATACGCACATGCTAGCACTTTTTAGTCAAATACATTATTTCACTGGAAAGAAGTATTGAGCCGCACTAAATATTGTCAGGTGAATTTGTTTCTTAATGAATTTCCTTCTATTCATGGGAACGATATACTACCTTATGCCAAATTCTTGTTTATTATTAGGTTTGAATATTGTGATGATTCCGGGCCAAAGCAATAGAGAAGCACAAGGAGGGTAATCATATTTGCTACCAAGAACAAAAAGCTCAAAGCCCATGGGAATGGAAAGGAGAAAAGCCAAGCAGCCCATGCAGCTGATCAAGGATGAAAGAAGCCCATGCAGTGGGAGAGCAAAAAGGGATGAGCCCAAGGACATAAACTACAAGTTTTGGATAACATTTTCAAGCCAAATTCCGACTTCCCAAGTGCTCAACCCAATTCAAACTCGGATTCAACTCAGAATTCAATTCGGATTCGGTTCGGGACAGCCTGACAGGCAGTTACTAAAAAGGCCATAACTATCACAAACGGAGTCCGATTCAGGAGTTCTTGTACTCGTTGCAGAGATAATTTCAAGGGCTACGCAATGGATATAGTCCCACCTTCAAATTCATCACAGATAAAAAGTTATGACCGAAACAATATGACGGGTGGAAAATATAGTTTCCTTTTTGTGAGAGTTCGTATCTAAAACCATATAGAGTTGAGTTGTACTTGGTTGGGGACCGTATGGACGTCCCAAGGGGCTATACGCCTTGTATTGGCAGCCTTTAGGGCTCAGACCACGTTTGAGAAAAATCAATCTACTAAAGTTTTCGAATTTAGCATTGCTGCCAAAATTCCTTATGGAATTAGGAGGGGCATTCAACTTTTTGCCACTCTGAAGATTGGCCAATTACCTCTCTCACTTACATACGGGGCCGCCTGAGTCACTGACAACGGGCCAGGGTGGCAAATCTGTTGCCACCGTACTCATAAGAGTGGCAAATAATTAAATTATCCGAATTAGGAGCATCTTCTTCAATCAAGATCGTTCAGTCTTTCCGCTGGGAATTGGGTGCACGATAGATCTTCGCTTGGTGGTCGGCAAAATCAACATGAGTGTGTGTTTGGCGGATGAAAGAGTGTTCGTCCCTTGCACTGGCATTGGAGGATCTTGCGATTCATCAAGACTCCCATGAGTATCCATTCTACGTCGAGAAGATCGAGCGACCCCGTATCATCTTGGTATCAGAGCGTGGTTTACTCGGTAGGATCTTAACCCTTTAAATTTCAGTTTATTATTTGCTGTCCTATAGTCCATCAACCGAAAACACACAAAAAAATCCAAACCCTAGCTTCGCATCTACTATTTTTCGTGAGTTTTATTAAGTCATGATCCATTAGAAATTTTGTTTACGTGCTGATCTTTGTGTTCCTAGCGTAACTCGATCTTGTGTCCCCATAAAACAAAACTAAAAAAAAGTAGATTCAATTTACTCTTCAAGTTGAGTCTATGTCCCTAACTCCTTCCAGATCAATCCGAGTACAGCCCTAGATTCCAAGTCGGTTTTGGCTAGCTATCCACTTCCGAATCCGTGTGGAATTTGCCATCCGAAACCAACTCTAGGGAGGTGTTAGTGTTCGCGTTGGCTTCCTTGAACACCATACCGCCGAACACCATACATACAAGCTCACTTATATCCTTTGAACACTTGAGACTAGTCATTGATATTGCATTAAGGGCTGCTCTTGAATAGTCCTAGCTAAACATTGGGCTTGTGCATCACTCACCCCGCCCAATCAAAAAAAATTCATTGTTTGTGACCCATATACCTCAATAGACTCAGAACAGTGAGTTGAACATATTTGGGTGATTGGCAAGGTAGCAAAAAAAAAAGAGGCGAGCAAAAAAAAAGAGAAAAAGAGAGAGAGAGAGAGAGAGAGAGAGAGAGAGAGAAGGCTGATTGGGTGAGTAGTTCTATTTCATATTTTCAGTTTGAGTAACTAAAAATCTTATTTTGCAATTGGCTAGCGTCTCTCCTAGTACTTGATGCAAATGAGCTATTTTTCCTAATTGTTTCTATTTAGCTCATTCCTTTGTTGCATTGAGTCACGTTGATCGTTGCGTGTGCGTTCATACACATCACTTATATCTATTGGATCAGCACATTGGTAATACTTTCTAGCTTGGATTATTACTTAATTTTACTTCTTCGTGTTCAGGTTGATCGCGCTTCCAGCTAGATCAATAACATCTCGGAGTTGGTTCAGCGATTGCTAAGACGCAAGCGTCGTCGTACGGTTGTAGTCAGATCGTGAGGGTCATCTCCACCGAAATCGATAGTTATCAATCTCCTCGAAAGATCAGGCACCACGTCTCCATCATTGGGTGCACGATAGATCTTTGCTTGGTGGTCGGCGAAATCAACACGAGTGTGTTTTGGCGGATTAAAGAGTGTTCGTCCCTTGCACTGGCATTGGAGGATCATTGCGATTCATCAAGACTCCCGTGAGTATCCATCCTACGTCGACAAGACCGGGCGACCCCGTATAAACGACACACTTTGTTTGGAAAAGAGCGTGCCGCTGAATTTGCTCCATCCTCTCCATTTGCGCACTCAACACACGCTGCACAATGAGGCTCTCATAGCGCTCTGCATCTTCAGCACCAATGTGCCCTTCTTCTTGCTCCTTCCCACTATCTGCATGATCAGCTGCAAGCATATCATATGTATCCTCATACAAATCACTAGCAGAAGAATATCCACCATCATCTCTCACAATCAAAACACGCTTGCTTGGGCATTCACTCCGCACATGGCCATACCCCTTGCATTGATGACATTGGATATCCCTCATTCGTCCCGCAGATGCAATGGATGAAGAACTCTTTGCATGTGCTTGGGCCGACCTCTTTGTTGCTTCGGATACCCGAGTTGCTGAATTTGACGACGAAAACCGTGGCTTGCTGTTGGAGGAAGAAGGTGCAGGAGGTTGGCTTGATGGTGCAGCAGATGCACGTTCAGACCAAATGTTACGACGACCTGCAGAAACATTAGTCCTAGTGCTCGCGCGTCGTCCCTGTATTCTCTTTCAGCTTTGCAAGCAAGATGAAATAAACGAGTGATAGAATTATATTCCTTGTAAGCTAAAATGTCCTGAATTCACGATCCAAACCACCCATAAATGACGAGGACATCTCTATTACACATTCATCGTCCACTCCAAGTGTGCATGACAAAGCTAGTGAAGACGTACCAAAAGGTCGTATGACAAGAGCAAGAGCTAAACTACTTCAACAACAGGTGCTTTTGTTTCTTAGAGAGTCTTCTATTACGTTAGATGAGAATAGCATACTACCTAATGCAAATATGTTGTGCCTTCTCAGATTCGAAGCAATGGAAGATCAAGTGGAGAAGGACCAACCGGTCGCGAGTCAAGAGAATAAGAGTCCAAGATTACAAATCGCATGGTGTGTGCAAGATATGGCCTGCGTGCCCAAAAGCTGACCGGGTCCACCTCAAATCTCAGTTCTGTAATAGGATAGGGGCTTAGCCTGAAATTGAATGAAACAGACTTGCTAAATTTTAGGAATTAGATTAGGACACCTTGACCGAATTAGAGATTGATTCGGCCAAGTTTTCCTTGCGTGAGTTCGGGGAAAGCACTATAAAACCGCCTTGTATGCCTTTTATTTAAGGACGACCACGTTTGAGAAAAATCAATCTACTAAAGTTTCGAGTTTAGCATTGCTGCCGAAATTCCTTAGGGAATTAGGAGTGACTTCTTCAATCAAGATCGTTCAGCCTTTCCGCTGGAAATTGGGTGCACGATAGATCTTCGCTTGGTGGTCGGCGAAACCAACACGAGTGTGTTTTGGCGGATTAAAGAGTGTTCGCCCCTTGCATTGTATGCATGGCTTATCAAAGGAGAGGCTCGGGTTATTTTATTTGCCAAAAATCGCTTTTAGCAGCTTTGTCATTATTAAATCATAGTGTTATTTTTACTGCCTATACTCCACCTAGCGACTACCATAATCGACTTAATCCACCAAAAATACACTTTCTTTATTGATTGTTGTCTATGACTCCAAACAGCGATTATCATCAATTATGCAACCCACCAATCATACCTTCATTGCTGCCTAAATCCCCACATAGCGAGTATCATAACTATTGCTGCCTAAATCCCCACATAGCGAGTATCATAACTTATATAATCCACTGAACAATTACCGCCTATAACTCCAAACAGCTAGCGACATCATTTATCTAATATCATTTATTTAATCCACCAGTATTCTTTGCATTCTAAATTCTTAACAATCCTTTCGTTATTGATGCACAACCATAATTCTTTAATAATCAATCTTATTTTTGCATTATCTAACTCTAACTAATTCATGAGTATACATCCACCAAGAATATCATTGACCAAGTATACGATTCACTAGTTTATTTCCACCAAGTATATTATTGATTAGGTCTATGATTCACCAGTATTCATCCACCAGGAATATCATTGATCAAGGTTGTACTCCAAGAATTGTTATCATACCCCAAACACCCAAAATCAATTCATCCATCTAGAACTCGTTCAAATCCTATTAATCCCTATATTGTCAACATCTTCCAAGAATTATAAATATCAGCGTTGTAATCCAACCATTACCTCTGCATTTCCTAATACTCCAAAAATCATATAATTCATTTATCTAGTCTATAAATCCATTTGGGCTCCACCTATTTATTTCTCCTAGAATCCACACTGTTGTCTCCTATTTATGATCAACGTTAATCCATCAATACCTATATATATTTACCACAAACACACATCTCTTCTACTTATGACTCTATATGTTCCTCCATATATTTCATCTTGTAAGAAGGGAAAACATTTTATTTTTGAATTATGATACATAAAAATTCCCTGAGACCTAGCAGTTTTGTACAAACACATAATGTTCAAGAAAATGCAATAATAATAGCGATCCAGATTCCATCCACCGTTACATGGCATCCGCACCATATAGCATCTTTCAGCGTTATAGCCGCTTAACTTACCACTGGGACGACACCCAGGACAATTCAAATCAGGGCTTTCCACTGCCCCTCATTTTTCCATACCCATCCACAAAGCATTTTGAAATAGAACTATATCTAGTTAAGTTCCCATGTCCGCCCTTGACCGTGGGCACGACTATTCGAATAGTTTTGACTCTGCAGAGTGTGCACACTTTACCCACGAGAGATAAATCCACTCGTTGCCCCACATGATTCCTTAGCCATGCGGTTGAGTAGACTATCTCAGGACCTTTACAATGCATTTTTCATAGCAGAGTTACGTCCGCTAAGATTTCCACTTCCTTCGGGGTACAACCACCCTTCCAGAAGCCCCCTCTTGCGCCGTCACGTCGGAGCATGTGGCCATCCTCTACCCGCCCGTGGTCACACCGGCGCAACTCTTACTAAGTCGATGCAAATTAGTTGGCCCTGCCTACACTTTGCCAGCTTGCGGTTGTGCTTGTTATACACGGGGTGACATGACAAGATTCAGTCCTTAGGGTTACCCGGATGGTTCTACCACATTTCACCTTTTGTGCAATCACTGCACCACATACCAGCCCCCAAACCATCCATCCAGGTATTTAAGCAATTTGACGTTATTGGGAATATAAAATAACCATATCCAATGTACACCAGTCTTTACCACCATGACTACCCAACCGATTCTTCTCAGGATTAAAAAGTGTTGCTTGGGCGCTCTCGCGCCCATGAGTATCTAAGCAATACTAAGCATGGCATATAATTACGGACTTATTCTCGAAAGGTTACTATTATAATTTTTGCTAGGGCGACAAGGTTCACAAATTCAAATATTCCAAAGGGAGTGTAATATTATTCAAGGCAAACAATGGGCATATAGCTAGAATATTGAATTTATCATGTATTTGTATATAAAATAACAGCATGCAATTTGATAATTTAAACCAAAGTAATTTGCAGAAAATGTAGGTTCAACATGATTAAAGTATTGACTCGCCTGGCACGGTTTGCCGCGGTCTTGTGCTCTCTCAAAGTTGTCTCATTTGAGGGGGCTGCTCTGCTGGTCTTTTCTACACTTTGATCTTGGTCTTGCTTGATCCATTGATTCTTCGGAACTCCAGTTTCTAACTATGCAATAAGCGACTGAATCCAAATAAAAACAAATAACTCAAGAGATCCAAATAAATCCAATCACTTTAAATGCCCGATTTACTTTAAATTATGAATTTATTATGGTTGGAGAATAGAAGGATGATTTAGGTTGATGTGTTGTAAGCACAACGGTAGCTGGGTTTGAGCAGGAGGACGAGTTGTCTGAATGCTTTACCGTGAGGGAAAATTTTAGAAATACGAGGGATCAAAAGTGAAGATGTACTTACAGGAATTATCTACTTTTGGGAAAGGAAGGTGGCCATACATGGCCGATTGGGGAAAAGCGAGGCTTGACCTTTTTATTAATAATTTCTTTTATCATTTTTGTATTTATCAAGGAAGTTCCATGAGTTAGGTTAGACCTAGGAATAGGTGCACAAGTTTATCTTAGCATTATTTTGTTGAGTGCTATTGTTCAGGGCATTTTGGCTTACCGAATTTATTTTAGAGTCGAGGTGTATAACATTTTATGGGGTGATATTTTATGTAGCCTCAGTTTTCATTAAGCCTATTTCAATTCGAATTAGGATGCAGTTGTATGGGCCATATATTGTTATTTCATGATCATCATTATTATTTACTACATCTAGTATTAAGATTTAATTAATGATACCATTATTAGCTATTTGGGCAAAGCTTGTTACGTAGGGTTATATTTTTAATATTTGTTGCTTCGCAAAATCTACCTCTAAGATCTATTTAATGACAGCGTGTTAGTTACTGGACATATATCTTAATTGTATTTAAGGGTATCTTTACTAAATTTGGGTATTTTAACCAAAGCCACATTTTCTTATTAATGTCCTTATTTGATAATTAGACCTCCATTAAATATTTAATCTACATCAGTTGCTCATGCAGTAAATAACCAGATACTACATGCTAAATAACCTTACTTTACATCCTAAATAAATTTATGATGTTCCCTAGATTATTCCCAAATTGTCCATAATTTTCACCAAAAATTCATATGAGCTCTAAAATTTCTGGTTTCTGTTCCATTGGATAGATCTTGAATTTAGATAAATTTAGAAATTTGTTTCACTTAATTTGGAGTTAAAATGAATAAGTTATGCTCATTTAAAATTCTCAGTTCAAATAAATTTGGAGAATAATAACGCTCTGACAGGTGGGGTCCACTTACTGTTATTATTATTTATTTCCTCTTGGGTGCCACTGACAGATGGGTCCCGGCTGTCAGCGGGCCGCTCGGGATAGTAGGCGCTAACAGGTGGGGCCCACCTGTCAGCGCGGAAAAAAAGGTAGAAAACTAAACCCGGCGCTGCGGAGCCGGAGGCTCGAACGTACGCGCCCGGGGAGCTGGGGGGGGGGGGGGAAGGAGTGAGTGCTGCTAGCCAAGTGAGACGTTCGGTGTTGCTTACCAGTATGGGCGCAAATACCCCTTAAGCTATGCGGTGGCAGGGGCCGGGGCAGAGGAGCTCGGGGCCAGGGAAGGGCGGCGGGCGCACCAGCGAGGAGGGGCCGGAGAGGAGGGGTTGACGGCGAAAATGGGTTGCTTGCGTGCCGAGGATGCTGGTGGAATCGTCAGCGGGGTCTGGGGGCCTTCGGAGCGGGCCGGCGGTGAGTGGCGGCGATAAGCTCGAGGAGGACTCCGGTGCCGGCGGTGTACAGCCCACGGAAGTCGCGGGGGAGACCGGGATTAGGACAGCGAGGCTCCGGGGATGGCGTAGCAGGTTTGAATTGGAGTTTGGTAGTGAGACATGGCGGGGAGCCCGGTGGCCGGCGGTGGGGAAGAAGAGTGGCTCGACGGTGTTTTTGGTTGCTCGGCGTCCGATTGCTAACGGTGGAAGAGAGGAGGGGGTGTGAGGAGACCAAGGGGAGCTTCGGCGGTACTTAAAGGTGAAGGGCAAGGCCGGTGGGTGCTGGCAACGGGCGACTGCCCGGTGGTCATGTCGGGCGGCGGCAATGGCAGGCGACTGGGGCTGCAACGGGAATCCCGGCTGGCGGGCGTGACTACACGGACAGCCTTTCGTGCCGCGCACGCGAGGGGACGCGCCAGGGCAGCGGGGCAACGGCGCCACGGGGAGAAAGAGCAGGCGCGGAGTAGAGAAAAGGGAGCGGGGGGAAAAAGGGGAAGAAGGAGTGCGGGCGCGGGGTGGGGCCGGCTGGCCGGAGAGAGAAGGGGGGAGAGGGAGAAGGGGGCCGGGCCAACTGGTAGGAGGGAGCGAGGGATGGGGTCGGGCCGAGCCAGTCGGCCGGCCGGCCTGGCTCCCTCCAATTTTTCTTCTTTCTTTTTTTTGTTTTTGGTTTAAGCATTTGTACACATATATACATATATGTATCTATATATATAATTCAAGTTTTATTTTCTCTTTTTCAAGTTCCCCCTAGATTTCTGTATTTATTATTATTTTTACATTAATTTCATATGTGCCAACTTCTTATTAAATGTTGCTATATATATATCCATGAATGTTGGCATTTTTAACTTGCTTGTTTTTGTGCTATTTAAACTATTATTTTCAGAAATGAGATTTTATATTTAAACCCAATTCCTTTCTTATCTTTTATGGATCATCTTTTCAGATTCTTATTTTAAATCTTGATTTTCTATTAATTAAATATGTTTGCTTCTTCTGGGTCCTTTTAACTGTTGGAACCTGCACCAAATTTCTCAGAAAAACATCATAAACTCCAAATTCAAATAAAACATATTGCAAAATAATTCAAAAGCTTCACATTTTCAAATTTCAAAAATTTGGGATGTTACACGCATCCTCCTCCGCCACGCATATTCTTCCAACTTGTCGAAGAGCTTTGCGACCGTCTTAATTGGCTTGCGCGCGTTGTACTCAGCCAGCGGCCCTGGGTGGAAGCCCTGTACAGCTGCATTGATAATGGTTGTCTCGTTGATGTCCTTAACTTGGCAGCGTACCTTGGCAAAGCGCTTGAAGTACTCCGGCAGTTTCTCCGAAGGTTTTTGCTTGACGGCGAAAAGCTGATCCGCGTCGTCGCACTCAACGTAGTTCCCTTGGAACTTATTGTAAAGGCGGTCGCGGATCTGCTCCCACGCGTAGATGGAGTTTTGCTCAATGGTGAAAAACCAAGAGAGTGCCACTCCCAGCAGCGCGAGGGGGAGACCCTTCGCCTTGGTGGTGTCGTCTCCGCCTGCAGCCTCGATGGCGGTCTCGTACACACGCATGAACTCTCGGGATTCCGTGTCGCCCTTGTATGGCTCGACGGCGCTGGGGAACTTGAAGCCCTCCGGCCATGTCGACTGCTGTAGGCCCGAGGAGAGGGGGACTCCGGGTCCACGCGTCGCAGCGGGACGCGGCTGGACGTAGGGGCCTCATGGCTGTCTGCCCATTCCAGCGTGGGCTCCGGCGCGACCGACGGGGTCTACTGGCTCCAAGCCTCTTGTATGTCCCGCACAGCTCTGCGGAGGTCCACTAGCACCCGCTGGAGCGTACCGATGGTCGTCAGCAGAGCGCTCTCCACCGTTACTGCGGCTGGAGCTATCGGCGCACCTGGTTGCACCGTCGGCAGCGGAAGAACGAAGCACGCGAGTAGGACCTTCAGGACATGCCCACAGGCAGCCAACTGGAGGTTTGCGACCTAGCCTTTGACATCTTCATCTTCTTTGCCACCATGACCAGTAGTTATCTGGATTTGTTATGAGAGTGAGTGTGAGCATACTAACCACCGTGCTCCGCGAACCAATACACAGAATGCAAATAAATAGTATGCATGGCTTACCAAAGGAGAGGCTCGGGTTATTTTATTTGCCAAAACTTGCTTTTGGTAGCATTATTATTATTAAATCATAGTGTTATTAATTCTACCTAAACTCCACATGGCGATTGCCATAATTGACTAAAACCACCAAAGACACACTTTCCTTCCTGATTGCTGTCTAAGACTCCAAACAGCGGGTGTCATCATTACTTAATCCACCGAATATACTCTTTCCAAATTGATTGCTGTCTAAGACTCCAACGGCTAGTGACATCATCTATCTAATATCATTTAATTAATCCACCGAACACACACTTTCTATATTGCGTGCTGTCTAAATCTCCAAACAGCGAATATCATCAATTATATAATCCACCAATATCTTTTGTATTCCAAATTCCTAACAATCCAATCCTACTAATCCCATTTTGTTGTTGATCCACAACCATAGTTTGCTCTTTCAATAATCAACCTTATTTTCCCATCATCTATCCCTAACTAACTCATTAGTATACCTCCACAAAAAATTATCATTGATCAAGTCTACGATTCACTAGTATTCATCCACCAAAAATATCATTAATCAGGTTTACGATTCACTAGTATTCATCCACCAAGAATATCATTGATCAAGTTTATACCCCAATAATTGTTATCATACCTCCAAATTTCCAAGATTCAATGCATCCATCTAGTATTTGATCAAATCCTATTAATCCCATTATCGTCAACATCTCCCAAGAATTTATATTAGTTATCAGTGTTATAATCCAGCAATTACCTTTGCACTCCCTAATTCTCCAAAATCATTTAAATCATCTACCTAGCCTATGTATTCATTTAAGATCCACCAATGTATTTATCCAAGACTCCACTCTATCGTGTCCTTTTTGTGATCGACATGAATCCACTAATATCTTTATGTATTCATCACAAACATCTACCTCCTTTACTCACGACTCTATTTATTTCCCCTTGTATTTCATTTTGCAAGCATAGAAGTGCCATTATTTGAAATATAATACATAGAAATTTCCTGAGACCTAGCAGTTTTGACCGAAGACATAATGTGTAAGGGAATGCAATAATAATAGTGATCCAGATTCCATCCACCGTTACATGGTCTCTGCACCATATGCTAGACCTTCAGCGCTATAGCCGCTTACATTACCACTGGGACGACACCCAGGACAACTCAAATCAGGACTTTCCTCTGCCCTTCTACTTTTGTATTCCCACCCACAAAGTTTTTGAAATTGAACTATATCTGGTTAAGTTCCTATGTCCGTCCTTGACCGTGGGCACGGCTATTCGAATAGTTTTGACTCTGCAGAGTTTGCACACTTTACCCACAAGAGACAATCAACTCCTTGCCCCACACGATTCCTTAGTCATGTGGTTGAGCAGACCATCACAGTGACTTTTCAAAGTATCTAGTCCCTTTTGTCATCTCACGTTATGGGAAACTGCCCACTTGCGGTGGGTCCCATCTATGCGCGGGATGTTCCCCACAGTTATTAACGCAGCCGGGCTCCACTTCCCGCAACGTTAGAACAGCTGGGAAACTTCACCCTCCACCAGTGTCCCTTAGGGCCCCCTTGCCCGTGCATATCCACTTCAATCCACTACCAGTGAGATGAGTCCGGGGTTTCGATAAGTTTACTTAGCCAAGTTGTACTTTACAGACTTGTGGTTGTACTGTTTTACAAAGGAGGTCATGACAAGATTCAGTTCTTAGTGGTATCTGGGCGGTTCTACCACTTACCCACTTTGTGCTTCCACTGCATCACATACACACACACACACCATCGAACCATCCGCCTAGATATTTAAGTAAGTTGGGGTTTTTGGGATCATAAAATAATCATGTCCAAATATATACCAGTCATTCCCACCATGACTGTCCAAACCAGTTTCTCATGATTAAAAATGTCAATGATGTTTGGGGAATTTCAGCGCCCTCGAGTACCTGTGCAGTACTAAGCATGGCGTATAATTAGGGACTTATTTTCGAAAGGTTACTATTATAATTTTGCTAGGGCGACAAGGTTCACATATTCAAATATTCCAAAGGAGGTGTAATATTAATCTAGTTAAATAAAGGCATATAACTAAAATATTAAATAAAACATGCATTTGCATATAAAATAACAGCATGCAATTTGATAATTTAAACCAAAGTAATTTGCAAAAAATGTAGGATCAACATGATCAAAGTATTGACTCGCCTGGCACGGTTTACCACGGTCTTGAGCTCACACAATGCTTTCTTTTGAGTCTTTTGGTCTCTATCTTCACTTCAAGCTTGATCTCGTTGGATCCACTGAATCTTCATGACTCCCAATTTCTAATTACGCATCAAACGACTGAATCCAAATAAAAGCAAGTAACTCAAAAGATCCAAATAAATTATGAGTTAATGGGTGATTCAAGTGATTTGAGGCAAAGCTGGTGATAGCATACGACGACTTGATCTTTTATTTATAATTTTTTTTTTATTTTTGTATTTATCAAGGAAGTTCCATGAGTTAGGTTAGTCCTATGAATCGGTGTATGAGTCTAGTTGGGTATCATTTTGTCGAGCGTTAATATTCTGGGCATATGTGATATATATAAGCGATGTATACAATGTTTTAGCCCACCGAGTTAGCCTTACTGTCTGGGTATATAGCATTTTGTGGTACGACATTTTATGCACCTTCAATTATCAATAGGTTAACTTTAATTTGAATTAGGGTCTATTTATATGGGTCCCAACTTGCTGTATATCTAATTATGCTCAATATTATTATGTATTACATCTAGTGTAAAAATTTAATTAATGACTCTTATTCCCTAGCTACTATTAGGCTTAGCTTTGTTTCTAATTTTAGTTTAAACCTAGCTATCTGGCAAAGCTTACTTTTCAGGGTCTCATATCAACATTTGCTATTTAGCAAAATTTTACCACTAAGATTTATTTCATGGTGGCATGATAAATGTTATAGCATACATGTATATATATTGTAATTAAGAACAATATGTGTTTACTACATCATCATTTCATGAGAGCCTAAATCTACACAATATTCCTAATCAATGTCTCATTATGCCTTTAATTAATAATTAGACGTCAATTAACTATTTAAGCTATGTTAGTTGTTCATGTAGCAAATAATCAGATATCAAATGTTAAATAACCTTATTTTACCTCCTAATTAAACTTATTACATTCCCTTTATTATTCCCTAATTTTTTTTTGATTTTTCTGAATTGGAAGGGACTACAAAAATTTAAATAAAAAATGGGAGAAAAGGGTGCGGCCGGCCGAGTTCGATCAGGGGACCTGAGGGGTGTGATTCTTAAACGCGCAGAGTAAGCCAAGTGGGCCGAAGGCCTGGGCTGACGTTATAATGGCAGGAAAACTAATGAGCTAAGGATTGGGCAGGGTCTAAACAGAGGAGCTGGCCGGCGCTCGGTTTTGGCGTCGCCGGCGGTGGACGGTGGCCGAGGAGGCTGCGGTAACCGGGAAAATGGAGTCTGACGGAGATGGGGAGGCTTACCGTGCTGCCTAATGGACCGGAGGTGGCCCGAGGCTGGCTGGCAGCGTGAGTGGGCAGCGGCGCAGAGGGGTTCATGCCGCCGGTGAGCTGGGGCGGCGGAGAGCTTCGGCCGGCGTTGGGGAGGAGTTCAAGGCACCGAGAGGAGGCTCCCTGAGCGTGGAATCGAGAAGTTATCGCCCGAGGGGAGGTGGGTGGCGGAAATGGCGGTGGCGGCCGGCGTTGGGGAAAAGGGAATTCCGGCGAGCTCGGGCACGGGGGCTTCGATCCCGCGAGAGGGGAGGATGAGCGGAGGTGGGCAACGTGATTGGGGATCTCGGTCGGGCTTTATGTACGAAAGAGCGTGCTGGCGCCGAGCGGTGCCGATCGGGCGGCGGGGCAGGCGGCGACTGCAGGCGCGGTGTCAGGCGGCAGAGCAGGGCAGCGGGATTCGGGGGTCCGGGCGGAGCGGGGCCGTGTCGGCCGGCTTTGCCGAAGCAGGCGAGCAGGAGGGGGGTCTGGGCGCTCGGGGAAAAGAAAAAGGGAGGAAGAAGGGGTGCGCGCGAGACCGGGCCCAGTAGCAGAGAGAGAAGGCACGGGGGTGGAGAAGAGGAGCGCAGGCGGGGCACGGGCCCGCGTGGCAGGGGGAGAGGGCCGAAGGGGGCCGGTCTGGATGGATGCTTCGGCCGGCTGGACTAAAGGCCCCTGTCCATTTTTTTATTTTTTTTTAATTACTTGCTTATTTATTCATGTATATTCTTGTGTGTGTGTGTGTGTATATATATAATTTCACATATTGTTATGTGTTGGCTTACCTAATTTTTGCATATATATTTGTATTATTATTATTTCCTATATTGCTAAACTCCTCCTTGCACAATTTGTATATGCATATTTATGTTTGTTCTTTATTCATTTACTCTTGTTGCTATTTATGCTATTATCTATAAAAAGATATTTTATATCCTAATTCAAGTTTCTCCCTCTTTATATTGGATCATCTTTTCAGATTCATATTTAAAATTTTAAGTTTCTATCATTTGCATATATCATTTATGGTCTTACTAAGATTAGTTTTATTTTCATGATTCTCTTCAAATTTTTAAACCTCGACAAAAATTTAGGAAACACCAATGAAGATCCAAATTTCAAGAGAATATATTGTAAAATAATTCAAAAGCTTCACTTTTTCAAATTTCAAATTTTCAGGATGTTACAGAGAGAGAGAGGTATGGTAGTGGAGAGTTAGGTGAGCAATGCTTACGGTCTCCCCCATGGCCCGGATGGTATATATATATTCACATGGGGAGTGTTTTACAATAATACCCTAACATTCAAGTATCCCTCTCAAGGGCATTTATGTCATTATACATGTCCTATTTTGGCCTTCTAACAGGCCGGCTGGGCTTAGGTGGGGGCCACCCCTACAACAGTTCCTATAAAAATCCAAGCAAACAAAAATCCCCCACCCCAAACCCTAATTTCAATTCGGCTGATTTTCCCTTTCTCTGCAGCTGTCACAAAAAAAAGTCATAACTTTTGATTCCTTGATCCTTTTAGAGTGAGCCCAATGCTGTTAGATTCATAACTTCATTATCCGTCTTCCTGTAAAGTTTTACGTCATTCCAGTAAGGCAGTTAAGAGATATCTGCGGTGAAAATTGACCCAAATTTCTGAATTGAATCTGCAACAGTCGGCAGTTGTGAATTTTGTGTGAATTTTTCAGTCCGTTTCCAGAACTTCTACCCAAAACAAAAGTTGTAGAAAAATCCGTCTGGAAACTGAGAAAAAAAGAAGAATTGAAAACGAGGCAACTGAAATGAATTTACCGCCAAAATACCTACGTGCTATCTAGTGAACAGAAATCTTCAGTTTTCTGTTTTGGGTCAATCCTTGTGTTCTTCAATTCCAGATTGCGTTCGATTGAATTATCCTGTATTTACCAATCCTATACATTGTCATACACTTATTTTAGCCTTCTTCCATCGTTGGTTGATCAACAACATAGGCTAAGAGCTATTTACAAACTATAATTCAATTCTGTGCAATTTCTAAAATTAACTGATTGTTCTCGATTGCTACATATTAAGCCTTCCAAGCTATACCTTATACTAACCAAGCAAATCACGTCAAACCATCCCTTGCAATCACTATACACGTCACTTTAGTCAAGTTATCACAAACCAGCTACCGGTTGCACCACTTATTTGCATTGGTAAGAACTTGTAAGAGCTTGGTAAGAGTTTGAGAGATGTGTGAACTTGTTAAGCTCCAGATCCTAGTAGTTGATAGGAACATATTCTTGTGCTTTGTTCCCTTGTTTTCTACTAACCATGGCAGGTTCACGAAATGATTACGAGATAGATCCACCTCTTCATCGTGCCATTGATCGAGAGCTCAAGAAAATTCGCGAGGAAGATGCACGCTTGAGACAAGCTTCTTCACCACAGGAGGTATATGATCATGATAGTATGTCCGATAAAACTAAAATCACTTTGCCATCCTTTGCTGGTAAATTTGATCCTGATGCTTATATTGACTGGGAGATAGCTTTAGACAAAGAATTTGAATATTATGATTGGTCTGATAGTCAAAAGATTAGAGCTGCCACTAGTGTTTTTATTGATGATGCAAGACTTTGGTGGAAGTATTTTTGTAGGCATGGTAGAGTGCCTCAAACATGGAATGCATTAAAAAACTTATGAGAGATGAATTTGTTCCTAAAAACCATGTTGATTAATTGCTAGCTAGATTGCAACGTTTAAAACAATGAAGTAGAACTATAAGGGAATATTATCATGAATTCAAAACTCGTTTATTGCATTGTGGCTTTGAGGAACATGCTGAAGCTACAGAGCATAGATTCTTACGTGGGCTTAATAAAGAAATTCAAAACCTTCTTATTCACGAAGAATATAATTCTCTCCCTCATTTGTTTATTCTTGTTTGTAAGGTTGAAAGTCAAATTAAGGAGAAATTGAGAGTGCTTGATGATAAGAAACATGAGAACAAACCTGTGTTTGTGCCTTTTCTGTGACTAACAACTTGCAGGTAGTTGAGAACCATGCCGAAGAGGAGCATGAGCTGATTGAATCATTGACCCCATTGGTTGAGAATGAAGATAAAGAGATGCATGCACTTACATCATCTGAGGAGAGCCAAAAAGGTAAAGAACATGGTGCTATCATCGCTCATGATGAGTATGCTTCTGAGGGGCTACAATTATCCATTGTTCATACTATTTTAGAGCAAAACTTAGTGGAAAACGATAATGACAAAGGTACTGATTTGGTGCTACAACAAGACATAGATCAACCTTGTGAGTATATACTTGCTGTAGTGCAATCTTTTGATATTCCTTGTGTTGACTTAAATGAACCATGTGCTGATCTAAATTCTCATAATTTTGCAATGTCAAATTAATAACACATAAAGAAGTTTTGACTAGAATTTCTCCTGCTAATTCATTGTGTTACATCATATTGGATCTACCTATGAAATTTTCACATGCTATGGAGAAAGTTTATGAACTTGCATGTTTAAAATTCTTCTTTAGTGCCTACACCCTTGGGTATAAGTTTAATTTGATTGGAGATTATGGTGTAGAAAATCAATTTCTTGTATATCGAATATGCATAACTTGCGATCACATGAATGAATTGAAACTTGCTATTTGTGACAACAATTCTTGTATGTTGAATCATGCTCAATGTAAGAGGGAAGTAAAATTTAGTACTCATCTAATGCCTATGTGTTCATCTCTTTTTGCACTATCTAGTATGGACAATATGAATAAAGATGATGAATTATGGCAAAACATACAAATCTCTTGACCCTTGCTAGATGAATTTGCTATTGTTCAATTAAGATATGATTATATGGATGAAGTTTGCTTGATTCTAAAAGTTGTAGCTTTGCCCATATGTGCCACCACTGCAAGTTTACAACTTCAGAGATTTGAATTGCATTAAATCCTTCACTTACATTTACAAAACTAGTTGCAATAATTGTTGTGTGAGAAATTTTGATTTGCTCATTAACATACATGATTACTCTTGGGTTAATAATATGATGAACTTTTGTGATCGCTGCTGTTTTATAACATTAATTGTGCAACAACGAAGAACTATTAAAATGGATGACATATACATATACCATGCATCTAACTTAGCTTCTTTGTTACCATACTTTCAGCTTATTAAAAGCCGAGGACGGCTTTGTTTTCAAGATGGGGAGGATGATGAGGACATGACCCCTATGGATACAACCATATTTGCTATGCTTATTTTCCAATTACAAAAGCTCCTACGCATCACTTAAATTATCAGGTGAACTCATTTCAAAGAGGTTTTACTTTGTTTAATAAAGAACTTATGATATTACATAATAAGAGTTTGTTGCGTTTGTTATCATGTACCATGATTTATGATCAAGATCATGCAACACGTGAGGCTACACATATGTTAAAACCGAGGATGGTATTCTGTTAAGAAGGGGATGATGATGTGACCACGCCACAAACACATACGACCATAGCGCCCAATATCAAGATTGAACTAAAGGTGAATTCGTTCCTTTAGGTTCAACATATTTTAAATGAGAATATGATGTTATATAATGATGAAAATATATATTTTTATAGCACCACATCACTTGTAGACCAATTGAAGCAAGAGTTCAAGTTGGACAAGTTTTGGAATCCAATTCGGCCTCCAGATCAATTCGGATTCAGCCTGACAGGCCCAAATTCAAATGTGCATAACTTTTACATACGGAGTCCGTTTGAACTCCATGAGTACTTGGTGGAAAGTTTGTCTCGTCCTCTTTCCAATGGATCTAGTCTTAACTTCGAATTCATCTTGTGAAAACCATAATCATCAAAATAAGGTGTTGCGTCACTTGTTTGGGCTAAATTGGACCTTGCAATGCTTGGGCCCAAAGGGGAGGCGAGGCGCCCCCATCTAGGCCCGTACTGTTCATGGGTGTACTGTTCATGTGAACAGTACCATGAATAATACTACCCCTTTTTCTTAGTTTTGTGCAGCTTTTCCACCCTTATTTTGGGAGCATGCACCCTTCTAGTTTCCTTGGATTTCGTTTGCTTAGTTTTTCTATTTTGAAAACTCTTGTTCTTCGCTTGTGTCGACTAGACCAACCGTAAAGAACCTCTACGGAATCACACTTTTTGAACTCAATATAAATATTTACAATTTCAAATTGCTTGTTATCTTGTTCTTGCGTGTGTCTTCGGTTGCATGCAGGAATAGACCTTCGTGGTCAAGTCAACCGCTTTCTTGGCACGGTTGATAACGACTTGGAGTGTAGTTTAGCGATTGCTTGGTGTTCTGGTCATGACCGATTAGAAGTTTGCATCGTCAAAGTCGTTTCCTCCAAATCGAAGTTATCATCCTATCGGAAGATCGGGACCCCATCGCCTCATCAGATCGGAAGTAACTCTGATGCGAACAGTCTTTGAAGGCTCCTCTAGATTCATAGGAACTTCCTTGTATTACTCGTTTCGCTTCAGTGTTGCTTTAGGCTTCGAGTGCTTGGTCAAAGGCCATGCCTTGCTTGCATCTCGAGTTGGTAACTAGCCGACCATCTCAATGGACTTGTGGTCGCATGTAAGCACCATCTTTTTATGATAGTGGACTGTGATTACTCATTTCAGATCTAGCATCTTAAGACATTGATATGCATAGTGAGCAACAATCAAGAAATGTGCCAATTTTGTCATTCGAGTATACTATTATACACCGTATCGAAATCAACAATATCGAAAAAGATTTTCTCTATTTTGAAGTTGTCCAAAGAACCAAATGTAACAGGTAGAGAAACATGGCCAATTGTATTAGCTGAAGATCCTAGTATGATCCCATAGAATGAGTATTGTACATGCTTTATTCTAGTTCGAGGGACTTGCATATCGTCCAGAGCACTTACAAACAAAATATTTAAAGAGCTACCATCATCAATCAACACTCGATTTACTCGACAATTATTGATGGTGGGATTGACCATGATCGAAAATCAACCTGGTCAAGTCAAAGGTATCAAATAGTCACTTTTCGCAAAGGAGATTGTGACTTTTGACCATGTAGGAAGATTATTAACAAAGGGAGGGTCAATGGAGTTTACCTCTCGTTCAACCACTTTGTGCTATTGTTTTAACTCATATGCCGAAGATCCTCCATAGATCTGCTCGATGGTATGCTTTGGATCCTAGAATGGCATTTCCTCATCCTTGTTATATTGCTTTCGACCACTTGTTTGTCCTAACTCCTCGAGTGTAGGAAGTGGTCCTTTGCTGGAGTAGTAGTCCTCGAGCTTTCATTGAAAAACTCAGCAATTGCGAAGGTTGTGTCCTTCCTTTTTATGAAGAGTACACAACCTAGGCTTGTTGTCCTTCCACATAGAGATTTTGCCCTTGCCCCGATCAAAGTACTATTTGGGATTCCGTGACTTCTTATTGCCCATGGCCAAGGCCTCCTTGGAACTTTTGGCTATAGGTTTTTGGCCTTTTGGCTTGTTTTTCGATTTTTTACCTTCTCCTTCCATTTTCTACCTTCACCTACCTCTTTCGTACTTTGATTGGCTTGGTCGATGGTTTTGCTCCATTCAACTTCTTTAGCAACAGTCGCATAATGATCAGCCATCTTGAATAGCTCGGTGATTGTAGTTAGAGGATTTAAGGCGATATCTTCTATGAAACTTCTATTACGGCCTCCCTGCTTAAATGCCCTAATGATAGAAGTGTAAGAAACCTTTGGAATGGAATTATGAACCTAACTAAAATGTGTAATGAATTATTGTAGGGTCTCATTGTTGTTCTGCCTCATCCAGTGCAGGTCATCTTTCTTCCTAGGGCGGTTGTGTATGCCCTGGAAATTGGCCAAAAGAAGGTCACAGAGATGCTTCCATGAATGAATCAACTCTAGTGGCTGATTTAATAACCACGATTGAGCGGATCCCTCGAGCACAGTAGGAAGGTAGTTTGCCATGACATACTCTCCTCCTCCTGTTTCTCGAACTACAATTGTGTAAATTTGAAGGAATTCAGTGCGATTTTGGGACCCATCAAACTTCTCCATGTTTACTAGTTGAAACTGCGGTAGCCATTGAACTGTTTAGAGTTCAAGCGTGAATGCTTGATGTCTAGTAACAAGATCATAACACCTCATTTGCAGGAAAGGATGATTGTCATCTCCAGGTGACCGTACTCAACAATGGCTGGTAGTCGATGGACTCGACCTATAATAGGTCTCGTCCATACGAGGGTAATACTTCTCGTATTTCATCTGCTGTTGTAGATTTCTTGCTTGAAGTGGTGATCGATCACCTCCTCTATAAACTTAGAACTGAGATCATCATTGTTTGTTATATGTGTAATAGTTTGCTTAGAGGTTGTCAAACATTACTCCGTGACTAGGTTGTCATAAAGGTAGCTTTCGGATTTACTATAAAACATGCAGAGGAATATAAGCGATCAAGATAGAATTTGCCTATCCTATATAATAGAAGAGATATCTCTGGGCTCTTGATGTGGTTAGATTAAGAAAGTACATGGCCATGCCGAATGTGGTTGAGCAGTCAATCACAACTAAGTAATCCACTACATATTCGAGTGAAGGATCAAGCTATTATAGTATGGCACGCTTCTCGCCTTAAGTTCAATCTGGTATCATAAGGAAAGAGATCGGTACATAAACACTATATAGGTTCATCCAATATGATCTTTATGTATGTTTGGGAATCGTTATGTCCTGCAAAGGACCACTATCGACTTATCAACCGAAAAGGAGTTTTTGGCCTATGGCCAAATATACATGAACCTACAGGGTCACACATTTAATGGATTGGAACGATAAGGATCCGTATGATAGTCTCTGAGTGGGATATGATCTCTACTCATATTAGACAATGATCCAACCTGAGCCTTTTCAAGTTGGATATGACATCTGATCGTATCGGATAAGAATATGATTGGAGGCTATATAAATAGATGTACAGGAGATGAGGTAGCTATTCTGATATACACCAATCGAAACCCTAGCCACCACCTCTCATAACCCCTGCCTTGCGCAAACGGTGTCTTATCCTTGGATGTGTGGACATCGGTAAAAGTTTTGCTACGACTACGATGCTAATCGAGATGATTGCGAGGAGGAGATGGTTGGTCCAAGAACGATCAACTACTTCCCCTACACTGACATGCGCTTCTTGAACCGGCCGCTTCAACACTACTTCTGCTGCACTGTGCGTCTAATGGTAGCGATCTATAATCTTTTACTCACACGGCTTTTGGTTTACATGGTAGGAAAGTTTTAATTTACAGTAGTATAGCCTACCCGTATCCCAATAACCAGTGCAATATAAGTTAGGCGGCACTAAAATGTGGCAAGTAACCCTTCTCTCTCGATGCATCCCCTTTGCTTCTCAGTTCTTGCCATGCCATCAAGTCCCATGAGCACTAGCGACCATTGCTCCCTGCATTGTGCCTCTGTGCTAGCTAGCTTTAAGTGCCTCAGCATGGCCATGTCACCTACGAGTTCAATCCCGTGTCCCTGCCATCCCACACCACCGTCACTGACCATGCAAGTACTTGCCATGCAGCGTTGTGGACCTGTGGTTCAGCATGGGTGGCGGCGAGGTGCGAATCGATGGTGGTAGCATGGATCAGCGGCGGCAGCTCCGCCATCTAGTGTCGAACACGCGACATCCTGGAGTGATGAGGACTAAGGCGCGGTGACATGGCCGTTGGTGACTAGGGCATTGCAAATAGGAGTAGAGGTCGAGGCCAACAGCACATGGTGTGGGCACAGCACGATGCCGCGGCGAGGCTGTTGCCTGGGGCAGGACTCAACACATTGGACAGAGAGAAGGAGATGCAATTATGCAAATATGGTCCTTTTTTTTTTGCTATAGCTGATGGTTTATGACTATGGCTAATGATTTTTAGTCTTAGTATGAGCGTTTGTGTGAATGAACCGAATACTGATAAGCCACTTTGCAAAGTCTGTCCTGATAAGTTTCTTTAAAATAGCGATAGAGAAGCCGTTTTCTTTATTTATTCGAAGGAATTCATAAGTTATAATATATAAACTATAAACCGAAAAGAATAGAGCTATGACTTCGATATAGTTACAAGGACGGAAGATGCTTTGTGATTAACACTTGCTACGTGTCACTGTTTTAGGGTTGGTGCTATACAACTTTCATGGCACCAGTGCCAGATAATTCTTTTCCGTGGAGTACTTACTGTACAAATATTCAAATATAACAAAACACACATTATTTGTACTGCAACCAACATCGCAATTTACAGTGATGGCTAGCTGGCAGCGTAGGAGTTGGTGGGCTGGACCGAGAGCTTGGTGGTGGCCTTTTGAGTGAGTGCGATGGGCCATTAAGTAGGCTTCCGGGCATACACCGTGGGCTGTGGTGCAAATGAAGGTATCTAGCAATGTATTGTTGTGTCTTTATACTAGTATTTCATGGGTTTTAAAAAACAAATTGGGTACAGTTGTACCCAATGCATCACATGAAGTCTTCAAATGACCTGCGAGCTTGCCACTCCACTCTTTCCTGCCCACTGTTGTCACCATTGCTCCAAAATCTAACTCCACTCTTGGATCTTTGATCACGACTATCTGGTTCCAACTGTTGCAGTTTTAACTTCCAGTTATGAGCCGCATACTAACGTAGGGGAGCTAGGGAATACATTTTTAGACAAGCTAAGTTTACTCGCATTGGATGTCGGCTCTCGTAAGTAGTCAACGGCATCGTTTTTCAGCCGGTATTTGCTCGTGCTATTTTGTAGATTACAGTGTGCAGCTGTCGACACACAAATGGCACCACTACTACAGAAAAGGTCATCACAGACGGTTCGAAAACGTCATCACAGACGGTTTTGTGAACTGTCTGTATTTATGGGTCAGTGATAATCGAAGGTCATCACAGACGGTTTTCGAACCGTCTGTGATTATCAGCTATCACAGACGGTTTTTGAGTAAAACCCGTCTGTGATAACTGATAATCACAGGCGGTTTTGAGTAAAAAACCGTCTGTGATACTGATCATCACAGACGGTTTTTGAGCAAAAACCGTCTGTGATACTTATCATCATAGACGATTTTTAGTTAAAAACCGTTTGTGATACTGATCATCACAGACGGTTTTTAAGTAAAAACCGTCTGTGATTATCAGCTATCACAGACGGTTTTTACTCAAAAACCGTCTGTGATATTCCCTTCAACCCCTAAATATATTTCTGTTTATTGGCTAGCCTCAGGAAATGCTAGCCATGCCCTCTGAAACAAGCAAATAATCACAGACATAAAACATATACAATTCACACATCTCATTTCATTTCAGATACATTTCACATCTCAATTCATTTCACAGACATAAAACATCCAATTGACAACGCACTTCATTTCACAAACATAAAGCATCCATTTCGCAAATCAATTCATTGAATTGAAATAAAATATCCATTAACAAATATACAATTGTAAAAGATCTACACTGCATTTGCACTTAGAATTACAATAAAAAATCATTCTGGGCAGTGGAACTCTCCATCTGATCTTACGACTTTAGTCCACAAAAACCAAATGAACTCTCCTCGAATTTTTGTAAAATCCGGCTGTTTCAATGCAGATGTAGAGATGGGCGCAACCTGTCGATAGGAATATCAACGCGCGCACATATAAAACTTGACATGTATGAAATAAATGTGGGAAGATTGACAAACCTTAGAATTGGTGATCTTGGTGGAATCGAGGAGTAGTCTCATATGGTGGCACACGTAGTATCCACACGTGTTGCCCGGCTGCTACTGGTGGCACTGCAAAAAATAGAATGTGTTAAATCAAGTTGCATTACTACTAAGTGTTGTATATGATTAATTAATGTGTAGCTAGCGAATACCTGAAAATTACGATCATGTTTCAAGGGCTTGGCCCCTGTCGTCGAGCCACGTGTTTGCACTGCTACAGACAGCCCTATCACAGACGGTTCGGAACCGTCAGTGTTTAGGTGTCAGTGATAGTTGGTGGTTATCACAGATGGTTCCCGAGCGTGATAACTCACATTACAGACGGTCCTTATTACTAACCGTCTATGATAGGCGAGTATCACAGACGGTTGTTTATAAAAAACTGTCTGTGATAGTCACATTACAGACGGTTTTTTATAAACAACCATCTATGATACTCGCCTATCACAGACGGTTAGTAATAAGGACCGTCTGTGATATACAGAATATCACAGACGGTTTTTATTATTAACCGTCTGTGATATTCTGCATATCACAGACGGTTAGTAGTAAAAACCATCTGTGATATCATTCACACCACAGACGACACTCTTTGAAACCGTCTATGATATTGTATCACAGACGGTTTTTAACAATGAACCGTCTGTGATACCAAGTGCATCATCCATTTTATTTGCTGTTTTTTGGCTAGCCTCAGGATATGCTAGCCATGCCCTCTGAAAGCAAGCAAGCAAGCAGATTACAGATAAATGACAGATATAAGTTAATTGCAACTCATAGTAAATTACAACAAAATTCGATACACAGATGAATGTAACAAACGGCCAGCAGATCACATACATATATAGAATGAAAATCGTTACACAAAATCTGACAAATGAAATCAATTGAAGGAATTGTTTGATTTGTACAATTGAATCCAATGTTTCAACATCTAATTATCACCATTGCCGGCGTGGAACTCTCCCCTCTTATTTATGACCTCTGCTAGCATGAATTGGGAGATGATTGCACGAATGTCGACGAGATTGTCAAGATCATATGCATTTACGTCGAAGTGCACCCGCTGTCGCTAGGAGCATTGTTAAGTCATTAATTAACATGTGTGTGTAATATAAATACATATATATAATCAGAAAGTAATAATTATTGGAAGGACCTGACAAACCTCTGGATCATTGATCTCAGTACCCATGATTTCCTTCATATGGCGGCAAACGTAGAATCCACATACGTTGCCCTGTAGCTGCTGGTGGCACTGCAAAAATAGAATTACATACATCGGTATTGTCAATTCTAGAGGCATTATAACAAAGTATGATATAGGATTGTTGTGTTGTAGCGGGTACCGGAAATCGCGTGTTGTGTCGTAGCGTGTCACTAGATTTGTCGTGTCTTCCTCCTTGGGCAACATAATCGTCAAACGCCCTACGTGATTCAAAAAACTTAGCCTCGGCCGTGGCAAACAAAAGAAATATTACAATAGAAATGAGTTTACCTGTTAGTACTTCTTGCACACAACTGAAGTCGTGGTTGCTCCTAAGGAGGGAATCAAGGTATATTACCTTGCTCCACTTCGATACAATCACAATCAAAATCCAGTGATGCTTAGTCATGTGTGTCGCCATAGTGATTAATCCTAAGTTCATGCTGCATGTAAAGTACAAATGAAACATATATGTGGCAACTAGTGAAGCACTTACCCTTGGTTGAAGGGTACCATGACGTACTCCTTGTCGGTGTGAGCAATCAATCCCCTCGTTATGTAACCTTGCACGAAGGACGCATCTACATTGATACATTGCTCGGAGACCAAGTAAGGGTCGAGGAAACCCACCGGTCGTCGCGATTGCCGGACTTGTTGGATCATGTATCTATACATAAAGAAAGAGTAATGACATTTATCTGTATAACGTGAATGTATTCATTGTACAGTACACTTACAGTGTCCAACATCGTAGAAGAGTTCATCGAGATTGAATAGTAAGAATAAATCTTCGAATGTCACGACGATGTAGCCCGAGTCGTGGAGGAAATGCGTCTCCTTATATTTCAGAGTCAATGCACTCTGCCGGTTTGGCTTCATGTTGGACATCTCCATGTACCAAGCATGCAATGTTTTGCAAATCAAACCAAGCTAGGATAATTGTGAATCAGGCACCAACGACACTCCTAGAGTAAACTTCCATGACACGGGACGCGGCTTAATTTTCTTCACATGAGCCTTGGAGGCCTTGGGGCCTCGCTTATGATATGTTCTCGGTGGCGTCTCGGCGGGAGCCGATGCAACAGACTTTACTGGATTTGGAGGTGGAGGTGGAGCCACCGGAGCCGATGTGCCAGGTCCAGGGCGACGTCCCTCTTGGGCCACTGGATGTGAAGATTGTGGCACGAACATGTCGAGGACGATGTCCCTCTTGGGCCACTGAATGAATGTGTGGACGGCATCCCCTAATGTCTTAATCTCTTTGTTTGGGGGCTTCTCAAGAGGGACGGACTTAAAAATATCATTAATCATGTCCACCTGGACCTTTATGAGACCGGTGTCTACTTGTACACCGTGCACCAGCATCCCTGGCAGTAATAGATACACCATGCTGCGCCCAGCGTCAACGGGAATAGAGCCAACAAGCCTAACTTTGAGGCTGCAAGGCATGGGCTCCTACATAACGATACAAGATGAGTTAAGGCGTCCACCAGAGATATCTATGTACAATTCTAAAGAGGTACATTACCTGACTGTCATCAATAGGTAAGTGGGCATCGCTATGTTCAGAAATTGGTGTGGACGTGCAGCTACTGCGACGTTGAGGGGGACTGGGTACCGCAGTAGTAGGAGTGGGTTGCGATTGGTTGCGGACTTGTCTCAGTTCTTCCCGCAACGAATCTATCTCTCCTCGAAGTGAGGCAGTCTGCTCTTGAAGTGAGGCAGATAGTTGTTCCTCAAGTTGAGCATGAAGCTCATGTTTTATTTGTTCGCTGCGGTACGCCTTGGATCTCTTCCTACTCCTATATGTCTCGGAGTAATCTAGAAATCTGTGCCTCCAAGTACATAAACCCCCATGCCTCGTGTGCGACCTGGGTGCTCCTTGTTTCCCAAGGCCTGTGATAGTAAATCTATCTCCCTATATTCTTCAAAGGAGCCACGAGAAGATTCAGTAGTCAATGATTGCTGCAAGAGGCAATTAATCATGTTATTTTTGAACCCATGAAGTTCAAGAGGTGTTAACAACTATGTTGTTTAACATATTTTACCAGGCGTTGGGACACTTCCTCATCTGCAGGGTTTTTGAAAGAGACACCCGAAGATGTGGTTGATGACCTCGCTCTTAACCAGTTTTGAGCGCGCTCGTTTGCGATCCCGGCAAATGGCGGAGAGGCCTCTGATCGGATTGCGACCTCATCCTGCATCCTCCATTGCGGGATTTTACCCGCGTACCCAGCAGTGCCAAGTCTGTGAGGGTGCGTGTTTTGTGACTGGAGAGCCTTGTGCGTCGCACTTTGTTGTTCAAATTCGATCGTCGTCTTCATCTGCACAAATGCCTCCCAAGTTTCCGGCGACACGAAAGGATACTTCGTGAAGGGCGTGACATTCTCGGACACATACTTCGTCACAAGAGTGCTCTTAAAATTCTTCCATGCTTTTCCCATCGTGAGGAGCGCCTGCCGTTGCACGAGTCCCTGTACTTCTGCTGGGATCTCAAACGAATTTGTAATTTCCTCCCATAGCTGATTTTTGTGATCCTTTGTCAAATCTTTCCAGCTTGCTATGGTGATGGGGACCCGTTGCCTTCCAATTATCCCGCAGGTAGTCCGAAATGATGACGCTGCTTTCTTCGGTTCCATAGGGATCCCATTCGGAGAGACCACCGTGATGGTCATTCGGCCCTCTGGCCTTTTCGATACTCCTCGGCCACGTTTAGTTTTCGCAATCTTGGGTGCGTGAGACCCAGATGACGACGACGAAGACTGTGTGGACACCATCTCTCTTCTAAGAAAAAACTAACTGCAGTGAGCTATGGTCCCAGCTTGTCAAAGTTCTATGAATCAAGTGACACAAACCAGTGCATCAAGTTCATTGAACAAGATACACTGGAGTGTGTCACTTGCTTTATGCCCTTTGACAAAGTTCTAACGATTAACTAACTGCAGTGAGCTATATATGGGCCTTCCAACATGTGAAGCATATAACATGAGAAGCATATAACATGTGAAGCATATAACATGTGAAGCATATAACATGATCATATAACATGTGAAGCATATAACATGTGAAGCATATAACATAAAATACATGTGAAGCTCGGAGGGAGTGGCGTCGGGAGGGACCGGCGGCGTCGATCGGGAGGAAGCGGCGTTGGAGGGGCGTCAGGAGGGACCGGCGTCGGGAGGTAGCGGCGTCGGGAGGGAGCGGCAGCGTCGGGAGGGACCGGCGGCGTCGATCGGGAGGAAGCGGCGTCGAGAGGGACCGTCGGCGCCGGGAGGGAGCGGCGGTGGGAGGGACCGGCAGCGTCGGGAGGGAGCGGCGTCGGGAGGGACCGGCGGCGCCGGGAGGGAGCGGCGGTGGGAGGGACCAAAACCTAGCTAGCAGGGCCGCTGCAGAGTGGAGACAAGAGACTGCGCGAGAGCGGACTCCGCAGACCTAGCTGCGGGTATTTAAAGATAAGCTATAGTAGTATAACAGACGGTTCTATCGATATAATCGTCTGTGATATGCATATTATCACAGACGGTTCTATATATATAACCGTCTGTGATATCCATATTATCACAGACGGTTATATCTATGGAACCGTCTGTGATGTGTTATCACAGATGGTTTCTTTTGATAAACTGCCTGTGATAGTTCACTATAAATACCCGCAGCTAGCTAGGTTCCTATGTCATTTTACAATTACAATATGGAACATAGATACATTTATGAAAAATGCAAGCATAACCATAAATATAACTATTTCTTAGTTCCGTAGTCATTTTACAATTACAATGGAACATACGTACATTTATGAAAAACACAAGCATAACCAATATCATTTATTACACTTTGGCTATATCATTAGCCCTTCACGATGATCGACACGCATATAGCTTGCTTCATCGCCATGTTCTTCCTCGAGCCTGATGCCGTCTCCGAATTGAGGCAAATCATCAAATTGATTGTATTCTTCCTCATCCACAACATTCTCAACCCCGACAATCCTTCTTTTTCCCTGAAGAACTACATGGCGCTTCTTATTTGCCAGGTCGGTTACATAAAATACTTGAACAACTTGCCTCGCGAGTACGAATGGTTCGTCTTTGTATCCTACACATTCGAGGTCCACGGTAGTGACGCCGTATTTGTCAACCTTTACATCCCGTGGGAGTTGGACCCAACGGCACCGAAATAAAGGAATTTTGAAAATTACATAGTCAAGCTCCCAAATCTCCTCTACAAGCCCGTAGTACGAGCTTGGGCCAGCGGTACTGCCGTGCGCATCATAGGCATCTATGCGGACACTTGAGTTCTGCACTGTGCTCTTTCTATCTTGATCTGTTGTATAAAATGTGTAGCCATTAATGTCGTATCCTTGCCATGTCACAATTGTAAATTTTGGCCCTTTTGCCAACCATTGTAGTGTTTCACTTGACGATCTCCTAGTCAATTGCACCTTGAACCATTCGTTGAACTGAGGGTTGTGTTGTCTCGTGATCCAAACTTCTGACTGGCCTGCATTCTCCTGACGTAGCATGTCCTTGTGCTCTTCAATATATGGGGTCACTTCAGTCATGTGTTGTAAAACCATGAAATGGGCTTGAGCATACGTATTTTGATCCGGAGTTATTGCTTTCCTCCCGATAGTCCCGATACCCTCTAGCCTCCCCTCGTGACGAGATAGAGGTACACCTATCGGCTCTACCTGAGCCATGTATCCGATGCAGAATTCAATGACCTCTTCTGTTGTATAACCTTCGATGATGCTACCCTCCGGTCTAGATCGATTTCCCATGTACCTCTCGAAAGGGTACATATGACGTAGAAATACGGGGCCGCATATTTTTATCTCTTTCACAAGGTGGACAATGAGATGGACCATGATATCAAAAAATGATGGAGGGAAATACATCTCTAGATGACATAGAGTTGTCACCACCTCGGTTTGCAGAGTATCTAGTCCATCCGGATCAATGACCTTCTGAGCAATTGCGTTGAAGAAATAACATAGCCTTATGATTGTCACTCGAACCTTGTTCGGCAAAATACTTCTAATTGCAACAGGTAGCATTTGTGTCATTAGCACATGACAGTCGTTAGACTTCATGCCAATTAATTTTAAATGTTCCATGGAAACAAGTTTCTTCATGCTTGTGGAGTGACCGGATGGAACTTTCACACTATGTAAGGACTGGCACAGTTCAGTTCTCTCAGACTTAGATAGAGTGTAGCATGCTGGGAGAAGGTACGTCCGGCCTTTATCGGTCTCTATCGGTGCTAACTCGGTCCTGATGTTCATAGCGACCAAGTCACGCCTTGCGTTAACACCATCCTTTGTTTTATCAGGAATGTTTAGTAAGAGACCAATCAAACTGTCACATACATTCTTCTCTACGTGCATGACATTGATGCAATTGCGAACTTCTAAGTGCTCCCAATAAGGCAAGTCCCAAAATATTGACCTCTTTTTCCACATGTTCTTCCTCAATTTACGTCCCTTTCCAAACACAATATTTATATCCTTGACCATATCATACACCTCTTTCCCGCTAAAAGGTCTTGGTACTGAGTCATCCTCTTTTTTTTCCGTCAAATTGTTTCCTCATCTTGCGGTATGGGTGATACTTTGGAAGGAACCTACGGTGACGCATGTACACAGTTTTTCGCGAGTTGTTCAACCACACACTCTCAATATAATCTAAGCAGTGCGGACACGCTTTGGCTCCTTTTATACTCAACCCTGACAGGTTACCAAGGGCAGGAAAATCATTAATGGTGCAGAACAACATGGCGCGTAGAGTGAAGTTCTCTCGTTTGTCCGCATCCCATACATGTACCCCTTCATTCCACAGTATTGCAAGATCTTCCACCAATGGGGCTAGGAACACATCAATATCGTTGCCAGGTTGCTTCGGCCCTTGGATAAGTAGTGACATCAAAATATATTTCCGCTTCATACACAGCCAAGGAGGAAGGTTGTACATGCACAGAGTCACGGGCCAGGTGCTATGTCGGCTGCTCATGTTACTATAATATCACTTAGATTGCTCTGTCGTGAAGTTAATTGCAACTAATTATTATTAGTCAATTATAAATTGTAGAAACATCACTAATAAATATTGATAATTACCAGAATAAATTAATAATCACATTCTAAATTAATATCAATTAGAAGATGTCAAATTCTTAGAGGCAGTTAGAATAATATACCCCAAATCACAAGACTACATGAGGTTATAAAGTCATGCGCACCAAATAACTTGCATATAGTAATGGAAGTAGTATAAGTCGTACAATTTGCCGGTAGTTACAGTAAAACTTAGAAATCATGCAAAGACACTTTAGTATAGTTTAATTAATATTTACTTAAGAATTAATACCAGTAGTTTAGATAAGTAATCACAAGCGTGCTAGTTACGAGAAAGGACCGGTACCAAGAAGAAAGAATTTAGTTAAATAACCCTAATACCTAAAATGATTAGAGAGGTGAGTATATACATACGCACATATGAGGAATCAAATTGGTATAATTGTATACGCAAAGATTGATTAGGATTAATAATGGCAGTTATCATCGTATAGGATTAATATGAGCCGTTATACTTATTCACGCCTCTAGTAAATCCCGTATAATCGGAAAAATTGTTAAGAATAAATAAAATGCTAAGCATACCTAATAAATCAACCATATCTCATGACGTTAGGGCAATAATGTCGAACGACGAATAGTGTATCGAAATTAACCTCGACTACTGCGATTAGATTAAATGGAGTGACATCTTACCTTAGGAGCACAAACACATCGATACCTCATATTTTATTATACTTTCGTAAATTAAATCGTAGCCAACGTATTTTAATTGCAGACGCAAATCCAAGCTACGGGGGTGACTTCACTTGATCCTACTTGAATCCGAGTTTATGGTTGAAATTCAGGCAAGCATTCCTTTGATCAAATTTTTAGCGTATATTGCTTGAAACAAGTATTTTGATATTAACTTAGTATCACCCTGCATGAAATAAATAAAATAAGATTTAAATCGAAAAGAGGCAAGAGATAAGAAATGGATGGCAACTGATGGAGCAGTTGGCCCTATTAGTAGTAAAAAGGTGGGCAGAGGTTGCCAGGGCAGGTGTGAGTGGGAGGCGTGGAACCTCTGCATAAGAATAGAATATAAGGGAATACAAACTTCATTTGTATGAACAGACCGTACCAACCGTATCAACCATCGTTCCGTTTTCACGGGCAGTCGGTACTCTAGTGAGGTGTTATGTTCTCCACAGGAGTGATTTATTTAGGGAATAGGCCCAAAGGAACCGGTATAAGACCGGAGCGTAAGAACCCACAGGCGGGTTGCGCATTGGCGTTATATTACGCAGAGTGGGGGCTAGGGAAGGGTCGGAGTACCCTACCAGCCAACGGTTATGTCGTTTTCAGTGGGTCTGTGTGATCCAGGCTGCTGATTGTGTATAACCGGGTGGAGATATAATTACTAAACTAGAGAAAATTGTACTGTACTCTGGTCTGGGCGCCGCTTCAAAGGAATTGCGGATTAACCCAAGAGCCAACACGACCAAAGTGATGATGGGTAAAGTGATACAAGCTTGCGCAATGCTATTAAAAATCATGAATTCATGCCTGTCTCCGGGAAAGGAGAATTACGGAAACTTATGGGGGTTTTTGCTGTTCATGCGTATGTTCAGTAGTTTTCTAAATTAATAAATCAGACTTTTTTCAAAACCAACAAACTTTATTTTCTATGTCATGGGAAGGAAATTGAGAAAGGAAAAGAGTATAAAAATGAGTAAGAAATTGAGAATAGGAATTGAGATTCCTAAATGTGGAAAGGATAATCATGTTGTGCATTTTTGTTAATAACACTTGCTGAGTACTTCTGTACTCACCCGTGCTATAAATCTCCCCTTGCTTAGGAGCATGTCAGTTCAGAGAATAGCAAGTCAAGTGGAAATTGCTTGGATGGAAGACCGTGGACTCGGATTGCAATAGGTGCAAGGTGGGCCTCCCGTGCGAAGGTTGTGTTGAGAATGAGATATTCAAGCCTTTGAGGCTTTGTAATAAAATGTAGCCCTGCGTGGCGATATTCTTGTAATATCATCTTGTGTCTCTAATTATTGTTCTGCTGCAATACTCTGATAGGCTTATTATTCGTTAGAGCGATGTTTTATCAGCTAAAACGAATAATAATCCGTTGACTGGCGTTATTACCCCATGGTAATAATGCGGGTCGTCACAGGTGGTTCTTCCTCGAGCCTGATGCCGTCTCCGAATTGAGGCAAATCATCAAATTGATTGTATTCTTCCTCATCCACAACATTCTCAACCCCGACAATCCTTCTTTTTCCCTGAAGAACTACATGGCGCTTCTTATTTGCCAGGTCGGTTACATAAAATACTTGAACAACTTGCCTCGCGAGTACGAATGGTTCGTCTTTGTATCCTACACATTCGAGGTCCACGGTAGTGACGCCGTATTTGTCAACCTTTACATCCCGTGGGAGTTGGACCCAACGGCACCGAAATAAAGGAATTTTGAAAATTACATAGTCAAGCTCCCAAATCTCCTCTACAAGCCCGTAGTACGAGCTTGGGCCAGCGGTACTGCCGTGCGCATCATAGGCATCTATGCGGACACTTGAGTTCTGCACTGTGCTCTTTCTATCTTGATCTGTTGTATAAAATGTGTAGCCATTAATGTCGTATCCTTGCCATGTCACAATTGTAAATTTTGGCCCTTTTGCCAACCATTGTAGTGTTTCACTTGACGATCTCCTAGTCAATTGCACCTTGAACCATTCGTTGAACTGAGGGTTGTGTTGTCTCGTGATCCAAACTTCTGACTGGCCTGCATTCTCCTGACGTAGCATGTCCTTGTGCTCTTCAATATATGGGGTCACTTCAGTCATGTGTTGTAAAACCATGAAATGGGCTTGAGCATACGTATTTTGATCCGGAGTTATTGCTTTCCTCCCGATAGTCCCGATACCCTCTAGCCTCCCCTCGTGACGAGATAGAGGTACACCTATCGGCTCTACCTGAGCCATGTATCCGATGCAGAATTCAATGACCTCTTCTGTTGTATAACCTTCGATGATGCTACCCTCCGGTCTAGATCGATTTCCCATGTACCTCTCGAAAGGGTACATATGACGTAGAAATACGGGGCCGCATATTTTTATCTCTTTCACAAGGTGGACAATGAGATGGACCATGATATCAAAAAATGATGGAGGGAAATACATCTCTAGATGACATAGAGTTGTCACCACCTCGGTTTGCAGAGTATCTAGTCCATCCGGATCAATGACCTTCTGAGCAATTGCGTTGAAGAAATAACATAGCCTTATGATTGTCACTCGAACCTTGTTCGGCAAAATACTTCTAATTGCAACAGGTAGCATTTGTGTCATTAGCACATGACAGTCGTTAGACTTCATGCCAATTAATTTTAAATGTTCCATGGAAACAAGTTTCTTCATGCTTGTGGAGTGACCGGATGGAACTTTCACACTATGTAAGGACTGGCACAGTTCAGTTCTCTCAGACTTAGATAGAGTGTAGCATGCTGGGAGAAGGTACGTCCGGCCTTTATCGGTCTCTATCGGTGCTAACTCGGTCCTGATGTTCATAGCGACCAAGTCACGCCTTGCGTTAACACCATCCTTTGTTTTATCAGGAATGTTTAGTAAGAGACCAATCAAACTGTCACATACATTCTTCTCTACGTGCATGACATTGATGCAATTGCGAACTTCTAAGTGCTCCCAATAAGGCAAGTCCCAAAATATTGACCTCTTTTTCCACATGTTCTTCCTCAATTTACGTCCCTTTCCAAACACAATATTTATATCCTTGACCATATCATACACCTCTTTCCCGCTAAAAGGTCTTGGTACTGAGTCATCCTCTTTTTTTCCGTCAAATTGTTTCCTCATCTTGCGGTATGGGTGATACTTTGGAAGGAACCTACGGTGACGCATGTACACAGTTTTTCGCGAGTTGTTCAACCACACACTCTCAATATAATCTAAGCAGTGCGGACACGCTTTGGCTCCTTTTATACTCAACCCTGACAGGTTACCAAGGGCAGGAAAATCATTAATGGTGCAGAACAACATGGCGCGTAGAGTGAAGTTCTCTCGTTTGTCCGCATCCTATACATGTACCCCTTCATTCCACAGTATTGCAAGATCTTCCACCAATGGGGCTAGGAACACATCAATATCGTTGCCAGGTTGCTTCGGCCCTTGGATAAGTAGTGACATCAAAATATATTTCTGCTTCATACACAGCCAAGGAGGAAGGTTGTACATGCACAGAGTCACGGGCCAGGTGCTATGTCGGCTGCTCATGTTACCAAAAGGATTCATTCCATCAGTGCTCAACCCAAACCTTATATTTCTCGGTTCCACACCGAAATCTACAAACATCCTATCGATGTTCCTCCACTGGGTAGAATCAGCAACATGTCTTATCATTCCGTCTTTCTTACGCTGCTCGCAGTGCCAACGCATCAATCTTGCATCCTTGCGGTTTGCAAATAAACGCTTCAAATGGGGGATTACAGGAAGATACCACATCACCTAAGCAGAAGGTCCTTGCTTCACCTCGATGCCCTTCCCATCATCAGAGTCATTTTTACGCTTGTATTGGGATGCTTTGCACACCGGACAAACATGTAAGCTAGCATACTCTTTATGGTACAGGATACAATCATTCCGACATGCATGTATTCTTTCTACTTCCATTCCTAATGGACAAAGAATCTTCTTGGCTTGGTAGGTGATTCTCGGCAACACATTTCCCGTTGGAAGCATGTCCACTAGGAGACCTAATAATGCCGTGAAACTCTTGTCGGACCAACCATTGCTTGCCTTCAATTTTAGCAGTTCTAGAACTGATGACAACCTCGTGTATTGCGGCTTGCAGCCCGGAAAAAAAGGTTTCTCTGAGTCCTCCATCAAGCCCTCGAATTTACCAAACTCTCTCTCACTATAGTTCCCTTCTGCATCACGTAACATCTGATCCAGATCGAAAGAACAGTCCACAACTGGCATATCGTTGTCTCCCTCGATTATGTCATAACTACCTTCTTGTGTACTCTTCTCTTCACCGTGACTGGTCCAACATTTGTACCCTTTTTTGAAACCCCTTCGAATCAAGTGAGCTTCAATCTGCGCTAAGTTGCTAAACATCTCGAGATTATCACAATCAATACATGGGCAATACATATATTTCATCCCCTTCTTCAACATATCCAGCTCGGCCGCCCTTCTAAAAGCAGACACGCCAGTAATGTACTCTTCACTCACACGGTTCTCAATATACATCCAGCTTCGGTCCATCTACGCTACACAAGTGACAAATGGGTGTCAAAAATGATTATTACCCCTACTACTAACCTCTGATCAGATCACTAAGAATGTTAAGTAATTGAGTACTGATCTCTGATCAGATCACTAAGAATGTTAAGTAATTGAGTATACTAACCTCTGATCAGATCACTAAGAAGACGGTGATATTTTTTCACCCCCAACTCCCTAAAGCCGGCCGCCTTGCTCCACCGATGCAGCGTAATGAAGACAGATCGGTGTCGACATCCTTCAAGCAAGTACGCCAGGTAATTAATACTACGCAGAATATCACAGACGGTTCCAACCATAAACAGTCTGTGAAAATGATATATCACAGACGGTTCGTATTAATAACCGTCTATGAATTATCACCGACGGTTATTAATATTAACCGTCTGTGATACAAACAATATCACAGACGGTTCAAATTAATAACCGTCTGTGATTGTTGCCTATCATAGACGGTTCGAATAAATAACCGTCTGTGATAGTCTAACATTATCACAGACGGTTCTTAACACGAACCGTCTGTGATGTCCATAATATCACAAACGGTTCGAAATACCAACCGTCTGGGATTTATGCGTATCACAGACGGTTCGTATATAGAACCGTCTGTGATAGTCCTTCACAGACGGTTTACACTACAAACCGTCTGTGATAGTTCACTCTGTACGCATGACTGCCAATTCGAAGCATAGCATAGCATCTGAGGCACATACAGAGGCAAGCACAACAACACATTCAGATCTATTACAGCTAAGAACGAACCCTTCATGGCACGACGGTACGGCTGAACAAGACACACTTACGACACTTATGGCAAGAGTGTGTTGTCCAGCCGCCCGCCGTGCAGCGACGGAGGCGCTAGCTCACGGCAGTAGTCGGCGTTGTGGAGGAACAAGCAAATACAGAGGCAAGCACAACAACACATTCAAATCGATCTATTACAGGATAACAAGCTAACGAACCCTTCATATATGGCACAACCGTGCGGCTGAACACGACACACTTACGACACTTACGGCAAGAGTGTGTTGTCCAGCCGTCGGCCATGCTGTGACGGAGGCGCTAGCTCACAGCGGAGGGGAACCTAGCTAGTGGATGGACTCACATGTGACTAGTATCGGTGGAAAGGTTGATGAGAAGTTATTAATAAGGGCCGAGTCGTGGGAGGAACTGGTGCCAGCCATTCGATGTGGAGAGAATGGACGGGTGAGATCGAAATCCTGGGTATACGCCAATTATTGGTAACATTTGCTTATCATAGACGGTTATTTACACGAACCGTCTGTGATGCATACTATCACAGACGGTTCATGTTAATAACCGTCTGTGATTGTGCTTATCACAGACGGTTCGTTAATAGAACCGTCTGTGATAGACCTTCACAGACGTTTTATACCACAAATCGTCTGTGATACTTGACAAAAGTGCAAAAAAAAGACATTCCCAGATTCTTCGGTGAGCAACCGACATAGCCGACTTCTTCACTGAGCGACTATCCATCTGCTTCTTCCCACTTCTTTTCTTCATCTCTGGTCTCTGGATCACGTACGCCAGTAGCGATGTTTCAGCTAACTGAATCATCGCTACTGGCGTACGTGATCCAGAGACCAGAGATGAGGAAAAGAAGTGGGAAGAAGCAGATGGATAGTCGCTCAATGAAGAATTCGGCTATGTCGGCTGCTCACCGAAGAATCTGGGAATGTCTTTTTTTTGAACTTTTGTAATAAAATTGCCTTGAGTTTTGCAGGAAAAGGAAGGATTGTCGGAGTGGACATTACATCTCGGCAGTAGTCGGCATCGTCGAGGAACATGCAAATACAGAGGCAAGCACGACAACACATTTAGATCTATTACAGGATAACAAGCTAGTGAACTCTTCATGGAACGACAGTGCGGGTGAACAAGACACACTTACCACACTTACAGCCATATATGCTCACAGTAGATGAACTCACACGTGACTAGTACCGGTGGAAAGGTAGATGGGGCATTATTTATAAGGGCTGAGCAGAGGGAGGAACTGCTGCCTGCCATTCAATGTGGAGAGAATGGACGGGTGAGATCGAAATCCTGGGTATACGCCAATTATTGGTGACACGTGATTATCACACGCCAATTATTGGTGATATGTGATTATCACAGACGGTTATTAACGCGAACCGTGTGTGATAATAAATATCACAGACGGTTCTTAATACGAGCCGTCTGTGATGTTTCAGTTATCACAGACGGTTCTTAATACGAGCCGTCTGTGATGTTTCAGTTATCACAGACGGTTCGTATAAATAACGGTCTGTGATATTAATATCAGACGAACGGTTGAACGGTTTGTGATATTAATAGCAGAGATGGTTTGAAATACGAAGCGTCTGCGTTAATGCTTAAATATGCGCGCCCTAATCCTGCTCTTCTACACACTATGCTCTCCCTGATCATAATAGCAGAGATTATTTGAAATACGAAGTGTCTGCATGCGTTCATGCTTATATATGCGCGCCCTAATCCTTCTACACACTATGCTCTCCCTGATCATCTTCTTCATCACCAGATTTCTCAATAATGACTTCTAAAATTCTTTTGATCTCCTTCCTCTCATCTATCCATCATGAGTTGTTTGGACGCAACCTTACACAGGCGGCAAAAAATTTACGTCTGGAGCAGCTCCTCCGCTCACGCCCTGCTCTTCTTCCTCGACTCGCTTCCATCCGTCAGCTGGACCTCATCATCCGCCGTCAACGGAGGTGTCTCATTGCCACTCAGGATAGGGAAACCGCCCTCAGCCTCGTTCTTCTCTACAATGTGCGCAAGGCGGAGGAAGATCTTGCGGCAGTGCAGACACACTTGGATAAACTTGCGGAAGCGCATCTTGACATCCTATTTCAGATTATGGAACATGCTAATGATCATTTGCCCATGCTTGAGGAGGAAGTCGAGAAGGCAAGGGCAATCTTGACGGCATTCGAGAACACAGCGGCTGATCCTCCAACTCCAGAAGTCGACAAAGAAGCATATGAAGCCCAGAAGATTCAAATCTGGGAATGTCTTTTTTTGCACTTTTGTAATAAAATTACCTTGAATTTGACTCTCGTCTCTATAGATTCTGTAGTTTAAACGATACCACAGACGGTTCGTATTACTAACCGTCTGTGAACTTTCACAGACGGTTCGTATTACTAACCGTATGTGAACTTTCACAGACGGTTAGTAATACGAACCGTCTGTGATCTCTAAAATTATCACAGACGGTTCTAGTTAATAACTGTCTGTGATATTTTCATAGACGGTTATTAACAGAAACCGTCTGTGATAATTTTAGACATCACAGACGGTTCGTGTTAATAACCGTCTGTGAACTTTCACAGACGGTTAGTAAAATGAACCGTCTGTGATGTCTCATTTATCACAGACCGTTCGTGTTAATAACCGTCTGTGAAAATATCACCGACGGTTGCCAGTATAAACCGTCTGTGACAGTTTAATCACAGACGGTTCCGTATGAACCGTCTGTGATGTAGCCGTCCAGTATAGCCTCTTCTGTAGTAGTGTTGTTGAACGTATGTGGCGAACGACCTTCGTTATTCGAAAAGGTTAGATTAGTCATTCGGAAGGAAAGAAAGAGTACAATGTACAATGTACGTACCTATCGAGTATTTTGGCGATAGCTGTGTACTTGGATTTGTTCTTACTTAGAGAATCAAGGTATATAGCCTTGTTCCATTTTGGTATAATTACAATTAAAATCCAATGGAAGTGCTCATTGTATGGCATAAGAACAAATTCCTTATCTTGGTGTGCCAGCAGTGAGTACAAGCTTTGGCACCTTTTGTACTATGGCCGGATAGGTTACCAAGGGCAGGATAATCATTTATGGTGCAGAACAATAATGAGCGCAGAGTGAAGTTCTCTCGGTTGTATGCATCCCATACCAGTACCCCTTCGTTCCATAGTACTTTTAGATCTTCCACCAATGGTGCTAGGAACACATTGATATCATTCCCAGGTTGTTTTGGCCCTTGGATAAGTATCGACAGTAAAATGTACTTTCGCTTCATACACAACCAAGGAGGAAGGTTATCGATGCAGAGAGTCACGGGCCATGTGCTATGTCGGCTGCTCATGCTACTGAAAGGATTCATTCCATCTGTACTCAGTCCAAACCTTATATTCCTTGGTTCTGCACCGAAGTCTTCAAAACTCCTATCGATGTTTCTCCACTGCGCAGAATCAGCAAGGTGTCTTAGCATTCCATCCTTCGTGCGCTCCTCCGAGTGCCAACGCAGCAGTTTTGCCTCCTTTGGATTTGCAAAAAACATTTTCAAACGGGGAATTATAGGAAAATACCATGCCACCTTAGTAGGAGGTCCTTTCTTCGCCTCTGTTCCCTCGCCATCATCTGATTGATTGTTACGTTTGTATTGGGATGCGTTGCACACCGGACATACATGCATGTTTGCATACTCTTTACGGTAGAGGATACAGTCGTTCGGACATGCATGTATTCTTTCTACTTCCATTCCCAACGGACAAAGAACCTTCTTGGCTTTATACATGGTTTTAGGCAACTCATTTCCCTCCGAAAGCATGTCCGCTAAAAGACCTAGCAGCGCCGTGAAACTCTTCAATTTCAAGAGTTCAAGCACGGCCGACAACCTTGTGTACTTGCAGCACGTGTACAAAGGTTTCTCCGAGTCCTCCATCAAGCCTCGGAATTTAACATACTCTCTCTCATCATAGTTCTCTTCTTCATCGCGAAGCATCTGATCTAGATTATCATCGTGCAACCTATTCGAATCCGAACCACAATCGACATCAGCCGGCGGCATGTCATTCACTTCACCGGCGATGTCATCCGGCGGCATATCATTCACTTCACCGGCGATGTCATCCGACGGCATTTGATCATTCGCTTCGCCATGACTGGTCCAACACGTATAACCCTTTTTGAAACCCCTCCGAATCAAGTGCGCTTCAATTTGCCCTCGGTTCTTAAACATCTTTAAATTCTCGCAGTGAGTGCATGGACAGTACATATATTCCACCCCCTTATTCAACATATCCTCCTCGGTAGCTCTTGTAAAAGCAGACACACCATTAATGTACTCTTCACTCACACGGCTCGCGGCATACATCCAGCTTCGGTCCTATGTTACGTACATATATAACAACTTAGTATTACAAATTAAATTAACTGATTATTACTACATATATATCGGCCACATGTATTATATTGAGGCTTAATTTGCTAGCTCAATTCATATTATAAACACAACAGCTATTATATAACCAACAATTTTGCAAACCATCTTCAATTAATAACACTCACCAATTACTTATATCTAGAGCATGAAATTCATTACTAACCATATCTAGAGCAAATTTGTAATGCATGCAAAGAAAAAATGAAATTCATTACTAACCATATCTAGAGCAACCAGGAAAATATAAGTGGCTTCAAAGCTCAATATCTGCCTCCCACCAAATTAAGTGGCCTGAAATCGCCAAGCTTGCCTCCAGAGCGAAAGAGTAAACCAACCAGCTAGATCTGGATCGAAATGAAGACAGATGTGGTCTGAGCAGCGCAATAAATGCCTACTGCCATTATCACAGATGGTTTTTAATAAAAAAACCGTCTGTGAATTATCACAGACAATTTTTAATTAAGAACCGTTTGTGATAACGAGCTTATCACAGACGGTTGTTAATTAAAAACCGTCTGTGATAATCTGGGATCATCACAGACGGTTTTTAATACAGACCATCTGTGATACTAAATTATCACAGACGGTTCATAGTTAAGAATCGTCTATGATACTCGTTTTCTCCGACGCCGCCAACACAGACGGTGCCCTAATTAAAACCGTCTGTGTTAGTGTTAGTCACAGACGATTTTGTCAAACTGTCTGTGATTGGCCGTCTACTATTAGGCTTTCTGTAGTAGTGCACAATCCCTTACTAACCTAGAACCAAATATAATGTTAGTCACAACCAAAAAAATCGTCTAATATTAGTAATGGTTAGGCAAATTTAGTTACAAGACACTTATATTTTGTGGCATTTGCTTTAGGATATTATTTTTGTGACTTTATTGAAACACAATGCTGCATCATAGTTATTTATTGAAACACACACCAGCTATTAAAATATCATTCCGATCGAATCGGAGAGAAATTTTTCAAAATAACTTCCGATGCCCCTCACCCCTCATGTTTTGGTTAAACTAAGAGTGGTTTGAGCTAGGTTCAATTGGTTATACCCCCCGAAAACCCTAACTCACATCCCAAAATTCCCTCCTCGCCTCCCCGCTCCCAATCCACACTACTACAAAAAGAGTCATCAGAGATGGTTTTCTGGACCACCTGTATTTATGTGTCAGTGATAATCGGAGGTTATCACAAACGGTTTGTGAGCCATCTGTGATAAAGACAATACAAACGGTTTGTAACTAGAACCGTATGTGAAGAAAACTATTACAAATGGCTCGAACCAAAAACCGTCTATGATACTCATACATTATAGACGGTTCTAGTTACCAACCGTCTGTGATTGGCGAGTATCACAGACCGTTGGTATATAGAACCATCTGTGATAGTCCTTCATAAATGGTTTATAGCATAAACTGTCTATGATTGTTCTATTTTTTGGCTAGCCTCAAGAAATAATGTTACCTATGTCCTTTGAAAACAAGCAAATATAGTGGCAAACACAACAGCACATTCCATTTACATTAAGATTAGAATCCACCATTATAGCATAACAAGATAATGAACCCAACTTTTTAACATGGTAAGAATATATAAGAAGCAAATATCCTAGCAGACAGTAGAAGCTAGATGCATCAGATGGTGGCCGGATATCACTAGCAATGGAGAGGCGGCGGTAGTGCCATCTTTGTGGCACGATGGTGAGACTACACAAAACACTCTTATGACACTTACGACAAGAGTATGTTGTGCAGTCGACTGTGGTGTCACAATGAAGACGCTAGCTCACGGCGTTAGTCGGCATTGTTTAGGAACAAGCTGGATGCATCGGATGGCGGTCGGATATCGCCAACAATGGAGAGGCGATGGTAGCGCCACCTTTGTGGCACGACAGTGAGACTGTATAAGACACTCTTACAACACTTACAACAAGAGTGTGTTATGCAATCGACCGTGGTGTCACAACGGAAGTGCTAGCTCACGGTGGTAGTTGATCGGCGTTGTCGAGGGGAGGATGCAGAAAGCTAGCTAGTGGTGAACTCACGCATGACTACTGGTGAAAAGGTAGATGGAGAGTAATTAATAAGGGCTGAGTGGTGGGAGGAACTAGTGCCTGCCATTCGATGTGGAGAGAATAAACAGGTGAGATCGAAATTGTAATACCACAAAATTGCAAAAGAGAAGTAATGCTAATAATGAAAGCAATCCAAGAGAGAATAAAGGAAAGAAAGAAGGGTTTTGCCGTCAGACCCATCGGCTTTTAGAATACCGAATAAGTAACGCTCGCAGAGGTTCCCAGACCATCCAGGGACGGTCGGTGCCGTCTAGAGAGCCGAATAAAAGTAGCGCTCTCAGAGGTTCCCAGAACGTCCAGGGGCAATCGGCACCATCTCGCGTTATGGGTTTTCGTCATTCGGCAGGAAATTCTATTCTTACCTTTTACCGACATACCTGCTGCAATTAAAAACACCTCAAGTGCAGTGTAGAGCCCTTTGGACCAAAATGTCCTTAGGGTAGACAGCCACATGAGAAAAGAAAAGAGGATAAAGGAGGGGGCAGCCTGGTCATTGCTCAATGCCAAGAAAGACACTGCCATTCCCCTCTTAAGCCAACCAGCATGCCAGCAGGACACCTCTGCCTATTGCACCTGCTAGCCGTCCAAGGAGATGTGGCAAGTTGCATGCTTGCCATGGCCTGCATGACTGCCACCTCTCCCTTGTAGCCTGCAGAAACTATGTAAGCCTCCCTTCTTAAGTCAAGCATCAGAGAAAGCCAACCCACCCTACTTCCTACTCATCTCCCTTCTCTGCCAAAGCAAAAGGCCATAACCAAGTCTAGCAAAAGGCAGCCACACCGCACCGACGTAGTGAGGAAGAGAGTGGCCGGAGGTAGGGAGCTCAAGAAGTAGGGGAACGACGGTGGAGCAAGGACGACGGTCTTGAAGGCTTTGGTCATCCATCACCGCCGGGAACCCTGAACCTTGCCATAGCCACGACCTTCATCAACGACCACTTGCTAGCCCGACACCCAGGTAGGTCCCCTCACCATACCTTTAGCTCATTCATGGCACAGCACAATAGTAGATGAAGGGCACATAGAGAAAAGGGATGGGGGCAAACACTCCTGGTAGTAGTAGGGGCGGCCGGCCGGCTGCAAGCTGTGGCCGGCGAGCTCAAGCCGTAGGGAGCGGCTGAAGGCTGAGTCAACTGACGGTGGGACAGGCTTGTGAGCCCATGAACCTGAGATGGTGAGCTCCGGCCACCGATTGCTGGAGGCGTAAGGGAGGCGCCGCAGGGAGCGGTGAGCTCGGGGTGGCGGCTGAGCCACTCGCCGGCGCTGCGTTGGCGGTTGACGTCGCTGAGCCCCCGGCTGTGCGCGCCCGAGAAGATGGCGGGTCCTGTCTTGGTTGGCCGGATCTGAGGCAAGGACCGGGGGGAAGGCCGGATCTAGCCCTTGCCAGCCGGATCCGAGGAAGACGGCGCCGGATCTGGCCGTGGCCGGTTGGATCCAGGAGGAGAGAGGGGAAGTGAATGGGGAAGGGGATAAGGCAGGGGGCAGGCGGAGGTTGGCCGGCATTAGCCCAGGGCCGGCAAGCCCAAGCTCGACCGCGCGCCGCCGTGCCGCCTGGGAAACGTCGAGCCGTTCGGCTGAGGGAGATGCGAGGCCGCTCGGCCGAATAGAGTGGAGAGAGAGACAGAGAGAGATGAGGAGGAGTTAAGGCCGTTCGACCGAATCAAAATGAGGAGAGAAGAGTGTTGGGTGAGGAAGGAAATGAAAAAGGGCCGGCCGGGTAAGAAAAAAAGGGAAAAGAAATGAGGAAGAGAGAGAAGGGAGAAGGAAAAAAGAAGAAGAAGAAAAGAAAAGAGAAAAAAATAGGGGCTTTGGTACCTGCGTGATGGGTCCTTAACCCCGGGTGTTTTAAGCCAAAGTTGGGTTATGCATGTAGAGTTATCGCCGCTAACTTAAGCACTGTTTCATTTTGATGTGCTGAGTCAAATAAATTTCTTGTTCAGGTTGAGGTCCTGAGTCGACGCCATCCACATGTCGCTTCGCTCCGCTTGGTTAACAGGCAAGTGCATGGTAGAGTGGTAGACTGAAAGGTTTATGAAAATATGTGAGGCTTACATGATATGATGATGTTTATGTGGAAATGTGATGTTTACATGACATGATGTTGCATGGTAAATAATGGTAGTGATAATGGAGTAAGGTGGGAAATGATGCTTACCTACTAATGATGCTAATGATGAGCATGATTATAATAATGGACATCTACATTTGCATCATGTGCACTCAAGAGTGAGAGCGGTGAGAAAGTCTCTAGCTACAAGTAAGCTAGTTGACTAATCCGGAGTGCTCTTGAGTAAGTCCTGCTTCGGTAGGTCTCCACGGGAGTGAAGAGATCCCCGTGCCGAAATGGACGAGCCCAAGATTTTGGGTGAACATCGACGGGTGTTCACTCGGCAATACCGGTATATGCAATGTGATGAGCAAATGTGCATGTAGAGCAGTGTTGCATTACATTGATGATATGGTAATGTTGGAACATTAAAATGCATGTGGAGTATGTTATGGTTGGTTAAATTGCTTACATGTTGTGGTAGTGTTTATCGTCCTATTCTGTACTTGCTGAGTCTTTGGACTCACCTTTGCTTTGTTGTTTCTATTTTTTAGGTGATCGTTGAGGATGTCATGCACGGGGCGGGAGTAGCACATGAATAATCTTCACAAACCAGCAGCACTCCTTGTACCACCTTTTGTCAGTTTATTTTAGTCTCTACTAGTATACAAGAGTAAGGGTTAAAAGAAAAACTATGATGTATCTGTTCGCTGCTACCTAAATATATTAGTGTTGGCTTAAATTTTCTAGTAATTGAAGGAATGGTAAGAGTTTGCAATGGTGGTAGCATTCCGGGCCTAGAGGATGGGCGGGGTGTTACAGAAATCCTAGGGGATACGCTATGGATCGGTGACGTGTCATTGTTAGAGACGGTTTGTTATACGAACCGTCTATGATAATACACATATCAAAGACAATTTGCTATATGAACTGTCTATGATATTAATATCAGAGACAGTTTGGTATACAAACTGTCTCTGATAACGCTTAAATATTCGCGCCCTAATCCAGCTCTTCTAAACTGTCCTCTCCCTCATCTTTTTCATCAGATTTCTCAATAATGGTATCTAATATTCTTTTGATCTCTTTCCTATCGTTTATCCATCATGAGTTGTTCGGACGCAACTTTACAAAGGCGGCCAACAATTTATGTCTAGAGTAGCTCCTTCGCTCATGTCCTGCTCTCCTTCCTCGACTCACTTGCATCCGTCAGCCAGACCTCATCATCCGCCGTCGACAGATGTGTCTCATTGCCGCTAAGGAAAGGGAAACTGCCCTCAGCCTTGTTCTTCTCTGCAATGTGCACAAAGCAAAAGAAGCTCTTATGGCAGTGGAGAGACATATGGATAATATTGTCGACCAAGCAGAAGCGGCTGATTACGAGGAAACTTATCATGGCATCCTCTTTGAGATTATGGGTCATGCTAATGATTTGCCTAGGCTAGAGGAGGAAGTGGAGAGGGCAAGGACAATCCTCATGGCATTGGAGAACTCAGCGGCTGATCCTCCAACTCCAACAGTCGAAGAAGAAGCATATGATGCCTAGAAGACTAAGATCTAGGAATCTCTTTTTTTAGGACTTTTGTAATAAAATTTTATCTTAAATTTGTTTCTCGTCTTAGTAGCTCCGTAGTTCATACGACAAAGGACTAATTAAAAACCATTTGTGATAATGCGTATATCACAGACGGGTTTTAAACCTAACCGTCTATGATAGTTTCAAAGACGGTTTTAACCATGAACCATCTATAATAATCAAAGCACAGATGGCTCCACATGAACCGTCTGTGATGAGACGCCTAGTATAATTTATTTTGTAGTAGTGCCACCACCTGTGGATCGGATCAAAAGGCAAAATGAACTTTTTGCTGACCTTTTCTGTCCTCTTTCCATATAAAATAATATTTTAATGGTTGGAGTGTATTTCAATAAAGACAGAAAAAATCGATGTCTAAAACAAATGCCATAAAATATTAGTTTTATGTAACCAATTTTGCTTAATGGTTATATGCGGGCAATAGTTCTCAGTTGGGTAGGCCTAGCGCAAGTTTGGACTTCAGGCTCACCTACGATTGGAAAGTGAGGCATGTTGGACCATGTTGTGGTTACAGACCAAACAGAGAGAGAATGGTATGGTAATGGAGAGTTAGGTGAGCAATGCTTGGGCATTCCCCAATGACCTGGATCGTATATATATATATATATTCACATGGGGAGTGTTTTACAATCATGCCCTTACACCCAAGTATCCCTCTCAAGGGTATTTATGTCATTATACATGTCCCATCTTGGGCTTTACAACCTTCTAACAGGCCGGTTGGGCTTAGGTGGGGGCCACCCCTACAACAGGAGAATCTCAAGGTGAAGGGCTTCATGGGCCGAAGCCATGTTGCCGAGCAATTTGGCCCCTCCGCCCCTGCGGCCTGTGACCTTCTGTACTCGCGTCGAGGATACAGAGACAGTATGGTTGCCGAAGTCGTCCTTGACCATGGAGTCCTTCGGTCGTGGAATCAAAGTCGAGGTGAAGACGGGTTCATTCTACGGACACGCCAAGGCGCGGGGTAGGCCTGCCTCCTGTGCGCGATGCCGGAGCCGAGGGCGGGTTCTTCACGCGGAGACGGGTTCGAAGCGAACACGCCACATAGGTGTTTTCTGAGGTTGCTGTACAGGCGTGGAGTCGGCATATGGCCCGACAGCTCGCCATCCGGAGTCGATGTCTTAATGGCGGCGAGAATCACGTCGACCCCTGAGGTGTCAGGTTGGGCGACTGCGGTCATACATGCCGTCCCGATGGACAGGTACACGCGGCGGGACGCGACTAGCGCGTCGTGCGCTGTCAGCGGTCACCCTGTTAATAGCGGCCTCTAGTAAGACATATTAACCCCAAAGTATACGTAAAGATCATATTGGCTGAACCTGTAATGTTCTCATGTATGAATCCCTTTGCCTCACGATATAGATTGAGCTCAAGGCGAGACCTGTGTCATCGTCTTAATAGCTCAATCACTCTCTCGATTCCGCGATGGATTATAAACTTGTGATTGACTCCTCAATCACCTTGGCATGGCCATGCACTTTCATAATCCATTACATCGAGGGGCCCAGAGTTATCTCTCCCATAAGGAGGGGCAAATTCTATCTTGATCATTCACATCCCACTACATGTTTCATGGCAAACCCGAAGACTACTTTTATAACTACCCAGTTACGGAGTAGTGTTTAGTAGTCCCAAAATAAGCTACTACGCATGTTGGGAACCATGATGATCTCAAGTCTAAGGATTCTACATAAACACTACTTGAGACCAACTGATGACACATGGAATCTCTGAAGTGTCTCATGGCCGGTCTATCCAACATATGTTCACTAACACATGTCCATATTATTGATTTGGTATCACCATACCATGATCCATGAGAATAATCATCAATCAATACATATGCTGATCTTTGAATCATATTTGTTCCTCTTATGATATATGATCAGGGATCATTTAGAAATAACAACATTTTAGCATTAAGAGTCTCATGAATAAGTCACATACTCATTGATCAATAATGATAATGTCTATTTCAAGGAACAAAGTAATGTATCATAAACATAGTATGTGATATATACAACATCTCCATGTTGCCTCTAGGGCATATCACTAACACGGAATACTCTCTAGCGGTTCGCGATCCATCGCAGGCCGACAAGCAGTGGGAGGCCAGGGAGAAGGCGGGACGGCGATGCTCCCATGTGCTAGGGCCGAGTCTCATGACGGAGGAGACGATCCAGACTCTCCTCCGGGAGAAGAGGCTAGAGGACCGTGCTGTAGTTCGCCTGCCTGCCAGGAACGAGACGGAGCCGCATCCAGAGGAATCGGAGGCGATCGTCTTTGTCACGTACTTCGAAGCCAGACTCTGGATACCTGCAACGCTCTTTGTCGGTGAGGTCTTGCGGGCTTATGGATTGGAGTTGGCGCAGCTGACCCCGAATGCGATAGTTCGCCTGGCTGTTTATGTCTGGGCGGCATGGAAAGAGGGTGTCCTTCCCAGTGCGAACGTATTCGCACTTCTTCACGACGCGCGCTGCCAACCAAAGAGGGTCGAAGGGGGGCGCTGTCAAACTTGGCAGTGCCAACTTCGTACTGAGGTCGGACTGTGTGAAGTTCTTCCCGTGTTGGCGACGCGGGGGAAGTGAGAGTCCGGCTGGATGCGACGGTGGTTCTACCACCACTTGACGAGCACCAGTGGTCTCCGGTGCTGGGGACGGCCGATATCTTTCAATAGTTCGCCGAATGTGAGGCCCAAAGGCGACGACGATCAGCGGACGTGAAGGCTTGTCGGCACCACCCTCCGGTTCAACATGCGCGACCACGCCGAGGAATTCACTATGTATGGAGTGTCACCGTTTTCTGGCCGGTGGAAGCATCAACGAGGTTCCACCCGGCGGGATGGTGTAAAACTGACCGTGTCTTCTCTTCCGAAGCCCTCCTCTCCCCATAAGTTCTTCGGCCATAGGCTGCGTACACACACACACACACACACACATATATATATATGCATGCATGTGACTTTTTAGGACCAACGTCTCGCTCTGCCTGCAGGGTTCCAGCTAGAGGATGCGGAGCGCGCGGTAATTGCGTTCCTTGGGCCATACACGACCAAGGAGCAAGGGCTGCGCGAAGCCTCGACCGCCCTGGTGAAACTGGGGCGAAAAAATTGAGTATGGGAAGCTCTGGACATCCCCGTGCCGGAGCGCACAGCGCCAGCACGGGTCCAGACTCGTCGCCGCGATGGCGAAAGCAAGGTAGGGGCGTCTCCCTCTCGGCGCAGGGCCCGTTCCCCTGCCGCCGCCTCCAGCCGCCGGCCGCATCTCCAGTGACTGCCGCCGAGGCTGGGGGCATGGTCGTCGCCAGGTCCGAACATGGTGGCTCGGGGGCGACGCTGAGGAAACAGGCCATGGCACCAATGCCCAAGAGGGCGAAGCCTCATCGCCGACATCGGCCGTCGAGGGCTTATTGCTTGCGCCGGCCGTCACGGTCGAGGAAGCATCGCCAAAGTCTCTGAGGGCGAAGCACCCCCGTATACAACCGCCCTCCCCCTCGAAGAGGTTCAAGGTGGCAGGCGGTGTCGCCTGGGATCTGTAGTCCGATGGGGAAGGCGGCCGGGTCGAGGGGGAACTCGCCCCTACCAGCGCGGATGAAGCCCCCACGGCCTAGATCAGGGCGGAGCGGACACCTCCCCATGCCATGGTGCCAACCGAGGTGGAGCTAACACTCCCCATGCATCGCCTGGGGGTATCGAAGGTAGGCGCAATTCTTTTCCCCCCCACAACTTCGCGAAGCTCTCTCCGATTTTCTCACTCATTCCGTCGTCGACATCAGGCAAGACAAGATCGCCTGGACGCGGTCAAGGATCGAGCAACGGAGATGGCCGCGATGTCTCCGGCCTTCCTACACAGGACATGACGTCAACGCCTAGTGCTCTCGAAGTTGTTGGCGCGGAGGCCCGGCGGTCGGCTATCTCTGACTTCATTCCCCGGCCAGAGATGCGCCAACTCCAACATAGATCGACGAATGCTGTCATCATGCGGGACGGAGCTCCTGGCGAGTGCGCTGGAGGCCTCGGAGATGAGGGTAAGTGTTTGGGTTCATAACTTATGCCACCGTCCAGGACTTCGCTAAGAATTGCACTTTACATACTCTCGCTCTCGGCCGAGCTCTGGAGGAGGCACGTATTCGTGAGCGGAGGGTGCTAGAGGGCCGGCTTCGAGCTGCCGACGAGGCTCACGCCACCAAGGACGAGTGCATCCGTCTGCTGGAGATGGAGAGTGCGAGGGCGATCTCCGATGCGTAGACACATGCTGTGGAGGCGCAGTGCGAGGCGGCGGAGGCGCAACGTGCTGCGTGGAAGAGCGTGACAGTTTACTCCAGCAGATTGCGGCGCTGGAGGAGGAGAAGGCCCAGCTCGCTGCGTCCCTTGGAGAGAGGAACCGGACTCTGGGTGACACCTCGGTGGCGGCGTGGGGGGCGATGGAGTCTCTGGAGAATGCCCTCAAGGACCTTTGCGTCGATGTGCCGGCCCTAACGTTTGGCCCCGAGGACCTAGAGCGGACACTTCGGTGAATTGGAGAGGGTTCGGCCCGTGCCCTCCGCGCCGTCAAAACCTTCAGCGACCACTGCGGCTTTGCTAGTGCTTATGTCGCCCTCGCCATGCTCCGTAGCCGAGGGTGCCAGCACGTCGACGGGCTGGCCGACCCCCAGCTGGAGATGCCAGCCGGGGCCGGGGTGATTCGGGTGCCGTTCGCGACGACCGGCCCGTCGTCCGGGCCTTCTACGACTGGATCTGGGACTACATTGGGGAGGACGCGGCAAAGGTGGCGCTGCGGCGGACACTGTACTGGGAGGGGAACTTTGGCCAATGGCTCGACGAGATTCCACGGCGCAATGAAGATGGCGCTGCCGTCCCTGGGCACGGCGCGGACCCACAGGTGTGATGCGGGGGTCTGGTGTGTAGGTGTACGTTATTATGTGTCCGTTTTTGTAAACTGACGCCTTATGGCCCCTGCCCCTTGGCAAGAGTAAAGTGGGATTGCCCAGAGCGTTTTGATGATGTGTGCTATTTTTGCTCTGGACAGATGTTTGATAGGGGCCGATTACTACTTTCGGACCGCATGATTCAACGGCATATTTTTCATTGGGCATGGGCGGAAGAGCCTCAGAGCTTTTTGGTGACCCGGACTTCAGCGGGTGATACGCCGACGCAGACACGCATTAAGGTGGAGCCGGCCGAGTAACGACCTTAGGCCCTCGAAGGCGCTTGTAGACCTTAGGTCTTCACGAATGTAACCGCCGAATCTCTGGTCACCTTCTTATGGATGCAACAAAGACTGGTTGAAGTACATGTCCTTGTCGCTTCTCATGATCATGCTTGCCTCTAATCAACTTGTAGGATTAGGTGCTCTGCAAATGCCCAAATGTTAGGTAGACGCTTTGAGCGCTCCGTCCCCAACCCTTCAAAGTGGTGGCAACGGAGCTGGCGCCTAGTCGAAGTAGACGCTCGAGCACTCCGTCCCCTACCCTTCGAAGTGGTGGCAGTGGAGCTGGCGTCTAGTCGAAGTAGACGCTCGAGCGCTTCGTCCCCTACCGTTGGAAGTGGTGGCAGTGGAGCTAGCGCCATGTCGAAGTAGACGCACAAGCGCTCTATCCCCTACCCTTTGAAGTGGTGGCCGCGGAGCTAGCGCCTAGTCGAAGTAGACGCTCGAGCGCTCCGTCCCCAACCCTTCGAAGTGGTGGCAGCGGAGCTGGCGCCTAGTCGAGGTAGACGCTCGAGCGCTCCGTCCCCTACCCTTCGAAGTGGTGGCAGCGGAGCTGGCGCATAGTTGAAGTAGACGCTTGAACGCTCCGTCCCCTACCCTTCGAAGCGGTGGCAGCGGAGCTGGCGCCTAGTCGAAGTAGACACTCGAGTGCCTTATTTGTGCCCCATAGAGTGCGCGGGCACGCGCACGGAGGCAAGCCTCCGGGTGCTTTATTTATAGTCCGTAGAGTTCGCGTAGGGATAACATCCACGCATCTTATTTATACTCCGTGGAGTGTGTGCAGGTACAACATCCGCACGTCTTATTTATACTCTGTAGAGTGCGCGGGGATAACATACATGTCTTATTTATACTCCATAGAGAGCGTAGGGACGACATCCGCATCTTATTTATACTCCGTAGAGTGCGCAGGGACAACATCCGCGTCTTATTTATACTCCGTAGAGTGCGCGCAGAGGCGTCCCTCCGCGCGACCTTTTTATACTCCGAAGAGTGCGTGTAGGGACAACATCCACATGTCTTTTTTATACTCTGGAGAGTGCGCGTAGGGACAACATCCACGCGTCATTTTTATACTCCGGAGAGTGCGCGTAGGGACAACATCCACGCATCTTTTTATACTCCGGAGAGTGCGCGTAGGGACAACATCCACACATCTTTTTTATACTCCAGAGAGTGCGCGTAGGGACAATATCCATGTTTCTTTTTTATACTCCGGAGAGTGCGCGTAGGGACAACATCCACGCGTCTTTTTTATACTCCGGAGAGTGCGCGTAGGGATAACATCCACGCGTCTTTTTTATACTCGGGAGAGTGCGCGTAGGGACAACATCCATGCGTCTTTTTATACTCCGGAGAGTGCGCCTGGGGACAACATCCACGCGTCTTTTTTATACTCCGGAGGGTGCGTGTAGGGACAACATCCACGCGTCTTTTTTATACTCTGGAGAGTGCGCGTAGGGACAACATCCATGTGTCTTTTTATACTCCGGAGAGTGCGCGTAGGGACAACATCCACGCGACTTTTTTATACTCCGGAGAGTGCGCGTAGGGACAACGTCCATGCGTCTTTTTATACTCTGGAGAGTGTGCGCAGAGGCGTGCCTCCGCGCGTCTTTGCACGGAATGGGACAATTTTGCAGACGATTGGCTTGGTTAATCTCCCGTTTGCGCAAGCGAGCATCTTACAACAGGCAGGGTGCTGTTCTTGCTACAGGCTTCCCTTTGGCCCTAGACATAGTATCGCCGTAGCCTGTCTGCATTCCATGTGTTGTGAAGTGTCTGCCCTTCCAAAGTGACGAGGCGGTAAGCCCCCCACTGCAAAGCTGCGGCGGCGATGTATGGGCCCTCCCACTTAGACTCCAACTTGCTGACAGTCTCCGCATGGAGCGCCATCTTGAGGACGAGGTCTCCCGGCTGGAACTCCTGCGAGTATATGGTGCGGTCACGTGCACGCGCCATTTGACGCGCGTACTTCGTGATGTGCTGGGTGGTGCTCACTCGATCTCCATCGAGAAGATCCAAGAAAAATTGGCGCTCCTCCTCCCGCGCTTGGACGAGAACCATCCTCGAGCCAGCCTTAATTTCTTCGGGCGTCATTGCCTCATCGCCGAAGAGGAGCTTGAACAGCGTGAATCCTGTTGGACGTGTCACCATTGTGGGGAGGGACCAGAGCACGCTGGGGAGCTCGTCTGGCCACTTGCCCTTTGGTAGCCCGACGAGACGCTTCTTGACTCCGGTGGAGATGGCGCCATTCGCCCGCTCGACCGCTCCGTTGGACTATGGGTGCCCAACCGAAGCGAATCTGAGTGTGATGCCCATACTGTAACAGAACTCCTTGAATGGGGCGGAGTCGAATTGTAGGCCATTATCTACGGTAAGCTCCCTAGGCACTCCAAAGAGGCATATGATGTTCTGCCAAAGAAAGCATTGCATGGCCGCGGAGGTTGGCCTAGCTAGAGCGACAGCCTCTGGCCACCTGGAGAAATACTCCAAGGTGACAACCACGAACCGGAGGTCCCCCGAGGCTGGGGGAAGTGGACCAACAACGTCGATGCCCCACCGTGCCAGTGGCCATACTGGGGAATAGGCTACAAGCTCGTCGGGGGTCTGCGGATGACCCGTCCCATCCATTGGCAGCCTTGGCACCGGCGCATGAGGTCTTGCGCGTCGGCGACGGCGGTTGGCCAGTAGAAACTGTGCCTGAATGCCTTGCTGACTAGCGACCTTGGCGCGATGTGCGAGCCGCAGAGCCCCGCATGGATCTCCACGAGAAGTTGTTTTCCTTCTTCACGTGAGAGGCATCGTAGGAGTGGGGCGCAGACTCCCTTTTTGTAGAGTACACTGTCGAGCACCTGGAAGGACCTGGCGCGATGCTGCAAGCACTGGAGCTCTAGAGGGTTGTCTGGCTCCGTGATGCACTGCAAGAAACCGTAGATGGGCTCCCGCCAGTCACCCCGCTGGGTTATTTGGTGGACGAGAGCCATGTCGCGGTTGTCTTGAGCGATGGTTGCCGCGTGCAGGACCTCGTACAATGCTCCATCGGGGAGGGGAAGCTGCTGGCTGGCGGCCTTTGGGAGGGCGTCCACTTGTTCGTTATCTGCGTAAGGGATGGCCTTGACCGTGATGCCAAGGAAGTGTCGCTCCTTCGCTCTTACGGCTGCCAGGTACTTGGCAGTTCAGGGTCCTTATCTTAGTAAGATTTGTCCACATGGCTCGCCACCAAACGTGAGTCGGTGCGGACAAGGACCCGTTGCGCGCCAAGAGCTTTAAGCTTTGTGAGGCCGAAGAGCAATGCCTCGTACTCGGCCGTATTGTTGGTGGTCGAGTACAGCAAGCGGTGTCCCTCTGGTGTAGTGACCACTGCTGCCACTCCAGCGCTCGAAGCACCGTAAGCTCCATCGGTATTGAGCATCCACACCAGGTCCTCTGGCTGTTGGACGTGTTGGGCTGGCGGAGTCCATTCCGCGAGGAAGTCGGCAAGGACTTGGGATTTAATCACCGTTCGCATGGTGTATGTCAAGGAGAATGGCGCGAGCTTGGCTGCCCACTTGCCAATGCGCCCCGTGGACTCCTTATTATGTAGCATCTCCGCCAGAGGGAATGAGGATGGCACCTTGATTGGATGGGCCAGGAAATAATGTCGAAGCTTCCTCGAGGCCATGACCAGCGTGTATGCTAACTTCTCCAGCTCCGTATACCGCGTCTTGGCACCCTGGAGGGCTTCGAAGACAAAGTACATGGGGCGCTGAAGGGCGTTCTTCTCGAGGACAAGGACGGCGCTGACCGCCGTTGTTGTAGCGGCGAGGTAAAGTAGGAGGGGAGCCTCTCGCGCTGGGGCGACCAGAGTCAGTAGGCTTGCGAGGTGCCTCCTGAGGTCGTCAAAGGCCTTCGCGCAGTCGTCATCCCAGTGAAACCCGTCACAGCCGTGAAGGGTCTTGAAAAATGGCAGGCCCTGCTCCGCTGCCCTAGATAGGAAGCGGCTCAGAGTGGCCATGCGGCCAGCGAGCCTCTGGACCTCCCTTGTTGTCTTAGGCGGCTCCATAGCGAGGATCGTGTCGACTTTGTCGGGGTTCACCTGGATGCCACGTTCAGACACAAGGAAGAACAGGAGCTGGCCTACTTGCACGCCAAAGACACACTTGGCCGGATTGAGCTTGATGCCTGCTCTCCTGAGGTTGTCGAAGGTCTCTGGGAGATCTTGACCGTGGGAGACGAGCTGCCTAGTTTTGACGACCACATCGTCGACGTAAGCTTCCACGTTCCTTCCGAGCTAAGAGGCCAGCGCTAGCACGATGAGGCGGGTGAATGTTTCCCCCGCATTCTTCAAGCCGAAGGGCATCCTGACAAAGCAGTATGTCCCAATCGGCGTGATGAAGCTGGTCTTGTCTTTGTCGTCCTTGGCCATGCAGATCTGGTGGTAGCCGGAGTATGCATCCAAGAAGCTCATGAGCTCGCACCCCGCGGTGGCATCCACCAGCTGATCTATGCGCGGCAAGGGGTAGTCGTCCTTCGGGCATGCCTTGTTAAGAGCAGTGAAGTCGATGCACATACGCCAGGCACCGCTAGCCTTATTCACCAGCACCGGGTTGGCAAACCAATCCGGATGTTGGACCTCGCGGATGACTCCGGCCTGGAGAAGCTTTGCTACCTCCACCTTGGCCGCTTGCTACCAGTCGATGCACATGCGCTGAAGCCTCTACTTGATCGGTTTGGCGTCGGGGTGGACCGCTAGGTTGTGCTCGATGAGAGCGCGGTCCATGCCCTTAATATCTTTCGGGGACCACGCGAAGACGTTCGCGTTGTCTCGGAGAACCTGGAGAAAGTCTTGCTCCCCCTCCAGGGGAAGGCCCTTGCCGATGGACACGAACTGACCTTCGACTTGGAGAGGCACCCTCTTGACCCCACCCTCCGACCGGGGCTTAGGCGTCCATCCCGGAGTGGACGGCATGTCTGCCTTTGACTTGTCGGTGAGGACGTGCACCTTGCGGTGCGGGCTCCTAGCACCAGACTCGACACACCGGGCGAGGTCCTAGTCACCGAAGTTGGTGATGACACCTTGTGGGCCCGGGAGCTGCATACATAAGAGGTCGTGGTGCGAGACCGCCCCGAAGGAGTTGAGGGTTTGATGCCCCAATATTGCATTGTATGGGTGTGGGATATCGACGACGTCGAAGGTGATGTCCTTGCTCCTGGCGTTGTCACCTTGGCGAAAGGTGACTTGGAGATGTACCTGGCCCATCGTCTTCAGCGGCTGACCCCCGAAGCCTTGGAGCGGGATTCCCGAGGGACCCAAGCGACTTCGGGGGTCCCCATTTGGTCAAAGGCCGCCGCGAACAGAATGTTCGTGGAGCTGCCCCTATCGACCAGAACACGCTTGACATCGCAGCCTATGGTGGCAGCTTGGATGACCAGGGGATCTTGGTGGGGGAATTCCACGCCCTGGGTGTCGGCAGGTGTGAAGGTGATTTCGCAATGCGGCACCCCCGGAGGTGCGTGCGCCGAGGAGGTCTCCAGCGAGGAGCCTCCAGAGATGACATTGATGATCCAGCGCTGGACCGCCTCTGGGCCTGAGTTCGTAGGGGGCTCTCTTCTGGCTGCTGCACGTGGGCCACGACGGGGGACACCGCTTCCAGGGCTCTACCCCTGGTGGTTTTCTGCCGCAGTGCCGCGATTGCGGTGCATGTCCGCGTGAAATGGTCGCCATGGCCCTGCACCTCGTACCACATGAAGTAGTCCTAGTTTTCCTGTTCTGTGCGGTGTCTTTCGTCGCGGCCCTGGCCGCGTCCCCGCCTCGGGCCTCCGTGGCACTGTCCGCGAAAGCCAGGTGCGGCGTCCTCGGAGGTGCCCTCTATGTCGAAGACATATCGGGCCTTCTGGGGCTACGCTGGTTGCGCTTGGGCTTGCCACTCGACGAGCCCTGGTTGTGCTTGGCATCCTTGCACTCGGGGGCATCCCTCGAAGACTCTTACTTGCGCTTGCCTTTTGCGGAGTCATCCCCTAATAGCGGGTCTCCTTTCTGCGACAAGTCCTCCGCCCGAATGGTGTCGGAGTCATCGCACTTGCGCCGCCGCGCGTCCTCCTTTGCCCACGCATACTCTTTCATCTTGTCAAGAGCTTCGCAGATGTCTTGATTGGCTTGCGCGTGTTGTAATTGGCCAACGGCTCCAGGTGGAGGCCTTGTATTGCTGCATTGATAATGGTTGTCTCGTTGACATCCTTAACCTGGCAGCGTACCTTAGCAAAGCGCTTGAAGTACTCCCGCAGTTTCTCCGAGGGTTTTTGCTTGATGGCGAAGAGCTGATCCGCATTGTCGTGCTCGATGTAGTTCCCCTGGAAATTGTTGTAGAGGCGGTCATAGATCTGCTCCCACGCATAGATGGAGTTCGGCTCTATGGTGAAAAACCAAGAGATCGCCACTCCCTGTAGCATAAGGGGGAGCCCCTTCACTTTGGTGGTGTCTTCTCCACCCGCGGCCTCGATGGCGGTCTCGTATGTTAGTGATATGCCCTAGAGGCAACATGGAGATGTTATATATATCACATACTATGTTTATGATGCATTACTTTGTTCCTTGATATAGACATTATCATTATTTATCAATGAGTATGTGACTTATTCATGAGACTCTTACTGCTAAAATGTTGCTATTTCTAAATGATCCCTGATCATATATCATATGAGGAACAAATATGATTCAAAGATCAGCATATGTATTGATTGATGATCATGTCTCATGGATCATGGTATGGTGATACCAAATCAATAATATGGACATGTGTTAGTGAACATATGTTGGATAGACCCGCCATGAGACACTGCAGAGATTCCATGTGTCATCAGTTGGTCTCAAGTAGTGTTTATGTAGAATCCTTAGACTTGAGATCATCATGGTTCCCAACATGCGTAGTAGCCTATTTTGGGACTACTAACCACTACTCTGTAACTGGGTAGTCATAAAAGTAGTCTTCGGGTTTGCTATGAAACATGTAGTGGGATGTGAATGATCAAGATAGAATTTGCCCCTCCATAATGGGAGAGATATCTCTGGGCGCCTCGATGTAATGGATTATGAAAGTGCATGGCCATGCCAAGGTGATTGAGGAGTCAATCACGTGTTTATAATCCATCACGGAATCGAGAGAGTGATTGAGCTATTAAGAGGATGACACAGGTCTCGCCTTGAGCTCAATCTATATCATGAGACAAAGGGATTCGTATATGAGAACATTACAGGTTCAGCCGATATAATCTTTACGTATACTTTGGGGTTAATATGTCTTACTAGAGGCCGCTATTAACAGGGTGACTGGAAAGGCGTTTCCGGGTCGCGACCAAGTATACGTGAACCTACAGGGTCGCACACTTAACGGGTTGGAACACTAATTCGAATGTGATTCGAATGTGGGCTCAATTCGGATAGAGATCCGGATAGACTCCTATTGGGCCTCGGTCCACGAGGCCCAAGTGAGGAGGTCTATATATATGGATGCGAGGGGCTGAAGGGTGTATGCTTCTGTTAATCCCGAGCCAAACCCTAGCCGCCACCTCCCGAGCCAAACCCTAGCCTCTCGTGAGTACTGGTACACTCGCGATCGGCGTTCCAGCCCCGGACGTGTGGATACCGGTGGAGGCGCTGCTCGTTGCGGCGTTGATCGGCATCAACAACCTACAGATTGGATCTGCTCGTGGTGTGGTTGATCGCGTGGAGGAGACGATCTGTTCGGGACGATCGGCTACTTCCACTACTACCTCGACGCGCGTGGTTGGATCGGCTTCTCCAACTCTTCTTCCGCTGCGCTGCGCGTCTAGTGGTAACGATCCATGATCCCTCCTTAGCATGATGTCCTGGTGTGCGTGGTAGAAAAGTTTTGTTTTCTGCTATCGTAGCCTACTCGCATTCCTTTATCGTACACGTGCACGAACTCCCAAGGGTCCATGTCGCCCTTGTACGGCTCGATGGCGTTGGGGAACTTGAAGTCCTCCGGATCCACACGCCGTAGCGGGACGTGAAACCCGCGGGGGGGCGGCTCCCCCCTCGACCCCCCGCCCGCTGACCGGCCAGCGGGACCACCGTGCGTACCCCCCTTGTATAGCGTCATGGGTTCACATCGTTAGGTAGAATGCGATTCTACGTCTAACTTGTTTTTGCAGGGAATGGTGTGAATAGTATGGCTCTATAGCTTATTGGAATGTATGAGATGTATGTGATGCATGTAACATTCGTTCATGGCCTGCGTGTCATGATTATTTCGGCTATTGTTAGCTGTCTATATTGTATTTAACGACCTGCGTGTCGACCTTAATGCTTGAATCTATCTTTGTAATCTTCAATTTCTAGCTATTATAGGTAGTAGCCTAGTTTTGAGGTTACAGGCTTTCAAGCATGGTGCCCTAAAGGAGTGTTGTGGAGGATGGAGATCGTCTACACCTACATGGAGATGGATATCACCATTTTTGGGCCATACTACTTCACAGTTAAATGTGTTTATCTGTGTTGTTATCTATCTTATTCTTATGCAATGATATATGTGATATGTTGCTTTGGTAGGATAGAATCCCTCATAAAAATTAGGTGTTAATGCCCTTCCATATGTTGCACCAAAAGATAATGATCATCGTATGGTAGGTCTACCAAAGTTGAGTGCCGTCGGTTATCATCATTATTTGGGGTAGATGTCAGACATCTACATGCGGAAGCATTTGGTTTACTTAACAAGGTTATCAAAACAGTTTTGGACCTTGGGGCATAGGTTGGGGCCGGGGCATATTGATGTCACCCAACAAGCAAGAGTCACATAGGCATGTGATTAGCAAGGTGTTGCTTACCCATGTCACTAGTTTTCTAGCCGTGATGCCAAAGCTCACTAGGAATTAGTGAAATGAGGATCTTGACCCACTATGTAACTTAGAGGGAGTTTTGTTGCAAAACACATAGTGGGAGTCTTTTGTTAAATAGTTTAATAAAAGATGAACATAAACATAGTGCTAAACTTTGCATATTCTTTGTTGTAGATCATGTCAGCTAGTGCCGCATCCAGTTCTTTTAATTTGCGATCTATTCTTGAGAAAGAAAAACTCAATGGAACGAACTTTATGGATTGGTATCGCAACTTGAGAATTGTTCTCAAGCAAGAGCGCAAGGAGTATATCCTTGAGTCTCCTTATCCTGATGACTTGCCTGATAATGCTACTGCAGCTGCACGGAGAGCTTATGAGAAGCAAACGAATGATTGCCTTGATGTGAGCTGTCTCATGCTTGCCACAATGTCCTCTGAGCTTCAGAAGCAATATGAGAACACAGATGCCTACAATATCATTGTGGGGTTGCGTGGTATGTTTGAGAACCAAGCAAGGGCTGAGAGGTTCAACACTTCAAAGTCCTTGTTTGCGTGCAGGCTTGCAGAAGGGAATCCCGTCAGCCCTCATGTGATTAAGATGATTGGCTACATTGAGATTCTGGAAAAGCTTGGTTTTCCCCTTAGCCAAGAGTTGGCTACTGATGTGATTCTCCAGTCGCTCCCCCCGAGCTTTGAGCCATTCATACTGAACTATCACATGAACAACATGGACAAGACCTTGGCTGAGTTGCATGGGATGCTAAAAGCTGCCGAGGAAAGCATTAAGAAAAGCAGCAATCATGTGATGATGATGCAGAAAGGCAAGGGCAAGCCCATTGTCAAGAAAGGCGCGGTCAAAAGAAAGTTAGCTCCCGATGAGATCGCGAGCAGTTCTAAGGCCAAGCAAGTCAAAAAGGGCGCTGCTTCTGATGCAGATTGTTACTACTATAAGCAATCAGGGCATTGGAAAAGGAACTGCCCAAAGTACTTGGAGGATCTTGAGAAGAAGAAGGGAAGTACGACTTCCACTCTAGGTATAAATGTTATAGAGATCAATCTTGCTACTTCATCCACTGATTCTTGGGTATTTGATACCGGATCGGTTGCTCATATTTGCAAATCGTTGCAGGGGCTAAGAAGAAGTAGAAGTTTGAGGAGGAGCGAAGTGGATCTTCGCGTTGGCAATGGAGCAAAAGTTGCTGCGGTGGCTATTGGCACCATGCCATTGTCTTTACCTTCAGAATTAGTTTTGGAATTGAATAATTGTTATTGTGTTCCATCTCTTTCCAAGAACATTATTTCTGCTTCATGTTTGCAAGCAGAAGGTTATGACTCTAGATCTGTGAACAATGGTTGTTCTCTTTATTTCAAAGATATGTTCTATTGTCATACTCCATTGGTGAATGGGTTATATGTTCTTACTCTTGAAGAGTCACCGGTCTATAACATTAATGCAAAGAGGCAACGTTCGAATGATTTGAATCCCACATTTATTTGGCACTGTCGCTTAGGTCACATAAATGAGAAACGCATGGAGAAGCTCCATAGAGATGGTACTCTGCAGTCATTTGATTTTGAATCATTTGAGACATACGAATCTTGTTTACTTGGCAAGATGACAAAGGCACCTTTCACCGGTCAAGGTGAACGAGCAAGTGACTTATTGGTACTCGTACATTCTGATGTATGTGGACCAATGAGCTCAATAGCCAGAGGTGGCTTTCAGTACTTCATAACTTTTACTGATGACTTTAGTAGATATGGGTATATCTACCTGATGAAGCATAAGTCTGAATCCTTTGAAATGTTCAAAGAATTCCAAAATGAAGTGCAAAATCATTTAGGCAAGACAATCAAGTTTCTACGATCTGATCGTGGAGGCGAGTATTTGAGCCATGAGTTTGGCAATCATCTGAAGGATTGTGGAATTGTTCCACAATTGACTCCGCCAGGAACACCTCAATGGAATGGGGTATCTGAACGGAGAAATCGCACCTTATTAGATATGGTGCGCTCCATGATGAGCCAAAGTGATCTTCCGTTGTCTTTTTGGGGGTACGCTCTTGAAACAGCCGCTTTCACACTACACAGGGTTCCATCAAAATCAGTAGAAAAGACACCATATGAGATGTGGAGAGGACAACGTCCTAGCTTGTCTTTTCTTAAGATTTGGGGATGTGAGGCTTATGTAAAACGTTTACAATATGATAAGCTCAGTCCTAAATCTGATAAATGCTTCTTTATCGGGTATCCTAAGGAAACAAAAAGGATATTACTTCTATAATCAAGAAGAAGGCAAAGTGTTTGTCGCCCGGCATGGTGTCTTCTTAGAGAAAGAGTTTCTCTCAAGAAGGGATAGTGGGAGCATGGTGCAACTTGAAGAAATTCGAGAAACACCTGAAAACGTTTCAGCTCCTACAGAACCACAACAGGATGAACAAACTGTTGAAGAACCTGTTGTGGACACACCGGCACCACGTAGGTCAGAGAGGTCACGTCGTGCACCTGAGAGGTACATGTTCTTGACTACTCAACAACGGGACATATTGTTGTTAGACAACGACGAGCCTAAGACCTATGAAGAAGTGATGGTGGGACCAGACTCTGAGAAATGGCTTGAAGCCATGAGATCCGAAATTGAATCCATGCACAATAATCAAGTTTGGAACTTGGTTGATCCACCTGATGGTGTTAAAACCATTGAGTGCAAATGGGTTTTCAAGAAAAAGATAGACATAGATGGAAATGTTCACATCTATAAAGCACGATTGGTGGCCAAAGGTTTCAAACAAATTCAAGGTGTTGATTATGATGAAACTTTTTCGCCCATCGCAATGCTAAAGTCTATTCGGATCATTCTAGCGATTGCTGCTTATTTCGACTATGAAATATGGCAAATGGATGTCAAAACAGCTTTCCTTAATGGAAATCTAAGTGAGGATGTGTACATGACACAACCCACGGGTTTTGTTGATCTGCAATCAGCTCGAAAGATATGCAAGCTGCAAAGATCCATTTATGGATTAAAGCAGGCATCTCGGAGTTGGAACATTCGTTTTGATGAAGTAATCAAAGGGTTTGGTTTCATCAAGAACGAAGAAGAGCTTTGTGTTTACAAAAAGGCTAGTGGGAGCGCACTCGTACTTCTAGTCTTATATGTGGATGACATATTATTGATCGGAAATGACATTCCTATGCTCGAATCTGTTAAGTCTTCATTGAAAAATAGTTTCTCTATGAAAGACTTAGGAGAGGCGGCATATATTCTGGGCATCAAGATCTATAGGGATAGATCAACAAGGCTAATTGGATTAAGCCAAGATACGTACATTAACAAGGTGTTGAAAAGGTTCAACATGCAAGATTCCAAGAAAGGCTTCCTACCTATGTCACATGGTATAAATCTTAGCAAGAGTCAGTGTCCTAGTACACCTGATGAGCGGGATAAAATGAATGCGATTCCATATGCTTCGGCTATGGGGTCCATTATGTATGCCATGCTTTGTACACGTCCAGATGTCTCGTATGCTTTAAGTGCTACAAGTAGATACCAGTCAGATCCAGGTGAAAGTCACTGGATTGCCGTAAAGAACATCTTGAAGTACTTGAGAAGAACTAAAGATGTGTTCCTCGTCTATGGGGGTGAGGAAGAGCTCGTTGTAAATGGTTACACCGATGCTAGCTTCCAAACTGATAAAGACGATTTTAGATCGCAATCTGGATTTGTGTTCTGCCTGAATGGCGGTGCGGTGAGCTGGAAGAGTTCCAAGCAGGAGATGGTTGCTGATTCTACAACAGAAGTCGAGTACATAGCAGCTTCTAAAGCTGCTAAAGAGGCTGTTTGGATCAAGAAATTTGTTTCTGAGCTTGGTGTGGTGGCTAGTGCCTCCAGCCCAATGGACCTCTACTGTGACAATAGTGGGGCCATTGCGCAAGCCAAGGAGCCTAGGTCGCACCAGAAGTCCAAGCACATTCTACGGCGATTTCATCTCATCCGCGAGATTGTGGAGAGAGGCGATGTGAAGATATGCAAAGTACAAACGGATTTGAACAATGCAGATCCGTTGACAAAGCCGCTTCCCCAGCCAAAGCATGAGGCTCACACTAGGGCAATGGGTATTAGATACCTACATGCTTGACTCTAGTGCAAGTGCAAGACTGTTAGTGATAAGCCCTAGAGGCAACATGGAGATGTTATATATATCACATACTATGTTTATGATGCATTACTTTGTTCCTTGAAATAGACATTATCATTATTGATCAATGAGTATGTGACTTATTCATGAGACTCTTAATGCTAAAATGTTGCTATTTATAAATGACCCCTGATCATATATCATATGAGGAACAAATATGATTCAAAGATCAGCATATGTATTGATTGATGATCATGTCTCATGGATCATGGTATGGTGATACCAAATCAATAATATGGACATGTGTTAGTGAACATATGTTGGATAGACCCGCCATGAGACACTACAGAGATTCCATGTGTCATCAGTTGGTCTCAAGTAGTGTTTATGTAGAATCCTTAAACTTGAGATCATCATGGTTCCCAACATGCGTAGTAGCCTATTTTGGGACTACTAACCACTACTCCGTAACTGGGTAGTCATAAAAGTAGTCTTCGGGTTTGCTATGAAACATGTAGTGGGATGTGAATGATCAAGATAGAATTTGCCCCTCCTTATGGGAGAGATATCTCTGGGCGCCTCGATGTAATGGATTATGAAAGTGCATGGCCATGCCAAGGTGATTGAGGAGTCAATCACGAGTTTATAATCCATCACGGAATCGAGAGAGTGATTGAGCTATTAAGAGGATGACACAGGTCTCGCCTTGAGCTCAATCTATATCGTGAGACAAAGAGATTCGTATATGAGAACATTACAGGTTCAGCCGATATGATCTTTACGTATACTTTGGGGTTAATATGTCTTACTAGAGGCCGCTATTAATAGGGTAACTGGAAAGGCGTTTCCGGGTCGCGACCAAGTATACGTGAACCTACAGGGTCGCACACTTAACGGGTTGGAACACTAATTCGAATGTGATTCGAATGTGGGCTCAATTCGGATAGAGATCCGGATAGACTCCTATTGGGCCTCGGTCCACGAGGCCCAAGTGAGGAGGTCTATATATATGGAGGCGAGAGGCTGAGGGGTGTATGCTTCTGTTAATCCCGAGCCAAACCCTAGCCGCCACCTCCCGAGCCAAACCCTAGCCGCTCGCGAGTGCTGGTACACTCGCGATCGGCGTTCCAGCCCCGGACGTGTGGATACCGGTGGAGGCGCTGCTCGTTGCGGCGTTGATCGGCATCAACAACCTACAGATTGGATCTGCTCGTGGTGTGGTTGATCGCGTGGAGGAGACGACCTGTTCGGGACGATTGGCTACTTCCACTACTACCTCGACGCGCGTGGTTGGATCGGCTTCTCCAACTCTTCTTCCGCTGCGCTGCGTGTCTAGTGGTAACGATCCATGATCCCTCCTTAGCATGATGTCCTGGTGTGCGTGGTAGAAAAGTTTTGTTTTCTGCTATCGTAGCCTACGCGCAATCCTTTATCGTACACGTGCACGAACTCCCAAGGGTCCATGTCGCCCTTGTACGGCTCGATGGCGTTGGGGAACTTGAAGTCCTCCGGATCCACACGCCGTAGCGGGACGTGACTCGAGGTAGGGGCGTTGCGGCAGTCCGCCCGCTCTGGTGTGGGCTCCGTCGCGACCACCGGCGGGACTTGCTGGCTCTGAGCCTCTTGTATATCTCGGATGGCTCCACGGAGGTTCGCCACCTCCTGCTGGAGCGTTGTAGGATCGAAAATGGCAACAGAGGGGGGTGAATGGTGCCTTTTTAAAAACACCCCCAAGTATCCACAAATGAATCTCCTCTCCGATAGCTATGAAAACTATGAAGAAGGAAATTCATGCTCTATGGAAACTCATACTGACCAGACACGAGAAAGAAACGAAGAAAACAAGACACAAAAAAGAAACAACAGTGCAGACTGCAAGGAGCCGGTCAGACCGCAAGCATGCGGGCGGTCTGACCGCAACCTGGCCGCCGGTCTGACCGGTGTTACTGGGCCGGTTTGACCGCCTCGGCTTGGCCGGTCTAACCACCCATGTGCCGCCGGTCCAACCGCCTCAGCCTGGCCGGTCTGACCGCTAGGGTTAGCCATTGAGTCATTGAGCGATTTCAAGGATCGCTAGGGTCAGGCTGGGCTCTGGTCTGACCGCCATTGAGTGGCTGGTCTGACCGGTCTCAGTTCAGGTAGAGGCAAAGAATTCAGCGAGCACCCGACTGAAAAACCTGAGATTACAGAACTTGCAGATTTCAAGGAAATGAGAGAAATGCTTCTGTTCTTTTCAGGCCAAATGAACAAGATCTTATTCTAAACATCATTGGGACCTCTAGAATCCAAAGAATTCATCAAGCTAGGAATCAAGATTTTGACAAAAATCTGAAACTTTGACAAAGAATGAGCTGATTTTCAAATTACTCATTATTCTCACATCTCTTGCTCAAGAACTTGTGAATCTCAACTGGAGATGATCTCACAACATAATACCACAAGTTTGGAGTCACCTAAAGAAGGGAAATCAAGAGAATCACACAAACTCTGACTTCAAACCCTAGCTACAGTGAATAACAGAGGAATGAGATGCAAAGGATTTTCAGGAGAGATCATGGCTATTAAGAGTTTCCTCTCGGAGATAGACTAGCCAAATGGCTTGGATGAAGATCCCTAGTTCAGAGCAAATCTATTCCATAGCTATCCATCAAAAATCAATCCAACCCAAGGAAATCAGTGAAGAGCATTTAGAAGAACAGAAGGCTGAAATGAAACTGAAACTCGGGAAAACTCAAATGGATTCATTTCTGAGAGATGAATGATTACAAGCAATTGTTCTACGTCCCCATACGCAATTGATAACAAGGAGAACACACACTACATGCTTCTCACTCAGTGAAGCACACACTACTCACGCAGAGCACACACACTCCCTCTGCTCACTCTCTAGCTTGTTCAGAATGCACTGCTGCCCACTCCTTTTAACTCCAAGCTTACACCCACGAGGAGAAAATCAAGAAGTGGCAGCCATATCTCACTTCCCTCCTCTCACACATATGAGGCAAAAGTCAAAGCACTTAGTTTTTGAGGGAAAACCAGCCACTTGAGTCAATTCTACAAATTGCCCCTCAAGCAGCTTCCTGGAAGCTTCCCACATCCGGTACCTTGACCGTCTGGACCTCGACTCCTCCCTGAGTCTAGTCCCTGTCCGCTCCGCTGCACACGACTGCACCCGGCATCCTGACTGCCTAGACCTTCGACTCCACCTGAGTCTAGTCCCGGTCCACCTTGCCGCTGCCTGTCGTGTCCACCTGACTCCGACCGAGACCTCCGACTCCACCTGAGTCTAGTCCTGGTCTGTTCCGTCGCACACGACCGCAACCAACATCCAACCGTCTAGATTTCTGACTCCTCCCTGAGCCTAGTCCCAGTCCACTAGCCGTTGCCCGTCGTGTCCACCACCGGCAGCTCCAGCTCCGGTTCCTCGTCTCCCGACTCGCAACCACCTCAGCAGCCTCGATCATCTTCGGTGTACCCGACCGTCTGGACCTCAACACCTCATGTGCCTAGTCCCGGTCCACCTCGCCTCACCATGACCTAGCTCCGAAATCCTGCATTCACATAGGCAAGCAAACCATCACATAGCACCGCACGAAACAGCATAATCAATATTAGCAATAATGAAAAGTACTCAAACCTAGAATACCCAAAACAAACTCAAACTCTCTAACACAACCGTCAATTACTCATCACAAACATGGGGATACCTCCACATGATCTCTCAAGCATACCGATGGCCGTCAGTAGAGCGCTCTCCATCTCTACCATGGTTGCTGCTGCCGGCACAGTAGGTTGCATCGTCGGGCTGGCAGCGACCCCAGCGCGCGCTCCTAAGCTGCTCGGCGCGTCGGTGTGATGGACTCCGGGGTCGGTGACGAGGCCGACGTTGCCACCAGAGCCACCTGCTGTTCCCGTGCCGGGCGTTGGGGCGACGGTCGTGGCGGCGCGGGCGTCGGCGTCGTCACTCCCAACAACCAGACCGATGTTGCTTGTGCCGAACGTCGTGCCAGCGGAGGGGTCGATCGTCGCACCATGAGCGTCGACATTAGCAGCTGCGGCGCTGGTGTCGACGTCCGCGCCCGTAGCCGCCAATGCCGAGGCCCTGGTGTTGACGCGCGTCTCGGTCGCGCCCCTCTTCTTCTTCTTTGCCGCTGATGATGAAGCTTTTTTTGTGCCATCCTTCTTCAGATCTTGGAGCTTGCACTTGTCCTCCCCACGGACGGCGCCAACTGTTGTGGTTACAGACCAAACAGAGAGAATGGTATGGTAGTGGAGAGTTAGGTAAGCAATGCTTGGGCCTCCCCAATGGCCTGGATCGTGTGTGTGTGTGTGTCTATATATATATATATATATATATATATATATATATATATATATATACTCACATGGTCACATGGGGAGTGTTTTACAGTCATGCCCTTACACCCAAGTATCCCTCTCATGGGTATTTATGTTATTATATATGTTCCATCTTGGACTTTACAACCTTCTAACAGGCCAGTTGGGCTTAGGTGGGGGCCACCTCTACAACAAACCATGTACGCTGAACTATGCTGAACTTAGCGCAAAATAAATAGATTGAGCTTGGCCCAACAAATCCTCGACCTGCCAAGCATACCAATTGGGACAGGCGAGGACCGAACAAGCAAGCTTTGCCGAACTGCTTGTTCGAATTCAGGTGGTGATCATTTGGGCTTTTTTTGGTGGCTTATGGCTGAAAGCACTGTAGCTGGCTGAAAAAACACTGTAGCTGACAGATGCTTATTTAGCATATTTAATTTTAAAAAAAATAAAAAATATAAAAAATATGTTAGCCCATTACGTATAATACAAACAAATACTGAAAAAAAAGAACCAGCAAAAAACCTCAACAAAAAGCCAAAAGTTTAGAAAAAGACGAAATTTATTAATAGTGAAAAATAAGCCGGAAGCTAAAAGCTGAAACCAAAACGGTCACCCATCTCTGGATCAATCTCGGGCATCTTATTTCATACACACGTATATGTTTAATAAAAAATATCCATGCTTTATAAGGTATTAAATAAATTTAAGATTTATTCAACAACATTCGCTTTAAGTTCTAACATGTGATTCAGGAGAATGCACATATATGTATCATCTAATGTATAGTGTGAGTATGATGTGCGTGAGTATATGTCCTCAGTTGTAGTTAAAAAATTGGGACAGGCTGTCGCACGCCCGAAACGTAACCAAGTGTTTACTACAGTTAGTTGAGAAGATGAATTCGGTTATATTTAGGATCCAATCGACTGTATTCAGGACGGAATCGAATCCTCTGCCATGCATTGGCAATGAGCGCGATCTGAGCCATCTGATCCGGAAAGAACGGAATCGAATTAAATATCTACGCACCTGCCACGCAGATGGCAGACTTTGCTTCCTGCTGCATGCAAGTAGTACATCTTTAGCTTAAGGCTATTTGTATTAAATTTTACTGATGATATTTTGCTATGGTTTATAGTTTTTAGCTGAAAATAAATAGTAGTGATTGAAAAATTAGTTTTTAGAAAAGAGCGAGCGGTGGAAAAAATAAGGGAGAAATACGTGTGTATGAAGGGAACGAGGCAAGTGAGGTGAGTGATACACCCGTGACCGTACGTTTCCTCAGAGCAAGACGGTAGTGAGAGAAGTGGAGAAATCGTTTCAAGAAGATAGATGTTTATATTAATTTTTAGTTTTTTTAAATAGAAACTAAAAACAAAAGCTAGTACCAACTGAAATTAATGCCTTTTCCATGCAAAGTGAGGACAACGTGCAGTTCACAAGGGTTGTTCGTCGTTATTAGTACACAATATTTTCTTTTATTTATTTGAAACAAAAGTGAAGGAAACTTAGGGAGGGAATTTTAAATCCCATTATTTTTAATATTTTAGTCTAGCAATCATCATACTTAGACCTTTTAGTATGAGAGCCATTTCTGTAATTTTATATGGGCCATTTTCAGTCAAAATAATTTAACAAACATACCCATTATTCTGTGAACAGAAAGCCAAATATTCTGCTATTCGCTAAGGTAACTTATAAGAGAAATACTAAGGATCGGTATCGGTATATCGTTTCGACAGTACACTGATCCCTCTCTTCTCCGTCGCCGGCGCTACCCTCCAACTTTGACGCCTCCCGACAGGTTCACCGCGGTCCCTCGGATGTAAAAGGAGGCGGGAGAGGCAGTGATCTAGCGGTGGGCAACGGTGGAAGGCGTTGGGTGGCGGCGGAGGGCGGTGCTAGAGGGAGGCACGATGAGGCGACGACACGGTAAATTTTAGGTTCGGTGGGGTGGGGACGATGGGGAGGGGGAGAGGGTGACGCGGTGAGGCTGCGGAGTCATTGTCGGCCGTCGGTGATGAAGGAGGGGCGAGGGGAGGCGGAGGAGGAACGCAAAGCTGTGATTGACACTGGAGAGAAGCGACGGCGCTTCAAGAGAAGAGGGAGGGGGAGGGGAGAGAAGTGGCGGAGCTTGAGAGAAGAGGGAGGGGAGTTAAGGCGATAAAGTATGGCTAATATCTCCGTAAAAAAAAAGCACGCTGCACATTGAAAATGTATAGCAATACATGTCATGCTGGAAACTGAAATCTGTGTGCATATAATACCCACTCGTGGAAAGTGTGGAGCTAGAGAACCAGCTGGTGGGCTAGTTAGCAACATCTAATCACTGTATTGCTTTTTTTTTTTTTATGGAGACGGATCCTAACGCGAATATTGTTGGTGCAGGCACGGCAAATGCACAATTTCAACTTGTTATTTGGTAGTGAGCAGTTGACCACACAGTCAGAAAGTTTGAACCAACAGATGTGCAGCAGGATAACCAAGACAACGTGCACAGCCTATCTATTTCTATGATAACCAACACAACGTGCAGAGTCTATCTCTCCCTATACTAACTAGATAGGTCTCACGCGCTACGCCACGTGCGGGCAGTGCTGCTGTGCATAAGTATTCAAGAAGCAAAATATATCTATAATAGTATAAGCAGACGAATTACAGGGACACACCTAACCGTGGCCAAGGCCCAAGCAGAAGAGTTGGAATGGAATCGAACATAAGCTTTACCTTGGAATGTAATGTCTTGTGTGCGACACAGTTCGCCCAGTATTTTGAAGTGGTGCAAAGATCATGCGTTGTATTGGGTGTATAACTGACAGATAACTGAATAGTAACTTATCCTCAATGGTGAAATCACCTTCCTTGTTCACTCAGCAATTTTGAGTAGCAACGTGGAAGTCAGGGCGCAGATGACTCTTGACCGCGGGAAGGAACAGGTACGGTGGGCTGACAGCCACCTCTGCAGCACAATAAATGCAAAATGGCAAGTACATCTTACAATGTAATTTTGGCTTTAGCAAATTTCTCAGGAAAGATACCTAGCTACCAGGCAATGATGATCAGACCCATCAACACACTTGTAACAACTTCGACAATGTTTACTCTTTTTGCGCCACTATACCAATACATAAGGAAAAGACACGAGCATGAACCAAAACACTGGATTAATAGCTTATTTCTGTAAACATAAAACACACTGGATAACAATATATGAACAAAGTAAAAGCATGCACTGCTGCAAAAAAGGTTAAATGCACTACACAAAATCTACTAAATACTAATATTTCAGAAACACCAAAACGGATAAGTAGCACAAAATGTGGATGATACTAATCATAACTGATCTAATCTTATAAACATTGTCCTTTTGCCCTGTTCCAAACCATCCTTGATATGAGTTTTCTTTATCAACTACTACATGCATGTCAATTTAGTTCATTTGCTTTGGCCATTTACATCTCTGTGTTGTCATACAGTACTACAGAAAGTCTAATACTAGACGGCAAACACAGATGGTTTGACAAAACCGTCTGTGACCGACAGTAACACAGACGGTTTTAATTTGGACACCGTCTGTGTTGATGGCGTCGGAGAAAACGAGTATCACAGACGGTTTTTATCGATGAATCGTCTGTGATATTCCAGTATCACAGATGGTTCGTATTAAAAACCGTCTGTGATAATCTGGAATTATCATAGACGGTTTTTTTATTAAAAACCATATGTGATAAGCTGATTATCACAGACGGTTCGTATTAAAAACCGTCTGTGATATGTTTCCCGCCTTGCAATTCTCCAAAATTTCATAATTTCCCGGCTGAGTCCGAGTAGGATTCAGTTTTGAGACACCTTCAGTAAAACGGGCATAACTTTTGCATACGGTGTCCGTTTTCGACGTTCTTGTACTCGTTGGAAAGCTAACGACGAGCCTGATCCAAAACAAATGACCCGCTTGCCCCAATCTCCCTTCAAGACCCCGAAAAACGGCCATCTTTGGACCTAAACCTACGTCGCAAGCTTTTGGTGTCTGTTTTTGCCTTTTTTTTTCTTGGTCTCACTTTCAGAATTTGGATTTTGCTTCAACTGCAAAGTTGTAGATCTCGTCGAAACCTTTCAAATGAGTATATATAAGCCATATAAAACTTTGCTATTTTATCTTTTCAGACTAGTTGTTTATATTGCATCGGTATATAAAATTTTGTGCTCTACTTCACAGACGGTTCTAGCTATAGAATTGTCTGTGATATTCATTCATCACAGACGGTTCTATATATAGAACCGTTTGTGATAATCTGACCGCTGGGCCCGTCGATCCTCCTCAACCCAATTCTAGCCAATAGAAATCCACCAATCCTCACCCCACGGATCGTAGCTCCGCCTCTCCGTTTCCACGCCAAAAATTTTGAACTCCCGCCTCTCCCTCCCCTATAAATATAACCAAAACCCAGCCTCCTTGCTGGTCTCCTCTTCCTTGCTATCCTTCTCCTTGCTGGTCTCCTCCTCCTTGCTGTCCTCCTCCTTGCTGTTCTCCTCCTCCTTGCTATCCTCCTCCTTGCAGACGACGCACAAGTCTATGGAAGGCAAGACACCGCAGAAGCAGCTAGCTCGTGCCAACCGTGCAGACGCTCAATCAACTCCGACGATGGTGGGCGTCAAAGACATCCAGCTCATGCGTTGCATCAGGGGCGAGAAGGCATAGATGATCTTTGCTTTTTCTTTGTTCTTGTTGTGTAACATGCTCGTTGTTTTGGGATATTGTAATGGTAGGCTCTAATCTTAATGAAAATGGATGTTTTATGTTTGTGAAATGAATTGAGATGTGAATTGGATGTATGCATGTACATGTTGATCTGCTTGTTTTAGAGGGTATGACTAGCATTTCCTGAGGCTAGCCAATAAACAGAAATAGGTTTAGGAGTAGAAGGGAATATCACATACGATTTTTAACTAAAAACCGTCTGTGATTTATAAATATCATAGACGGTTTTTAGTTAAAAACCGTCTGTGATATGTAGTTATCATAGACGGTTCTTAGCTAAGAACCGTCTGTGATATGTATCACAGACGGTTCTTAACTAAAAACCGTCTGTGATTATAACTATCACAGACGGTTTTTAGTTAAAAACCGTCAGTGATATTTGCACCACAGACGGTTCGAAAACCGTCTGTGATGACCTCGTATTATCACTGACCCATAAATTCAGACGGTTCACAAAACCGTCTGTGATGACATTTTTGAACCGTCTGTGATGACCTTTTCTGTAGTAGTAATAGGGACTGCATCTACCTATGTGGCAGAAGTAGATTCAACTATCCTGTTATGGAAAGTATTTTACAAAGCGGCATGTCCTGCATATTATCTGTTACCATTTACCAAATTCTTGAAATTGTCTAAATACTGTACATTATTATGCATTCATGCAACCATAAGTTAAAGTGAATACAGATAAACGAAAATTTGTTTTATGCCTAACCCCTTTAACATCTGCTGTCATGTAACCATCAGTATTAGCACTTAAGCTAATGATAAATAGACAGGTACACAACAAAACGGTAAATTACGATCAATGGATGCAGGTATTTACAGTACAACCATTTTTCAAAACTACCTTGACTAAATATAGTGTTGGCAAAAAAGGGAGAAAATGAGTAGGAACTCTTAAACATGGTATGCTATGCACACTGAATAGGGTTGGAGCTGAGCATAAGTACGTCTGCATTGCAAAGAGTGCAAAAGTGTGCCTCCTCGCCATAATCTTCTTGTTGGTAAGCTTCATCTTCTTTGCGACAAACCTCTTTCAAAAAATAGCACAACAAAAACAACCAGCTCCTAAACACGTACGACTTATGCTTTTGGATATCCTCATGTGTTCTCAATCCTATCTTGGCAGCTTCTTCTCGAGTGTCTACGTTTGATATTAATCAAAAGGAGATGCTGCATTTGTATAACATGTGCCTACAACTCAATGAACTGGATCGAACTTCAATAGCAGTCAGTCACTACTACAGAAAGGCTAATAGTAGACGCCAAATCATAGACGGTTTTGTGAAACCGTCTGTGATGTACACTATTACAGACGGTTTTAATTTGAAAGCCGTCTGTGGTATTTGTGGCGGGAAAAAGGAGTATCACAGACGGTTCTTACCTCTGAACCGTCTGTGATACTGGAATATCACAGACGGTTTTATAATAAAAACCGTCTGTGATATTCCAGATTATCACAGACGGTTTTTATTATAAAACCGTCTGTGATACTGGAATATCACAGACGGTTTTTTATTAAAAACCGTCTGTGATAATCTGGAATTATCACAGACGGTTTTTTAATTAAAAACCGTCTGTGATATGTTTCCCGCCTTGTAATTCCCCAAAATTTCATAATTTCCCGCCTGAGTCCGAGTAGGATTCAGTTTTGACACACCTTCAGTAAAACGGGCATAACTTTTGCATACAGTGTCCGTTTTCGACGTTCTTGTACTCGTTGTGGAAAGCTAACGACGGGCCCGATCCAAAAAAACGACTGGCTTATGCCAGTCGCCCTCCAAGACCCCGAAAATCGGCCATCTTTGGACCTAAACCTGCGTCGCAAGTTTTTGGTGTCTGTTTTTGCCCTTTTTCTTGGTCTTCCTTTCGGAATTTGGATTTTGCTTCAACTGCAAAGTTGTAGATCTCGTCGAAACCTTTCAAATGAGTATATATAAGCGACATAAAACTGTGCTATTTTATCTTTTCATACTAGTTTTTAATCATCGGTATATAAAATTCTGTGCTCTAATTCACATACGGTTCTATATATAGAACCGTCTGTGATATCACAGACGGTTCTAGCCAATAGAACCGTCTGTGATAATCTGACCACTGGGCCCGTCAATCCTCCTCACCCCACGGATCGTAGCTCCGCCTCTCTTTTCCCGCGCACAAAATTTCGAACTCCCGCCTCTCCCTCCCTCCCCTATAAATATTACCAAATCCCAGCCTCCTTGCTAGTTTCCTCCTCCTTGCTGTCCTTGTTCTCCTCCTCTTGTTGTTCTTCTCCTCCTTGCTATCCTCCTCCTTGCTGTTCTCCTCCTACTTGCTGTCCTCCTCCTTGCAGACGACGCACACATCAACGGGAGGCAAGACACCGCAGAAGCAACTAGCTCGTGCCAAGGCAGCGCTCAATCAACACCGACGATGGTGGGCGTCAAAGACATCCAGCTCGCGCACTGCATCAAGGGCGAGAAGGCCTAGGCATAGAGGATCTTTGCTTTTCTCTGTTCTTGTTGTGTTAGCTAGATGAGCAACCTGTTTGTTGTTCTCCTCCTCTTTATTGTTTGTTGTTTGTCTGTCTATTCTTGTAATGGTAGACTCTAATCTTAAAATGTGTACTGTGTTTCATACTGTATTTGCTTGTTCTCATTTCAATTAATTGATTTGCGAAATGGATGTTTTATGTTTGTGAAATGAATTGAGATGTGAATTGAATGTATACATGTACATGTTGATCTGCTTGTTTCAGAGAGCATGGCTAGCATTTCCTGAGGCTAGCCAATAAACAGAAATAGATTTAGGGGTAGAAGAGAATAGCACAGACGGTTTTTAACTAAAAACCGTCTGTGATTATAGCTATCACAGACAGTTTTTACTCAAAAACCGTCTGTGATGATCAGTATCACAGACGGTTCGAAAACCGTCTGTGATGACCTTTGATTATCACTGACCCATAAATACAGACGGTTCACAAAACCGTATGTGATGACGTTTTCGAACCGTCTGTGATGACCTTTTCTGTAGTAGTGAGTGTCATTAGGTATCAGGACGTACCTTCCAATTTATGGATTAGTGCACCATCGACAGCAATCAGGATGTCAGGATCAACAGCAGTACATCTAACATATAGAATCAGAACCAATAAGGCCTGACATAAGAGAACATAGATATCAAACACTTAACAAATGAAATCTACTACAGGATCCAATGCATGCATGAGAAGTGGACCTTACCAGAAAACTCTAAACACCTATTGCGATATACTGATACAAGTCCTTTCCAAGAAATGGAGAGAAGAAAGCGTAGAATGCTATACACAGCAAGAAGAACATTGTTATAGCTACCACGTGCAAAAAAAAATGATAAATAAAAATGTTTCATCCAATTTTAATTTATACTCTCCCTAAGAGGTAAGAATGGATAGGTTGCAACGACGCCAGCATAAGAGGAAGTAGACTCCTAGTCCTAGGGGGGGTTTTATACACAGTGAGCATTTCAAGTGCTTAAACCGTCAAGCTTACAGCGGCAACTTAAACTTTTACACAAGACAATCATGCTAGCTCAGATTTTACAGATTTCTTATAAGGCACTCATGAAGGCATAATAGCTCAGAGTTTATAGCCTTCCCTCTCTGCTTGATCACATCTAAACTTTAATGAGCAAGGGTAGATAAGATTATACGTAGTGAGCATTTCGAGTGCTTAAACTGTCAAGTTTAAAGTGGCAACTTAAACTTTTACACAAGAAAACCATGCTAGCTCAGATTTTACAGATTTATTATAAGACACTCATGAAGGCATAATAGCTCGGAGTTTATAGCCTTCCCTCTCTGCTTGATCCTCAGAACTTCATCTAAACTTTAGTGAGGAAGGGTAGATAAGACGATCAGATAAAGGTAAGCAGGATGAATTGGTCTGCACATGGACCGGAGCTATTGCTCATAGTGAATTGCAGCATCCTCTGATCAAAGCATTAAGATCAAAGTTTGCAATGCATTGCAGTCAACAATCTGCGTTGAGTAGAAAATTCACAATGTAGAAGTACGAAAATAATATATGTGCAAAAGCGGAAGCAAGCCTGATGTTGAAATGAATCCTGTTAAATTTTGCTATGGAAATGGTACAGTACACTTACAGTGTACAGCATCATAGAAGTGAGGTGTCGAACCCATCGAGATTGAATAGTAAGAATAAATCTTTGAAGGTCACGATGAAGTAGCCCGAGTCATAGAGGAAATACGCCTATGTGTATCTCACAGTGAATCCACTGTGCCAGTTTGGCTTCATGTTAGACCTCTGTATGTACTAGGTATGCAAAGTTCTATAAACTAGTATAAGACTTGGTAATTGTGACTCGGGCAGAATCAGCAACGTGTCTTATCATTCTGTCGGACCCCGAATTTTTTAATCCAAAATCCCCTGTGATTTACTGCACTACTCCCTAGATCAGTAGATAGTGCACACAAGTACGTTGCTGCATCAATTCATACATCGCATAAAACATAATATTACAGATCAGAGTTTAAATTACACCACGTCGGGTGACTATTTACAAAAGGGCCAAACAGGCCAAATGTGTACATCGCAAAATATCAGCGGAAACAAAAGCGAAAATAGGACCATATCCATAGGCAAGCAACTGGGGGTAAATATGTGCATTATATATTTCCTAGCCTTAGGTAATATATGTGCACACAACTCCATGGGTTAACTTGTCTAGGACCTGAAAACGTAGGAGTCGCGCTAATTTCATTCGTTATTTCTTCCATCAGTGGCAGGGGCATCCTCATAAGCATAGTGATCCTGGATTCCTGTTTCTGATTTGGTAATGCGAGTGTGAGCACAAATCCACCGTGCTCCGCGAGCCAACACACAACATGCAATAATTTAACATGCATGACTTATCAAAGAAAGGCTCGGGTTTATTTTGTTTTGCCATAAATTGCTTTTAAATACAATACTTAAAATGTTCCTAAGACCTAGTAGTTTGAACTCATGACTTAAAATTTTGTGAGATAGGACCATAATATTAGCGATACAGATTCCATCGACCATTACATGGCATCCACACCATATACTAGATTTCAGCATTATAACCGCTTACTTTATCACTGGTATAATACCAGGGCAATTCAAACTAGGGCTTTTCGCTGCCCTCCACTTTTCCAATTCTACCCATAAAGAATTTTGAAATAGAACTATATCTAGTTAGGCTCCCATGTTCGCCCTTGACCGTGGGCACAACTATTTGAATAGTTTCTACTCTGCAGAGTTTGTACACTTTCACCACAAGAGACAATCAACTTATTGCCCCACACGATTTCTTGGTCATGTGGTTGAGTAGATCATCACAATAACTTTTCAAAATATCTAGCCACTTTTGTCATCTCACCCTATGGGCTGCTCCTACTTGCGGTGGGTCCCATACGTTGCATGGGATGTTCACCACGGCTACTAGCATTCGGGCTCCACTCCCCACAACGCTAATACAACTGGGAAACTTCACCCTCCACTCGGTGTCCTTTTAGGCCTCCCCTTGCCCTTGCAATATCCACTCCTATGCATTACCGGTGAGATGAGTCTAGGAGTTTCGATAAATTTACTTAGCCAAGTTGTATTTTACAGACTTGTAGTTGTACTATTTTACACAGGATATCATGACAAGATTCAGTCCTTAGTATTACCTAGGCGGTTCTACCACATTCCAAAATATGTACTTCCATTGCACCACATACCAGCCCCCTAACCATCCGCCCAGGTATTTAAGCAAAATTGAGGTTTTTCGGAAGCATAAAATAAGCGTACCAACATATACCCGTCATTACCACTATGACTTTCCAAATCATTTTCCATAGTTGAAAGTGATGTCTTTGGGGCATTTAGGTGCCCCCGATGTTCTAAGCAATACTAAGCAGGGCGATATACTGTAGACTTATTTTCGAAATATATAACATTATAGTTTTTGCTAGGGTGACAAGGCTCATATATCCAAGGATTTCAAGTGAAAGTAATACTAACGAGTGCAATATTGGGAGTATATCTAGCAACCTGAAATCGAACATAAATTAACACATAAAATAACAACATGCAAGTGGATAGTTTAAAAAGGAAATAAATTTGCATAAACATGGGTTCAAATATGATCAAAGTATTGACTCGCCTTGGTCACCAGTGTCTTGGTCTTTATCGTCGAAGTTTGCTTCGGCTTCAGCTTCTACCTCCTGGGCCTCGTACGCTATTTTTGCGATGCGCGAATATTTGGATAAAAATTAGCAAACCAAACAAATCTCACCAAAAATTCAAATGAGCTTCAAAAATCATGGTTTTGGTTCCATTGGATAGATCTTGAATTTAGAAATTTGTTTCACTCAATTTGACTCAATTTGGAGTTAAAATGAATAAGTTATGCCCTTTTAAAGTTCTCAGTTCAATTAAATCTGGAAAATAATAAAATCCTGACAGGTGGGACCCACATCCTATTTTTAAACTTTTCTTTTATTTTTATTTTCTTTACTCTGTGTCAATGACAGGTGGGGCCGGTTCAGTTTTAATTAAAGAAAGTGGGGTCCACCTGTCAGTGAAAGGTTTGGAATGATAAACCGGTATCAGCATTAATGGCAGTCTATTAACTGTTAATCAGGTGTTTTAACCATCATTAGCATTAATGATGTCCTAACCGGCTAGCTACTGTGTCGTCTTCCTCCGGCCGTGGGACGGCGAGCTCGCCGTCGGCAGAGGAAGCGGCGGCCGGCCTTGGGCATTCCAAAAATGGAATGCTCACGCCTGCGCGCACGCCTGGGCTTGGTCCCACGGGCCAATTTGGTGGCAGCGACGACTGAGGGCGGCGGTGGAACAGGGGACGAGGTGTTACGGCAGTGCATGGCATAAAAAACTCAATTAACTCATAATGGAGCATCTGGCGAGGTCAGGAAGCTACCTCGGTGGTCGGCTTGTCTCGGGAGTGGCTGTGGTGGTTCGGCAGGGGCGGGCAGGGGAGGGGCTCGGTGTCGGCGAAGGAGAGGCGAGAAGGAGCTCGACTGAGAATGGGGATAGCTTCGTCTTGCTCCAAAGACGCTCCAGGGAAGAGGAATTGGCCTGGCTTTGCTTCAATCGACGGCGGGCTGGTTTACCGGAGCTGGGAAAGAATGGGCTCGCCGGTGAACCACGGTGCTTGGGCATTCAATTGCTCGAGGTGGGAGGCAGAGGGAAGTGTGGCGATGCGGATGGGAGGCCGTACGGCTTTTATAGGCGGCGGGGCGAGGCTGGCAACGGGCGACGACCGTGCGGTCATGTCGGTGGCAGGCGGCGGTGGGAGGGCAGCGGCTGCACGCGGGATTTCATGCGATTCACGCGTGACCTCTTAGTGCTGGCATTCGCAGCTTTGTGCCGCGCCTACTAGGCGGCAGAGCTTTTGCACCGCGTGGCCGGGCAACACGACGGGGCGAAGGATATGGTGGGCAGTGGCGGATTCCTAGGGATGCGCCTGCCAGGGTGATGTGATGGCACGGTGAATGATGAGGACATCACTTCTTCGGATACATACAACACTCCTCCACTTGACATTCAAGGACCAATCACTAGAGCTCGCGCCCGACAATTGAATTTACAGGTGAGCTCGTTCCTAAGTACTTTCTTTTGTTCATTTGAGAATAGATTGCTACCTAATGATTTAATTATGATTAGGAACCATGGAGACGACCTGGAAATACTTGGAGAAGGGCTACAAGGCGCACAAGTCCAGCAAGGGCGGTCGAATCATGTTGGAGGCCCAACTCAAACCGACTTCGAATCCAATTCGGAGTCCAGGACCAGACCGCACTAAAATGGACGCCCAGATCGCATCCGGACTCCGTTTTGGACGTTCCACATATGTATGGAAATCTGAGAATACCACCTTTCCAATGGCTTTGGTCCCATGTCAAAATTCCTTCTGAGTCAACAGGAATCGTCAAAACAAGTGGGCGTTCAGAATCTGTCAGGGTGCTGCGCCACCGTCTTTTGGGCCGATCGGCTTTGTATCGTGTTGGAGCCCATTAGGGGCGCGTCCAGGGGTTTTGCACGCCCCTAACTCCTCTATATCCAGCCGCCACCCCCACCATTAAGGTTGGGTTTTGCTTAGATTGATTTGTCTTTGAACAATTCGCCGTTCATCGGTTTGTGAGACCCCAACGTTCGAGTGCTAAATCTATCCATCTGCAATTCAGTTGTGTTCTTCCTTGTTCTTGCTTGTGTTCTTCGATTCGCAGGCGAGGATTAGCCTTCTTGGCGAGGTCAACCGGGCTGCGCACGGTTGATAACCTGAGGAGACGTGGTGCTGCGATTGCGGGGTTCGGAACGTGTCGTTCGGAAGCCGGATCGATTTGTGTCGCGCCTCCACCAAATCGAATTTACCCAGAAACCTGTTGGAAGATCGGGACCCCGTCCCCATCAAGTGGTAATCAGAGCTTCAGGTGTTCCTTCAGGTTCGCGTTACCCTCCTTTGTTGTTTTCGGTTTCGTCCTAGAGTCCATGAAAAAGCCCTACAAAAAAAATTGTAGTCATAGGTTGTTTCCTGTCCTAGATCTCGTTTAGCCTTTGCACAATTTGATTCCAGAGTCCGTAGTGTTGAGTTTGTGTCCTTAGTCGAGTTGTGTTGCTGGTTTAGATCGTGTTTTGTTTCGGGTTGTCTTGCTTCCGCTACATCTCTTTCATACAAACCCTAGCCGTCATCCATCGCGTTTTCCACCCTCTGTTTTTGTTTTCCCACCCATATCCCACCCTCTGTTTGAGTCATCCTTCACGTCTCGTGATCACACACCACCATCCCCCACCATTCCCCGAGCTTCCGCCACCAATTTCCACCAATTCCCTCCACCCGATTTCGTTTCGGCCTCCACAGAAACCATAACTCGGAGTCCCATCTTCAAACGGCCATAACTTTTGCATACGGACTCGAAATCAGGAGATTTTTTTTTTGAAATTGGGTGAAATTAAATTTTGCATCCGAAACCGTCGGGTTTTGGTGAATTTATTTTGCCCAAATTCGGCCTGGAAAGTGCAGTACTCGAGCTCCGAAATTGATTCACCGAATTTCCTGCACATTCATTATTTTCTGTAGGCCACACCTTACATTAGATTGAGGTGAAACTTTGTGTGGTTCCTATTTCTGTGCTCTGCTTTGTGAAAAACATAACAGAAAAAAGAAACAAAAAAGAAAAATTTCGGCACCTGGTTTTGCCTGAGAGCAAAGGCACCTGAGTTCCGTGCCTAAAAGAAAAAAGAAAAAAAAAGAAAGAGCACAGTTTTAGGTGACAGAAATTCTTTTGTTTTGTGCTTATGCTGCATTAAGTCTCTCAGTGCCTGGCCATCTTTGTTGTTGTCTTTGCCTTACTATTCTGATCTTGACTCCTTGTTCATCATATCCTAACACTGATATAGGACACATTTAGGCCAGCAACTAGGACCAGTGCTTTGGACAATTATTCAGCATTACTATCTGTTATTGATTTGTGTTCCACTGACATATTTGGCCTTCCAAGCTCCATATATCTACTTCTGGATAGCACAGTTTTGACCCTTGCAATCGTACCCACGCTCGTCATGGTTTCATGAACCAGCCACCGGTTGTACCACCTGCTACTTTGGTAAGAACACTTGTAAGAGCTTGGTAAGACACTTCCTTTGCGAGATCCCACTGCCCTTCATTTGTAGTTGATAGGGATAATCCTTTTGTTTTCCCTGTGTTTCCACTAACCATGGCAGGAGACGAAGGGGGCGAGACACCGGTCGATTTCAACGAGTGTGTTAGTCGCGGCCAGCTACAAGCTGCGCTCGACAAACAAAATGCTTCACTCGGCGCGAGAATGGACACCATCGTCGCCGCCATTGCCAAGTTGAACACCACGGAAGGCATTGAGCGGGTGGAGCGGCGGTTGGCTGACCTCACTGGTCGGATGGACACATTGGAGGCACGCCTGCCACCTGTCAATGATGGTCATCGTCGTGATGATGACACAGTGTATGATGCGGATGGCAACATTGATCAGCGGGCGACACAAGATGCACGACTACGTCGGCGTCTTCAGCAAAACCGACATGGTATGGGAGGTAATAACCAGAACCGTCATGGTAACGACGACCCTTTTGCTAAAGTCAAGTTTACCATTCCATCTTTTGCTGGTCTTTACGATGCTGATATATATCTTGATTGGGAGATGACGGTAGAGCAGAAATTTAATTCTCACTTGGTTCCTGAACAACATAGAGTTAGACAAGCTACTAGTGAGTTTAAGGACTTTGCTATTATCTGGTGGAATGAACTAAGTAACATGCGCTTACAACCTGATACATGGGAGCGGTTAAAAGAAGATATGCGTAATCGTTTTGTTCCTCCCACATATAAACTTGATTTGAGAAAAAAATTGCAGCGCTTAGAACAAGGTGATCGTTCTGTTCAGGACTATTATGCTGAGCTTCAAAAGGGTATGATGCGTTGTGGGGTTGTTGAGGACACAGATGATAAGATTTGTCGTTTCTACGGGGGGTTACGGCGTGAAATTCAGGACATTGTTGATTATAAAGAATTTACTACTGTCAATCAGTTGTTCCAGCTTGCTATGCTTGCAGAAAAAGAATTGCAGGGACGCAAGGAATCAGCGAAGGCACGCACTGAACGACCCTTCTACACGCCGCGAACGACTACATCGGTGGAACTGCCCAAGTCTTCTTCGAGTTTTCGTTCTCCTCCACCACCTGTGAACAAGATTGCAGCAGCGCCACCGAAGCCACCTTCAAAAAATTCTTTGCAGGTTCCAGCCAAGAGTAGTTCTTCTTCCGTGGCTTCAACGGGCCGCTCCTCCGACATTCAGTGCCATCGCTGCCATGGGCTTGGTCATGTGCAGAAGAATTGCCCTAGCCAATGGGCATACATCGCCACAGAAGATGGAGGCTACATCAGCACTTCGGATGTCGAGGAGGATGATGATGTTGCTGCTGCCTCGGACGACAATGGCGGTGGTGATGACGACTTGGTCCTTGGTGGGGCGTCCACAGCGACGCTACGGAGCATCATTGTGCAGCGAGTCCTCAGCACACAGGTACAACAACCCGATAAGCTTCAACGCCATACTTTGTTTCAGACTTTCTTCGCAATCAAGAACCGGCGTGCACGTGTCATCATTGATGGAGGAAGCTGCAACAACTTGGTGAGTTCTGATTTGGTCAAGAAGCTTGGCTTGACCACGCGACCGCATCCCCATCCATATCATATTCAGTGGTTAAATGATTCTGGAAAAGCTAAGGTAACACAAACATGCCGAGTCCATTTTTCCATTGGTGGGTATGTTGATCATGTTGATTGTGATGTGGTTCCCATGCAAGCATGCTCTCTTTTACTGGGTCGACCTTGGGAATTGATAATGATGCTTTACACCATGGTAGTAGTAACAAATACACTTTTATGCATAAGGGAAAGAAAGTTACTTTACTGCCTTTGACCCCAGCTGAGATTATAGAGGCCGATAGAGATAGAGTTGCTGCTGCTAATGATACAAAGGAACATGATAAATCTGAAAAACAGCAAGTAATCCCTTTGAAAAATTCTGTTATGTTTGCCACAAAATCAGACCTTGCTGAGATTGATGATGTTCATGATACATGCTATGCTTTTGTGTGCAAAGATGCCTTATTTTCTCTTGATAATATGCCTTGCACTTTGCCTGCTCCTGTCACTAACCTTTTGCAGGAGTTTAGAGATGTTTTCCCTGATGAGATACCTCCAGGACTTCCACCCATTCGAGGGATTGAGCACCAGATTGATTTGATCCCTGGAGCGAGTTTGCCAAACCGTGCGGCGTACAGGACCAATCCCGAAGAGACTAAGGAGATTCAGCGACAAGTCCAAGACCTTTTGGACCGTGGGTACGTACGTGAGAGCCTTAGTCCTTGTGTTGTTCCTGTTCTTTTGGTTCCCAAAAAAGATAGTTCTTGGCGTATGTGTGTAGATTGTAGAGCCATTAACAACATTACTATAAGGTATCGTCATCCTATTCCTAGGCTAGACGACATGCTTGATGAGTTGTGTGGTGCTATAATTTTCACAAAGATTGACTTGCGTAGTGGATACCACCAAATAAGAATGAAACTTGGCGATGAATGGAAAACTGCTTTTAAAACTAAGTTCGGCTTGTATGAGTGGTTAGTCATGCCTTTTGGTTTAACTAATGCACCTAGCACTTTCATGAGATTAATGCACGAGGTTTTACGTCCTTTCATTGGCAAATTTGTGGTTGTTTACTTTGATGATATCTTGATTTATAGCAAGTCCATGGATGAACATTTGAATCACTTACGTGCTGTTTTTAATGCTTTAAAAGATGCGCGTTTGTTTGGTAACCTTGACAAGTGCACCTTTTGCATGGATCGAGTCTCTTTTCTTGGCTATGTTGTGACTCCACAGGGAATTGAGGTTGATAGAGCCAAGGTGGAGGCGATATGGAGTTGGCCCACGCCCACAACGGTCTCCCAAGTGCGGAGTTTTCTTGGCCTTGCAGGATTTTATCGCCGCTTTGTCAAGGAATTTAGCACCATTGCGACACTGTTGATTGAGTTGACAAAGAAGGGCGTCGTGTTCCATTGGGGACCATCACAAGAGGAGTCCTTTAATCTTTTGAAGGACAAGCTTACACACGCACCATTGCTCCAACTTCCGGATTTTGGTAAGACTTTTGAGCTCGAATGTGATGCTAGCGGAATTGGTATTGGTGGTGTTTTGATGCAAGAAGGCAAACCTGTTGCCTACTTTAGTGAAAAATTGAATGGTCCTGCTCTTAATTATTCCACGTATGATAAAGAATTGTATGCTCTTGTTCGTTCTTTAGAGACGTGGCAACACTATTTATGGCCTAAAGAATTTGTCATTCATTCCGATCATGAATCACTTAAGCATATTCGTAGTCAAACCAATTTGAATCGTAGACATGCTAAGTGGGTTGAATTTATTGAATCTTTTCCTTATGTCATTAAACACAAGAAAGGGAAGGATAATGTGATTGCTGATGCTTTGTCTCGACGCTATACCATGTTGTCTCAACTTGATTGTCGCATTTTTGGTCTTGAAACTATTAAAGGACAATATGCTTTTGATGCTGATTTTAAGGATGTGTTGTTGCATTGTAAAGATGGACAAGCATGGAATAAATTCATGATCAATGATGGGTATTTGTTTAGAGCTAACCGCCTATGCATTCCAGTTGGATCCGTTCGTCTTTTGTTGTTGCAGGAGGCGCATGGAGGCAGTTTGATGGGACATTTTGGTGCTAAGAAGACAGAGGATGTTCTGGCCACACACTTCTTTTGGCCAAAGATGAGGCGAGATGTTGAGCGGTTTGTTGCTCGCTGCACTACATGTCAAAAAGCTAAGTCTCGCTTGAATCCACATGGTTTATATATGCCTCTTCCTGTTCCTTCTATTCCGTGGGCAGATATTTCTATGGACTTTGTTTTAGGATTGCCCAGGACTAAGAGGGGGAGGGATAGCATTTTTGTTGTTGTGGATCGCTTTTCTAAGATGGCTCACTTTATACCATGTCATAAAACCGATGATGCCGTTCATATTGCTGACCTCTTTTTCAAAGAGATAGTTCGTTTGCATGGTATGCCTTCTACTATTGTTTCAGATCGTGATGTCAAGTTCTTGAGTCACTTTTGGTGTACTCTATGGAACAAGTTGGGTACAAAGTTGCTGTTCTCTACAACATGTCACCCACAAACTGATGGCCAAACTGAGGTGGTGAACCGCACATTGTCTACCATGTTGAGAGCTATTTTGAAGAACAATTTGAAGTTGTGGGAAGAGTGTTTGCCGCATGTTGAGTTCGCATATAATCGAGCGGAACACTCCACCACTAAGGTAAGTCCTTTTCAGGTAGTGTATGGATTCAATCCCCGTGCCCCTATTGATATTTTACCTTTGCCTACTAGTGAGAGAGTTCATAATGATGCTAAGGAGCGTGCTGATTTTATTGTCAAAATGCATGAGACTACTAAGGCAAACATTGAAAAGATGAATGCAAAATATAGGATTGCTGGTAGTAAAGGTCGAAAGGAAGTTAAACTTGAACCGGGTGATTTTGTTTGGTTGCACTTGAGAAAGGATCGATTTCCTGAGTTAAGAAAATCAAAATTGATGCCTAGAGCTGCTGGTCCTTTTAAGATAATTGAGAAGATAAATGATAATGCATATAAACTTGAGTTGCCTCCCGAGTTTGGGGTTAGTCCCACCTTTAACATTTCAGATTTGAAGCCATACTTGGGAGAAGAAGATGAGGCTGAGTTGAGGACAACTCCGCTTCAAGAGGGGGAGGATGATGAGGACATCACTTCTTCGGATACATACAACACTCCTCCACTTGACATTCAAGGACCAATCACTAGAGCTCGCGCCCGACAATTGAATTTACAGGTGAGCTCGTTCCTAAGTACTTTCTTTTGTTCATTTGAGAATAGATTGCTACCTAATGATTTAATTATGATTAGGAACCATGGAGAGGACCTGGAAATACTTGGAGAAGGGCTACAAGGCGCACAAGTCCAGCAAGGGCGGTCGAATCATGTTGGAGGCCCAACTCAAACCGACTTCGAATCCAATTCGGAGTCCAGGACCAGACCGCACTAAAACGGACGCCCAGATCGCATCCGGACTCCGTTTTGGACGTTCCACATATGTATGGAAAGCTGAGAAGACCACCTTTCCAATGGATTTGGTCCCATGTCAAAATTCCTTCTGAGTCAACGGGAATCGTCGAAACAAGTGGGCGTTCAGAATCTGTCAGGGTGCTGCGCCACCGTCTTTTGGGCCGATCGGCTTTGTATCGTGTTGGAGCCCATTAGGGGCGCGTCCAGGGGTTTTGCACGCCCCTAACTCCTGTATATCCAGCTGCCACCCCCACCATTAGGGTTGGGTTTTGCTTAGATTGATTTGTCTTTGAACAATTCGCCGTTCATCGGTTTGTGAGACCCCAACGTTCGAGTGCTAAATCTATCCATCTGCAATTCAGTTGTGTTCTTCCTTGTTCTTGCTTGTGTTCTTCGATTCGCAGGCGAGGATTAGCCTTCTTGGCGAGGTCAACCGGGCTGCGCACGGTTGATAACCTGAGGAGACGTGGTGCTGCGATTGCGGGGTTCGGAACGTGTCGTTCGGAAGCCGGATCGATTTGTGTCGCGCCTCCACCAAATCGAATTTACCCAGAAACCTGTTGGAAGATCGGGACCCCGTCCCCATCAGTGAAACTGTGGGCGCGACGGCGGAGTCCGTGGGCGGCGTGCTAGATGGATTGCGGGGGCATGGCGAGGTTCGACGGCGAGCCGTGGCAAATCGATGACGGCCATGCTTCGGCCTCACTAGGGCAGAAGGAAGAGGGAGGAGGAAAGAAATGGGCCGGGCCGCTTCGGCTGGCCGAAAGCTCACTTCTTTCATTTATTTATTTTATTTTGTATGTGTATTTGTGTATTTTGTTCATTTTGCTTGCTCACTTTTTTTCCATACCTTTCCTCATCGCTAAACTCCTCATTGTATATGTTCATCTTGATGCATGTGTTTGTTTATTTATATATGTGGATATATATATATATATATGTATATATATATATATATATATGCATTTACATTTTACTCCTTTACCTTATTGTTATTTTTACTACTATGCCCAAAGTGAAAACTCTAAAATTTTTAATTTAAGTTACATCCCTACTTTTAATGGATCATCCCTTTCTTTCATATTTCCTTATTGGCTTGTTGATATTTGTTCTATTTTTCGTAGTTTCTTCAATTTTTGGAACCTCAACCAAAATTTAGAAAAAACACCATAAAATCTAAATTTTGAGAAAATACATTCCAAAATAATTCAAAAAATTCACATTTCAAATTTTTGGGATGTTAAACATTCCATCTTTCTTACGCTCCTTTGATTGCCAACTCAGCAATCTTGCATCTTTTTGGTTCGCAAATAAACTCTTCAAACAGAGAATTATAGGCAAATACTATAATATCTTAGTAGGAGATCCTTGCTTCACCTCGATGCCCTCGCCGTCATCGAAGTCATTCTTACACTTGTGTCGGGATACTTCACACACTAGACAAACATGTAATTTTGCATACTCTTTACGGTAGATGATACAATCATTCGGACATGCATGTATCCTTTCTACTTCCATTCCCAATAGATAAAGAACCTTCTTGGCTTGGTAGGTGGTTCTCGACAACACATTTTCCTTTGAAAGGATGTTCGCTAAGAGATCTAACAACACCGTAAAACTTTTGTCGGACCAACCATTGTTTGCCTTCAATTTCAACAGTTTAAGACCAGATGACAACGTTGTGTATTGCGGCTTGTAGCTAGGGAACAAAAGTTTCTCCAAGTCTTCCAGCAAACCCTCGAATTTACCAAACTCTCTCTCACTACAGTTTCTTTCTACATCGCATAGCATCAGATCCAGATTATCATCATACGACTTATCCTCATCGAAAGTGCAGTCCACAACTAGCATATCATTATATTCTTCGACAATGTTATAACTACCTTCCTATGTAATCTTCTCTTTACCGTGACTGGTCCAACATGTACGCCCCTTTTTGAAACTCTTTCGAATCAAGTGAGGTTCGATCTGCGCTGAGTTGGTAAATATCTTCATATTATTGCAATCAATACATGGACAGTATATATATTCCATCCCCTTCTTCAACATATCTTGCTCGGCCACTCTTCTAAAAGCAAACATGCTATTAATGTACTTTTCATTCACACGGTTCTCAACGTACATCCAACTTGGTCCATCTACACTACGCATGTAACAAAATTAGTGTCAAATTATATTATTAATACTACTATAGATAATTAACTTGCCTAGCTACTTACACACATAATTATCATTCACCTATTAATAAATTGTCCATATCTAAATTAAGTAGCTAGCCATGTATTCATGAAGTAATATGCATGTGTATATATATCAAGCAAGAATATATTGAAGTAAACTAGGAGTACCGACCCATTCTTAAATTAGAGCAAACTACCAGCTCTCTCTAAACTTAGCTATCATCTCTCTCTATTATAAGGCATATAAATTATTAGAAGGAAATACTAACCTCTAAACACCATAAACAAATCGATCTACAAGCTAGATCTACAAGTGGTATGTTTTCACTAAACTCTTCAAAGCTGGCCGCCTCCTTCAATGCACTGCAATGAAGATAGATCTATCGGGACCACGTACGCTGGCTATTTAATAATGTGGTTTATCTCAGATGATTCCAACCACAAACCATATGTGATATGAAACTATGACAGACGGTTTGTATTAATAACCTTCTGTGAACTTTCACAAATGGTTATTAATATGAACAGTCAGTGATGTCTGCCATATCACAAATGGTTTGTATCAATAACCGTCTGTGAATTATCACAGACAATTATTGATACAAATTATTTGTGATGTTTTCGTTATCGTAGATGGTTTATATTAATAACTATCTGTGAAAATATCACAAACGGTTATTCGTATGAACTGTCTATCATAATTGCATATCACATATGGTAAATGATCACACTTGTAAAACCATATGTGATAATTACAGCACAGACGGTTCTCTATGAACCGTTTGTGATGTAGCCGTCCTATATAGCTTCTTTTGTAGTAGTGTATATAACTTCTATGTTTATAATCTTTAGAATAATATGCTATTACGTTCCTTGAATGAATCATTATTCATAAAGGTTAGCAAGTATGTGACTTGTTGGTGAAGCTCTTTTTTGGTATGCAATATTGTTCTAAAAGATCTATGGTCAGATGCACTGTTTGGGATACTAGTGACTTATAGATCAGCACATGTATTAACTGATGATCATATTTCACCGGTCATAGATATTAGGATATCAAATCAGTAATGTGGACACATATTAGAGAACATAGTATTGGATTGACCTACATTGAGACACTGTTGAGATTATTATGTTTTATATGTCATCAATTGGTCTCAAGCAATTATGATTATAATCTTTGTACTTGAGGTCAACATAGTTTCCCACATGTATAATTGTGCACTAAGAGGTTGCCAAATGCTGTATTATAACTCGGTAGTTATAAAGGTAGCTTTCGGGTATGCTATGAAACATACGGAGAAATATGACTAGTTGAATATAGGATTTGCCCCTCCTACATAACAAGAGAGATATCGTTGGATCCCTTGATGTAGTCGGATAAAGAAAGTATATAGCCATACCACAAGTGGTCGAAGAGTCAACCACATGAAGTTATCTATCACTAGATTGGGAAGGATTGAACAGTCCATGTATAACAAATTTCTCACCTAGAGGTCAATCGGATATCGTGAGGCAAACGGAGAATACACAAACATGTCATTAGTTTGACTAGATATGAATCGGTAGTATGGGTATGCTAACTAGTTATATGGGGATATGGACTGGTCGTAACCAGATGCAATCGAGTCAAAAGGAGTTATGATCTGGTCATGAGTGAAGAGGACTTGGTTGCAAATCATATTGCATGAGGTTTGTCCAGATTAATCTTTGTGTATATTTGAGGGTCAATTATCCTACTAGGAACTGCTGCCAACCAGTAATCAGAAAGGTGTATCCAAGTTACAACCAAATATACATGAACCTACAGGGTCACACACATAACGGGTTAGAACAGTTAGGTTCTGGTCAAAGGTTTTCTAAGTGGAATATGATATCTACACATATTGGATAAAGATTTGGTCAGAGGCTATCCAAGTGGGATACTATCTCTACTCATATTGGATATAGATCTAGTCGAAGTCTCTGTATAAATGGGTGCATTGGGCAATGGTTGTGTGAGAAATATACACCCACTGAAACCCTAGCTGTCATCTCTTATAGGTCCTTCTATGCATGCTGGTGCTAACTCACTAGCGCACAGTGTTCCATCCCTAGACGTGTGGACTTCAATAGAGGCGCCGCTACAACTACGACACTCATTTGGACTATTTGAGGAGAAGACATATTGGCTCATGGAGATCAACTACCGCTCGAGGATGATCGCCTTCCGAGGTTGCTGATTGGGACATTGTACGATCGACTACTTTCATTGCATCGATGCATACTACATTACCATGCAGCTTCAACTCTCTTCTGTTGCACTGCACGTTGAGTGGTAATGATCTATTATCTCTTACTAGCATGGTTTCCTAGCTTACATGGTAGAAATTTTAATTGGCGTTAGTGTAACCTACCCCATATCCCACCAGTGGTATCAGAATCATTTTGTGTAGTTTTTTTATCTAGATTGGTTGCATATAGTAGATATGTGGTAGTAGTAGATCAGATCTACAACTGGTCTGGTTTGGTAACCAATATTGGTTCATATAGATGGACTGGTTTAGGCACCGGTTGTTGAGATCAATCGGCTTCAATGTTAATAGATGGGTTCCTGTGAGATCCGATCGATTTTCGGTTGTGCCTATTAATAGTTGCATCGCATGTTACCGTACCGGTTGGTATTCCACCATCGGGGTAAACCATGATGTGTAGCCGTACAGGCCAATCGATCAGCTCTGTCACTATCACCGACCGATGCGATTGATCAATAGAAATTGGCCTATCAGATTTGTTCAGAATTGGGTTAATATGATTAATATGATGAAAGTTTCTAGGGTGAATTCATGAATAGGGTGGTCAAGTTAGTAGAGGAAAGCATTAAGAAAATCTCTAATCATGTGATGATGGTTTGAAAGACTACAACTTGAAAAAATAGGAAGGCTAAAGCTTGTGCATAAGAAAGGGTGCGAGCAAGATTCAAGATGAGATCTGGAGTATCAAATATAAGCTTTAGAAGCTCAAGATTGGTACTACACCTAATATCATTTGCTACCATTGCCATAGGATAGGACATTGAAAGAGGAATTGCAAGAAGTACTTGGCAGAATTGGAAACAAAGAAGTGAAGTAAGACTTTCACTTCAGGCATAAATGTTATAGAAATAAATCTTACTACTTCTCATATTTGCAATTCAATACATGGGTTGATAAGGAGTGGGAATTTAGCAAGAGGTGAGGTTAATCTTCGCTTAGGCACTAGAGCAAGAGTTGTTTTGTTGGCTGTTAGCACTTTACCATTATCTTACCTTCAGGATTAGTTTAAAAATTATATAATTGTTATTATGTTCCTACCTTAAGCAGAAAACATAATTTCTGCTTCATATTTAGTAGTAGAAGGTTATGAGTTTAGAATAAAATACAATTATTGTTTAATTTATTTAAATGTTATGCTTTATAGTTATGCTTCATTGGTGAATATATTATATATTTTAAATCTTGAGGATGCATATCTATAACATTAATGCTAAAAGGCTTCAGCCAAATGATTTGAATCCCACTTATATGTAAATGAGAAGCGCGTGATGAAGTATTATAAAGATGGTCTTCTAAAGTCATTTGATTTTGAATCATTTGAAACATGCAAGTCTTATTTACTTGGCAAAATGACTAAAACACCTTTCACTGGTCTAGGTAAGAGAACAAATGACGTGTTGGCTCTTATACATATGGATGTATGTGGACCAATGAGCTCATTAGTCAGTGGTGATTTTCAGTACTTTATAATTTTTACCGATGACTTTAGTAGATATGGTTAGATCTACTTAATGAGGCATAAGTCTGAATTATTTGAAAAGTTCAAAGAATTTTAGAATGAGGTACAAAATCATCTTGGCAAGATAATTAAAGCTTTACAGTCAGAACATGGAGGTGAATATTTGAGCCATGAGTTTGGTGATCATCTAACAATGTGGTATTGTTCCACAGCTGATTCTGTCGGGAACACCTCAATGTAATGGGGTGTCTGAACGATGGAGCCAGAACTTATTAGACATGGTTCAGTCAATGGTGAGCCAATCTTATCTACCATTATCTTCTTGGGGGTATGCTCTAGAAAGAGCTGAGTTCACATTAAGTAGGATTCCATTAAAATCCTTAGAGAAGACACCATATGAAATATGAACAGGGAAGCATCCCGTATTGTCTTTTCTCAAAATATGGAGATGTGAGGCATATGTAAAACATTTGACATCTGACATGCTCATACCCAAATAAGGTAAATGCTTCTTTGTAGGGTATTTTAAAAAACTAAAGGATATTACTTTTATAAAAGGGATAAGAACAAAGTGCTTGTTGCTCGAAATGTGTCTTTTTGGAGAAAGAGTTTCTTTCAATATGAGTTAGTGGGAGCATGGTGTGACTCAAAAAAATTATAGAACCATTAGAAAATGTTTCCACTCCTACTGAACCATCACAGGATGTATAAGATATTATAGAACCTGTGGAAGAGGCACCAGCCCCATGTAGGTCTGAAAGGCCATACCATTTGCCAATAAGGTATATAGGCATGATATTTTGTTGTTAGATAATGATGAGACTAAGATTTATGAAAAAGGGATGACGAGTCTGAACTACGAGAAATGGTTTGGAGTCATGAGATCTGAAATATAATCCATGTATGACAATCAAGTTTGAAACTTGGTTGATCTGATCGATGGTGTAAAAACCATTGAGTGCAAGTGGATTTTTGTCGAGACCCAAATATGTAAATTCGGATTCTCTGTGTGCTCTGCACTAGTCCAGGATCACATTAGTACACACGGTGTGATAGGAACCTCCTTGGGATGGCCCAATCTTCACGACAGTAGGCTAAAGAACCGAGGATAACTAGCTGCGAACAGCGGGGTAATTAGCTTTATACTTGCCAAGGTTGGATGCGACCAAACGACGGGGAGAGAGACACCGAAACCTTGAGGACTTCGACTCGATCTCCGAACGACCGCAGAACCACAATCCGGGACTAACCCACACAAAAGGCCCGAAAGCCTAGAGCACGAATTAGGGGATCCCAAAGAGATCTCTTCACGAGTCCAAGAAGAATAAGGAAGAACAATGGTATGAGTAAGACACTTAGCAGCTCGGCTGCAAAACTATGGTTTATCAAAATGATTCAAAAAAACTCCCCAATTGTTTAGATAAAAGGGTATTTATACTAGGAACAACCCTCCTAGTTGAGTGTGAAAAGGATTTGGAGTTTCTGAAGGTAGGCTACGTGAAAGGTCTCCACGAGATGAATTCCCGAGGAGGTCTCGCGTGACTGTTAGCCTTCTGAGCAGTCTCCACTAATTCGATCATAACTTCTTATGGGAAAGTCCAAAGGACGTGGGGTTTGTTGCATTGGAAACTATACTTGATAAGCTTTCCATCAAGTACTCATGGACCCCCAGAGCCTTCGGAAATCAAAAGTTATGGTTGCTTCTTTGTGGCTGTAGGTGCGGTCAGCCAGGTGGTCTGATCGTAGCATTGTATTTGTTCCTCATGCGAAGTAGCTTCCTCCGCTTCATGTGTAAACCTAAGTAACATCAATGTAGAACATTTAGGTAGTATAACATCCTGAGATATGTTGAAATCAAAATCAGCTAGGAATGAATTCACCTGTTCTTGTATTTTCTTGGCACGACTTCGTGTAAGTGGACCTTGATTTGTATCCTTTATGCTTGATGGTGAATGGTTGATATGTGATGGAACATGCTGAGCTGGGATGTCCTCATCATCCTCCCCCTCTTGAAAAGGAGTCGTCCTCGACTCTTCTGGTCCAAAGAATGGAGACAGATCGGAGACATTGAAGGTTGGGCTTACACCATACATACTTGGAAGTTCAATTTCATATGCATTGTCATTGATCTTGCGGAGCACTTTGAAGGGACCATCGGCACGTGGCTGCAGCTTGCACTTGCGTTGTTCAGGGAAACGGTCCTTGCGCAAATGCACCCAAACTGAGTCTCCTGGTTCAAATAACATCTTCTTACGCCCCTTGTTGGCACGATTCATGTACATCTTGGTCATCTTTTCTATGTTTGCTTTTGCTCGATCATGAAGCTTCTTGACAAATTCTGCATGTTTGCTTGCATCAAAATTTACACGTTCCTGCATAGGCAAAGGCAAAAGATCGATAGGAGCAGTAGGTTTGAAACCATATACAATCTCAAATGGACAAAGCTTAGTGGTCGAGTGTACTGCCCTGTTGTATGCAAACTCCACGTGAGGCAAGCTTTCCTCCCATAATTTCAAATTTTTCTTGAGAACAGCTCGCAGCAGTGTCGACAATGTTCGGTTAACAACTTTAGTTTGACCATCAGTTTGTGGATGGCATGTCGTAGAGAACAGCAATTTTGTCCCAAGTTTTCCCCATAAGGTCTTCCAAAAGTAGCTCAAAAACTTGGTGTCACGATCTGAAACAATGGTCCGCGGCACGCCATGAAGTCTTACAATTTCCCTGAAAAATAATTCAGCAATATATGAAGCATCATCGCTCTTATGGCATGGAATAAAATGAGCCATCTTGCTAAACCTATCAACAACAACAAAGATGGAATCCCTCCCCCTCTTGGTTCGAGGTAAACCAAGAACAAAGTCCATGGAAATGTCTTCCCATGGCACACTAGGGATAGGTAAAGGAGTATATAATCCATGAGGGTTCAAGCGTGACTTAGCTTTGTGGCATGTTACGCAGCGAAGAACATGTCGCTCAATATCTCTTCTCATCTTAGGCCAAAAGAAGTGATCAGCTAGGACTTGCTCCATTTTCTTGGCACTGAAGTGTCCCATAAGTCCACCAGCATGAGCTTCGTGCACAAGCATGAGACGAACAGAACAATCTGGAATGCAGAGTTTATTAGTCTGAAACAAAAACTCATCATGCAAATGGAATTTTTCCCAGCCCTTGCCAACACAACACTTGGAAAATGGTTCAACAAAATATGAATCAGTAGCATCAAGTTGTGATAGTAAAGCATGACGCCGAGACAAAGCATCTGCTACAACATTATCCTTTCCCTTTTTGTACTTGACAATGTAAGGAAAAGACTCAATGAATTCACTCCATTTTGCATGTCTTCGGTTCAGTTTTAGTTGGCCTTTAAGATGTTTCAAAGATTCATGGTCTGAATGTATTACGAATTCTTTAGGCACAAGGTAGTGTTGCCATGTTTCCAAACTCCTCACAAGAGCATATAATTCTTTATCATAAACTGAATAATTCAGAGTTGGACCACTTAGCTTTTCACTGAAATATGCAATAGGCCTTCCTTCTTGCATGAGCACACCTCCAATCCCTACACCACTTGCATCACATTCAATTTCAAATGTCTTACCAAAATCCGGAGGTGCAAGGAGTGGGGTTGTTGTCAACTTCATTTTTAGCTCTGCAAATGCCTTCTCTTGTGCTTCTCCCCATTTGAAAGGCACTTCTTTCTTTGTCAAGTCATTGATTGGGGCAGCAATGGTACTAAAATCTTGTACAAACCGACGATAGAAGCCAGCAAGGCCAAGGAAAGTTCGCACTTGGCTCACATTTTGTGGAGTCACCCACTCACGAACAGCTTTGATCTTTTCCTCATCCACCTCCACACCTTGACCTGAAACAACAAAGCCAAGAAAGACTACCTTGTCGGTGCAAAAAGTGCACTTGGCAAGGTTAGCATACAATTGTTCCTCACGCAGGACAGCAAGTACACATTGGGTGTGTGCAACATGTTCATCAAGTGACTTGCTGTAAATCAAGATATCATCAAAGTAAACCACAACAAACTTGCCAATAAAAGTTCTAAGTACATGATTCATCAATCTCATAAAAGTACTAGGTGCGTTGGTCAAACCAAAAGGCATCACCAACCATTCATACAGTCCAAATTTGGTTTTGAAGGCTGTTTTCCACTCATCTCCTTCTCTCATTCTGATTTGGTGATAGCCACTTCTCAAGTCAATTTTTGTGAAAATGGTAGCACCACTAAGTTCATCAAGCATGTCATCAAGCCTAGGAATGGGATGTCTATACCTTATGGTGATGTTATTGATGGCTCGACAATCAACACACAGCCTCCATGAGCCATCTTTTTTTGGAACTAAAAGAACAGGAACAGCACAAGGTGATAGACTTTCCTGCACATACCCTTTTTTGATGAGTTCTTGCACTTGGTGCTGAATTTCTTTTGTTTCCTCCGGGTTGGTGCGGTATGGAGCTCTGTTAGGAAGTGAAGCACCAGGAACAAGGTCAATTTGATGCTCGATCCCTCTCTTAGGTGGCAGCCCTGGTGGTACTTCATCCGGGAATACATCCTTATATTCCTGCAACACATCATAAACAACACTTGGCAATATAGAGTGTAAGTCGTTAGTGGAAAGAAAATTGTCCTTGTACAGGAGTACAAAGAACATGGCATTGGGTTCACTCAATTCTTTTAAATCCCCATTCCTAGCCATCATGACTAATCCCTCTTTTCCCATTGGCTTGGTTCTTTGTAGCTGTGGAGTTTTATTTGGCTTTAGATTCACTCCCTCACTATGTTTGTGGGTCACTCGTAAGTGGTTCTCACTCTCTCGCTGTTTTCTTTTTACATCATCCTTCAATATCTCCTCCGGTGTCAAAGGAAGCAAAGTGCTTCGCTCTCCTTTGTACATGAGAGATAACTTGTTGGTTCGACCAAAAATCTAAACATCACGATCATATAACCATGGTCTTCCTAGCAGCACTTGGCATGCTTGCATAGGCACCACATCACACTCCACATGATCATTATACTTCCCAATAGAGAAAGGAACTGTCACAACATGGTTTACACGTAGCGTACCACAATCATTAAGCCATTGCATCTTGTATGGATTAGGATGGCGCCGCTGTTTTAACCCCATTCGCTCAACCAATTCTTGACTTGCAATATTGTTGCAGCTACCATTATCAACAATAATTCTGCACAACTTGTCCTTGATCATGCCTCGAGTATGGAAGAGATTGTGTCGCTGTCCATTCTCTTCTTTTACAGCAGTAACACTAAGCACTCGAAGAGAAATAAAGCAATTATTATCACCTTCGTCGGGTTGGATCTCACTCCCATCATTGCCCACTGTTTCTTCTTGTATGCCATCTTCTTCTTGCTCACTTTCAGATTCCCATTCACCTTGTTCATTTACTATCATAGTCCTCCTACTTGGACATTGTGCATCAACATGTCCACGACCATGGCACTTATGGCACACAATTTCTTGGCTACGTGCATAGGAAGCAGCAGCCGAAGCAACAGAAGGGGCTGCTGTACTTGCAGCAAGGCGTTGTTGAATGGCAGGTGAAGAAGCTGTAGAAACCGTTGTCTTTGCAGGAGCAATGGATGGAGAAGTTCTAGGTGCAGCACCTTGGGACCGACCTCCAACAACAGAGGTACCTTGCTGCTGCCTATGCCATGGAGCTGAGATAGGTCGGCTTCCATAAGACCTTCCATGTCCCTCTTGCTAAATTTTTCTCTCGGTGCGCATAGCTTGATCAACAAGGTCTTGCAAATTATTATACGGAAACATCTCAATGAAACCAGAAATTTCTTGATTGAGACCATTCAAAAATCTTGCCATTTTTGATTCAGGATCCTCTCTAATTCCAGTTCGCACTAACAGCAACTCCATCTCCTTATAATAATCATCAACCGAATTGGATCCTTGCTTCAAAGTTTGCAACCTATTGCGAAGGTCACGCTGATAGCTTGATGGCACAAAACGCCTCCTCATCTCTTGCTTCATCTCTTCCCATGTGTTGATATATTCACGCCCCAACACAAGCTGATTCTCCTGTATTTGATTCCAACAAGTGAGAGCATAACCAGAGAACTCAACTGAGGCAAGATTTACACGCCTCTAATCAGAGAGATTATGTACCCTAAAAATTTGATCACACTGCTCAGCCCACTCAAGATATGCATCTGCATCTTCTCGTCCAGTAAATTTTGGGATACTCAACTTGACACGAGCAATGCTGTCCGGATCATCCCTATTGTGACGACCACGGTGATGTTCCCTTTCTTCATGTGAGAGACCATGTGGTCGTGATCCCATGAGAATGATGAGTAATTGACAATGGTGTAGGTTAGTCGAGTTTGGTTTGGGTGGTTTTGACCATGTCGTTGCGTGGTGCAACGGGGTCGGTCGATTTGGTCAAACTTGGTCGTTTGGGCTTAGGTCATTTATTCTAATGCTTCGACAGGTTTGGACTTCATCATGGGTAAGCATGATGTGTTTATGCTATTTTATGCTTTCATGTGTCGAGCGGTGCTATGTGATGTGTTTCTTGTCTGTGTGGCTGCAGGACATCGAGCGGAGTCGTGGCGAGACACGGTGGACCGGACTAGGCGCAGGTGGCGCTGAGGTCAGAACGGTCAGGATGTGTCGAAGACGACGTGGACTCGAGGTGGTTGCGAGGCGTGCAAGACAAGGAGCGCGGAAGCTTCCCGGAAGGTGCAGAAGGGGCGAAACGGGAATTTCGCAAGGCTGCACAAGCGGGAGCGGGCTCCGTTGGATTTAGCCGGCGTAACGGGGCGGAGACCCGTTAGCCATGGGCTATAAAAGGAGAGGAGGGGCTGCATGCCCATTTGAGCACTTGTAAGGAATTAGGGTTTACACTAGTCAAAAGAGGCTTTGGGAAGGTTGTTTCCTTTAGCTCTTTAGTTGGTGTGAGTTGGTGGAGGCAGAGTGTGCTCCCTCTGTTGTCCTCTACGATGGTTTCTAGGTGTGAGTCCTAGTGGGTGTTCTTCCTCCCTCCATGGATGAGTGTGTGTTCTTGAGTTGAGAGAGTGAGGAGATGGATTGAGAATCTTGTAATCATTCCTCTGTATTCAATCGTGTCATCGGGACTCCTATGTATTCCTTGTGATTCAATGAATGAAATCTGGAGTTTTGGGTTTCAGTTCGTAGCCTCTGTTCTTCTTTTCCCTTTGTGCAAGATTTCTTGATTTTCATGGTTTTGAGTTCTTGCTTGCTGAAGAGTGCCAAAATGGGTTGCTATGACATGGGTGATGCTCAAAAGCCATTTGGCTATTTAATCCCAAGAGCAAACCGAGTTTGATTCTCAGATTTCAGTTTTGGCCTTCCTCTGTTCATGTGTTGCCTTCCTAGGTTTTGGTGCTGTTCTTGATTCCCTTGTTGAGATGGCTTGAAATTTGGTATGAAGAGTCCAGAGGCTATTAATTAGCTATCCTCAAAATTTCATAGCCAAAGGATCAACGGTTGGGGAGTAATTTGGTTTTTGGCTCGGGTTGTGCAAAAATTCAGATTTTTACCCATAATCTGAAATTCTTGCTTCTTGGTTTGATTCTCTTGTTTCCCAAGGTCCCCTTACTATTTAGTATGTTGTAGTAAGGCCTTGGATCAAAAAGATTGAGAGCAAACCTATTTTTTAGCCAAAAATCCGAAGTCTCAAAGTTCCAGCCTGAAATTCCCGTTTGCTGTTTTTCTCGAGAGGTACTACCGCTCCTGGAGCGGTACTACCGCTCATAGGTACTACCGCTCGGACCAGCGGTACTACCGCTCAGCGGTACTACCGCTTGACCAAGCGGTACTACCGCTTGAGGTCAGAATTTTCCCGATTTGATTTTTCTCGCTTGCTGGTCTCTGTATTTGTGTTTTTCCTGCTGCTGGGGTGTCTTGTGAGCACTGGTCTTCTACCTTCATAGCTCCCATAGCTATTGGAGAAGAAGATACGTGTTGGGGGCAATTTTTAGAAAACGACATTCACCCCCCCTCTGTCGCCATTTCGGTCCAACAATTGGTATCAGAGCCGGTTAGCTCTAATTCATAGATCTTAACCGGTCTCAAGAGCCATGGCGACGGACAAGTACTCGACCAAGCCGCCCGTGTTCGATGGCATCGATTACCCCTTCTGGAAGAGCCGAATGGAGACATACATCCAGGCCCAGGGGTATGCCATCTGGCGGAAGGTCAAGGTACGATTCGCTGTTCCTGCCGATGAGAACATCAATGCCGGGAACATGGCTGATGTTGAGGCGAATGCAAAGGCAAGGAACATCATCATCCAGGGGTTGAGTCGTAGCGAGTTTGACCGTATATCTCACCTGTCGTCCGCCTACGACATCTGGGTGACCCTCGACGCATACCATGAGGGCACCACCCAGATCAAGACGGTTCGACAGGACCAGTTCAAGCGCGAATACAACAAATTCGAGATGCTTGCTGGTGAGTCCCTGGACGAGTGCTTTTCGCGATTTCACAAAATCTTGAGCAACCTCCGAGCGGTCGGTCTCACATACCCCGACTCGGACAACGCTCGTCAGATGCTCGCGGCACTCGATCTGCGCGTGTGGGAGATGAAGGTGACCACCATCAAAGACACGACAGACCTCTCGACCCTGACTCTTGACGCGTTGTACTCGCGCCTCAAGACTCACGAGATTGACGTTGTCTCTCGTCGGTCGAAGTCACAGTCGATGGCTTTGGTCACCGATCCCAGTCCGGCTTCTGGTTTTTCCGCCGATTCACTTTGTGGGTTCTCCCTAGCTGCTCTATGTGACGTAACTGATGATCAGTTAGAGCAGCTAGAGGATGAACAGCTGGCCCTCCTAGCTCGGAAGTTCTCCCATGCTTACAAGAGGAGGAGGGACAGAAAGAGAGGCGGACCAGTCATCTGCTTCGAGTGTGGTGGCCCCAACCACATTCGAGCAAACTGTCCCAAGCTGGAGAAGGGCAAGAACGACTACGGCGGTTCAGGCAAGAACGACTACACCGACAAGAACCGCAACAAGAAGCCTCCAGCTCAGACGCCGGGAAAGAAGAAGTTCCGCGACTTCGGGAAGGCCAAGAAGCTGTTTCACCGTGTCCTCACCGCCTTCGACGACCTCGACCTCAGCGAGGTGGAGGGATGGAGCGACGACGACGGGACGGGTGACCAAGATCCCAAGAGCGGCGACGACTTCTCCGGCATGTGCTTCATGGCCCTCGAGGGCGAACTTAGCGACAGCGAGCTGTACTCCGACTCGGACGAGGTATGTCCCTCCTATGACCAACTTAATGAAGCTTTCCTTAAGCTAGGAGGTTTTCATGCTAGAGCTAGGACTAGGTGTACCGAGTTAGAGAAGGAAGTAGATAGACTGTCACGGGAGCTTACTTCTCTTACATCTGCTCCCTCCCGTGACGACTGTGATACATGCTGTGCCTTGCTGGGTGATTTGGAGAAGTTAAGGACCTCGCATGATAGTGTGCCCTCCGAGCTTGATTCTATTAAGGTGGAGAATGTTAGTCTGCTTGCTGAGTTAGAGTTGAGTAGGATGGCTGTTACCCTACTTACTACTGATGAGACTACTTCTCCCACCTCATGTGAGGTTAAGGACATTGCTGCTAGAGGACCTTATGCCATGCTCCTTGATCTGCCCGAGTCTTGTGAAAATTGCAATAATTTAAAGATGAACCTAAAACGGGCAGATCACAAGATTGCTGAGTTGCGTGCTTCTTTACTTGAGCCTATTGATTCATGTTTGAACTGTCCAAAGTTAACTGCTGAACTTGAATATGTCTCAAAACAGTTTCAAGAAATGATTGACAACAACAAGAAAATGGCTCAGTATGCGACTAAGGATTCTGTTAGCTCACCATGCATTAGTTGTGATAAACTAAAACTTGAACTCGTTGCTTTGAATGACAAATGTGTGAAGCTAACCAAGGAATTACTAGAGAAGCCACAATCTGGTTGTGATGTGATTGATGGTGTGGGGGAGAAGCCCCAGGGTAAGGGTGAGACGCCTAGAGACGCGAACCAACCTGCTAGTAGTAGGACTGTCCCCTCAGGGTCGGCTGTGCATGCACAAGCCATTCTCTCCTCTACTGTTGGTTCTTCTTCTGCTCCCTTACCTCCTGCTGTTCCCTCTTCTCCCTGCTCTTCTTGCACCTCTCTCTTTCGGGAGTGTCAGTACCTTATGAACACTCTCGAGAGATTTGTAGGCGGCAAGAAGAAGCTTAATCTTATTCTAGACCAGTCCAAGATTTGCAGATTTAATCAGGGTCTAGGATATGACTATTATGAGGATATGAGGAAGCATCCACCTGCTGTGCTTAGACCCATAGCACCAGGTGTGATCAAGACCGAGCCCAGGACCGAGAAAGTCCAATTTAAGTCAGCGGGCTATGTCCAGGGGATTTCTGACAGCAAGGTGATTGCACCTGCTGCTTCGGCCTCTCAGAAGGCGAAGCCTGACCGTGCTACTTCTACCTCTCAGAGGATGAAGTATCACTGCACCTTCTGTCAGAAGGATGGACACACGGTTGATCGATGCTTCAGGCGCGCCAAGATCGCGCGTAGAGACCGTGTTGAGTCTCCTAGGCGTATTCAGGGTCAGCCCCAGATCCTGAGTGCACCTAGGACCAGCACGAGGTCTAGGTTTACTGCTGTTGATGGGTTTGGGCAGCATCGAGGACTTGGTTTTTCTGAGTCTTCTGTTTTTCGTCCTCATGCTGCTCCTGGTCATGACTTCCGCCGTCCTGAGGGTACATCTCGTTTCCCCCGTCGAGACAGTTACCCGCGGCGTGTTCAGCGTGTTGCCGGTGTTCCGACTCGCTCTCCCGTAGAAGTCGGACCCCGCAACAGCTTCAGGTCTGCTCACAGACCTTCTGCTTCCTTGAGTCATGGAGAACGTAGGGTAGATAGAGGTCAGTCGTGCTTGACTACTTCATCTGCTCGACGTGTTGTTCAGTATTGGGTGCCAAAATCACTTTTGATTTATCCCAGTACTGAGACTTTACTCTCTGTTTGACTCAGGTTCGCCGGGCAGGGAAGGGAAAGGTTTGGCTTGTAGACTCCGGTTGTTCTCGTCATATGACCGGAGACTCCCGTTGGTTTTCTTCCCTTGCCCGTGCTCCAGGTGATGAGACGATCACCTTCGGAGATGCTTCATCTGGGCGCGTCATCGCCAAAGGTACTGTGCGCATTAATGATTCTTTCATTTTGAAAGATGTAGCCTTGGTTAGTAAGCTGCAGTACAATTTGCTTTCAGTTTCTCAGCTTACCGATGACGGTTTCGAGGTGAGCTTTAAGAAAAATGCTTGTAAAATTCTTGATTCTTCGGGTAGTCTGGTTTGCGGAATTTCTCGTTATGGGAGGATCTTTCGTGCTGATTTTTCTGAGTCTTCTGGTGATTCTCTCAGGTGTTTAGTTGCTTCTGAGTCCCGCGACCTCTCTTTCTGGCATAGGAGACTTGGTCATATTGGATTTGACCATTTGACCCGAGTTAGCGGCCACGATCTCATTCGTGGTCTGCCTAAACTCAAGATGGTCAAAGATCTTGTTTGCTCTCCATGCCGGCACGGCAAGATGGTTGCCGCTTCTCACCCTCCGGTCACAGTTACTATGACCGATGCACCGGGACAGCTGCTCCACATGGACACAGTTGGACCAGCTCGAGTGCAGTCAGCAGGAGGGAAGTGGTATGTTCTTGTTGTGGTCGATGACTTCTCGAGGTATTCTTGGGTGTTTTTCTTAGCCTCGAAGGATGAGACGTTTTCACATTTCCGAGGTCTTTTCAGTAGGCTTTCTGTTGAGCTCCCAGGTGCCTTACGAGCGATCCGCAGTGACAATGGCACGGAGTTCAAGAATTCCTACTTTGAGAGTTTCTGTGGTGAGACAGGTGTAGAGCACCAGTTCTCTTCTCCATACGTCCCTCAGCAGAATGGCGTTGTGGAGAGAAAGAACCGTACCTTGGTCGAGATGGCCAGGACGATGCTTGATGAGTACTCTACACCGCGGAAGTTTTGGGCTGAGGCTATAGCCACCGCGTGCCATGTCTCAAATCGAGTATTTCTTAGGGCACACTTGCACCGCACTTCTTATGAGCTGAGATACGGGCGAAAGCCCAGCGTCTCTCATTTTCGTGTTTTTGGTTGCAAGTGCTTTATTCTGAAGTCCGGGAATCTAGACAAGTTCGAATCACGTTCTTGTGATGGCATCTTTCTAGGTTACTCGCCTTCTTCGCGGGCTTATAGGGTTTGGAACTGCGAGTCTAGTAAAATGGTAGAGACCTGTGAGGTGACCTTTGACGAGGCCAGTCCGGGGACTAGGCCCGATATCTCAGGTTCTTTAGAGCAGTCCGAGACCATCTTTGTGGATGATGAGGATGACGGAGACGACGGTTGTCTACCTGATCCTGTCCCTCATCCACCCCTTGAGGTGCCGTCTTCCACCGCACCTCGAGGTGATCAGCCCATGCCTTCTGCTTCTTCTGGAGCTGGTGGCTCTGTTCCTACCTCGTCAGCTCACGAGGTAGAGGCCACTTCTTCATCTCATCCTGGACCTCCTAGACATATCCAGAAAGCTCATCCTTCAGAGCAGATCATTGGAGACCTTTTCGAGCGTGTAACCCGCTCAAAATCTGGCTTATCTCAATTCTGTCTCCATTCTGCTTTCATTGCCTCCTTTGAGCCCAAAGATGTCTCTCATGCTTTATCTGATGAGTCTTGGGTCAATGCCATGCATGAGGAGCTAGAAAATTTCGAGAGGAACAAGGTCTGGTCGCTTGTCGAGCCCCCGCGAGGTCACAATATTATTGGGACTAAGTGGGTGTTCAAGAACAAGCAGAGCGAGGATGGAGTGGTTATTCGAAACAAGGCTAGACTGGTTGCTCAGGGGTTCTCACAGGTTGAAGGTCTAGATTTCGAGGAGACCTTTGCCCCTGTAGCTAGACTTGAAGCCATTAGAATCCTGCTTGCCTTTGCAGCTTCTAAGGGTTTCAAGCTTTACCAGATGGACGTCAAGAGTGCCTTTCTCAATGGCCTTATTGAGGAAGAGGTCTACGTCCGACAGCCTCCTGGTTTCGAAAACCCCAAATACCCAAACCATGTCTTCAAGCTTTCCAAAGCGTTGTATGGACTTAAGCAGGCCCCCAGGGCTTGGTATGAGAGGCTTAAGTCCTACTTGTTGAGTCATGGGTTTGAAATGGGTAAAGTTGATAAGACCTTGTTCATCCGCCGGCTTGGCGCTGACCTTCTGCTCGTCCAGATCTATGTCGATGACATTATCTTTGGCGGCTCTTCCCATACTCTGGTTTCCCAGTTCTCGGATGTCATGAGCACCGAGTTTGAAATGAGTATGATGGGTGAGTTGACCTTCTTCCTTGGCTTCCAAATTAAGCAGACTCGGGAGGGTACATTTCTTCATCAAGGAAAGTACACTCGTGACCTCCTGAAGCGCTTTGATATGAGTGATGGTAAGCCGGTGTCAACTCCCATGGCTTCGACAGCCTATCTTGACCCAGATGAGGATGGCGAGCCAGTTGATCAGAAAGAGTTCAGAAGTATGATCGGCTCCCTTCTTTACCTCACCGCCTCGAGACCAGACATACACTTCTCAGTGTGTCTGTGTGCTCGCTTTCAGGCTTCTCCTCGCGTATCTCACCGCCAAGCGGTGAAGCGCATCTTTCGGTACCTTCGAGCTACCATTGACTATGGTATCTGGTACTCTTCCTCTTCTTGTCTTTCCTTGAGAGCCTTTTCGGATGCAGATTTTGCCGGCTGTAGGATAGATAGGAAGAGCACTTCTGGCACTTGCCAATTCATTGGCACTTCTCTCGTTTCCTGGTCTTCGAGGAAGCAGTCCGGTGTTGCACAGTCCACTGCAGAGGCCGAGTACGTTGCTGCTGCCAGTTGTTGCAGCCAGGTGCTTTGGATGGCTTCGACCCTGCGGGACTTTGGGTTAGTTATCGACAGTGTTCCACTCTTTTGTGATAACACTTCTGCGATTAACATTGCTAAGAACCCAGTGCAACACTCTCGGACCAAACACATTGATATCCGTTTCCACTTCCTTAGAGACCATGTAGAGAAGGGTGATATAGTGCTCCAGTTTGTGGAGAGTGACCACCAGTTGGCTGACATTTTCACCAAGCCTTTGGACAGTTCGAGGTTTTCAGCTCTGCGGGGAGAGCTTGGGGTGGTTTGTCCTTACGGACTGTAGTGAGGGGGAGCTTGGGCTTTACTGCTTTACTATATTGATTATGCTTCTGTCTCATTTCTGTTGCATTGCACTCGGGGTGCATTTGGGTTTAGTCCTTCCAGCATAGGTTAGAGTGCTTCTCTTGCCGAGATGCTTAGACTTCTAACTCTTATCTTGTGCTTCCAGGATTAGCTGCTTCTTATCTCACTAGGTCGAGCTCACTCACTTCTTGTAGGTTCTAGCGAGGGTTGGGCCACCCTCGGGTAGACAGGGTACGTGTTTGCTCTCTAGTGTGTGATTTACAGTCAGCTGATTGTCCTGGAGTCATATGGGGTAGATGAGAGTCAGTCTGAGCCATAGTTGTCTCTATATCTTATCTATGCTTTAAGGACTGCCTGTTTTGGTTTTTTTTGCCAGCTTTTCGATTTATTGCTTTGGTTCAGGGAGAGTTCATTTGGGAGCTTCTGGAGCTTAATTGTGACTTAACTCAACTTGAACTAAAAGTTGCATGTCATGTTGAGGGGGAGCTAGATTTTTCTTGCATTTTCAGCATTCTAGCATTATAATCAATCTGCATTGAGCCTTGATCATTATCCTGTTATGACATGCTTCAATGCTTTACACCTTGCCATGACTTGTGCTTAGCTTGCTAAATTTATCATGACTTCATATGTGTAGACTAGCGTTTGCTATGATAAGTTAAGTAAAATTGATCAACTTAAATTAAACTTGTCATGGTAGCATTTGAGTTTAGTCTTTCTTGAGCTATCCCTTTATGATTCATGCCATGTCAAATAGGCTGAGTAGAGCGTTGAATCTATATTGAGCCTTAGATTGAGCTGTTTAGTCTCTTGATGATGCTGAGTTAGTACAATCTGTTAAAAAGCAAAAAGATCGGTTTTGTGCGAAAAAACTGATCTCACCAATTCTCTCCTATGAGACGGCTTGCCATTGCACTTGGCATGAACTTAGGGGGAGTTTTGGATGACCTAGACTATCTTCTTAAGCTCATGGCTTGGAGTAGTCGCATAAGGCTTGAGACCTAGCACATGATAAAACAAAAATCTGGTTGGCAACAACCATGAATTTCAAAAGAAAATATGTCATTTGTGCTCCATTTGCTTAAGCTTCAAAAAGAACCAAGTACTTTAACCAAAGTTTCAATCTTGAGCTTATAGCACTCTATTTGGACTCAATGTTAGCTTCCTTGTTCCGCTTAGCTTATTGACATGGCCTGCATCATCCTTGGATATCTCTAGTTAGACTTTGCTCATTGATGACTTGACTTGCTCACTTAATGTACTTCACTTTTAGATTGTTATCTATGTGTTCTAGCTGGCTTATATATATGTTGTCATGATCTAGATAGCGTTTTATTGAGTTATGGCTTGGTGTAGTACTTGTTGGTCATATTGGATAATTCTCATGGCTCTAAATGCTTAGAATAAACAAACTTCAGCCATATTCATCCATTGACATGTCACATTTCTCTCTTTTGCATCCTTGATGCGTTTATTGCCAAAAGGGGGAGAATAGAGAAGAAAAAGCTAGTTGGGATCATTTTGAGCTTTGGAGATCAATTTGCTCTTTCAGTTGTTGCTCTAGTGTTCCTTCTGTCGACATGGTCATTTGTTTCATTCTCTTCTTTGGACCATGTTAGATTCGTCAAACTCAAACTCTTCTTCTTGCTTTTTCCGAGTTTGTCAATATACTCATCAAGGGGGAGATTGAGAGACCATGTGGTCGTGATCCCATGAGAATGATGAGTAATTGACAATGGTGTAGGTTAGTCGAGTTTGGTTTGGGTGGTTTTGACCATGTCGTTGCGTGGTGCAACGGGGTCGGTCGATTTGGTCAAACTTGGTCGTTTGGGCTTAGGTCATTTATTCTAATGCTTCGACAGGTTTGGACTTCATCATGGGTAAGCATGATGTGTTTATGCTATTTTATGCTTTCATGTGTCGAGCGGTGCTATGTGATGTGTTTCTTGTCTGTGTGGCTGCAGGACATCGAGCGGAGTCGTGGCGAGACACGGTGGACCGGACTAGGCGCAGGTGGCGCTGAGGTCAGAACGGTCAGGATGTGTCGAAGACGACGTGGACTCGAGGTGGTTGCGAGGCGTGCAAGACAAGGAGCGCGGAAGCTTCCCGGAAGGTGCAGAAGGGGCGAAACGGGAATTTCGCAAGGCTGCACAAGCGGGAGCGGGCTCCGTTGGATTTAGCCGGCGTAACGGGGCGGAGACCCGTTAGCCATGGGCTATAAAAGGAGAGGAGGGGCTGCATGCCCATTTGAGCACTTGTAAGGAATTAGGGTTTACACTAGTCAAAAGAGGCTTTGGGAAGGTTGTTTCCTTTAGCTCTTTAGTTGGTGTGAGTTGGTGGAGGCAGAGTGTGCTCCCTCTGTTGTCCTCTACGATGGTTTCTAGGTGTGAGTCCTAGTGGGTGTTCTTCCTCCCTCCATGGATGAGTGTGTGTTCTTGAGTTGAGAGAGTGAGGAGATGGATTGAGAATCTTGTAATCATTCCTCTGTATTCAATCGTGTCATCGGGACTCCTATGTATTCCTTGTGATTCAATGAATGAAATCTGGAGTTTTGGGTTTCAGTTCGTAGCCTCTGTTCTTCTTTTCCCTTTGTGCAAGATTTCTTGATTTTCATGGTTTTGAGTTCTTGCTTGCTGAAGAGTGCCAAAATGGGTTGCTATGACATGGGTGATGCTCAAAAGCCATTTGGCTATTTAATCCCAAGAGCAAACCGAGTTTGATTCTCAGATTTCAGTTTTGGCCTTCCTCTGTTCATGTGTTGCCTTCCTAGGTTTTGGTGCTGTTCTTGATTCCCTTGTTGAGATGGCTTGAAATTTGGTATGAAGAGTCCAGAGGCTATTAATTAGCTATCCTCAAAATTTCATAGCCAAAGGATCAACGGTTGGGGAGTAATTTGGTTTTTGGCTCGGGTTGTGCAAAAATTCAGATTTTTACCCATAATCTGAAATTCTTGCTTCTTGGTTTGATTCTCTTGTTTCCCAAGGTCCCCTTACTATTTAGTATGTTGTAGTAAGGCCTTGGATCAAAAAGATTGAGAGCAAACCTATTTTTTAGCCAAAAATCCGAAGTCTCAAAGTTCCAGCCTGAAATTCCCGTTTGCTGTTTTTCTCGAGAGGTACTACCGCTCCTGGAGCGGTACTACCGCTCATAGGTACTACCGCTCGGACCAGCGGTACTACCGCTCAGCGGTACTACCGCTTGACCAAGCGGTACTACCGCTTGAGGCCAGAATTTTCCCGATTTGATTTTTCTCGCTTGCTGGTCTCTGTATTTGTGTTTTTCCTGCTGCTGGGGTGTCTTGTGAGCACTGGTCTTCTACCTTCATAGCTCCCATAGCTATTGGAGAAGAAGATACGTGTTGGGGGCAATTTTTAGAAAACGACATTCACCCCCCCTCTGTCGCCATTTCGGTCCAACATCATGGCCAGCACGTCGGCGATGATCATGGCGCCGCTCAAACCGCCCATTATTTGCAAAAGGATTTTCATTATTGTCATATCCCTCATCATGGTCATAATCATCAAATTCTTCATCATCAAAATGCACACGGTGGTCACGACCACGCCTGTGATATCCTCCTCCATGCCGGCCATTGTGACCAGCACGCCTACCACCACCACGACCATCTCTGAAGTGGACATGGAAGTCATGTCCAGCACCAGAATTTTCACCATCAGATTCTTCATGTTGATGACGTGGATCCCTTCCGGCCGCTGCTGGGAGACGTTCATTGAACATCCTCTCCATGGCCTCCAACAGTGAGTTTTGTAGTTGTCGTAACTCAGCCCGCGCAACTGGTGGTTCATTGTCTCCATGACGACCACCCCCAACACTCAAATCATTGGATCCTGCCATGTTAGAACTATGAAGAAAAAAAATTGGAATAGGTAAAATTTGTGGAATCACACAACCTCACCTCTTACTTACCAAAGCTCTTGCTCATTCTCAAGGACTGTGAGTGCGCAAAAGTGATAGTAACCCAGCTGTGGTTAAGCGGTTGAAAGGTTTACGAGTCGAGAGGTCCGATTTTCAGATTTTTGTGGAGCTATAGGTGGCTGTTCAAGGAAGGCTGCGGTACTGTAACCAAGTGGCGTAAACCGTTCAAAAGATATGTAAACGTTGCTGTTAAGAACACCACAAACTTGTGTATGCAGAACTGAAATTTTCAGTTTTGTAATCCGCAACACAGCCCCTACTTTTCACTTCTTTTCTCTTCTCTTTTTTTGACTCTTTCTTTCTTCTCTTTTTTTTTTGTTTTTTTGACACTAACAGGGGTGCGGATAACAAATAAACAAAACACTATATAAGTAAAGATGGTGACTAGCAACTTGATGAACACAACGACACAAAGGTAACAGTACCGTGAAAAGGCTATGGGATTTTTTTGTGGCTTTTTCAGTGGACTCTAGGAGATGAACAAAACAATAACATATGATGGTAAGACCTACCGTGACAACCTTGCTCTGATTACCACATGATAGGAACCTCCTTGGGATGGCCCAATCTTCACGATAGTAGGCTAAAGAACCGAGGATAACTTGCTGTGAACAGCGGGGTAATTAGTTTATACCTGCCAAGGTTGGATGCGACCAAACGACGGGGAGAGAGACACCGAAACCTTGAGGACTTCGACTCGATCTCCGAACGACCGCATAACCACAATCCGGGACTAACCCACACAAAAGGCCCGAAAAGCCTAGAGCACGAATTAGGGGATCCCAAAGGGATCTCTTCACGAGTCCAAGAAGAACAAGGAAGAACAATGGTATGAGTAAGACACTTAGCAGCTCGGCTGCAAAACTATGGTTTATCAAAATGATTCAAAAAACTCCCCAATTGTTTAGATACAAGGGTATTTATACTAGGAACAACCCTCCTAGTTGAGTGTGAAAAGGATTTGGAGTTTCTGAAGGTAGGCTAGGTGAAAGGTCTCCACGAGATGAATTCCCAGGAGGTCTCGCGTGACTGTTAGCCTTCTGAGCAGTCTCCACTAATTTGATCATAACTTCTTATTGGAAAGACCAAAAGACGTGGGGTTTGTTGCATTGGAAACTAGACTTGATAAGCTTTCCATCAAGTACTAATGGACCCCCAGAGCCTTCGGAAATCAAAAGTTATGGTTGCTTCTTTGTGGCTGTAGGTGCGGTCAGCCAGGTGGTCTGATCGTAGCATTGTATTTGTTCCTCATGCCAAGTAGCTTCCTTCGCTTCATGTGTAAACCTAAGTAACATCAATGTAGAACATTTAGGTAGTATAAAATCCTGAGATATGTTGAAATCAAAATCAGCTAGGAATGAATTCACCTGTGCTTGTATTTTCTTGGCACGACTTCGTGTAATTGGACCTTGATTTGTATCCTTTATGCTTGATGGTGAATGATTGATATGTGATGGAACATGCTGAGCTGGGATGTCCTCATCACAGTGGAAACATGATGAAATATTCACCATATCACGCTTAACTAAGAAAAGACTCAAATATTATTACTTATCAGAGTTGCAACCTTATGGCCAAACTTACAAATAATAGCCTGAAGGGTTTAAAAAACTAGTAGTGAAAAGACAACGAAATTGAAGTGGCCATTTGACATGCCCACAGACAAGAAATCGTCGAAGTATCCTTCTTTAAGTACCCCTGGTAGCTATGGCTCTTCTTCAGCAACTGAGCAAATATGGATATAGCCGTGAGTACATAGAGTACTCGACAAGTCGTTTGTAACAAAATACAATATAATTATGCAAGGCTTAACAAATCAGGGCTGAATAGTTATTTTTGCAGAAAATGTCAATTTGAAGTAAATACAATAAATAGATTGGAAGCGCATTTAAGAAACTGACATAATAAGTAAACAAATAAATAATCAATGATTCAAATAGACCTCAGGTGAATTGACAATTCACTTCCCACCCATCTTACTTTACAACCAAACCAAAAATTTTAGAAAAATCTAACCCTTGTATGAAATCACTGAGCATTATCCATAATCGGGGACATGGCTATTCAAATAGTTTTATACTCTGCATAGATTGCAAAATTTTACTCATACGAGATAATGCACTTACTATGTTGGCCAATACACGCTTCCTTAGGCGCGCGACAAAGTGATTATCACAAGACCTTTACAATGCTTAATTTTAAATTAACTTCACCCATTAAGGTTTTGTTACTGGGTAGGCTAACCACCTAATCGGGAAAAGCCCCCCTTGCGCCGTGTGGAGAAGTACCAATAATCGAATTTACCATCCACATCATCTAAATGATGAAATTAAAGTAGAACCTCATGAATTAATCAGCCATATTCATCCCATACTAGGCATATAGTTGCATGGTAAGGCTTAGATATTATCCAGGTGAGACATCCACATCTCAAAAAGTGCTAGCCACACTTCCCCATTTACTGCACCATCACCCACTCAAGTGAAAACCATTTTGTATAACCAATACTAATGATATTACCCATGTCACAATACTCAAATTTTATAACTGTGGCTGACCACCACTATTCAATATCTCATTAAGTCAAAATTAATTAATTAATCCACATGTGATAATGAGTCCAACGTATTATAAGTATGGCTAGCATATTAAACATACAACCCATGTGACAACTAGTATTGTATCACTAGATAAATACCCATCTTATTATGGTAATGGAATCATGGTATTCAAATTATTAAGGTGGAATTAATCAAGTTGGACAATAACTATCAGGTGCAAATGTTTGTATTAAAATAGCAGTGCAAGATAATTTAAAATAAAATAATAAATATATAAATTTGAAAACTAGGTTCAACATAATCAAATGTCACAACTTGCCTTAGTCTTGCTCAGTTACCAACTTTGGCTCTTTTGTTCCCGCTTCTACTTCTTTGAAGACGTCATCTAACGAGGGAGAAAGTGAATGAAACACAAATAAATCCAAATAAACTCTAAAAACTATAAAATAAGAATCAAAAGATAGAGCACAATTTTGAATGAATTTTTAAATAAGAATCAGGTCAATCGGAGCTAGGACAAAATAGAACGGGCCTTTGGAAAATTTTTCAGAAAATAAATTCCTGGAAATTGAGAAAAGCTACTGTGCTGTGGACCGGGTCTATGGAATAGTGCTAGTCTTCGGTGGACTTGTTGCATGGAACAGTGAGCCGGACACTAAGGTGGTTGCTTCATCAATGAGGTATTTTTCAATATTCTACCATTATCTACATATGTTTACATACGAATTATTGTTGTTGCTTCTATTTTTTTATCATATACTCTTATTAGTACGATTGCAACGTAGTTTGATCATGGATTATTTTGGTTTTGCGTAATACTATTTGTTTTATGCTTCTGATTCCACCCAAGCTCTATTTTATTCCTGGGTCTGCCGTTGCTTGGTGGTGTAGGTGTCGTGGTGGCTTGGCAGTGATGAGAGAAAATTTGAATTAGGCGCGATGGCAACAAGGAAGATGGCGGCGAGAACGAGGTCAGAATGGTTGCGATGTAAGGGGCGACGAGTGGACCACTGAGATGGCTCTAATGGTGATGTGATGATAGCAGCCAAGCCATGGTTTGCACGAATTGGGGAGTTTTCAGGTTTGGTCATCGGTGGACTGTGGGGCCTAAATTTGTAGCCCTTGATTTTTGAATGGATGGGCTGGATGTATAGAATGATACGTGGTGACACTTCCGTGTAATGTCATGGGTTACGAATCCACCATGCGTTGCTTGTTTGAGCATACAAACAACCCAAAGAGCCGCCAATTGCACTTTGTCATTAATAGCACATCATGTATTTTTCTTAAAAAAACTTAATAGAACATCATGATGATTGCATGGGGCCCACCCCACCACTCACAGCGTGCGGGCTGTCTGCGCTAGGCGGACGTCTGGCGGCTAGCAAATTCGTGTGATCTACTTACTGACGAGTGACGACAGTAGGGCGCACCACGTTTGGAAATCAAAATGTAGGAACGATCAAAAGAGGCAATACTGACAGCAGGAGAAAGGGGAAAAAATAGTACGTTGGTCAGGAAAAGCGCCCTCTCCCGACTTCAGAACAACGGGCATGACAACCGTGGCGACGGCACGGCGCACAGCCGTACGGCCTTGGGCGCCGTGAGCCCGAACACGTCGTCCATGTCAAGCTCGTGCGGCTCCATCCCGCCGGGCAGCGACCAGTCGCAGCAATGCAGCATCTGCGCGAGTCCGAGCTCCACCGCATACATCCCCAGCTGCATCCCCGGGCACGACCGCAGCCCGGTCCCGAACGGCAGGTATTGGAAGTCTCCCCCCTTGAAGTCCACGTCGGCGCTCTCGTCCGCGAACCGCGACGGCCGGAATTCCCCGGCGTCCGGCCAGTGCTTCTCGTCGCGCGCCATGGCCCAGGCGTTGATCCAGACACGGGACTTGCGCGGGATGACGTAGCCCCCGATGGCGCAGTCCTGGAGGCACTCGCGGAGGAGGAGCGGGAGTGGCCGTGGAGGCGGAGCACCTCCTTGGTGACGCACCGGAGGTGGGGAAGATTGTCGAGGTCGCTCTCGTGGACCTTGCGGTTGAGGCCTACCACGCCAGCGAGCTCGTCCTGGGCGCGCTTCAGCTCGCCGGGGCTGCGGAGCAGCTCCGACAGCGCCCACTCCATGGTGGAGGCCACTGTCTTCGTACCGCCGAACATGATGTCCTGCATGGAGTGATGTACCAATACATGCGGCACAGTCAATGGTTAGCTCATATATGTCGTAGGTGCAAATGCTGTCACTACAAGCCTACAAGGTAGCTATTGGTAACTGGTACGTGCCATGATTAACCCTTTGATGTTGTCCCTGGTGAGCTGGAGGTCTCCAAGCTCGACTCCGTCAGCTCTCCTATCGCTTCTGGGGGTGTCGACGAGGTAAGCAATCATGTCGTCCACCATGTCAGGCGCGGATAGATCGCCGCCCCTCCATTTGGCCGGCCAGGTGTTCGTCGATGATCCGGTCGATAAACACGTCGAGCGCGCGCCTTGCCGCCTTCATCCTCCTGTTGACGCCGTTGAGGTCGAGCCAACCGAGGCATGGGATGTAGTCGGCCACGTTGAATGCTAGGAATATCTGCGAGAGCTCCAGGATGATCTCGACGAACTCCTTCTCGTCTTCCTGGCTCTGCGCGCCGAACGCCCCACGGAAGGTCACCTTCGTAGCGAACTTGAACACCAGATCGCCGACGTTGGTGGCGGCTCCACGCTGCTCGGCAATGGACTCGATAAGGGCGTCCACCTCGCTGCGCACGATGCGCCACGAAACGTCGTGCCGGCGGCCGAAGAGCTTCGGGACGCAGAGCTTGCGCATATCGGCATATGTCGCCAGAAAGGGCCGTAGTGCGCGAAAGCCATGTCGGCGAGGTCGTAGGAGACGTACACCATGGCGGCGGTCACCGGCCGGTGCGAGAAGAGGCTGCCATTGTCGTGTAGTATCTCCCTCGCCGTCTCTGGGGATGACACGACGAACACGTTCGCCAAGCCGATGCGGAGATAGAAGAAGCCGCCGTGGATCTTGGCGAGCTTGGCCAGGGCGCGGTGGGTGAAGTGCTGCACGGCCATGAGATTGCCCAGGATGGGCAGGCCGGTAGGCCCGGGCGGGAGACGGCGGGTGATGCTACGTAGTCGACCGGAGCACCAGAGGAAGAGGACGATGCTGATGAGAGTAGCGGAGAGGAGGTAGACATCCTGAGGGTACACCATGTCCGTGGATAGCTTAGTAGCTCACGCACGCAGTGTTCTTATGCGTTTTTTGAGCTTACATTGCAGGGAACATGTCTACATGCATATATAACTGCTGAGCATCCTAGTTTCTTATTAACTAAGTTACCTCGTGGAAAAGCTGAAGTACTAAATAAATCGCGAAACGAAGTGCTATAGAACACTCCAATGTTTTTTTTTTGAAAACCAGTCGGATTCCTATCCTTTGAATTTGTTTTAAGATTCGTGCAGGACCTACGTCATCTCCAATTCCAGCTAATGGGTTTGTCATCTCCTATTGTGGTGCTTCACCAAATTAGAGTTAGGATTCACCGGGTTAGGAATTTAGATTCACCGAAACCCAGATTTAAAGGGAGGTCGGGGCGGCAGAGGCACAACGGTGGATGGCGAGGCAGCTGTGGCGATGCCAGTTGCAGGCTTGGAGGACAGTGGGCGGCAAAGGTAGTGAGGGAGATTATAACGACAAGTAATTAGGAGGCGACAGATGGTGATGGTGGGCAACAGCGGCTGGGAGAGGGGGGGGGGGACAGGGGGATAGGGGTGGAAGTTAGAGTTAGGTTTACATAAGATTTAGGTGGATGAATTTGGAACATTGAATCTATATTCGATGGTTCGAAAATTTGATTGATTTTTGCTGAAATATAATTAAATAATATATAGAAAAACCCATCAGGAAATAGGAAAATTGCACCAGCACCAGCTCCTAATATAGTAGGGGAGAATCGAGGCTGTTGCCGCCACATGCTGACTGACATAGTGACATGCATCTGCTTGTAATTAATTCCCGCCATATGCTGGCTGACATGCATCTGCTCATAATTAATCCCGGTAACTTTATATATCGACAGAAGAAAATCCAAAAGAGGCTGGCAAGATAATTAAGCTGAATGAATAATGTGTCGTAGTCGATCCCGCAAAGGCTTTCGTGTTGCAAGCTGCCAACTGATTTTAGCTACATCTCACATAACCGGCACATCAACGGTGGCGTTGACGGTGGGCCGGGGAGGCAGCGGCAACAAGAGATGATGTGCAACGGTAGCAGCGGTAACAAGACGAGGACGATGCCAAACAGTGTCCACAACAAGGGGAAGAAGTATGCATAAGCTAACTAGACGGCAGATTCGGTGACCGTATCACAGAGGAGCCAGAGGCGGCACTACTACAAAAAGGGTTATTATAGACGGTTCAAAACTGTCATCACAGACTGTTTCTGAACCATCTAAATTTATAAGTCTGTAATAACAGGTGGTTATCATTATCACAGACGGCTCTCAAACCGTATGTGATAAGTTACAACACAGACGGTTTTTTCAAAACAACCATCTATGATATGTCTGCTATTACATACGGTTATTAAAAATAGCCATCTGTGATATCTTACATATCACAGACGGCTAATACTAATAACCATCTGTGATATGTAAGATATTACAGATGGGTAATACCATAAACTATCTGTGATAGCAGATATATCACATACGGTTATTGTTGTGGCTACAGACCAAACAGAGAGAGAGATGGTAGTGGAGAGTGATGAAGATGAATGTAATGGCTTGGGTCCTCCCCATGGCTTACTCACATATATATATACACATGAGGAGTGCTTTTACAGCTATACCCTTACATCTGGTTATCCCCTCTGGGGGTAGTTATGTTATTACACATGGCCTATTCTGGGCCTTATAATCTCCTATCAGGCCTGCTGGGTTTAGGTGGGGGCCACCCCTACGACAGGAGCCTCTCATGGTGAAGGGCTTCACAGAGCCGAAGCCATGCCGCCGAGTCCTTTGGCCCCCTCCGTCCCCACGGCCTGTGAACTTTTCCAAACTTGACCCGGGGGTGCGCTGTAGCCGAAGCAGACGCGTTCGCTCCAGGCCTCACCCTTCGAACGGATGGCGGCGGAGCGGGCGCCGAGGCGAAGTGGACGCGCGAGCGTGGCGGGTCCGCGTGAGCCTTAAGCGATAAGGGACGTGCTGCAACGCTCGCTCTTCCGGTCGTCCACGTGGTGAAGCATGCTTGGCGCGGTGCGGGCCTCGAGGCGTCGTGACCATTAATGTGACGGCGGGCTCCCGGCATTTGGACTTCTGCCGGTTGAACTTCCGCCGGTTGGCTTGCCCGCTGCTGGGGTATATATACGGCGCTGGTGTGGCGTTGTTCCTGCATATATATTTGGGTAGAAATTGCTCCCCTAAAATGGGCACCTTTCGTGCATCAGCATTCCCTAGCGCCGCTGAGCGGCTTGGGGAATGTTGATGTACAGATGGTGGTCCATTTTTCTTGGGAGCTTGGTCAGCGTCAGTGATCGGCGGCCAGCCGCGCGTGTTGCCTTCGCGCTGCGTTTCCATATGCGATGGCAAGGTTTGCCCTGTTCTCCTTAGCAGACCCACCTACAGCCGGTGTTCCTTATGGAACCCGCCCGCATCACTCTGAAAAAATGGTGATGCACTGCAGGTGGTCTATTAAGGAGAACGAGGCAGACTTTGCGGGATGTGACCCTCGGTTTTGCCTCTTACGTGCGCGGGTCCGTTTCTCGAAGGCCGGGTCCCGGCGGAAGCCGCGACCAAGCTGTTGCGGCGATCGAGAAGATGGCTTTCTGCGCGCGCGCCGTGCTCTCGTGTGAATGATGGCAAGGTCTGCCCTGTTCTCCTTAGCAGACCTACCTACAGCCGGCGTTCCTTATGGAGCCCGCCTGCATCGCTTTGAAAAAATGCTGATGCACTGTAGGTGGCCTGTTAAGGAGAACGAGGCAGACTTTGCGGCTTGCCGTCGCTCCCCGGCGTGGGGCCGAGACAGGCGGCCAAGTACCTTAGCTAGAGCGAGGACCCGCCGGTATCGAGGTGCCGACATCGGCGTAGCTGGAGGCGCCCAGTCGGGGTGGACGCGCGCTCCGTCCCCTACCCTTCGAACGGGTGGCAGCGAAGCTGGCGCCCAGTCGAAGTCGACGCGCGCGCTCCGTCCGCTACCCTTCGAACGGGTGGCAGCGAAGCTGGCGCCTAATCGAAGTAGACGCGCGCGCTCCATCCGCTACCCTTCGAACGGGTGGAAGCGAAGCTGGCGCATAATCGAAGTAGACGCGCGCGCTCCGTCCGCTACCCTTCGAACGGGTGGCAGCGAAGCTGGCGCCTAAGCCGAAGTAGGCGCGCGCGCTCCGTCCCCTACCCTTCGAACGGGTGGCAGCGAAGCTGGCGCCTAATTGAAGTAGGCGCGCGCGCTCCGTCCGCTACCCTTCGAACGGGTGGCAGCGAAGCTGGAGCCTAAGCCGAAGTAGGCGCGCGCGCTCCGTTCCCTACCCTTCGAACGGGTGGCAGCGAAGCTGACGCCTAGTCGAAGTAGACGCGCGCGCTCCGTCCCCTACCCTTCGAACGGGTGGCAGCGGAGCTGGCGCCTAAGTCGAAGTAGACGCGTGCCCTCCGTCCCCTACCCTTCGAACGGGTGGCAGCGCAGCTGGCGCCTAGTCGAAGTAGACGTGCACGCTCCGTTCCCTACCCTTCGAACGGGTGGCAGCGCAGCTGGCGCCTAGTCGAAGTAGACGTGCGCGCTCCGTTCCCTACCCTTCGAACGGGTGGCAGCGAAGCTGGCGCCTAAGCCGAAGTAGGCGCGCGCGCTCCGTTCCCTACCCTTCGAACGGGTGGCAGCGAAGCTGGCGCCTAGTCGAAGTAGATGCGCGCGCTCCGTCCCCTACCCTTCGAACGGGTGGCAGCGGAGCTGGCGCCTAAGTGGAAGTAGACGCGTGCGCTCCGTCCCCTACCCTTCGAACGGGTGGCAGCGAAGCTGACGCCTTGTCGAAGTAGACGCGCGCGCTCCGTGCCCTACCCTTCGAACGGGTGGCAGCAGAGCTGGCGCCTAATGGAAGTAGGCGCGCTCGCTCCGTCCCCTACCCTTCGAACGGGTGGCAGCGCAGCTGGCGCCTAATCGAAGTAGACGCGCGCGCTCCGTCCGCTACCCTTCGAACGGGTGGCAGCGAAGCTGGCGCCTAAGTCGAAGTAGGCGCGCGCGCTCCGTCTCCTACCCTTCGAACGGGCGGCAGCGAAGCTGGCGCGTAATCGAAGTAGACGCACTCGCTCCGTCCCCTACCCTTCGAACGGGTGGCGGCGAAGCTGGCGCCTAGTCGAAGTAGACGCGCGCGCTCCGTCCCCTACCTTTCGAATGGGTCGCAGCGAAGCTAATGACTAGTTGAAGTAGACGCGCGCGCTCCGTTCCCAACCCTTCGAACGGGTGGCAGCGAAGCTGGCGCCTAGTCGAAGTAGACGCGCGCGCTCCGTTCCCTACCCTTCGAACGGGTTGCAGCGAAGCTGGCGCCTAGTCGAAGTAGACGCGCGCGCTCCGTCCCCTAAGCTTCGAACGGGTGGCAGCGAAGCTGGCGCCTAATCGAAGTAGGCGCGCGCGCTCCGTCCGCTACCCTTCGAACGGGTGGCGGCGAGGCTGGCGCCTAGTTGAAGTAGGCGCGCGCGCTCCGTCCCCTACCCTTCGAACGGGTGGCAGCGACGCTGGCGCCTAATCGAAGTAGACGCGCGCGCTCCGTCCGCTACCCTTCGAACGGGTGGCAGCGAAGCTGGCGCCTAATCGAAGTAGACGCGCGCGCTCCGTTCCCTACCCTTCGAACGGGTGGCAGCGACGCTGGCGCCTAGTCGAAGTAGACGCGCGCGCTCCGTTCCCAACCCTTCGAATGGGTGGCAGCGAAGCTGGCGCCTAGTCGAAGTAGACGCGCGCGCTCCGTTCCCTACCCTTCGAACGGGTGGCAGCGAAGCTGGCTTCGCTGCCACCTAGTCGAAGTAGACGCGCGCGCTCCGTCCCCTATCCTTCGAACGGGTGGCAGCGAAGCTGGCGCCTAATCGAAGTAGGCGCGCGCGCTCCGTCCGCTACCCTTCAAACTGGTGGCGGCGAGGCTGGCGCCTAGTTGAAGTAGGCGCGCGCGCTTCGTCCCCTACCCTTCGAACGGGTGGCAGCGACGCTGGCGCCTAATTGAAGTAGACGCGCGCGCTCCGTCCGCTACCCTTCGAACGGGTGGCAGCGAAGCTGGCGCCTAATCGAAGTAGACGCGCGCGCTCCGTTCCCTACCCTTCGAACGGGTGGCAGCGACGCTGGCGCCTAGTCGAAGTAGATGCGCCCGCTCCGTGCCCTACCCTTCGAACGGGTGGCTGCGAAGCTGGCGCCTAGTCGAAGTAAACGCGCGCGCTCCGTCCCCTACCCTTCCAACGGGTGGCAGCGAAGCTGGCATCTAGTCGAAGTAGACGGGCGCGCTCCGTCCCCTACCCTTCGAACGGGTGGCAGCGAAGCTGGCGCCTACTCGAAGTAGGCGCGCGCGCTCCGTCCGCTACCCTTCGAACGGGTGGCGGCGAAGCTGGCGCCTAGTGGAAGTAGGCGCGCGCGCTACGTCCCCTACCCTTCGAACGGGTGGCAGCGACGCTGGCGCCTAATCGAAGTAGACGCGCGGGCTCCGTCCGCTACCCTTCGAACGGGTGGCAGCGAAGCTGGCGCCTAATCGAAGTAGACGCGCGCGCTCCGTCCGCTACCCTTCGAACGGGTGGCAGCGTAGCTGGCGCCTAAGTCGAAGTAGGCGCGCGCGCTCCGTCCCCTACCCTTCGAACGGGTGGCAGCGAAGCTGGCGCCTAGTCGAAGTAGACGCGCGTGCTCCGTCCCCTACCTTTCGAACGGGTGGCAGCGAAGCTGGCGCCTAATCGAAGTAGGCGCGCGCGCTCCGTCCGCTACCCTTCGAACGGGTGGCGGCGAGGCTGGCGCCTTGTGGAAGTAGGCGCGCGCGCTCCGTCCTCTACCCTTCGAACGGGTGGCGGCGAGGCTGGCGCCTTGTGGAAGTAGGCGCGCGCGCTCCGTCCCCTACCCTTCGAACGGGTGGCAGCGAAGCTGGCGCCTAATCGAAGTAGACGCGCGCGCTCCGTCCGCTACCCTTCGAACGGGTGGCAGCGAAGCTGGCGCCTAATCGAAGTAGACGCGCGCGCTCTGTCCCCTACCCTTCGAACGGGTGGCAGCGGAGCTAGCGCCTAAGTCGAAGTAGACGCGCACGCTCCGTCCCCTACCCTTCGAACGGGTGGCGGCGAAGCTGGCGCCTTCGCCTCGTGAACATCGCCACGCGTACGGTGACTCGGGATCTTTTGATGTGGTCTTGCGCTGCAGAGGTTCCTGGAATCACGCCGGTCCCCGGCCTGCCAGGGTTAGGTTTTCGTACCGTGCGACCCGGCGCGCCCGGGGCACGTGGCGGCCTACGACTGGCGGGCAGCGGTGATGTGGGCGGTTGCGTGTGCGCGGCCGCTCGCCTCTTCCCTAGGCATGGGGGACACTGGGCGGGCAGTAAATGGCATGGCACCGGAGCGGTTGTGATCCCCTGGCCCATTAATGCGCCTTTAACTGCGGCTAGGTAGCGTCGCGCTGTGACGGCCCTTGGCGCTTGTGGTCGTGGCCTTCCAGCTTTGGGTACGACTGCGGTCGCGCCCCGACGCGGACCTTCGCGACGCTTCGCCTTCCGTTACAGGGGATCGTGTGGGGCGGGCCTTTACACCGCTGCGGTTGCATCCGGCACGCAGATCGTTGCGACGTTTTGATAGCGGCGGTACGGGCGAGGTGGCTTGAAATAGCCCCCTGCAACAGCGCCCCCGCACCTTTACGCCCTTTTCCCTGCCTGCTCCGCCCTCGATACTTTCGCGATATCTTCACCGCTGCAGTCTTTCCGTGGGAAGCGATGGCCTTCAGCAGCGAGCGCGGACAGGCGGTTGGTGGCCCTGACGTTCGCCGGTGGTCCTCGCCGTTGACGGTGAAATACGCGCTCCACGAGCGTGACCCGGCGGCGGCGGACCAGGAGCGGCTGGTAGCGGAGGAGGAAGGCACGTTCTCCGGCGAGCTAGGCCCCTCGCTCGTGACCGAGAAGACGATCCAAGGGCTCCTGCGCGCGGGGAAGTTGTCCGGGCGCCAAGACGTACGATTGCCCGCCGCCAACGAGACGGAACCGCATCCCGAAAGGTCGAAGGCGGTCGTCTTCGTTGCCTTTTTCGACGCGGGGCTCCGGATCCCAGCGGCGGCAGTGGTGGGCGACGTGCTGCGGACCTTCGGGCTGGAGCTGGCGCAACTGACTCTGAACGCCGTGGCCCGGCTCGCGGTGTACAGCTGGGCCTTGCGCTCGGGGGCATGTTGGCCCAGCGCGTCGCTGTTCACCTATCTCCACGAGGCACGATGCCAGCCGAAGGGCCGGAAGGACGGGACGCTGTCGAGCTTCGGTAGCGTCACCTTTATTCTTCGCCCGTCGTGCAAGAACCTCTTCCCTGCGAACTCAACTCGCGGGAAGTGGGAGTCCTACTGGATGAAGCGGTGGTTCTACCACCGTGTGGAGAGCGGGAGCGGCCTTGAGTGCACAGGCCGACCAGTCGCGTTCAAGCCCTCGCCCGGCCGAACGCTCGATGATGAGGACAAGCGGAGGGTCAAGCGGCTCGTAGGCGTGGCCGCCCGCCTCAACATGCGCGACCTCGCCGAAGAGTATGTGATGTACGGCGTGGCACTGCTTGCCTACGACTGGCGTCTTGCCGTCGAGAGGCGTCGAGACGACAATGTTTCGCCATGGGTTTGCTCGCTGCCGGCGCCGCCCGGTCCTCGTAAGCCTCGATCGCATCCCTCCTTTGTTGACGCGAAATGCGTTGTATGCTGATGCTATTCCCCTTTGCTTTAGGGATTTCCATGGAGGAGGCTGAGCAAGCCGCGCGCGTATTCCTGGGGCCGTACACCGCCAGGGAGCACGAGCAGCGCGCGTCTGCTATCGCCAAGGCGGGGCTGGGGCGAATAAATCGCGTGTGCGAGGTCCTGGGCCTTGCCGTGCCGGACCGTGTCGCTCCAGACGATGGTGGAGCGAAGAAGAAGAAGGCCCCGTCTCGGAAGAGGGGCCGCAGCGGGGCGTCTGCTGCGCCTGCTGCTAGTGTTTCCGAGGGCGCGGCGGACGCTGAGTCGGACTCGGCGAGGTACGCCGACTCGGGCTTGGGTGGCGCAGGCGCCGAAGGCGAGGTGTCTTCGGTGAGCGTCCCAGACGGCGGGTGTGCCGCGGGCAGCCGGAGGGGGGAAGTTTCACCGCCCGCCGAAGTCGCCGAGGCGGACCCCGTGCGGACCGGTGATGCCGAGGTGGAGCCCTCGACCGCGACCGCTGTGGTGCCGGAGGCGCCCTCCGCGGGGGCGCACGTAGCCGTGCTGTCTTTACCAACAGCAGTGGAAACCGAGGTGCCCCCTGCGACAACTGCCACCATGGAACCTTCGCCCTCGGGCACGGCAGCCGCGGGGTCTTCCTCAACCGCGGCTGCGGGGGCGGTGTCGCTGCTGGCTGCCCCGGCCAAACGGCCGTGTGTGCGGCCGGAGCTCTACCGGACACCGCGGGGATTCGTCGTGGCCACGGGCATTAGAAGCCTGTGGGACTCCAGCGCAAGCACCGGGGGCCCTGCGGCCTATGCGCCTTCTGCCCCTCTGGCCACGCCGCCCGCCGCGCAGGGACAGCTGCCGTCCTCCCCGAACGCGGAGGCCTGTTACCGAAGGTAGGGTGGCTTAGCTTACTCTGGTGTATGCTTTTATGCCTTGGGGTGCTCACTCGTATCCCTGTTTACAGCGTTGCTCATTCCGGAGGGGGAGCACTCGGCGGAACACGGGGCCTCCGAGCACGTGAGCCCCGCGGACTTCGTGCCGCCTCCGGAGACGCTGAGGGCATGGCGCGGGATTGTGAATGACGCGGCCACGAGCGTCGACCCGCAAGTGCTGCAGGCCTACGGTGCGGGGCGCCTCGAGGACGCTTTCGAGGTGTCTGGGGTGAGGGTAAGTACTTATGCGACCACGCCTGAGCTTAGCTGAGTTTGCTAAGTCTTTTCCCCTCTACAGACCCTTGTGCTGGGGCAGGCCCTGCAAACGGCCTATGCTCGTAGCCAAGCAGCGCTCAAGGATAGGCTACGGGCCGCTGAGGAGGAGCTGCGCGAAGCCTCTGGCGCTCGCTCTGCCCAGGACGCCCGCATCCGCCAGCTGGAAGCGGAATGCGCCGAAGCGAGGGCACACGCCGAGGGACTTGCTGCGTCGGCGCAGGAGTTGGCCGCGGCGGCTGCTGAAGAAAAGTTTGCGGCGGAGCGGGACGGGCTCCTGGCGCAGGTCGCCTCGCTAGAGAAGGAAAAAGGCGAGCTTGCCTTGACTCTAGCGGAGCGTAACCAGACGCTTGGCGACGCCTCGGTGGTTGCGTGGGACGCCATGCAAGCGCTGGAGAGCCATCTTCAAGGGCTGGTAACTGAAGTGCCGGACCGCGCCTTTGGCCTGGAGGAGTTGTCTCGGACCCTCCGCTGGGTCGGGGATGCCGCCAACGTCGCGCGCGGCGCCGCGACGTCCTTTGGCACCCACTGCGCGTACACTTCGGCTTGCTTGGTTTGTGCACTCCTCCAGCACCGCGGCTATACGCACGTCGCTGGGCTGGATGACCCCCAGCTGGAGATGCCTGGCGGGGCCGGAGTTATGTCCGGCGCCGTCCGCTCCGCTCGCCGTGCCCTCGGGCCCTTCTTCGACCGGGTCTGGGGTGTCGTCGGTCCGGAAGCTGCACGGATCGAGCTCCGAAAATCACTCTACGGGACGGGGAGCCTCGGCCAATTTCTGGACGGGGTCCCTCGACTCGGCGAGGGCGATGCTGGGCCCTCCGAAGGCGCCGGGAACCCGCAGGTCTGACGCCGCGGTGTCTAGGTGTAGGCGTGTGTTGTACTGCTCCCTCTCTTTGCGAATGAAGTACACACTTGCTGCATTTATTCTAACCTTCGCCTATATCCCGGGCAGCTTCCTTGCTGGGGCCGGCTTCTTGCGGCCGACCTTCCAACCCGGCGACGCCTTCGACGCTGGCGAAGGGCCGAAGAGTCGCTGGACTTTTGGGCGAGCCGACCTTCTTCGAGCGGGGCCCCAGCTCTAGCACGTGTTAAGGATGAACCCGCGGGATAGTGGCTTAGAGCGGCGAGGATGTTGCCGGACCATTGTACTTGTGGGTTTTCCGGTGTGCGGAGTTGCTGGCATTTTTAGGATATGCCCTGTGTTGGTGCCACTTTGGATTCACCGGGACGCCGCATGCTGCGCGGGGACGGGATCTTCGCGCTCGACGCGCACCGTTGGCGAAGTAGCTGCGCAAGGGTTCCCCAGAACGGCGCTTACGGGGGCAGTCCTTGGCACCTCGCCTTTTGACAGCCCGTAGACTGGCGTGTGCGGAGGCAGACCTCGACGCTACGACTTCCTTTATAGTCCGGAGACTCGCGCGTGCGGAGGCAGACCTCGACGCTACGTCTTATTTAAAGTCCGTAGACTGTCGCGTGCGGAGGCGAACCTCGATGCTACGTCTTCCTTTATAGTCCGGAGACTCGCGCGTGCGGAGGCAGACCCCGACGCTACGTCCTATTTAAAGTCCGTAGACTGGTGCGTGCGGAGGTGAACCTCGATGCTACGCCTTCCTTTATAGTCCGGAGACTCGCGCGTGCGGAGGCAGACCCCGACGCTACGTCTTATTTAAAGTCCGTAGACTGGTGCGTGCGGAGGCGGACCTCGACGCTACGTCTTCCTTTATAGTCCGGAGACTCGCGCGTGCGGAGGCAGACCTCGACGCTACGTCTTATTTAAAGTCCGTAGACTGGTGCGTGCGGAGGCGAACCTCGACGCTACGTCTTCCTTTATAGTCCGGAGACTCGCGCGCGCGGAGGCAGACCTCGACGCTACGTCTTATTTAAAGTCCGTAGACTGTCGCGTGCGGGGCGAGGCTCAACGCTACGTCTTATTTATAGTCCGTAGACTCGCGCGTGCGGAGGCAGACCCCGACGCTACGTCCTATTTAAAGTCCGTAGACTGGTGCGTGCGGAGGTGAACCTCGATGCTACGCCTTCCTTTATAGTTCGGAGACTCGCGCGTGCGGAGGCAGACCCCGACGCTACGTCTTATTTAAAGTCCGTAGACTGGTGCGTGCGGAGGCGGACCTCGACACTACGTCTTCCTTTATAGTCCGGAGACTCGCGCGTGCGGAGGCAGACCTCGACGCTACGTCTTATTTAAAGTCCGTAGACTGGTGCGTGCGGAGGCGAACCTCGACGCTACGTCTTCCTTTATAGTCCGGAGACTCGCGCGTGCGGAGGCAGACCTCGACGCTACGTCTTATTTAAAGTCCGTAGACTGTCGCGTGCGGGGCGAGGCTCAATGCTACGTCTTATTTATAGTCCGTAGACTCGCGCGTGCGGAAGCTGAGCTCAACGCTACGTCTTATTTATAGTCCGTAGACTGATGCGTGCGGAGCTAGGCTCGATGCTACGTCTTATTTATAATCCGTAGACTGTCGCGTGCGGAGCGAGGCTCAACACTACGTCTTATTTATAGTCCGTGGACTCGCGCGTGCGGAAGCTGAGCTCAACGCTACGTCTTATTTATAGTCCGTAGACTGATGCGTGCGGAGCTAGGCTCAACGCTACGTCTTATTTATAGTCCGTAGACTGGTGCGTGCGGAGGCGTACCTCGACGCTATGTCTTTTTTAGAGTCCGTAGACTGGTGCGTGCGGAGGCGTACCTCGACGCTACGTCTTCCTTTATACTCCGTGGAGTGCGTGCAGAGGCGTCCCCCCACACGTCTTTTCTTTATACTCATACCCGTGTCTTTGACGGAGAGTGCACACGCGGACGTGTGTCTTCGGTTTATACTCATACCCGCCCCCCTGGCTGCGGAGAGTGCACACGCGGACGTACGTCTTTGGTTTATACTCAGACCCGCCCCCCTGGCTGCGGCGAGTGCACACGCGGACGTGCGTCTTTGGTTTATACTCAGACCCGCCCCCTGGTTGCGGCGAGTGCACACGCGGACGTGCATCTTTGGTTTATACTCATACCCGCACCCCTGGCTGCGGAGAGTGCACACGCGAACGTGCGTCTTTGATTTATACTCAGTCCCGCACCCCTGGCTACGGCTAGTGCACACGCGAACGTGCGTCTTTGGTTTATACTCATACCCGCACCCCTGGCCGCGGAGAGTGCACACGCGAACGTGCGTCTTTGATTTATACTCAGTCCCGCACCCCTGGCTACGGCGAGTGCACACGCGAACGTGCGTCTTTGGTTTATACTGCGGGAATGCGCGCGCGTTGGCTGAGCCTGCGCGCGCCTTCGCTGCGTACTTGCGCGTGATGAAGAAAGATTAATGACAAATGGCAATCTTCATTACCTCCCCGTTTGCGCGGGTAAGCAACTACAAGGGTTGGATATACTAACCATTTGTCCTTGGTGAGGCCGAAGCCTCTAGTCGCTAGACATCTTCCGGGTCCGCCATGGCACCTCTGAATGGCCCTGCGGACCTCCGCGCTGTGACGCCAGCTCTAGGAGCGCCGTTGGGCTTCGCGACGCGGGCACCTGGTACCGGGCTTGGTGCGCCGGGCCATATCCTGGTCGCCTCGGATGGTGATGATGGCCCGGGGACCCGGGATCTTCATGCATAGCTAGCCGTGATGTGGTACCGCGCCAAAGGAATTGAGGATTGGGCGCCCTAATATGGCATTGTAGGGGTACGGAAGGTCAACCACGTCGAAGGTGGTATCTTCGGCCCGCACATTGTCATTTTGGCCAAAGGAAACTTGAAGACCTATTTGGCCCAGGGCCCGCAGGGGCTGTCCCCCGAAGCCTTGCAGTGGGATTCCCGAGGGCCCTAGGCGGCTTCGAGGGATTCCCATCTAATCGAAGGCCGCCGCGAATAAGATGTTCGCGGAGCTACCGCCGTCCACCAGGGCGCGCCCCACGTCGCATCCCGCGATAGTGACCCGGATGACCAGGGGATCCTGATGAGGGAAGTCCACGCCTTGGGCGTCGTCGGGTGTGAATGTAACTTCGTGCTGCGCCCAGTCCGGGGGTGCCTGCGCTGGATATGCCGCCACGTGATGTAGTCATCGCGCATAGGCCTTCTGCTGCCATGCTGAGGCGAATTCCAGCGCAGAAACTCCGGATATGACGTTAATGACCCTGCGGTTGGTTGCCTCCGGGGCCTGCAGCGACAGGAGGCCCCCCCGAGGCTGCTGTACGTGAGCTTGGATCCGCAAGGGGCCTTCCTGGGGTTGCATCCCGTGTGCCTGTACCTGCATGGGGGCCTTGTACGGGAATTGGACATGGGCCACCGCGGGCGGACGCGTCTCCGGGTTCCTGTCCCTAGCGACGCTATCGCGGAGCGCCGCGTTGGAGGTGCAGGTGCGGGTGTCATGATTGACGCGGCCGTGCACCACACACCACAGTCCCTGGTGCTGGTCGTCGTAATCTCCACGGCCTTTATCGTCGCGGTCGCGGCCCCGGCCGCGGCCGCGCCTCCTGCCACGACGCCCCCGACCGCCTCGGCCCGTAGGAGCGCCCTCGTCGGAACCGCCTTCAATGTCGAGGACGTACCGGTTTCGCCTCGACCTCTGCTGGCCGCGCTTGGGCTGATCGGCCGACTCCTTATGTGAGGCGTCCCTGCGGTCGGGCGCGTCCCTGGGCGACTCCTGCTTACGTTTTCCCTTCGAAGAGCCGTTCTTCGGGGGATCTTCGGCTTTTGCCGAGGCTCCAGCCTGGTTGGAGTCGGAGTCGTCCCCTTGCCTTCGCCGCGCGTCTTCTTTTGCCCTGGCGTATTCCTCCATTTTGTCGAAGAGCTTCGCCACCGTCTTGATTGGCTTTCGCGCGTTGTACTCGGCCATCGGGCCCGGACGAAGGCCCTGTATGGCTGCATTAACGATGGTGGTTTCGTTAACGTCTTTCACTTGGCATCGAATCTTGGCGAAGCGCTTGAAGTAGTCCCGGAGCTTCTCCGAGGGTCTTTGCTTGACAGCAAAGAGCTGGTCCGCGTCGACTCGGTCGACATAGTTTCCTTGGAAGTTGTTGTGGAGGCGGACGCGTAGCTGCTCCCACGCGTAGATGGAGCCCGGCTCTATGGTGAAGAACCAAGAGAGCGCCACGCCTTGCAGCGCGAGGGGAAGTCCCTTCGCCTTCGTGGTGTCATCTCCACCCGCGGCTTCGATCGCGGTTTCGTACACGCGCACGAACTCGCGGGTGTCCGTGTCGCCTTTATACGAGTCGATGGCGCTAGGAAACTTGAAGTCTTCGGGCCATGCCGTTTGCTGCAGCCCCGCCGAAAGCGGGGACTCCGGATCTATACGCCGCAGCGGCACGCGGCTAGAGGTGGGGGCTTCGCGACTGTCTGCCCTCTCCGGCGTGGGCTCGGGCGCGATTACTGGCACGGTCTGCTGGCTTCGAGCATCTTGCATATCTCGGACGGCTCCGCGAAGGTCCCCTAGCTCCCGCTGGAATGCGTTGAGGGCCGCCAGCAGGGCGCTTTCTGCCGCCTGTGCCGGCGGGGTCGCCGGTACTCCCAACGGGCGGATCGGCGCGGGTACGACCGCGTCGCGAGGTCCCGAGCTGCCGGCGAGGGTTGCGGTGGGGGCGGCGAGGTCGGCTGCCATTGCGTCGGCGGGGTCGGCTGTCGCTGCACCAGCGTCGACGTCGTCGACCGCGGGCTCCGTCCCCGCGACGCCGGTGACGGGGTGGGTCGACCCGGTGCCGGTGACGGGGTCGGTCGTCGCGGTGCCGGTGACGGGGTTGGTCGTCGCGGTGTCGGTGACGGGGTTGGTCGTCGCGGTGCCGGTGACTGGGTTGGTCGTCATCGCGCGGACGTCGACGTCTTTGGCCACCGTGCCTGCGTCGCTACCCGCGCCCGCCGCTGCCGATGCCGAAGCCCTTGTACTCATATGACGCTCCGGCCCGGCGGTGTTCTTTCCCTTCGCCGCCGCTGACGAAGCTTTTTTCGGTGCCATCCTTCTTCTTCGGTCTTCAGGCTTGTCCTCGTCCTCCCCACGGACGGCGCCAACTGTTGTGGCTACAGACCAAACAGAGAGAGAGATGGTAGTGGAGAGTGATGAAGATGAATGTAATGGCCTGGGTCGTCCCCATGGCTTACTCACACATATATATACACATGAGGAGTGCTTTTACAGCTATACCCTTACATCTGGTTATCCCCTCTGGGGGTTGTTATGTCATTACACATGGCCTATTCTGGGCCTTATAATCTCCTATCAGGCCTGCTGGGTTTAGGTGGGGGCCACCCCTACGACAGTTATTTTTAAAAATCATCTATAATGTTGGACATATCACAGATGGTTTGGTGTTACAAACTGAATCATCCGTGATAGCTATTTGAAAAGCTATATTATTTACTATTTTTCGGCTAGCCTCAGGAAATGTTATCCATGCCCTCTAAAAACAAGCAAGCAAATCACATATATAGCATAGAACAATAATTACACAGATCTCACAAATGAATTAAACAACGCAAGCAGATCACATATATAGCACATGACGATAATTACACAGATATCACAAAAGAATTAAATAACTGAATGAATTACAATTGAATTAATTATTTAATTAAGGACAACTGAGTGAATTACAATTAGCACATGACGATAATTACACAGATATCACAAATGAATTAATAACTAAATGAAGTACAATTGAATTAATTGTTTAATTAAGGACAACTGAGTGAATTACAATTTAATCAAATGTTTGAACAACTCATGATCTTCGCCAGGTTGAACTCTCCATTTCGTTGAATGACTGCCGCCATCAAGAATTCGAAGAGCTTTTCACAAACTTCGGTGAAGTTCTCAAGATCGTACGCACTTTAGTCGAATTCTATGCCCTATCGCTAGGAGTGTTAAACTGTAGGATCATATAGCGTAATTAGAGGGGGTGAATGATTGCCTTCACTTCTTAAAATCTCTACATACTCAAGGGCGAATTCGATCGCTCGAACGGATACTTGTTGCTTAGAGCATAAAAAGATTGCAATATGAAACATATGAGCCTCATAGCTAAGATTGAAAATAAAACTCAGAATCAAGGTAATCTTTGTAGATGAAAATCACAAAGTACTATATATAATCAATCTAATCAAAGAGTTCTGCCATGGCATGTTTTACTTCAATTGTAGCAGGTTAATTATCACCAGTTGTGATCACAGCAACACAACATGTGAGTGAATATGATAAAGAAAGGTCTTCAACTCATTTGATTTGAATAGCTTGGACTTGATGAATTATTTGGCAAGTGTAATAACCAAAGCTTCTGAAATTTTAAATAGCAAGCGCCCCTAGAATAATCCCATAGGATGTAGTACATCCAACTCACTATGTAATTGAGCAAAATGAGAAGAATCAAGAAGTTTGGTGAAAATATCAGCAACCTGAGAATCAAAATCAATGAAGTGCAAGCCAAAATCTCCCTTTTCCACATGGTTTCTAAGAAAATAATAGCAAATATCAATGTGTTTGGTTCTTGAATGTTGCACAAGATTTTTTGGCCATACTAATCGCACTAGTGTTATCACAGAAAAGTCACTACAAAAAATCTGGGCTTTTATAACAAAATGAAAGTGTCATGGAAAGTACAGAATTTGTCACAAAATGAATGGTATGACAAAAAACCACCGTCATGAAGGTCGTCATATAACGACCGTCACAAAATGTACCTTGTGACGAAAATATGGAAAACCGTCACAAAATGTGATGACCTTTTGTGACGGTTTTGTTGTGTCATCATATATTGTTGTCATTTAATGACGACTGTGACTGTCACATATTGGTTGGTGAACTCGTCACCTAATACGCCAACCGTCATAAATTGTGTCTTGGGAACCCTGATTTAGACAACTTATTGTGACGATACGGTAGCGTCATATATAATTATGCAGATTTTGTGACATTTTCATTTTGTCTTGTTATGTAAGGTAGTTAGAGACATCTTGAGATGACTCTAGGTCGTCATAAATTTTCCTTTCATTCGATGACGAACATGGCTCAAATATATGTATCAATTCAATGACCAATGTCAGACAGATCTTTCCAGCATTCTCATCAGAGCTCATAAAGCATACACATTTCAACCAAGCCATCATCCACATACATTCCAGAGCATAAGACACAGTGCTTGCAGGTTCAAACACATCACACTAGTTCCAGGTTCCATCAGACCTACCTCAATCTTTCTGAAGTTTCAGCACAGCTTGCAGCAGTGCATTAGTCTCTTCAAACTTGGTATGCATCCCCTTCACTTCTTCTTGGGTCTGGCGCAGCAAATTTTGGTTTTCTTCAAGTGCTGCTTGGTTGGCTTCAAGTGAGGACTGCTGAGCAAGAAGCTGTGCTTCCAACTGTTCATGCTTCCTAGCAGCTTCCTCTCTTTCTGCTTGCAGTGTTGCCTCAAACTGAGCTTGCAGGCGTGCTTCTGCTGCTGTCAATGTAGACCGGGCAGTCTTCGACACTCGAGCGACACCAATGTTTGGAAGGAAGGTGGATGAATGGCTGATCTGGCTCAGACTGTCAGCAACAATCTTGGAGGGAGAATTTTGTGCTTCTCCTTCTTCTGGTTCTCTTTCCTTCTCTGCAACCATATGTTCCTACATAGAATGAATCCACTTAACAAGGCCATACAACAGTGTTCAACCAGGCATTTACTTGAGTACAGTACATGTATCCAATAATTATGTAACTTACATATATCTCATTTGCAAGAGGAGTACGACCATTTTGCGGACTATTCATACATTCCGCAAAGAAATCAACAGGATCTGGATCCATGTTGTTGTACTTAGGCCTCTGTAGCATGCAAAAAATTTGGATTACAATGATATCCGTGAAGGTAAAGAGAGGGCTGGACAAACATGGGATATAAGATTAGCCATAAATTATTTTTACATGTCAACAGCAAGATGCCAAAATATGTATGCACTACAAATCATACAAGTATCTGCCTCCAGATTTTTTATGCCAACAACAAATGCAATCACTGGCATAGTCAACTAATTACTACTATGATTTGCCAATCAACATTCACATGTATTTGATTCCCAGTTGGCCATCGACATAAAAAAATTGTGCATCAATGCAACCTGGACAGATCAAGAAAAACAACACAGAAACATGCATCAATGCAACCTGGACAGATCAAGAAAAACAACACAGAAAGAACACCTACTACTTATGATGATCATCTCTGATGACATAGCAATTCCTCTTGCAAATTTCAGTTTCAGATGGTCTCCATAAAATAATTGGAGCCTAAACACCTATTGATTATAGCTCACTCGGCACAGCGCAAATATTCTGAACATGGGAGCTCATCTCAGAAATCAGAGGGCCAAACTCACAATCGGCTACAAACAGTAAGCCGCCTTTCTAACACTTCAAATATTATGAGAAATCATACAGCACGTGCTAACTTGACACTTCAAAAGCACATGCTAATTACTATGCTACAAATGTCCCATCTTTTCTGCTAATTATACAAAAGACATACTAACATGTTGTACTGAACTATGAAGCACACATCTACTGACAGTTTATATGGCTGAACACCATCAATGTCCACATGCTGTTGTTCTTCAGTACTTGTCAGGCTTCACAAGCCTAAGTAATTAATGGCACACATATTGGATCCAAACAAACATCAGGCAATCAGGTTTGTCTCCATAACATTTCACATTTCAGTGCAAGAACTAATTAATGGCACACAATTCCTTATAATTGGAATACACAGAAAGTAATAGTATCCGTACCAGGCTGTATCGATGGGCAATATAGGACATAGATCCAGTCCTTTGGTGAAGCTGCACTTGGCCTCGGTTTACCTTATTCTTAGCACATTTCTCCTGCACCACAAATGCAATACAGAGGTTTCATTCACATGCACAGTTTGCATTGCATATTAACAAATGCAAATAATGCAGGCATGGACCTGATTCTTTGGGTCACACTAGTACTCAACCAGCTGGATCCATTCCTCTTTCTTCATTTTAGGTGGAGGTTCTTTGGCCAACAGTTGTTCTCTTGTCAGTGAGTCGTCGAAGTACTTCCTTTTAAGGTGATACCTCTGCTGCCTTACTCCCCTCTTAATGATATCAGTGCATGCAGCCTTGCTTGGTCCCTCATTCCTAACATCCACATCCAACCTTGACTGAAGCCACACAAATGAATTATTAGACACAATTTTCACATGGGAGTATTGTAATGCATGAAAATATTTGGAAGAATGAAATAGCTGTCTCACCGCCACTTTCCTAAGCACTTTTGATACTTCTACCTGCCCCTGCTCATTATCATATTCTTTCCAAGATGTGTAGATAGGCAGGTTGTCTCTAAGGGCAACACCACATTCTGATGCCAGCTTCGCGGCTTGAAGTGGGACCTCAGGTCTTTTCTTCCCTTCAGCCACCTCGATAGCCAGCTTCTTTCCTCTATTAATCATCTTCTCTAAGCCATGACCCATAGTTTTCTTGCGGACATTCTTTGGGGGCGCTGCATTGGCAAATAATAATAGAAATGTTTTATTATAGCAGTACCAATTGTAGATATTGAATGGAGAAACTAATGCTTGGAAACACATATTGTTTACCTAGAACTGAGTCATGGACTGGTTCTCCTTCAGTTGTATGACCCTCTGAATTAGCAGCATCAAATTGCTCAGCCGACTCATTGATGTCATTGCTTTGCCTAGAGCTTTGTCCACCTGGCGAGTTGTCCGCAGAAACTGTTGGGTTCACAATGTTTATGGGAGTAGGTTGCTGAGACAGGTTAGCAGTGGGTCTGGTAGGAATAGGCATTGTGTTTGCACTAGGCGAAGACATGGCTGCACTGGCCCTGGTGAATCTAGGAGGACTAGGCACTGTGTTTGGACCAGGTGAAGACATGGCTGCACTGGTCCTGGTGAATCTAGGAGAACTAGGCATTGTGTTTGTAGTTTCTGTGGTCTGCCTGGCGCTTGTAGTTAGGTGGCCTTGCAAATGGCTGCTACTGCAAATGGCATTTGTATTAGGGTTGGCTTTCAAATTGTTCCTAGGAGGCAAGTTCTCTCTTGGCCTAGGTGGCGGACGGCCTGCAGTGGTCCTAGTGTTTGCACCAGGCGAAGACATGGCTGCACTGGCCCTGGTGAATCTGGTTGGCGTGCGCGGTGGCTGCTGCTTGGCAGCCGCCATTGTAGCCGCCTTTTGCTTCTTCTGTTGAGGGTGAGTTCCTGGAACCATCGGTCTTACCTGGCAAGAGAAACATGCATCTTATAAATTAAGAAGACAACAATAGATTAAATAACTACAATGAAGTATATGTTTCAAATAGACGGATATGTAAACTTGTAAATTGGCCTAGTAATCCATCTCACCTCAGTATTGACCTCAGTATTGAGGTCATCATCATAATCATCATCACTGTCAGATTGGTTATCAATGTCAGAGGATGGATCATATTCAATGTCAGATTCTGGTTTGTCAGACACCAGTCTCTTCCCTTTGCCCTCTTTCCCTTTTGAAAAAACATCCCTAACAGTCTGTGCTAACACTGGAATACCCAAAGACTTAAAAACATCCTGAACCTTCTTAACGTTCTCGTCCCTCTCCTACGCATACTTGTTTTTTGGCATTTCTTCTAATACTTATTACGATGAAACGCAGAAAGAGCAGAAACTTGATTCAGTTTCTATAAAAAAGTTGAAGAAAGAACTAACAGATCAGTAGAGAAATTGTAAACGAAATAAAGGAGCAGTCTAATAGTCAGTCAAAAAGCACTTTCAAATGATGAACTTGATAATGCAACTTATTCTACTAAATGCTAGAAACAAACCAACATGCTAGAGACAAAGCTAACATCAGTACTCTTCTACAACAAGAAGAAGAGGCAATACATAAGTATTATTCATAAAGGCAATATCTCTACACACCACACCTGAAAAGAAAATACTGAACAATACAATACTTATGCTCACTACACTCTTGATCAAGAACTACCAGCTCCTCATAAGTGAGACAACAGAACATTGCAATGCATTCATTTTGTTTCAGCAGATTCATATGGAACATACTATTTACAAATTGCTAATTGCCATAGCTACAAGGCAAAATCAGAAACTAGAAAGAAAAGAACTGTAATCTCAGCAAAATTCATCATGTTCTAATCTATGCATTCAAAGTCATTAACCTGTGGATAGGAGATCACGCGTGACGCGGTTGGCCGGGGACGTAGCAGCTACAGGCGGCGGGATGGGCCGCTCCGGCCTCCGGCGTTGGTGTGGCGGCGGGATAGGCGGATCCGGGCACCGACGGAGGTGTGGCGGCGGGATGGGCGAGTGGCGGCACTAGGTTGAGGGGAGGGAGGAGGAGGCCATGGTCTGCGGGGAGTGGAGATGTTTCCCCTTTGTCTGACCGGCCAAGAGGATAAGGCAAGCTGCGGCCGCGAGGGGAATTTTGGCCTTCTTGAGCGGGAGGCGTGGTGGGTCCCATGTGTCGGTGAGCGAATCAGCGTGGGAGAGCTGCAAGGTGTAGCTGCTAAATTTTGGTCTGGCGCGGTGGGTCTGCTATGTTGGTGGCAGAGCCTGCGCTGGCCAATTTTTGGTCCTGGCGCAGTGGGTACGCTATGTCAGTGACCGTATTAGTAGTATTAGGAATTCAAATAGATTTTTGTGGTAATAAATGATTTCAACTAGAAAAAATGTCAGAAACAAAGTTGTATAACGCATCGAGATCTACCACTTTGATTTTGGTCATTTTTTCATATGACTTTGTTTGGACTGTTTGAATTTTGAATTTCAAAATATTAGAACTTCGAACAAAATTTTGGGGTACTAAGTAATTTCAAATGAAAAAGTCATGAACATAAAAGTTGCACAACTCATCAATATCTACAACTTTTATTTTGGTCATTTGTTCATCCGACAAAGTGATAGTAATATAGTTCACAAATTTTACATATCTCTCTTATAGTTTCATAAACTATAAGAGAGATACGTAAAATTTGTGGATAAGGTTACTATAACTTTGTCGGATAAACAAATGACCAAAATAAAAGTTGTAGATCTTGATGAGTTCTACAACTTTTATTTTCATGACTTTTTTAGTTGAAATCATTTGGAGTTTCAAAATCTGGTTTAAAGTTGTCATTTTTTTGAAATTCAAATTTTGAATTGTTCAAACTTTGTCACATGAAAAGATGACCAAAATCAACGCAATAAATTGATAGATCATGATTTTAGAAAATTTTAGAAAAAAAAAGCATCACATTTGGAGTTAGTATGTGGGAGAAATACTAGTTACAAGTTTTTGCCATAGATTAAAAAGAGAAATGATGTTTGCACAATGAATTCATTACAAGAGAGGCTAATTAGAATGCAGGGCCCACATGTCATTCAAATGTTGGACCCACATGGCAGCCAAGGCTAATTAGCATGCAGGGCCCACATGTCATTAAAGGGGGGGGGGGTACTTAGCATGCTGTGGCTAAGAAGCAGAAGGCACAGGTCGGCCACGCGCGCTCTGGCCGGCCACCCCACCTGCAAGAGCCGCGACGGCGACCCCACCTGCTAGCAGGGGTGGCCGGCGACCCCAGCTGCTCCCTCGCCGCCTCCCCACCAGCAGCCTCGCCGGCCTAGGCACCTGCATCATCGACGTCCACCACCCCTGCTGGAGCCGCACCGGCCAGACCAGCTGGTGCCTCGCCGGCCACCCCAGCTGCTGCCTCGCCGGCCCCCCCACCTGCTGCCTCGCCCCCCTCCCCCCACCAGCAGCCTCGCCAGCCACCCCAGCTGGCAGCTGCTGCCTCGCTGGCCATTGTACAAGGTGAGCTGAGTCAACCATAGCTCTTCCCCTTTAGATTTGTTATTGCAGTGCCTTTAATTGAATTGAAGGATAGAAGCATGATTTGTAACATTTTGGCACCTAAATTTATCCAGGTCGAGATGGATAGAAGCTGGATTTATAACAGTGCACCATTTAGTGATCCCTATATGTCTGGTGTTGAACAATTCATGGAACATGTCAGAAGTAGATTTAGTGCAGATGAGGAAATCAAGTGCCCATGCCGTCGATGCCTGAACCAAATACAAAAAAGTCAAGATGAGGTAGAGGAGGATATCCACATCAATGGTATTTCTAGGTGCTATACAAGGTGGATTCACCATGGAGAGGGAGATAATGATGTTCAACAAGATGATGGCACACTCGCTGTTGGTACTGAAGATATATCATGGGATGGAAATGACCAGGCTCCACTTGATGATGAAGGACAAGCTGAAGATGTCATAGAAGATAGTGCACGGGGAGTTCAGGGGTTGATTCAAGATTTGTACACCGCAGCAAGCCATGGCTTCGGTGGTAACTTATATCAACAAATCATGGAAGAGGCAAAGCGTGAACTTTATCCAGGTTGCACCGAGGAGTCTAGGCTAACTTTCATTATTAAACTGCTGCATATAAAAGTGTACAATCGGATAACAAATTCTGGGTTCAATGCATTCCTTGAGTTGCTTTCAACATCGTTGAAGATTGTTACCGGTCTCCCTAAGTCCTATAACGAAACTAAAGCTCTACTTTGGAAGCTTGGTTTTGGTTATGTTTCTATTCATGTGTGCAAGTATGATTGTGCCTTATTTTGGAAGGACCATGCCAATGATGATCATTGCCCAGTTTGTGGCGAATCAAGATGGAAAGTGAATAAGGATGGCAGAAAGAAAGTTCCTCACAAGGTCCTGCATTACTTTCCAATAATTCCACGCCTTCAAAGGCTTTTTATCTCAAAGCAGCGGGCACAGTATGCAAGATGGCACAAGGATAAGAGGGTACCAGTTGAAAATGAAATGAGACATCCTACTGATGGAGAAGCTTGGAAAGAATTTGATGATACTTTCAAGTCTTTTGCAGATGATCCCTGCAGTTTGAGGTTAGCCATTGCTACTGATGAATTTCACCCATTTGGTCAGATGACCAATTCATATAGCATCTGGCCAATGGTAGTGGTTCCATACAATTTTCCACCATGGATGTGTATGGACCAATCCAATTATATGCTTGCTTTAATTATTCCAGGCAAAAAATCACCAGGCAAAGATTTCCATGTGTTCATGCAGCCTTTGATAGCAGACATGCTTACCCTTTGGGAGGGTGTCTCTACTTATGATGCATATGAAGGCAAAGATTTCAGTCTGCGTGCAGCGATTCTGTGGGGAATCAATGACTACCCTGCATTAGGCACCATGTCAGGCAGAACCACTAGGGGTTACTTCGCATGTGTGCACTATGATGAGAATCCATGCTCTGAATGTCTGAGAAACAAAATTGGGTTCATAGGCCATAGACGTTTCCTCCCAAATGACCATCCCTGGAGGAAAAACAGATCTTTCAGTGGCCACCATGAAAATAGAGAGTAGCCAAGGAAATTTAGTGCAGATGAAGCTGGTAATTCGTCCACAAAGCCCAAAGCTTGTTACGTTCTAATGCCAGAAGCAAAGAAGAAGTTCTTGCAGTTTGTTAGCAATGTTAAATTTCCAGATGGCTATGCCTCTAATATATCAAGATGTGTCAATATGGAGGGAGGAACAATGCATGGGCTGAAAACACATGACTGTCATATACTGCTGCAGCGTATTTTACCAGCTAGCCTTTGCGGTTTGGTGCGCAAAGATGTATATGAAGTAATTGCTGAATTGGGTAGGTTTTTTAGACAACTTTGCTTGAAAACTCTAAAGGTTCATGCACTACACCAGCTGAAGAAAGATATTGTAATTATCCTTTGCAAACTGGAGAAAATTTATCCTCCTGCATTCTTCGATGTTATGGTTCACCTAGCAGTACACTTACCTGACGAGGCACTCCTTAGGGGACCGGTTCAGTATGGATGGATGTATCCCATTGAGAGAAGATTGGGCACCTTTAAGCGTTTCATCCGCAATAAAGCAAGACCTGAAGGATCTGTTGCAGAGGCATACACTGCCTATGAGTGTACGACCCAATGCTCAACATATTTCAGTGAAATTATTACTAAGTTCACTAGGCCTGAAAGAAACTTAGATGGAGCACAGAACATCTCACCCAATGATTACTCTATTTTTGGTCATGGTATTAACCTGTTAGGTGCTTCAAAACTTCATTACCAAGATAATGACTATGACTCCATGGTTTGGTTTGTTCTAAATAATTGCGAAGAGGTTGATGAATACAAAGAGTGAGTAATTGCTGTCATTTCATTTCTGCCAACTTTATTCAATATTAGTGTCACAATAAACTAATTAACTTCTTCCTTTGCAGCATGTATAAAGCAGAATTGGAACAACAACAGGTCAACAATATTGAAGAAATGATGTCAACACAATTCGCTGCATGGTTCGAGAAACATGTGCGTGCAACTTTTACAACCTAACTGAATCATTTATGATACAATAAATTTTCAAACTCACCAATTCTCTGTGTTTTCCTGCAGATTACCAGATTGAAATATGAAGGCACAACAAATGTTGATGAAGACCTGTACTCACTCGCATGTCGGCCGGATAGGTGTGTGCGATCATACACAGCCTGTATAATCAATGGGGTACGGTACCACACTATGGCTCGTGAGGCACACAGGAAAACACAAAACTCCACCATCAAGACTGCAGGTACTCACAATGATGACACTATTGACTTCTATGGGACAATCACAGACATTATTGAGTTGAATTACACTAAGAACAGCAAAGGAGATAGATCTGTTATCTTATTACGGTGTGAATGGTACAATCTTGAGGGAAGGACATACCAGATGAAAGATGATGGTTACTTCAAGAGCATTAACATCGAAGGCCGATGGTATAAGAATGATCCTTTCATTCTAGCCACAGAAGCTTCACAAGTATTTTTCTTGCAAGATACAAAGTTAGGTCCATGTTGGCGAGTGGTACAAGAATTTGGCCACCGACATATATTTGATGTTGAAGAGTCCGACGGAAAACAACCAATCCATGAACAAGTACAGATGAGATGTCAGGAGGCATACCAAGAGGACAATACTTCGTCAGGAGATTGTACAGTGGGAGACACTTATCCTAATATGGATTTGTTGCACATGGATAATCAACCAGGCAGCCCTATTAGTGCAGACCTTGTCGAGAGCATCCGTCGACATCAGCAAACACCTCAAGGTGATGAAACAGACGACGAAGATGAAGATGAAACCTTCCTTGAGTACCATAGTCAAGACGAAGCGAGTATATCAGAAGAAGACAGTGATGATGACTAACCTTTGCATTTCTGGAGCTATTTGTGAACCATGAACTTCTATTAGCGATTCTGTTGTATCTGAATTATGCTATTGAAATTTGTATCTGAATTATGAAATTGTAAGACCTTGTATGCAATGATTCTGTTTCAATGTTAAACTTGATTTATGAATTCTATTCTATGCACATGTAACCTATTGGAAGTTACATACATGCTATATGCTGCCAAAATATCATAGATATGTTATATGCTGCCCAGAATTCATTGAGATGATATATACTACAAAAATTCTGGGTTTTTATGACAACCTGACAGTGTCATGGAAATTACAGGATCTGTCATGATATATATATATATATATATATATATATATATATATATATATATATATATATATATATATATATATATATATATATATATATATATATATATATATATATATATGCTGGAAGTTACATACATGCTGCCAAAATTTCATCACACACATGTTACACATCAAAGAAAAAGGGATGTTTAATTCCAACATACATCAGAAAGGCGCATATTTCATCACACAGACAGGTTACATATCCATGCACACAAGAGATGTCCAACAGCACAAAGGCACATATTTCATACCAACTGCAAATACATCCTGGATAACAGGTTCAATACAACATGTCCTAGCCTACTTCATCATCATAGCCAAGAGCATATCAAATGTGGCCAACATATCCAACCTACTTCACAACATGTCCTACTTCATCATCATTGCCTACTTCAACACTACAGTTACAACCAAAAGGATGGCCAACATCAGGAATGTTACATTCAGACAGCCACACACAAGACAAATGCAGCTTCCCATGCCTTCCCTGTTCTTGCCAACCATTTCCTTCACCTTGTTCAGATTCTGCTCTAAGCTATCAATTTTTTCCACCAGCTCAAGAACTTCTGTTGTCGAAGCTGCTGCAATGGTCGAGGAAGCTGACAGTAGATAACCATTATCATGAAGGAACATCACATATTCTTCCTCCAACCAATACCTAGTACATGTCCCCTGCATCCAAATTAAAACAACAGGCAAATTAACATCAATAGTGCAGCCACTGAATGCTAAAAACACTACCATTCTCAGGCATGCCCATTCAAACAAGAATGAAATTTGGGCAATGCAAAATGATTATAACACTGACATTTTGATAGTTCTTCCTGGGGCACTTGAAAAATCTCCTTCCAACGTTATACTCAGACTGCGTGGTAGTGGCAGCAAACACCCTCACGTCCTTGCAATCCGGGCACATTATCAACGGCAACCCAGTCACATCATCAATCGGCGCCTGCAGCTCGACAGCAGTGGGCGGAGGCGCTGCAGCAACAACAGCAAGGGGTGCGGGTTGCCAGGAAACCCTAGCTGCGCTTGACCGCCGAGTGCGAGCGGTAGATGACGACGCCTGCGACATGAGAACTTGAGAGAGCGGGGATTGATTAGGCCTCACACATCAACTGGAAAGGGGGAAGGTGAGCGACGACGAAAGGCAACGGAGCGGGAACGGGGAGGGGGATGAGGGTGGCACTGCCACAATGGCGCACCTGGGGACTAGGAGCACGCCGTCGACCAACGAGATGGAGTCACCGCCGGTCACCGGATATCCGCGCTCCGCCGGGCGGGCTTGCAGCGGATCTGCGCGCTGGCTCCGCCCAGAGGCCACCGCGCCGTCAGTTGGGGAGATGGGGAGCTGGCTCCGCCCAGAGGCCGCCCGCCGCTCGCCGCCGTCTTTAGTTGGGGAAATGGGGAATGAAACTGGTCAACAGAGAGGGGTCAAGGGTCCACCTCCTATTGGGGGTATATTGACGTTGGGGGCCGTCATGTTTGAAATAACAAACAGTGACGCTCCACAGCTGTCACATAAAACAACACATATCGTCATAAAAACGCCACCGTCAACCGGCTCCTGGCGACTTGCATTTTGTGACGACACTTGGTACCTTTATGTGACAAACAAAATAGCTTCGTCATAAATAGTTCTGGCTGTCCTGATTTTATGACGCTACAGACTTTTGCGTCATATTATGATATATTATATGACAAAAATTTGCCCCGTCATGAGGATTTTTGTCATAGAAAGAAGGATTTCTTGTAGTGAGTAGCTATCTAATTATAAGCCAAAATCCTTAGGAGTAGCTGTCATCCAAAGCATTTGGGACCAACAAGAAGTAGCAGCTACGTATTCAGCCTCAGCAGTGGAAAGTGCAACTGACATTTGTTTCCTAGAAGCCCATGAAACAAGAGATGTGCCTAAAAAGTGACATATGCCTGAAGTACTCTTCCTATCAATTCGACAACTCTCAAAGTCTGTATTTGAATAAGCTCCAAGAGTAAGATATGAGGAAGAAGAGTATTATAAGCCAAATTCCTAAGTTGATTGAAGATACCTAAAAATTTACTTTACCACTTGATGATGTGAAGCATGTGGGAATCTTGAATGCGAGTACACAAATACACAGCAAAGTGTATATCTGGTCTTGAAGCGGTGAGGTATAAGAGAGAGCTAATTACGCTTACTATTCCTTTTGATCAACAGGCTCACCATCTTCATCCGGATCTAACACAACTGTAGATCCCATGGGTGTGGAAATTGGTTTAACTGATCCCATGTCAAAGAGACGAAGTTGATCCTTAGTGCACTTAGTTCGATGCACAAAAAGTACCTAACTTTGATTGTTTGATCTGAAAGCCTAGGAATAATGTGAGCTCTCCCATCATGCTTATCTCAAATTCCCCGCTCATAGTATCTAAAAACATGGAAACAAGAGCATGAGAGGAACCAACAAATATGATATCATCCACATAAATTTGAACGAGTAAAAGATCATTACCATGTTTCAGAGTAAACAAAGTCTTATCTACCTTGCAGATTTAGAAATCACTTTTTAGCAACTATGATTTAAACCTATTATACCATGCTCTGGGTGTTTGTTTTAGGCCATATAAACTTTGCATAATTTGTAGACATGATCAGAAAATTTAGGATTCTCAAACTAGAGTGGTTGTCTAATGTAAACTTCCTCCTCAAAATAGCCATTAAGAAAAGCACTTTTTACATCATTTGATAATGTCTAAAACCCTTTGATATAGCAAATGCTAAGAAAATTCTAATAGCTTCTAATCGAGCATCAGTAGCAAATGTTTCACCAAAGTCAAGACCTTCTACCTGAGTAAATCCTTGAGCCACAAGTCTAGCTTTATTTTGAACAATAACATCATCCTCACTTTGTTTATTCTTAAAGACCCATTTAATTCCAATAACATTATGACCATGAGGGGGTGATACTAAAGTCCAGACTTTGTTATGCTCAAAATTTTCTAATTCCTCATGTATGACATTAATCCAAAACTCATCAAATAAAGCTTGACTTACATCATAGGGTTTAAAAGAGGAGATGAAAGCAGAATGAGCGTATGAACCATTAGAGTTGTACCTGCTGCAAAGAACTCTCGCATTTAACTCACAAATTATTTGTTCTAGGGGATGATGCCATTGAATGTGCAAAGAAGCTTGCAAAGCGGTTTTAAACGTGGTTGTTGAAGTAGTCATAGCAGCCATCATACTAGATGTAGGTGCAGCCGCAATAGCTGAAGTTGTAGGAGTGGTCGTAGTGATTGTTTTTGTAGGTGCAGTCGTAGCAGCTATAGTCGTAGTTGTGGTTGTAGCGACCACTATCGTAGGTATAGTCGTAGCAGCTATAGTCGTAGGAGTGGTCACAGAGATTGTCGTAGGTGTCATAGTGTAGCTCAAGAACTCCTTGTTGTTATTATTGGAGTCATAGAAGATGTCGACGAGTGTGTCAGGGGCCTATATACCTGCATTATCAGGTCTAGTACCAAGACTAACCTCATCAAAAGTGGCCTCATAGGTCTCAACAATTTTATCAGTTTCTAAGTTGAGTACCTGATAACCCCGAATGTGAATTGTATACCCAAGAAAGATGCCATCTGAGGATCTAGATTTAGATTTGTCAAGATTGCCATGTTTAAGGATAAAGCAACAACATCCAAACACCTTAAGGCAAGAAATATTGGGAGAACAACCAAAACGAAGTTCATAGGAAGTCTTACGCAATTTAGCTCGCAAGAAAACCTATTCGAAATATAGCAAGGAGCGAAACGACTTCAGCCCAATATTTTCTAGGAGTAGCATATTCATTTAGCATTGTTCTAGCCATCTTGACTAGGGTTCTATTCTTGCTTTTGACCACATCGTTCTGTTGCGGCACTCGAGCTGACGAAAATTGATGGTCTAAACCCATTTTGGCACAAAAGGAAGCAGATGATGAGTTCTTGAATTCAGTTCCATTATCACTTCTAATTACTCTAAGTGCTCCTGAAAATTCTTTAGCTAGACCAAGAGCTAGCTCTCGAATGTGACAAAAAGCTTCATTCTTAGAGGCCATAAAATACACTCAGGAGTATCTAGAGTAATCAATAACAATAACAAGAATATACCATTTACCTCCCACAGACTGAACCCTAGAAGGACCTGTAGTGTCCATGTATAATAATTGTCCCAGAGAATTAGTCATTAGAGAGGGCGATGAGATGATGCGACCATCTTACCATGTCGACAAGGTGAACATACTAGATCCATCAACTTTTCAATCTTAACACCAGGTGAAGGAACGGAAATGACAACAGAGGGGGGGGGGTGAATGGTGCCTTCAAAAATTGCCTTGAAGTATCCACACGTTTTTCATCTCCGATATCTATAGAAACTATGAAGAAAGGAAATGAACACTTACTGGACGCCAAAAGAGTTTATGCCAAAAATTATAAGGACTAGACGCCGCAAAGAAGAGATAGCCAAATAAGAAGAGAAGCAAAGCTGAAATATTCAGACTAAAAGAGAACAAGCCAGACTTGACCAAAATCAGCTATGAAGAAGCAACATTGGATGGAAACCGGATTTTGCTAATAGAACTAATAGCTGGCCAAAACTTCAAAGACTGCAAACAAAATAGCTTGCTGAAAATAGAACCCAATCTAAGCAGCTAACAAATTCAGTTTTGCAGGCCGAAAATGCAGAGGAACCAAATTCAGTTTTGCTGCTCACAAATTCAGTTTTGCAGGCTAAAAAACTACGGAGAACTGCACTGCTGAAAATGCAGAATAAAAGCTGAACTAGCTGCTGAAACTGGACTAAAAACAGACTAATTTCAGCAGCAAAAACAGCAGCAAGAAGGCTAAAAACTGCAGAGAACTGCACTGCTGAAAATGCAGAATAAAAGCTGAACTAGCTGCTGAAACTGGACTGAAAACAGACTAATTTCAGCAGCAAAAACAGCAGCAAGAAGGTTGAAAACTGCAGAGAACTGCACTGCTGAAAATGCAGAATAAAAGCTGAACTAGCTGCAGAAACTGGACTGAAAACAGACTAATTTAAGCAGCAAAAACAGCAGCAAGAAGAGGTTTAAATGCAGCAGCCGAGTGCCCTTTTTTTAGACTGAAATGCAGACATAAGGCAAGAAGGAGCACAAAATGTGCTGACAGAACAGACTAACTGCAGACTGAAAATCAGTAAACTGAAAAAGCACAAGCTGAAAACTTGAGATTACTGCAGACTGTTGAAAAACTGAAATTGCCGAGAATTTGTTTGCTTTTTTTAGGTCAAATGATCTGAACCTTATACTAAATAGCACAATGATTCCAGAGAGATGAAAATGTAGGCAAAAGCTCACACACAAAAGGAAATCCAGAATTTTCTGAAAACTGACTGCAAGAGGAGAAATCAAATTTCTTGAGATTCTATTGTCTTTTGTTCATGAGGCTTCATATCTCCACAAGGAATGACCTCTCCAGTCGAAAGCACAAATTTCATACAACCTTTTGCTAGGAAAAACAAGAACTCAAGAATCCTCTGTTTTGAAATGAACAGTAAACCCTAGATTGCAAGAAACAGAGGAAGTGCATTCGGGGACCAAACGGTAGCAATATGGAATTGAAAAACTTTTCTCTCGGGACATAGCTGGCCAAGATGGTCTTGTGATTCTATCCCAGTTCAGAGAAGATCAAGTTGCACTTTCTTGAATCAAGAAACAAATCCAGGAGAAGAAAGAGCAGCAAAGAAGTAAAACAGAAAAGAGAGAACAGAGACTCAAAATATGAAATGAAGAACAGGACAGTACATCATCTCAAACACAGTCATTCTCATATTGATCTTGATACAGAGAGAGGAATGCTTATACAGAATGTTTCTTACAGCCATCTCTCCAAACAAGAACACACACTCAAACCAGAGAGCAAGAACTCAAGAACCCATCTCCTATACACACGCAGGGGAGATAAGACCAACAGAAGTGTGCTCTCTCCTACCAACTCCCAACAGAAAGCAAAAAGAGACACAAAGCGAAAGCTAATACACCCAAAGCCTCTACTTCTCTCCCAAGCCATACATGCACCAGGAGATCCCTCTCCTATTTATAGTCTTTGCTTAACGGGTTTCTCCCTCGCTTTACCCGCTAAACCAAAAACCAAATCCGCTTCTTTATGCAGCTTTGCGATTTTACCGAAACGCCCCTCCTGCATATTCCGGGAAGCTTCCTCATTCCTTGCCGTTCAAGCCTCGCAACCACCTCGAGTTCACGCCGTCTTCGGCACACCTCGACCGCTTTGACCTCGGTACCACCTGCGCCTAGTCCGGTCTTGCGTGCCTCGCCTCGACTTCGCCTCGATGTCCTGTAGCCATCACAGACAAGAAACACATCACATAGCACCGCTCGACATAATGTAATCAACAATAGCATTCCGAGAAATCTTAAGCATGAAAAAGCCAAAACCTGTCGAAACAAGAGAATTACATCCTCAGCACTTCGACCAAGTTTGACCAAGTCTGACCGAAACCAATTGCACCATGCAACAAGATGGTCCAAACCACACAAAAACCAAACTCGACTTTCCTAAACACTCATCAATTACTCATCACAAACATGGGGTCACATCCACATGGTCTATCACTAGGAATTCTTCTAACCAGATTCATACTACTGAGCTGAGCTAGATGATCAAAACCAATGTGACCTAATCTATGTTGCCAAAAGAACAAATGCTTAGAGTTTGATGAAATAAAACACCTATGATCAGAAAATGCTCAATATGAAAAATCACCCTTAAACAAGCGACCAACTCGACTTGTTTTGCAAACAAGATCACTAGATGAATCTAAGATACATCACGAATATTTTTTTAAAGTTCACCACAAGATTATCGTCTACCAACTATGAAACCAAAAGTAAATTATAGCTCAACTTACTGACTAGAGCAACATCCTTTAAGATGAACTTGTCATTGATGTGCATAGTGCCTTTAGCTAGAATTCGTCCTAGAGACTTGTCCCCAAGTGATCATCTAGTCAACAGGGGCACGAGTAAGGGAAGAGAACCATCGTAAATCTTCAATCATGTGGCGAGAGCAACCGGAGTCGATGAACCATATGTTATCATTTCTCTTGCAACGAGCCTATAGAGCACGAATAGTCATCGATATCTTAGTACTGGGGTTAGTCAATAAAGATTTAGATATCCAATACCAAGATACTCGACGAACAGCAGAAAAAAGTACTGATAAAGATTTAAATGAAGCATTAGTATTTGACATACTTCGACCAATCGATCATTGAAAAGCAGGTTCAACCACGGAGCAATCTGACCTTCTCAGTAGAGGTGGTCTTACAGCTGATCAGTTAATCGTATGGACGACACTAGTCAAAAGTGACCTAATCAACTACGTGAAATTGGTCTAGCCATCGACTTGAAGGACTACGGGTAGGCTACGCTAGCGCAAATTAATAAAAATTATGCCCGTAAACCAAGATCACTGCAGTTATAGATCACGGAATTACCACTAGACGCGCAGGTGCGGAATTGATGCAGCACGTCGGGGCAGAGTAGTCGTACTACGTCGATGCAGCACGTCGGGGCAGAGTAGTCGTACTACTTCCTCGTCCTCGTCGCGGCGTCCAACGTACAACTCCTCTCTTGCGGTTCGTCCAAACGCTACAGATGCAGCGCCGCCAAAAGGTATCCACACGTACGGGAGGAAGCGACGCACGCCGGATTACTAGATCCGAGCGAGCGCCCAGGGCGTGGGAGGGGTGGCGGCCAGGGTTTGAGGAGGTCACGAAAAAAATTCTCCCAACCCTGTGCGCCCTAGCCCTCCTTTTATAGACGTCCTTATAATGGGCTTCAGCGAATGGAGGCCCATTAGGACTCAATACCCAGTCCAACCCGGATCCAATCCGAATTAGGCTTCAGCCCTTAAGTGTGTGACCCTATGGGTTCACGTATGTTTAGACATGACACGAGTTTACCTACTCGGTCAATAGTTGGTAGCGGCCTCTAGCAAGACGTGCCAACTCCTAAACATACATAAAGATCATATCGAACGAACCATCACAACTTTATGTACATGCCAATCCCTTTGCCTCACGATATTTGGTCGAGCTCCAAGCTGACCACTCTTTCTCGATCCTGTGATCCGGAATCCCTTACTAGGTTAACTCTTAACCTTAAGTAGCATGGCCATGCATTTCTGGATCCGATCACTCGAGGGGCCCAGAGATATCTCTCTCAGGTAGAGAGGGGCAAATCCCATCTCGACTGACCATGCCTCGCAGCATGCTTCATGACAAACCCGAAAGCTACCTTTATAACTACCCAGTTACGGAGCAGCGTTTGATAGCCCCTAAGTAGGTCGATTCACATCTCAAGTACATGCGACAATCTCAGGTCTAAGGACAAGGCGTACACATTGTGTAGAGAGAGAACCATAAGTATAATTGTTATGTCTCATGTTGGGTCGGTCCAACCCCATGTTCTAAACATGTGTCCACATTATTGGTTTGACATCTCCATGTCTATGACCTGTGAAACATGGTCATCAACCGATACATGTGCTAATCCATTATTCACGTGTGACCACATATGAACTTCGACTAGGGACAACTTTAGAATAACCATACAAGTAAAGAGTTTCACAAACAAGTCACATACTTGTTAATCAATACAAAGGCAATATTCAAGGAACATTTATTAAATCATGGATACAACGAAATATCATCATCTCTATGATTGCCTCTAGGGCATATTTCCAACAGTCTCCCACTTGCACTAGAGTCAATCTAGAAGATATCTAATACCCATAGCTCTTGTGTGCGCCTCATGCTTAGGCTGTGGGAGAGGCTTCGTCAAAGGATCTGAAATATTCAAATCCGTATGTATTTTGCATATCTTTAAATCTCCTCGATTGAGGATCTCTCGAATGAGATGAAACCGCCGCAGTATGTGTTTGTTCTTTTGGTGATTCCTTGGCTCCTTGGCTTGCGCAATGGCCCCACTGTTATCACAGTAAAGATCCAGAGGACTGCATGCACTAGGAACCACACCTAGTTCAGATATGAACTTCCTTATCCAAACACCTTCCTTTGCTGCTTCAGAAGCTGCAATGTACTCGGCCTCCGTTGTAGAGTCAGCAACAGTCTCCTGCTTGGAACTCTTCCAACTGACCGCACCACCGTTCAAAATGAACACAAAACCCGATTGCGACTTGTAATCGTCTTTGTCGGTTTGGAAGCTTGCATCGGTGTAACCATTTACAACGAGCTCTTCCTCACCTCCGTAGACTAGGAACACATCCTTAGTTCTTCTCAAATACTTGAGGATGTTTTTAACCGCTGTCCAGTGACTCTCACCGGGATCAGCCTGGTATCTGCTCGTAACACTTAGAGCATAGGAAACATCTGGGCGAGTACATATCATAGCATACATGATAGATCCAATGGCCGAAGCATATGGAATCTTACTCATGCGATCTCGCTCATCAGTTGTCGAAGGACACTGAGTCTTGCCAAGATTTATGCCATGAGACATGGGCAAGAACCCTTTCTTTGCCTCCTCCATGTTGAACCGTTTCAACACTTTGTCAATGTAAGTACTCTGGCTTAATCCTATTAGCCTTTTTGATCTATCTCTATAGATCTTAATACCCAAAATATATGCCGCTTCCCCTAAGTCCTTCATTGAAAAACTATTTTTCAGTGAGGTCTTAACGGACTCGAGCATAGGAATATCATTTCCAATCAGTAATATGTCATCTACATATAAGATTAGAAATACGAGCGAGCTCCCACTTGCCTTCTTGTAAACGCAAGATTCTTCTTCGTTTTTGATGAAGCCAAACCCTTTGACCACTTCATCAAAACGAATGTTCCAACTCCGAGATGCTTGCTTCAATCCGTAAATGGATTTTTGAAGTTTGCATACTTTTCTAGCATTGATTGGATCGACAAAACCCTCGGGCTGTATCATATACACGTCCTCGGTTAAATTTCCATTAAGGAAAGCCGTTTTGACATCCATCTGCCATATCTCATAGTCGAAATATGCAGCAATAGCTAGAATGATCCGTATAGATTTAAGCATCGCTACAGGCGAGAAGGTCTCATCGTAGTCAACTCCTTGAACTTGCCGAAAACCTTTTGCGACAAGTCGAGCTTTATGGATATGAACATTTCCATCCATATCAATCTTCTTTTTATAGATCCATTTGCACTCTATGGTTTTAACACCATCAGGCGGGTCAACCAAGTTCCAAACTTGATTGTCTCCCATGGATGCTATCTCGGATCTCATGGCACTTTGCCATTTCTCAGAGTCTGGGTCCATCATTGCTTCCGCATAGGTCGTAGGCTCATCATTGTCTAACAATAACATATCTCGCGCATTGCGGAGCCTTTCCGACCTTCGTGGTGGTGGTGCTTCCTTTGCCATGGGTTCCTCAACTTGTTCTGCCACGTGGGCATCATTCGTCGAGTCTTCCCCGATTGGTTCATCTTGAACCTCTTCAAGTTGCACCGTTCTTCCACTTGTCTCCCTGTTGAGAAACTCTTTCTCTAGGAAAACACCACTTCGAGCGACAAACACTTTGCCCTCTAGTCGGTTGTAGAAGTAATATCCAAAGGTTTCCTTCGGATATCCCACGAAAATGCATTTATCCGACTTGGGTGTGAGCTTGTCCGACTGTAGTCGCTTGACAAACGCCTCACATCCCCAAATCTTTAGAAAAGACAAACTGTGACTCTTCCCAGTCCATATCTCATATGGTGTCTTAACTACGGATTTAGACGGTACCCTATTAAGTGTGAAAGCTGCTGTTTCTAGAGCGTAACCCCAAAATGATAATGGTAGATCTGACTGGCTCATCATCGATCGAACCATGTCCAACAAGGTCCGATTACGCCGCTCGGATACCCCATTTCTTTGAGGCGTTCCGGGCGGTGTTAGCTGTGGAACAATTCCGCAACTCTTCAGATGATTGCTAAATTCATGACTCAAATACTCGCCACCACGATCAGATCGCAGAGCCTTAATTTTCTTGGCACGTTGATTTTCAACCTCATTCTGGAACTCTTTGAACTTTTCAAAAGTTTCAGACTTATGCTTCATTAAGTAGACATAGCCATATCTACTAAAATCATCAGTGAAAGTTATGAAGTAATGAAATCCACCTCTAGCAGTCGTGCTCATTGGTCCACATACATCAGTATGTATGATTTCCAACAAGTCTGAAGCCCTCTCAAAAGAACCTTTGAAAGGTGACTTGGTCATCTTACCAAGCAAACAAGCTTCACATGTCTCGTATGATTCAAAATCAAACGAAGTTAGAAGACCATCATCATGGAGCTTCTTCATGCGCTTTTCACTTATGTGACCCAAACGACAATGCCAAACATAGGTGGGATTCAAATCATTAGGTCGAAGTCTTTTAGCATTTATGTTAAAGATGGGCGCATCATCAAGATTTAAAATAAATAACCCATTCACAATGGGCGCAAAAGCCACAAACATTTCATTTTTAGAGATCAAACAACCATTGTCTTTACTTGCAAATGAATAACCATCTCTCATCAAACATGAGGGAGATAAAATGTTTCGACTCATACTAGGAACATAATAACAATTATTCAATTCCATAATAAATCTTGAAGGAAGCTGAAGTTGCATGGTGCCGACGGTCAACGCAGCAACCCTTGCTTTATTTCCGACGCGAAAATCAACTTCACCTCTTGCGACTCCTCTACTTCTTATTAGCCCCTGCATCGAGTTGCAAATGTGAGCAACTGATCCGGTATCAAATACCCAAGAGTTAATAGGAGAATCAGCAAGAAAAATGTCTAAAACATTTATGACAAGTGTACCATGGGTGGAAGTCTTACTTCCAGCATTCTTCTTGCATTCCTCAGAATCCATGTACTTCTTGCAGTTTCTCTTCCAGTGGCCAGTCTCTTTACAATAGTAGCATACTGTCTCAGCTCCAGGTCCAGCTTTAGGCTTAGGCGTTGGCTTTGAGATCATATCTTTAGCCTTGCCCTTATTCTTTGCCCATGGCTTCTTACCCTTTTTCTTGAAGCTAGACTTGTTCTGCACAGCCATCACATGGCTAGGCCCTGCACACTTCTTAATGTCACTCTCTGCTGTTTTGAGCATCCCACAAAGCTCATTAAGGCCCTTTTCCACCCCATGCATATGGTAGTTCGAAATGAAATGTCCATGGCTAGGTGGTAGAGACGCCAAAATGAAATCAGTTGCCAACTCTTGGCTAATTGGAAAACCAAGTTTATCCAAAGTCTGACTGTAACCAACCATTTTGATCACATGTGGGCCTACGGGTGCACCTTCTGTTAACTTGCATTCCAGAAAAGCCTTAGACACATTGAACCTTTCAGTCCTGGCCTGTGTCTGGAACATGTCCTTAAGCGCCATGATCATATCATACGCTTCCTGATCCTCAAACTGCTTTTGAAGGTCAGGTTCCATGCATGCAAGCATAAGACAGCTAATCTCAAGAGAGTCATCACATGCTTTCTTGTAGGCATTTTTAACAGCAGCAGTCGCATTGTCAGCAGGTTCTTCTGGGATTTGGGTGTCTAGAACGTGTTCCTTTTTATCTGCCCTGAGAACAATTCTCAGGTTACGGACCCAGTCCGAATAGTTTGTTCCATTTAATTTTTCTTTCTCAAGAATCGATCGCAAAGCAAAAGGGTGTGCGCGGTTGTTAGATGCCATTGATCTACAACAGAAAATGCAAAATACTAAGACAAATAGAACCATGATAGAGTAAACTGTATTAAACAAATTTAATAGAATGTACTCCCACTAATATCAATATCCCTCTATTGATTCTTAGCAATTCAAGATCCGCAATTAACTAGTCTACTAGTGAGCTTTTGCATCACCGCTAGGAGACAAGGTAATTCGGTAAGTAACACCTTACTAATCATATCTCTATATGACTCTTGTTGTTGGGTGACATCTCTATGCCTCGGCGCCCAACCTTTATGCCCCAAGGCCCATAACCTTTATGATAACCTTGTTAAGTTCACCAACCCTTATGCATGTATGTATCCGATACAAACCCATCTAGTCAAGGAAAGTCGATGGTGCCCTAATTTTATAGACCCACCATCAATTTACAAGACATGGGATGGTGCAGGGTTTAGTTGGGAGGGCATATGTTTAACTTAACATTTTGTGAGGGATCGTTATACTTCTACCATTCAAACATGCATAGGAGTAAAACAAACAGGAATAGCATTCACACAGTTGTGACTCAGTATGGCCCATTTTCTCATGGTGATCTCCATCGCCATAGAATCTGTCCACCATGATGATCTCCATCTCCATGGTTAATGTGTGCCATCCCTCCAAGTGATGTGTCCTCCGAGTACTAATATAAGCTATTACTCATAACAGCTAGTAATCAAATACATGGATACAAGGAATCATCACAAGTCGGCACGCAGGCCGTTAATACAATACTTTGACAACACTATGGCTCCAGCCGTGTTGCCGAACCCACGACACGCAGGTCATGAAAATATTATAAAATGCATCACATACACATTAGGCCATACTGGTCACATACATCCTGCAAAAACAAGTTATGCATAGATTCGCAATCTACCGGATAAGGGGGTCGAGGGGGTTTCCCCCCGCGGGGTTCGAAGGGGCAGCGCCCCTCGCGGTATCTCCGGGCGTCCGGACATTCGTAAAAAAAACAGAGATCCAATCTATGCAATTTTTACTTAGGATTTTGATCGGCAAATCATATTTACCCCAAATCGACTATTGTTCCGATTCGACCAATTTGCATTGATCTTCGCGTACCGCAACCGGTTTTACGTGTCACTGTCTACCCCGATGGTGATACCGACCGGTAGGGGTATGTTGTGGCACGACCTTAGCAGCACAATCACGGAATATCGATTATTAATCTAGGTTCCGATTCGACCAATCATATTGATCTTCGCATTCCGCAATCGGTTTTACGTGTCACTGTCTACCCCGATGGTGATACCGACCGGTAGGGGTATGTTGTGGCACGACCTTAGCAGAATGATCACGGAAACCAGATCTATCCATTACCAGAACTATACAATCGATCACATCGATCATAACGACTTACATATCGCCATATGCAAATCACCCGAACCTATAACATGACAGCAATGGCTCTGATACCACTGAAGGACTACGGGTAGGCTACGCTAGCGCAAATTAATAAAAATTATGCCCGTAAACCAAGATCACTGCAGTTATAGATCACGGAATTACCACTAGACGCGCAGGTGCGGAATTGATGCAGCACGTCGGGGCAGAGTAGTCGTACTACGTCGATGCAGCACGTCGGGGCAGAGTAGTCGTACTACTTCCTCGTCCTCGTCGCGGCGTCCAACGTACAACTCCTCTCTTGCGGTTCGTCCAAACGCTACAGATGCAGCGCCGCCAAAAGGTATCCACACGTACGGGAGGAAGCGACGCACGCCGGATTACTAGATCCGAGCGAGCGCCCAGGGCGTGGGAGGGGTGGCGGCCAGGGTTTGAGGAGGTCACGAAAAAAATTCTCCCAACCCTGTGCGCCCTAGCCCTCCTTTTATAGACGTCCTTATAATGGGCTTCAGCGAATGGAGGCCCATTAGGACTCAATACCCAGTCCAACCCGGATCCAATCCGAATTAGGCTTCAGCCCTTAAGTGTGTGACCCTATGGGTTCACGTATGTTTAGACATGACACGAGTTTACCTACTCGGTCAATAGTTGGTAGCGGCCTCTAGCAAGACGTGCCAACTCCTAAACATACATAAAGATCATATCGAACGAACCATCACAACTTTATGTACATGCCAATCCCTTTGCCTCACGATATTTGGTCGAGCTCCAAGCTGACCACTCTTTCTCGATCCTGTGATCCGGAATCCCTTACTAGGTTAACTCTTAACCTTAAGTAGCATGGCCATGCATTTCTGGATCCGATCACTCGAGGGGCCCAGAGATATCTCTCTCAGGTAGAGAGGGGCAAATCCCATCTCGACTGACCATGCCTCGCAGCATGCTTCATGACAAACCCGAAAGCTACCTTTATAACTACCCAGTTACGGAGCAGCGTTTGATAGCCCCTAAGTAGGTCGATTCACATCTCAAGTACATGCGACAATCTCAGGTCTAAGGACAAGGCGTACACATTGTGTAGAGAGAGAACCATAAGTATAATTGTTATGTCTCATGTTGGGTCGGTCCAACCCCATGTTCTAAACATGTGTCCACATTATTGGTTTGACATCTCCATGTCTATGACCTGTGAAACATGGTCATCAACCGATACATGTGCTAATCCATTATTCACGTGTGACCACATATGAACTTCGACTAGGGACAACTTTAGAATAACCATACAAGTAAAGAGTTTCACAAACAAGTCACATACTTGTTAATCAATACAAAGGCAATATTCAAGGAACATTTATTAAATCATGGATACAACGAAATATCATCATCTCTATGATTGCCTCTAGGGCATATTTCCAACACGACTGGCCTAAACAAACCAAAAACGCTAGTGGAAAGTCTCTTGAGGGCCTCGTCCGACTGCGGGAAGCAACTTCTGAAAATCTTGTTCGACTACTCTGGTTCGACCATCGAACCAACTAGTTGAGCACCTAATCCAGCCACACTGATTCGACCATAGGAAGTGACTGGTCAAAAATATTTTTTATCCTATCTTTCTTTGCTTTTCTAAAGCAGAATTGAACCAAGTGGTTGTCTTTACCACAATGAGTACATTGATACTTGACTTGATGAGTAATCATATTGGACAACTTAACAACACTCGATTTGGTAGAGTATTCTTTTGCAAAACTAGTAGATCTAAAAATGACTTGTTTTGGTCTGATTCTACTTCAAATTTCCCTAACTCGAGTGCCTTGGTTACTTTCAGAGGATTATTCCAAGCATGCTCAATAAAATTAAATCCTAGACCATGATTTTTCACACTAGTTCTCAACTTGTCTAGAATGATATTCAAATTCTTCTTACCAAAAGAAAACCTCTCTAAAGTAATCTTAAGATACTCGATTTCTTTAGCCAGTGAGGAACATGATGAGCAATTTACAGATTCATTCAAAATTTCCTTAGAAGCACTAGACTGAACCAATTTCTCCTTTTTTTAGTAAAATGATCTTGTTGTCAAAGCTTCTATCTCAATGTTAAACTTTGAACAGTTAGAACAAGAGAGAGTCTCATGATGAAGCATTTGTTGAAGTGACTCCTGAGCTGAATTAAGCCTAGCCTGAAGTAAATCACACCTAGAGTAAGCTTTTGATTGAGCAGATGAATTTGACTTAAACTATTCAATTTTGTCTTTTGCAAGTTTTAGCTTTTCATTACAAGAGTCATGTGCCAATTTTAATTCATCAAGTTTAGCAGTTACATCACTAAATTAAACCAGGGTTGATGCATTAATTTTTCTTATGGACTCCAATTCAGAATGTAAAACTTGACAAGACTCACAAAATTCAATATCATGAAGAGAAGTTCTAAGTCTATGAATTTTAGAGTTTAAATTCTCAACAACAAGATCATAATTTGTAATGTTCTTTTTATATTTTTTGAGCTCCATTGTCAATCCGAGCACAACACGAGACAAATTAGTGTAAAAAGGTTTTACCTCATCTGGATCACTGTAGAGGTCATCATCGTTGAAATCCTCACTTTTTGCCATAAAGCACATCTCTGTGAAGTCCACCTCCTTTGACTTCTTGCTATTGTCCTCATCACTTGTAGATTACATCACTCAAATCAATCTCCTCAAGTGCTGAGAGTACCTTATTGACTGCCTTGCGATAATTTTGCTTCTTGCTTGAGGTAGTCTTGAATTAAAGTCGATGAGTTGGTGCTTTGATATCATCGACCTCCTTGCTCTTAAGTTTGGGGCAATTAAACTTAATATGATTAAGCTCACCACATTCATAGCATCTGACATGACCTTCTCTCCACCTTATTATGATATTATTGATTGCCTTGGTCAACCGATTAGAGAGAAGTACGAGCTGCTCTTCTGGAATCTCCTTTAATTGTTCATCTGAAATTGTGCACAAAGTAGACAAAGTGGCACTAGAAGAACTGAATGAACTATCATCTTGATTAGTCACTAAGCCCAAAGAATTAGTCTTGTTTATTCTAGCCAAAACATCAATTTCATGTGTTTTCATCTTGGAATGAAGATCATTCAGGGTAAGTGTTTTCATGCTAATAGAATGATTGATGGTGTGACTAAAATATTCCAAATAGACATATCTAAAGCATTTAGAATTTGTCACGCATTATCAGAATCAGTATATGTGACACCAACATATTGAAAGTCACTAACAATCTTATTGAAGCGATCGAAAAAAGCATCTACTAGTTCTCCAGGTTTCATCTCAAATTTAAAATACACCTTTTTGAATTGATTTTGACATACACCCTTAAGAGACTTTGATCCTTCACGATAATCGGCTAGAGTAGACCAAATTTTATTTGCAAATTTAAGATGAGCAATTTTGACAAACTTGTTTCTACTTAAACCTTGCAATAAAATGTTTCTAGCCTTAGCATTAGTCTCTACATCAGCAGTATTTTCAATGGTAACGACAGAAGGCACTTCATACGAATTTTCAACTTTTTGCCAAATAGCATTACCTTGCGCTTGTAGAAAGACCTCCATGCGAATTTTCCAGTAGAGATTATCTGTTCCATCAAAAAATGGTGACTTACCAGAGAACAGATCCTGATCTGACACCATTGCAACCTTGCTCTGATACCACTTGTAGTATCGTATAGCGCAATCAGAGAGGGGGCGAACGATTGCCTCCACTTCTTGAAATCTCTATGGAGTCAATGATGAACTCAACCGCTCGAATGAACACTTGTTGATCAGCTTTGCTATGCTTCACCCAAATAGCAATAACCAGATATCACAAACCAGATTGATTCAAGATGTTCCTTATTGCTGAATTTCCATGGAGTTACGAAGTGCCCCCACAAGCTAAAGCCCTTAGCCTAGCTCTACTAAAGCACAAAAAGCCTCATCAAACCCCATAGCTAAAGTCCTTAGCCTAGCTCTGCTTTTATATGCTAGAACCCTAAACCATGTTTGATTCAAACACAAACACAGAATCTTACCTCTACCGCAAATCAAGGGACTCGAAACCCTTCCTTACACGAGTTTTATCAAATTTATAATCCCTCCCATTACGGACTCTTTCCATAATGTTTCCAATCTCACCATGTGATGAAGCCTCCAGGAACGCACCTCCCGTAGCTCCATCTCGCATTATCAACTTCCGTGTCGAAGCCTCTAGGACTGCACCACCCATAGCTTCTCCACACATCACCACCTTTGATCTCCATGTACTCAAGCATTAGCCCAACCATCTCGCATGACATCCTCAACCGACTGTATCTCAGATCTCTCCATCATAGTCTCGGTCCTCCTCGTCATTGACCATGATCTTCTCTACGCTCACCTGCACATGCAAGGACCAAAGAACATTTTCCTGGTACAAGTTTTCCACAACTTGACAGTCATTAGCACGCACACTCAAACCACACCTTTAACCATCCATCATCACGAAGCAGGTCATCCATGACCACAATTTCCATTGTTATCGAAAACTCACCCTCAGACAACACATTACGACTATTAGCTCAATGAGTACTCGAAAACAACAACTACCTGGGAATTACCATCGCTTCGTTGCAATCACTCTGGAATACCATGCATTGCTACTGACCAAAACCACTCAGACTAGACCAAAACCACTTGGAGCAATCAAAACCACTCGAGCACAAGCAAAACCACTTGGAACCAACTAAAACCACTCGAAACTTTTGACTGCAATCGACCAAAATATTTACAAACACAAATTCCTAAAGCAATCCAAATGTCAATTATTTATCATCAACTTTAATCATGACCATCCACATGGTCTAACAATCTCCCAATTAGTGGATACATTGGCAACACTGCAAAAAACACTCAAATGAAATAATTTGCGAGAGATGCAAAAGAGCCAGCCACAACCAAAAGAGCACAGAGAGCACATCCTCCTTAAATCTAATTTCTCCCCCTTTCTTCTAATTTCTAGCTATTTGGCACTGAAATCATCAAGGGTCTCAAAGTGTGAATAATTCTAAAAAGGAGCAAGGAGAGTAACTATCCAGAAGCTTTCTAGATGATCTAAGTCATTTTGCATTGATTTAATAGCTTTACCAAGCCATCTGTTTGAGTAGAGCTACATATACCATATAAAGTCATATATATGATATAGCAATGTCAGAACTAGTTTTTTTTATCACGATTAAGTAATTTATATTAATGACAGGCATCTCAACAATGACCAAACCACAATGACCAAACCGATTATAAAAACCACAATGAGATATCACACCAAAAAGTCTAAACCTAAAAATGAAGCAGATTTTAAATCTAGGCAAGCTAGTAGTCTCATGTAGCAACCTATTGTTGTACACTCGAATCTTAGGCATTTGGCATGCTTGTAGCATATTTCTTTTCATGATAAAACATTTTTTCTTTTAATGATGGCATGTTTGAAGCATAGTTCTTTTCACTTGCATAATTTTTGTGTTTTTCCCTTTTTATGTAACATGTTGACTTGAGTGAGCATAAAAAGATTGCAATATGAAATATGCGAGCCTCATAGCCAATATTTAAAATAAGACTTACAATCAAACTAATCCTTATAGATGAACATCACAAAGTACTATTTATAATCAATCTAGTCAAAGTGTTCTACCATGTCATGTTTTAGTTCAATTGTAGTAGGTTAATTATCATCAGTCATGATCACAGCTACACAACATAAGAGTGAATATGATAAAGAAAGCTCCACATCTCATTTGATTTCAATGGTTTGGACTTGATGAATTATTTGACAAGTATAATAACCAAAGCTTCTGAAATTTTAAATACCAAGCTACCCCCAGAATAATCCCATAGGATGTAGTACATCCAACTCACTCCATAATTGAGCAAAATGAGAAGAATCAAGCAGTTTGATGAATATATCAGCATCCTGAGAATCAGAATCAATGAAGTGCAAGCCAAAATCTCCCTTTTCCACATGTTCTCTAAGAAAATGATTCTGATCCGACGCCATTGCAATCTTGCTCTAATACCACTTGTAGGATCATATGGTGCAATTAGACAGGCGGTAAATAATTGCCTCCACTTCTTAAAATCTCTATGTAGTCGATGACGAATTCGATTGCTCGAATGAACACTTGTTGCTCAGCTTTGCTCATAGTTGTATGCTTTGTCCAAGCAGCAATCACCAGAAATCTTGAAACAGATTGATTCAAGATGTTATTTATTGCCGAATTTTTGTGGAGTTATAAAGTGCCCTCACAAGCACCCATAAAAACCCTAACACAAGAAGCCTCCTCCAAAACCCTCATAAAAACCTCATGTTAACCCATAGCCGCACCCTACTTTTATAGGCTAACGTCTAAACTGTGTTCACCTCAAACACGGACTCGATATCCTATCTCTTCCTCAAATCAACAGACCTGAAACCCTTCCTAACACGGGTTTTACTAATCTCCACATCCTCCACGTTACGGACTCCTTCCATAATGTTTCCAATCTCACCACGTGACGAAGCATTCAGGACATCACCTCCTGTATCATCATCATGCACCATCACCACGTATAAAACCTTCCGGGAATGCACCTCCCGTATCTTCTCAATGCATTGTCACCTCTCGTGTCAAAGCCTCTTGGACCACACCGCCCATAGCTTCTCCACGAATCATCACCTTTGATCTCTATGTACTCCAGCATGAGCCCGATCACTTCACATGACATTCTCGATCGCCTCGACCTCAAACTTCCCCATCCTAGTTCTGATCCTCCTCATCACCGATCATGATTGCCTCCACGCCCACCTGTACATCAAAGACCAAAGAACATTCTTCACTAGCACAATTCTCCACAACTTGACCGACATTAGCACACACACGCATAACACACCCTTGTCTATCTATAGACAAGAACCAAACAATCCACGAATACCAACCATGTTGTTCACAATCACCAATTCCATCGCTCTCCAAAAATCACTCTCGGACTACTCATTACGATTGCTAGCTCATCGAGTACATAAAAACCACAAGTACTCGGGAAACACCACACTCAAAACACTTGGGAATACCGACAACAGAACCATCGTGTACTGATTATTGAGTACCGATCACATACCACAATCTCCAACAACCGATTGCAACACCTACAACTACTGATCACCAACCATCGAGTACCAAGCCATTTTGTCGAAACCCGGAGCGGCAACTCCTGGATCCTCTATGTAAATCACACTAGTCTAGGGTCAACTAACGCACACAGTGGACAACAAAGATAAATATCAACCACAATGACATTTATTAACTAAATATGGGCATGAATGCCAAAGTTTACATCAACGTCACATAAGCCAAATTTAAATAATAAGCAGCGGAAGAAAAACACTGAAGCGGAAGAAGCCCACTGAGCCTCCCCACAGGTAAACGACAGTAAGACGTGGCCTACTCGTCCAAGTCTTCATCATAGTCGAAGTCATCGTTCTCTGTATGGAGATAGCAAGGTGAGTACAAACTTGTACTCCGCAAGTGACACGGAGAAATGCAACATAATGATAAAGGCAACAAAGGAAGGCATATAGGGTTAGTTTGAGCATGAAACAGCATTTAAAGAAATACAGTAAATAGATTAAAATTGCTGAATTTAATACAGTGAGCCGAGTGAGACTTCTCATGGCCTACGCCATGCTCACTTTCAACCTACGACATTACTTAGGTTGGGACCCGCAAATTAATCAGTCAGGACTGTCCCATACTAGCCTTGTGGTAGTACGATAGGGCTTTACAACAGTAGCTCACAGACCGGTCCTTAATTGACTTAGGCTCAACCACATATCCCTTGTGCCCGACAATCAACACTGTGTCTTCGAACAACAATGCATGCCTGCATCCACCACCTAACCATTAGCCTAAGTCTAAACCAAATTTTATATTTTGTTTTCAAAATATTTTATCATCCTTCTTGACTCTCCGAAGTCAAGAATACATTTCAAAAGCTTATCATTTTATGTGAAAAGGTATCCCAAAACCTAGATTATATCTAAGCAGGTCTAAACATTTGATGTAAAATTCTCTAGCCGTTACTAGTGTACTAACTAGAGTTTTATTCTAGGGTGACAAGGTGTGAGAATTTTCAATATAAAAGGAGGTAACAACAAACATGTATTAACTAAATTTAAAACTGAATTGAAATACAGTGATTAAAAATATGCATGCGGAATATTTTAAAACAACATAATTGTATTTCATAAACTGCAATCAACATGATCAAGGTGTGTGACTTGCCTTGCTCTGCAGTCTGGTGTGAACCGTCATCGAATTCTTCCGAATCATCGCAGCCTACACGTAAAGAACCAAAGCGAATAAATTCAAATAAAATCCAAATAAAATCCAAAAATTATAAAATATATATTAACGGATAGATTATGCTTCTAGATTAATTTAGGAGAAAGAATCAACGGATTTGGAGTTCGTATGAGGGAGGATGAATATTTGGAAGTTTTGGACATCACATGAAATTATAACAGAATATGAGAATTGCTTTTTGAAGAGTACAGTGTCGGTTCGCTATGAGGTGGCTAGCGAATAGGCAAAATGGAATCCTGGCAATGAGGCGAAGGTGGTGACGCAGGTAGAATGGTGGCAATCACTGACGGTGAGGGAAAAACGGCAGTGACGGCATGGTAGCGACAGCGACAGGTTGGAGAGAGATAGTACCGGGTATGGAATGCTGAGATGCAAGGTCAGCACGGTCTAGAACATGATATGGTGAAGCTAGAAAAATTATTGGCTAATCTGAAAATTCATTGGAGACGATACAATCAATGTTTGAACAACGATGGTACAAAAAAAAGGAAAAACTTGATATCTTGGTGCTCAGTGGAGCGAATCTAAAACCACTTGGAAGGTAGCTACCTGGGATAGTTTGGCACAATATGACGTGAACGGATTGGGGAAAACACCACCGGATAGATGAGGACATGAGATGCCATTGGCGACTATGGCGAGGTATCAAAGGTGAAAATTTGTGGAGGCTTTTCGGGCAAAAGGAAGGGAGCACGGTGTAGAATGCAGCGAGGCAAGTCTAAGAAAAATTATGGCATAGGCTAAAACTCAACAGAGGTGACGAATCAACATCGGGAGTCGAAAACAGCTATTTTTGCGGAAAGTTCAATTTCTGACAATTGGCTCCGCGAAAAATTAAATAAAAATGGTAGATAAATTTCTTAGAGGTTAGGACACAATATGACATGGAAAAAAATCAAAGTGCTCACCAAAAAAGTGGTGTACGCACGAAGGCACGGTTTTAGTGTCAGCGCTCGACAAGGTCGACAAGGACTCGGGGAAACTTTAGGTGATGGCGATGGAAGCACGATGTAGAACGCATCGAAACGAACTCAAAGGTACCAACGGCTCGACCAAAGGACATCGGATGGTGGCGGAACACGGCGAAGAAGATCTTCGGTGACCGGTGGGTTGACATCAGCGTTTCGGGCAAACAGAGAGGAGTTATCGGGCGAGGTTTATGGCAAAACAAAGAGGAGAACATGGGGAACGCAATGCTCACCTTGGTTGTGGTGGAACATGCATGGCCGGCCTGCAGCGAGGAGAGAAGCGGCGGCACGGTTTGGCCACGGTGCTCCGGCGATGCTTCGATGAAGCTCCAGCGAAGGCGAAGCCAATGGTGTGGTCAAAGGTGGTGGAACTCCACTGTAGGTGGCGCAAACGGCCCAAGAACACCGATTGCGGCGAGGAGGAACGGAGAGAGGCTTTGAAATTTTTAGTGGCGAATGAGGATGAGGAGGGGAACTCGGTGCTCCCTTTTATAGGCACAGAGGTGGACCAGACGAGGATATCGATGCGGAATGTCTTTTCAGTGGCAAGGAATAATCCCGAGAAATGGGCGCACCAAATTGAGGGCTAAGGTCGGGAATGAAAAGGTCTTAATGAGAGGATTTGAATGCCTTTGATTTCACGAAAATCTGTTGAGAAAATCATGAGTTTTGAAAGGTTAAGAAATGGCCATGGCGGCTCGCGCATGCTCTCGGGTCTGGAAGGATACGAAGGGATGAATAGTGAAAGGAGACAGAAAATTAAAGGAAAAAATAACTTTTTTCCCAAAAAATAAAACAAATTCAAAAAAATTCAATAAAATTCTACAAAAATCCTTAGAATCCGAAAAGATCAAATAAAATAATTTCTGATTTAGTTGAAGTATGTTTTAACCATTTAAAATATTTTTATTTGCTAAGCTTTAATTTAATCCAAATAAATTCTCAAACAGTCTCTAAAAATTTGAAAAGGGGATATAAATGGATAGATTGGAATTTTTGAAGAATTTAAAATTTTGAACAGACTTAATCCGAGTTAGGATGAAGGAGAACATGCTTTTTGATGTTCAAAACTAAAGAAAAAAAGGTGATTTTTTGAATTATTTTTGTACGGAAAAAGAAAGATTACGACGTCAGCAGGGAATTGAATTATTTTTCTTCGGGGAAAGGGATTTATGACGCCAAGGCGGCGTCAGCAAGGAAATTGATTTTTCCATCGATTTATTTTTAAAAGGAAAAGGATTATATTTGGCTAACAGGTGGCTTTTGCGGACTGGGTCCATGGTGAGCTAGGTTCATTGTAATATCCTGAACGTCATTTCGGCGTGGGTTTTAAAATAATCGCGGAGACGCCCAGGGTTTCAGTAAAGCGCGGGAAGGAACAAAAAAATAAATAAATTGTGGGATAGCATTAAATAAAAAAAATGAATGGAAATGTTTATAATTAAAAAACATTTTAGGGAGAGTGTTGGATCAAAATTGGCGACAGAGGGGGGTGAATGTCGCTTTTCAAAATTTACCCCAAAGAGTGCACAAGAGAATCTCCTCTTCAAAAGCTATGGAAGCTAAGAGAAGAGATTGTTAATGCTTACTGGTACTCAAACACTCAGAGAAAGAAGCAAGACACAAAATATCAGAGAAATAACACAAAACCTAGCTATCTGTAGGAGGGTGGTTTGACCGTAGTGCATCGGGCGGTCAGACCGCATATATGCCGCCGGTCAGACCGCACCCTTGGTGCCGGTCAGACCGTCCCAGTGCCTCCGGTCTGACCGCCTAAGGGGAACCGGTCTGACCGGCCCTCGGGCAGACAGGGGCAGATTTCAGCAGACAACCGACTGAAAACTGCTGAAATTACAGAACATGTCAAATCCAAGGAAAAATAAGTAATGCACCTGTTCTTTCCTAGCCAAGACAAAAGAAACTTAATCTAAATCATTAGGCTCCTGAAAACCAAGGATTTCATCAAGAGGGCTAGGAATTTAGGATTTTGACAAACATTTGTACCTTCTACAGACAATGGGCTAAATCCCAAATTACTTAAAAATGTCTCAATCTTTTGCTCATGAGCTTTTGCAGGAAGTTTAGCAGTGACAAAAGGACTTGGAAACTCAAATCTTGTGCTATCTTATGAAGGGAAATCACAAGAGTTCATCTTCCCCTGACTCAAAACCCTAATTTTCAGCAAACAGAGGAAATGTGTCAAATGGAATCTATTGATTTAGAGATTTCGCTCTAGGGAACTAGCTGACCAAATGGTCTAGAAATATCATCCCATCCTAGAGGAATCCATTTTAGTACTCCTTGCCCAAAGATTCACCACAAACATCAAATGGAAGAAAATGGGCAGTGAACCAACAAAAACTGAGAACCAACAGAGAGAGCAGGAAAACGAAAATAATCCAACACAAACATTCTCATATTGATTTAGAGGAAGAGACATGAATGATTACATGGAGGATCAACTCATCCCTCATTCACAATCTCAAATCACAGGAGTAGGGAGACCAAGAACACACCCCTTCTCACTACATGCTGTGACCTAAAGCATCTCACGCAGGAGACATACCCTTTGCACTCTCCCAACCTCAACAACTTAACGCACAAAGCAAAAGGTCTAACAGCCTCTAACTCCTCATACAAGCCATACATGCACCAGGAGACATGCATCTATATATAGCCTCTCATAATGGGTTTCCAATTTTGCTTTGCCCATTAAGCTTTACTCTTTATCCACTAACTCTAGTGCTTTAACCACAACCCACTTCCTTTAGTGCAGCTTTGCGTATTCACCAAAACGCCCCTCGTGCACCTTTCGGGAAGCTTCCTCATTCCTTACCTTCCAAACCTCGCATCTACCTCGAGCACTCGCCGTCTTCAGCACACCTCGACCGTTTTGACCTCGGCACCACCTGCGCCTAGTCCAATCCTCCGTGCCTCGCCACGACTCCGCCTCGACGTTCTGCAGCCATCACAAACAAAAAACGCATCACATAGCACCGCTCGAAACATGTAATCACGATTAGCATCAATAAAACGTACTCAAGCATAAAATGGCCCAAAAACTCAAACGGGAAGAAGAATACACCTCAAGTCTGGCTAATCAAACTCGACTGAGCCAAAAGCCATCATGGCACTAAACGCACAAACCAAACTCAAACTTTCCAAAAAAACTTGTTAATTACTCATCACAAGCATGGGGTCACATCCACATGGTCTCTCAATCTCCCCCTTGATGAGTATATTGACAAACCCAGAAAAAGTGTAAAGTTGAGTTTGGAAATGAAAGAAAGTCAAACATGGTCTAAAGAAGAAACGAAGAAGCTCATGACCATGTCAGCAAAGGAGCAACAATAGAAAAAGTAAGATTTCCTCAAAAGCTCCAAGATTGCCTTGAAAATGGCTTTGTCTTCACCATTCTCCCCCTTTTGGCAATAAAATCATCAAGGCACAAGGAAGAGAATCAAACATGAGAATGGATGGAATGGCTAAAATTATTCAATCTAAGCATTTAGAGCCATGAAGATTATCCAAAATGACCGTGAAGTATTACATCAAGCCATAACACATAAGTATGCTATCAAGATCATGACAAAACATGTATAATCAAGCTAAGCCAAATAACTCACAATCTGAATTTTAGTCGAATTCCTTAGCATGTCAAGTCAACCATGAGTATAGTCTAGCTAGAGGTATCCAAAGATGATGCAGGCCATGTCAATAAGCTAAGTGGAACCAAGAAGCTAGTAGTGAGTCAAATTAGAGTGCTACAAGTTCAAGAATGAGACATTTGTTTATGTACTTGTAAGTCTTGTAATTTTAGCAAATTGAGCACAATTGACACAGAGAAAGAGTGCACAAGAGAATCTCCTCTTCAAAAGCTATGGAAGCTAAGAGAAGAGATTGTTAATGCTTACTGGTACTCAAATACTCAGAGAAAGAAGCAAGACACAAAATATCAGAGAAATAACACAAAACCTAGCTATCTGTAGGAGGGCGGTCTGACCGCAGTGCATCGGGCGGTCAAACCGCATACATGCCGCCGATCAGACCGCTCCCTTGGTGCCGGTCAGACCGCCCCAGTGCCTCCGGTCTGACTGCCTAAGGGGGACCGGTCTGACCGGCCCTCGGGTAGACAGGGCCAGATTTCAGCAGACAACCGGCTGAAAACTGCTGAAATTACAGAACTTGTCAAATCCAAGGAAAAATAAGTGTTGGATCGAAAATGGCAACAGAGGGGGGGTGAATGTTGCATCTTTTAAAAATCGCACCCGAAGATTCGCACAAAAAATTTGTTTTCCGATAGCCATAGAAGCTATGAAGGAACAGTAAAAACCCCACTGGAGATTAAAACAATTTTCTTAAAACTGGAAGGATTGAAAACCATGCAAAAACCTAAAGCACAAAAATCAATCAAAAAGAGACAAAACAGTAGAGGAAAAACCAGACGACTGCATAACCGATTTTTTTTGCTGCCGAAAAAGAACTACAGGAAGAAGAGCACTTGGCACACTGAATATAGGAGCTCGGTCTGCAAATTGACTCACAATTTCAGAGAAAAGGAGGCAACAGGATTTCAACAAAAAGGCACTAACTCATACAAGACTTGATCAATTACTTCTAGAAGAACCTGACCAAAAGATTCACAACCTGCATGCTAGTAGGCACGGAAAGGCAAAACTGAAAGTGAAGAAAAAGAAAAAGCTGGGAACAGAACATGCAATGTATGTGCTGTCAAGAGAGGAGAAGAACAAAAGGATAAAATTCTTGCCGCCTCTCAGGATAGAAGATTTTGAGAACAAACTAAATAGCACAGGAAACCATCTTGAAAAGAAAGACAACAAGCCAAAAGAAAGTAGTTTTGTGCGCACAGCAACTAGAGAGCTTCTTGCGTAAGAAGAACCATTCGGCTGTGCTGTCTCGCATCAATGGATGCTTTGTGATTGGAGCTGAGCAATAGCACAAGCAAAATAGAGAACGCCTAAAAAATCCAGAGCTTCTGGCTGAAAAAGGACTGAACAGAGACTACAAATTGCTGGCCGAGAGCTGCTATCTTTTTCAAGACAAAGGGCTTGAATTTTAACTCAAAGAACAGAAAAGCTCCAAGAACAAAGCACAAACCATAATCCAAGAAATAATAGATCAGCAGGGAATAGGCCTCAGGAAGAGGGTGCATATGGCTGAAACCATTTCCCCAAGGATCAAACAGAAAGAGACTTCAACTCATGAGGCCAACAGAGAAAAAGAAGCAAAGCAACACAAAAGATCAGAACTGCTTAAACTCAAGGTTTCCCAAAGAAACAGAGAGAGGAATGATTAGTATGTGGGATCATTTTACAACCATCTCACATCTGAGAAATACACACCTACTTCTCAAGCCATCTCACTAACTAAGTCCCCATACGCCCGGAGAGCATAGAGAGAAACTCACACCTTCTCTCTTTCACTCTTTCTCAATAAGCAAAGACTAGAAGTAAACCCTAATCCATCTCACAAGCCATTTCTCTAAAAACACACTCCCATTTTTCATCCTCTCAATTCATGGCACTCAAAATCTGCGCATAGCACTAGAGAGCACCTCTCTATTTATAGCCTCCACTAATGGGTTTACAACCTACTTTACCATTAGCTCTCAACAACTCATGACGCTTTATCCACAATCCACTTCCTTTAGTGCACCTTCCAGGAAGCTTCCTCATTCCTTGCCCTCCAAACCACGCAGCCACCTCGAGTCCTCGCCGTCTTTGGCACACCTCGACCATTCTGACCTCGGCACCGCCCGCGCCTAGTCCGGTCATCCCGTGCCTCGCCACAACTCCACCTCGACGTCCTGCTGCCATCACAGACAAGAAATACAACACATAGCATCGCTCGACACATGTAATCAAACAATAACATCAGAAGAAATATTCAGAGCCCAAACCGATCGAAAAAATAAACGACTTAAGTACGTTCGACCTAGTTCGACAAGGTCCGACCGAAACCGGTTGCACCGCGCGACAACCCGGCTCGAACCACACAAATCAAACTCGACTTTCCTAAAACAGATGTCAATTACTCATCACACACACAGGGTCACCTCCACATGGTCTCTCAATCTCCCCCTTGATGAGTATATTGACAAACCCAGAAAAAGCGTAAAGTTGAGTTTGAAAATGAAAGAAAATCAAACATGGTCCAAAAGAAACTAAAGAGGGTTATGACCATGTTGACAGAAGGAACACTAGAGCAACAACAGAAAGAGCAAATTGTTCTCCAGAGCTCTAGACGGTTCCCAAATTGCTTTTTCTCCGCTATTCTCCCCCCTTTTGGCAATAAACACATCAAGAGTGCAAAAGAGAGAATAAGGTCACAAAAATGGATGAAATGGCTGAAGTTGGTTTCTTCTAAGCATTTAGAGCCATGAAGATTATCCAAAATGACCATATGAGAATTACATCAAGCCATAACATATCGGAGTGCTATCAAGATCATGACAAAACATGTATAGACAAGCTAAGCCGAAGGGTCACAATCTGAAAATTAGTTGAATTTCTTAGCATGTCAAGTCAACCATGAAGAAAGTCTTGCTAAAGGTATCCAAAGATGATGCAGGCCATGTCAATAATCTAAGTGGAACTAAGAAGCTAGTATTGAGTCAATTTAGAGTGCTACAAGTTCAAGAATGAGACATTTGTTCATGTACTTGTAAGTCTTGTAATTTTTAGCAAATTGAGCACAATTGACATATTTTTACTTTGAGAAACTCATGATTGTTTCCAACCAAGTTTTTTGTTTAGTCATGTGCTAGATCTCAAGCCTTATGCGACCACTCCAAGCAAGAAGCTTAAGATGATGGTCTAGGTCATCCAAAACTCCCCCTGAGTTCATGCCTAGTGCAATGGCAAGCCGTCTCATGAGAAAGAATTGGTGAGATCAGTTTTTTCGCACAAAAGAGATCTTTTTGCATTTTCATGAACATAAGACTTGTACTAACTCATGCGTCATCAAGAAACTAGCATAGCTCAATCTAAAGCTCAACAAAGATTCAAAACTCAACTCAGCCTATTTGACATGGCATGAATCATCAGAGGATAACTAAAGATAGACTAGTCTCAAGAGCTAACATGACAAGAATTAATTCAAGTTGCGCATTTTAGTCAACCTATCATGGCAAAGATTAGACTACACATATAAAGTCATGATAAATCTAGCAAGTAAGCACAAATCATGGCAAGATGTAATGCAATGTAAACATGTCATAAGAGGATAATAATCAAGGCTCCATGTAATTATATTACAATGCAGAATGACATGCAAAAGAAAAGTCCAGCTCCCCCTCAATATGTGATGCAACTTTAGTTCAAGTTGAGTTATGGCAATATTAAGATCTAGAAGCTCCCAAATGAACTCCCCCTGAACAAAAGCAATAAGATCGAGAAGCTGGCAAGAAAATCAAAAAGGGCAGTCCTTAAAGCATAGACAAGATATAGAGGATACTATGGCTCAGACTGACTCTCATCTACCCCATATGACTCCAGGACTATCAACTGATCAACTAACACACTAAGGAGCAAACACGTACCCTGTCTACCCAAGGGTGGCCCGACCCTTGCTAGAACCTATAAGAAGTGAGTGAGCTCAACCTAGTGAGAAGAGAAACAGCTAATAAGCAGCATCCTAGAATCACAAGATAAGAAGAAGAAGTCTAAACACCTAGACGTGAGAAACACTCTAATCTATGCTAGGTGGACTAAACCCAATGCACCCGTATGCAATGCAACAGAAAAGAGTAAGAGCATAATAATCAAGATAAAGCAGTAAAGCACAAAGCTCCCCCTCACAACAGTCCATAAGGACAAACCACCCCAAGCTCTCCCCGCAGAGCTGAAAATCTAGAGCTATCCAAAGGCTTGGTAAAGATATCAGCCAACTGGTGGTCACTCTCCACAAACTGGAGCACTATATCACCCTTCTCCACATGGTCTCACAGGAAGTGATATCGGATATCAATGTGTTTGGTCCAAGAATGCTGCACTGGGTTCTTAGCAATGTTAATCGCAGAAGTGTTATCACAAAAGAGTGGAACACTGTCGAGAACTAACCCAAAGTCCCGCAGGGTCGAGACCATCCAAAGCACCTGGTTGCAGCAATTGGCGGCAGCAACGTACTCGGCCTCTGCGGTGGACTGTGCAACACCGGACTGGTTCCTCGAAGACCAGGAAATGAGAGAAGTGCCAATGAACTGCTTAAGTCCATACAAGGCTTTGGAAAGCTTGTAGACATGGTTTGGGTATTTGGGGTTCTCGAAACCTGGAGGCTGTCTCACATAGACTTTTTCCTCAATAAACCCATTGAGGAAGGCACTCTTGACATCCATCTGGAAAAGCTTGAAACCCTTATAAGCCGCAAAAGCAAGCAGGATTCTAATGGCTTCAAGTCTAGCTACAGGGGCAAAGGTCTCCTCAAAATCTAGACCCTCAACCTAGGAGAAGCCCTGAGCTACCAGTCTAGCCTTGTTTCGAATGACTACCCCATTCTCACTCTGCTTGTTCTTGAACACCCACTTAGTCCCAATGATATTGTGACCTCGAGGGGGCTCAACAAGCGACCAGACCTTGTTCCTTTCGAAATTCTCTAGCTCCTCATGCATGGCATTGATCCAGGACTCATCAGATAGAGCATGACAAATGTCCTTGGGCTTGAAAGATGCAACAAAGGCAGAATGGGGACAGAAATGTGACATGCCAGACTTTGAGTGTGTGACTCGCTCAAAGAGGTCTCCAATCATCTGCTCAGAAGGATGGTTTTTCTGGATATGTCAGGGAGGTCCTGGATGAGATGAAGAAGTGGCATCTACCTCATGAGCTGAAGAGGTAGGAACAGAGGCACTAGCTCCAGAAGAAGCAGAAGGCATGGGCTGATCACCTAGAGGTGCAGTGGAAGAAGGCACTTCAAGGGGAGGACGATGAACTGGATCAGGTAGACAACCCTCATCTCCATCCTCCTCATCGTCCACAAAGATGGGCTCGGACTGCTCTAATGAACCTAAGATATCGGGCCTAGTCCCCGGACTGGCCACGTCGAAGGTCACCTCACAGGTCTCTACCAACTTACAAGACTCGCAGTTCCAAACCCTATACGCCCGCGAAGAAGTGCAACCAAACACATGAAAATGAGAGACACGGGGCTTTCGCCCATATCTCAGCTCATAAGAAGTGCGATGCAAGTGTGCCCGAAGAAAAACTCTGTTCGAAACATGGCACGCGGTCGCTATAGCCTCAGCCCAAAACTTCCTACGTGTAGAATACTCATCAAGCATCGTCCTGGCCATCTCGACCAAGGTACGGTTCTTCCTCTCCACGACTCCATTCTGCTGTGGGACGTGCGGAGAAGAGAACTAGTGCTCTACACCTGTCTCATCGCAAAACCCCTCAAAGTAGGACTTCTTGAACTCCGTGCCACTGTCACTGCGGATCGCTCGTAAGGCACCCGGAAGATCAACAGAAAGCCTACTGAAAAGACCTTGAAAATATGTAAACGTCTCATCCTCCGAGGCTAAGAAAAATCATCAACCACGACAAGAACATACCACTTCCCTCCTGCTGACTGCACTCGAGCTGGTCCAACTATGTCCATGTGGAGCAGCTGTCCCGGTGCATCGGTCATGGTCACTGTGACCGGAGGGTGAGAAGCGGCAACCATCTTACCGTGCTGGCAAGGAGCGCAACAAGATTTTTGACCATCTTGAGTTTCGGCAGACCACGAATGAGATCGTGACCGCTAACTTGGGACAAATGGTCAAATCCAACATGACCAAGTCTCCTATGCCAGAAAGTAAGGTCACTGTCGAGACCCGAATATGCAAATCTGGACTCTCCTGTGTATTCTGCACTAGTCCAGGATCACGCTAGTGCACACAGTATGAACAAAGATAAATATCATCCACATCACGATATTCTAGGGAAAAATCCAAATTATATTGATAATTATCAAAGTACGACCTTATGGCCAAGCTTACAATTATTAGCCTGAAGGGCTTAAAGAAACTAGCAGCGGAAATCCAGAAATAAACGTAGTAGCCATTTGACATGCCCACAGGCAATCGACTGGGGAGCGAAGTCCTAATCCGCGAAGTTCTCAAAGTATCCTCCTTCTAGTAGCTCCGGCTGATCTGGTCCTTCTTCCTCAACTGAGCAAATATGGATGAAGCCGTGAGTACATAGAGTACTCAGCAAGTCGTTTGTAACAAAGATGCAATATAGTATGCAAGGCTTACAAATGGATGGCTGAAAGGTTAGTTTTGCATGAAGCAACAATTTAAAGTAAATACAATAAATAGATTGAAAAGCAAGCTTAAACAAATGATAATAAATAATTAATCAAAGGAATTGAATACAACCACGAGCGAACTAACCATTCACCCAATGGGTTCACCAGTGAACTACCCATTCACTTACCCAACCACATTTTAGGCAAACCCTACCCCTCGTGTGAAATCACCGAGCATTGTCCATGACCGGGGACACGGCTATTCGAATAGTTTTACACTCTGCAGAGGTTGCACAACTGTACCCACACGATGTGATAATCCTCACGTTAAAGATAATCACAACAAGGCTTTTACAATGATCAATCTCCACCTGATCCCACTCGCTAAGGTTTCGCCGTCGAGTAGGGTAACCCCCTAGTCGATAATTGCCCCCTCTTGCGCCACAACAACATCGGTAGTAAAACCACAGTGGAGACTTCACAAATTATTATGCCAGGTCTATCACATACTAGACATGTGGTTTGCATGGTAAAGCTTAGATCAATGGCGCACAAAGTTAAGTCCTTAAGTTTTACCCAAGCGAAACATCCACATCCCATGTGCAAACAACACCCCCTTTACTGCACGATCATTCGTCCAAGTGAAAACCAAGTTTGTATAACCAATGCCCATGACACTACCCATGTCATGACAAACAAATTTTATAACTGTGGTTAACCACCACGTTCCAGTATATCATTAAGTCAAGATTAATTAACCACATGTGATGATAGATCCAACGTACTAGAAGCATGGCTAAGCAAATCTATACGTATACCCATGTGACAACTATATGGCATCACTAATTAATTACCCATCCTATGGTGACAATGGAATCATGGTATTCAAATTATCAAGGAGGAAATAATCAACTAGGTCATTAATTACCAATACAAGAGTTTGATAATAAATTAGCGATGCATGATAATTTAAAACAAAGTAACACATAATATATTGGAAAACTGGGTTCAACATGATCAAAGGACATGACTTGCCTTGGCCTTGCTCAGTTGATGGCTCTTGATCTTCAAATCCAACTTCCGCTCCTCCGAACGCGTGATCTAACGAGAGAGAAAATGAATCGAAACACAAAATAAAATCAAATAAAATTCAAATTGACTCCAAAGACTTTCAAACCTGAACCAAAAGTTAGAACTCAATTTTAGATGAATTTAGGAAAAAGAATCGGGTCAATCGGAGCTAGGATGAGGGAGAACGGGCCTCTAGAAACATAAATCTACAGAAATTCGGGGAAATTGGAAAAAGGCACTGTGCTGTGGACCGGGTGCATGGGAGAATGGGTCTACGGTGGACTCGGCGCATGGAACAGTGCAGCTGACTGGGCGGCTGGCGCGGCAGCTAGGGCTGACGTGGCGGACACGTGGCGACACGTGTGCCGCCCAGGCTGACGTGGCAGGGTGACGTGGCCAGGCTTGCGGGGCGGCTGATGTGGCTTCGGTCCACGGTCTACAGGACCGACGCTGACCCGTGGGTCCCACGAGTCGGAGACACGGCGCACGGTGGACCGGATCCACCGGAAGGCGAATCGACGGGGGCGAGCGGGCGAGGTCTGGCCGGCGGGAAGACCAGGCGGCGGCGGGGCTCACCGGCGATGAAGACGACGGCGGCGACGGCGGCAGAGTCGGCGGCGACGGGAGGCGACCACGGCGGCGACAGAAGGCGACCACGGCGGCAACGAGACGACATCGTCGGCGAGGACGGCGGACGGTGGCTCCGGCGGTGAGGCGCACTGCACTCGGTGGCTAGCGGCGACGAGGGCGGCGGCTGCGGGATGAGGAGGACCTCGGGGGCTTGGTCCCTTTTATACCCAGGAGACGAGGAGTCCCGGGCGGTCACGGCGGCGAGAAAGGCAAGCGGCGGCGGAGTTCGGGTCGGAGACGGAGACGGAGTGCAGGTCGGGGACGACCCTGACAGGTGGGCCCCCACCTGTCGGTGGCGCGGAGCGGCGAGAGGCCGAGATGGGCGCAGGGATGGGCGACGCCTGTCGGCCATCCAGCGGAGGGGAGCGGGCGCAAGTGTGGGCGCGGATGCGCGTCGCGTGGCAAGGGGGCGGGGCAGGCTGACCAGGCGGGCTGGACCAGGCCGGCTTGGTGGGTTTCGGCCCACCGGCCGGTTTGGATTTTTGTGGCTTTTCCTTTTTCCAGAAATTCAATTAAAGGCTTTTGAGCCCTAGAAAATAGCAAATAAATCCAAAAAAATCCCAGAAAATTATAGAAAAACCCTTGAGGCACAGAGAACTCAAATAAAATATTTTTGGCAAATGTTAATGTGTAACTTAATCATATTAACCCTTTTAATTCATAAAAACTCCAATTAAGCTTTAATTAATTCCAGAAAAATACAAATGGTGAATTTTATTTTAAAAGCTTCAAAAATGCTCTGAAAATCAGGATGTTACAGTCACGGGATTCAGAAGCAACTAAACACCAGAGAGGATCACCAGAAGACTCAGAAAAATCAGCACGAAAGATCCTCCCATAACGAGAAATCCTGCAAACCAGACTACCAGAAGAATCAAGAATTCTGCAAGCATTTTTCTTAAAGCTCACCTCAAAGCCATCATCGGTAAGCTGAGAAACAGAAAGCAAATTATACTGCAGCTTACTAACCAAGACAACATCTTTTAAAATAAAAGACTCATTAACGCGCATTGTACCTTTGGCGATGACGCGCCCAGACGAAGCATCTCCGAAGGTGATAGTCTCATCACCTGCAGCACGGGCTAGGGAAGAGAACCAACGAGAGTCTTCGGTCATGTGTCGTGGACACCCGGAGTCTACGAGCCAAACCTCTCCCTTCCCTACCCGGCGAACCTGAGTCAAACAGAGAGTAAAGGCTCAGTACTGGGATAAATCAAGAGTGATTTTGGCACCCAATACTGAGTAACACGTCGAGCAGCAGAAGTAGTCAAACACGACTTAGCTCTAACTACCCTACGCTCTCTGTCGCTCAAAGAAGCAGAAGGTCTATGTGTAGACCTGAAGTTGTTGCTGGGTCAGACTGCTACGGGAGAGCGAATCGGAGCACGGGCAACATGCTGATCACGCCGTGGGTAGCCATCTTGACGGGGGAAATGAGATCTACTCTCAGAACGGCGGAAGTCACGACCAAAGGCATATCGAGGACGAAAATCAGTAAAACCAGAAAAGCCAAGTCCTTGATGCTGCCCAAACTCATCAGCTGAAGTAATTCTAGATCTCATGTTGGTCTTAGGTGCACTCAAGGTCTGACCCTGAATACGCCTAAGAGCCTCAAAACGGTCTCTACGCGTGATCTTGGTGCACCTGAAACATCGCTCAATCAAGTGTCCATCCTTCTGACAGAAGGTGCAACGATACTTCACCTTCTGAGAGGTAGAAGTAGCATGATGAGGCTTTGCCTTCTGAGATGTAGAAGTAGCATGATGAGGCTTCGCCTTCTGAGAGGCCGAAGCAACAGGTGGACTCTCCTTGCTGTCAGAAATCCCTTGGACAAAGCCCGCTGACTTGAATTGAACTTTCTAAGTACTAGGCTCAATCTCGATCACTCCTGCCGCTAAGGGTCGAAGAATAGCAGTTGGATGCTTCCTCATGTCCTCATAAAAATCGTATGCTAGACCTTGATTAAACTTGCAAATCTTGGACTGGTCTAGAATAAGATTTAGCTTCTTCTTGCCTCCTACAAATCTCTCAGGAGTGTTCATAAGGTACTAACACTCCCGAAAGAGAGAGGTGCAAGAAGAGCAGGGGGAAGAAGGGACAGCAGAAGGTAAGGGAGTAGAAGAAGAACCAGAAGCAGAAGAGTGAATGGCTTGTGCACGCACAGTCGGCTCAGAAGGGACAGTCCTACTGCTAGCCATTTGGTTCACGTCGGTAAGCGTCTCCACCTTACCCTTGTGCTTCTCCCCCACATCGGCACACACATTACAAGCAACTGATGATGGCTTCTCTAGAAGGTCCTTAGTTAGCTTCACACATTTTTCATCTAAAGCAATCAAATCAGATTTTAGTTTATCACAATTTTTGCATGGTGAGCTAACAGGGTCCTTAGAAGCAAATTGAGCCAATCTGTTGTTATCATCAACTAATTCTTGAAACTGTTTGGAGACAGATTCAAGTTCAACAGTAAGCTTGGGACAATTCACACATGAAGCAATAGGCTCAAGTAGAAAAGCTTGTAATTCAGCAATTTTATGATCTGCCCGTTTTAGGTTCATCTTCAAATTATTACAACTTTCACAAGTCTCGGGCAGATCGAGCAACATGGTATAAAGACCTCTAAACGCATTATCCTTATCCTCACATGAGGTGCAAGATGTAGTCTCAACAAAAGTAGATGAAGGAACAACAATCCTACTCATCTCTAGTTCAGCCAAAAGACTAACATTCTCTACCTTAAGCATGTCAAGCTCAGAAGACAAAGTATCATGAGAGGTCCTTAATTTCTTCATGTCATCAAGCAAGGCACAACATGTATCACATTCATCACGGGAGGGAGCAGATATAAGTGAAGTAAGCTCCCGTGACAAGCTCTCTACTTCCCTGTCCAACTCGCTAATCCTAACTCTAGATCTAGCATGGAATTTCCCTAGCTTAAGAAAAGCATCATTAAGCTAATCATAGGAAGGGTATACCTCATCGGAGTCGGAGTAGAGCTCACTGTCGCTGATCTCGCCCTCAAGGGCCATGAAGCACATGTCGGAGAAGTCATCGCCATCCTTGGGTTCTTGATCACCCGTCCCGTCGTCGTCGCTCCATCCCTCCATCTCACTGAGGTCGAGGTCGTCGAAGGCAGTGAGGACGCGGTGGAAGAGCTTATTGGCTTTGCCAAGGTCGCGGAACTTCTTCTTGCCTTGAGCGTGAGCAAGAGGCTTCTTGTTGCAGTTCTTGTCGATGTAGTCGTTCTTGCTCACACCGCCGTAGTCGCCATTGCCCTTCTCCAGCTTGGGGCAGTTTGCCAGAATGTGGTTGGGGCCACCACACTCGAAGCAGATCACGAGTCGTCCTCTCTTTCTGTCCCTCCTCTTGTAAGCATGAGAAAACTTTCTGGCTAGGAGGGATAACTGCTTATCTGCAAGCTGCTCTAACTGATCATCAGTTACGTCATAGAGAGCAGCAAGAGAGAATCCAGAAGAAAAATTGGAAGAACTAGAAGCAGAACCGGGATCGGTGAGTAAGGCCATCAACTGCGACTTCGACCTACGAGAGACTTTGTCAATCTCGTGAGTCTTGAGGCGTGAGTACAACGCGTCAAGAGTCAGGGTCGAGAGGTCGGTCGTGTCTTTAATCGTGGTCACCTTCATCTCCCAAATGTGCAAATCGAGAGCAGACAACATCTATCAAGAATTATCTGAGTCGGGGTATGTGAGACCGACTGCTTGGAGATTGCTCAGAATCTTGTGAAAACGCGCAAAGCACTCATCCAAGGACTCACCAGCGAGTATTTCAAACTTGTTGTAATCTCGCTTGAACTGGTCCTGTTGAACCGTCTTAATCTTGGTGGTGCCCTCATGGTATGCATCGAGGGTCTCCCAGATGTCGAAGGCCAACGACAGATGAGAGATGCGATCGAACTCGCTTCTGCTCAACCCCTAGATTATGATGTTCCTTGCCTTCACATTCGCCTCAACATCAAGCATGTATCCAGCGTTGATGTTCTCATCGACAGGAACAACAGATCGTACTTTGACCTTACGCTAGATGGCGTAGCCCTGAGCCTGGATGTAGGTCTCCATCCAGCTCTTCCAGAAAGGATAGTCGATCCCATCGAAGACCGGGGGCTTGGTCGAGTACTTGTCTGTCACCATGGCTCACAGACCGGTTAAGATCTATAGACGAGAGCTAATCGGCTCTGATACCAATTGTTGGATCGAAAATGGCAACAGAGGGGGGTAAATGTTGCTTCTTTTAAAAATCGCCCCCGAAGATTCGCACAAAAAATTTGTTTTCCGATAGCTATAGAAGCTATGAAGGAATAGTAAAAAAACCCACTGGATATTAAAACAATTTTCTTAAAACAGGAAGGATTGAAAACCATGCAAAAACCTAAAGCACAAAAGTCAATCAAAAAGAGACAAAACAGGAGAGGAAAAACTAGACGACTGCATGGAATATTTTTTTTGCTGCCGAAAAAGAACTATAGGAAGAAGAGCACTCGGCACACTGAATATAGGAGCTCGGTCTGCAAATTGACTCACAATTTCAGAGAAAAGGAGGCAACAAGATTTCAACAAAAAGGCACTTACTCATACAAGACTTGATCAATTACTTCTAGAAGAACCTGACCAAAAGATTCACAACCTGCATGCTAGTAGGCACGGAAAGGCAAAACTGAAAGTGAAGAAAAAGAAAAAGCTGGGAACAGAACAAGCATTGTATGTGCTGTCAAGAGTGGAGAAGAACAAAAGGATCAATTTCTTGCTGCCTCTCAGGATAGAAGATTTTGAGAACAAACTAAATAGCACAAGAAACCATCTTGAAAAGAAAGACAACAGGCCAAAAGAAAGTAGTTCTGTGCGCGCAGCAACTAGAGAGCTTCTTGCGTAAGAAGAACCATTCGGCTGTGCTGTCTCGCATCAATGGATGCTTTGTGATTGGAGCTGAGCAATAGCACAAGCAAAATAGAGAACGCCTAAAAAACATCCAAAGCTTCTGGCTGAAAAAGACTGAACAGAGACTACAAATTGCTGGCCGAGAGCTGCTATCTTTTTCAAGACAAAGGGCTTGAATTTTAACTCAAAGAACAGAAAAGCTCCAAGAACAAAGCACAAACCATAATCCAAGAAATAATAGATCAGCAGGGAATAGGCCTCAGGAAGAGGGTGCATATGGCTGAAACCATTTCCTCAAGGATCAAACAGAAAGAGACTTCAACTCATGAGGCCAACAGAGAAAAAGAAGCAAAGCAACACAAAAGATCAGAACTGCTTAAACTCAAGGTTTCCCAAAGAAACAGAGAGAGGAATGATTAGTATGAGGGATCATTTTACAGCCATCTCACATCTGAGAAATACACACCTACTTCTCAAGCCATCTCACTAACTAAGTCCCCATATGCCCGGAGAGCATAGAGGGAAACTCACACCTTCTCTCTTTCTCTCTTTCTCAATAAGCAAAGACTAGAAGTAAACCCTAATCCATCTCACAAGCCATTTCTCTAAAAACACACTCCCATTTTTCATCCTCTCAATTCATGGCACTCAAAATCTGCGCGTAGCACTAGAGAGCACCTCTCTATTTATAGCCTCCACTAATGGGTTTACAACCTACTTTACCCATTAGCTCTCAACAACTCATGGCGTTTTATCCACAATCCACTTCCTTTAGTGTAGATTTGCGTATTCACCAAAACGCCCCTCACACACATTCCAGGAAGCTTTCTCATTCCTTGCCCTCCAAGCCATGCAGCCACCTCGAGTCCTCGCCGTTTTCGGCACACCTCGACCGTTATGACCTCGGCACCACCCGCGCCTAGTCCGGTCATCCCGTGCCTCGCCACGACTCCACCTCGACGTCCTGCTGCCATCATAGACAAGAAATACATCACATAGCACCGCTCGACACATGTAATCATACAATAACATCAGAAGAAATATTCAGAGCCCAAACCGATCGAAAAAATAAACGACTTAAGTACATTCGACCTAGTTCGACAAGGTCCAACCGAAACCAGTTGCACCGCGCGACAACCCGGCTCGAGCCACACAAACCAAACTCGACTTTCCTAAAACAGATGTCAATTACTCATCACACACACGGGGTCACCTCCACATGGTCTCTCAATAAGTAATGCACCTGTTCTTTCCTAGCCAAGACAAAAGAAACTTATTCTAAACATCATTAGGCTCCTGAAAACCAAGGATTTCATCAAGAGGGCTAGGAATTTAGGATTTTGACAAACCTCTATACCTTCCACAGACAATGGGCTAAATCCCAAATTACTTAGAAATCTCTCAATCTTTGCTCATGAGCTTTTGCAGGAAGTTTAGCAATGGCAAAAGGACTTGGAAACTCAAATCTCGTGCCATCTTATGAAGGGAAATCACAAGAGTTCATCTTCCCCTGACTCAAAACCCTAATTTTCAGCAAACAGAGGAAATGGGTCAAATGGAATCTTTTGATTCAGAGATTTCTCTCTAGGGAACTAGCTGACCAAATGGTCTAGAAATATCATCCCATCCTAGGGGAATCCATTTTACTACTCCTTGCCCAAAGATTCACCACAAACATCAAATGGAAGAAAATAGGCAGTGAACCAACAAAAACTGAGAACCAACAGAGAGAGAGCAGGAAAACGAAAATAATCCAACACAAACATTCTCATATTGATTTAGAGGAAGAGAGATGGATGATTACATGGATGATCAACTCATTCCCTCATTCACAATCTCAAATCACAGGAGTAGGGAGATCAAGAACACACCCCTTCTCACTACATGCTGTGACCTAAAGCATCTCACGTAGGAGACATACCCTCTGCACTCTCACCAACCCTCAACAACTTAAAGCACAAAGCAAAAGGTCTAACAGCTAGGGATGAAAACGGTCGGAAACGGTCGGAAAACTCCTCAACCGTTTTCTACTTCTACATTTGAATACGAAAATGAAAGCGAAAGCGGTAAAGCCGGACACGAAAACGAACGCGAACTTACGGAATATCGAGAATTTCAAAAACGAACCAATTCGAGCGGAATTATGTCGAACACGGTCGGTATACGAAAATTCAATACAGAATACCGACCTGTAGGACCAAGTGCATAACAATTAACAAGTGACCAAGTACATAACAATTACCAAGTGCATGATCAAGTTCAAGTGCATACATAATAATTAACAAGTGCATGACCCTTGGTCTTAAGTATTAACACAATAGCTGATGAGGACATCCTTTCCATGCATACAACCATGCCGACTCCATATCAAACTGAAACTATGATACAAGGACCAATGACTAGAGCGCGAGCACGTCCACTTAACCATCAGGTGAATGCGTTCCTAAGTTTGCATACAAATGTTTCAAAGAATGGAATACTACTTAATTCTTGTGATGATTTAATTGTTCTTAGGAACCATGGGGAAGAACCACATGAGCTCAAGTATAGAAGTGGAACCGTCAAGCGCAAACCAAGTCCTGTTCACGAGTTTGACTCGGATTCGGCCTTGTTGACAGCGCCTACTTCAAATGGCCGTAACTTTTGATCCAGAAGGTTTCTCGGGGCCCGTGAGTACTCGTTGGAAAGCTCCTGAAGTCTACTTTCAGATGGATCCGGCCTCACCTCCAAATTCCATGCGAGTCGACCAGAAACTGCAAAACAATTCACATCGCTTTTCCAGTCCAAGTCAAAGTGGGCCTTGAGCCTTGTAATTTGAGTCCTATTCGGCTTCCTTGTGTTTTGGCCGACCCTCCACCTTCCGTGACCCTTAAATAGGCAGCCGCACCCTCTTCTAGGGTTTGGGTTTTGTTTAGACTAAGTTAGCTTTTGCTGCTTTGCCTTGTACTCGCGCGTGTCGGCTAGACCGCCCGAATACTTGTCTTCGGAACCCCACCGTTTTCTGTTTTCGATTGAATCTTACATCGTTATTTGCAATTGAGTTGTTGTTCATCTTGTTCTTGCTTGTTCTTCGATTGCTTGCAGGAACGAGAACCCTCGTGGTTAGGTTGATCGTGCGCCGACAAGGTCACGAACAATCTCTGGAGTTGGTGTATCGATCGCTAAGGCGCAACGTCCTTGGATGGTTGTAGTCAGGTCGTCAACGTCACCTCCTTCCCCAATCGAATCTACCACTCTCATCGAAAGATCGGGACCCCTAGTCCTATCAGTTGGTATCAGAGCTCAAGGTTGATCGGTGAGAGATCTTATCTAGTCTTTGCAATTTTTTTACCTACAGTCCAGAAAACCAAAAAAAAAATAGTAGATCTATTCCCCAAAATCCGAAACAATTTGTGCCTTTATCTATTGCTGCATAGTCTTTGTTCGTTGAGTCTTCGGTTGCATCGTCGTGTCCTTTGCTGCTCTTAGTGTCTAGTTCCTTTAGAGTTTCGAGTTCTGTTCACGTTTTGGACTCACCGTTGCAGTTAGATCCGAACTGTCATAGGAGGGTAGAAAAGGAGGAGGACTCGGTTGCTACGTAGCCTTTGCCCTAATTGGTCTTGGAGTAGGGCACGAATTCGGATTCAACTGCATCGTGTGTGAAAAAAAAGAGAGCAAAAAAAAAGAGACAAGAAGGAACAGGCAGCCGCATCTAGAAGAGCCGCGGCATAAAAAAAAAGAGAAAAAAAACAGAGGAGAGAGAAACAGCTAACTTTTGCATACGACCTCCGATTGAGGCGATTCTTGATCCGTTGGAAAGGAAATCGGAAGATAGAGTGAAAAAAGAAGCCACCAGGCACATACGCGGCAGCTTCGACCCCAAAAAACATCGTTTAGGGCCTCAAAACGGGCCCGCAAACCGAGGAAAAATCAAGTTTCTCAGAATTCGTTCAAAATTGACAGAGCCCTTCTGCACGTGATTCTAAGGTACCCTGTGAAGACGGCACCCTTTTTCAAGCTCCAGAACTCCGTGTGCAACGCCATTTAGTTTCTTTCTGCACGGTGTGTCTTCGTTTGTGTTCTAGGCTCGCGTCTCTAGCACGGTCTAGCCTAGGACCAGCACGGTGCCGTCGTTGAGCGATTATTCAACTTGCTTTGACTAATGTGGTTCTAGTTATCCTTTGTTCACTCTCAGCCCACCTATAGCTCCACAGATTTGGCTACCACCTCACAGGGACTAGCGACCAAGGCAGCGATACACCCAATTTCCAGGAGATATTGTCTTGACTTGTCGGCTGCCATCACCTCCTGCTCGCTGTGGTAAGAACTTGTAAGAGCTTGACAGAACAGGTTGAGAGTGTGCGACTTGACTTAACCACATCCCAGTAGTTGTGAGGGCATAACTTGCAGTTTTATTATTTTTATCTTCTTGGTTTGTTTCTTGTGTTCTTCTAACAATGTCAGGAGAACCGGAGGACCTGCGGGCAGCGCAACATTCCCCTCGGACTAGGGGCATCGTACAACACTTTGAGCGTCAAATGAAGCTGCACACTAAAGGACTTGATGAGGATGTACGGGTCACCAACGAACGCCTTGGCCAATTGGAGGCCACGCAGATCGACACCAACACTACGCTTGCAACATTGGAGGCTTCCGTTGGCACCGTCAACACCTCACTTGCTGAGATTTTGAGACGTTTTGATGAGAGGGGCCGTGCATGTCCCGCTGCACCGACTCAGCGTACTCGTGCCAACATTGGTGTCTTGGGCAGCAGGGTGGACGAAAATGGTGGAGACGAATATGCGGCTGACACTGAGATTGATGATGATGAGGACACTCACCGTCAACGTCAACCACGCCGGACTGAGGTACGTGAGAATGATGAATCGCTTAGTAAGATCAAGTTCACTATGCCACTTTTTGATGGAAAATATAACCCTGATGCTTATATCACTTGGGAATTGGCTGTTGATCAAAAATTTGCTTGTCATGCATTCCCTGAAAACAAAAGGGTTAGGGCTGCTACTAGTGAGTTTACTGATTTTGCGTCTGTTTGGTGGAGTGAATATTGTAAGAAAAATCCTTTCACCATACCACAAACTTGGGATGCATTAAAAAGAATCATGCGAGCTAGATTTGTTCCCTCATATTATGCACATGATTTGTTACATAAGTTGCAACAATTGAGGCAAGGTAGTAAGAGCGTAGAGGAATATTTTTAAGAATTGCAAACCGGCATGCTGCGTTGTGACTTAGAGGAAACTGAGGAAGCCGCTATGGCTAGGTTTATGCGTGGTTTGAATCGGGAAATTCAGGATATCTTAGCTTACAAGGAATATAATTCTATCACTCGTTTATTTCATCTTGCTTGTAAAGCTGAAAGAGAAGTACAGGAACGGCGCGCGAGCAGTAGGACTAACGTTTCTGCAGGTCGTGGAAACATTTGGTCTCAACGTGCATCGGCCGCACCATCAAGCCAACCCCCTGCACCTTCTTCCTCCAACAGCAAGCCACGGTTTTCATCATCAAATTCGGCATCTCGGGCATCCGAAGCAACAAAGGGGGCAGCCCAAGCACATGCAAAGAGCTCTTCGTCCGTTGCATCTACGGGACGAACGAGGGATATCCAATGTCATCAATGCAAGGGGTATGGCCATGTGAGGAGTGAGTGCCCAACCAAGCGTGTTCTGATTGTGAGAGATGATGGTGAGTATTCTTCTGCTAGTGATTTGGATGAGGATACATATGCTATGCTTGCAGCTGACCATGTAGGTAGTGGGAAGGAGCCAGAAGAAGAGCACATTGGTGCTGAAGATGCAGAGCGCTATGAGAGCCTCATTATGCAGCGTGTGTTGAGTGCACAAATGGAGAGGGCGGAGCAAAATCAGCGGCATATCCTTTTCCAAACAAAGTGCGTCGTGAAGGAACGTTCATGCCGAGTGATAATTGATGGAGGGAGCTGCAACAACTTGGTGAGCTCCGATATGGTGGAGAAGCTTGCGTTGAACACCAAACCTCACCCACACCCTTACTACATTCAATGGTTCAATAACAGCGGCAAGGTGAAGGTAACACGAATGGTGAGAGTAAATTTTGCTATTGGTTCTTATCACGATGTTGTAGAATGCGATGTTGTCCCTATGCAAGCATGCTCTATGCTGTTAGGTAGACCGTGGCAATATGATAAAGATTCACTGCATCATGGTAAGACAAACCAATATTCTTTTGTGCATCATGACAAGAAAATTGTGTTACATCCTATGTCTCCTGAAGCTATTTTCAAAGATGAGATTGCTAGAGCTAGTAGAGAGAAAAATCAGGAGCATAATAGGAGTGAAAATCAGATTGTTGCAAGTGAACTTGAGCAACATAAAAAGAAAAACTCTAAATCTGTTCATGAGATGAAAAATGAGATTAAATTGAAAGGTGCATGTTTTCTTGCTACTAAGTCTGATGTGAATGAGCTGGATGCTAGTACTTCTATTTGCTATGCCTTACTTTGCAAACAAGCTTTATTTTCATTCGAGGAGGTACCTTCTTCTGTGCCTCCTGCTGTCACTAATCTTTTGCAGGAGTACATGGATGTTTTTCCAAAGGACGTGCCACCAGGGCTTCCACCAGTGCGAGGGATTGAGCACCAGATTGATTTGATTCCCGGGGCATCTTTGCCCAATCGTGCGCCATACAGGACCAATCCGGAAGAAACTAAGGGTGTGTTTGGTTGCTGGGATGGGGTGGGATGGAATGGGATGGTTCTTTTGACCAAGCCTATCCATGTGTTTGGTTTGAGGGATGGGGTGGGATGGAATGGTCCAAAGTGGGATGAGCCTGTGCAAATTTAGAGAATATTCTTCTTAGATGCTGGACCATGTGGTTCCACTTTTTTTGTGGAACCATCTCATCCCATCCCCATCCCATCCCATCCCACTCCATACCAGCAACCAAACACACCCTAAGGAGATTCAGCGTCAAGTTCAAGAATTGCTTGATAAAGGTTATGTGCGTGAGTATCTTAGTCCTTGTGCTGTTCCGGTAATTTTAGTGCCTAAGAAAGATGGATCATGGCGTATGTGTGTGGACTGTAGAGCGATCAATAACATTACCATTAGATATCGTCACCCTATTCCTAGGTTAGATGATATGCTTGATGAATTAAGTGGCTCTATTGTCTTCTCTAAAGTTGATTTGCGTAGTGGGTACCACCAAATTCGCATGAAATTGGGCGATGAATGGAAAACAACATTTAAAACTAAGTTCGGTTTGTATGAGTGGTTAGTGATGCCATTTGGTTTAACTAATGCACCTAGCACATTCATGAGATTAATGAACGAGGTTTTGCGTGCTTTCATTGGTAAATTTGTAGTGGTCTATTTTGATGATATATTGATATATAGCAGATCACTAGAGGAACACCTTTGCCATTTACGTGCTGTTTTTGATGCTTTACGTAATGCACGTTTATTTGGTAACGTTGAGAAGTGCACATTTTGCACGGATCGAGTCTCTTTTCTTGGCTATGTTGTTACTCCACAGGGCATAGAAGTTGATCAAGCCAAGGTTGAGGCAATACAGAGTTGGCCGACTCCTAAAACGGTCACGCAGGTGCGAAGTTTTCTAGGACTTGCTGGATTCTATCGTCGTTTTGTGAAGGATTTCAGCACCATCGCTGCACCATTGAATGAGCTCACTAAAAAGGGGGTGCCGTTTACTTGGGGAAATGCACAGGAAGACGCCTTCGACACATTAAAAGATAAGTTAACACATGCACCATTACTCCAACTTTCAGATTTTAGTAAGACTTTTTGAGCTAGAATGTGATGCTAGTGGAATTGGATTGGGTGGTGTGCTGTTGCAAGAAGGTAAACCTGTGGCATACTTTAGTGAAAAATTGAGTGGGCCTAGTTTGAACTATTCTACTTATGATAAGGAATTATATGCTCTAGTTCGAACTTTAGAGACGTGGCAACATTATTTATGGCCCAAAGAATTTGTCATTCATTCTGATCATGAGTCATTAAAGCATATTAGAAGTCAAGCAAAATTGAACCGTAGGCATGCAAAGTGGGTTGAATTCATAGAGTCTTTTCCTTATGTCATAAAACACAAAAAGGGAAAGGAGAATGTTATTGCTGATGCATTGTCTAGGATATACACCATGCTCTCACAACTTGACTTCAAAATTTTTGGATTGGAAACAATTAAGGAGCATTATGTTCATGATGATGATTTTAAAGACGTGTTGCTGAATTGCCAAGAGGGAAAAACGTGGAATAAATTTGTTCTAAATGATGAATTTGTGTTTAGAGCTAACAAACTATGCATTCCAGCTAGCTCCGTTCGTTTGTTGTTGTTACAGGAAGCGCATGGAGGTGGGCTGATGGGGCATTTTGGAGCGAAGAAGATGGAAGACATACTTGCTAGTCATTTCTTTTGGCCAAAGATGAGATGTGATGTGGAACGTTTTGTTGCTCGCTGCACTACGTGTCAAAAGGCTAAATCACGACTTAATCCTCAAGGTTTGTATATGCCTCTACCTGTTCCTAGTGTGCCTTGGGAAGATATTTCTATGGACTTTGTTTTAGGACTGCCTAGGACAAAGAAGGGGAGGGATAGCATATTTGTTGTTGTGGATAGATTTTCTAAGATGGCACACTTCATACCATGTCATAAAAGTGATGATGCTACCAATACTGCTGATTTGTTCTTTCGTGAAGTTGTTCGTTTGCATGGTGTGCCAAATACAATAGTTTCCGATCGTGACACTAAATTCCTTAGCCATTTTTGGAGAACTTTATGGGCTAAATTGGGGACTAAGCTGTTATTTTCGACTACGTGTCATCCCCAAACTGATGGGCAAACTGAAGTTGTGAATAGAACTTTATCTACCATGCTTAGGGCTCTTTTGAAAAAGAACATTAAAATGTGGGAAGAATGCTTGCCTCATATTGAATTTGCTTATAATCGTTCACTGCATTCTACTACAAAGTTGTGCCCTTTTGAGATTGTCTATGGCTTTGTGCCTCGTGCTCCAATTGATTTGCTACCACTTCCATCTTCGGAGAAGTTAAATTTTGATGCTAAACAGCGTGCTGACTTGATGTTGAAATTGCATGAGACGACCAAAGAAAATATTGAACGCATGAATGCTAAATATAAACTTGCTGGTAGTAAAGGAAGGAGGCATTTAACTTTTCAACCGGGTGATTTAGTTTGGTTGCATTTGAGAAAAAAAGATTTCCTGAATTGAGGAGGTCTAAGTTGATGCCTAGAGCTGATGGTCCTTTCAAAGTGTTGGAAAAGATTAATGACAATGCATATAAACTTGAGTTGCCTGCAGATTTTGGGGTTAGTCCCACCTTTAACATTGCAGATTTGAAGCCATACTTGGGAGAAGAAGATGAGCTTGAGTCGCGGACGACTCAAATGCAAGAAGGGGAGGATGATGAGGACATCCTTTCCATGCATACAACCATGCCGACTCCATATCAAACTGAAACTATGATACAAGGACCAATGACTAGAGCGCGAGCACGTCAACTTAACCATCAGGTGAATGCGTTCCTAAGTTTGCATACAAATGTTTCAAAGAATGGAATACTACTTAATTCTTGTGATGATTTAATTGTTCTTAGGAACCATGGGGAAGAACCACATGAGCTCAAGTATAGAAGTGGAACCGTCAAGCGCAAACCAAGTCCTGTTCACGAGTTTGACTCGGATTCGGCCTTGTTGACAGCGCCTATTTCAAACGGCCATAACTTTTGATCCAGAAGGTTTCTCGGGGCCCGTGAGTACTCGTTGGAAAGATCCTGAAGTCTAATTTCAGATGGATCCGGCCTCACCTCCAAATTCCATGCGAGTCGACCAGAAACTGCAAAACAATTCACGTCGCTTTTCCAGTCTGAGTCAAAGTGGGCCTTGGGCCTTGTAATTCGAGTCCTATTCGGCTTCCTTATGTTTTGTCCGACCCTCCACCTTCCGTGACCCTTAAATAGGCAGCCGCACCCTCTTCTAGGGTTTGGGTTTTGTTTAGACTAAGTTAGCTTTTGCTGCTTTGCCTTGTACTCGCGCGTGTCGGCTAGACCGCCCGAATACTTGTCTTCGGAACCCCACTGTTTTCTGTTTTCGATTGAATCTTACATCGTTATTTGCAATTGAGTTGCTGTTCATCTTGTTCTTGCTTGTTCTTCGATTGCTTGCAGGAACGAACACCCTCGTGGTTAGGTTGATCGTGCGCCGACAAGATCACGAACAATCTCTGGAGTTGGTGTATCGATCGCTAAGGTGCAACGTCCTTGGATGGTTGTAGTCGGGTCGTCAACGTCACCTCCTTCCCCAATCGAATCTACCACTCTCATCGAAAGATCGGGACCCCTAGTCCTATCAGTAATAGCCGACACAAATACAAATACAATGCACGTCTAGAACAAGCAATTAACAGATAGCAGAACATCTATAGTTCATCAGCATCATCCATGAGGTCAGGATCGCTTTCCATATCTTTTGCTTCCTCATTGTCCTCCTCAGAGTCCTCATCCTCCTCCTTGTCCTTTTCCTACAAGTTTGCAAAGTGAATTAAAATTAGATGTAGCAATAGCATATTTCAGAGCAAGCAGTCAATAAACATACACATACCTCAATTTTCAGTTTAGCCACAACATTAGCCAAAGCCTCAACCTCAAGATCACTCACAATTGATCCAACTATTTTAGAATCTGAACAAAAAATTTGGTATTCCGTATTTCGAACCGAATTTACAATACAGTATATTCCGAATAAAATGTAGAAAAGTAGAAAACGGTCGGAAAACGCCTAAACCGTTTCCGCTCCGTTTTCGAATTTGGTATTCCGTATTTCGAACCGAATTCGAATTTGTCCGAAAATACGAATTCGATCGGGTCAAATGTAGAAAACGATACGGTTCGGTACGGGATATTTCCGTTCCGTTTTCATCCCTACTAACAGCCTCTAACTCCTCATACAAGCCATACATGCACCATGAGACATGCATCTATATATAGCCTCTCATAATGGGTTTCCAATTTTGCTTTGCCCATTAAGCTTTACTCTTTATCCACTAACTCTAGTGCTTTAACCACAACCCACTTCCTTTAGTGCAGCTTTGCGTATTCACCAAAACGCCCCTCGTGCACCTTCCAGGAAGCTTCCTCATTCCTTGCCTTCCAAGCCTCGCAACTACCTCAAGCACTCGCCGTCTTCAGCACACCTCGACCGTTCTGACCTCGGCACCACCTGCGCCTAGTCCGGTCCTTCGTGCCTCGCCACAACTCCGCCTTGATGTCCTGCAGTCATCATAGACAAGAAGCACATCACATAGCACCACTCGAAACATGTAATCACGATTAGCATCAATAAAACGTACTCAAGCATAAAATGGCCCAAAAGCTCAAACGGGAAGAAGAGTACGCCTCAAGTCCGACTAATCAAACTCGACTGAGCCAAAAGCCATCATGGCACTAAACGCACAAACCAAACTCAAACTTTCCAAAAAACTTGTCAATTACTCATCACAAGCATGGGGTCACATCCACATGGTCTCTCAGAGAGAGGGCTTGCCACCTTGGGCCAAAGGGCCCAAGGGGGTGGCCACACCCCTTCCTACTTACCCTAGCCACCCCTCCCCCATACCCTGGCTGCACCCCCCCTTCTCCCTCTTTCCCACAGCCGTCACCTCCTTTCTTTCCCCCCTTGTGCGCCACTTTCTCCCCCTCCTCCATTGCTGTCCCTTGGTGCTAGGAGAAAACAAGAAGGAAGGAGAAACAAGGAAGGAAGGAAAAGAAAGTAAGGAAGGAGAAGAAGAGGAAGAAGAGGGGTGATCCCAAGGGGATCCCCTAGGTAACTCTCCCTCATCCCAAATCCCTCTGATCTTTCTGTGATTAGATTTCTTAGCCTAAGAATTGGTGGGTATTAGCAATTAGATTCTCCGATTAGGGAATTCCTGCTATCTGCCTATAGATCAATTCGCGTAGCGCGATTGGTTGCGCAGTTTAGACCTATGAAACAATTTTTCCTGCGGGTCTGCCCAAAACGAAAATTGTAAAGGACGTCGATATCCATCTACTGTATTTTCTTCAGAATTGTTTGGCTGCGGGATTTGGCGTAGCAGGGTCGGGAACCTCGCTGTCCGTCAGGGGTGCAGACTGGGGCAGATTGCTGTTCAGGTGTGAATTAGGGGTAGTAGATGATTTTTATGTTTTTGGTCACATTTGAGAAAAATGTAGGGAATTAAGTAATCTAACTACTGTATAAAAATCACAATTTTTAAAGCCTGTCACTTTGGTTGGGATGCATTAGAATCTGGCTGCCCAGATTGCCAGAACAGAGAACGTCCTCTGTTTTGTGTATTAAGTTACGCCTTGCTAGGAACAAAATAAAAAAATGTGACCTACATGAAAAGTGAAAATATTTAAGTGAGGAATCCAGACATATATCTCTCTCTATAAAAGGTTTAATAATCTTAAAGATACAAAACAGTTAAGCAGCGCTGCTGCAGTGGGTAGAATGTAGAACCGTTAAGCAGAGAGGGATGTTGTGGGGTTTGGGGGGTTAGCGATAACTTTACTTCTTAAGTCGCGTTTTCTATGTTGTAGCATTGTGCTGAGAGGTACCTTTTGGACAAGTGGTTTTGCTCCTGAATGCGCGTGATTTCTTCGCTTCGCTGGTAGAGGCAAGTAATTGTAGCGGTTGTGCTACGGTTTAATTCGTTATTCTTACCACTTGCAATCTACATGATTATCATATTTTGAAGTAATATGCCAAGGTTGCTTGATTTATAAATGAGGTTGTAATGTCAAAATAAGAACTGATTGCTATGTTTTGGATGACTTGCTTGTAGTCATGTGATACTTGCTATATGTGCCAAATGTGAAACATGGATATAAATTCATGGTGGATATGTTGATGTTTTCTTGAGGTTAAATTCATGATAATCATATTGATGCCCTTTGAGGTTGGAGATCGTGTGGTTTATGGTTATCATATCATTCATAACATGTCATAACATTTGCATTGTGGATGTCGCCACTTATAGTCACGACCGTACCAGTACAGTATCGTACATTGCCATAGTACGATGCACATGGTTACCTTGTTGGGTAAGTGTGCAGTGGAGCATAGCATGCATATGCATTTAATTGTGGAAGGAGGAATTGCATTCATATGCCAATGGTTTTAAAATCATATGAGGCAGGACTCATGGTAGTCCTTGTGGTTTAATGAACGAGGAAGTAGAATGTGGTTGTGGTCATATAATGATATAAATGTTGATGTAGCTTTGTTTGTTGTTTGGATAACCTGTCAAACAATTTACTTGCTGAGATTTTATCTCACCCTTGTTGTTCCCCCCTACCGGTGATTCTTGAGCATACATGGGACGGGTAGAGCAGCACCACAATAATGCACTTGGTTCATCAATTCATGCTAAAATAAAGTCGAGAGGATTCTAGCCAATTGACTAGCTATTCGTGGATGTTTATTTATTTTATTTAATAATGTTGAACTTGTGGACTATTCTTTTGGTTAAACTGTTAGAGGATGTTTTAATTGTTGAATTTGATATTATTATCTTGGTCTTCCTTAGTTGATTATATTTTCGCTTAGTTCGTCATGGTTGAAAATTGTTGTCGGTTTAAATTATCTTGTAAATTTGGCTAGCTGTAGAGTGGTTTAGTGGCATCCCAGGGTAATGTGGGTCCTGGGGTGTTACATTCATGGACGAGGGATCGGATCAAATCGGACGGCGCAGATTGAATACAGGCAGTCGGATAGAGATGGAGTGGATTAAGTGAAGATGGAGAGCCGATATTTAATCGAGTGCAGAAGATTGGACGTGACACTTGTCAGTCCGAGAAGAGAGAGGGTTTTAAATTAGATTTAAATTTTCACGAATTTTTAAAACACATAGAAAATAGAAAATAAAGTCTAAAAATTCCAAAAATATTTACAGAAATTCATGGAGATGATTTAGACTTAGGAAAAATACTTCCAACTTAAAGTTGGTCTTTCAATTTTTACAAAATACTTTTTAGTTTTGAAACTGATTTTTAAAATCCAGAGAAACACATAAATTCCAAATAAAATCTAAATGCTTCCAAAAAATTAATTAGAAATAGGATTTTTTGTAGAAAATCAAAATATCATGTTATTTAATAATATTTTTATGCTTTTACCTAAATTACTTTTCAAATCTAGCATTTTAAAAGCAAAAAAAAAGGCAAATCAAGAAATAAAATTTAGGCAACCAAAACACTTAATTTATTTTAAATTATTTTTACTATTATTATTATTTTTATAAAAATCTGGGCTGTTACACCTTTCAACTACCGAGTACCACAACCATTTGACCACCAAGTACTTTCATCTTTCGTGTACCGAGTCCTTCCGACTACCGAGTTCCATGACCACCTGACCACCATGCACCAGCCAGTCATCCTGCAAGCTACTCAAAGTACTCAAGGATCACAAGAATTAAAGCACTCGTACGACCAAGAAGTCTACGAGTACCGACCATGAAGCTAATAGCAACTGATCACAAAACCTTCGACTACTGATCGTGAGGTCTATGACAACCAATCAGAAAACCAAAGACAATGATAGCAGACCACGAAGTCTATGACCATCGACCACAATGTCTATGACAATGGTTCCCAAAGTCTACAACTATCGACCAGAAAGTCTATGACTATCGATCACAAGGTCCACGACCATCGACCACAAAGTCTGTGACTATCAATCATAAGATCTACGACCACCGATTGGAAAGTCTATGACAATTGATTACAAAGTCTACGACCATCAATCACAAGTCTAAGACAACCGACCTGTAAAGTCCATGACCATCGATCACAAAATTCTAAGACTACTGGCTAGTAAAGTCTACGACTATCAATCACAAAAGTCATTGACTATCAAGTATTGACCAGTAAAGTCTACAAGTATTAGGTACCAACCATGATAGTCTATAAGTATCGAGTACCAACCATGAAAAGTCCATGACTATCAAGTACTATAGCTATGATAATGGAAAAGTACTACAACTACAATAATGGAAAAGTACTATAGCTACGATTACCTTCAGTGGTCATTCTGTGGTTGTCATAGTCGAACATGGTCAAAGCCGGACGTGGTCGATGTTTGATGTAGCTGAAGTTGGATGTGGTCATAAAGCCATGCTCTGCTAGAGTACTCTTTCGAATACCAACAACTACTACAATACTCTTTCGAGTACCAGCTGAATCATTGTTCACCTCTGAGTACTGTCCACATGGTCTGACATATACTGCCAATTGGGAATACTACATTAATATATGGTCTAGATGCTTAGACAAGCACTCATTTCTGCTAAGTTTGAATTTCAAACAAAATCTTCATGTGGGTATGATGGTTTTAAAATGTTGGACTAGAGGGGGGAACCTCTGTTAGTTTGATATCAAATAAAACGACAATCCTAGTTTTTGGATGCGGGCGAGTTATATGGTATACTATCAAATGTGAGAGGCAATCTCGTATGTATATAGGGGGAGATTCTTGCCTGGGTCAATTAAGAACTGCAAGCTATTGCCGCACATGTGAGTTACACCATATGACCACATGTGCTATGTGGGTTCTGATATTTAGCTAATTAAAGTAGTAGGGGCAATTTGGTTAGGTCTACTCGTAGGGGCCCCTTCACCAAGGTGTTCAGGAAAAAGCATTAATACAATGATGAATCCCACTTAGGGGATATACCTAAGTGAGGGTCCTCGCTTAGGGTATTTACCTAAGCGAGGATTTGAATGCTCCCTTAGGGGGTATACCTAAGAGAGGTTCCATGTTCATTGGGTTGGTGCAAGGTTAGGACTAGATAATCTAAAGGCTATAAGATAATCAACTTTCATCACACGCCAAAGCAAGTGTGTAGTTGCTGATAGTAAAATTGATTATCTTGTGTGGGTAGAGCTATACAACCTCTGCAAAGTGTCAAAAACTATTTAAATAGCCATGCTCATGGTCATGAGTAAGCTTGGATGTAGCTACAAAGGATATAGTTTTCCTTTTCAAAACTATTTCACTGAACATGAGGAATGGCATGAATGTCTAATCGTGTGCCATGCCCATAGGTGAAAATTGTGCAATGTTCACAGCCGAGGAAGGCTACGAATGGAATTGATCTATGGTTATGGAAATTGTATAAATGTTATTTCATTGTGTGTCAAATGCTCTTTACAATTCCATTGCATATTACTACTTATCGATATTACAAATAAAATTTACCTTATGCCGAAAATAACTTAGTATAGAGCCTCATCCTTTGATAGCCTTGCATAAATGTAAAATTTTGTGATATACTAAAAGTCTTGCTGAGTACACAATGTATTCAACCTTGCTTAAATTGTTGTTGATCAGATAATGAAGATTTCATGCCTGACATGCGTATTTTGCCCCTGGGTTCAAGGAATTTGACGAGGGGTCCTTCTAGGGTTTGACTCCAGTGGTTGCTTGAGGGTTATGTTGGCAAATCACTAGATACTTTTGTTATTAGATTCTGCTGCATTTTGTTCAAGACTTTGTTGGTCATTTAGCCAGTTGGCCTTATGTCTATCTACTCTTTTATGCCTCGCTTATATAATATCATCCTTTTTATGAAAGCTATTTATGTGTGATGTGTATGGATGTGATCACAATGATGTGAATGTGTGTACTAGCTACTGATCATGAGACTAGTACAGAACACATGTGGTGGCTATGGGTGCTGCCATGCCTGGGGTCCCCACAGCTTTGATATCAGAGCCCAACTGACTATAGGTTAAGCCCTAGATAAAATGGCCATTAGATTAAGGAGTTATCTTCCAAATACAACTTACTTTAAAATGTGAAAGGCAAAAATGGCAAACTTTCCCATATTTTTTTCTTAACATTCTCCTCTTACCTAAAGTCTCCTTTTGATCAATGGTCCTCACCTTATTCAAATAACTCTAATTCGAGAGGGTGGATGAGAACTTGTGCAAAATTTTTACACTATCTAATGTCATTTCTTATCTTAGCCCTTCAGATGTCTTTTACAAATCAGTAACTAATTATAGACCACGTTTAAAATTTGCAGATGCCTACTCACTGGACACCCCAATATTGGACTAGTGTGTTCAAGTAGGGCACCTTGCCACACACCCTATGGTTGATGTTGTAGCATGTTCACATCACCTCAAGCACCTGAGTAACCATCTACACCACTCCCCCTATAGCCCAGCGTCCAAAGAGTACCTGGCGGAGGTGCTTATTTGTGGATGATACTGTCAGACCCAGATTTTATAATCCGGAATCTACTGTGTTTAGCTGCACTATTCCCTGGATCAGTAGATAGTGCACACAGTTACAGTAATGGACATCAAATTACATATCATGCGGAAGCATAATTAAAATAATAGACTTACTCACGGGCCGATTAGGCCGAAATCATTAAATTGCAGCAACGGAAGAATGAAGCACACATGTGGGACCTTCAGGACATGCCCACAGGCAGCCAACTGGAGGTTCGCGACCTAGCCCTTGACGACTTCATCATCTCCTCCATCATAACCAAAAGTATTGCCGAACGTAGTGATCTGATTCCTGCTTCTGGATTTGTTATGAGAGCGAGTGTGAGCACATTAACCATCGTGCTCCGCGAGCCAATACACAGAATGCAAATAAATAGTATGCATGGATTATCAAAGGAGAGGCTCGGGTTATTTTATTTGCCAAAAGTTGCTTTTAGTAGCATTATTATTGTTAAATCATAGTGTTATTAATTCTACCTATACTCCGTACGGCGATTGCCATAATTGACTTAATCCACCAAAGACACACTTTCCTTACTGATTGCTGTCTAAGACTCCAAACAACGAGTGACATCATTTACTTAATCCACCGAATATACTCTTCCCAAATTGATTGTTGTTTAAGACTTCAAACAGCGAGTGACATCATTTAATCAATCCACCAATCATATTCTTTCTATATTGATTGCTGTCTAACTCCAAACAGCCACTGACATCATTTAGTTAATCCACCGATCATATACTTGCTATATTGTTTGCTGTCTAAAACTCCAAACAGCTAATGTAATCATTTATTGAATCCACCGAACACACACTTTCTATATTGGGTGCTGTCTAAAACTCCAAACAGCGAATATCATCAATTATACAATCCACCAATATCTTTTGTATTCCAAATTCCTAACAACCTATTCCTTTTGCTATTGATCCACAACCACAATTTGCTCTTACAAAAATCAACCTTATTTTCCATTATCTACCTCTAACTAATCCACTGGTATACCTCCACCAAGAATATCATTGATCCAATCTATACTCCAATTATCATATCTCCAAATTCCCAAAAATTCAATTGACTCATCTAGTAATCGATCAAATCCTATTAATCCCATTATCGCCACTATCTCCCAAAAATTAGTCCAGCAATTACCTTTGCACTCCCTAATTCTCCAAAAATTATTTAAATCATCTATCTAGCCTATATACTCATTTAGATTCTGCTAACTTATTTCTCCCAAAATCCACACTATCGTTCCTTTTTATGATCGACATGAATCCACCGACAACTTTATGTATTTACCACAAACATCCATCTTCTTTTACTCACGGCTCTATTTATTCTCCCTGACATTTTATTTTGTACGAAGGGAAAACATTTTACTTTTGAAATATGATACATAAAAATTTCCTAAGACCTAGCAGTTTTGGAACAAAAACATAATGTGTAGAGAATGCAATAATAATAGCGATCCAGATTCCATCCACCATTACATGGCATCTGCACCATATAGCATCTTTCAGCGTTATAGCCGCTTAACTTACCACTGGGATGACACCCAGGACAATTCAAACCAGGGCTTTCCACTGCCCTTCACTTTTCCAATCCCACCCATAAAGCATTTCGAAATAGAACTATATCTGGTTAAGTTCCCATGTCCGCCCTTAAACCGTGGGCACGTCTATTCGAATAGTTTTGACTCTGCAGAGTTTGTACACTTTCACCACAAGAGACAATCAACTCATTGCCCCACATGATTCCTTAGAAGTGTGGTTGAGCAGACCATCACAGTGACTTTTCAATGTATCTAGTCCCTTTCCTCATCTCACTTTATGGGCTTCTCCCACTTGCGATGGGTTCCATCTATGCATGGGATGTTTACCCACAGTTACTAACGCAGCTGGGCTTCTCAACTCCCCACAACGCTTAGAACGGCTGGGAAAACTTCACCCTCCACTGGTGTCCCTTAGGGCCCCCATGCCCGTGCGTATCCACTCCCCATCCACTACCGGTGAGATGAGTCCGGAAATTTTGATAAATTTACTTAGCCAAGTTGTACTTTACAGACTTGTGGTTGTACTGTTTTACACAGGAGGTCATGACAAGATTCGGTCCTTAGTGGTATCTGGGCGGTCTACCGCTAACCCACTTTGTGCATCCACTGCACCACACTCACACCCTTGAACCTTCCGCCCAGATATATAAGCAAGTTGGGGTTTTTGGGAACATAAAGTAATCATACTAACATATACCCGTCATTACCACCATGACTTCCCAAACAGTTTCTCATGATTGAAATTGATAATGATGCTTGGGGCATTTCAGTGCCCCGTGTATCTATGCAGGGCTAAGCACAGCGTATAATTACGGACTTACTTTTGAAAAGTTACTATTATAATTTTGCTAGGGCGACAAGGTTCACATATTCAAGTATTCCAAAGGAGGTGTAATATTATTCAAGGCAAACAATGGGCATATAACTAGAATCTTAAATTAAACATGTATTTGCATATAAACTAATAGCATGCAATTTGATAATTTAAACCAAAGTAATTTGCAGAAAATGTAGGTTCAACATGATCAAAGTATTGACTCGCCTGGCGTGGTTTACCGCGGACTTGAGCTCTCACACGATGCTTTCTCTTGAGCTTCTACTCCTCATCTTCACTTTGCTCTGACCACGCTTGATCCGGGGAATCTTCAGGACTCCGGTTTCTAATTACGCAACAAACAACTGAATCCCAATAAAAGCAGGTAACTCAAAAGTTCCAAATAAATCCAAATAAACTCAATTTAGTTTTATTATGAGTTAATGGGTGATTTGAGTGATTTGTGGCAAGGTCTGTGGTGGGTACGATGACTTGATTTTATTAATAATATCTTTTATTATTTTTGTATTTATCAAGAAAGTTTCATGAGTTAGGTTAGACCGATGATTTATTCCACAAGTTTAGCTGGGTATTACTTTGTCGAGTGCTAATATTCAGGGTATTTTGGCTTACCGAATTAATTTTAGAGTCTGGGGGTATAGCATTTTATGGGGCGATATTTTATGTAGCCTCAGTTTTCACTAAGCCTATTTCAACTTGCATTAGGATTCAGTTGTATGGGCCATATCTTGTTATTTTATGCTCATCGTTATTATTTATTAGATCTAGTATTAAGATTTAATTAATGATATTATTATTTTATCTATGCCTCAGTTACTATTATGCTTGACCTTATTTCTAACTTGGCTATCTGGGCAAAGCTTGGTATGTATCATTTTATGTGACCCTAATTACTGGTGTTAATGGTTACATATTTTCTTTAGAGTATCCATATGTCCGTGAGATTATTTTGATGCTTGATGACCTAAGGCTATTACATTTTAGTATCTGCATATTATTATAACCTTTTAATATGAGTGCTCTCTGAAAACTATTGTTTCTAATATTTTATCCCTTTGTAGCTCGAGCCTGCTAAACATGATGGCATTTGGTTATCATTATTTACTGAAGCTATCATTTAAGAGTTCATGGTTGGCAGTATTTTTATTATAGTGTCTACATGTATACATTTTTAATAGGGCCTACGGTGAACGCAAGAATTATATTGTTATATTTTCCAATGGGCTGCATACATGTTATCCTGCATTTTCTAACCACTTATATGTATATATATGTTTATAGATGTTTACATATACATTTACTTAGAAGGTCTCTACATTTTAGTTGTTATTAGCTTTAATTAAAATTTATTTATCTAGCAAGGCCATATTTCCGTATTTGCTAATTAGCAAGACCCACCATTGGAATTTATTTAATGTCAGCATTTTAAATATTGGGCATAAATCTTAGTTTTAACTAATGGCAATCTTTATTTGGTCATTTACGATAAGTTGTTTTTCTTTATCAAGTCTTCAATTAACATTTCGTCTTTTAATTATTTATTCACATAGAATTAATTATTCAAGCATATTTATATATTAATCAATCTGGTTTTATGACTCCAATTAGTATTTATTAGGTTTTCTAGACTATCCCTAAACTTTATCTTGATTTTTACTAATTAGAATGATCTACAAAGAAAAAGAATAAAAATGTGGGATAAAAGTGCTACCGGCTAGGTTTGAACACAGGATCTGAGGGAGAGGCAATGTTTTAAGCGCGCTGGGGCTAGCCAACTGAGCCAGCACTCACTCGCGACTAGCAAGGAGAAAACTATCTACAAGAGGCGACGCGGGACTAAGCTCCACAACCGAGCCTCCCTTCGGCCGAAACAGGGGAGGCAGGCGCATGGAGGGGATGGCGGCGCCGCCGGCAGGGAGCGGCCGGGGAGACGCCGGAGACCGTCAAAACGGGTGTATGGGTGGGCGAGGAAGCCGTGGAGGGTGGTGGCATGGCCCGGGATGGCGTCGGCTGGATGGGCAGTGGCTTAGGCGGCCGGCGGCGGGGGTGACAAGGGGCGGTGGTGCCGGTGGGGAGGAGGGCAACAATTGGTGCGCGCACGAGCATGTGGGAGGTAATGGGAAGCTCACCGATGTGTTTGCGGGGCGGGAGATGCGCCGAGGAAGGCTGGCGGTGGAGGCCGGGGTCGGGCGGTGGTGGTGCGCGGTGCCGGCGGCTTGGAGCGGGGGAGAAGCTCCGGCGACCATGGGAATAGGTTGGCGGAGCCACGTTAGATGTCCCGGGCGGCGGAATCGGCCGGAGATGCCCCCAATTGGCTGGTTTCCCAATTGCCGGAGGCGAAGAAGAAGGAGATGGCCGGCACTCTACATGGCGTGGAAGGGCAATTCCTTGCAACGGGAGGGAGACAGAGGTGCGGTGAGGTGCTTGGGAGGGCGCAGGGGAGGCAAGGGAGAGCGCGGAGGGCTGTTCGGTCGCGTCGGGGGCGTGCGGCAGTGGCGTCAGGCGGCGGGGCTTGGCTTTTGCAGGGCATGGCACCGTACGGGGCTCGGCGCATGGCAGGGAGGTGGCGACAAGACGTGGCAGGCACGCGTGAGGCGACGAAGCAGGTAGGGCGACTACTGGGCATAGCTCTGGCGCAGGGGAGAGAAGAGGGAGACGCGGCGCAAGCTTGCCCTTGAAACGGGGAAAAGAAAAGAGGGGCTAGGCACAGAGGAGAGGAGTAAAGAAAGAAAGAGAAGGCTGGGCAGGTCAGCGGCAGAGAGAGATGAGGGGGGCCGGGTGGAAGAGAGAGGGGAGAGGGGAAAAAGTGAGCAAAGGGAAGGAAGGACTAGGCACATTTTAAAATATGGTTTGTTAATTTGACTTTTAAATTTAATATTAGAGTTTATCAAGTTTTACATCATACTTAAATTGCGAATCCTAGTTCAATTTCTTAAGTATGAGCTTCTGACATCCCTCGCTATACTTTTGGATATATATAAATATTTCTCAATCTGTATTTTTGTCCATTTAATAACTTAAATGTGAATTACGTTCCCAGAGTTTGAACTCATCAATTCTTTATTTAAATTCTTAGGTCATACTCTCCTTTTGTATGATGGTTGAGCTAAACTTCAATAAATGTTTGATTTTAATTATTTTCTTTTCCCTGATCTTTAAATAAAGCTTTAGTCTAAATAATTAAATCGATTTTATGTTTTTAGAGATTAAACTCACATTTAAATTGTTTGGTATCTTTTATTGTCATAATTTCTTATTGTGTGCTCGAGAATTAACTCCGGTTATTATTTACTCAACACATAACTTGGGAAAAACCAAATAAGGTTTCGGCAAAAATGTCAAATGCTACTAAGATGCAAATAAAATTTTAAATTCTTCACGAGTTTCGAACATTCCAAAATTTGGGATGTTATAGATATCCTGGAGATCAGTCACTATGCTACTACAGATGAGGATCAAGTGTAATCTTGTCGATCTACGATGTAGCCTATTTGCCATAGCCTTCCCGAGATGGAGGACATGTTCTATTATTTCCCCTCCCTACCAGGAAATAATGAGGAAAATGTCTGCAAAGTGCCTGCCATAGGATTCATTACCCCTCTACTTTATCTCACGAGCCTGATGAGGTCACTTGATGGGTATCTCCATTGCCTGACCCGTGAGCTCATGGAAGCACGTCGGAGGATCACCATGCTCAAAGACCATGTTTCCCCATTTGTAGGTCAAGGCCTCTTCACACGAGAGTTGTTGTATGGGGAGTATGCCATACTCGTGCCCGCTGAGGAGTTGCCTAAGCCCATATACATTATCTAGCCACCTATGCAATGTCCTCACATGTCAGTGGTCAAAAGCCACCGTCGAGTGATGGCTTCCGCTTAGTATGGGGAGGATGTTGTACTCGTGCTCGCTGAGGAGCTATCCTATGTCATAAGATTTCTTTCATCCTAATTTTAGATGGATCAAATTGGCTCGGGATAACCTCCTTGTTGACCCACTTAACTAGTGATTATTTCCTCCTATCTTTCATCTAAACTAAATATCATTCGTGTTGATCCTGTCCCCATGACACGAATTCTGTAGGATATCGGTAACACTCTCCATAAGTCATCTGGTTCCTATCATCCCAGTTGCGAGATGTCAAACCCTTCACACCCCAATCCTACTTCTAGTGCCCCCGCTTCTCAGTAGTTCAGTGCTACTCAAGGTGCACCACACGCTGAAAACTAGCGGATGGAAGACGTGCTACCCTAACCACCCACAATGGCGCAAGTACTTGATATGATTGAGTAAGGACGCCAAACCAACATCCTCTTGCTACAGCAGTTAGTCCAGAACACTGCAACCCTAGGCTTTATGGCTCAAGGGGGCGCAATTGCTGCTCAGCCCCAGTCAAAGTTGGGCGAGTTCATGCGAACTTGGCCACCCACCTTCATGTTGACCAAGGATCCACTAGACACCAATGATTGGCTTCACTCCATTGAGAGTAAGCTAAACATTGCTTAGTGTAATGATGCGAAGAAGGTGCTCTACGCATTTTACCAACTCCAAGGTTCTGCATCAGCTTGGTGGGAAAACTACCAAGCCATGTTTCCTAAGGGCCATGTCATCACTTGGGTTGCCTTCAAGAAGGCCTTCCACAATGCCCATGTCCCAACAGGTCTCATGGAGATCAAGTAGTGGTAATTCTATAATCTTCGACAAGGGAACATGCCTGTAATGGAGGTCCTCGATCGCTTCAACTACCTTGCTCGGTTTGCCACTGATGAGATACTGAATGAGGAGAGGAAGGTTGCTCTGTTCTGGGAGAACCATAATGAAGAGGTGAAGTGGTCTCTCTCTGCTCATGACATCCCTAACTTTTAGACCTTGATAGACAAGGCAATCCGAGTAGAGGACAGCACTAAGGCAGTGGTTGGGAGCCGCAAACGCAAATGGATATCGTAGAAATCAGCGAGCAATAGCTCATAGAAATCATGCGTTTGGCAATCATTCAATGTTCGACCTTCAGTACCACCACCTCCAAAAAACCAAGAACAAGCCCCTCACCCACAACAAGGTGCAGTTTAGCCATATATCCATGGTGGACAGGTGTTCGGAGGGCAAAATTGGGCTGCTGCTGTCACCTGTTTTAGCTGCAACGAATGTGGACACTATGCAAACAATTGCCCACAAAAGAAGTCTTTTGAACCCCATCCTCAACTGCAAAATGTCTAGTTCCGTCCTTAAGGCCTTGCTTGAGGTTAAGAGGGCAGAAAGGCCCCAAGCCAGTTCAAGGATTCCGGCATGATTGCCTCAACCACACGACAGCTGATGAGGCCACCGAGGCACGTGATGTGGTATTAGGTACTTTCCTTGTGCACCTAGCGCCTATGTTAGTCCTTTATGATTCAGGTGCTTCCCATTCTTTCATATATGTGAAGTTTGCCATACAACAAAATACAAAAACTAGATTCCTAGATAACATCATGCTAATCCAATTGCCTGGGTCAGTCATGGAAGCTGAACATGGTTATTTAGGGGTTAAAATAATGATCAATGGAGTAGACTTCAAAGCAAACCTCATGATGATAACCACTTCTAGGTTAGATGTGATTCTTAGGATGGATTGGCTATCCAAACACCAGGGGTTCATAGATTGTGCCAATCGAACCGTCTTTCTTGTTACTTCCGGTGGAGAGCATGTTGCCTTCTTTTCTGCTCTTGCTATGCCTTCGTAGTAGCCTACCCTCAACTCCCTTTTAGTTCCAAATCTTGATCAAATGCCCATGGTATGTGAGTATCCTGATGTATTTCCGGATGAATTACTAGGGATGCCTACAGACCACGACATGGAGTTTGTCATAGATTTGAAGGCCGGGACAGCACCTACCTCCAAAAGACCATACCATATGCCCCTGAATGAGTTGGTCAAATTAAAAAAAACAACTCAAGGAGTAGCTGGACAAAGGATTCATCCGTCCTATCTCCTCCCTATGGGGAAGCCCCATGCTATTCATGAAGAAGAAAGACGGAAGTTTGAGGATGTGTGTCGACTATCAGTCTATGAATGAAGTCACCATCAAAAACAAATATCCACTCCCTAGGATTGATGATTTGTTTGACCAAATGAATGGTGCACATGTCTTCTCCAAAATTGATCTGAGGCTTGAATATTTTCAACTCAAGATCAAGAGAAGACATTCCAAAGACTGAATTCACCACCTGTTATGGCTTGTATGAATACACCGTAATGTCGTTTGGAATTACCAATGTTCCTGCTAGCTTTATGAATCTTGTGAATAAGATTTTTATGGAGTATCGGACAAGTTCATGGTGGTCTTCATCGATGATATTCTCATATACTCCAAGAATGCAGAAGAACATGAGCAACAAATACGAATGGTGCTTGAGAAACTTCGGGAACATCAACTGTATGCCAAGTACAGTAAGTGCTAATTTTGGTTAAAGGAAGTCAGCTTCCTAGGACATTCTTTCTGAAGGAAGCATCGCTGTGGATCCTAGCAAAGTACATGATGTACTAGCTTGGAATAAGCCTCGCACTATCTCTGAAGTTTGAAGTTTTCTTGGTTTAGCGGGATATTATTGCTGGTTCATCGAAAACATCTCCAAGATTTCAAGACCAATGACCCAACTTATGAAGAAGGAGAAGTTTAAATGGTTAGTGAACTATGACAAGAGCTTTCAAGAGCTAAAAAGAAACTTACCATAGCCCTAGTGCTCATATTGCCCGACATACACAAGGCTTTGTTGTGTATTGTGATGCATCCCGACGCGGTCTTAGTTATGTGTTGACGCAAGAAGGCAAAGTCGTAGCCTATACCTCATGCTAGTTATGACTTCATGAGGAGAACTATCCAACTCATGATTTGGAATTGGCAGTCATCGTCCATGCTCTAATGATCCTAGCTGCCCAACTGAAGGACCCTACGATCACCAAAATCAAGTGTGATCTGCAGAGTGGTGAAGAATCGGAGTTTTCTAAAAATGCGAGTGGAATGGTTATGAATGGACAACGGCTTTATGTCCTGAATGACCAAGAAATCAAGGAGCTAATCCTCCAAGAAGCTCATGATCCACCACTATTCCTCAAAGAAGTACAAAAATATATCAGGATCTCTGGGAACAATTCTGGTGCCCTGGTATGAAGAAGGACATCACCACACATGTTGCTAACTACGATGTGTGTCAAAGGATCAAAGTAGAGCACCAATGAACAGCAAGATTGATCTAACCTTTGAAGGTTCTTGAGTGGAAATGGGATGACATTGGCATGGTTCCTGAATGGAAATGGGATGACATTGGCATGGATTTCATTATTGGATTGCCAAAAACCCAAAATGGGCATGATTCGATTTGGGTCATTGTGGACTACCTGACCAAGTGAACACATCAAATCATGGAGCTAAGCTCATTGAGCTCTACATGAATCATATCGTCCAATTGTACGGAGTGCCAAAGATAAATAACTTCTGATCGAGCTCCTTAGTTTACCTCACGATTTTGGGAAAGCGTACATGAGCTTATGGGGACCAAGTTATTCTTTAGCACAACATTCCACCCATAAACAGGAGGCCAAACTAAAAGAAAAAAATCAAATCCTAGAAGATATGTAAGAGCCTATGTGCTGTCCTACAGCATGAATTAGGAGAAGTGCTTGGTATTCGCCGTGTTCTCTTACAACAATAGTTTCCAATCAAGCCTCCAAATGTCTCCGTTCAAAATACTTTACAGGAGAAAGTGTATAACCCCTCTTTTTTGGTTTGAGGTCAGTCAAAAGTAATTCTTTGGACCCACTATTATCCAAGGAGCTCAAGAACATGTTGATACGATACGAAACCGATTAAAGGAGGCACAATCCTATCAAAAGAGCTATGCTAACCACTGCTGTCGTGAGCTGAGCTTTGAGATAGATGATTACATTTATCTCAATGCCTCACTGCTCTGTGGCATTTGTCCATGGGAAATTGGCACCTGGTACATCGGACCATACTGAATCATTGCAAGGAAAGGTAAGGTGGCATACCAATTGGAGCTACCACCTCAACTTTCGAATGTGCATGATGTCTTCCATGTCTCCAAGCTCAAGAAGTGCCTGCACACACCAAGTGAACATGCTCAACTAGATAACATTGATCTGCTACCCGATCTTTCTTACCGGGAGCATCCAATGTGCATTCTAGACCAATCCGAACGACAGACTTGCAACCGCTCTATCAAGATGTTGAGGGTCCAATGGAGTAATCACAATGAGGATGAAGTGACATGGGAGCAAGAAGATTGACTTAGAATCGACTTTCCAAATCTCTTTATCAAACCCGTTGAATCTCAAGTACGAGATTCTTTGTAAGGAGGGTAGACTTGTAACATCCTGAAAAACCTAAGGAATATAAAAATGAGGGTAATTTAAAAATTTTTGCAAGCATTTGTTCACCCTTTGCTTCTATTGGAGTTTGTTGGATCAAAATTGGCAACAGAGGGGAGGGTGAATGGTGCCCTTTTAAAACTTGCCCCCAAAAAGTATCCACTAAAATCTTCTCTCCAATAGATATATAATCTATGAAGAGAAAGATTTATGTTCTCTGGATGACCCTACTGGACAAACATGAAATACGCAGAGAAGAACTCAAAGGAACAAGAAGAAGGACAAGACTAAGAGAACAAACACCAAAAATGAAAGAACTGCTGGGGGCCGGTCAGACCTTAGTCATTGGGCCGGTCTAACCGCCACCTTGCCGCCGGTCAGACCGCCCTGACCACAACGATCTGACCGCCGGTCACGGGCCGGTCTGACCGACTGACCCATACCGGTCTGACCGGCTACTGTGGAGCGGTCTGACCGCTCTTCGAATTTCAGAACCGGCAGCAGACTGACAAAAACACAGAAGGGACTTGAAAAATCAGATTACGATGAAGTTTGTGAAAAGAAAGTGATCTCCTCAGACCACAAGCTCCAGAATATGATCTAAACAATAAAGAGACCTCAAGAAACAAATTGATTCATTCCAAAGACAAGAAATCAAGATTTATGCTAAAATCTGAAAATCTAGGAGATGGAGATGATATTTTTCAGATTACTCACTATCCATCCATCCTTTGCTCAAGATCTTTTGCAATCGACTTAGAAATGAACTCAGGACTTTCCAAAACAAATCTCATGGCAACTTATGAAGGGAATCAAGAGAACCAACTCTCTCCTGACATGAAACCCTAGAAAATAAAAGACAGGGGAATATGACGAAGCTCCATAGAAAAGAGGGAAATCAGTAAATCTTTCATTTGCTCTCGGGAATGGAGTGGCCAAGTGGTCTAGAGTATTTTCCCTTCACCGAGCAACTCATTTTGTGAATTCGTGAGCAAGATCAAACACAAATCCAAAAGAGAAGAGAAAGAACAGAGAGAATGCAGAAACTGAAATTCATCACAGAGAGGGAGAAACAAAGCTAAAAAACTCAAAGAAATTCATTCCCATGGATGATTGTCTACAGAGGAATCATTACATGAGGTTTCTACTACCACTCATCTCATCCTCCCCAACTTGAGAGCTCATACACAGAGGACGAACACAAGCCAGAGAGAGACATCTCCATACATTGTTTTCACTAGAAAGCAAAACAAGTGCTCTGTATCTTCTCACCAACTCTTCAACAACTAAAGCTCAAAGCAAAACCAATTCTAACCCCTCTCAAAAGCCATCAACTTCTCTCACCAGGCATACTCCATGCAGGAGACAACCATCTATTTATACCCTTTGCATAATGGGTTCACATTTGCTTTGCCCATTAAGCTTTTGCGCTTTACCCACTAACTCTAACCAAATCTACTTCCTTTAGTGCAGCTTTGCGTATTCACCAAAACGTCCCTCCTGCACCTTCCGGGAAGCTTCCTCATTCCTTGCCTTCCAAGCTTCGCAGCCACCTCGAGTCCTCGCCGTCTTCAGCACACCTCGACCGCTTTGACCTCGGCATCGCCTGCGCTTAGTCCGGTCATCCCGTGTCTCGCTACGACTTCGCCTCGACATCCTGCAACCATCACAGACAAGAAACACATCACATAGCACCGCTTAAGGAAATGATCTTGGTCAACCAAAACTCCCCCTGAGTTCATACCTAGTGCAATGGCAAGCCATCTCATGAGAAAGAATTGGTGAGATCAGTTCTTTCGCACAAAAGAGATCTTTTTGCTTTCTTAAAAAATTGTACCAACTCATGCTTCATCAAGAAACTAGCATAGCTCAATCTAAAACTTAGTACAGATTCAAGACTCAACTCAGCCTATTTAACATGGCATGAATCATAGAATGATAACTAAAGAAAGACTAGTCTCAAGAGCTAACATGACATGAGTTAGTTCAAGTTGAGCATTTTAATCAACCTATCATGGCAAAGACTTGACTACACATATAAAGTCATGATAAATCTAGCAAGTAAGCACAGATCATGGCAAGATGTAATTCATTGTAAACATGTCATAACAGGATAATAAGCAAGGCTCCATGTAGTTATATTACAATGCAGAATGACATGCAAGAAAATCCAGCTTCCCCTCAACAAGTGTTGCAACTTTAGTTCAAGTTGAGTTATGACAATATTAAGATCTAGAAGCTCCCAAATGAACTCCCCCTGAACCAAAGCAATAAAACGAGAAGCTGGCAAGCAAATCAGAAAAGGCAGTCCTTAAAGCATAGACAAGATATAGAGGATACTATGGCTCAGACTGACTCTCATCTACCTCATATGATTCTAGGACTACTAGCTGATCATCTAACACACTAAGGAGCAAACACGTACCCTGTCTACCCGAGGGTGGCCCAACCCTCGCTAGAACCTATAAGAAGTGAGTGAGCTCAATCTAGTGAGAAGTGAAACAGCTAATAATCAGCATCCTAGAATCACAAGATGAGAGGAAGAAGTCTAAACAACTAGACAAGAGAAACACTCTAATCTATGCTAAGAGGACTAACCCAATGCACCCATATGCAATGCAACAGAAAGGAGTAAGAGCATAATAAACAAGATAAAGCATGAAGCTCAAAACTCCCCCTCACATCAGTCCATTAGGACAAACCACCCCAAGCTCTCCCTGCAGAGAAAAAAACCTAGAGCTATCCAAAGGCTTGGTAAAGATATCAGCCAACTGGTGGTCACTCTCCACAAACTAGAGCACTATGTCACCCTTCTCCACATGGTCTCTAAGGAAGTGATATCGGATATCAATGTGCTTGGTCCGAGAATTCTGTACTGAGTTCTTGGTAATGTTAATGGCAGAAGTATTATCACAAAAGAGTGAAACACTATCTATAGTTAACCCAAAGTCCCGCAAGGTCGAAACCATCCAAAGTACCTAGCTGCAGCAACTGGCGGCAGCAACGTACTCGGCCTCTGCGGTGGACTGTGCAACACCGTACTGCTTCCTAGAAGACCAAGAAACAAGAGAAGTGCTAATGAATTGGCAGGTGCCAGAAGTGCTCTTCCTATCCTATAGCCAGCAAAGTCTGCTTCCGAGTAGGCTCTCAAGGAAAGACAGGACGAGGAAGAGTACCAGATACCATAGTCAATGGTAGCTCGAAGGTATCGAAGGATGCGTTTTACCGCCTGGCGGTGAGATACGCGAGGAGAAGCCTGAAAGCGAGCACACAGACACACGGAGAAGTGTATGTCCGGCCTCGAGGCAGTGAGGTACAAGAGGGAGCCAATCATGCTGCGATACTCCTTCTGATCAACTGGCTCGCCGTCCTCATCTGGGTCAAGAGAAGCTATGGATGCCATGGGAGTTGACACTGGCTTGCCATCACTCATGTCAAAGTGTCTCAGGAGGTCACGAGTCTACTTGCCCAGATGCAAGAAGGTATCCTCCCGAGTCTGCTTGATCTGGAAGCCAAGGAAGAAGGTCAACTCGCCCATCATACTCATCTCAAACTCGATGCTCATGACATCCGAGAACTGTGAAACGAGAGTATGAGAAGAACCGCCAAAGATGATGTCATCCACATAAATCTGGACGAGCAGTAGGTTAGTGCCATGCCTACGGATGAACAAGGTCTTATCTACCTTACCCATCTCAAAACCATGACTCAACAGATAGGACATAAATCTCTCATACCAAGCTCTAGGGGCCTGCTTAAGTCCATACAAGGCTTTGGAAAGCTTGTAGACATTGTTTGGGTATTTGGTCTCGAAACCTGGAGGCTGTCTTACATAGACCTCTTCCTCAATAAACCCATTGAGGAAGGCACTCTTGACATCCATGTGGTAAAGCTTGAAACCCGTAGAAGCTGCGAAAGCAAGCAGGATTCTAATGGCCTCAAGTCTAGCTACAGGGGCAAAGGTCTCCTCAAAGTCTAGACCCTCAACCTGGGAGAAGCCCTGAGCTACCAGTCTAGCCTTGTTCCGAATGACAACCCCATCCTCACTCTGCTTGTTTTTGAACACCCACTTAGTCCCAATGATATTGTGACCTCGAGGGGGCTCAACAAGCGACCAGACCTTGTTTCTCTCAAAATTGTCTAACTCCTCATGCATGACATTTACCCAAGACTCATCAGAAAGAGCATGATAAATGTCCTTGGGCTCGAATGAGGCAACAAAGGCAGAATGAAGACAGAAATGTGACATGCCAGACTTTGAGCGTGTGACTCGCTCAAAGAGGTCTCCAATCATCTGCTCGGATGGATGGTCTTTCTGGATATGTCGGGGAGGTCCTGGATTAGAAGAAGAAGTGGCCTCTACCTCATGAGCTGATGGGGTAGGAACAAAGCCACTAGCTCCAGAGGAAGCAGAAGGCATGGGCTGATCACCTGGAGGTGCAGTGGAAGAAGGCACCTCAAGGAGAGGATGAGAGACTAGATCGGGTAGACAACCCTCATCTCCATCGTTCTCATCATCCACAAAGATGGGCTCGGACTGCTCTAAAGAACCTGAGATATCGGGACTAGTCCCTGGACTGGCCTTGTCGAAAGTCACCTCGCAGGTCTGTACCAACTTACTAGACTCATAGTTCCAGACCCTATAAGCCCGCGAAGAAGTCGAGTAACCTAGAAAGATACCATCACAAGAGCGTGACTCGAACTTATCTAGGTTTCCGGACTTCAAAATGAAACATTTGCAACCAAACACACGAAAATGAGAGACACTGGGCTTTCGCCCATATCTCAGCTCATAGGAAGTGCGATGCAAGTGTGCCCGAAGAAAAACTCCGTTCGAAACATGACACGCGGTCGCTATAGCCTCAGCCCAAAACTTCCTAGGTGTAGAATACTCATCAAGCATCGTCCTAGCCATCTCGACCAAGGTACGACTCTTCCTCTCCACAACGCCATTCTGCTGTGGGACGTGCGGAGAGGATAAATGGTGCTCTACACCTGTCTCATCGCAGAACCTCTCAAAGTAGGAATTCTTGAACTCCGTGCCATTGTCACTGCAGATCGCTCGTAAGGCACCCGGAAGCTCAACAGAAAGCCTACTAAAAAGACCTCGAAAATGTGTAAATGTCTCATCCTTTGAGGCTAAGAAAAACACCCAAGAGTACCTCGAGAAGTCATCAACCACGACAAGAACATACCACTTCCCTCCTGCTGTCTGCACTCGGGCTGGTCCAATTGTGTCCATATGGAGCAGCTATCCTGGTGCATCGGTCATACTCACTTTGACCGGAGGGTGAGAAGCGGCAACCATCTTGCCATGCCGGCAAGGAGCGCAAACAATATCTTTGACCATCTTGAGTTTCGGCAGACCACGAATGAGATCGTGGCCGCTAACTCTGGTCAAATGGTCAAATCCAATCTGACCAATGCTCCTATGCGAAAAAGTAAGGTCACAGGACTCAGAAGCAACTAAACACCGGAGAGGATCACCACAAGACTCAGAAAAATCAGCACGAAAGATCCTCCCATAACGAGAAATCCCGCAAACCAGACGCCTGAAGAATCAAGAATTTTGCAAGCGTTTTTCTTAAAGCTCACCTCAAAACCGTCATCGATAAGCTGAGAAACAGAAAGCAAATTGTACTACAGCTTACTAACCAAGGCAACATCTTTTAAAATAAAAGACTCATTAACGCGCACTGTACCTTTGGCGATGACGTGCCCAGACGAAGCATCTCCGAAGGCGATCGTCTCATCACCTGGAGCACGGGCTAGGGAAGAGAACCAACGGGAGTCTCCGGTCATATGTCGAGAACAACCGGAGTCTACAAGCCAAACCTCTCCCTTCCCAGCCTGGCGAACCTGAGTCAAACAGAGAGTAAAGGCTCAGTACTAGGATAAATCAACATAGATTTTGGCACCCAATATTGAGTCACACAGCAAGCAAAAGAAGTAGCCACACACGACTGACCTCTATCTACCCTACGCTCTCTGTCGCTCAAAGAAGCAGAAGGTCTATATGCAGACCTGAAGCTGTTGCTGGGTCCGACTGCTAGGGGAGAGTGAGTCGGAGCATCGACAACGTGCTGATCACGCCGCGGGTAGCCATCTTAATGGGGAAAACGAGATCTACCCTCAGAACGACGGAAGTCACGACCAAAGGCATATCGAGAACGAAAATCAGTAAAACCAGAAAAGCCAAGTCCTCGATGCTGCCCAAACCCATCAGCTGAAGCAACTCTCGACCTTGTGTTGGTCTTAGGTGCACTCAAGGTCTAGGGCTGACCCTGAATACGCCTAAGAGCTGTAACACAGTCTCTAAGCGCGATCTTGGTGCGCCTGAAGCATTGCTCGACCAACTGTCCATCCTTCTGACAGAAGGTGCAATGATACTTCACCTTCTGAGAGGTAGAAGTAGCACGATGAGGCTTCGCATTCTGAGAGGCTGAAGCAATAGGTGGAATCACCTTACTGTCAGAAATCACTTGGACAAAGCCCGCTGACTTGAATTGAACTTTCTCAGTTCTGGGCTTGACCTCGATCACACCTGCGGCTATGGGTCTGAGCACGGCAGGTGGATGCTTCCTAACATCCTCAAGAAAATCATATCCTAGACCTTGATTGAATTTGCAAATATTGGACTGGTCTAGAATAAGATTTAGCTTCTTCTTGCCTCTTACAAACCTCTCGAGAGTGTTTATAAGATACTGACACTCCCGAAAGAGAGAGGTGCAAGAAGAGCAGGGGGAAGAGGTGACAGCAGCAGGAGAAGAGGAAGAACCAACAATAGAAGAAGGAATGTCATGTGCACGCATAGCCACCTCAACATTGAGGTCTTCGCAAGGACTAGGAGGGACAATCCTACCTCTAGCTGTTTGGTCATCGTGCCTAAGCGTCTCTACTCCTTTGGGCTTCTCCCCCACACCAGCAATCACATCACAATCAGTTGGTGACTTCACTAGAAGGTCCTTAGTTAGCTTCACATATTTTTCATCCAAAGCAATCAACTCAGATTTTAGTTTATCACAAATTTTGCATGGTGAGCTAACAGGGTCCTTAGAAGCATATCGAGATAACTTGTTGTTGTGATCAATCAACTCTTGAAACTGTTTTGACACATATTCAAGCTCAGCAGTCAGCTTGGGACAGTTTACACATGAAGCAATGGGTTCTAGCAGAAAAGCTTGTAACTCAGCAATTTTATGATCTGCCTTTTTTAGGTTCAGTTTCAAGTTAGTGTAGCTTTCACAAGATTCAGGCAGATCAAGAAGCATGGTATAAAGACCTCTGAACACATTGTCCTTATCCTCACATGAGGTGCAAGATGTAGTCTCAACAACAGTAGATGAAGGAGTAACAGTCCTACTCATCTCTAGTTCAGCCAAAAGACTAACATTCTCTACCTTAAGCATGTCAAGCTCAGAAGACAGACTATCATGAGTGGTCCTTAATTTCTCCATGTCATCAAGCAAGACAGAGCATGTATCACATTCGTCATGGGAGGGAGCAGATATAAGTGAAGTAAGCTCCCGTGATAATCTATCTACTTCCTTCTCCAACTCGCTACCCCTAGCTCTAGACCTAGCATGGAATTTCCCTAGCTTAAGAAAAGCATCATTAAGCTGATCATAGGAGGGGTATACCTCATCGGAGTCGGAATAGAGCTCGTTGTCACTGATCTCGCCCTCAAGGGCCATGAAGCACATGCCGGAGAAGTCATCGCCACCCTTGGAGTCTTGCTCGTCCTTCCCATCATCGTCGCTCCACCCCTCCACCTCGCTGAGGTCGAGGTCGTCGAACACGGTGAGGATGCGGTGGAAGAGCTTCTTGGCTTTGCCAAGGTCGCAGAATTTCTTCTTGCCTTGAGCGCGTGACCTGGAGGCTTCTTGTTGCGGTTCTTGTCGATGTAGTCATTCTTGCTCATGCCGCCGTAGTCGTTCTTGCCCTTCTCCAGCTTGGGGCAATTTGCCCGAATTTGGTTGGGGCCACCACACTCGAAGGAAATAATCGGGCCACTCCTCTTCCGATCTCTCACTCTCTTGTATGCGTGGGAAAACTTTCTGGCTAAGAGAGCGAGTTGGTTTTCTGGAAGCTGCTCTAGTTGATCATCGGAAATTTCACACAGAGTAGCAAGAGAAAATCTAGAAGTAAAGTTAGAAGATCCAGAAACCGAGCTGGTATCGGTGACTAAGGCCATCGACTGTGATTTCAACCTATGAGAGACTATGTCAATCTCGTGAGTCTTGAGGCGTGAGTACAACGCGTCAAGAGTCAAGGTCGAAAGATCGGTGGTGTCCTTGATGGTAGTCACCTTCATCTCCCAAACACGCAGATCAAGAGCAGACAACATCTGACGAGCATTGTCCGAGTCAGGGTATGTGAGACCGACCGCTTGGAGATTGCTCAGAATCTTGTGGAACTATGCGAAACACTCATCCAAGGACTCACCAGCGAGCATTTCAAACTTGTCGTAATCTCGCTTGAACTGGTCCTGTCGTACCGTCTTGATCTGGGTGGTGCCCTCATGGTATGCATCGAGGGTCTCCCAGATGTCAAAGGCGGACTTCAGATGAGAGATGCGATCGAATTCGCTTCTGCTCAGACCTTGGGTTATGATGTTCCTTGCCTTAGCGTTTGCCTCAACATCAGCCATGTTTCCGGCATTGATGTTCTCATCGGCAGGAACAACATACCGAGTCTTGACCTTCCGCTAGATGGCATAGCCCTGAGCCTGAATGTAGGTCTCCATCCGACTCTTCCAGAAGGGATAGTCGATCCCATCGAAGATCGGGGGCTTGGTCGAGTACTTGTCTGTGCCATGGCTCTAGAAACCGATTAAGATCTACGAGAAAGAGCTAACCGGCTCTGATACCAATTGTTGGATCGAAATCGGCAACAGAGAGGGGGGTGAATGGTGCCCTTTTAAAACTTGCCCCCAAAAAGTATCCACTAAAATCTTCTCTTCAATAGATATACAATCTATGAAGAGAAAGATTTATGTTCTCTGGATGATCCTACTGGACAAACATGAAATACGCAGAGAAGAACTCAAAGGAACAAGAAGGACAAGACTAAGAGAACAAACACGAAAAATGAAAGAACTGCTGGGGGCCGGTCAGACCTTAGTCATTGGGCTGTCTGACCGCCACCTTGCCGCCGGTCAGACCGCCCTGACCACACTGATCTGACTGCCGGTCACGGGCCGGTCTGACCGGCTGACCCATACCGGTCTGAACGCAGTATTAGATCCGGTATGACCGGCTACCGTGGAGCGGTCTGACCGCTCTTCGAATTTCAGAACAGGCAGCAGACTGACAAAAACACAGAAGGGACTTGAAAAATCAGATTACGATGAAGTTTGTGAAAAGGAAGTGATCTCCTCAAACCACAAGCTCCAGAATATGATCTAAATAATAAGGAGACCTCAGGAAACAAATTGATTCATTCCAAAGGCAAGAAATCAAGATTTATGCTAAAAATCTAGAGATGGTATTTTTCAGATTACTCACTATCCATCCATCCTTTGCTCAAGATCTTTTGCAATCGACTTAGCAATGAACTCAAGACTTTCCAAAACAAATCTCATGGCAACTTATGAAGGGAATCAAGAGAACCAACTCTCTCCTAACATGAAACCCTAGAAAATAAAAAACAGGGGAATTTTGACGAAGCTCTAGAGAAAAGAGGGAAATCAGTAAATCTTTCATTTGCTCTCGGGAATGGAGTGGCCAAGTGGTCTAGAGTATTTTCCCTTCACTGAGCAACTCATTTTGCGAATTCTTGAGCAAGATCAAACTCAAATCCAAAAGAGAAGAGAAAGAACAAGAGAATGCAGAAACTGAAATTCATCACAGAGGGGGAGAAACAAAGCTGAAAAACTCAAAGAAATTCAATCCCATGGATGATTGTCTACAGAGGAATCATTACATGAGGTTTCTACTACCACTCATCTCATCCTCCCCAACCTGAGAGCTCATACACAGAGGACGAACACAAGCCAGAGAGAGACATCTCCATACATTGTTTTCACTAGAAAGCAAAACAAGTGCTCTGTATCTTCTCACCAACTCTTCAACAACTAAAGCTCAAAGCAAAACCAATTCTAACCCCTCTCAAAAGCCATCAACTTCTCTCACCAGGCATACTCCATGCAGGAGACAACCATCTATTTATACCCTTTGCATAATGGGTTCACATTTGCTTTGCCCATTAAGCTTTTGCGCTTTACCCACTAACTCTAACCAAATCCACTTCCTTTAGTGCAGCTTTGCGTATTCACCAAAACGCCCCTCCTGCACCTTCCGGGAAGTTTCCTCATTCCTTGACTTACAAGCCTCGCAGCCACCTCGAGTCCTAGCCGTCTTTGCCACACCTCGACCACTTTGACCTCGGCATCGCCTGCGCCTAGTCCGGTCATCTCGTGCCTCGCCACGACTTCGCCTCGACGTCCTGCAACCATCACAGACAAGAAACACATCACATAGCACCGCTCGACATAATGTAATCAACAATAACATTAAGAGAAATCTTATGCATGAAAAAGCCTAAACCTGTTGAATCAAGAGAATAAACATCCTATAACACTTCGACCAAGTCTGACCAAGTCCGATCGAAACCGATTGCACCGTGCAACGACATCGTCCAAACCACACAAACCAAACTCGACTTTCCTAAAACAGATGTCAATTACTCATCACACACACGGGGTCACCTCCACATGGTCTATCAATCTCCCCCTTAATGAGTATATTGACAAACACAGAAAAAGCATAAAGTTCCCAAATGGAACACTAGAGCAACAAAAGAAAGAGCAAATTGTTCTCCAATGCTCCAGAAAGTTCCCAAATGGCTTTTTCTCCGCTATTCTCCCCCTTTTGGCAATAAAATCATCAAGATGCAAGGAAGAGAATCAATCTTGAGAATAGATGGTGTTGTGGTTACAGACCAAACAGAGAGAGAGATGGTAGTGGAGAGGTGGGAGTGTTCTGCCTCATCCTCCCCCTCATCCTGATATATATATTCACATGGAGTATGCTTTTACAGTTATGCCCTTACATCCGTACCTCCCTATTAGGGGCACTTATGTCATTACACAAGGTACCCTGGTTCTTATAACCTCCTAACAGGCCTGCTGGGCTTAGGTGGGGGCCACCCCTACGACAGGAGCCTCTCATGGTGAAGGGCTTCACAGGGCCGAAGCCATGTCGCCAAGTCCTTTGGCCCCCTCCGTCCCCTGCGGCCTGTGAATTTCTCCAAGCTTGTGGTTGGGGAGCCCGAGGTCTGGGATGGAAGGTGCCTTGTTGAAGCAGACACGCGCGCGCTCCGTCCCCTACCCTTCGCACGGGTGGCAGCGGATGCTGGCACCTAGTCGAAGTAGACGCGCGCGCGCTCCGTCCCCTACCCGTCGAACGGGTGGCAGCGGAGGCTGCCGCCTAGGTCGAAGCCGAGGCGCGCGCGCTCCGTCCCCTACCCTTCGAACGGGTGGCAGCGGAGGCTGGCGCCTAGTTGAAGCCGAGGCGCGCGCCCTCTGTCCCCTACACTTCGAACGGGTGGCAGCGGAGGCTGGCGCCTAGTCGAAGCCGAGGCGCGCGCGCTCCGTCCCCTACCCTTCGAACGGGTGGCAGCGGAGGCTGGCGCCTAGTCGGAGCCGAGGCGCGCGCTCCGTCCCCTACCCGTCGAACAGGTGGCAGCGGAGGCTGGCGCCTAGTCGAAGTAGATGCGCGCGCGCTCCGTCCCCGCGCTAAAATTGGAGCTTGGCGCCGATATTATTGCGCTTTGGAGCTGTTGTGACCTTGCAGTCTGGTAGTGCGCTTTTAATGGCGGCTGGAATCACGACCACGCCTGGCCTGGCAGAAGTCAGGCTGTCACGTCGTGTTGTCTGCCATTCTGCGGGTGGGACACGCGGCGACTCACGACTGGTGCATCGTGGGATGTGAGCGGTTGCGTGACCGCGGCCGTTCGCCTCTTCCCTAGGGAAGTTGGACGCGTGTTGAAGGCGTGGAGGCGTTGTGCGCTGCTTGGTCACCTACCGGGCACGGCCCTCTAAGCCCCGGCGGTTCTTTCCAAATCGTGGGCAGCCGAATCGCTGCGAGTTTGATCTGTCTGCGCTTTGAGCCACATGAGAGGCAAGCGGCCTTTATAAGGTGCCAGTGTTGAGGTGGAGGCACCCTTGCTTGCTTTTTGTTTGTTTTTGATCTGCCGCTGTGCTTCCGCCCGTGCTAATTGTAACGCCAGTTGCTCCTTTCCCTGCTTCTTCCTCCCTGGTCGCGAAGAGTGATGGCTAGCCCTGACGACGCCACCTACCATCCCCGCAGCGGTTCCTTGCCTAGCCAGGGCAAGGTGTCCCATCCTTCCAGGGAGTACGAGCTGGTGCCACGGGGGAGCTCGCGCGCCAACAAGTGGTGGGACGCCATGGAGCACTCGGGAGGCTGCTGTTCCCGTGTGTTGGGAAAGAGCCGTGTGACCGAAGGGACGCTGCAGCGACTCGTGGATGAGGGGAAGATCGTGGATCACGATGGGGCTCGCCTACCCTGTTAGGACGAGACAGAGCCGAAGCCCCGGGCAATGGAGGCGATTGTTTTTGTCACGTTCTTCGACGCCAGCCTTCGAATGCCCTCCACGTTGTTCGTGGCCGAAGTCTTGCGGACCTACAAGTTGGAGCTAGCCCAACTGACACCCCAGGCAATACTCTGCCTAGCTATCTTCACATGGGCGATGCGGACAGAGGGGGGCGTCCCAGCGCGAGCTTATTCGCCACATTGCACGACGCACGCTGTCGACCCCGAAAAGTTGACGAGGCAGTGTCCAACTTCGGCGGTGTGGACTTCGTGCTCCGGGCGTCGTGCGCGACGTTGTTCCCCGCGCCAGCCTTGCCGAGGTAATGGGAATCCGGCTGGAGTCGGCAGTGGTTCTACTACACCGTGACCGACAAGAGCGGAATGCAATGCCGAGGTGGGCCGATCTCGTTTAACAGTACGCCGAGTCTGAAGGCGGAGACTGACGACACGCGAAAGCTACAGAGTCTTGTCGGTGTCGCCCGTCGAATGAGCCTACGCGACCTAGCCGAGGAGTTCACAATGTATGGGGCGGCACCACTCTCCTCTCGGGGGAAGTATGTTGGACAGAATGGCCCCCGCGAGGACGGGTTCAGCCCATCCGTATCTCGCCTGCTTCCGCCCTCCGCTCCTTGTAAGTCGCCTAGCACATTTTACGCGTGCCATTGTATCTGTTTGGTCTCTGCCTGACTGACGTGATCTCCTGCGCAGTGGCTCGGCTAGAAGATGCGGAGCGCGCGGTTGCAGCGCTCCTCGGCCCGTACATGCTTAAGGAGCACCAGGCTCGCGAGGCCGCAGTCAAGGCGGCTAAGCAAGGGCGGGTAAACCGCACATGCGAGGCTCTGGGCATTACTGTGCCCGAGCGCTCGGTGCCGGGGGAGCTTCCCGCTGGGACTCCGGGCACTCAGGACGGTGATAGCCCTGCGGGAGTGTTATCCTCGCGACGCCGGGCCCGTTCCCCGTCTGCCGTATGCGACCGCGCAGGCCCCTCGGCGACTATCACAGCTGAGAGGGGCGTGCGACCGGCGGTGGGCCCGGCCACACTGCTTCGGAGGAGCGCGCCGCCTCGGATCCCCCGGCACCCTCTGCCGACGCCAACGAACCCGTCCTCGCGGCCATCGTTGAGCTGGAACTCGCCAACCCGGGGGGGAGCACCGTTCCCGGCGGGAAAACCATGGTTGATGGTGCGCTATCAACCGCAGCGGCCGGCGAGGGCGCACCCCTACAGAGGAAACCGTGGGGGCGACGGGAACCGTAGCTGGTGTTGCCCCGGAAGAATCGATTGTGCCACCGCAGGCGAAACGCCCTCGGACGCAGTCCCCGCCGCAAGCGAGGGGTCGATACGCCGTTGCGGGGCCTTGTCGCGGGATTACGGCGTCTGGCGCGGCCGAGAAGACCTCCTCGCCGACCACCGAGGCGCCCGCCTCCCACTTGGCCGTCGAAACGGCACCACTTCCTACCGCGACGAGAGGCGCAGAAGGTAGGCGTGAGTCCCTTTCTTCTCGTGACTTCGCGAGACTCTCTCCGATCTGCTCGCTCATTCTGCCAACATCAGGCGAGATGAGGTCTCCCGGACATGGCGAAGGATCGAGCAACGGAGGTATGCGCGAAGTCCAAAGCCTTGTGCAGGGTGCCCCGCAGGTGTCCGTTGCTGTTGACGTGGCCGCGGCCTCGGTAAATCCTGGCGCGTTCGGGCCGGGGCTCGCTCGCGCGGACTTCCTCTCTCGCCTGGAGATACTTCGCGTCCTCACCGCAGCCGTAGAGCGTGCCGACAACGGCCTTGACCGAGAGATGTTGTCGTCATGCGAGGGGTATCTCCTAGCGCTTGCGCTGCAGGCCTCCGAGATGAGGGTAAATATGTGCGCTTCAGCTTGCAAGGTACTGCTGGGCACCTGCTGACTTGTTGTTTTTGCCAGACGCTTGCCCTTAGCCGGTCCTTTGACGAGGCCCGTGTTCGGGAGCGGAGGGCTTTGGAAGCCAGCCTTCGTGAAGCAAACGATGCTCTCGCAGCGAAGGATGAAGAACTTCGCGCGCTGGAGGGCGCCATGGCGGCGCACAACTCGAGGCCACGGAAGCCAAGTGTGCCGCGGCTGAGGAGCGCACTGCCTTCCTGCAGCAGATCGCCGTCCTAGAAGGGGAGAACGCCAAGCTGGCGGAGTCTGCTGCAGGGAATAGCCTCATCTTGGAAAATGCGTCCACGTCGGCGTGGCGGGCCATGGAGTCTCTGAACCAGGCCCTCCGAGATCCGTGCGTCAGAGTGCCGAACACTACACACGGGCCAGAGGCCCTGTCGGAGACGCTCGGGTTGATCGAGGAGGGGGCAGGGGTTGCTCTTCGTGGCGCCAGAACGTTTGGCGAACACTGCGGCTATGTTGGTGCGTGCTTTGCCCTCGCCCTGCTTCACACTCGTGGGTGCAGACATACCCATGAGCTGGCGAATCCTCAACTGGATCCTCCCGGCCGACCCGAGGTTATGTCGGACGCCATTCGCTCCATCGGGCCTAGCTTGCAGAACTTCCATCAACGGATCTGGGGCTGCTTCGGGGAAGATGCAGCGAGGGTCGCCGTGCAGCAGACGCTGCATGGGGAGGGGGACCTCCTCCACTGGCTCGAAGGAGTCCTTCAGCGTCACGGCGACGACGGCACGGGTTCGCCCGCACCGCGCCAAGGCTGAGCGGTTGGTCGGGTAGGGCGTGGGATGATGTACTGGTTCGTATGCTTGTAACCATGTAACCCCTTTGCCTTTATAATGAAACCAAGTAGTACCTTTCTTGGTGTTACCTGCCGCCGAACGCGAAGGGAAGACCTCCGCATCTTGTTTATATTCCGTAGAGCGCGCAAGGAGGACACCCGCGTCTTATTTATACTCCGCAGAGTATGCACAGGGACGAGGTCCCTGGCATGCGCGGAGTTAGCGTCTTGTTTAGACTCCGTAGAGTGCGCATGGAGAACGTCCGCGTCTTATTTAGGGTCCGTGGACTGGCGCGCGCGGAGGCGAACCTCGACGCTACGATTTTCTTTATAGTCTGGAGACTCGCGCGTGCAGAGGCGAACCTCGACGCTACATCTTATTTAGAGTCCGTAGACTGGTGCGTGCGGAGGCGAACCTCGACGCTACGACTTGCTTTATAGTCCGGAGACTCACACGTGCGGAGGCGGACCTCGACGCTACGTCTTATTTAGAGTCCGTAGACTGGTGCGTGCGGAGGCGGACCTCGACGCTACGTCTTATTTAGAGTCCATAGACTGGTGCGCGCGAGGGCGTCCCCCCGTTGCGTCTTATTTAAAGTCCGTAGACTGGTGCGTGCGGAGGCGGACCTCGACGCTACGTCTTATTTAGAGTCCGTAGACTGGTGCGTGCGGAGGCGGACCTCGACGCTACCTCTTATTTAAAGTCTGTAGACTGGTGCGTGCGGAGGCGGACCTCGACACTACGTCTTATTTAAAGTCCGTAGACTAGGGCGTGCGGAGGCGGACCTCGACGCTACGACTTCCTTTATAGTCCGGAGACTCGTGCGTGCGGAGGCAGACCTCGACGCTACGTCTTATTTAATGTCCGTGGACTAGTGCGTGCGGAGGCGGACCTCGATGCTACGACTTCCTTTATAGTCCGGAGACTCGCGCGTGCGGAGGCAGACCTCGACGCTACATCTTATCTAAAGTTCGTGGACTAGTGCGTGCGGAGGCAGACCTCGACGCTACGGCTTCCTTTATAGTCCGGAGACTCGTGCGTGCGGAGGCAGACCTCGACGCTACGTCTTATTTAAAGTCCGTGGACTAGTGCGTGCGGAGGCGGACCTCGACGCTACGACTTCCTTTATAGTCTGGAGACTCGCGCGTGCGGAGGCAGACCTCGACGCTACTCTTATTTAAAGTCCGTGGACTAGTGCGTGCGGAGGCGGACCTCGACGCTACGACTTCCTTTATAGTCCGGAGACTCGCGCGTGCGGAGGCAGACCTCGACGCTACGTCTTATTTAAAGTCCGTGGACTTTGTTCTGCTCAGCGCGGACAGGGAATGCTCTGGGAACAGCAATCTTTATTGAACTCCCGTTTGCGCGGGCGAGCATCGTAGAACAGAGGGCTGGTGGCTCTACGCTTGTTGTCCTACTTCTAGGCGTAGTATCGCCGCAACCTGTCCGCATTCCATGTGTGCCGGAGGGTTTGTCCTTCGAGCGTGGCGAGGCGGTACGCCCCCTTCGGCAATGCCTCCATCACAATGTAGGGCCTTCCCACTTGGACTCCAGCTTGCCAGCGGTCTCCGCCTGAAGCGCCACTCTGAGAACGAGATCCCCAGGCGTGAATCCCCGCAGGCATATAGAGCGGTCCCGAGTACGCATTGTCTGCCGCGCATACTTCTCGACATGGTGGGCTGCATCTGCTCGTAGCCCGTCGAGGAGGTCCAAGGACACACGGCGCTCCTCTTCGGGTGCTTGGACGAGGACCCTCCGCGAGCCGGCCTTGATTTCCTCGGGCGTCACTGCTTCGTCGCCGAAAAGGAGCTTGAACGGGGTGAATCCCGTCGGGCGCGTTACCGTTGTGCGAAGCGACCAAAGAACGCTGTGAAGCTCGCTTGGCCACTTGCCCTTCGACAACTCGACCAGGCGCTTTTTGATGGCAGCGGAGATGGCGCCATTCGCCCGTTCGACCGCCCCGTTGGACTGGGGACGCCCTACCGAGGCGAATCGGAGGGTGATGCCCATGCTGTCACAATAGTCTTTGAATAGGGTGGCGTTGAACTGCAGGCCATTGTCAACCGTGAGCTCCCGGGGCACGCCGAAGCGACATATGATGTTTTGCCAGAGGAAGCGTTGTATGGCCGCAGAAGTTACTTTAGCCAGGGCGACCGCTTCCGGCCATCTGGAGAAATACTCCAGCGCGACCACCACGAACCGGAGGTCCCCTGGAGCTCGGGCAAGCGGTCCTACTATGTCGACGCCCCAGCGTGCCAGTGGCCACACTGGAGGAATAGGGTTGAGGCTCGTCGGGGGGCTGCGGATGATGCGCGCCATCCACTGGCACCCTTGGCACCGACGGACGAGGTCCTGGGTGTCGGTGGTGGCAGTTGGCCAGTAGAAGCCTTGCCTGAACGCCTTACCAACTAATGACCTCGGTGCCAGGTGGGATCCGCACGCGCCCGTGTGGATCTCCGCAAGGAGCTCCTTTCCCCCCCTCAGTCGAGAGGCAGCGCAGGAGCGGTGCGCAAACCCCTCTCTTGTAGAGGATCCCTTCGAACACCTGGAAGGACCTTGCGCGGTGCTGCAAGCGCCGAAGCTCGGCGGGGTCCTCCGGCTCGGCGATGCCTTGCAAGAAATTGAAGATGGGCTCTCGCCAATCACCTGGCCGGTCAATGTGATGGACGAGTGCCGTGTCCCGGTTGTCCTGCGCGATGGCCGCCTGCACTAATATCTCGTAAAACGCCCCATCAGGGGGGCAGTTGCTGGCTGGCCGCCTTAGCGAGGGCGTCGGCCTGCTCGTTCTCCGCGCGGGGGATGGCCTTGACGGTGACGCCCAAAAAGTGCCTTTCCCTCGCCCTCACAGCCGCAAGGTACTTGGCCAACTCAGGGTCCTTGGCTTGATATGACTTATCCACATGACCAGCCACCAAGCGCGAATCGGTGCGGACTAGCACCCGTCTCGCGCCGACTGCCTTGAGCTTCGCCAGGGCAAAGAGCAGCGCCTCGTACTCAGCCGTGTTGTTGGTAGCCGGGAAGGCAAGGCGCGCCGAGTATAGTAAACGCTGTCCTTCGGGCGAGACGATCACCGCACCTACGCCCGCGCCCGCGACGCCGTAAGCTCCGTCAATGGTAAGCATCCAGACGGGGTCGTCGTGCGTCTGGACTAGTTGGGCCAGCGGGGTCCATTCGGTGAGAAAATCCGCCAGGACTTGGGATTTGATTGCCGTTCGTGAAGCATACGTCAAGGAGAAGGGGGCGAGCTCGGCATCCCATTTGCCGATGCGCCCTGTGGACTCCTTGTTGTGTAACATCTCTGCCAGGGGGAATGAGGAAGGCACTGTGATCGGGTGGGCCAGAAAGTAATGCCGAAGTTTCCTGGAGGCCATGACCAGTGCGTAGGCGAGCTTCTCAAGCTCCGTGTATCTTGTCCTGGCGCCTTGGAGGGCTTCAGCTCTGCCAATTTTCTTGTAATTAGCTTGACAAATTTAGATGTCGTATTAGGCATGGATTGGCTAGCCACAAATGGAGTGAAAATAGATTGTGAACTCAAAAATGCCTCTATAAGAACACTAAATGATTCTAGGTTAATTTACTTTGGAGGTAGGATGGAGCCGTCCCAATCCAAAATGAGAGTAACCAACATCCAAGGAGTTGAAGTAGTAGACATACCCGTAGTTCAAGAATTTATCGATGTATTCCCTAATGAACTACCAGGCATGCCACCAAGCCGAGAACTAGATTTCTCAATGGATCTTGTTCTGGGTACAACTCCCATATCTAGAAGACCCTACCGAATGACATCAACAGAATTGGTAGAACTAAAAGCTCAGTTAGATGAAGTAGAAGCTAAGGGTTACATTCAAGAGAGTGTATCCCCATGGGGAGTTCCAGTGTTATTTGTAGAAAAGAAGGACAGAAGCCTCTGACCAGTGGCGGATCTAGGATTTTACCAAAGGGTGTGCCGCACCAAAATTTTCAGATGCAATTCTTGGCTTCTTGGATGCACCAAAATTTTCAGATGCAATTTTTACCAAAGGGCAGGATTTGAAGTAGCAGCCACCGCCTTCTTGGCTGCATGTTTCTGAAAAAGAGATGCAATGTCTCCGCTTCTCTTCATAACTGAACAATTCCAAAAAAACAATTGCTCCGGCCCTGCAAAAGAATAAAGAATATTATATATCATTTTGAAATTTGAATGCCAGAACTTTTCTTGGCCATATGCTTCTGTTATAGAAGTAATGCAAGATCTTCAAGATCTGTAGAATGAAACAATGCTTATTTGGTAACTCCAAATAAATTCTGTTCAGAAATGATTTGATGACTGCTAACAAAGCAACAAAGACATTACAAAGCAAAAGAATTTCAAGTAAATCAGTTCTCAGCTTAGTTACCACATGACGCTGAGCCTCAAACATCTGATGATAAAAGATTATGAAACTGATTATAGTAAAAATCTGAGTTGTGCTTGTGAATAGTGCATAGATACAATCCTATAATATTTCAGGAATTCAGGTCACAAGCACTAGACGTCTAGACAAGATATGTTCTCAGTGTGACATGTGAGGAGAATGACAGATAATGCTCAACAAGTCTTGTTCTCAAAAGTCCTCTGCAGCATTAGACAATGTACTGTTCATTTGCTATCATAGATGAACAAATTAAATAGGCACGAGTTCCAGATATTTTAATTACACAAGTAAATGACAATGTACCGCATGACATCAATACTAACTTTTGGCCATCAATACTAATAGAGCAAAATCAATCCTATGCAAAACTTCCAGGGGAAATCGTCTGGCATCATCTCTAAATCTGAATTTGTATAATGCCTGTCGTTGTGTAAGACCTACTGGATAAATTCTGTACACCTTCAACTCGTCCCCACCTCTAACACTTGGTGGCCTTTCATCCTTCCATACAGGAACATAGTTGAGGGAACTAAATTTAGCAAGCACTGCATTATGCCTCTTATACCAGAACAACTGAAAAAAGAAGAAGTTGATTACGGATTACCTGATTGATTTTGCCTCTCATGCAGTCATGCGGTTTATTCTTCTGTCATGCGGTGAACGATCGAACGAGCATCTCGCAGAGGATCGAGCGGAGCGGCGCGTCACGCGTGCGGTAGGCGAGGCGATTAGGCGAAGGTGATTCTGTGATTAGGCGAACCGTCTCGCTGAGGATCGAGCGACGAGCGGCGCGTTATGCGTGCGGCAACGAGGCGAAGGCGAACCGTCTCGCTGAGACGCTGAGGATCGAGCGGCGCGTCACGTGTGCGGCAAGCGAGCGAAAGCGAACCGGTACTTCGGCTGGGTCCCACCGCCACAGGGTATGCCGGGGCCCACCCGGCATACCCTGTAGATCCGCCCCTGCCTCTGACTGTGCATAGATTACCGATAATTAAACAAAGTCACCATAAAGAACAAATATCCACTGCCCAGAATAGATGACCTATTCGATCAACTCAAAGGGGCATGTGTATTCTCGAAGATCAATTTAAGGTCAGAACACCATCAAATAACAGTAAGACCAGAAGACATTCCTAAAACAACATTTGTATCCCATTATAGACATCATGAATACACTGTTGTTCCATTCAAGTTAACTAATGCACTAGCCGTATTCATGAACTTAATGAACAAACTCTTTATAAAATATCTGGATAGATTTGTAGTTGTCTTCATTGACGATATCCTGATATTCTCGAAGAGCAAAGAAGAACATATTCAACATCTTAGAATTGCCTTACAAATCGTACAAGAAAATCAACTCTATGCCAAGTTTAGTAATTGTGAATTCTGGTTAGATCAAGTTGCATTCCTTGGTCATATAGTCTCAGGCAAAGGCTATCCAGTCGTGGGATCGTCCCACTAATCCCACTGAGATCCGGAGTTTCTTAGGTCTAGCCGAATACTACCGCAGGTTCATAAAAGGGTTTTCCCAAATTTCCTCACCACTCACCAAACTATTGAAGAAAACCGAAAATACCAATGGACAGAGGCCTGTGAGCAGAGTTTCCAGAAGCTCAAAAGTCTTCCCACCACTACACCTGTATTAACCTTACCAGAGAGTGGCATCGAGTACACCGTGTACTATGATGCTTCGAGGTTGGGACTGGGATGTGTGTTAATGCAGCAAGATAAAGTTATAGCATATGCTTCAAGGCAACTAAGACCACATGAGGTGAATTACCCCACCCATGACCTAGAATTGGGAGCCGTAGTATTTGCACTCAAAATTTGGAGACATTACCTGTTCTGATCGAAATGTACCTTATACAGTGACCATAAGAGCCTTAAATACATATTTACCCAAAAGGAACTGAACATGAGGCAACGACGATGGTTAGAGCTCATCAAAGACTGCGACTTAAACATAAACTACCATCCTGGGAAGGCTAATGTGGTCGCAGATGCACTTAGTAGAAGATCTCGCTGCAACTACCTCTCAATTGCGGATTACAACCCCAGCCTACCACAAGACATAGCCAAGACACTACTGGATTCCGACCCTTTAGCCACGAAACGCATCGCAACGACACTAAATTAGTTGCAATAGGTATGTACTATTGCAACGTTTTGCCAAAATCGTGGCGATATGTGCACAATATTGCCTCTAAAATATTGCGTTGCGATAGTCATTGAATTCGTTGTAATAAGGTGGCTTTATCGCCACCATTTAGAAAATGGTTGTGAGTAGTATGACTTTATTGCCACGGTTGTCTTGCGTTGTGATAATATTGATTTTCGTTGCAATAGTTAGGAGGTATTGCCACCTTATAGAATTTCGTTGCGAGTAGGTGACAATATTGCCACAATTTTATTGCATTGTCATAGTCATCAATTGCATTGCAAAAGGTTCCTATACAATGCGTATGAAATGAGTTTGTATTGCCACGAAATAAATTTGTTGCTATATATGATGATTGTTCGTGGCAATAATCTGTTATTGCAACGCTTTGTTTTCGTGGGCCTAACTGCTCAACGCAAGGGCCGAATTGGTGTGGAGGAATTATATTATCTATAGTTATTAATTGCTAGAGGAGATAAAAAAATTGAAAAGTGACAACTAAAACGCAGTTGAGGAGGTCTCACTTGATAAAACAGGAGAGGATAAAAATTAGAAGAGAAAAAATAAAAACAAAAACCATGGGGTGTGGAGGAATCGAACCAACAACCTCCTAGCTCGGAGGCCAAGGCGTTTACCACCAGACTATTGTACCCCACTGTCAATTATAATTGTAAATTTCTATTTATCTAAGCATGGTAAGCACCTGTCATATAAAACCTTGGGCACCTCCCACCGCACGCCCAGTAGTCACCCCGCCTCCACCATCCACGGCCACCGCGCAAACGCTGCTACCTAGCAGTCGCCCCGCCTCCACAGATGACGCGGATACGCTCATGTCTTGCACTTCTCAGTTAAATATATTATTTAACTGGAAGGAATTATTGAGCCACATTAAATATTATCATGTGAACTCTAATTTAATTGGGTCTTTAATTATTATATTTAGAGATATAGAGTTACTACTATTTTATTTAATTATATACAGGCCTATACTCGATCTGTACAAGCCTAAAGTGAAGATGCGTTTAGAAGGTCTCGTCGACATTAGTCCATTGTCCATCATTTCGAGTGTACATGATAATGAGGACATTCTAATCGGACCGAATATGCGAGCACGAGCTAAAAATATTAATCAACAGGTGAACTTGCTCCTAATTAAATTTAGCTTAAATTTACATGAGAATTGGCTACTACCTAATGTTAGTATTTTAATTGGTCACAGGTTTGTGCATGAGGAGATGTTGAGATGCCAAAGCCAGAAGAAATCAGCCAAGCAAGAAAATCATGCATGTGCATGTGAGCCATAAAAAAAAGGAAGAAGAAATGCACATATGTCACAAAGGAGATGGAAGAAGCTTCATACGGGACTAGCAAAGAGAAAAGAAATGCATGTATGCATGTTTCATACGTGACTCGCTAGAAAAATGCTTCATGCATTACACGAGTATTACACGTTATGTTTTCGAGACGGACATTAGTATTACATGTTTTGGCCGAGTTAGTCACGTATTGTGTTTTTTTTTATTTGAGTCCGACACGTGGAAGACTGAAAAAATCGGAAGCGTAAAAAGAATTTAAAAACCCATGTTATGAAGGATTAGGATTTTAAATAGAGATTGAATAGGAGAGGGAGTTGGTTGTATAAAAAAGATAGAGACGTGTGTGCTGTGTTGGCCGTTTTTTGAGCGAAGAAAAAAAACAGAAAGCGGCGGCTTGTACGTGAAAAATACGGGTGTGCGGCGGCTGACTCGTACGAGAGAAAAATTAGAGCGGCGGCCGTGTTTTTGGTTGAAGAATCGATAGTCTTGCAAAAGTCTTTGGGAAGTGAGGAATCTTGTAGTTTCCCATAAATTTTCTGGAGAGTATTGGAAAATAGGAGTTAGGGGCTATTTTTAATTCAATTTTGTACCATCAATCTTACTATCGAGTTCTAGTGTTAGTGATCCTGACAACAAATTTAATGTCGCATAGCAACAAACAAATTCAGTGGGACTCATGGTGCAGCTAATGTACATGAACATAACAAGACATACACAAGTTGTGAACATAAGATTAAATAAATTCAGAAAATGAGGCCGATCTATACTGAAACATAATCAAGACACCTGAACCTCCTTTCCAATTGCTATCACTTTGCTGTTTTCATCAGAGAGCATAGCACCCTTTTGGGCCTCCTAACAATAAAACAAAGCCATGAAAAATTGGTACTGTTAACATTGTCAAGACACCTGAACCTCCTTTCCATGTTGCTTGTCTTCGTACTCCTCCTATACCACCTTGTACATGTTGACATTGTCAACGCTTATGATCCTTCCAAGAATTTTAACTCCATTCAAATTATCTGCAACACAAAGAGCAACATAATTATTTACCATTCCAAAAGAATTACATTAACCCATGTTCATTTAAATATAATTGGACATATAGACTACTTGAATTTAAAAAACATGCATATACATATACTCATAAGCTTCCATTTTATCAATTGAAGTAGTCACAAACATATAGACATTCCATTGTATCGCCTGGTTTTCAACCATGCGCTGCAAGCATCTCCTTGCAAATTTCTACACATTTATCACACTCTGTGATGAATGTTCCCGAAACCTTCATACCCAAACACCAAAGCAAAAAATTGCACTTCCAGTTGAGCTAATTCAATTAACAAGCCACACATGAAGAAGCAATGATTAAAACTTGGGGGGTAGGCAAGAAACTCAACACGGTCGGTACCCATGACTGAGGCTCGTCTATGTGGAATCATGGCACTGATGCGGATTAATTTCACAAAGCTGTTAAATTGGAAGTCTAATAGACCATAGCTATCTCCTTAATGTACAACTATATGGTTACTGATCGAACAAAGTAAGGATCTCTATTGGTACATTTCCACCCAGTACAACCACAATATTCAGAGTTGGCATTTTGTACATCTTTGCTCCTTATTTCACTCACCAAATCCTCCAAAATTACATCTAAGGCTTCCTACCACAAATAATTATGATCAAATAGCTTCTTAGTTTTAGCTTCACATAGAAGACAAATGTAGGCAGTATTTCAAATGTCATGATAGAAAATTAAAGATGATTCTATCAGTTAAGCATTTACATATTTCATTTTTGCCCAAAGTAATTAAATGAGAAACTGCGCTTCAGTAATTTCATGCACAAGACTCCAGTGCACTAATTTCAGTAACCCAACCATATCGTACAGTCAATAATTTCAGTAATTTACAACCGAAACAGTGGAAGGCAAAATTTATATGTGCTTATGTCGTTGAGATATTATTGTCAAGGATTTTCCCTCGGCCTATGGTAGAAATAAATCAAAATGCTATCACCTATTGATTTGATTGACTGGTTTTCACTTGTTTCAAATGAAGAGTTCTGATCACTAATCTTTAGTGTATGTAGAAAGAAAACAATCTGGCATCCACTGTTAATTAAAAGATTATGAATACTCACCATTTCATTATTAGAGAACAAATCAGAGGAGCTTTGTATACTTTATGCAGAACTTTGTGTAATCTTTACTATAGAAAAGAAGGAGTTGGTGGTTTGGTGCGGCCTCTTCCACCCCTTCTCACAAAAAGAAAAAACTGGCTGACGTGTGGCCCCACCCTCCTCCCTAAACGCGTGCCCCCCCCGCATCTTCTGCCGACGCCTCCCTCCCACCCCGCGCCGACGCGTCCTCCCCCGCTCGCACCCCGCGCCGGCGCCGCCGCCGCCACCTTTTCCTCCCCACCTCGCCCCGCCGCCTCCTCCCCACCCCGCGCCGCCACCTCCTCCCCACCCCGCACCGCCGTCGCCTCCTCCCCGCCCTCCCACCCCGGGCCACCGCCTCCTCCCCTCCTCCCCACCCCGCGCTGCCGCCACCTCCTCTTCCCCCCCACCCTGCGCCGCCGCCGCCTCCTCCGCTCCATCGCCGCCGCCTCCCCCCCACCCCCGCGCCGCCGCCGCCTCCTTCCCCCGCTCCTCCGGTTTGCCCTCGCCTCCTCCCCCGCTCCTCCGCGCCGCCGCCGAGTCCTCTCCCCCCGTTCTCCGCGCCGTCACTCTCCCCTCCCCCGTCTCTCCCCCTCCCACTCGACCATGGCAACAAAAATGCGGCGTGGGTTGTGGTGTGCATCAGCTGAGAGCAAGGTGGAGCCAGAGCAGCTGCAGCCTCGGCGGTTACAAATTGAGGAGTTTTATGGGCGAACGTGGCATAAGATTCGGCGGTTGCAAATGTGGACATGTTTGGCTGGCAGTTGCATTGAGGTAACATGCTTCCCTATTTCTTCCTCTCGTTCTCCTTCAGAGGTTCTTCTCGGTCTCCCATCTCTTCAGCCCTGCTACTATTTCTTGATCTTAATACTATTTCTGTGGTTTGAGAAGAGGTACCTTGGGACGGTCCGGGAGGAAGACCACATTGACCTCACAGAGTGCGCACGCCGCGGCGTCGTCGTCGCCAACGCCGGGAAGGTCTACTCGGTCGACGTCGCCGACCACGCCGTCAGCCTGGTCATCGACGTGCTCCGCTACATCACGGCCGCCGAGCGCTACGTCCGGAGCGGGCTCTGGCCAGCCAAGGGGGAGTACCCGCTTGGTTCCGAGGTGTGTGTTTTTCGGCTAAATCATAATGTTATTGCTGTGATCTGCATGGATGGATTATTTTTTGCCAGTTCCATCGTATTAGCAGTACATGGTGTTTGGAGTCTTGATAGGCCAATTCTACACTATCCAAGCGAGGACAAAGGAATATAGGATGGATTTAGACTCTGATTCCTGGAAAACATCCTAGCTCCAAGCCTCCAACCATGTTTATATAGACTTGAATATCTAACCCATGATTCTCAAGTACATGGGTGATTAAAGCTTTATAGCATAAGAGTAATGCTGTAAAAGCCAACCTGATTAAGCTTTTGAATTAGTTGCTCGCTCACATCCTATGTAGTTGTATTGAAAGCTATTTTGGTCCCACTGAGTTGATGCTTCTTGCATTGTTTATCAAATTAGTTCAAATAGGGATGTACTATGCTTTTGCATTTCAACATCCTGATAGCATCCTATAACTTGGAGGATAATATAGGCTTAGAAAAGCTATGTTTACAATGCTTTTGCTTTCCACCCTTTTTTTTACTCTGGTGTAACTCTTAACATGTCCATGAATGTCGGTTGGTAAGTTGGTATAGTGTGATCAAGTTGGTTACATTTGCATTATTGGCTGCTATTATGTTTCCAGCCTCACTTGTATTGGTCTTCGGAAGGCCAATCAAATTTCCTGCAGCTCCATTTGCCGAATTTGCTAGATATCGCTGGTTCCGTAAGCGTATTCCAGACCTGTCAAACATGCAAAAGAGTATCAATGAAGGAGGTCATACATGGGAGCCAGAGCCAGAACAGCCCACAGACATGGCCGTGGTGCTTACTTTTAATTTGCCTTTTGAACCTCCACAGGCTAACAAGAAGGGGTTGTCATTTGAAAACGTCACTGAAAAAACAACAACAAAGCGTATGAGCAACATAATTGAAGTAGTTCCTTACAAATTTAATGACCGATTTCACTTCAGCACATACAAGTTTAGGATTCAGAGAAGCGACACATGACGGCTGGTTGTTTGATAAATCCCAGAGTTTCATCTGCGTTCACAGATATGTTAGTAACAGGCTCTTTTTTTAACTTCGAATATGTAAATGTTATCAAACTCTGCAAAGTTCGCACCATTTTATCTGTTGAACCTGTTGCTAGAAACTGCAAGGAAAAAAGGTATCATCAGTAATTCAGTCTCAGTGGCTGCATCTCTCACTTTTAGCACTCAGGTATACTGCATACAAAGCATAACATACGTTGGGGGTAGACGGGCCGAAGGAGATGGAAGAAACAACATTTTCGTGTGCATGTAGAGTAAACGTGGGCCGGCCAGAATTTGAATTTGATGAAGCTGTCCGCTTATCGAACGCTTGAACCATCCCATTTTCAAGACTAACCCGGGAGACATAAGAGCCTTTTACTAAGAGAAGAGAACCCCAGCACACTAATTTAGAACCTAACACAGACAAAACAAAACAGTTAAGAGGGATAACCAATACAAGAATAATAATGTTTAATAATGCAAATGTAATCACGTTGGTTACGTTGGTATAATAAAATGTAGCTGATGTGGTCAATTTTCATTACAACTGATACTTATCAATCATCATATTTTCAGTAAACTGTGTGGATTACCTTAGTGAGCAATTCAAAGAGATCAACTTCACAATGAGTTCAGGGAGATGAGCAGGAGGAAGATGTTGATGACCTGGACAATGAGTTCAACTATAAGCAAGGCAATGTCAAAGGTCCAGAGAGGCAGATGCAGGGTCAAGGAGAAGATGTTGATCTATCTTCATCCCCTCGCTGTGAACTACATCATCGGATTCCCCACCTGACAAGTGGGCAAGAGGTACCATATATATCATGGAGAGTATAGGTTCTTGTGTGATTGAACTTGTTTCTGTAAGAGTGTTGTGCTAACATTTCTCTACTATGATTTCAGTTCCTGTGAGGATTGTGGACCTCTTGAAGGACTTGAATTCCTATGGGCTTAGCAGTGTTGACTGGAAGGAAAGATTTGAGAGCTAGAGGGTTAAACAGGACAAAAATATGATGCAGGTGACTAATGTATATCCAGAGGCGAGAGGAGACATGGAAGGGACTGGCTCAAATGGTGAAGATATGCAAATGTATGCGCATCCTGCCCTTACCTACAGTATTATGCTTTCCTACGTATAATGGGTTTAGGTTGTTATCTTTGCATGATATAAGTTCACATTGGATATGGAAACTCGGGTATAAACAGAACTTTTGTGGTTGATATTCATTGCTATGAGTGGCACTTGAACTCACACAGAAAGATTTGAGAGCTGCTCTATGATATTGTTGTCTAACTTGTCAGCTACCTTCTTATATAACTCATCATTTTCTTGACGAATTAGGCTGATCATCTTGTATAATTCCATGTTCTCTTGGTGAACTAGACTTCCCTGCAACCAATGGTGTGGTATAGTCAATATTCTAAAATCAAATGAAATGCTTGACGACAAACTACAAAATAAAAAGTTGTTGAACCTTCTGATTCAGTTCGTGCGTTTCATCAATCATGAGCTGGTTCTGGAAATAGCAGCAACAACAATAACACTCTTTAGTTAATCTTCTTGTAGGAATGAGAGAGTATAACGAGAAATGTGATTAGCGGTTTGACCTTCTTTGTGCAGACACCATGTAGGCTTATTTCCAGCTAATTCTCTAGGGAGTGCAGTTCCTTAACATTGAGTGCAGATAGATCTTCTCCCGTCAACTGCCTCTTGTAACAGATCAATATGTAATACCCATTTATGTTGTGTTATATTCATTTAACCCTAGAAAGATCTTGCACAACAAGTATTATCATAATGATGAATTATACATTCTCTGGTAAAAATATTTGATCTTCTTTTTTTACTTCTCAGTGCTTACAGTGTCACAATATATTTCTCAGTTACAAAAGTTTGAAATTGTGAAATTATTTTTTAAAATGATGGTTCTACTCATTCCATTTGGAGAATACCCTTGTTGATGAGAGCCAAAGACAGTCAAAAGAGTATAGATCTGCTTCCAGATCAAGGAATGAGAAGTATAGTGGTATGATAATTAGTGGAATGGTTTGTCATGTCTTGCTGCTACACATGTTATTGCTATGCGCTCTACCTTTCTGGCTGCTACTTTGTGGGTAAAAACTTTGTTGACTGTTATGATTCATCCTTGCTTTTATGAATGGAAAATTCGATATATGCCAGCAAAAAAAAACTTAGCTGCGTAAATAACAATCCAAATTTGCATCTTCTTAGTTACATGTTAGCACATGCTTTAGTTCCACAGATATTGACACTTCAATCTGACTTGCTTTCTCTGTAGACTAAACTTGAAAAATACCCTTCCAGTTGACCAAAAAAGATGCATCAATGAGCTATAAGTTATATCAAAGCATTGCTTTTAGTGCTTCTTATGGTGAACTGGAATGCTTCTGATGTTATTCTTGATTCCTTTCGTCTAAAAGTATCTGGGCTTAGGAACATTGAGTGTTAGTATATGTTGAAACATCGCGATCTCATATGCACCGAATTAGTCACTACTAATTTTGGTTTTGGCTATATGTAAGTAGACACATACTGGTGCGAATATGAAGCACGGTGTGGATGTTGAGCTATTCTGTATTGACATGTCATGTTTTGCTTGACATGTGTATGAAAGAAAAATTATAATTATTTATTGTATGGTCTACGACCATGTCTAATCCTCTTTTGGAATTCCATTGCAACGCACGGGCATTTTACTAAGCAGTTAAAAGCACGTGGGTACTATGATGATAAGTATTGGAGTCAAGTCCAAGTTTCTCACGGTATAACTTTTGTTACTCAAACTAAGGAAGAAAAAAGGTACCAAGAGAAAGTAAATGTGATGGAAACTAAGATGCAACGCATGAGTGGCGTCATGAAGCACTGGCTTGCTTTTATGTCACAAAAGTTTCCAGAAGAGGATTGGATAAATGACATGGAATCAGCTTTAGATGATGAAGTAAGTATCTACTAGTCTTATATGTGTTCTTACCATTTTCTTGCTGAAATTTTATGAAGACTAGTGTGTTGAGCTATGTGTTGATGACTGATCTGCTATGCGACTATGCTATATACTTAATTGCCTATGTGATCTGGTGCTGCAGCCTGCAGTGTGATCTCAATAAAATGTTCACAATTGTACCTCGTAAATATATGATTTTCTGCCTGTGAATATTCTGTAGAGGAGCACTAAGATTCCTCTGAGCCATTTACCATATCTGAATGCTTGCAGAACTTCATGTTAACAACTTGATTACATAAGAAAAATATGATGGGCCGGCAGACTTTGCTAAAGGAAAATGGAAAACATATGTTGGTGTTGACCAATGGATCCTGTAACTTTGAAGTGACGAGGAAAATCTGCCACCCATTGATTTTTATCTATTTTATGGTGTAATACGAATAGTGTGGAGCGATGCATAATTGGCGGTGACCTCAGTTCTTGTGCTGAACACAAAAAATCTAAATTTACATCTTTCATACGTACGCTTTTAATTAGAACGGTTTATGCTTTTATCTGGCATCGTGTTGTATTATGACAATTTTGTTTGATAGGACTATTTATCAGATGCTTTGGTGCTATGTTCCAGTTTAAGACACTTTCGTTTTTAATCGACGTTGAAAAAGAAGATATTGTCAGGCTCTAAATAACGATGACATCGAGTAGATAGCTAAGAAAAATTAATGTGAGAGGAATATAGAATGATGTACTAGTACTTGGAGCAGAAGTAACTATTAAATTCTGCTCAAATGATTGTTGGCGAGAAGATCGTGTGTTGTCTTAAATGAGTACAAATGTTGATGATGGTGATGTTACTTTCAATGGTAGGTGATGCTCTGTAGAGGTGATAACGATATTGACCATGATTGTAGTGACAATGATATCAATAGCGATTATGGTGACAATCATTCTGATATTAGCCCTGAAGACACAAACAGTAATATGTACTCTCCCCCAAATTATGTGCAGGTAATAGAATTTCTATTTTCCTCATCTACAAGTATAGATGTAAGTTCTTGCCAATATCTTAAAATTATGGCTATTCCCAAGTTGCAGCAAACACATGTCAAGAAAAATACTAAAGCCAAAGAGGATTTTGCCCAGCCATCTTTATCTCGAGAGAAAATGATTGCAAAGGTATTAGAAAGGACTACTCTATCATATTTGTGAACTGTACCTTTACCTCATATTAGTCTCTTGTGTCTATCTGTACCACATTAGAGTCAACACATATTTTACTTTTTCTATATTAATCCTAATATGAACAGATATGCATATCTGACCTTTATAGCAAGACTAAGAGCAAATTCTATGGTTACTTGTTGAAAGTGAAAAGAACAGATGCTATACATGACAAGTAGATGAATAAATATTTCTTTGTTAGTAGAGCTAGGTGATAACATTTAACAATTGAAATTTGGGCAATGTATTTGTGAAAGCAAGAGGTCCCATTTTACCCTTCCAACAATTTTAGTCTTGGACAGCACAAGGTTATTTAGAAACCATAGTCTTTCAGTAAAAAAAGATATAGAACTATATACACTACTCTAATGGACAGATCATGAGTAGTGAAGGCTTTGTTACAAGGAAATAAAATCCTGGGGCCAACTAAGATGTGAAAGTTGAGAGCAAAATTCATTATAAAGCATATTGTTCAATTTTTGCTCATTGCTGTTTATGTTCATTGTACATGAATTAGTACTAATCGTTTTGTAATGTGATCTTGGAATCCTCTTTCTTGCTTTCAAAAATCAGAACAAAAGTGATACATATAACAAAAATGAGGTGAACTATGGCTGCAGGTGGGACATATTGAGGAGCGTCATGGGCAAGCAGATAAGGATTATATAGGCACGACACGTGATAGCATATTGGCTAGCATGGTATGTCTCAGTTGTGATTGTGTATTATTACTTCAAATAGAAAGTTAGATTAAACTTTCTTGAGTGATGATACATTTTGCTAATTAAAATTATGTCTACTGTAGAGATCTCGAAGAATCAAAGCTCCAGATGTTAATCATCAAGAATCAGTATGATTTTGTTTGCTATGTTACTTTTTAACTTAATTTAGTCACAAGTTCAATTATCATAGCTTTATGTTTTTTTTCAAAATGGTAGAGGCAAATCGATGTCATTCTTATTTCACTAAGAAACAAAGGTAAAGTTGTGGCCAAAGGAAAGTTAGTAACTACTGATGGCACACGAGTTATTGAAGAAAGCATGCTTGGAAACGAGTTCGTTGGGGTTCATGTTGACAGTCTTGAAAACATAGCCCATAGAAATATTGGAGATGAGGCGTTGCCTAGGCCATTGTTCGATATTCAACTATTAAGAGATGCTATTGGCTATGTTATTGCATGGCCCCGTTCACATGTAAGTTAATTTTTGTTGTTTGAGTGCTTCTTCGATTTTTTAATTTCTTCATATTATGATTTTCATCTAAACCCATTCCTTTTTAGGTGAGAAAACCTAAGAGTTCAATTCAGTCCCGAAACAACATGGTATGTTTTATTCTTTAATTATGGCCATCATGCAATTTTTTGTCTCAATGCTATTATCAACTACATCTGTTCAATTGCAAGGCTAGATCCGCATCCAGATCGGGGTCTTCTTCAGTGCCTTGCTACTGGTGTGGAGCAGTGGTGATGAAGATGGAGCCTTTGTATTTCTCTGCTACTAGGACTAGGAGTTTCTGGTTGTCCCACATATGTTTGACGAACCATTCAGTTTGATATAGTTACTGGTCTATATGATGTCCAGGGAATGAACTAATTATTATCTTGTTTTGTGGATGCTAAAGAGATGATTTTACAAATGGAATACTATTGGTGATTTGCATTGTCATTATCTAATCATGAAGATATTAGAATTTTTTGTACGGATAATCCATTTTTTATTCAAAAATACATAAATATACCCGCGGGAATTTTTTTTTTCAAAAATAGGCTCAAGTCGCACTCCCATTGGGCGACTCTCACCTTTCGCCCAACCGGGAGGCGACATTTAGGAAATGTGGGAACCGTTGAGCGAATCAATACTATCACCTGAGCGTTGGGCGACTTATTACAGTCGCTGTACGGTTGGGCGACTGGAATCTCAGTCGCCCAACGGTAGGGCGATAGGGGGGGTTTAATTTATTTCTCCACAGTTGGCCGCCCACTACCACTCCACTTTCCCCTCACTGCGCAGAAGAAACGAGAGAAGAAGAGGAGAGGAAAAAGAGGAAAGGAGGAAGGGGGAAGGAAAGGAGGAAGAGAAGAGAGGACGGAAGAGGAGGTGAGGGAGGAGGTGAGGGAGGAAGGAGGAGTAGAAGCTATTCCATCCTTTTGGATCCAGGTATTTTTGTTGATTATGTTGTATTTGCACTATTATTTAGATGAAATATTGGTGTTAGTAAAAATTGTAGATGTACAAAATGTAGTACAAATTTAGTATGGAAATATTAGTGTCAAAAAGTTGTAGTATACATTCTGTAGTATGGAACATTTTGTAGTATATTAATTTTAGCACCCTTTTTAGTATAGAAAATTTAGTTTAGTGTTGTACGATGTTATTTGACATGCCGTAAATTTCAATCATACACGCAGGCCTACATCATCAATGGCCACGACTACATTGAGAGTGTATTATGGTGCTGGAATTATTCATGAAGTTCCGAATGGTGTGGATTTGAGCGATTTTCCGCAAGTCACTCTCGTACTTCCGGATGACGAGAATGCTCGAATGACAGATGTGCAGCATTGGCTGACCCAGAGTTTTTCATTGGACCCCGAGATGTGCAGCGTCGTTGTGCAAGGGCTTTGGAGTCGGTCTCCCACGGACATCAGATGGGAGTTGAAGACATTGGTGCGCTCAGCTTCGTGGAAGGGCTTTGTGCAAGGGTGCCAGCGCCGTGGATACAAGTGTGTACTACTTGTGCAACCGTGCTCACTACAAGCAGCTGCGCAAGCTCGTGCGTCCGCCTATGCTTCGATAGGTGCTAGCAGCTCGGGCGGGCAGCACGATGGCGGAGCTGATGAAGTTGCTCGTGAAGAAGGCAATGCGGTACATGGAGGAGAGTTACAGCCGTCAAGCTATAGAGGGGGAACTAGGCAAGCCGATGCGGTACATGGAGGAGAGTTATAGCCGTCAAGCTATAGAGAGGGAACAGGGCAAGCTGATGAAGGAGAGCATAATGAGTATATTGTGCAGCAGATGGAATCTGATGACCAGAGGGCATGGGATGAAGAGCAAGCTGTAGAGGACAACGAGGAGGACAGTTCCGATGATGAAGAAGTTCCTATCCCCCAGGAATGGATCCGGTTTAATGCGGAGGGTGTTTCCGCGCATGATGAGCATGAATCACCATGGGAGTGTCATGACACAGAGGTTCGGTTGCATGCTATGTTCGCTGACAAGGAAGCGCTGCAGGATGCCATCAAGCGTTGGGCCCTTTCAATGCAGCGGACATTTCACGTCGTGAAATCAAGCCAGGAACAGTACACTGTGAAGTGCGAGCAGGATGGTTGTCCTTGGAGGGTGCACGCACGTTGACCTAAGTATGAGACTCACTGGATTGTGTCCAAGGTGGAGCCGCACTCCTGCATTCTAAACACTGTCTTGACGAGGCATCGTAACCTGATGTCCGGATTTATAGCCAATTTGATGTATGGGGAGATAGTGCAGAAGAAAGATATTGCGGCCACGCATATTGTGATATCTATCGAGAATAAATTCAAGTATAAGATTAGCTACGCGAAGGCATGGCGTGCCAAGCAAAAAGCGTTGGAAAAACATTTTGGCACTTTCGAGGCGGCGTACGATAACCTTCCTCGTATGCTGAAGGTGTTGCAGCAAAGGAACCCGGGCACGTACATCGCCGTGCACGACAAGCCGTCCATAAGTCCACCGGGATTTGCAGTGTTGCAGAGAGCATTGTTTGCATTGGTGCTAGCATTGAAGCATTCAGGCACATGCTGCCAGTGATCTCAGTAGATGGGACCTTCTTGACAGGAAAATACAAAGGGCAGCTCCTAACGGCCATAGGCGTTGACGGTAACAATCAAATATTGCCGCTGGCCATTGCATTTGTGGAGAGTGAGAATTATGAGAGCTGGCTATGGTTTCTCAGACATGTGAAGGCTGGAGTTGTAGGCACCCGTCCAGGTGTGTGCGTAATCCATGATCGCTATGCCGGTATTATAAAGGCTATAAGAAAACTTCAAGAAGATCCTGAGGAGACCGTTCCTTGGCCGGATGTGAGGAACCGGTGGTGTAGTCGTCACTTAGGGGCAAACTTTTTCAAGCAATTCCCGAAACAATCTTTGATGAAGCTATTCAAGAGGCTGGCCAGGCAGAACCAGCAGAGGAAATTTGATGCTTTGTGGGGGTTATTGGATGAGCATACCAGGAAGAACGTCGAAGAGAGGAGCAAGGGGCCGGTCACTCCTGGGGCGGCACAACCGCAATGCTTGCCAGCAATTGATGAGGCTAACCCAAGTGGTCCAAGAAGGCGGAGCTCACGAAACATCAAGTGCTTCTCGCAGTAGATCGAGGCGGAACCATTGGAGAAGTGGTCGCTGTTGCACGACACGGATGGCGCAAGGTATGGAATAATGACAACTAACCTTGCTGAGGTCTACAATTGGGTCCTAAGGGGTCTCCATTCTCAGCCCCTTGTCGCCATCGTGGAAGGTGTTCTTCACAGCACAATCCGCTACTTTAGGGAGAGGCACGCGACAAAGCCGACGTATTAGAAATGACATGGACGAATCACAAGCTGGAACATCTGGTGCACGTTGTGGGCGATATGGTCAGGAGGGGCACACAGCTAGACGATGCAACGCATATCTTGATTAGTAGTTATTGGAGACTTCAGCTAAATTTCATGTACCACTTGTAAAACTTGTATGTTACATCTGTTTTCTGTAATGTAGTTGGTGTTGTGCTGGTAGCTTATTATTGCTCTGTTTACTTAGTTACTACATGTATTTGCTTAGTATTTGCTGTATGGACTATTTGAACGTTATGGACTTCAGGCCGACACGTTTTCTGTAATAACGGTAGCTTGTTGTTTCAGAAATTATGATTACTGGCCTCTGAGAAGGCAATGTTGTAGCACTTATTTCGTAGAACGTACTGTTTCCTGCAAACGACTGAAAAGGCTACGAACTATGAATTTATTACGAGACTACAGGCTCTGAAAAGCCTACATAGGGACATTTATTGTTACACTGGAATCCTGAAAAAGCGAAAAGATTCGTATGTCCTCCTCTCCATGGACTATGCCCACTGCACCAGATAACCTGCCTACATAAAGGCCTCCTATGTCTTCCATCACAATACCACATCTTCTCCTCTAGCCATCACAATACTACTACACAACAATGTCTTCCTGGAGGTCCGACCCATTTGGAGTGCCGGAGTGGCATGAGCGCCCTAAGTGCCATTGCGGCTTTAGGACGATGTTGTGTGTCTGGACGGATTCAGTACAATGAGCCAACTACGACCGTAGGTTCTTCAAGTGTCCAGACCTGGATGACGACTTCGTGGTAACGACGACAACTAAATCCTTTGTTTCTCGTTACCGTTTTTGAACTTGATCCATGACATCTACCACGCCACACATAGCCTTGCAAGTTCATCGAATGGGTGGATCGGATGCCACCGGCATGGCCACAGAACCGGCCAAAGGAGGTGGAAAACAAAGGACAATACTTTGTCAAGATGACTCAGGCTCGCGAGGTGGAACGACAGATGCGGCTTGAGCAAGAGCGCCGCGTGAGGGTGGACCAAATCCGTCTGAAGGGCAAGGAGGATGAGCTGCAAAGGAGGCAGGAGCAGTTAAGTCTGCGTGAAGCAGCCATCAAGCGTCAGGAGGAAGAGCTTCGAGCTCATGAGGCAGCTCTCAAGACCAAGAGTAATAGGAAGAATGATGCATTGGAGCCATCTTCAGGGCGCGAGAAAAAGGGGAAACAACCACGCTACACCCAGTAGACAAAATGTAATAGACCCAGCAAGTTGTATTCCCTAAGGCTTATTAGGACTAATGGTGGAGTTCTGAACATTACAAGTTCTACACTATGTATGTATCCGTACACTATTTCTCAGGAACATTTAAATATCACTTACCACTTTATGTATCAAATGTTCTACACTCAATCGTTCTTAAAAAAAATTTCCCAAAATTTTTTATGCACGTACAACATCCAGTGAACATAAACTTTTATTACAACTATACCAAATTTTTTCCCAGTTTAAAACTACAAAATTTACAAAACTCTACAAAAATCATGGGGGGAGAGTAAAGTCGCCCTCCTATTCGGCGACTGCATTATAAGTCGCCCATCCATTGGGCGACTGCATTATAAGTCGCCCATCCATTGGGCAACTGCATGTAGTCGCCCAATAGGAAGGAGACTAATTGCAGTCGCTCTAAGGTAGAGCGACACAAGTTTTGTCGCCTCCCGGTTGGGCTAAAGGTGAGAGTCACCCAATGGGAGGGCGACTTGAGCCTATTTTTGTAAAAAAATTTCCCGCGGGTATATTTATGTATTTTCGAATAAAAAATGGATTATCCGTACAAAAAATTCCAGATATTATCTATATTTGGATGTCCATTTTGAAGAAAACATCACAGTTCTTAATACATAAGGAGGTGTTACTACAAAGCATGTATATATATTAATATATACACAAAAAACATTACTGACACGAAATATAAATGTACATATGAAACCATCTCTACATATCTTGAGACGCAACAAGATGTTACTATACAACGAATCTATATTGATACACACGCAATGTAAATGTATCATCATATCGTTTCTACATTTCTTAGCACGTGGCTGTGTTACTATGCAGCGTGTCTATATAATTAAACACGTAATATAAATGTATCTATTAATCGTGTCTATACTTCTTAATACACATTAAAGCGTCATTATAAAGCGCGACTATACTTCTTAATACGCATTAAATCATCGTTATAAAGCGCGACTATACTTCTTAATACGCATTAAAGCGTCATTACAAAGCGTGACTATATTAGTAGACACGTAATATAAATGTACCTACGAGACTGTCTCTACAATTCTTAATACGTGATGAAGCGCTATTATACGACGTAACTATACTGATAGATGTGTTGTATAAATGTGTCTATAAAAGTGTATCAATATGTGTAGGAATGCATTAAGCGTCTCTATAAAACGTCTTTTTATCTCATAGATATGCTTAAAGAATTCGTCTCTACAACTCCTGACATGGTCCATGCGAAGACGCTCCTAACACGCTTTACAAAAACGTGCCTATATTCCTGTAGAGACGAAATAAAGTGTATCAAACATAACAATACAGCGTTACTATAGGGGGGTTTTCTTGTAGTGCATGGGAGAAGGAGCACGACCTATGCGTCAACTACCTGCACCTTTTTAAGTAAGACCTTGATTTCGAGGACGAAATCTTTTGTAAGGAGGGTAGATGTAACATCCTGAAATTTCAAATGCCCAAACATATGGAGTTTTTAAATTTTTCTTGCATTTTGCTAGCACTCAAATTTCTTCTGAGTATTTATTTGAAATCTTTTTGAGTTCTGTGCCACACAAATTAATAATGAAGAATACTCCCAAATGCAAATAATAATCTTGTAAATTATAAAAACAGAAAATGTCATTACAGATCATGAAATCAAAATGCCAACACCTTGAATTCAAAATTCAGGTCAATAAAATAATATTCACATTAAAAACCTTAGGTATTAAATAATGGACATAAAAATTTGAAATCCAATTAGAGAAGCAATGGCTAAAGGAGTATTAAAAACTCACATTTTAATTGGTTGGAAATTTAAATTTAAATTTTATGCAAGAACTGAAATCACTAATCTTGAATGTGAAATCGAAATTCAATTTAAAAATTAAATTTCCAGAATTTCTTAAACCTTTGTTTTCTCATTCTTTTCCCTCTTTCTCATTCTTACAAGTGGGCCCACTTCCTTTTCCTCTCCCTTCCCCCGGCCTGTCTCCTCTCTCCCCTTCCCCTTCCACTGCGGCCGGGCCCGACTCCCTTTTCTTCTCTTCTTTTCCCTCCCCTGCGCCAGCTCGTCTCTCGCTGTGCGCTCGTCATCCCGGCCCTGCCTCCTCTGGCGCACCTGCCCCAGTCGCGATCGCCGCACGGCCGCCTCCCATCGCATCGCGCACGTCGCCACCCTTGTGGAGCTCGCGTCATGCCTGTGCCCGCACGCCGCGCCCATGCCCAGCTGCTCCTCAGCACGACCGCGCGTCACCCGTCGCTCGCATCGCACGTCGCCGGTCACGCCAGGTCTATCCCGCGCCCTGCTCACCAGTCGCTGGCTACAGCGCGCCTACGGAATCCTCTCCACGGCTATAAGAGCTCCGCTGCCCCTTGCATTCCCCCTGGCCCATCCCCCCCTTCCTCCCCACGTTCCGCATCCCCTGCTGCCGAGAGCTTCCCAACCGCCACCTCGCCATTCCGGCACTCCGGCGAAGATCCGGCCAAGACAACCACGTCGTACCGTGTCCCTGCTCCCCATCTACCCCCTCTCCACTTTAATCGGAAAACCGTGCACCAAGCTCGCCGCACGGCCTTCTTCCCCGCGTCCGGCCAAAAGTCGCCACCACCGGCGCCATTGCCACCTCAAGGCTTCTCCGGCCGATTGCGCACTCTGGGAGCATCTCCATGATCCCAGGAGTCATCCCCAACCGCCGGCCAGCCTCCCCATCGCCGGAGCTCCTCCCTCCACGGCGGCCCGACTGCACCACCACCGGCCTCCGCCGCCAGCTTCACTCGGCACCTCTTCCGTTTGGCTAACCCATTGGTGAGCTCCCCGTGTACCCCCTAGTGCTCATGCCCACATCAATTTTGCCCTTCCTCCCCGCCGGCGCCGCCGCCCCCTTCCCACCTCGCCGCCGGCCGCTCTCGATGCCGCTGCCCATTTCTAGCGCCACCCCATGCCGCGCCACCCCCTCCACCGGCTCCCACACCCTGCAAGCATTCCATTTTTGTGCTCGCCGGCGTCTCCCCGGCCGTCCTTCGCCGACGCCACCACCCCTTTCCCCTGGCCGTGCGCCTCCCTTGCGCCTCCCCTGCTTTCCCCGTTGGGTGGAACCGCAGCCACTCTATTCCATGTCCCCTCTCTCTTTCGGTCTGCCTCCCTCCTGACTCGTGGGCCCGACTAGTAAGTGCCTCCAAGTTCTTGTATGCATGTTCTAGTACTCCTTGGCATATGGCTAACTTAAGCCCATATTGTATACATACTCAAGAGAGCAACTTTATAAAATCTGATTAGGCTGTAAATAAGATCATTTAAAAATTTAGTGTGGGAATTAAACACCATATAAGAATAATTAATGTGATTTGGAAGAATAAGTTAAGAGACTAAGTTATTAGTAGGGCATTAGTAAATGATGGTTATGCGTAAGGTCTAAGGTTAGCAAGAGTCTCAATTGAAAATATTCAAGTTAAAGTAAGGGAAATAAGTTGGACGATGTATTAAAACTATAACCACAAGGTTTAAATTAAAGAGTACCCTTAATAGTAATTAAAAATGAAAGTTCCAATGTTTAAAATGCCACCAGTACATAAATCTCAACTGTAGATATAATCGAATATTAGTATTAAAGTATAACCTGGTATTGCATGCTCGGTCCTAGATAAATAAGATTAAATAACAAAAATAATAATGATCATAATAATAATAATAACAACAACAGTAACATTAGGATAGTAACTAAAGCATAAATAAAATAAGAATGGTACCATTAGTTAAATCGTAATACTAGATTTGGTAAATAATAATGGTGAGCATGAAATAACGAGATATGGCCCCTATAACCGAATCCTAATTCAAGTTGAAAAGAAAAGCTTAGTGAAAACTGAGGCTGCATAAAATGTCACCCCATAAAATGCCACACGTCTAGACGCTAAAATTAATACGGTAAGCCAAAGTGCCCTGAAAAGTAGCGCTCGACAAAAACAAAGCTCAGCTACAACTTGTACATTGAATCATAGGTCTAACCTAGCTCATGGAACTTCCTTGATAAATGTAAATAAATTAAAAGAAAGTCATCGAGCAAAAGGTCTAGCCTCGCTTTTCCCCAATCGGCCATGTCTGGCCACCTTCTTTTCCCAAAAGTAGATACTTCCTGTAGGTACATCTTCACTTTTGATCCGTCGTATTTCTAAAATTTTTCCTCACGGTAAAGCATTCAGACAACCCGTCCTCCTGCTCAAACCCAGCTACCACTGCGTATACAACACGCTAAACTAAATCATCCTTCTATTCTCAAATCATAATAAATGTATAATTTAAATTAAATCGGGTATTTAAAGTGTTTGGGTTTATTTGGATCTCTTGAGTTATTTGTGTTTATTTGGGTTCAGTCGCTTATCGCATAGTTAGAAACTGGAGCCCTGAAGAATCAATGGATCGAGTGTGATCAAAAGCAAGGTGAAGAGAAGGACCGGAAGCTCGAAACCATCGTAGGAGAAAGCTTTGAGTGAACTCAAGACCGCGGTAAACCGCGCCAGGCGAGTCAATACTTTGATCATGTTGAACCTACACTTTCTGCAAATTATTTTTGTTTAAATTATCAAATTGCATGCTGTTATTTTATATGCAAATACATGTTTAATTTATGATTCTAGTTATATCCCATGGTGTACCTTGATTAATATTACCCCTCCTTTGGAATATTTGAATTTGTGAACCTTGTCACCCTAGCAAAAATCATAATAATAACCTTTCGAAAATAAGTCCGTAATTATATGCCATGCTTAGTGTTGCTTAGATACTCATGGGCGCGAGAACTCTCAAGCATCACTTTTAATCATGAGAAAATTTGGTTGGGCAGTCATGGTGGTAATGACTGGTATATGTTGGATATGATTATTTTATATTCCCAAAAACCTCAAATTGCTTATTTATCTGGGCGGATGGTTCGGGGGTGTGGTGCAGGGGTGCACGACAGTGTGGTTTGTGGTAGAACCGCCCAGATAACCCTAAGGACCGAATCTTGTCATGACCTCCTATGTAAAACAGTGCAACCACAAGTCTGTAAAGTACAACTTGGCTAAGTAAATTTATCGAAACCCCTGGACTCATCTCACTGGTAGTGGATGGAAGTGGATACGCAAGGGCAATGGGAGGCCTAAAGGGACACCGAGTGGAGGGTGAAGTTTTCCAGTCTGCTAGCGTTGCGGGGAGTGGAGCCTGTGTCTTCGCTAGTATCCGTGGCGAACATCCCGTGCATAGATGGGACCCATCGCAAGTGGGAGAAGCCCATAAAGTGAGATGACAAAAGGGACTAGATATTTTGAAAAGTCACTGTGATGATCTGCTCAACCACATGACTAAGGTAGCGTGTGGGGCAACGAGTTGATTGTCTCTTGTGGTGAAAGTGTACAAACTCTGCAGAGTCAAAACTATTCGAATAGCCGTGCCCACGGTCAAGGGCGGACATGGGAACTTAACCAGATATAGTTCTATTTCAAAAACTTTGTGGGTGGAAATGGAAAAGTGGAGGGCAGCGGAAAGCCCTGATTTGAGTTGTCCTGGGTGTCGTCCCAGTGGTAAGTTAAGCGGCTATAACGCTGAAAGATGTCAAATGGTGTGATGCATATGTATGGAAAAATTATGGTGATATTAGGCATATGGTGTGATGCCATATGTATGGAAAATCATGTTAATATTCCTTGAACATTATGTTTGGTTCCAAATCTGCTAGGTCTCGGGAAATTTTATGTATTGTATTTCAAATAGTGGCATTTCTATTCCTGCAAAATAAAATATGGAAAGAATAAGTAGGGCCGTGAGTAAAGGAAATAGATGTTTGTAGTGTACACATAAAGGTATTGGTGGATTCATGTCGATCATAAATAGGAAATGATAGTGTGGGTTCTAGGAGAAATAAATTGGTGGAGTCTAGCTGAATAGATAGGCTAAATAGATGATCTAATTGAATTTTCGGGAATTTGGAGGAGTAATACAAGTATTGGATTATAGTTCCTGATTAGTGATTTACTTGGTGGGAGAATACTAGTGGATCGTAGAATTAATCAATGATATTCTTGGTGGATATATAATGGTGAATCGTAGAATTGATCAATGATATTCTTGGTGGATATATAATATTGAATCGTAGGTTTGATCAATGATGTTCTTGGTGGATTTGAATCAATAATAAAAAGGATTGGATTATTAGAAAATCATGATGAGAATGTTCGGTGGATTAATTAGGTGATGCCACTCGCTGTTTGGAGTTTTAGGCAGCAATCAATATAGAAAGTATATGATCGGTGGATTAATTAAATGATGTCAGTCGCTGTTTGGAGTTTTAGACAACAATCAATATAGAAAGTATATAATCGGTGGATTAATTAAATGATGTCAGTCGCTGTTTGGAGTTTTAGACAGCAATCAATATAGAAAGTATATGTTCGGTGGATTAATTAAATGATGTCAGTCGCTGTTTGGAGTCTTAGACAGCAATCAGTATCGAAAGTGTACCTTTGGTGGATTAAGTCAATTATGGCAATTGCCGTGTGGAATATAGGCAGCAACAATAACACAGTGATTAAATAATAGCAATGCTACTAAAGCGATTTTTGGCAAATAAAATAACCCGAGCCTCTCCTTTGTTAAACCATGCATACTATTTATTTGCATTTTGTGTATTGGCTCGCGGAGCACGGGGTCGGAGTGCTCACGCTCGCTTTTGCGACAAAATTCAGAATCAAGAATCAAATCACCTCGCCTCAGCATCAAGATTGGACAAGCTGGCAGAGAAGATGAAAATGTCAAGGGCTAGGTCGCGAACCTCCAGTTGGCTGCCTGTGGGCATGTCCTGAAGGTCCCACCTGTGTGCTCGTTCTTCCGCTGCTGCAATTTATTGATTTCGGCCTAATCGGCCCATGAGTAAGTCTACTATTATATTTACGCTTCCGCATGATATGTATTTTTGATATTCATTACTGTAAATGTGAGCACTATCTACTGATCCAGGGAATAGTGCGGTGGAATCACAGAAGGTGCCGGATTGTATAATTGGGCCCCTACAGCGATGGTATCAGAGCATATCGACTGCAGGTCGTGACCTAGTTAGCCTGGCCGTTAGTTTCATGACTAGAATTAATTCTTCAAAATACTATTTCCAAAAATATAAGTAGTATTGCTCATTCTCTTCTCTCTTAGATGATTCCCTCTCATCTATGTGCTGCCTTAGCCATTTTTACTTCCAAAGCTCCCTTATCCGGAATTCAAAATGATAATACAAGAGTGAGTGCTGATGTCAATCAAATTACCCCAAATAGTTCCCTCTTCTCTCTGTTGATTTCAAAAGGAAAATTTTTGTTCCTCTTCTCGTACCCTTACTCCAAAGATTTAAGATTAGAAACGTCGAAGATTGTCATGAAGATAAGGTGGTCTTGTTTTAAATAGACCATACCAATGAACCTTGTGCCCCCTTGTGTGTGCTCCCCGAGTAGACGTTGTATTGTCGCAAGATTTCACTTTGGCCCTGTGCACTGCCTTCTTGCTCTCGGGCGTCCTATTTCGCAGTCACGGGAAAAGCTTGTTTTTTTTAAAGTTTGTGTGATTTTGTACCACCCCAGCTCCCTGGGAGTGCTCTTTCAAAAATTTGGATGGGTTAGATCACCTTGTCCCCACAACTCAATCTTTATCCCATGCTATTCCCTCTCATCCTGTTGTTGCAAATCCTATCAGGTCTACTGAATCAAAGTGGAAGATGGCCAAGGACCAGGACTCGAGACTCTACTCTGCCAACATTCTCTCTTTACTTACCCGGAGGACCCATCGTGCCTGGAGTTAGAAGAGATGAATAATGACTAGTGATACCCATTTTAAGGGGGGTAGCACTAAGAGACCAGATGTCGAAGAACTACTATAATGTATATATTGGAGGTTCAACAACCTGGACTCAGAACAAATCGAATCAGTACAAGAAGACTTACAAGACCAGGAACCTTACCATAATAAGGACAAAAGGCCACCATATAAATATGTCCATCGTCACCTCTACATTCCCAAGGCCCTCTACCCCCTAGGACACAAACCATTGCTAACCACCCATCAATATGAAATTCTACAACCGTATGTCCGACAGACGATGCAGCTACTCCATTCTACGATGACGTAAAGACAACAATGGCAAAAAAAAAGAGCAAGTGCTTGGAAGTCTGTGACCTATCCAGGAGAACAAGGTTTCTCTCTTCCCTTTTTAACCTCTCCAAGTGCTAACCCCTGCTGTGCAGATTTTCATCTCCCTGTGATGCTAAAGAGCTATATGTCGAGCAATACCGCGAAATCCATTGCTAGCCAGTATCACCCCACCTCCATTCTTTCTGCTCTACCGGAATCTCGGGGTCGAGATTCATTTAAGGGGGGTAGGTTTGTAACATCCTGAAATTTCAAATGCCCAAAAATATGGAGTTTTTAAATTTTTCTTGCATTTTGCTAGCACTCAAATTTCTTCTGAGTATTTATTTGAAATCTTTTTGAGTTTTGTGCCATACAAATTAATAATGAAGAATACTCCCAAATGCAAATAATAATCTTGTAAATTATAAAAACAGAAAATGTCATTACAGATCATGAAATCAAAATGCCAACACCTTGAATTCAAAATTCAGGTCAGTAAAATAATATTCACATTAAAAACCTTAGGTATTAAATAATGGACATAAAAATTTGAAATCCAATTAGAGAAGCAATGGCTAAAGGAGTATTAAAAACTCACATTTTAATTGGTTGGAAATTTAAATTTAAATTTTATGGAAGAACTGAAATCACTAATCTTGAATGTGAAATCGAAATTCAATTTAAAAATTAAATTTCCAGAATTTCTTAAACCTTTGTTTTCTCATTCTTTTCCCTCTTTCTCATTCTTACAAGTGGGCCCACTTCCTTTTCCTCTCCCTTCCCCCGGCCTGTCTCCTCTCTCCCCTTCCCCTTCCACTGCGGCCGGGCCCGACTCCCTTTTCTTCTCTTCTTTTCCCTCCCCTGCGCCAGCTCGTCTCTCGCTGTGCGCTCGTCATCCCGGCCCTGCCTCCTCTGGCGCACCTGCCCCAGTCGCGATCGCCGCACAGCCGCCTCCCATCGCATCGCGCACGTCGCCACCCTTGTGGAGCTCGCGTCGTGCCTGTGCCCGCACGCCGCGCCCATGCCCAGCTGCTCCTCAGCACGACCGCGCGTCACCCGTCGCTCGCATCGCACGTCGCCGGTCACGCCAGGTCTATCCCGCGCCCTGCTCACCAGTCGCTGGCTACAGTGCGCCTACGGAATCCTCTCCACGGCTATAAGAGCTCCGCTGCCCCTTGCATTCCCCCTGGCCCATCCCCCCTTCCTCCCCACGTTCCGCATCCCCTGCTGCCGAGAGCTTCCCAACCGCCACCTCGCCATTCCGGCACTCCGGCGAAGATCCGGCCAAGACAACCACGTCGTACCGTGTCCCTGCTCCCCATCTACCCCCTCTCCACTTTAATCGGAAAACCGTGCACCAAGCTCGCCGCACGGCCTTCTTCCCCGCGTCCGGCCAAAAGTCGCCACCACCGGCGCCATTGCCACCTCAAGGCTTCTCCGGCCGATTGCGCACTCTGGGAGCATCTCCATGATCCCAGGAGTCATCCCCAACCGCCGGCCAGCCTCCCCATTGCCGGAGCTCCTCCCTCCACGGCGGCCCGACTGCACCACCACCGGCCTCCGCCGCCAGCTTCACTCGGCACCTCTTCCGTTTGGCTAACCCATTGGTGAGCTCCCCGTGTACCCCCTAGTGCTCATGCCCACATCAATTTTGCCCTTCCTCCCCGCCGGCGCCGCCGCCCCCTTCCCACCTCGCCGCCGGCCGCTCTCGATGCCGCTGCCCATTTCTAGCGCCACCCCGTGCCGCGCCACCCCCTCCACCGGCTCCCACACCCTGCAAGCATTCCATTTTTGTGCTCGCCAGCGTCTCCCCGGCCGTCCTTCGCCGACGCCACCACCCCTTTCCCCTGGCCGTGCGCCTCCCTTGCGCCTCCCCTGCTTTCCCCGTTGGGTGGAACCGCAGCCACTCTATTCCATGTCCCCTCTCTCTTTCGGTCTGCCTCCCTCCTGACTCGTGGGCCCGACTAGCAAGTGCCTCCAAGTTCTTGTATGCATGTTCTAGTACTCCTTGGCATATGGCTAACTTAAGCCCATATTGTATACATACTCAAGAGAGCAACTTTATAAAATCTGATTAGGCTGTAAATAAGATCATTTAAAAATTTAGTGTGGGGATTAAACACCATATAAGAATAATTAATGTGATTTGGAAGAATAAGTTAAGAGACTAAGTTATTAGTAGGGCATTAGTAAATGATGGTTATGCGTAAGGTCTAAGGTTAGCAAGAGTCTCAATTGAAAATATTCAAGTTAAAGTAAGGGAAATAAGTTGGACGATGTATTAAAACTATAACCACAAGGTTTAAATTAAAGAGTACCCTTAATAGTAATTAAAAATGAAAGTTCCAATGTTTAAAATGCCACCAGTACATAAATCTCAACTGTAGATATAATCGAATATTAGTATTAAAGTATAACCTGGTATTGCATGCTCGGTCCTAGATAAATAAGATTAAATAACAAAAATAATAATGATCATAATAATAATAATAACAACAACAGTAACATTAGGATAGTAACTAAAGCATAAATAAAATAAGAATGGTACCATTAGTTAAATCGTAATACTAGATTTGGTAAATAATAATGGTGAGCATGAAATAACGAGATATGGCCCCTATAACCGAATCCTAATTCAAGTTGAAAAGAAAAGCTTAGTGAAAACTGAGGCTGCATAAAATGTCACCCCATAAAATGCCACACGTCTAGACGCTAAAATTAATACGGTAAGCCAAAGTGCCCTGAAAAGTAGCGCTCGACAAAAACAAAGCTCAGCTACAACTTGTACATTGAATCATAGGTCTAACCTAGCTCATGGAACTTCCTTGATAAATGTAAATAAATTAAAAGAAAGTCATCGAGCAAAAGGTGTAGCCTCGCTTTTCCCCAATCGGCCATGTCTGGCTACCTTCTTTTCCCAAAAGTAGATACTTCCTGTAGGTACATCTTCACTTTTGATCCGTCGTATTTCTAAAATTTTTCCTCACGGTAAAGCATTCAGACAACCCGTCCTCCTGCTCAAACCCAGCTACCGCTGCGCTTACAACACGCTAAACTAAATCATCCTTCTATTCTCAAATCATAATAAATGTATAATTTAAATTAAATCGGGTATTTAAAGTGTTTGGGTTTATTTGGATCTCTTGAGTTATTTGTGTTTATTTGGGTTCAGTCGCTTATCGCATAGTTAGAAACTGGAGCCCTGAAGAATCAATGGATCGAGTGTGATCAAAAGCAAGGTGAAGAGAAGGACCGGAAGCTCGAAACCATCGTAGGAGAAAGCTTTGAGTGAACTCAAGACCGCGGTAAACCGCGCCAGGCGAGTCAATACTTTGATCATGTTGAACCTACACTTTCTGCAAATTATTTTTGTTTAAATTATCAAATTGCATGCTGTTATTTTATATGCAAATACATGTTTAATTTATGATTCTAGTTATATCCCATGGTGTACCTTGATTAATATTACCCCTCCTTTGGAATATTTGAATTTGTGAACCTTGTCACCCTAGCAAAAATCATAATAATAACCTTTCGAAAATAAGTCCGTAATTATATGCCATGCTTAGTGTTGCTTAGATACTCATGGGCGCGAGAACTCTCAAGCATCACTTTTAATCATGAGAAAATTTGGTTGGGCAGTCATGGTGGTAATGACTGGTATATGTTGGATATGATTATTTTATATTCCCAAAAACCTCAAATTGCTTATTTATCTGGGCGGATGGTTCGGGGGTGTGGTGCAGGGGTGCACGACAGTGTGGTTTGTGGTAGAACCGCCCAGATAACCCTAAGGACCGAATCTTGTCATGACCTCCTATGTAAAACAGTGCAACCACAAGTCTGTAAAGTACAACTTGGCTAAGTAAATTTATCGAAACCCCTGGACTCATCTCACTGGTAGTGGATGGAAGTGGATACGCAAGGGCAATGGGAGGCCTAAAGGGACACCGAGTGGAGGGTGAAGTTTTCCAGTCTGCTAGCGTTGCGGGGAGTGGAGCCTGTGTCTTCGCTAGTATCCGTGGCGAACATCCCGTGCATAGATGGGACCCATCGCAAGTGGGAGAAGCCCATAAAGTGAGATGACAAAAGGGACTAGATATTTTGAAAAGTCACTGTGATGATCTGCTCAACCACAAGACCAGCCGGTGCACAATCAACCGGGAAAGTGACCACCGAGCACAAGTCGCCATCCTCACCAAAACAACCAAACCCACCAGCAAAGGTAGCCCACCAATCACACATAAATTTTACATTCATTTCAATACTAAACCTTGCGTACCACACACAATAAACCACCATTCGTGGTCGATTAGCACCACTGGGCAACCATGAACAATCACAGAGACCTCTAATCGGAGGTAGAAGAGGAGACTAGAGGGAGTAAATAGGACTGAGGTTTACCGTAGATGAAGACCGGCGGTGGCGTATTACCATCAGCGTAGCCACGCACCTAACCACCACCGCGCACTCCCTTGGTGTGCGGCCGGCTTATAGCCGGACGTGACTAGCCAAGGCAACTCACCTCCATGCCTATCACATCATGAGCAAACCAAATCAAACCAAATTGAAATAGCAAGCAAACCAACCATAAAACTGGGTCACATTCAAGGGAGGAGGCGCCAGATCTAGGCCATAGGCCACGGATCTGGTAGAAGCAAACCATGCGAAGCACGAGTGGCATGGCGAGGATGGCCGCGGTTGACGGCGCCCAGGCAGCGTGGCACGGCGTAGCTAGGACTGGCAGCGTGAGAGGAGAAACGAGTAAGGGAAGGGGCGCTGCAAGGGACGGAGAAGCCGGCAGTAGAGGCGCTAAGGCTGGGGAGGAGCCAAGGCGCTGACGTGCTGGAGAGCCGAGGTGTGGTGCTGGGCTTATCTGGATCCGGGGGAGGAGACAGCCAAGAGAGAGAGAGGAAGTGGGGAGGAAATGAGGCGTCGGCGGAAGAAAAGAAAAGGGGCCAGGCGAAAAGAAAAAGAAGAAAGAGAAAGAGAAGGAAAAGAAGAAAAAGAAAAAGAGAAAAGAAAACTAATTAGGTAAAATAAAAGATTACAGGCTAGATTTTCCTAAATTTAGGGATGCTCATTAGACATGCTTTATAGAAACTTTGTGATAAAAGAGTTGTCGCAATTAAAGAAACTAACTAAAGGACTAGAATGTTAGTCGCATCAACATGATAGGAATTCTTTTAGAAACTAACTGAGAACTAGTAAAATCCTTGGTGTCAGCATAATATTATAGAATTTTACACATATAAATAATGTCTGTTAAATAAAGTGTAAGTGTCAGCCGACCAAGTCGAATCAATGAGAAATTGTAAGAGCCGATTATAAGCAAAGCAAGAAGCCAGAAACCCTGCGAGCACATTTAGTAGAATTAGCTTAATTAATTAGGCCATAGCATCTCTTCGACATCATAGATTAATCCCCAGTACAATTTACAGGCGAAGGGCCAAATCTTCAAAGGGAATTATATCAGGGTAACGAAGAGACTCAGAGCTTTATTGTAAGCGCAGGCAAGCATTCCTTTGAACAACTCTTTAGAGTATATTTCATAAAACAAGTATTTTATATTAATCTAGTATCACCATGCACGAAAGAAATAAAGAGTATTGAAATCGATCAAGGGCTATAAGAGATAAGAGAAAAGAGATAGATGGCAACTCATGGAGTAGTTGGCCACCTAAGTTAATTAAGAAGGTGAGTAGAGGTTGCTAGGGCAGGTAACAAAGGGATAGGTTGGGGCCTCTGCATAAGAATAGAACATAAAAACTCACCAGCTTCATCCATGTAAACAGACCGTACCAAACCGCATTTGGGTGCTGGGTGGGGGACCCACGGGAGAACCCACAAGATTCGAGCCAGCATTTGGGTCCCGGGTGAGGGATCCACAGTCGCAGGAACCCACAAGATCCGGGCCAGCACTTGGGTGCCGGGTGGGGGATGCGAGCGCATATATTAGCGCAGGTGGAGTGTTGGGGAAGGGCGGGACCGCCCCAACCATCAACTATGTCAAGGTCGATGGGTGCGGGGCAAGGGTGAGAAACAACCCCGGGCCGCTAGTTGAGAATGGTTGGGTGGAGATATAGCTACTGAGATAGATGTAAAAGTACTATACTCTGGTCTGGGCACCGCATCAAAGGAAATGCAGAGATCCGGAGCCAATAGGATCAAAGTGGTGATGGGTAAAGTGGTACAAGCTTGTGCAATGCTATACAAATTATGAATTCATGCCTATCTTTGGGAAAGGAGAATTACGGAAACTTTTGGGAGTTTTTGTTGTTCATGTGTATGTTCAGTAGTTTTGCAACGTAATGAATCCGAAACTTTCCTAACTTAAATACATTATTTTCTATAAATCTAAGATTGAGAATGGATATAAAAAATTAGAGAGAATAACAGAGGTAGAACATGAACATCCAGTGCATACTTGTTATATAAGCTTGCTGAGTACTCTGTACTCACCCTTGCTATTATTTCCGTTGTTTAGAGGATAGCCAACTGTATTCGGGCGGAGATGAGGCCAGCACAGAGGAGCCTTACTGATAAGAACATGTACCCTATGGATACAACCATATTTGCTATACTTGTTGTTCCAATTACGAGAGCTCCTACGCATCACTTAAATTATGAGTGAGCTCGTTTCAAAGAGATTTTACTTCATTTGATAAAGAACTTATGATATTACATAATGAGAGTTTGTTGCGTTTGTTATCATGTACCAAGATTTATGATCAAGATCATGCAATACATGACACTACACCTATGTTAAAACCGAGGACGGTTTTCTATCAAGAAGGGGAGGATGATGTGACCACGCCACCAACACATACGACCATAGCGGCCAATATCAAGATTGAACTAAAGGTGAATTCGTTTCTTCAACTTCAACACATTTTAAATGAGAATATGATGCTACCTAATGACGAAAATATATATATTTGTAGAACCACATCACTTTGGAACCAATTGAAGCAAGGGTTCAAGTTGGATAGGTTTTGGAATCCAATTCGGCCTCCAGATCAATTCGGATTCAGCCTGACAGGCCAACTTCAAACAGCCATAACTTTTGATCCAGAAGGCTTCTCGGGGCCCGTGAGTACTCGTTGGAAAGCTCTTGGAGTCTACTTTTATATGGATCTGGTCTCACATCCAATATCTATCCGAGCAGATCAGAAACCATAAAACAAGTCACGTCACTTTTCCAGTCCGAGTCAAAGTGGGCCGAGGGCCTTGTAACTTAGGTTATTTGGGCTGGTACTGTTCACATGACCAGTACCACGGCCACATGAACAGTAACCAGGAATAGTACCATATCTCTTTTCATTAGATAAGTGTGGCTTCCCCTCCCCTATTTAAGGATGCCGCACCCCTTATTCTGCTTAGCAGTTTTGCTCGGATTTTTCTTAAGAGATTATTCTGCTTAGCAGTTTTGCCGCATGTTCGGTTGAGAAACCCCAACTTGTGAACTTAACCTTTATTCGCAATACAATTTCAGATTGCATCTTGAACTCTCTTGCTTGTGTTCTCGATTCGCTTGCAGGAGATAACCTTCTTGGTTATTCTCATTTAAAATGTGTTGAAGTTGAAGAAACGAATTCGCCTTTAGTTCAATCTTGATATTGGCCACTATGGTCATATGTGTTGGTGGCGTGGTCACATCACTTACTCCCTAGGGTAGGGAGGTTGTATCAAGGACAAGCCATTTGAGGGTCACCCCATATACGAGGATTGGGATGATTAGAGACATGGGAGCAGCTCGGACTCTACCACTAGGGTACCTGTGATATTAGTGTATTATAGTTGTATAATTCTTCTGTATAGTCAGAATTCTGAACTACTCTTTTCTAGTATTGTAATTTCTGAACTGAATAAGTTGTGTAATACTTTAGCCCTGTGTGGCAATGTGAATGTATGTAATCTTCTATCTCTAATGATTGTTCTGTTGCAACACTCTGATTGGCTTATTATTCGGTAAAGCAATGTTTTATTGGATAAAATGAATAATAATCCATTAACTAGCATTATTACCCCATGGTAATAACACGGGTCGTCACAGTGCTCTACTGCCACGGTTCATCGCACCGGTCGTCCCCTCCATATTCAGCCGCCAGCAACTCTGTCACCACCCCTTCTTCACTGAAGCACCCCCGTTAAATTGCTTGCTATGGGAGCACTTCCTTGATGTCCTGAAGCTTCCCCAAGCATCGGCTGCGGCTTCCCTTCGCCCCAGTTCGTCGACACCGTGGAGCCACCATTGTCGCCACCGGTGCATGCTGCCAAACCTCCTCGGCCCCTCTTTGGCTTCGCCCACTATGTGGTGAATCTCCTCCTACCTTCCCTCAGCTCATGCTCACCTTCATTCTCACCTTCCCTCACCATGGTGCCACCATCCCTTTCAACCCCTACCGCCGGTCACCTAGGGCCATTGCCAGCCCGCCAACGGTGCCGCTCGGAGTAAAGTGCCACCTCCCCTTGTTGCTATCCCACCTCGGTGACCCACTTTCAAGGTTTCCTTGGCCTCCCAGCCAATCTTCCACTATTGATGAGTCCCACCCTTGCAGTCACCGCCGTGAGCGCTAGCTCCTCCCCTGTCTCGAAATAGAGGAGCTCCTCTTTTGTGGGCATGTGTGCATGCAGGTGGGCCCTCCCTTTTTATTAGGACTAATGCATTTGATTAATGGCTAATCAAATCATGATCAGTGTAAGGCAAGATTAACAACTGACAAACGACATGAATTAAAATTTTCCACTAGGAACTAATTATGTGAGATTTAATTAATTAGCACAAATTTAGTTTAAAATAGAGATAAGAATTTAATTAGAGAAATAGAATAAAGTGTTGTGAAAACTAAGATTTTTAAGGACATAATATTGGATTAATTATCATATACGAGTAACTAGTGTGCCTTGATTATTTATTTCAAATCTAATTGCTAATTAAAGGCATTAACAAAATATGACTTTGGTTAAATGTCCAAAATTAATCCTAATTAAAACGACAGCTAAATTAAAGATGAGAGAATTAAATTGGATATATTGTTTAACTATAAAAGAAAGGCTTTAAATTAAAGATTACCCTTAATTATAATATATGCCTTGACATTTAACATGCCGCCATTAATTAAATCCTAACGGCAGATTTAATTAATAATGACAATGAAATATAATCTTGTATAACAAGCTAGGTCCAACATAAATAGGTTTACTTCTAGAATTAAACTATACTGAATAACAACAAAGGATACATAAAGTATCAATGAAATTTAATTTTGATAGCGTCACAAATTAAAGAACGTGTTGAAATATAACCTTGCATGTCAATTATAATATAAATGACCCCAGGGTGATCAAATCATTAAAATAATCTCATTAATATATAATTTGATGTCCAATGATAACAGGCACAGTTAGGAGTGCATTTTATCCAAGATGAGTTTAAACCCTATAATGATTTAGTAGTTGCTGATTAGTAGTAAATAGTAATCGAATTAAATCTAACCATTAAATAGTAATAATTGCATAAGTAATCTCATGCTTTAATAAATTATGGGCCCAATGACGGTTGAGGTTTAAATATTTGATCGTTTCTGGTAGTTGCGGAAATTTGAAGGTTGGTGTATCGCTTGGATGGTCTCAGGTCCATGTGCACAGGTACACATCAAAATGTATGTCCCGGTGTTGAGGGAGCATTTGAGACATCCGAAGTTTGATGTTTCATTAGAACCTTTGACAAACAAGTATAACCGTACCATTGAGTCCTGTTCGATGCGTATTCTAGAGAGATCGGAGTGAGTTTGAGGCACAACATGTTGGTATGTGTATTATGTTGCGGTCATGTCAATCTGAGAGAGGGATGACTTGGGAGTTGGAGTCTCGCTTGTGTAAGCAATATCCAGGATTGTTCACATCAAGTATATGCTAGTAGATGTTAGTTTTTATATTAGTTCTGTGTCCCGTGTAGGATCGTGGAGTGTAGAATTCAGGGTCGAATTCTGTTGAAGGGGCATAGAATGTAATATCCCGTTTGGCACACTAAAAAATTATTGCATAGAATTAAAGAATACACTAAAAAATTATTGCATAGAATTAAAGAATCAATTGCAGAGATTAAAAAGAGAAAATTCAGAAAAAAGATTAAATTATGCCTTTGGCCCATGACAGCCTGGCCCAAGTGGGCTGGCTAGCCATTTAGTGGGCTAGGGGGTCTCTTCCCCATCAAAAACCCTAGCCCCCACCCTAGCCCTTGTGCCACCCCTCTTCCCACCACCTTCCAGCTACCACCTCCAGAAGTGTTGTGGTGGCAAGGATTTTGGCTGCCACAGTAAGGATTTTGGCTACTGCAGCAAAGAAAGAGTTATCATTCACATCATTCCGATGAACGGATTATGAGTTATGGGCATTACTGTGTTGTTGTGAAGTCTGTCCATTCAATTTTGGGCAGTCCGTAGGAATTAAAAGATTAAAAAAAGAAAATGATTTTTCCTGCAAAACCCATGAATAGGAAAGTTATATAGAACTCAGAGACCTAGTTTTTGTTTTTTCCATAATCTTTGGATGAGTGGATTGGGCGCGATAGAGGTTGAAATTTTGCTGTGTAGCAGAGTTGGTTTCAGGATTTAGTTTCTGTTCGTGGGCAGGTTCGGAGGCCCTAATGATTTTTATAAATTTTCTCATAATAACGAAAGTTGTAGATAATGTTGTAATGTAGTTGCTGGTAAAATTTTATAATTTTAGGAGTAGTGTATTGTTGGTGCTGGTCTATAGAAGCTCGCTGATCAAAACTTAGAGGCAAATTCTATCCTCTGTTTTCCATTGTCGATTACACCCTTTTAACAGTGGAATAAAATTATGGTGTCTCTGCGAAAGTTGTAGCTTTAGTTATGTATATTTCAAAAAATTTATATATTTCTATGGTCCATTTTGAGGATAAAAAGATACAAAAAAGACAGGTAGCGCTGCTGTAGTGATCTGAGTGTCGGAACAACAGTTTGAAAGGGAGTTGTTGGGTTTCGGGCATAGTGGCACTTTACCTTTCAGTTATGAATATTACATTGAGGTTTTGTGCTGAGCAGTGACTTGTGGATAGGTGGCTTCGCTCCTAACCGTGCTTGAGCCCTTTGCCCCTTCGGTGGAGGCAAGTAAACATAGCGATTATTGCTACAGTTTAACTATTTGATTGCTTTCACCATAATTGTTGAGGTTTGGTTATTAATCCACCTTTAAAGAAAGATGCTTGATATGCTATATGCCTTATTTTATATATTGTTGTCCATGTGTTTATATTTCTAATGAATCAATCGTGGCCATATCATGCATATCATATCATGTCATTTGCATTGAAGCTATGTCGCCGCACCTAGCCATGACCGTACTGGTACAGCATCGTATATTGCCATAGTACGATGCACACTCTTACGTTGCTAGGTAAGAGTTCAGTACATCATTTGCATACATATGCATTTCATGAGGATAATTCTTGTTGTGAGGTTTTAAGAGGTATTAGCTCGTGAGAGTCATTTGTGGCGTGCGAAATGTTTTTGTGGTTGCTGATGGTGGTGGTTGTGGTTTCAGATGTGAATGAGGCTACAGTGTGGATAAGGAGAATTATTTGTTAATGCTTTATCATTATACCATGAGAAGTTAATTTGATTCTTAATCATCTGTAGTTAAATTAGTTTGTTAAATAGTTTACTTGTTGAGATTTTATCTCACCATTATATTCTCTCTCACTACTACAGACACCGTCATCACAAATGGTTTAAAACTATCATCACAAACGGTTCCTGAACCGTCTGCGTTTATGTGTCAGTGATAATAGGTGGTTATCACAGACGGCTCCCACACCGTCTGTGATAACATACAATACAGATGGTTTTTCAGAAAAACCATCTGTGATACTCAACTATCACAGACAGTTTTTAATAAAAACCGTCTGTGATATGAGTGATATTACAGACAGTTTTCTAAAAAGTCGTATGTGATATGGTTCATATCGCAGACAGTTCGGAGTCCGAACCGTCTATGATATACACCATATCACAAATAGTTAATAACAAAAACTGTCTGTGATATCATTCATATCACAAACAGTTTGGAACACCAAACTCTTTGTGAGAGCTATTTTAACAGTGATTTTATTTACTGTTTTTGGCTAGCCTCAGGATATGCTAGCTATGCCCTCTGAAAACAAGCAAGATCACATATATATAGCACATGACAATCATTACATAAATCACACAGATGAATGAAACAATACAAGTAGATCTCACAAATGTATTAAATTGAATGAATTGTTTGATTACAATTGAATCCAGTGTTTCAACATCTAATAACCATTGCCGGAGTGGAACTCTCCAATCTTATTTATGACCTCTGCTAGCAAGAATTGGGAGAGGTTTCCATGAATTTCGATGAGTTTGTCAAGATCAAATGCACTTTCGTCGAAGTCCACCCGCTGTCGCTAGGAGCAATGTTAAGTCATTAATTAGCATGTGTGTGTATATGTACACATATATATAATCAAAAAATAATAATTATTGGAAGGTTGACAAACCTCTGGATCATTCATCTTAGTGTCCATGATTTCTTACATATGGCGGCAAATGTAGAATCCACATACATTGCCCTATAGCTGCTGGTGACACTTCAAAAATAGAATTACATATATAGGTATTGTCAATTCTAAAGGCATTATAACAAAGTGTGATATAGGATTGTTGTGTTGTAGTGGGTACCGGAAATCACATCCTGTGTCGCAGCGTGTCGCTGGATTCCTTGTGTCTCCCTCCCAGGGCAACATAAGCGGTAAATGACCTAAGTGATTCCAAAAAAGTTAGCCTCGGTCATTGGAAATGAAAGAAAGATTACAACAAAGTTATGTATGGAGGAAATGAGTTTACCTGTTAATTGCTTCTTGCACACGAGTGAAGTCGTGGTTGCTCCTAAGTAGGGAATCAAGATATATTACCTTGCTCCATTTTGGTACAATCACAATCAGAATCCAGTGAGACATAGTCATGTGTGCCACCATAGTGATTAATCCTAAGTTCATGTTGCATATAAAGTACAAATGAAACTTGTGTGGCAACTAGTGAAGCACTTACCCTTGGTTGAAGGGTACCATGATGTACTCCTTGTCACTATGAGCAATCAATCCCGTCGTTATGTAATCTTGGACGAAGAATGCATTTTCGTTGATGGATTGCTCAAAGATCAAGTGTGGGTCGAGGAAACCTACAGGTTGTCACTATCGCTGGACTTGTTGGATCATATATCTATACATAAAGAAAGAGTGATGACATTTATCGGTATGACGTGAATGTAGAACTTTATTGTACAGTACACTTACAGTGTCCAACATCGTAGAAATGAGGTGTCGAGTTAGCCGAGGTTGAATAGTAAGAATAAGTCTTCAAATGTCACAACGAAGTAGCCTGAGTTGTGTAGGACATGCACCTCTGTGTATCTCACAACAAATCCACTATGCCGGTTTGGTTTCATGTTGGACCTCTACATGTACCAGGTATGCAATGTATTGCAAACCAGACCAAGCCGGGGTAATTGTGACTTGGGGACCAACGACACTCTAAGAACAAACTTCCATGGCTCAGGATGCACCTTACTTTTCTTTGGTTGAGTCTTAGAGCCTCGCTTATGATACGTTTTCGGCGGCATCTCTACAGGAGCCGATGCAACAAGCTTCAGAACCAGAGCTGGAGGTGGAGCCACCAGAGCCGATATGATAGGTTTAGGGCGATGTCCCTCTTGGGCCACTAGATGTGGAGATCATGGCACAAACGAGTCGAGGGCGATGTCCCTCTTGGGCCACTGGATGAATGTGTGGATGGCATCCCCTAATACCGTAATCTCTTTGTTTGGGGGCTTCTCAAGAGGGACTGTCTTGAAAACATCATTAATCATGCCCACTTGAACCTTCATGAAACCGGTCTCTGCTTGTACACCGTGCACTAGTGTCCCTGACAGCCATGGATACGCCATCCCCCACCCTGCATCAATGGGAATGGAGCTAACAAGCCTAACTCTGAGGATGCAAGGCGTGGACTCCTACATAATAATACAAGATGAGCTAAGGCGTGCACTAGAGAGATCTATGTAGCATTCTAAAGAGGTACATTACCTAGACGTCATTGATAGGTAAGTGGGTGTCGCTATGTTCAGTAATTGGCGAGGACGCATAGCTACTCCGACGTTGAGGGGGATTAGGTACCGCGTTAATGGGGGTGGGTTGCGATTGGTTGCGAACTTATCTCAGTTCTTCCCTTAATGAATCTATCTCTCCTCGAAGTGAGGCAGATAGTTGTTTCTCAAGTTGTGCACTCGTTTGCAATCCCGACAAATGGTGGGGAGGTCTCCGATCGGATTGCGACCTCGTACTGCATCCTCCACTACGGGATTTTACCTGTGTACCCAGTGGTGCTGAGTCTGTGAGGGTGAGTGTTTTGTGATCGAAGAGTCTTGTGCACTGCACTTTGTTGTTCAAATTCGGTTGTTATCTTCATCTGCACAAAGGCCTCCCATGTTTCCGGCGACACGAAAGGATACCTCGTGAAGGGCGTGAGATCCTTGGTCATGTACTACATGACAAGAGTGCTCTTAAAATTCTTCCATGCTTTTCCCATTGCGAGAGTGCCTACCATTGCACGAGTCCTAGTGCTTCTGCTGGGATCTCGAAGGAATTTGTATTTTCCTCCCATAGCTGATTTTTCTGATCCTTTGCCAAATCTTTCCAGCTTGCTATGGTGATGGGGACCCGTTGCCTTCCAATTATCCCGCAGGTAGTTCAAAATGATGCCGCTGCTTTCTTCAGTTGTAGAGGGACCCCATCGGAAGAGACCATCGTGATGGTCATTGGGCCCTCTGGCCTTTTCGATACTCCTCAGCCACACTTAGTTATCGCAATCTTGGGAGCCTGAGACCCAGATGACGATGATGATGACTGTATGGACGCCATCCTTCTTCTAAGAAAAAATTAACTGCAGTGAGCTATGGACGTAAACAAAGTTATATGAATCAAATTACACAATCCAGTGTCTCAAGTTCATTGAACATGATACACTGGAGTGTGTAACTTGCTTCATGCCCTTTAAAGGTCTATGTGACATATATTATTACTACAAGGTCCCTTTGGAACAATAACATGCCATTCCAAATAGATCATGTAGCTAACAAGTGAAGCATATATCATGAAGTACTAAAGGTTATAAAACAAATTAGCCAACTACTAAAGATCACAAAACAAATTAGCGAACTATTGAGATAAACCACAATGTTGACAAATGACAATAATAGTAAAAATTTTTGGACGATAACTATGTGGACGCCATCTCTCTTATAAGAAAAAACTAACTGCAGTGAGCTATGGGCGTAAACAAAGTTCTATGAATTAAATTACATAGTCCAGTGTCTCAAGTTCATTGGACCTGATACACTGGAGTGTGTAACTTGCTTCATTCTCTTTGAAGGTCTATGTGGCATATATTATTACTACAAGGTCCCTTTGGAACAGTAACATGCCATTCCAAATAGATCTTGTAGCTAACAAGTGAAGCATATATCATGAAGTACTAAAGGTCATAAAACAAATTAGCCAACTACTGAAGATCACAAAACAAATTAGCCAACTATTGAGACAAATCACAAAATTTGACAAATGACAATAATAGTAAAAATTTAGAGCTGAAGCTTAAATATCCAATTTTAGTATTAGATCTTGTAGTTAACAAGTGCAACATATGTCACGAAGTACTAAAGGTCATAAAACAATTTAGCCAACTATTGAGACAGACCACAAGATTGACAAATGACAGTAATAGTAAAAATCTAGATCTCAAGCTTGAATATTCAAGTTTAGTATTAGATCTTGTAGCTAACAAGTAAAGCATATATCATAAAGTACTAAAGGTCATAAAACAATTTAGCCATCTACTGAAGATCACAAAATAAATTACCCAACTATTGAGACAGACCACAACATAGACAAATGAGGGAGAGGTGAACGGCGTCAGGAAGGAGAGGCGGCGGCATGAGATTGAGGCGGCTGGCGTGAGGTTGAGGCAGCCGTCGTCGGGAGGGATATGTATGATATCATAGACGATTTGGAACACCGAACCATTTGTGATATGCACCATATCACTGACAGTTAATAACAAAAACCGTCTGTGATATCGTGCATATCACAGATGGTTAATACAAAAAACCATCTATGATAGTCGAATATCACATACGGTTTTTCAGAAAAATCGCCTGTGTTGTAAGTTATCACAGACGGTGTGAGAGCCGTCTTTGATAACCAGCTATTATCATTGATACATAAACATAGATGGTTTGGAAACCATCTGTGATGATGGTTTTGAACCGTCTGTGATAACACTATCTGTAGTAGTGATATCCTCATCGGCAGCTTTTGTAAAAGCAGAAACGCCATTAATGTACTCTTCACTCACACAGTTCTCAGCGTATATCCAGCATCGGTCTTACGTTACGGATATAACAATTTAGTATAAAAAATTCAATTCATTAATTACTATACTATATATGTACAATCTAAATTAAGTATCTATATGTTGCAATAATAATTAATTAAATTGAATTAAGTACAAATAGACTATGAATTGACTAAACCCTAAACTTTAAATCATGCTAGATGTAAAATAATCTTCTCTCTACATCAAGCTAGCCAGATCAACCATCTTCAATTCTCCTTTCGCCAAAAGTTACAAATTTAAATTATAAAGCAACTAGGAATAAACTACTAACCATAAGTAGTCAAAAACTTAGTGGATCTATAATTACTCTTGCCAAATAGTCTCCTCTAACCAAATGGCCTCAAAGCCCTACCTCCAACTCATAGCAGCAACATAGATCTGGAATTTAAAATAGAGGATCGATGGGTTTGCATACAATTAATATAGTGGAATTATCACGGATGGTTTTTTATACAAACCATATGTGATGACTTAATTATCATGGATGGTTTTTAATATAAACTATTTGTAAAGTATCACAGACAGTTAAATAAAAGACCATCTATGATATTTGGAAACATCACGGATGGTTCTTATTAAGAACCGTTTGTGATACTCCCAAACAGTTTTCACCACAAACCGTATATGATATTTTCTCTCCAAAGATGATTTTTAGGGCTAGCAACAATGCAGACAGTCTCTAAACTAAGATTGTCTGTGATTATATTTAATACAGATGGTTTTAGGGAACCATCTGTGATGTGGCATCTAATATTAGGCTTTTTGTAGTAGTGTGCAAACCATAGTTTGTTATCAGCGTATTATGAGGTAGGCAGAATGCTATTCTCCCCATCTTGAACATGTCATGGCACTACTTAGATGAGGCCAGTTGCTCATCGACCTATTCCAATCCTATCATTACGGGTTCTCTGCAAGGCCTCCTGGAAGACGATGCGGACCGATCATGTAGATATGTTAGCACCACACCTCCAAAAAAAAGTGGAGGCATGTCGCCTACGTCATGCCCATCATCGCCATGGCTAGCATGTGACATTGATATTCTACGTATGTGAAGGCAAAGCAAGAAGTCAATACGTTTGTATGTATCATGCAATAACTAGGTTGCACCAGATATTGAGACATTGAATCTGGCAACAACAATGACATGTGTCCATTACCCACAGGATGAGAACAATACTTAATTCAGGACCAATGACAAGCAAATAACAAACGTTTCAATAGTACAACCAAATGGAACACAAATTAGTACAAATCTCACAATAGTACAAATGACTCACGAATATGAACTTGACCAACCAAACCAAGTAGTAAAGTAACTAAATAACTATGACAGAACACGAACATGAGAAGTAACTAAATCACTACAACTGGAACACACTCAAAATCGCCCTTGTGTGTGTGCCCAAACCCCGCGAAGCCATCCAATGTGGCCCTCCCATGTAGGCATTGTGAGGAATAGACAGAGCTGAAGTGCTTGTCGCTACACTTGTCGCAGCAGCCCACCTTGACCAAGTCAAGTAGGTTGTGCATCACTTGCCAAGCTTGATCGGGCTGGGCAATAGAAGGGGTTATGACCAATGGACGACTTGGCTGTGACCTTTCGTACAGATTGATGAGGTGCTCAATTGCATCATCCACTCAGTTGCTCTTTGATTTCTTCTCATTTGGCGTGTCAAGTAGAGATGTGCGGCTCCTCCCTGTGGAGGGCTTCCTGCGCGACATGCTGGATGAGAAAATGTCCTGATCAGTAGTGTCATTGTTTGAGCTCATGTCAAGGTTTTGTTGGCTGGCTCCAGGAATAAATGTTTGTTCATTTGTGCATGTTGTACTACCAAAGATAAAGTCCAAGAGCTCCTCGTTAGGCAAGGGAGCATTCTTGAACTTGCCACAACCGTACATTGCCTGCATCGAATGCACACACAAACCTTTAGTACAAACAGAAGGCATAGACACATTTTGCAAAGAAACAATGCGGATGTCTACTTACCACGTTCTACTGCTCCCACCAGTTGTCACTTATGGCTATCGACCTTGTAATATTACTAAACAGAGGCATTCAGTTTCAAAGTTTTCCATTGCATGTAGTCATGTTTTAGTGCATCCTAATGGTTCTTCGACTGTTTTGGTGTACTCTCTACTGGTGCATTCTTTGAACTTCCTAATGAAATTGTGGTACCCTCTCCTATTGAGATAGCCCATTGGTTGGTTGTTCACCGGCACCTCCTCACAACAAATCTCTAGCATGGCTAAGTGTGCAACATCATCCCAAATGACTTCAATTTGCCATCTAAATCCAGTGATAACAATACATAAAATGATCATGCATTTGTAGAGGAAAATAATGATACTGATTGGCCATGATGTTGTGGTGAAATTCTCCAAATGCATCTCCATGTGCATCATGAAATTGGTCACTGCATATTGAAATTGAGCATGGACAGGAGTTAGAGGACATACCATGGAGGCACACAGCAGAGGCTCGGTCCTGGAGGGGGAGGTGTTACACAAGACAGCCTCAGCGACAGCTGGGATGATGGCATGCATGATAGCCTTAGTGACGGTGGGGAGATCGTCTCAATGACACCGGGGAGGTGGCACGCAGTAGAGCATCCCACATGGCATGGGAGGCAGTGTGCACTTGGGGGCTCACACATGTAGGGGAGGTGGCATTTGACCATAGCGGAAGGTTGGATGCATAGTTCGATGCGAGGATGAAAGCGGCGACTGAGGACAACATGGAGCTGGAGGATATGGACGATGCAGAACTAGAGGAGGAGGCACACCCAGACAAGGATCTGGAGATGACCAGAGGCTCTAGCTCTAAGTACATGTCGAACAATGCACAAAGCTTGTTGGACGCTCGACAAGCTTGAGCGCTTAGCTAATAGCCAAGTTGGAGCTCAGAGGAGAGGCAGTGGCCAAATCTAGTAGGGCGCTGGCTCTCTAAGGCGCGGCGATGATGGGGTAGGAAACCCTATAGCTAGCGGGTGCGAGCGAGCAGATGGGAGCTAGACCAACATGATGTTGGTGCAAAAGCAAATATATTCTATCCAACTTCTGGCTTCTCGGCTAAGATGCCAGAAGTTGAAACTGCCCAAAAAGCTAGATCAAATTGGCTTGTATATGATGTTGTAGGTAATAATATTCACCCTTGTTTTCAGGAGATTTGAAAAGTGCATGTGATAGGCAAGAAGGGCCTAGATCTCTAGTTTTCATTGTCAAAAGTTTAGCACGGCACACCCACAACTTACAAAAAGGACCCTATATAAGAAAATTACATATCAGTCCTTGAAACCACATAGAGAAGAAAGAAAACAAGGTGAGCATGTTGCCGACATTTGGGCGAATCCATGTCGGTGGATCTGGATCCAGCAACCATGGAATATTAGCTCAATCAATGGTGATGAAGGGTCTTGATGGGGTCTCCATGGCTCTTGTAGCTCCTAGAGAATGGAGCATTAGGCTTCCATCTTTGAGAGTCAGTGATGGTGACACAGAAAAGGTAGAACCATAAATACTATCCAAAATAGTGGAGGGTGTTTGGTAATATTCTATTCCATGAAAGCCAGTGAAACAGTTGCTACTAAAGCATAAATAAGACATTTTTCCTTCCCCATGAGTATAGCATGATAAGCTAAAGTTATGGTAGCTTCAGATGAAGGGATAATAGGGGTACTAAGAAGAGGGATTTCCTAAGGAGTGTCGATCCATTAGCGAGGACTGTATCATTTTAGTGAGCTAGCCTCCTTAAGGAACATGTATGTGAGAGTTCAACTTTAGCTCCCTCAACACCAGCCCGAACGAGCAGCACTATACCACGTGTAGCCACACTCAAGGTGACAAGCCTGTTGGAGAAGTCTGGTGGTGGACCACCATAGCAACGAGCCTCAGAGAGCTCTTCCTAGAGGTGATAGACGCCAATCCACCCAATAGGGAAAATGACCATGGGTAGCTAACACCACAAGGCTGTACAGGGATGGGCCCTAGCATTTTGATCTCAACATCGGGAAAAGCCGAAGAGGAGTGGGGAGGGGCTAGATCTGGAGTAGGAAGGAGGAACTGGAGGAAGGTGAAGATTTGGGGTGAAATCTTGAATCCGCCACCTTTTAATTTGCATCATGATCCCTTGCTTTCCCACCTTCATTTTTCTCTTTGCCATTAGGTTTTGGGTTTACTAGTTTTAAGATTTGGGTTCACCAAGCCCCTAACCTTAAAATTAGAGTGGGCATCATTAGCGCAATGGTGGGTGATGTGACCACGCCACCAACAGATACGACCATAGCGGCTAATATCAAGATTGAACTAAAGGTGAATTCGTTTCTTCAACTTCAACATATTTTAAATGAGAATATGGTGCTACCTAATGATGAACATATATATTTTTGTAGCACCACATCACTTTGGAACCAATTGAAGCAAGGGTTCAAGTTGGACAGGTTTTGGAATCCAATTTGGCCTCCAGATCAATTCGGATTCAACCGGACAGGCCCAACTTCAAATGTACATAACTTTCACATACGAAATCCGTTTGAGCTCCACGAGTACTTGTTGGAAAGCTTTTCTCGTTCTATTTCCAATGGATCTAGTCTGAACTTCAATTTCCTCCTGTGCAAACCGTAATCATCAAAATAAGGTGCTGCATCACCTGTTTGGGCCAAATTGGGCCTTGTAATGCTTGGGTCCAAGGGGGAGGCGCCTCCCTCGCCAAGCCCGTACTGTTCACAGATTACTATTCATGTAAACAGTATTGTGAATAGTACCACACTATTTTCCTTAGTTTTGTGCGGCTTTCCCACCACTATTTAAGGAGGTTGCACCCTTCTACTTTGCTTGGATTTCGTTTGCTTAGTTTTTCCATTGTGAAAACTCTTGTTCTTTGCTTGTATCGACTAGGCCAACTATAAAGAACCTCTACGGAATCCCACCTTTTGAACTCAATATAAATATTTGCAATTTCAGATTGCTTGTTATCTTGTTCTTGCATGTTCTTCGATTGCATGCAGGAATAGACCTTCGTGGTCAGGTCAACCGCGTTCTTGGCATGGTTGATAACTACTCGGAGTGTAGTTTAGCGATTGCTTGGTGTTCTGGTTGTGACCGGTTAGAAGCCTGCATCGTCAAAGTCGTTCTCCTCCAAATCGAAGTTATCATCCTATCAGAAGATCGGGACCCCATCGTCTCATCAATTGGTATCAGAGCTTCAGTTGACCGGTAGGAATTTCTTGTATCCCTAGTTAGTAGATTGGTTTTTATTTCCTAAAGTCCAGAAAAAAATTGCCCCACAAAAAGAGTTAATTTCTGTTGTCCAAATCCCGTTGTGCCGTTCAATCTGTTAGTTTTGGTTTGCTAAATTGAATTTGTGTCCATCTTAGTATTTTCTAGTTGCTGGTCATATCTTTGTTCCATTAAAAATCCAAACAAAAAAAATTCCCCACCCCAAACCCTAATTCCAATTCGGCTGATTTTTCCTTTCTCTGCAGCCGCCACCAAAAACACCATAACTTTTGATTCCGAGATTATTTTTGAGTAAGACCACTGCCATTAGATTCAAACATTTATTATCCATCTATATGTAAAATTTCACGTCATTCCAGCAAGGCAGTTAAGAGATATACGCGGTGCAAGTTGACCCAATTATCTGTTCTGAATCTGCAACAGTCAGCAGTTGTGATTTTTGTGCGAATTTCTGTGTCTGGTTTCGGAAGTTGGCCCCAAAATAAAATCTGTAGAAAAAGCCGTCATAAAATAGAGAAAAAAAGAATTAGTGAAAAAGAGGCATCTGAAAAAAGTTACGGCCAAAAGACCGACGTGCTGTCCAGTGGACAGAAATATTCAGTTTTCATATTTGGGTTAATACTTGTGCTTTTCACTCCAAATTGCATCCTATTGAATTTTCTTCTATCTACCACTCATACACTTTGTTATACACTTATTTTGCCTTCATCTATCCTTGTTTGATCAGCAACATAGGATACATGCTAGATACGAACTATAATTCAATTCTATGCAATTTCTGAAATTAACTGATTATTCTTCATTGCTACATATCGAGCCTTCCAAGCTATACCTTATACTCATCGAGTAGATCATGTCAAACCGTCCCTTACAATTGCTATACACATCACTTGAGTCAAGTTATCACGAACCAGCCACCGGTTGCACCACTTGTTTGCATTGGTAAGAACTTGTAAGAGCTTGGTAAGAGTTTGAGAGATGTGTGACTTGTTAAGCTCCAGATCCTAGTAGTTGATAGGAACATATTCTTGTAATTTGTTTCCTTATTTTCTACTAACCAGGGCAGCTTCACGGAATGATTACGAGATAGATCCACATCTTGTTCGAGCCATTGATCAGAAGCTCAAGAAAATTTGCGAGGAAGATGCACGCTTGAGACAAGCTTCTTCACCATGGGAGGTATATGATCGTGATAGTACGTCTGGTAAAACTAAAATCACTTTGCCATCTTTTGCTGGTAAATTTGATCCTGATCCTGATGCCTATATTGACTGGGAGATAGCACTAGATAAAGAATTTGAATGTTATGATTGGTCTGATAGGCAAAAGATTAGAGCTGCCACTAGTGTGTTTTATTGATGATGCAAGACTTTGGTTGAAGTATTTTGGTAGGCATGGTAGAGTGCCTCAAACTTGGAATGCATTAAAAAAACTAATGAGAGATGAATTTGTTCCTAAAAATCATGCTGATTATTTGCTAGCTAGATTGCAACGTTTAAAACAACGAAGTAGAACTGTAAGAGAATACTATCATGAATTAAAAACTTGTTTGTTGCGTTGTGGCTTAGAGGAACATGCTGAAGCTACAAAGAATAGATTCTTACATGGGCTTAATAAAAAATTCAAGACCTTCTTATTCACGAAGAATATAATTTTTTCCCTCATTTGTTTATACTTGCTTGTAAGGTTGAAAGTCAGATTGAGAAATTGAGAGAGCTTGATGATAGGAAAGATAAGAACAAACCTATATTTGTGCCTTTCTCTATGACTAACAATTTGCAGGAAGTTGAGAACCATGCTGAAGAAAAAAGTGAGCTGTGTGTTTCCACAACATGTGAGATTGAGAGCATTCAAATTGAGTGTGAGAGAGATGCACTAAAAGAAAAAGATGAGAAGATAACCATGTTCGGAGATGAAATGCTTGCTGCCCCGTTGTTTCATCATAAAGATTTGACACGTACAACACACACATTAACTAAGAAGGTCAACAAAGGTAATAACCATATTGCTGAATTTAAATGCGAAAAGGTGAGTACTTGTGAGAACTCATGTATTCAATTAGAAATTCCATGTTCTGAAATTTTTTTGCTCAATTTACACAATGTGGAATTGATTACTCATAAGGAAGTTCTTACTAGAATATCTCCTGATAACTCTTTATACTATATTATGTTCAATAATCCTATAGAGCTATCTAGTGTGATTGAGAACCTTGCTGAAATTTCATGTTTAAACTCACTAGTTAGTACTTATGCCTACACATATAAGTTTAATTTGATTGGAGATTATGGTGTAGATGACAAGTTGTATGTTTATCGAATATGCATTACATGTGACAAGCTTGCTGAACTGAAATTGCATGTTTTCGATAAACAATTTTTCGTTCCATGTCATGATTACAATGTGATGAATCTCAACAATAGTTCTTGCTGTTTAGAAAGATTTCATAAGCCTACTTATTCATCCTTTGATGTACAATCATGTACAAATGATCAGAGTAGCGCAGTTGAAGCATGGAAAGCACAAAAAAAATTTCTCCTGCATATTTGAACAACTTGATAGGGTTATGCCCTTTGATATCTTGTCTATGTCCTTAGAAAAGTCGAGGATAATTTTTTTCATGGAAGAGAAAATGATGTGCATGACAATATTACAATATATACATCTTATAGTTACTGTTGTGCTAAATGGTTTGTGCAAAACAATGAGACTGACACCATCATTGATTCAAACATATACCATGCATATGTGTTGTTCTCCTTGCTTACTACACCTTCGGATGTTATTGATGTGCTAAATAGGAGAAGTGTAGGTGACATATATATATATATACCATGCATACACCTTGGCTTCTTTGTTACCCTATTTTCAGCTTATCAAAAGCCGAGGATGGCTTTGTTTTCAAGAAGGGGAGGATGACAAGAGCATGTACCCTATGGATACAACCATATTTGCTATACTTGTTCCAATTATAAGTGCTCCTACGCATCACTTAAATTATCAGGCGAGCTCGTTTCAAAGAGATTTTACTTTATTTGATAAAGAACGTATGATATTACATAATGAGAGTCTGTTGCGTTTGTTATCATATATCAAGATTTATGATCAAGATCATGCAATATATGACACTACACATTTGTTAAAACCGAGGACGGTTTTCTGTCAAGAAGGGGAGGATGATGTGACCACGCCACCAACACATACGACCATAGCGGCTAATATCAAGATTGAACTAAAGGTGAATTCGTTTCTTCAACTTCAACATATTTTAAATGAGAATATGGTGCTACCTAATGATGAACATATATATTTTTGTAGCACCACATCACTTTGGAACCAATTGAAGCAAGGGTTCAAGTTGGACAGGTTTTGGAATCCAATTCGGCCTCCAGATCAATTCGGATTCAGCCTGACAAGCCCAACTTCAAATGTGCATAACTTTCACATACGGAGTCCGTTTGAGCTCCACGAGTACTTGTTGGAAAGCTTTTCTCGTCCTCTTTCCAATGGATCTGGTCTCATCGAAATTCCTCCTGTGCAAACCATAATCATCAAAACAAGGTGCTACGTCACCCATTTGGGCCAAATTGGGCCTTGTAATGCTTAGGCCCAAGGGGGAGGCGCCTCCCTCGCCAAGCCCGTACTGTTCACGGATTACTATTTATGTGAACAGTATCATGAATAGTACCACACTATTTTCCTTAGTTTTGTGCGGCTTTCCCACCCCTATTTAAGGAGGTTGCACCCTTCTAGTTTGCTTAGATTTCGTTTGCTTAGTTTTTCCATTGTGAAAACTCTTGTTCTTCGCTTGTGTTGACTGGACCAACCATAAACAACCTCTACGGAATCCCACCTTTTGAACTCAATATAAATATTTTCAATTTCAGATTACTTGTTATCTTGTTCTTGCGTGTTCTTTGATTGCATGCAGGAATAGACCTTCGTGGTCAGGTCAACCGCGTTCTTGGCACGGTTGATAATGACTCGGAGTGTGGTTTAGTGATTGCTTAGTGTTCTGGTCGTGACCGGTTAGAAGCCTGCATCGTCAAAGTCGTTCTCCTCCAAATCGAAGTTATCATCCTATCGGAAGATCCGGACCCCATCGCCATGGGTGGTGGAATCGGCAATGCAACGTGGCAAAGGTGGCATAGAGGAGGGCAGTGAGTGATAAAGATGGTAGGGACAAGATTACGTGTGGTGATTTAAGGTTTTGTGGGGCAGGTGGCAGTGTGCTGTGGAACATTTGATGGCGATGAAGCCACTAGGGATGGTGAAGAAGATCAGTAGCTGAGGGAATAGTAGTGGTGGGTTGGTTGAGGATTAGGCGGTTGGCACTTGCAACGAGGTGGCACATGGGAGGGGTTGGGGAAGCAGCTATTGAGAAGAGACTAGGGTTAATTAAGGGGCAGGGTGGGAATATATATGAGAGGAAGGATATTATATGGATTGTTGGATCTCAATGGGATGACTGAAAATAATGTACTTGTTTGAGAGGAGGAAATAGTCTAATCATAAATACCAGGGTATCGGTTTTACTTGTACCCACTGGTAAAAAAGGTATTGACCAAATTTTAATTGAAGCCAATTTGCAACTAATTTGGGCCAATTTGAATTAAACCATAATTCAACCGATATTTTCTGAAATTTGAATTCTGATTTGAATTTTTTGGCCAAAATCTTCCAATTACCTGCAAAATTGGTCGTAACACGCTCAGCATAAAAATTTAAAACCGGTAATGAAAACCCTAATAAATGCATATTATTTGGGCATGTTACATTGTCACAGTAATTTTCTTTTGAGAGGCAAACTGTTGTAAATATAGCGGTATAAGCATATTTGAATATTTAATTCCAGCCAAACATATCAAATGACCATATTTCCAGCACAATAAGAATGACATAAATTGCATATAAATATGAAATTCTAACTTGCCATTCATAATCATAGATATATCTAAAGAATATAACATGATTACTGCTGAAAATAAACAGCAAAATATCAATAGCAACAATGAAACCATTAAATCTAGCACAGAACAAAATAATTGTTTCATGATTGCTCTCAGAACAGAGTTGCGCAAAATCAAAGATTTTGGCCTTCTCATGCACATGTTTATTTAATCACAATTGATCCAAAAACTAAAAATCAGGATTTGAGCTCACAATCAAGTTTTCTACTGTCACAGCCGATCAAACATAGATAACAGCAGTGCAATACTTTCGGTATAAAATTGTTCACGGTCAAAACAGTAATCAACAATTAACAGGCAGTTCCAGAATGATTATAAAGCATCTAACAGCCTGGTACCATGCAATATATATATAAGAGAACCGAAAGAAATAACAGGAAGGTACTCCCCTTAATACAAAATAGCTACTGCACAGCAAGCATATACTGGAATGTGAACAAATCTAGCCAGACGAAAGCAGCATACAGGTGGACAGTAGAAAACTAAACCCTAGAGCTCAAGGTCCTAATCCAGTCCAGATCAATTTCGGACTTACAAGTTCATCACTGAGCATGTATATGCGCCCACAAGCATTCACAGCAAATCCTCAATATTTGAACAGGAATACAGAACAAGGAATACTGCAGTGAATAACAAATAGACAGTAAAACTCACAAATCGGACAATACTCAAAATTGTCCAGAAGCCGTAGGCTGCAGGAGAAATCAATTCACGCGGCAAGGCACGACAAGTCGCTCACCCAGAAAATCTATCAACCCGCTGTCACGCGCAGGTAGATGATTCACGGAGATACAATGCCGCTCTTCACTTCTCAGCCGCAACCAAGAAACGAAGTCGAGGTTCAGAGATATGCCGCACAAGACCACAAAGCACTCTGGCCAAGAGTAATCAATCACAGTAGGAACCAGCGCCGCCTCTTCTCTTTTTAAAACCCCAAGCTCACTGAATCCACACACCCAAATTAGGGTTTCACACAAGGAATCAAAGAACCGGCCTCAATTGAAGATGGCCGAAGCCATCAACTTCAGCGCAGCCCGCAGAGGAGAGGAGGAAGAACTCGAGAGAACAAAGATCGAACGGGAGTCAAGAAGCTATCCCAAACCGTGTAGCCGAGCCGGTATATGAAGGGGAGACGAGGTGAGCCGCGAGGTGGCACGAGCGGCCGGCTCCGGAGAACCCGGGCCTGCCCGCGCCCCCACCGCCGCTTCTTCCTCGCCACTCCCTCCATCTTTCCGCCGAAATCGCCAGATCCAAAAGGAGACGAACGGCCACGCCGAAACCGCACGGGAGAAGCACATCCAGGAGCGCACGGGAGCTCACGGGGAGGAGACTCAGTCTCCTCTCCTTATCCCTTCTGCCTGGTGACCGACAGGTGGGCCCAGCCCTAAAGTCCAACCGGTGGCATGAACTCAGTTGGGAAATTCCCAATATGTCCCTCTCATATACAACACAAACCACTTGTGAATGGTTGGCGCAAAAGAAGCTGAAGGCTAGAAACCATAGAGTGGCGATGATGGAGGAATACAAGGAGTTTGTGTGGAGTTGTGCAATGACTGGATGAAAAGTGTAATGGCATCTGTTAGTGATGTGCCCTAAAGGTGATCATGGAGATGATTATAACACTTTTATATGTTTATGATCTTTTCTATAATATGTTATTTTGTCCCTTAAATAAATGTATTTCCTATTGATCAACAAGTATGTGACTTGATCGTGGAACTCTTTATACATGCTTTGGTGTTATTCTAAACTATCTCAATCTTATATCATTATATAGGACAATTATGATTTATAGATAAATACATGTATTTATTGGCGATCATGTTTCATAGATCATAGATATGGGGATGTCAAATCAATAATACGGACACATATTAGAGAAGCATGACCATGAACTTTTTTAATCCAACCATATCAAGGGGCCTAGAGATATCTCTCTTGTTATATAGGAGGGGCAAAATCCATCTTGATAGGTCACATTCCTCCACATGTGGACAAAATGTGTATTTCTATATATTGTGATTTATATTCTTAAAGCTATATTTTTTTATTAAAAAGTATACATAAAATAATTAATAAAGTCATTTTAATATTTTAAATATATATAAAATACTTTTTTTACTCCCCGCGGGATCTCTATAGGGGACGGGGCCCGCGAGGAACGGAGATACAATGCCGCTCTTAACTTCTCAGCCGCAACCAAGAAACGAAGTCGAGGTTCAGAAATATGCCGCACAAGACCACAAATCACAGTAGGAACCAGCGCCGCATCTTCTCTTTTTGGGCAAAACCGCAAGCTCACTGAATCCACACACCCAAATTAGGGTTTCACACAGGGAATCAAAGAACCGGCCTCAATTGAAGATGGCTGAAGCCACCAACTTCAGCGCAGCCCGCAGAGGAGAGGAGGAAGAACTCGAGAGAACAAAGATCGAACGGGAGTCAAGAAGCTATCCCAAACCGTGTAGCCGAGCCAGTATATGAAGGGGAGACGAGGTGAGCCGCGAGGTGGCATGAGCGGCCGGCTCCGGAGAACCCGGGCCTGCCCGCGCCCCCACCGCCGCTTCTTCCTCACCACTCCCTCCATCTTTCCGCCGAAATCGCCAGATCCAAAAGGAGACGAACGGCCACGCCGAAACCGCACGGGAGAAGCACGCCCAGGAGCGCACGAGAGCTCACGGGGAGGAGACTCAGTCTCCTCTCCTTATCCCTTCTGCCTGGTGACCGACAGGTGGGCCCAGCCCTAAAGTCCAACCGGTGGCATGAACTCAATTAGGAAATTCCCAATATGTCCCTCTCATATACAACAGTCCCCACCAATTTACCAATTGGTAAAAGATGTCCAAAGTCTTGTTTAATATACAACTGTTCGACTAAGGGTACCTTTCAGGTTTGAACCCAAAGCCTAGCGATGAGGACTACGACTCTGCACAGACAAAGGAGGACTACGCCTTGATCCAATGCCTTGGTGTGAGAGTTTTCACCCAAATCACATTCTGTACAGGGCGGCTCGCCCTTTCCCTCTCGGGTTGGGACGTTCCGGTCATGTCCCCGTATCTTTCTCATGAGTGCTTAAGAAAGTATACCCTTATCTTTCTTCGATCGCGACCTCACGATCTCACTCACGTAGGTGAACTCTTCTAGGAATCCTGTAGGACGATTTCATAAGTCATATAGACCTAGAGTTCATTAAGAGCCAAAGCTCAACCTTCCATACAGACAGAGCACTGCAGCTAATGGGACCCGTTAGGTGTGCTCTTTAATCTCACACAGTTTGTTGTCCTAGTGCCTAGTTCACGGGATCTCCGATCTCCTAGGATAGGTTACCACCAATGTGAGCCTTTATACAGGTATAAGCCCCATTCCCTGTGACGCTGCTTGGATGACCTTCCGCGCTAATCCTTTAGTGAAAGGATCTGCCAAGTTCCTTTCAGACTGGATGTATTCTACATAAATAACACCCGTCTCTCTGGCATGCCTTACCGACTTAAGTCGGCGCTTTATATGTTTTGAGGACTTCATATTGTCCTTCCTACTCTTCGCCTTAACCAGAACGGTTTGGTTATCGCAGTAGGTCAAAATAGCTGGAATAGGTTTTTCCAGTACAGGTAGGTCAGAAAGGAGTTCTCGAATCCATTCTGCCTCTACAGCCGCTGAATCAAGCGCTACCAATTCAGCCTCCATAGTGGACCGTGTAATAATAGTCTGTTTAGAAGACTTCCATGACACGGCCCCACCTGCTAGAGTGAATACATAACCACTCGTAGCCTTCATGTCATCCGAGTCACTGATCCAGTTAGAATCACTGAATCCTTCCAAGACTGCAGGATGACCAGAATAGTGTATTCCCAAATTAGAATTTCCCTTCAAGTATCTTAGTACTCTTTCTAGTGCTATCCAATGATCATCTCCTGGATTGGACGTATAACGACTCAATCTGCATACAGCATATGAGATGTCTGGCCTCGTTGCACTAGTTAAGTACATCAGGGATCCTATGATCTGAGAATATTTAAGTTGATCCTTCCCATGCCCGGTGTTCTTATGTAGCTTTGCATTTGGATCATAGGGTGTAACTGCTGGCTTACAGTCCTTAAACCCAAATCTGGTTAGGACTTTATCCACATAATGGGACTGCGAAAGAGTAATCCCATTCTCACCCTTTATAAGCTTAATGTTTAAGATAACATCAGCTTCACCCAGATCTTTCATATCAAAATTCTGGGAAAGGAAAGACTTTGTATTATTGATCACATCAATGTTGGTCCCAAATAGCAGTATGTCATCTACGTAAAGACATAGAATGACACCTTCGCCCCCATTAAACCGATAGTAGACACATTTATCGGCTTCGTTTACACAAAAGCCGACCGACGTCATCGTACTATCGAATTTCTCATGCCATTGCTTAGGAGCTTGCTTTAGTCCATACAAAGATTTAATCAATCGACATACTTTCCTTTCTTTCCCCTCAACCACAAATCCTTCAGGCTGTTGCATATAAATCTCCTCATCCAACTCTCCGTTTAGAAAAGCGGTCTTTACATCCATTTGATGTACTAGGAGTTTGTATGCAGCGGCTAGCGCTAAAAGCAATCGAATTGTGGGTAAACGGGCCACAGGAGAGTATGTATCAAAATAGTCTTCACCTTCTTTTTGCGTGAAACCTTTAGCCACTAATTGGGCCTTGTACTTTTCAATAGTACCATCAGGTCTGCGCTTTCTTTTAAAGATCCACTTGCAACCTACTGGCTTACAACCAGGCGGGAGAACTGCAATTTCCCAAGTTCCGTTAGCAATGATGGAATCCATCTCGCTACGGACTGCCTCCTTCCAGTAATCCACATCCGGAGATGCGTATGCCTCTGAAAGGGTTCGTGGTTCATCATCCACGACATAAGTGACAAAGTCATCCCCAAGTGACTTCTCGGTCCTCTGTCTCTTACTCCTCCTCAATTCCAAATCTGGAGCGGTGTTATCCACACTAGGAGAAATAGAGAGATCATCTATGCCGACATGTCCACTGTCTTCATTCGGTCTCATAGGAAACACATGCTCAAAGAATGTCGCATCATGAGATTCCATCACTATATTAGTAGCGATGTCACTCACCTCGGATTTGACCACTAGAAATCTATAAGCTGTGCTATTAATAGCATATCCTAGAAAGACACAATCAACGGTCTTAGGACCAAGCTTCCTTTTCTTCGGCAACGGCACATGCACTTTTGCAAGGCATCCCCACGTTCGAAAATAGGATAAGTTGGGTTTTCTCTCCTTCCATCCTTCATAGGGTGTTTCCTCCTGATTGCGAGGTGGAACCCTATTCAGGACATAGTTAGCTGTGAGAATTGCCTCACCCCACCAATAGTCCGACATACCTGAACTCTGAAGCATGGCGTTAACCAAGTCACAAAGAGTTCGGTTCTTCCTTTCGGCTATTCCATTAGATTGGGGTGAGTATGGTGGAGTAACTTCATGAATTATTCCACTTTCTTCACAGAATTGGGAGAACTCATGTGAGACGTACTCACCGCTTCGGTCCGACCTTAACCGTTTGATTTTCTTTTCTAGTTGATTTTCAACTTCAGCTTTATAGATTTTAAAGTATTCAAGTGCTTCATCTTTCGACTTAAGTAGATAAATATAGCAATACTTAGTCGCATCATCTATGAGAGTTAAGAAATATCGTTTGCCACCTTTCGTTAATATTCCATTCATCTCACAAAGATCAGAGTGGATTAGTTCAAGTGGAGAAGTGCTTCGCCCTTCAACGCTATGAAAAGGTTTTCGGGGCTGCTTAGCTTGCACACACACTTCGCACCTTGAACCCTTCTCATAACTGTAGCTTGGAATTAAACTCATCTTACTTAACCGCGTAATGGCTTCAAAATTAACATGACACAACCGTGAATGCCAAATATCATGAACTTTATTGCAATGGGAAACATTGTAAACGTTTACATTATTCAAATCAAGAATGGATAAGCGGAACATGCCTCCGCTATCATAGCCTTTGCCCACAAAATTACCAAACTTAGTCAAAATGACTTTATTTGATTCAAACACAAGCTTTATTCCTTGCCTACATAACATTGACCCGCTAAGAAGATTGCGCGTCATCGCAGGCACGTACAGCACGTCTCTTAGGATGAGTGTTTTGCCCGAAGTAAGCTTCAGGCAAACCTGTCCAATCCCACGTACTGTTGCGGCGGCTCCGTTGCCCATTAGGACGGATCCACCACCTTCACCCTGAAATGAAGAGAAACAAGATCGATCAGCACATATATGTCTAGTAGCACCTGTATCAATCCACCAATCAATAGATGGACTTGCCATAAAGGCCATAGGTACGTACTCATCTGAGCTGGTACTCGCCAGCGCGACATGAACCTCAGCCTTGTGGCTCTTGTGCTGACCCGGAGATGGACCTTTGCCCTTCCGATTGCGGCAATGATTGGCCTTATGGCCAGCCTCACCGCAAACGAAGCAGAAGATGTCCTCCTTCTTCTTCTTCATTTTCTTAGGCTGTAGCTTGACTTGGGGCTGACTCTTGAACTTGGGTTTCCCAGGTCCTCCACCATTCTTAAGTTGAACTTGATGAGCCTGAACTTGAGCCTTTCCCGAGCCGTCACCGGCTCTAGCACGCTCCTCGACATTAATAGCAGCTGACAGCTCATTGAGCGTCAAGCGCTCCTTTATATGTCTCCGAGCGGTCACAAAGTCACGCCACGAGGGCGGTAACTTAGCCAAAATGACATTGACTTGAAACTTCTCAGGCAGAGCGCAGTCGTACTGACATAAGTCACGTACATGGAGTTGAAGCTCATGGAGCTGCTCCATCACCGACCGGCCCTCAACCATCTTGTAGTTCAAGTAATTGGCTGTAACAAAGGACTCATTTCCATTATCTCCCTCGGAGTATTTCTCCTCGAGCTCATCCCAAAGTTGTTTGGCATTAGTGAAGTTGACATAGACGTCAAACAAGCGATTAGACAGGATGGCCAGCAAACGGGCTAAGACTGCATTATTAGCATCTTCCCATTTCATCGTCTCAGGGATCTCCAGCGGAAACGCCGGTGGATTTGAGATGATCCAGAAGAGCTTAAGGTCAGTCAGCCAAAGTTTTGCCTTTGCCTGCCAGCGCTTGAAATTGACTCCGTCAAACACTTCAGGTTTCACGACATCAGATGAGGAAGCCATTTCTTTCAATATAGATTTTCTGGATTGTTGTAAATATAGCGGTATAAGCATATTTGAATATTTAATTCCAGCCAAACATATCAAATGACCATATTTCCAGCACAATAAGAATGACATAAATTGCATATAAATATGAAATTCTAACTTGCCATTCATAATCATAGATATATCTAAAGAATATAACATGATTACTGCTGAAAATAAACAGCAAAATATCAATAGCAACAATGAAACCATTAAATCTAGCACAGAACAAAATAATTGTTTCATGATTGCTCTCAGAACAGAGTTGCGCAAAATCAAAGATTTTGGCCTTCTCATGCACATGTTTATTTAATCACAATTGATCCAAAAACTAAAAATCAGGATTTGAGCTCACAATCAAGTTTTCTACTGTCACAGCCGATCAAACATAGATAACAGCAGTGCAATACTTTCGGTATAAAATTGTTCACAGTCAAAACAGTAATCAACAATTAACAGGCAGTTCCAGAATGATTATAAAGCATCTAACAGCCTGGTACCATGCAATATATATATAAGAGAACCGAAAGAAATAACAGGAAGGTACTCCCCTTAATACAAAATAGCTACTGCACAGCAAGCATATACTGGAATGTGAACAAATCTAGCCAGACGAAAGCAGCATACAGGTGGACAGTAGAAAACTAAACCCTAGAGCTCAAGGTCCTAATCCAGTCCAGATCAATTTCAGACTTACAAGTTCATCACTGAGCATGTATATGCGCCCACAAGCATTCACAGCAAATCCTCAATATTTGAACAGGAATACAGAACAAGGAATACTGCAGTGAATAACAAATAGACAGTAAAACTCACAAATCGGACAATACTCAAAATTGTCCAGAAGCCGTAGGCTGCAGGAGAAATCAATTCACGCGGCAAGGCACGACAAGTCGCTCACCCAGAAAATCTATCAACCCGCTGTCACGCGCAGGTAGATGATTCACGGAGATACAATGCCGCTCTTCACTTCTCAGCCGCAACCAAGAAACGAAGTCGAGGTTCAGAGATATGCCGCACAAGACCACAAAGCACTCTGGCCAAGAGTACTCAATCACAGTAGGAACCAGCGCCGCCTCTTCTCTTTTTAAAACCCCAAGCTCACTGAATCCACACACCCAAATTAGGGTTTCACACAAGGAATCAAAGAACCGGCCTCAATTGAAGATGGCCGAAGCCATCAACTTCAGCGCAGCCCGCAGAGGAGAGGAGGAAGAACTCGAGAGAACAAAGATCGAACGGGAGTCAAGAAGCTATCCCAAACCGTGTAGCCGAGCCGGTATATGAAGGGGAGACGAGGTGAGCCGCGAGGTGGCACGAGCGGCCGGCTCCGGAGAACCCGGGCCTGCCCGCGCCCCCACCGCCGCTTCTTCCTCGCCACTCCCTCCATCTTTCCGCCGAAATCGCCAGATCCAAAAGGAGACGAACGGCCACGCCGAAACCGCACGGGAGAAGCACATCCAGGAGCGCACGGGAGCTCACGGGGAGGAGACTCAGTCTCCTCTCCTTATCCCTTCTGCCTGGTGACCGACAGGTGGGCCCAGCCCTAAAGTCCAACCGGTGGCATGAACTCAGTTGGGAAATTCCCAATATGTCCCTCTCATATACAACACAAACCACTTGTGAATGGTTGGCGCAAAAGAAGCTGAAGGCTAGAAACCATAGAGTGGCGATGATGGAGGAATACAAGGAGTTTGTGTGGAGTTGTGCAATGACTGGATGAAAAGTGTAATGGCATCTGTTAGTGATGTGCCCTAAAGGTGATCATGGAGATGATTATAACACTTTTATATGTTTATGATCTTTTCTATAATATGTTATTTTGTCCCTTAAATAAATGTATTTCCTATTGATCAACAAGTATGTGACTTGGTCGTGGAACTCTTTATACATGCTTTGGTGTTATTCTAAACTATCTCAATCTTATATCATTATATAGGACAATTATGATTTATAGATAAATACATGTATTTATTGGCGATCATGTTTCATAGATCATAGATATGGGGATGTCAAATCAATAATACGGACACATATTAGAGAAGCATGACCATGAACTTTTTTAATCCAACCATATCAAGGGGCCTAGAGATATCTCTCTTGTTATATAGGAGGGGCAAAATCCATCTTGATAGGTCACATTCCTCCACATGTGGACAAAATGTGTATTTCTATATATTGTGATTTATATTCTTAAAGCTATATTTTTTTATTAAAAAGTATACATAAAATAATTAATAAAGTCATTTTAATATTTTAAATATATATAAAATACTTTTTTTACTCCCCGCGGGATCTCTATAGGGGACGGGGCCCGCGAGGAACGGGGGCGCGTTGCGCCCAATCAAGCTTCGTGGGGTGAGACGGGGGAAGCTTTGCGGGAATTAGAGTGGGGGCACGGAGCTGCCGCCGTGCGTTGCCATCCCTACGCCTGCCTGCGTCACGCATGAGCATGATGCATGGATTGCTGGAAGCAACCGATTGAGCCTGTACCGCAGCTGCTGCATCTCTCTACCCTCCCTGATCATCTCATCTCCTTTCATCTCACCCGTGTTCTGACGTCCACACTTCACTCCTCTACCTCCTTTTCCTCCGTGCCTACCGAGATACGGGGGAAGACAAAGCAAGAAGGTTTGAGATTGCACAATTTAGGCACTTCACTAGCAGGAATTATTCTTTTGCAAAAGCTTATTGAATTCCAAGCATTATCTTATTTTTTTATTGTTACTAACTGAATGCCCGTGCGTTACTACAGATTTTTAAATTTTATCATACTACATGTTTTAAAACTTACGGGTAGTAAAATTTTTTAAAATATGCATACAAACATGTTCTAAAATTTTTTAAATCCGTCAAGTAAGTTGGAAGCCGTCGATCACACCTCATGGTCATAAGTTAGAAAACATCGACCACGCCTCGTGGTCGTAGGTCGGGAGCCCTCGAGCACACCTCGTCGTCGTAAGTCAGAAGCTGTCGACCATCGCGTGTGATCATAGGTCGGGAGTAGTCGACGATCAATCGTGGTCCTTGTTGTGGTTATGGACCAAACAGAGATAAAGAGTATAGTAGTGGACAGTTAGGTGAGCAATGCTTGGGGGCTTCCCCATGGCCTAGATGGCTTATATATATTCATATGGGGAGTGTATTACAATTATGTCCTTACACCCAAGTATCCCTCTCAAGGGTATTTATGTCATTATACTATTTTCGGCTAGCCTCAGGATATGCTAGCTATGCCCTCTGAAAACAAGCAAGATCACATATATATACACAGGACAATCATTACATAAATCACACAGATGAATGAAATAATACAAGCAGATCACACACACACACATATAGCATGACAATCATTACACAGATCTCACAAATGTATTAAATTGAATGAATTGTTTGATTACAATTGAATCCAGTGTTTCAACATCTAATAACCATTGCCGGGGTGGAACTCTCCAATCTTATTTATGACCTCTGCTAGCAAGAATTGGGAGAGGTTTCCATGAATTTCGATGAGTTCGATACAAGAATTGAGCATTGTGCAGAGCCTCGCCCTTGGTCGGGCGTTGCAAGCGGCTCACGCCCGTGAGCGGGGGGCGCTAGAGGACCGGTTGTGCGCTGCCAAAGAGGCTCTTCGCACGGCCGAGGAGGCCCACTCCACCAAGGACGACCGCATCCGACTCTTGGAGGCGGAGCGTGCGAAGGCGATTTCGGACACCGAGGCGCTCATGGCGGCGGCGCAGCGAGTGGCCGCCAAGGAGCATGACAGCTTGCTCCACTCTTGGAGGCAGAGCGTGCGAAGGCGATTTCGGACACTGAGGCGCTCGTGGCGGCGGCGCAGCGAGTGGCCGCCAATGAGCGTGACAGCTTGCTCCAACAAATCGCTGCACGCACCATTCGTCTCGCTGTCCGGGTTTTGCATGAATGAATCTGGGACTACATCGGGGAGACCGCGGCAAAGGTAGAGCTACGGCAGACCATGCACGGCGAGGGGAACTTCGACCGGTGCCTTGATGAAGTCTCGCGGCATGACGAAGGCGGTGCCGCCGCCGCGAGGCATGGCGCGAACACACAGGTGTGATGCCGGGGTTCTAGTGTGTAGGCGTGCGTTGCAATGTATGCGTTCCCCCCTTTTTCTTATGAATAAAGTGGAAATTGCCCCATGTTCTGACCGCATGTATCGTTGTGCTCCGGGCAGTTGCTTAATAGGGACCAGTTGCTAGTCCTCGACCTCGTAACCCAACGTCATCTTCGGCACTGGCGGGGGCTGAGGATTCGCTGGACTTTTGGGCGGCCCAGGCTTCAGCGGGCGAGGCTCCGGCGCGGGAGTATATCAAGGTGGAGCTAGACGAGTAGCGGTCCTGGATGCTCGAGGATGCTTATGCACTAGGTCTTTGGGGATGTTGAGCGCCGAACGCCTTTGTAAACATTCATGTGAAGGATTGAAGATGGCAACAGAGGGGGGTGAATGGTGCCTTTAAAAATCGCCTCGAAGTATCCACACGTTTTTCATCTCTGATAGCTATAGAAGCTATGAAAAAGAGGATACATGCTCACTAAAACTGAAGCAATTTAGACTTTGGCCGAAAACTGTCACAACCAGAAACTAGCAAACTTGAAACAGACTAATCAATGGACTGCACAGTGATTTGACCGAACGACTCACAAAGGAAACAACTAAAATAGCAGCAGTAGACCAAAGGCAAGGACTGAACAATTTAGTCTACTGGCTGTGACTGAGGGGCCGAGTACCATCTTGATTTCAGAAAAAGAGCTTAGATGAAAACAGATGCTAAAGAGCTGAAACGGCAAACAGAGAAAGGACACAACTGAAACTACAAGACAGAAAACTATCGGCACAGGAGGACCTGGAATCGGCTTGCAATAACTAAAAATAAATAGCCAAACTAGAAACTGAATGCCGCCCTAAAATCTGAAGACTAAATCTTATTGCCAATGGAAAACAAAAAACAGAGAAGAAATGTAGACCGAGTGAAAACAAGTGTTGCGGCTGCACTGTAATTGCTAACATGCTGCAGACCGAAATGGACTGCTGTCTGAACAGTAAACAGGGCAGAAAATGCAATACCGAGCAGCTGATAACTGAAGAAACACACTACTCGGCACAGCAAAACAGGAGCAGAAAATGCAGAGCAACAGCTGGCCGAAAACGACTGCAGTAAAGGAATTTTTGACAGCAGAACCGAATAGCAAAAATGCAGAAAACTGCAGCAGCCGAATGCAGGGACAGAGCAGGCCGAAAAGACTGAAGACTCTGTAAATACTGCAGACTACTGAAAATCAAGGAAATTCTTTGATTCTTACTCCTCTTCTCCTGACAAGAGTGTAAGACTACAATCCAAATAGCAAGAGGACCTTAGGGGGAAAGGAAATGCAGATTTAGAACAATTATAAGCAAAAATTACTCTTTTTGCCAAAAGAAACAACAGGAAAGGATAAAAACCAAATCGCTCATCAAACTCAAATCCTTTCTCAAGAATCTTTGAAATCAGTAGGGAGATGTTCTCTCAACTAGAAATCACAAGCCTAGAGCTACCCTTTCACTAAGACACAAGAGAATCAAAGGTGCTCTGGCATCAAACCCTAATTCTTGCCAAAACAGAGGAAGCATTAGAAAAGCAATCTTTCAGAGAGAACGTTACTAAAGAAATCTTTGCTTTTGGAAGTAGACCAGCCAAGAGGCTTTTGAGATGATTTCCATTTCAAAGCATAAGATTCTGCAACTACTTCAACCAAGAAACTCTAATTAACCGAAAAGAAAGAAACACAAAGATCAGAGGACCAAACCAAAACACAGGAGAAAAAGTTCAATCCATCTCAAACTAGAGGCATCTCAGATTGATACAAAGAGAGGAATGATTACACAAGGATTCTACACCCATTTCTCACTACATGGTTCTCCCAACTCACTCTATTGGAGATGTTCTCTCGTGAGCTCACTTGCTTGTCATACCACAGCTCACAAAAACACTCCAGAACCACCTCGCCTAAATAGAATAGCTCACATCCTCATATAGAAAATCAAGAAGTGCAGTCCCAACTCCATTCCATGACTCTCGCACATATGAGGAATTAAGTCAAAGTCTCCTCACCAGATTACACAGCCAATGAGACAAAGCCCATTCACATGCACAGGAAAAATGGAGGGAAAATGACAATTCCACTCCAAACCCTAAACTCTCTACTGCGATCCACTAACGGGTCTCCAACCCGTTATCTACAACTGAATCCGCTTCCGTTTTGCAGCCTCGCGCATTTTACCGAAATGCCCCTGCCGCACCTTCCCAGAAGTTTCCTCCTCGCACGACCGCACCCGGCATCCAGACCGTTTGGACCTCAGCTCCTCCCTGAGCCTAGTCCTGGTCCTTCTCGCCGTTGTCCGTTGTGTCCACCTCCGGTAGCTCCTGCTCCGGTTCCTCGTCTCCCGGCTCGCAACCACCTTAGCAGCCTTGATCATCTTCGGCATCTCCGACCGTCTGGACCTCAACACCTCCTGTGCCTAGTCCCGGTCCTCCCACGCCTCACCATGACCTAGCTCCAAAGTCCTGCAGTCACACAGACAAGCAAACCATTACATAACATCGCACGAAACAGCATAATCAACATTAGCAGCAATGAAACATACTCAAACACAAAATAGCCCGAACGACCGATCGAGAAAAAGAACCAGTGTCCTAAAACACCTCCGACCGTGTTCGACCAGGTCCAACCGAACCGAACCACGCCACGCACCGACTTGGCGCGAACCGACCAAATCAAACTCAAACTTTGCAGAAACTGAGTCAATTACACAACACAAACAAGGGGACACCTCCACATGGTCTCTCATCATGTACAAACGCAGTAAAGATTGGTCAAAATATGTGTCCCCGCCGCTTTTCATGATCACGGCTGTCTCCGATTAACTCGTAGGACTTGGTACCTCGTACTCGCGCTTCGTAGCCAAGGTACATGATCGAGCGCCCCGTCAACCACCCTTCGAAATGGTGGCAGCGGAGCTGGCGCCTAGTCGAAGTAGACATGCGTGCGCTCCGTCCCCTGCCCTTCGAAACGGTGGCAGCGGAGCTGGCGCCTAGTCGAAGTAGACGTGCGAGCGATGTGTCCCCTATCCTTCAAAGTGGTGGTGGCGGAGCCGGTGCCTAGCCAAAGTAGACGCGCGAGCACTCCGTCCTCTACCCTTCGAGGTGGTGGCAGCGGGGCTGGCGCCTAGTCAAGTAGACGCGCGAGCGCTCCGTCCCCTACCGTTCGAAATGGTAGCAGTGGAGCTGGCGCCTAGTCGAAGTAAACGCACGAGCGCTCCGTCCCCTACCCTTCGTGGTGGTGGCAGCGGGACTGGCGCCTAGCCGAAGTAGACGCGCAAGCACTCTGTCCCCTACCATTCAAAATGGTGGCGGCGGAGCTGGCGCCTTGCCGAAGTAGACGCGCGAGCGCTCCATCCCCTACCCTTCAAAATGGTGGCGGTGGAGCTGGCGCCTAGCCGAAGTAGATGCACGATTGCTCTGTCCCCTACCCTTCAAAATGGTGGCAGCGGAACTGGCGCCTAGCCGAAGTAGACGCACAAGTGCTCTGTCCCCTACCCTTCGAAATGGTGGCGGCGGAGCTACTACCTAGCCGAAGCAGATGCGCGAGCGCTCCATCTCCTACCCTTCGAAGTGGTGGCGGCGGAATTGGCACCTAGCCGAAGTAGACGCACGAGCGCTCCGTCCCCTACCCTTCGAAGTGGTAGCGGCGGAGCCAGCGCCTAGTCGAAGTAAACGTGCAAGTGCTCCGTCCCCTACCCTTCGTGGTGGTGGCAGCGGGGCTGGCGCCTAGCCAAAGTAGACACGCGAGCGCTCCGTCCCATACCCTTCGAAATGGTGGCGGCGGAGCTGGTGCCTAGCCGAAGTAGACGCGCGAGCACTTCGTCCCCTACCCTTCGAAGTGGTGGTGGCAGAGCTGGCACCTAACCGAAGTAGACGCACGAGCGCTCCATCCCCTACCCTTCGAAGTGGTAGCGGTGGAGCCAGCACCTAGTCGAAGTAGACGTGCAAACGCTCCGTCCCCTACCCTTCGAGGTGGTGGTAGCTGGGCTAGTGCCTGGTCGAAGTAGATGCGTGAGCGCTCCGTCCCTTACCATTCGAAATGGTGGCGGTGGAGCTGGCGCCTAGTCGAAGTAGACGCGCGAGCGCTCCGTCCCCTACCCTTCGAGGTGGTGGCGGTAGAGCCGGCGCCTAACCGAAGTGCACCCCTCATGCCGTGCACCCACTGATACGAAGGCGCTTGGGCAACGACTGCCGCTCTCGCACTGAGTTTGGAGGAAATGAAGTCCTCCAGATCCCAACCGAGCAGGCTCATCCCACGAAGGCTGACCCGAGAGCGGGGTTGCTTCCCGGCGCTGTCTTCTGCATACAAGAAGCGAAGGAGTGGGGCGTGAGTGCTGCTTGGTGTCCCATCACACATGCGTACGCAGGGAAGTCCGCATGTGACGACTTCCGCATGTTCCATTTACATCACGGAGTGCGCACGGGGACAACATCCGCGCATCTTATTTATATTCCGTAGAGTGCGCGCGGAGACAAGCCTCCGCTGTGTCTTATTTATACTCCGTAGAGTGTATAGGGACAACATCCACATCTTATTTATACTCCGTAGAGTGCGCGCGGAGGCGAGCCTCTGCTGTGTCTTATTTATACTCCGTAGAGTGCGCACAGAGGCAAGCCTCCACTGCGTCTTATTTATACTCCGTAGAGTGCGGACGAAGGCAAGCCTCTGCTGCATCTTATTGGTACTCCGTAGAGTGCGTGCAAAGGCAACATCCGCGCCTTATTTATACTCCGTAGAGTGCGCAGGGACAACATCCGTGTCTTATTTATACTCCGTAGAGTGCGGGTGGAGGCAAGCCTCCGCTGTGTCTTATTTATACTCCGTAGAGTGCGCGCGGAGGCAACATCCGCGTCTTATTTACACTCCATAGAGTACGCAGGGACATCATCCGCGTCTTATTTATACTCCATAGAGTGCGCGTAGGGACAACATCCACGTGTCTTTTTTATACTCCGTAGAGTGCATGTAGAGGCGTCCCCCACGTGTCTTATTTTATACTCACGAAGAGTGAACGTGTTTACCGCATGTCTTTGTTTATACTCACGGGGAGTGCGCGCGTTTATCACATGTCTTTGTTTATACTCACGGGGAGTGCGCGCATTTACCGCATGTCTTTATTTATACTCACGGGGAGTACGCGCGTTTACCACGTGTCTTTGTTTATACTCACGGAGAGTGCGTGCGTTTACCGCATGTCTTTGTTTATACTCACGGGAGAGTGCACTCGTTTACTGCATGTCATTGTTTATACTCATAGAGAGTGCGCGCATTTACCGCATGTCTTTGTTTATACTCACAGAGAGTGCGCGCGGAGGTGAGCCTCCGCGCGTCTTTGCACAAAATAAGACAAGCTTTGCAAACGGTGGACTTTATTAATCTCCTGTTTGCGCGGGTGAGCGATTACAAAAGACAGGATACTAACCACGAACCGCTCGAGGATGAGAATGGCAGCGACTGCAGTTGCTGTGACGGTGAGGTAGGGCACGAGGGGAGCCTCTAGTGCTCTTAGGAATCTCGGTGGACCTTGAAGTGTGGGCCTTGGGCACCAAGCTCTATGCGTCGGGCGATGTCTTGGTCACCGCAGGTAGTGATGATACCTTGCGGGCCCGGGAGCTTCATGCATAGAAAGTCGTGGTGTGGGACTATCTCGAAGGAGTTGAGGGTTGGGCGCCCCAACATGGCGTTGTACAGATACGAGATATCGACGATGTTGAAGGTGACGTCTTCGCTCCTCGCGTTGTCGCCCTGGCCAAAGGAGACCTGCAGGCATATCTGGCCCAACGCCCTCAGCGGCTGACCTCCGAAGCCCTGTAATGGGATTCCCGACGGGCCTAAGCGACTTCGGGGGATCCCCATTTGGTCAAAGGCCGCTGCGAACAAGATGTTCGCGGAGCTTCCTCTATCGACTAGGATGCGCTTAACGTCGCAACCCGGGATGGCGGCCTGGATGACCAGGGGATCTTGGTGAGGGAACTCCATGCCCTCGTCGTCAGCGGGTGTGAAGGTAATTTTGTGCTGCGCCCAGTCCGGCGGTGCCTGCGCCGGGTATGCTGCCATGTGGTGTAGCCTCCGCGTGTAGGCCTTCTACTGCCGCGCCGAGGTGAACTCCAGTGAGGAGCCCCCAGAGATGACGTTTATAACCCAGTGTTGGGCTCCCTCTGGGATTGAATCCGCAGGGGGCCTTCCTGGGGTTGCTGCACGTGGGCTTGAATCCGCAAGGGGCCCTCCTGGGGCTGCAGCCCGTGATCTTGGATCCGCATGGGGCCCTCCAGGGGTTGTTGGACGTGGGCCACAACGGGCGGCCACACCTCGAGGGTTCTAACCCTGGTGATGCTTTGACGAAGCGCCGCAATGGTGGTGCGTGCACACGTGTCGTGGCCACCTCGACCATGCACCTCGAACCACTGGCCATAGGGCTGGTCTTCTTGTTTTGCACGGGGCCTATCGTCGCAGCCTCAGTCGCACCCCCGCCCCCGACCGCGACCGGCGTGGGCGCTGTCTTTGGAGCCGCCCTCAATGTCGAAGATGTAGCAGGCTCTCCGGGACTTGTGTTGGCCATGCTTGGGCTTGTTGCTCGACGAGTCCTTGTGCTGGGCGTCCTTGCGCTTAGGAGCATCCTTCGAGGGCTCTTGCTTGCGCTTGCCCTTCGAGGAGACTTCCTTCGGCGAGTCTCCGTTCTTCGTCGAGCCCTCCACCTAATTGGGTCGGAGTCGTTGCCTTGGCGCCGTCGCGCATCCCCCTCCGCCCTCGCATACTCTTCGTGGGACACGACTGGAGGTAGGGACATCGCGGCTATCCGCCCGCTCTGGCGTGGGCTCCGTTGCGACCACCGGTGGGACTTGTTGGCTCCGAGCCTCTTGTATATCCCGCATGGCTCCGCAGAGGTCCACCAACTCCCACTGCAGTGTGGCGATGGCCATTAACAGAGCGTTCTCCACCGCCGTCGAGGTTGTGGTAGTTGGGGCAGAGGGTTGCACCGTCGGGCTGGCAGCAACCATGGCTTGCACTCCAGAACCGCTCGTCATGTCGGTGCGGTGGGCTCCGGAGTCAGTGGTGGGGCCGACGACGGGACCGGTGCTGCCGCCCAGGCCCCTTGCCGCTCCCTCACCGGGCGCGGTGGCAGCGGTCGTGGTGCATGGGCCTCGGCGTCAGCACTCCCAGCGGCCCGCTCGGTACCCGTGCCGACTGTCGTGCTAGCGGTTGGGATGACCGTCACGCCATGAGCGTCGGGGTCGACAGTCGCGGTGCCGGCGCTGCCGCCCGCACCCGTAGGTGCGGCGCTATCGCCCGCACCAGAGGGCGATGCGTCGTCGGGCGCTTCTTTCATGCTCCTCTTCTTTTTCGCCACTGCTGATGATGAAGCCTTCTTTGGTACCATCCTTCTTCAGGTCTTGGAGCTTGCTCTCGTCGCTCCCCACGGACGGCGACAACTGTTGTGGTTACAGACCAAACAGAGAGATGGTAGTATGGTAGTGGAGAGTTAGGTGAGCAATGCTTGGGGGTCCTTCCCCATGGCCTGGATGGCCTTATATATATTCACATGGGGAGAGTTTTACAATGATGTCCTTACACCCAAGTGTTCCTCTCAAGGGCACTTATGTCATTATACATGTCCCATTTTGGGCTTTACAACCTTCTAACAGGCCGGCTGGGCTTAGGTGGGGGCCACCCCTGCAACACTTTGGATCATCACGTCGTGTTCTCCACAACTGACATATCATTACCTTTCAGAAGATTGGCCACAGTCACATCAGTGGTATCAGGACAAATGTTGCTTGTTAGGAAATCACAATTTTTCCCTTTCAAATTAGTTGTTGTTCATCGTCCTAAAACTCCAGAAAATTTGTCCCACAAAAAAATATTTTGTTCGTCGTGTTCTTCTATTGTACCTTCACCCTTTGTGCCCATGAATTTTCCGTTCTTGGTTTCACGTTGTTGAATTTGTGTCCTTTGTCGAAGTCATATTCTTGGTCTCTAGTCATCACCCTCTACTGTCCTAATTCTTGTCTGCACCACCTCATTCCTTTTGTTTTGACTGCAGTCTTGAAACCGAACCCTACATCACCTCTTTTTCATCTAGGTCTTGCAAGCCTCCTGTGAATCAGTAGCCACATCTAGCCCTCCGTTCTTCATCCGCAATCCTATTGCTAGCGCACCCTAATCATTGTTTGGGTTGCACAATTTGCGAAATAGGGATGCTTAGCCCTAAACCAAAGAGAGCTGTGAAGTGTGCAGAAAACTCTAGATTGCACATCGTTTAGTAAAACGGGCATAATTTTGCATACAAGCTCTGATTTGGGCATAATGTTTTTGAAAGATAATTTTGACACCGACGCTTTGAAAACTACACAGCTTTGCTTTGTAGCCCAGGTGACCTCCAAAATTTGATTGTTTTCATGCTGTTTTGAGGCCCACAAGTTTTAGCACCTGTTCTTGCTGATCTGTCATCATCCAGTTTGAGACTTTCATGATTCCAATTTCTACCATTCTTGTGTTCAGAATCTTTTTCTCAATGTTTGCTGTAATATATGGAAAAAAGAGAACAAAAAAGAAGCAAAAAGAGAGAAAGAAAGAAGCAATCAGATTTGCTAGCATCCCTTGAATCCTTTGTGCTTTGTCCTTTGTTTCCGCCTGCATTGTGCTAGGGGCTAGGGACACATGTAGACCAACAACTGTGACAAGTACTTTGGACCCTTACTCAGCTTTGCTAATTGGGTTATGATTTTTGCTAATCCTTGCTATTGTATTGTGCTTTCCGAGCTCCACCTACTCTTGATCAGAACAAGTCTCACTTGCAATCATATCCACGCTTGACACATTATCACAAACTAGCCACCAATTGTACCACCTGCTTCATTGGTAAGAACACTTGTAAGAGCGTGGTAAGACGCGTGAGGGTGTGTGATTCTACTTTCCACCACCTAGTAGTTGATAGGGATAATACCTTTGTGTTGCCTTTTGTCTTCTACTAACCATGACAGGTGAGACGTCTGATGAGAAAGAGTGTGTTTTCAAGGGAGATCTCATGACGATCTTGGATGAATAATGCACTACTATTTATGAGGACATAGATAGGAAGCTTCATCTACTACAGCTACATTGTAGCGATCAATCAATGATAGTATTATAGCGCTTACTACACGCCTTGAAAGTATGGTGAATTGGCCACCAAACAATGGACGCGAGTATGATCATGATGTAGCCCAAGATCTTGAGGTAGGAGATGATAATGAGAGGTGAGACCGTGACGCCAGTGCTACTCTTGGTGCCCAAGATGCATGTCAATGGCATCGCCTACATCACAACTGTCACGATATGGGAGGTAATAATTTTCAGCACCATAATGCTCGTGTTAATGATGACCCATTTGCTAAAGTTAAGTTTACCATACCGTCTTTTGCGAGTGTTTATGATGCTGAAACTTATCTAGATTGGGAGATGACGGTTGAACAAAAATTTAATGCCCATCTAGTTCTTGGAGTGCATACAGTCAAACTAGCTACTAGTGAATTGAAAGATTTTGCTATCATTTGGTGGAATCAAGTAGTTTATTCTGACTTAACACTAGATACATGGGATAGATTGAAGGTAGCTATACGTGCTAGATTTATTCCTCCTGCCTTTAAACGTGATATGCATAAGAAATTGCAACACTTAGATCAAGTTAATAGATCTATTGAGGAATATAATCAAGAACTACAAATAGGCATGATACGTTGTGGTGTTATTGAGGATGTGGAGGTAAGATGGCTTGCTTTTATAGGGGCTTAAGGCATGAAATTTAGGACATAATTGATTACAAAGAGTATAATGATATCTATAGGTTGTTTCAGCTTGCTTGTTTGGCAGAAAAGGAATTGTAGGGTAGGCAACAAAGGACAAGGAGCAACTTTGGAAGTACGTCTACATTGATATTGACACCGGGGCAAGCCAAGATAGCCCCACCTCCTATGTTTTGGTCTGCTGCCCCCCTCCGTGAGTAGGGCGTGTTCAGCAGCATTGCCACCACCATCATGCGCACCCAAGATAAGCAAATCCACTAGTGTGCAAGCACCAGCGCAGAGCTCTTCATCGGCTGCTTTCACGGGTCATGCAATGGGGATTGTGTACCACCGTTGCAAAGGGATGGGCCACGTCATGAAAGATTGCCCAAGTCAACGAGTGTACATTATGACAGAAGACGGTGGTTATATAAGTGCTAGTGATGTTGAGGATGAATATACTCTTGCAACTAACCTTATAGGTAATGATGATGATCTTGAGGCCAATAACAATGGTGACGAAATTTTAGATGCCGCTGCTATGAAGAATTATAGGACCATAATTATGTAGCGAGTGTTGAGCACTCAAAGGGAGCAAGCGAAGAAGCTACAGTGCCATAATTTGTTGTAGATGTTCCTCATCGTCAAGGATTGTCGTGTTCGTGTCATAATTGATGGCGGGAACTGTAATAAATTGGTGAGTTCAGATTTGGCCAAGAAGCTTGGCTAAATCACATGTGTGCGTACCCATCCGTACCAATTCAGTGGTTCAACAACAATGGTACGGTGAAGGTAACACAATCTCTGAGTGCATCTTTCCATTGGTTCCTCCTATGCAAGCCTGCTCACTTTTATTAGATTGTCCATGGGAATTTGATACTGATGCAACTCATCATGGTAGAAGTAATAAATACTCTTTTGCACAAAGGAAAGAAAATAATTTTGCTACCTTTGACACCTGCTGAAATTGTGAAATGTGATAAATAGATAGCTAAAAATGAGAGGAAAGAACATGAACATGGATATGAAAATCAGCAAGTAGTGAAGGACATTTCTCCCACCTAAGAAAGAGAAGTTGGTGCCTAGCTCTAGGACTGAGGGAATTAAATTAAAGGGCTGTGTCATGCTTGGAAACAAATATAATCTTGCTGAAAATTTTGATAATGATATGCCATGCTATGCTTTGATATACAAAGATGCATTATTTTCACTTGATGATATATCTAGCTCTTTGTCGTCTGCTGTTACTAACCTTTTGCAGGAGTACAAGGATGTGTTTCCAACTGAGATACCCCTGGGACTAGCACCTATTAGAGGGATTGAACACCAAATTGACTAAATTAAGGGAGCAACTTTGCCAAATCGTGCGGCGTATAGGACCAATCCGGAAGAGACTAAGGAAATTCAGTAACAAGTCCAATATCTTTTGGACCGAGGTTATGTACAAGAAAGCCTAAGTCCTTGTGTTGTTTCTGTTCTTTTAGTTCCTAAGAAAGACAATCTTTTAGTTCCTAAGAATGATGGTAGTTGGTATATGTGTGTTGATTGTAGAGCCATTAATAATATCACAATACAGTATCGTCACCCTATTCCTAGATTAGATGACATGCTTGATGAGTTGAGTAGTTCTATTATCTTCACAAAGATTGACTTGCGTAGTGGGTACCACCAGACTAGAATGAAATTGGGAGATGAATGAAAAATGGTATTTAAAACTAAGTTCGGGCTATATGAGTGGTTAGTGATGCCTTTTGATTTAACTAATGCACCTAGCACTTTTATGCGTTTGATGAATGAAGTTTCGTGTGCTTTCATTGGAAATTTTGTGGTGGTTTATTTTGATGATATTCTAATCTATAGCAAGTCATATGAAGAACACATGGATCATTTACATGTTGTCTTTAATGCTTTGAGAGATGCACGTTTGTTTGGTAACTTGAGGAGTGTACCTTTTGTATGGATCAAGTCTCTTTTCTTGGCTATATTGTTACTCCACAGGGAATATAAGTGGATGAAGCAAAAATTGAATTCATAAGGAGTTGGCTGACCCCTGAGAATGTCACATAGGTGAGAAACTTTCATGGTCTTGTAGGGTTCTATCGGCGTTTTGTTAGGGATTTAAGCACCATTGCTACCCCACTGAATGAGATGATAAAGAAAGGAGTGCCCTTCAAATGGGGGCCTACGTAAGAGAACACATTCAACTTGTTGAAGGAGAAACTCACCCATGCCCCACTACTCCAACTCCCAGAATTTGGTAAGACTTAGTTAGAGTGTGATGCTAGTGGAATTGGGATTGGAGGCATGTTGATTCAAGCAGGTAAGGCAATTGCATATTTCAGTGAGAAGTTAAGTGGGCCAAGTCTGAATTATTGTGCTTATGATAAGGAATTGCATGCTTTAGTTCGCGTACTTGAAATTTGGCAACATTATTTATGGCCCAAAGAGTTTTTTATCCATTCTGACCATGAATCGCTAAAATATATTAGAAGTCAAGCTAAACTAAATAAACGACATGTTAAATAGGTAAAATTTATTGAGTCGTTTCCATACATCATAAAACATAAGGAAGATAAAGAAAATGTGATTGCTGATGCACTTTCTAGACGTTATACCATGTTATCTCAACTTGATCATAAGATTTTTGGTTTAGAAACAATAAAGGAATTATATGCTGCTGATTTGGACTTTAAAGAAGTGCTTGATAATTGTAAGGATGGAAAAACATGGAATAAGTACATACTAAATGACGGTTTGATTTATCGTGCTAACAAGCTATGCTTTCTAGCTAAGTCCATTCGTCTTTCGTTGTTGCAGGAGGCGCATTGAGGAGGCCTGATGGTGCATTTTGATGCTAAGAAGACTGAAGATGTGCCGTCCACCCATTTCTTTTGGCCAAAGATGAGACGCGACGTCGAGCGCGTCGTGGCTCGTTGCACTACATACAACAAAGCTAAGTCCCGTCTCAATTCACAAGGACATTATATGTCTCTTCCTATTCCTAGTGCACCATGAGAGGATATATCTATGAACTTTGTTTTAGGATTGCCTAGTACAATGAGGGGAGAGACAATATTTTTGTGGTTGTGGATCATTTTTCTAAAATGGCACACTTTATACCATGTCACAAGAAGATGATGCTACAAATATAGTTGCTTTGTTTTTTTCAGGGAGATTATTCGCTTACATGGGGTACGCAATACCATTGTTTCAGATCATGATGTTAAATTTTTTAGCCACTTTTGGAGGTCAGTTTAGAACAAGTTGGGGACAAAGCTGCTATTTTCTACTACATGTTGTCCCCCAAACAGATGGACAAACTGAAGTTGTGAACCACACCTTGTCTACAATGCTATGAGTTGTGCTAAAGAAGAACTTCAAGTGTGGGGAGAGTGTTTACCGCACGTTCAGTTTGCTTATAACAGAGCGGTACACTCTACCATCAATGTAAGTCCGTTTCAGGTAGTGTATGGGTTTGATCCTTGTGCTCCAATTGATATTTTGCCCTATCCTACTTTTGAAAATTGAATTTTGTTTCTCAAAAACGTGTTGAACTAATTCTAAAAATGCACAAAATCGTTAAAAAGAGCATTGAAAACATGACCGAGAAGTATAGAATTGTGGGTAGTCAGGATAGGAAACATTTATCTTTGGAACTGAGAGACCATGTGGAGGTCATCCCATGTGTATGATGAGTAATTGACATCGGTTTAGGAAAGTCGAGTTTGATTTGGTTGGTTCGGACCTTGACGTTGCGTGGTGCAATCGGGCTCGGTCGGATTTGGTCAAACCTGGTCAAAATGTTTAGGATGCATATTATGTCGACTTGTCAGGTTTGGGCTATTTCATTAATGCATTTATGCTTACATGTATCGAACGGTGCTATTTGATATGTTTCTTGTCTGTGTTGGCTGCATGACGTCGAGGCGGAGTCGTGGCGAGACACGAGGTGACCGGACTAGACACAGGCGGTGTCGAGGTCAGAACGGTCGGATGTGTCGAAGACGGCGGAGACTCGAGGTGGTTGCGAGGCTTGGACGACAAGGAACAAGGAAGCTTCCCGGAAGGCGCACGAGGGGCGTTTCGGTAAAAACGCAAGGCTGCACAGGTGTCGGGACCCGGAGCAACAACTCCAGAACCCTCTGTGTTATTCGCACTATCCCAGGAAAAGCTAGTGCACACAGCTTGAACCGTGATAAATATCATGCATGATAACCAAACTTTATTATAAGGCGAAAGTACGGGCCTTAAGGCCAAGTTTACAATAAGGTGGCTTCATGGCCAAACATGAAATAAACAGCGGAAGGTAACTAAAAGGAGCAGCCCATCCTGCCTTCCCACAAGGCGAATTGACTGTAAGACGTGGCCTATTCGTCGCAATCCTCAACATAGTTGACGTCGTCGTCCTCTGGCAACATTGTTTATAGCAAGGTGAGCACATAAAGTACTCCACAAGTTACACCAGGAGATATAACAGATTTGATGCATGCATAAGGAGTTACAAAGGAAGGCATAATATGGTTCATTTGCATAAACAACATTGTTGAATTAAATACAATAACGTAAGTGCAAAAGCTGCATTTGATACAATATATGAAAACAAGATTTAACAAAATAATAACATTAGTGCAGGCAACAACCTAACACTAACCTATCCACGGGTATCCCACCCGGACAAACTTTCCAAAAGATTAACAAACTTCCATAAACCAATTTTTAGGAAAAACCAAAGTCTAATCTGTGAAAAACCATACTAAGCATGTCCTTGACCGTGGACACGGCTATCCAGGATAGTTTGTTACTCTGCAGAGGAGTACAACTTTACCCACAAGACAATGTTCTCCTGTTTTGCCACCGGGTTAACACACTTCCTTAGGTGTGCGGCCGAGGAGATCATGATAAGGCTGTTCCAATGTTCCATTACCAAATTAGCTACGCCGCCACTACATGAATCCACATGTTGGAGCCCCCTCTTGTGCCATGTGAGACTTCTCATGGCCTACGCCACGCTCACATTCAGCCTATAGCGAAACTAAAATGGAACTTCACAAATTACTTAGCCAGATCTGTCCCATACCAGACTTGTGGTAGTACGGTGTGACTTTGTATTAGTAGATCACAGATCGGTCCTTAATTTAACTTAGGCCTACCCGCATACCCCTTGTGCCTGGCAGTCAACATCGAGTCAACAACTACGACGCATGCCAGCAAGCACCCACCACCATACCAATGCCTAAGTCTAAAACAGGTTTTGTACATTTTATTTTATCAAAATTTCATAGACTTTCTTGACTCACCAAAGTCAAGAATAAATTTTATAAACCATCATTTTGTGTGAAACCATTCTTCCCACCTAAATTAATCTAAGCATGGCTAAGCAATTCTATAAAATGTTCTAGTCAATACTAATGTACCAACTAGGTTTTCATCTATGGTGACAAGGTATGTTCGTTCAATATCAAGATTGGCCATACACAAAGGAATTCGGCATAACTAAAGTTTAAATCAAATTTGAACTAGTTTGAATAAAAGTACGCATGCATATTAATTTAAAAACAACATAAATAATTTAAATTACTGGGATCAACATGGTAAAAGGTGTAACTTGCCTTGCTCGAAGTCTTGCTGCGATTCGTCGAAGAAATACTCTCCGGATTCGTCGTAATCTACACGCGAAGAACCAAAAGAAAAATTCAAACAAAAAAAATCAAATAAAATCCAAAAATTCAAAAAGAGTCCAGAAATGGGTAGTTTAGGATTTTAGAAAAATTTAGAAATTTGAACGAGTTAAATCGGAGTTAAAATGAAGAAGTTATGGCCTTCGGAAGTTCTCACGACCACGGCAAACGTGATCGGGCGGAGCTACGACCACGGCAAATGTGATCGGGCGGAGCTACGACCACGGCAAATGTGATCGGGCGGAGCTACGACCACGTAGTCGACTTACGACCACATGGAAGGTTTACGACCACGCAGTCGACATACGACCACACGGAAGGTTTACGACTACGCAGGGAAATTACGACTACGGCCACAGACCAGTCTACGACTACGACTACACTGAGAACCTACGACTTCGACTACCAGAGAAAACTTACGACTTCGAGTACACAGAGAACCTACGACTTCGACTACCAGAGAACTTACAACTTCGACTACACAGAAAACTTACGACTTCGAGTACACAGAGAACCTACGACTTCAACTACCAGAGAACTTACGACTTTGACTACACAGAAAACTTACGACTACACGGATCTACGACCACACGGAAGGGTGTTACCTTCGGAAACTGGTTGGCCGCGGGGTGCTCGGAGGGAATCAGGCAGAGTGGCCGGAGACGACGGATGGACGTAGAGGTTCAGTTACGAGTGGAGACGGTCGGTCGACGAGAGGAAGCGGCGGCACTCGAGTCTTCGGCAACGACGGGGCTCCGGTGGCGGCGTCGCTCGGCGAAGAGGGGAATGATGGTCGCCGGCGCTTGGGGATCACGAAGGCGTCGTCGGCGAGGCGTGGAAGAGACCAGGGCGGCGCCAATTCCTCGCCGGAGCTCGCACGGCGGTGGACGAGGAAGCACGGGTCGGGGCCGATTCGGTTCAGGGCGGAGGGGAAAAGAGGTGGCGACGCACGGGAAGGCGAAGGAGGGGATAACGGGCTCGGGAAGGAGCTTTATAGGGCGGGGACAGAGGTAATGGGCTCGCCGGAGTTAAGGACTTTAGAAACAGTCGCATAACGGCGAGAGGCTTTAAGCCGACAGAAAACGGACGGAGGTGGGGCGGTTACTAGCGCGCGGGCTTAAGAGCCCTTAATGGCTTCGGTTGCCGGCCAGGAGAGGGAGTAACCGAAGCTTTAAAAGCTCGGGTGGGGCGTTAATGGAGGCCGGCGGGTTGGGGAAGAAGGGGAGGTGGAAGAAGGGGTGCGGGCCCCGGCTGTCGGCGTGAGAGAGAGGAGAGAGGGGAGGGCGGACGGCCGAATTGATGCCACGCATGCACGAAGGAGATCGGGCCGTTGGATTCAAACCGAAGGGGTAAGTGGCCACGGAGGGCCCAGATTAGATCGGCCGGTGGGGCGGATGCGATCCGGGAGCGCCACGTGTCAGCCCGAGGGGTTTTTGGCTTTTAAATTTCGTTTTAATTTCCAGAAATGCTACATAACTTTATAAACACTTAAAAATTAATATTTAAAGCCCAAAAATTCTAGGAAAATTCCTAAAACTTCCTGGAGGCATTTTAGACTTAGGAAAAATATTTTTAATTTCAGATTTTCATTTAATAATTTTATAAAACACTTTTTAAGCTTTAAAATTGATTTTTAATTCCAGAAAATCAATAAAAGGCAAATAAAATTTTGGGATGTTACAACAGGTGGGAGCGGGTTCCGTTGGATCTGGCGGGCGTAACGGGTTGGAGAGCCGTTAGCCAAGGGCTATATAAAGGAGGGAGTGGCTGCATGCTCCCTCATGGCTTTGGGAGAGAGTTAGGGTTTGCATTGGTCAAAAGAGTCTTTAAGAGGTGGTTTTGCCTTTGCTCTTTAGTGGTTGGAAGTGGGTGAGAAGGGCAGAGCTATGTCCCCTTCGTAGTTTCTACTCTCTATATTGTCTCCTCTCCAGGAAAGAAGTAGTGTGTGTGTTCTTGAGGTTTAGGGAGAGGGAGAGGATGAGTTGAGAATCCATGTAATCATTCCTCTTGTTCTAATGTCCATGCGTATGGAGACTCCTATGTAATCCTTATTTGGTTGGAATAAAATTTCAGAAGTTTCTCTCTCGTGCTCCTGTCTGTTCTTCGTTCTCTTCTTGGCTTGATTTTTGACTTTTTGAGTTTTGAGTTCTTTTTGCTGGGAAGGCCCAAAATGGAATGCTCTATGTTGGGATAGTGCCTCTAGGTTATTTGATCGAGTTTTCCCAAGAGCAAATCAAGTTTAATTTCAGATTTGGGTTTTTGAGCTCCTCTGTTCTTCTTTTGCATTTCTAGGGTTTTGGGGTATTTCTTGATTCCCTTTAGGAGATGGCCTGATTTTTGGTCTGAGAAGTCCCTTTGTTATTGCTAACTTGACTGCAAAATTTCATTAGCAAAGGACTTGAGACCATTGAGCAATTTGTTTCTTTTGTGCCCCTCTCTGTAGTTCTTCAGGATTTTGGCATTTCTAGGGTTTGGTGGAAATCCTTGATTTTCTTCTTGAGGTGGGCTGAGATTTGGTCTCTCTGGTTCTTAGGCTATTGCTTTCATTTCTGCAAAGTTACTTGGCCCAAGGATGAGAGTTGAGATGGCAATTTGAAGTTTAGGGCAGCTCTTTGAATATTTTCAGATTTTGGGTCAAATCCCAAATTCTTATTTTTAATCTGAGATTTCCTGGTTCCAGAGGTTCCCCTAGCTATTTGAAAGGATATCCTACCTTTCTGGGCTGAGAAAACCAGGGAAGTTGCTATTTTTCTTGCTGTGAGGTTTTGTGAAGTTGCTCTGAATTTTCAGCTTGCTGCTGTCTGAATTTTTCGAGGGGCGGTCAGACCGGGGGCTAAAGGACGGTCAGACCGGTTTTCCTTGGGCGGTCAGACCACCATGTGTTGTGCGGTCAGACCGGCGGCAAGTGACCGGTCAGACCGCCCCTTCAACAGCGGTCTGAGTGGCCTGAGGGTCCAAGCACTATTTTCTGAGGTGTTCTTCTGCAGCTAGCTTTACTTGATTTTTGGGTGTTGTTTCTTCTGGTGTTTGTCCATTAGATTTCCATTAAGCTTCAACTTTATCTTCCTAGCTTAATATAGCTATCGGAGATAAACATTGAGCGTGGGTACTTGTGGGGGATAAAATTTTGAAAGCGACATTCACCCCCCCCTTTGTCGCCGAATTCGATCCAACAGGAACCTAGTGATCTCGTATGGTTACATTTGAGAAAAGATAGGTTCCCCGAGTTAAGAAAGTCAAAGTTAATACCTAGAGCTGATGGTCCATTCAAGGTGTTAGAAAAGATTAATGATAATGTCTACAAGCTTGATTTGCCTGTAGATTTTGGGGTTAGTCCCACTTTTAATATTTCAGATTTGAAGCCATATGTGGGAGGAGAACATGAGCTTGAACTGAAAAAAAACTCCAATTCAAGAAGGGGAGGATGATGAGGACATCACTCCTTCAGATACATGCACTACACAAAATCCTCCGAATACAGTTGCTAAACTACAAGGTCCTGTGACAAGAGATCATACACGTCACTGAATTATGAGGTGAGCTCGTTTCTAAGTGCTAATAATTTATCTATGGAGAATAGTATACTATGTAATAATTGTGATCTTTTGTTACATAGGAATAATGGGGAGGATTCCTCAAGCCATGGTCAGCCAACGCTTGGTCCCTTTGGCGCCAATACATCTATGACTGCTCGACTCCGACTGCGAACACTCCTTCTACGAATGCTCGACTCCAACTGCGGCCGCTCCATCTATGGCTGCTCAACTCCAACTACAACCACTCCTTCTATGATCGCTTTAACCATAGTGCCTCAACCACGGCCACTTCGACCACGGCATTCCAACCAGGGCACCATGGCCATAGCCACTTCGACCATGATGCCACAACCACAGACGCTTTGACCACAGCACCACGACCATGCTATCTTGACGCAACTCTAGTCGCATCGCTCACACAGAACTGATTATGGACTGAATCAAAGTCTGTCTTTCGGTATGCATATTTGAAGGGAAAAATCATATCAGTGACCAAATAATATCTCTACACCCAAGGAAAGGAATCCCACCAGCACGAGATATCGTCCTCACATTTTCAGACTGGCCATAAGTTTTTTACTTCGACTTCATCTTTTCCTAGCCAAGAGCAATAGGTTCTACGCCACTTTTCCTTGACCTATTAGTCATGTAATAGGATAGGAAACGAGGGCTGTGCACACCCCTTGTGCGCTAAGCCCCAGCCAAACTTCCCTCTCCTCTTTTCTTCTCATAAATAGATAGGAAACATCACTTCTTTAGATGGGTTTCTTTTTAGATTATTCTGCATAGCAGTTTTGCCGCACGTTCGATTTGAGGAACTCCAACTTTGTGAAATTATTATTCACAATACAATTTCAGATTACATCTTTTACTTTCTTGCTTGTTTTCTCGATTCACTTGCAGGAGATAGCCTTCTTGGCGAGGTCGGCCACGTTCAGCACGGTTGATAACCATTGAAGCAGTGGTGTAGTGATTGTGAAGGGTTCAATCTATTTTGGTTGGAGCCTTTGGATCATCAACGTCGTGTTCTCAAAATTGACATATCATTATCTTTCGGAAGATCGGGCCACAATCACATTAACTCATTCAAGCCATATCCTTGCGCAACATTCTACACAATTGAAGCCCCAAAATCCACTAAACCGTCTGATATATGTGAGTCTTCATTGGAACTCCCACCATCATGAGTTGGCAATCGTTGGATGCATTAAGGTTTCTGCAGATGTGTTACGATTGCATTTCTATGTACGTGAACTCAAATTCAGTACCTCAAGTTAAATCTACAATTTCATCTGTAGGAGACAAAGGTAGCACTTGGAGGCATACATTACTGGTGTCAAACTGAAAACATTCACAACATTGGATGATTCAGCGGCATATATAGTTTTGTTGAGGTGGCTAAACAAATGGATGGAGGCAACCGTAGTGATTTCTGGCAATAAAACATTGCTCACGCGGTAGAGGAGCGCACCACCTTGGACTCACACGGCCGCGAAGGGCAGGCAGCTCGTCCGGTGAGGGAGCGCCATCAGGTGGGTCGTGCGCTCGGGGAGCGCGGGAGGCGACTAAAATTGCAATTTCGCGCAAACCGAGCTAAAGCCGGAATTTGCGTGCCACGGGCCATAAACGCCAAGACTTCGCTACAAGCTATTTACGTATTTACCTCTTCCCGAAATTACTGAACTAGCTGATGTACATACTCGATTCAGACGTACTTGCGTGCTACACCTTACAACTTTCCGCACCGTAACGATGGTATCCATGCACAGTCCAGCTCACTTGCTGGCAGGCACAACCGGCGGCGGCGGTGTCTGCCATGCTGCTACCTTTCCTGTCGCCGGTGCAGCAGTCGCGTGGTCCCGCTGGATCCTCTTTCGGAAGTTGTTGATGAACACGTCGGCGCATTCGTCCACTGTGCTGTCCTCTCCCTCGTTGGGCTCCATGAGGACCGTCTTGGGCGTGCCCGTGGGCTCGACGGAGCGGGTGGGCATCACCGGAGTCCTCGTCAGATGCGTAACGTCTGCTCCGGCCGGTGGTGCAGATTGCGCAGCGGGCGTGCGGGGCGTGATCTCCGAGAGGAGGTAGGAGGAGGAGGCCATGATGAGGTTGGCCGTGATGATGGTGGAGGACTCGAAGAGGGAGGAGTTGTTTTTGCGGCGTGACGGCGGCATGGCCGGGTAGCTGTGACCTGACAAGTGCAACTCTTGCAGGGTGGTTGCATGTGTGTGCAAATAATGGAGATGTTTGGTTTTCTTGATGGTACAAGCCACAAGGTGCTATTTATAGGACTTCTTGGGAGTTCACTGTATGTAGCAAGGTAGAAATATCTAGGTTGGGCTAAGTATCTACATGTGGTGGTCCTTGCTTGAAGAAATGTTCCCTTGGACCTATGAGTTCATGCTACTTCGTTGTAATAATTTGTTGTCCTTATCTGATTATATATGTACAACTCTACCCAATTATTCTTATGTTCCTTTTTCATTTTATCTTTCAAGAATTTTGAGCTGTACCACATAATTTGTCCAGCCGTTCGTCCTTGTAAATTTTTATGACTTTTCATAAATAAATCAAGATATATTGTTTAAATTTCAAAATTTCCGCCTTGCAAAATGTTTGTCATGATCCTGTGGTTTAACTGATGCAAACATGGAAATCAAATGACCAAAACATATTATGTATCATCGTTGATTTGCTCGATTGGATGCATGCATGGTCACTAGTGGTGGTGTGTCTCAAGCACCCAAACATGTTGTCTCGTGTGCTCAGTGATTTACTTAACGTGTCAATACCACTTAAGGGACCGCTAGCTCGAGCTGGACGAAGCATCACATTATTGCTTCTTTAGAGGTACGACGTGTTCAAGAACATTTTTCTAACAACATATATATTTTAAGCAATATTATACCAAATAGTAATACATCTGGTAATTTTGAGCATCAATAATTCAACATAGTTGATGACAATGTATGATGATCAAGAAGTAGAGATTAAAATGCTTACCAAAAATGAAGAAATCAACTAACAATATTGGTTAATTGTAGTGTGAAGAAATTAAGGGTGACATCATAGATAAAAGATGGTCAACATCAGTAAAATACATCATCTGACCTCAATGGCTTATAAAAAGGAGAATAAAATTACTTAAACCTAAACTGAAACCTAAGTCTTAACCCTACAATTCCATAAAAATCAATCAACATTCATGACATTGAAACCCTGGCTAACATATTTGGTCCCTTTGCCTTGAGACAAATCGAAAGAATTGAGATAAATTTAGAGCAAAGTATATACCATGTGATGATTCATTAGTTGGGTGATTGGGTCATTTAATTCATGAGGGTGTGAGGCAAAATGGGAGTCCAGGCATGGCCATAGCAAAATGGCAAGCGAGGGCAGCTAACAACTATCGAATTCTCCTTTTCTCCGGTGACGGGTGATCGGTGGCTCTACTTGGCTAGGTGTGGTCGTGCAACGCGACGTGCGTCTCCTGCTTGTAACAGTATGAGACCATCAACGATCGAGTCATAGATCTTATGAAATAATATGAGAAAGATTGCTAAAATCCTTGAGAGAGAACAAGAATGCTCTTTATTTCTATGAACTGGTTATAGTGTGCCTTTAACAAGGCGTGAGACTAGCCCTAGTTACACATAATTGAATGAGAATGTCAATTGTATTGTCTAATTGCTTCATCTGAATTGTCTTTGATCGTCCTTCTATCTTCTCTCGTCTAGCCTTAAATACTAATGAAGAGACACCACTTATCCATGGGGGAAGACGCCATATGGAATCAATGGTCCAGTTGGGTGGCAGTTATTATCAAAGAGATGATGTCTGATTGTCAATTGTTGTCGGTGGGAGATGAATGTGGGAAACAACCTCATAGCTGTTGTTTGTCAGAGACTCATGGCAGAAACATTGTGTTGTTTGGAGTGGATAAGGCATGTGTTTTATCCATCACACGAAAGGAATATCCTGAAATTAGGTCCAGTTATTGGTCATCCGGTCGGACAACACACACAGTGTTTCTGTAACCAGGTTACTCGGGGAGCAACCTTTGGAGGTTTACAACCACAGGGTCCCTTGGTCTTAATTAAATATTAAATTCATATTTAGGGATTAATTCAATCCTCATCAACTAGCCCCTGAACTTTTTAGTAAATTTATAATATGAATATATTTTGATTGATTTTAATCAGGAAACTACTCCTTTAATTAGTAAGAGCAAAGAAGCAATTCTTATTCACTTTAAAGTTGAGAAACTAACTAGGAAACTGAAAATTTTTGTGTCTATTGGGATTCAGATCGGGTAACTCTTATTTGCAGTTGGAGAAATACCCTTATAAAACCCTTAGCGTGCCGCTTTAGGGTTTCACGCTTTCAAGGAAACCTTTCATCTTTTTCTTTCTCCACCCTAGCTCTCTTTACCCGTAGCCTCGAATCCTCTTGATCCCCTTTCAATTTTCCTCCACTTAGCCAAAATGTCAGATCTAATCATCGATTGGCCTGCATTCAAGCTTGGATCGAAGAAGCTAAAGGCCATGGAAGAGGAAGAGGTGCTTCCCAATAGGGTTTTGGTCCCGTGGAGGTTAGCAGTCAGAGAGAAATTTTTGAGCTGAAGAATACATTCTAGTGTGTTCTAAGTCTTTGTGGTCGTCTTGGAAGAAGCTATGGTTCTACATGACACCGAGCAATGAGGATAGCCTTTCTTTGACTAATTGGATGGCCGTCGAGAACCCATGGTGGAGGTCCTCCTCAATGCAGGAAGGAAAGATAGGGTGATGGATTGATGCCATCGTTCACCTCAGGGAGAGAGGTCTTACTTCATGGCACATGGTGAAAATTTTCACCATACACCTGATAAGTTCTCTGAAGTCACATGACCATACCATGTTTTGATACATGGGTGAGAATGACTCAACTAGGGATTTTTGGAACGTAAGTATCAAAAAAATTCCACCCAGTCAAACTTTGTTTTTGTTTGGTTGAATATTTTTGACCTTAAAGTTTTTTTTTTTGATTTTATAGCCCTATCTCCTATTGAGGTGAGGGAGAGGATCAAGATGATCTGTGTGGGGGTGTCTGGCTAGAAGGCAGAGGTTCCCTCAATTCTTGCTCTTACCTCTTTGGAAGATAGGATCGAAATACTTAAGGAAAAATGATAATCCTTTTCATCGATTATGTATTTTTTGATCGGTGTCTTGTAATTCTCTTATGATATGTAGATGGTTGGGTCGAAGAGTGGCGAGCTGTCCAAGAGCTTGGGAGATGCTCCTCCGAGCCCCAAGAGATGGCTAAGCATGTGGAAGTCGTATGGTGACTAAGGATCAAACCCTATTCCATTGACCACTACTTTGACCGTCCGTCTGAGCGCTGCTCCGACTGCTCCTATGTTTGCTATGACTTTGATAGTTTTCTTATAAACCTACCACTCCTCTTATAAGGTGGATAGCGAAAAGGTACCGATAAGAATATATTTCTTGGATGAAGGACTTCACCGCTTAGCTTACTTTTGTCAGTCATCAGGTGGAAGAGAGGGAAGAGCTGCTGATCAGAGCCATTATGACTGTATAACCAAGTTTATCGGTCATGGGCTCTAAGGCAGTCATGATAGACCAGGCTAAGGCTCTGGTGGTCATCCCTCAAGCGTGGGAGTAAACGACTGCTCCGGTAGTCGAGGGAGTTCTAGCATCCAAGCAAGTGGTTGGAGAAGGTGGTTCCGACCACCCCATGGAAGATCTGACTAAGGATAAACTTATCCAGTTGAATAACTAAAAGGGTCCAACTAATCCTACCAGTGCACTATTGGTGAAATCGATTGGCAAGAAGAAAATGAAAGCAAGCACTCTGGACTATGCTCTAGGGCATTTTAACTTCAAAATGATGAAGACCTGGTATGTACTAGTAAAAATGCATGTAAATTCATACCTTTGTATTTTTTTGCCATTTTAAAGTTCTTACTTCTCCCTTTTCGTTCTTCTTTCTTCGTGGGGCCTCTAGTACTCTGATCAATCCTGATCCGCGTACTCCTTGTGAGAAAACTAACAAGGGGGAGTAGTCAATGCAGCCCCCTGAGTGGGCAGAGGAATCAGCAATTGCTACTGCTCGGGATTCTTTAGTGTCTCATACCCCGTCCAAGGATGTGGAGGCAGAAGAAAAGTCTCGTCAGTATTTGACTGCTGTTGAGACACAAGTGGTCAAAGAGGAGGTTGCAGGTATGATTCCTCCTCTCTTTGGCGGTCTTGAAGTGGAGAGCTTTTCACTAGTTAGGAAATCTCCACACCCCAAGGACATCCCCAGACCAGCTTCTAATCTTCAACAATAAGAGATTCGAGGAGCTCTAGTGGAGGAGGGTTTAGGATTGTCAGTTGAGGACTGGTTCTGAGGTGCTTTACTCTGTATATGCTGATAAAGCAGTCTAGGTAAGGTCTCACGACCATTTTTAGATGCATGTTTGGAGTTTTTTTAGAAACTTTTCTCAGTTTCTTTCTCTCCTATTTGCTTTTCTAGCATATGTTGGAGAGTGTCACTATGGTCAAAGAATTGACTAGGTGAACGTTAGCTTTGGAAAAGGAGAGGGCTACCCTCCGTTGAGAAGTTAATGAATAGTAATGATTTTTCCTTCCCTATTCTGGCCATGAAGTATTTTTTTCTTCCTGTAGTTCTTTTATTATTCTTTTCAGGTCAGGTAGCACCATCATAGTGCTGAAGCAAACCCTAAAGAAGGAGAGGGCAATGTTCGGGTCAACCTTGACCAAAACTAAACAACTCCTCATTACTCTTGAGAAAAAAGCCTTCAATTGAGAAGTAAGTGTCCTCTTAAAAATTCTTCTGTTGCTTCTTAATCTTTGTTTTTTCTTAGCTCTTCCCTTGTCGTGGTTGACAGAGTTACAAGACTTTGAAAAAGAGGGCAAAACCAATGAATGATTTTGACATGGGGTCAAAGCATTTGAAACCTCTTCAAGAGATAGAACCAAGAAGGTGAATTGCCTTGGCAGACAACTCAAAATCCTTCAAGGCTTGCTTGCAATTTCTCAAAGCAACCACGAGCAGACAATGAGAGATGCCGTGACTGATGGAGTTAACTTTGCCTTGGCAAAGTTTAAAGCTTTGAAACAAACTTCAGCTGCTTGGAGGAGGATGCAGCCAAGTTCTTTGAAGAGACCAAGCCCTTTAGAATAAAGGTTGTTGAGGAGATGAAAGTCGAGTCTCCATCAAGCAACTATTAGACTGGTGGCTTTGATGAGTAGACAACTATTGAAGTAATATGTATAATTCTCATGTAAAAAACTACCTTTGCTATCAATGAAGTTTATGTTATTTCCTCAATTGAATGAGTACTTGTATTATTTGTAGCCCCCAACTACTTGTTTTGTAGTAGAACTTACTAAGGAAACAGTAGACCAAGATAAGATACATTTTATCTGATAAGTGACATTCAATTATGTTGTAGAAATGATCTAGCAGTTTTTAGGAAATCATAGCAGGCAAAACCAATGAATGATTTTGTCGAGTCTAACCAAGAATTAGATCAGTGAAAACTATGACATAAACATATGAAGAACAAGAAAAATCATGCAAGTGTGTATACAAGAATGATAAGTGCTTTTACTTCTAAATTTTCTGAAATGGTCATAAGATTGCTGAGAACTAAAGACATGAATAGTACTTCTCAAAATGTACTCATACTCAAGTTTCTATTAGTAGCAAAGATCGTAGGAAAAAGACCATTGCTAGGAAACTCCTTCCAATGGGCAGGACGACATGCAAAGAGAAAAGATTTTGACTAGGAGGATTTTCGTTTCTTGACCAGGTTTAAACAAGAGAAGAACATAATGTCAAAGTGAGAAAGAAAGCCTTCAAGCCACCCAGCATGTAAGCAATTATGTCTAGTTGTCTGTGTGATTGTTCTTTTACTTGAATTTCTTTGAAGAAAGTGTGCAGATTATCATGAGAACCATCTCTGTGAAGGTCACAATGGGAATCCACAAGGCGTTTGATGAACATGTCAAAGCCAAAAGTAAAAGACATCCCTTAGAAGGGGTTCAGAAAAAATAGATCTCTTCGACTAGCTCAAACAATAATAGTATGTGACCAAACTTGAGATAATGATATACAAATAAAAGTATTCATTGGAGATGAAAGAAATATAATGTAACTTTATTGAAATATTGAAATAAAAAGTATGTTACACATAGAACTTATACAGTTGATCAATGTTCCAAGAATTAGATAGAATATGCCCATATGACATGGCCAGTCACATCGAGCCTGGTCTAGTGACTTTGACCATCGAGAATGGACCTTTCCATTTAGGTGAATGTTTGTTGTGATTTGGTAGGTTCTGAATTTTTTTGAGAACCAGATCACTTACAGCTAGGTTGCACCTTACGACTGTGGTATCTTCACATGGCTTGTTGGTAGACTGCCAATTGTATTAAGGCTGCATTTCATCATTCTTCAAGGAAATTAATGTCATCAATACATCATTTGGTTTGATCGTTATAGTTATAACGATTATTTTGAGTAGAGCTAATCTTTAGTTCTAGAGAAGGCATGGCTTCTATACTTTAAGCTAGAAAGAAGGATATTTCACTGATCGCACAAACTGGTCATGGTCCAAACAGCCCATAATATAGAGGGAAGTTCTTGAACCCAAGCTCCTGACTGTTGTATTAACTACTCGAACACTTGACGTTAGATCCCTTGTATTAGTATGCCATTGGCTTGTTCTACTATCCTGTTACTGTGTGGAAGAGCCACTAAGGTGTAATATACCTTGATACCTAGTTGTTTGAAGAATTCCTAGAAATTTCCACTTGAAAACTTGATACCTTGATACTATGTTTTTGTGATGAATTTCTTGGTGGCTTCAGTTGTGATTTTAACAACTGGATCAACTTCTATCCATTTTGTGAATGTATCAATCGTTACAAAAAGGAATTCAAAACCCCTAGGTGCTCTTGGGAGATGTGCCAGAATGTCTAGCCCCTAGGTTGCAAAAGTCCAAGAAGAGGTATTATTTGCAAAGTTTGTACAGGTTGATGTACTTGTCGGCTATGAAACTAACATTGTACACACTTTGTCACAAGCTCTTTTGTATCATGAAGGGCAATTGGACAGTAGCATCTTTGTCAGAAGCCTTTATAACTAGTGTTTTGTAGGAATGATGCACTCCATAGTCTCCTTCATGTATATCAAATAGTAATTTCAAACCATCCTTTTGAGATATGCATCTTATCAACACTATGTGAGTTCCCCATTTATAAAGGGTACATTCGATCAGAGTGTATGATTTGGCTTTTCGAGTTGTACGATCAGCCTCTATGTCATCTTCAGGAAGTGTGCCATGCTGAAGATACTCATAGATTGATGTCGTCCAATCATTACTGGGGTTGATCTATATGACCCACAGTGGAGCATCTTCGGAATGCTCGACTACCGAGAGTTTGTCAAGTTGCTCTAGAAAAACTCTGGGTGGGACAGGTGATCTTGAGGAAGCCATTCGTGCCAACTAGCCTACTAGAAAGTTTTACTTTCTAGGAATATGTTGTATCTCAAAACCGAAAAAATACCTTTCAACTTTCCTAACTTCTGCTAGATAAGACGACTTCATAGTACTCGAGCATTGATACTATTTCCCGACTTGATTCACTACTAGTTGAGAATTGCTTTTTACTAGTAGTCTGTGAATCTTAAGCATTTTGGCTGCTTGGAGCCCTGCCAGTAAACCTTCATATTTTGCTGTCGTGGTTTGATCAAGTCTCAACTTTTTGGTTTGGGGTAGAAGCACCTCTCACTGTTCTCTGGCCACACTCGCCGATCTGACTGCTCTCCCCATCACTGTTGGACCACACTGGTGAGATCATCAACCAACAGTTGGTCTAATCGGCCCACCGGTTTATGTTGGGTGGTTGTGTTAAGGTGCATGATACAAGGCTTTATAATGTGAGTCAAGTGTATAGAACTTGTGCTTGAGATGTCATCATGGTCTTTGGATATTCAGGTGGCTTAGAAAACGTTAGCGGTTGGCGGTAATGAACTGGGACTAGACAGGGGATCTGAGGTACGAGTGGTCGTGTAAGTCTAGATGAGGCTATATGAATCGAGTAGGAAGCACAGAGAAGACAAGAAAAGGATTGTGAAGAGGTGAGTTAGTGCATATGGTGCACCAAGTGACGAGGCTGATGCATGTAAAGACAGTTCAGGAATGATTGAATGCATGAAGGTATGATGATTAGTCATTAAGCACTATGGATTATGTGTCAAAGCATGTAGAGATGCTTTGAGATGGAAGTGAAGATGGAGTTAAGGGAGGGTGCATGAATGCTTCATTGAGAGTATGTTGGTAGTTGGCCAAATACCAGGTTGGTGCCTTGATCGAAATTGCGACGCTGGGAGGTCCGAAGTTGCAAAGAAGAAGTGCTTTAGGTCAAGAAGAGCTGGAATTGTCAAGTGGATCAATCTTTAAAGGGTTAGCGGGTTTAGTCTTGTAAATGCTTTGAGAATCATGCATTAGTGTGTAAAACTCGTGTTAGTGGGGTTGACAAGGGTTTGCCCAGTAGGCCTAATGGGTTGGACTTGTTGGGATTGTTGCTGGTTATTAAAAGGGAGGAGAGGAGGTGGTAGATCTAAGGATTCTAGGATTTAGATTTTTGTTCTACCACCTTGTCTCATTCCATGATTGCGAGAGAGAAAAATTAAGCGAGGAAAGAGTGGTGCTTTGGCTACACCTTGTAATCATCCATGAGTATGTAAACTTTATCCTCTACTGGAATAGATCAAACATTTATCTCAATCATGCTCTTGTTTGCATTCGTGCTTTGTATTGCTTGTTCTTAAGCTAGATTTATGATTCTATGTTCGTGGGAGTTCTAACTCAATCTCTTACTTAAATTATCTTACTATGACATATTTGGTTATAGTTTCTTGTGAGCCTCCATATATAAGAAGGGAGAGGTGTTGGCCCTAAGCCCGGTTATGCTTGTTTTTGGCTCAAAATTAGGTTTTTATGGTCAAAATAGTTTTATCCCGAATCTATACCTAAATGAGCTCACTATGACATATAGGAGTAGATCTAGATTGTCCTATTGATAAGAAACTTCTCGAGTAAGAACTGATTTAGATTTTATTGTTTTTGGTGTTCTTGAGACATAGATTTGATTTTCTTCAAATTAGTGAATTGAGACTAAGAACCTTGTGATTCTTGCAGGGTTTAGATTCCTAATGCCTTGAATAAGTCTCATGCAAAATTTAGGGATGTTGGATGAGATTTGAGCAAGTTCTTGAGAATTGAGTTTTGACCCGAGAGGTTTCTAAGTTTGAGAATAGGTGTTTGGTCAGACCAGCATTGAACCTGTGGTTAGACCGATGAAACAGTCTGACTGGTGCTGTCCTAGTGGTCCGACTGCCGGGGCCTAGTTAGACCGGTCTTAAACCTTTGGTTAGATCGACCTAGTGACAACTTAGATAATTTTGTAATTTGATTGTTTCCTTGGGTATTTGACTTTTGTTTAAGGGTTGTTTCATTGTACATCTAATATTCTTAGCTCTCTCGAGTTATTGGAGGGAAAAGCTATTGTTTCAAATAGGGTTGATTTTGTTAAAGTAGATAAAGAGGTAAATAATATTTACCTTATCTGATTTCTGCTATGGGTCTTATAAAACGGCATTTCTCTAATTAATGAAACATAGCCCGAGGGAAATGGAAAAGCATTTGCTCGAAATATCTGGAGTAAGTGGCGTGGCGGAAGAATATGGATCAATTCCAAAAAGAATCGCGTGGCGGAAGAATACGGATCACATCCGAAAAGAATCTACTATTGTTTTCAAGCGAAGGCATGGATATATTGATAAGTCCGACTGATGTTGCCGCACATGGGTTGTGATAACGTCTACTGTTTAAATTTTCAGTCTACTGCTCCACTGAATTTAGGTAATCGATCGAGCTAACTGGTTCAGACTGCTAGCTATTATCCTACTAGAACTTACAAGTTCTATTCCCGCGTGTATATTGGTCCAAGAAGTGCTAGGTCTTATTGTCATTCTCAATATTTTGGTTTATTTTCCGGAACACTCAATATTTATGATTAGAAAATTAACCTTGCAGAGAGTTAGCTCTACCTGTTCTTTCTAAGATGCTTTAATCTCCCACCTTATATTTGTATAAACATTTTTTGCATACAATAAAGTTTTCCACCTTATAATTTGTACGTGCCTCCTACATGGCATATAAATATACGACATGTTAGAAGTATTATTTTCTACGTTGTGCAAAAAGCAAACATAATTAATACAGTGAACATTTTATAATTTATTTTATATCGAACACTAGCTTGTCGCGAAGCTCACTACGTATAACCATAGCCAACTTTTCTTCCCTAGTATTAGTAGAACTAGCTGATTTATCCGCGTAAGTGTGCGGCTAGATATATGATATAATTGTCTTTGGTATATAACTCTACTACCTATAATTAAAATACAATTGTATTTGTTATATATATACTATTATGCGCGCAGGTAAAATGCACGCTGAAAAGTTATTGCCATTTGTGAGTGAAGTTACCGCCAAACACATGTAAAGTTATTGTCAGTTGTAACACTACACAACTAATAGTAACTCTACATATATTTGACAGTAACATCACACACACACATACATATATACATACATACTATTATGGTTACAGACCAAACAGAGAGAGAGAGAGTATGGTAGTGGAGAGTTAGGTGAGCAATGGTTTAAGGTTTCTCCCCATGGCCTGTGTTGTGTGTATATATATATCCATATGGGTAGTGCTTTTACAATTATACCCTTACATCCGAGTACTCCCCTCAGAGGTACCCATGTCATTACACATGTCTCATTTTGTGCCTTACATTCCTCTACCAGGCCTGCTGGGCTTAGGTGGGGGCCACCCCTATAACAGGAGCCTCTCATGGTGAAGGGCCTCACGGGCCGAAGCCATGTTGCCGAGCCCTTTGGCCCCCTCCGTCCCTGCGGCCTGTGAGCTTTCCCAACGTTCGGTGGAGCCTTACTGCTTGGTGTAGTGTTCGTCCTGCCGCGAGGGTATGGCGCTGGGCGGTTGACGAAGTGTTCGTTGTCCACAGGGCGACGTCGGCGTAGGAGTCGGAGACAAAGTCGGGGTTGAAGTCGGAGTTGGTGCGGAGGCAAACCTCGTGCCAGTGGCTTTTCCTAGGGCGAGGTGGAGGCGGCTCCGCAGTCTGGTAGTGCGCCTTAATGGCTCCTGGAATCACGCCGACCTCTGGGCTGGCAGGAGCAGGTCGCTGCAGCCGTACGTGCTTTTGCACTTGGGGTGTACACGCGGCATGCCATGATTGGTGCGCTGTGGGCTGTTAGCGGTCTGCACGACCACGGCTGTTCGACCTTTCCCTAAGAGGCGGGAGACATGTTGGGGTGTTATGGGCGTGTCATGCGCCGTCTGCCCACCTACCCGCGCGCGCCCCCAGTTATCAGCGGTTGCGCTTCCCAATCGTGGGTAGCCAAACCGCTGGCCTCCTGCCGGTTGCGCCACACTGGTGAAGGGGGGGTTGAGCCAGCTTTATAAGACGTCGCCATCAGCATGGGTATGTTCCTTCACATTGGTCGCTTTAGTCTGTCTTCTTTCTTCTGCCGCCCACGCAACCCACCCCTGCTCCTACTGCTTTAGCGCTCTATCTCGGATTGGAATGGCTTGCCGTGACGATCCAGCTCGCCGGCTCAGCGGCAGCGCCTCGTCCGACTGGTACAATCTGTCGCCTCCCCCGGGGAAGTACTCGCTGGTGGTGCGAGGAAGAGCGCACGTCAACAAGCGGTGGGACGCCATAGAGCACTCGGGAGGCCGCTGCTCCCGCGTATTGGGGCGAAGCCGCGTTACTGAAGAGAGGCTCCAGAGACTCGTCTGGGAGGGGAAGATCGTGGAACGTGATGGGGCTCGTCTACCCGGCCCCGCCGAGATGGAACTGCAACCGGCGGAGACGAAGGCTATTGTCTTTGTCGCGTTCTTTGATGTCGGCCTGCGGATGCCCTCGACACTCTTCGTCGGTGAGGTCTTGCGGGCGTACGAGCTGGAGCTGGCGCAGCTGACCCCCAGCGCGATAGTCCGCCTGGCTGTGTTCGCTTGGGCCCTGCGGACAGAGGGTCGCCGTCCCAGTGCGAGTCTGTTCGCTATTATGCACGACGCGCGCTGTCAGCTGAAGAAGCTCTAGGTGGGAGCAGAATCGAACTTCGTCAGCGTCAACTTCGTGCTGAGGAAGCAGTGTGCGGGGCTCTTCCCTGCATGGGCCGCGTGAGGGAAATGGGAGTCCGGTTGAACACGTCGGTGGTTTTACTACCTCGTGACGACCAAGAGCGGTTTGTCATGCTGGGGATAGCCGATATCGTTCAACAGCTCACCAGACGTGGAGCCGATGTCCGACGACGCGCAGAAGGCGCGGAGGCTTGCCGGTATCGCCCGCCGGTTCAACATGCGTGACCTTGCCGAAGAGTTTACCATGTAGGGGGCGGCGCCGCTCTCCAGCCAGTGGTAGTACGATGTACGGGGCAGTATCCGCGAGGATGGCGTCCACCCGACTGTATCCTGCCTCCTGAGACCCTCCGCTCCTTGTAAGTCCCTGGACCGTCGGATATGCGCATGCTCACATAATAACGTGACTTCCTATGGATGACGTTCCATTCTTGTGCGTAGTGCCTCGGCTAGAAGATGCAAAGCGCGCAGTCGTTGCGCTCCTCGGGCCATACACGGCGAAGGAGCACATGCTGTGCGAGGCCACGACTTCTTCGGCGAAACAGGGGCGGATAAACCGGGTCTACGAGGTCTTGGGGATTAGTGTGCCCGAGCGCGCAGTGCCGGTGGAGGCCCTGAGCCGTCATGATGACGATGGTGAGGTGGATGCGCGGCCGCCTCAGCGCAAGGCTCGATCTGAGGCCACCAAACCCGGCCCGTCGGTTGCACCGCTGGGAGGAACTACTGAAGCGGGAGGCGCGGCCAGCGCCAGGTCTGAACTGGCCGGTTCGGGGGGAAATGTTGCCCCTACTGAGGGTTTAGATGGCGTCGAGGCAGCGGGCCTTGGTGCTGTTGACCCTGGAGGTGAGGTGGCGCCGCAAGCAACGACCACCGAGGGTCTGCTGCTTGCGACGGCCATCTGGGATTTGCCGCCTACTGCCGGTGCGGCTGAGGGAGGGTCGTCTACGTCCCCAAGGGCGAAGCGCCCCCGGGTACAGTCGTCTCCGCCTGCGAGGGGGCGATTCGGAGTTGCTGGCGCGGTTAGTGGGATCCTGGCGCCCTGTGAGGAGGTCGACGAGGTTGGGGGAGAAGGCACCGCTCCTCGGGCCGACGAAGCCCCCATTCCTTGTATGGAGGCTGCGCGGGCACCTTCCCGCACCGTGGCCGATGGTGTTGAAGGTAGGCGCGATTCCTTTTCCTCTCATGACTTCGCGAAACTCTCTCCGATTTGCTCGCTCATTCCGCCGTCGACATCAGGCGAGACGAGGTCTCCCGGACGCAGTCAAGGATCGAGCAATGGGGGTACACACGAAGTTGTGGACCTTGCTATGCAAGACTCAGTGCAGATGTCTGGTGCTGCGGAAGCTGCTGGGCTGAGGCCCGTCATCTCTGACTTCATCCCGCGATCGGAGATGCTTTGCGTTCTTAGCCAGGCCGCGGAGCGCGTCGACAGGAGCTTGGATGTGCCGGCGCTGGCAACATGCAGGGGAGACCTTCTGGCGCTCGCGTTGGGTGCCTCGGAGATAAGGATAAGTGGTTTACGGCCTAAGCCACTGTTTGAGGTCGTTCTAACCCGTGTGGTCCTTCCCAAAGTCTTGCCCTGAGCCAAGCCTTGGAGGAGACTCGCGTTCGCGAGCGAAGGGCACTGCAGAGTGAACTTCGTGCTGCGGACGATGCTCACGCTGCCAAAGATGAGCAGATCCGCAGGCTGGAGGCAGAAAAGGCGATGATAGCTTCCAATGCGAAGGATGCCGTGCCGACGGTGCGACGCACCACGGCGGAGGTCCAGCGCGATGCGACGGAGGAACGCACCACCTTTCTTCAACAAATCTCCGCGCTGGAGGAGGAGAAGATCCAACTCGACGCATCCCTTGTAGAGAGGACCGAGGCCCTAGACAACGCATCCCTGGCGGCGTGGAGGGAGATGGGTCGTTGGAAGGAGCCATCCGGGACCTCGCCGTCGACGTACTCGAGGTTACGCATGGCCCTGAAAATCTGATGGAGACGCTTGGGCGGATCGAAGAGGGCTCGGACCTTGTTCTCCGTGGTGCCAAGTCCTTTGGCGATCACTGCGGCTTCATGGGTGCCTCCTTCGCCCTTGCCTTACCTCACGCCCGGGGGTGCGGGCACGTCGGCGAGCTGCTGGATTCTCAGCTAGATCTGTCAGCCCAGCCTGAGGTGATGTCTGACGCTATCCGCTTCACCCAGCCAACCGCATAGAATTTCTATGATCGGATCTTGAGCTATGTTGGGGAAGACGCAGCCAAGATCACGCTGCGGCGCACTTTGCGTAAAGAGGGGGACCTCCTCTGGTGGCTCGAGGGAGTTCCTCGGCGTGAAGGAAATGACGCAGATCAAGAGTGATGCCGGGGTTGGGTGTGTTGCGTCATGTACACGTTTTTGTATGGTTGCTCCGCAACCTGCTCTTTTATGTGAGTGAAGCAGTGCCTGCCCCATATGTTCATGTTTTTGCACACCCCCACTCTAGGCGATTGGCCCGTAGGGTAGATTTTCATGCTCGGCTCCGCCAGACTTGTAGATAGTAGCGTCCGAGGTGGACTCGCGAAAAGGAAGCATGCGGGGCTGCCGCCTAGTCGGAGTAGACACGCGAGCGCTCCGTCCCCTACCTTCCGAAAGGGTGGCAGCGGAGCTGGCGGCTAGTCAGAGTAAACGCGCGAGCGCTCTGTCCCCTACCATTCGAAGGGGTGGCAGCGGAGCTGGCGCCTAGTCCGAGTAGACGCGCGAGCACTCCGTCCCCTACCTTTCGAAGGGGTGGCAGCAGAGCTGGCGCCTAGTCGGAGTAGACGCGCGAGCGCTCCGTCCCCTACCTTTCGAAGTCGAAGTGGACGCTTATTAGAGCTTGGGTGCGTGGGAACTTCGACCACGTCTTGTTTATACTCCGGGGAGTACGCGCAAGGACAACACGTGCGCGTGCGTGGGGATGTCCGCGTCTTGTTTATACTCTGTAGAGTGCGCAGGGAGAACATCCGCGTCTTATTTATACTCCGTAGAGTGCACACGGAGGTAGGCCTCACGGTGCGTCTGTGCAAGGAGAACATCTGCGTCTTATTTATACTCCGTAGAGTGCGCACGGAGGTAGGCCTCACGGTGTGTCTTCTTTATACTCCGTAGAGTGCGCGCGGAGGCATCCCTCCGCTGCGTCTTATTTAGAGTCCGTAGATTGCGCGCGGAGGCGAGCCTCCGCGCATTGCGGGCAGTGAAGGTGCGTGCGAAGGCGGACCTCAATGCTACGTCTTATTTATACTCCGTGGAGTGCGTGCGGAGGTGAACCTCGACGCTACGTCTTATTTAGAGTCCGTAGACTGCGCGCGGAGGCGAGCCTCCGCGCGTTGTGGGCGGTGAGGGTGCGTGCAGAGGCGGACCTCAACACTACCTCTATTTATACTCCGTGGAGTGCGTGCGGAGGCGGACCTCGATGCTACGTCTTATTTAGAGTCCGTAGACTGCGTGTGGAGGTGAGCCTCCGCGCGTTGCAGACGGTGAGGGTGCGTGCGGAGGCGGACCTCAACGCTACATCTTATTTATACTCTGTGGAGTGCGTGCGGAGGCGGACCTCGACGCTACGTCTTATTTAGAGTCCGTAGACTACGCGCGGAGGTATCCCCCCCCCCACGCGTTTTTGTTTATACTCATACCCGTGTTTTTCATAGAGAGTGCACGCGCGGACGCGTGTCTTTGTTCATATTTATGAAGAGTGCATGCGAAGATAATACTTCGCGTGCTTCTTGCGGGAAAGAAGACATTTTTTTGCAAATGGTGAACTTTATTAAATTCTCGTTTGCGCGGGTAAGCGATTACAAAAGGTGAGGGGCTAACCACTAACCGCTTAGACGAAAACAGTCGCAGCTGTCATTACCCGGTGATGAGGCCATGCTCGATGTGAGCCTCTAGTGTTGGAGGAGTTCACGCGGGAGCCTGGCAAGGTACTTCCTGAAGCCACCAAGGATCCTCGCACTTGCGCCCCCGGCTTAGGCGTAGTACAGCCGCAGCCTGTCTACGTTCCATGTATGGCGAAACATCTGCCCTTCCAATGTGGCAAGGCGGTATGCTCCCTTGTGGAGGGCTTCCACGACGATGCACGGGCCTTCCCATCTGGACTCCAGCTTGCCTACCGTCTCCGCGTGGAGTGCCATCTTGAGGACGAGGTCCCCGGCTGGAATTCACGCAGGTACACGAAGCGATCCCGAGCACGTAGCATCTGCCGCGCATACTTGATGACATGCTGGGTTGCGCTTGCCCGGTCTCCATCAAGGAGGTCCATGGACAATTGGCGCTCCTCTTCTGGTGCCTGGACGAGGACCCTTCTCGAGCCTGCCTTTATTTCCTCGGGTGTTACCGCCTCGTCGCCGAAAAGGAAAGGGGCGGCTCCGCGGGGACGACGGATCCGACAAGCGGGGCCCGGGTGGCAGCGGGAGCGGACGCGAACGACTGACGGGCGGGGCCCGCAGGTCAGAGAGGAGAGGGGAGCGGGGTGCGGACGGCGCAGATTGCTGCCACGTGGTCCAAGGCGGATCGGGCGGCGGGTGAGCTTAAGTGCGAGGGGACGGTGGATCGAGGCCGGGCGCGAAGACGCGGCTCATCCGAGCCATCCACGCGTCGGGCGAGGAGGAGGGGAAGGCGGGGCCGCCGGCTGACGAGTCGGGCCCGCTAGACAGCGAGGGGAAGGGGAGGATGCGGCCAGGATCAGGCCGAGCGGCGACGTGGGCGGATCTGGGCCGTCCACGCGTCGGCCGGAGGGAAGGATTTGGATTTTTATTGATTTTTAATTTCAGAAAAGGCTAGGAATTTATTTAGGCCTCAGAAAAAAATGAAAATACCTCCAAAAATTCCAGAAAAATTCACAGAAGCTCCTGGAGATATTTTGGACTTAATAAAATTATTTCCAACTACTGTTGATATTTAATTTTCATATTTTGAATTACTTTTTAAATTTTAAAAATAGGTTTTAAACTCCAGAAAATTCAGAAAAGCCAAATAAAATCCAATTAGCTTAAAATAATTAATTTGAACTTAAATTTTTCAAAAAGCCAAATTTTGGGATGTTACAAACCTACCCCCCTTAGAAAGAATCTCGACCCCGAGATTCGGACGGACTGGGAAAAAGGTCGGGGAACTCTTCTTTTAGATCCTCTTCACGTTCCCAAGTCGCTTCCGATTCTGAATGGTTGCTCCACTGCACTTTACAGAACTTGATAACCTTGCTGCGCGTACGGCGCTCTGCTTCCTCCAATATCTTGACTGGATACTCTGGATAGGTGAGGTCCTCCTTCACGTTTATTTCATCTAGAGGCATCTGCTCTTCTGGAATCTAAGACACTTTCTTTGTTGAGACACATGGAAGACGTCATGCACCTTTGACAGTTGAGGTGGAAGCTCCAACTAGTAAGCAACTTCTCCTCGTTTCGCCACAACAGGAAAGGGTCCAATGAATTTGGGATCTAGCTTTCCACTGACTCCAAAACGTCTCATTCCTTTGAGAGGTGACACCTTCAAATAAACATGATCCCCAGGTACAAATTCTAAGCTTCTACGTCGATTATCCGCATAGCTCTTCTGTCTGGTTTGTACTGTTTTTAATCTGTCCTGGATTAGACAAACTTGTTCTTCTGCTTGCTTCAGCACATCTGGTCCAAACACTTGTCCTTCTCCTGTTTCCTTCCAATACAATGGAGTCCTACACTTTCTGCCGTATAGGGCTTCGAACGGAGACATTTGCAAACTGGATTGATAACTATTGTTGTAGGAGAACTCTGCATAGGGCAAACTCTGATCCCAATTATTCTTGTTTGCCAGTACACAAGCTCTCAACATGTCTTCCAGAATTTGATTTACTCTTTCTGTTTGTCCATCTGTCTGTGGATGATAAGCTGTACTGAAGTTTAAGTTTGTGCCCAAAAGTTCCTGTAGCTTTTGCCAAAATCTCGAAGTGAATTGGGTTCCTCGATCTGACACAATCTTCTTTGGGATCCCATGCAAGCACACAATCCTTGACATGTACAACTCTGCAAGTCTATCTCCGGAGTATGTGGTCTTTACTGGAATGAAATGGGCGACTTTTGTCAGACGATCCACAATAACCCAAATTGAATCGTGTCCTGATTTGGTTCTTGGTAATCCAGTTATAAAATCCATACCAATTTCTTCCCATTTCCACTCAGGGATCTGCAATGGCTGCAAAAGTCCAGCAGGTCTCTGGTGTTCAGCTTTAATCCGTTGGCATACATCACACAAAGCTACGTATTCTGCAATTTCTCGTTTCATACTTGACCACCAATACCTTTCCTTGAGATCTTGGTACATCTTTGTACTCCCAGGGTGAATTGAATATCCAGATTCATGGGCTTCCTTCAGGATTAACTCCTTTACCTCTTTCTTTTCAGGTACAATAATTCTTTTCCCAAACCAAAGGGTACCTTCTTCATCCTCTGAAAATCCTGGTGCTTTCCCCTTTTTCATGTTTTCTTTAATTTCCTTGACATACTTATCCTTTCCTTGAGCTGCCTTGATTTGGTCCTGTAGCATGGGTTGAACCTCTAAAGTAGCCAGGAATCCTTCCTCTACCACTTCTAAGTTGAGCCGTTGGAATTCTTCTTGAAGTGCGGGCATACTATCCTTAATCCATAGTTTGGTACAGTAACTCTTTCGACTCAAGGCATCAGCCACCACATTAGCCTTTCCTGCGTGATAATGTATTCCAATATCATAATCTTTTATTAACTCAAGCCATCTCCTTTGCCTCATATTGAGATCGGGTTGAGTAAATATGTACTTCAGGCTTTTGTGATCCGTGTAAATCTCGCAGCGGTTACCAATCAAGTAGTGCCTCCATATTTTCACTGCATGCACTACGGCAACAAGCTCTAAATCATGAGTTGGGTAATTTCCTTCATGGGGTCGCAGCTGCCTCGAAGCATATGCTACTACCTTTCTCTCTTGCATCAGTACACAGCCTAGTCCTTGCCTTGACGCATCACAGAAGACTTCAAAATCCTTTCTAATATCTGGAAGTGTTAACACTGGTGCAGAAGTTAACCTCTTCTTCAGCTCTTGGAAACTATCTTCACACGGTTTACTCCATTTAAACTTCTTTTCCTTCTTCAGCAACTGGGTGAGAGGTCTTGCGAGCTTGGAGACGCCTTCAATAAAGCGACGGTAGTAACCAGCCAAACCCAAAAAGCTTCGGATCTCAGATACTGACTTTGGTTGCGTCCAATTGAGCACATCATTTACCTTATCGGGATCCACGGACACTCCTCCTGCAGAAATCACGTGGCCCAAGAAAGCTACTTTCTTCAACCAAAACTCACACTTACTAAACTTGGCATACAACTGATTTTCTCTGAGCTCTTCCAAAACTATCCTCACATGTTCTGCGTGCTCTTCCTCATTCTTGGAATAACGAACTGCCCTTCCGCTTAGAGAGGCACCCTTTTGACCCCGCCCTCCGGGCGGGGCTTTGGTGTCCATCCTGGAGCGGATGGCGTATCCACCTCAGATTTGTCAGCGAGGGCGTGTACCTTGCGGTGCGGACTTCTGGCGCCGACTTCGACACGCATAGCGAGGTCCTGGTCGCCGAAGATGGTGATGACACCCCATGGGCCCAGGAGCTTCATACATAAAAAGGCATGGTGCGGCACCGCCTCATAGGAATTAATGGCGGGTTGGCCCAGTATGGCGTTGTATGGGTGCGGGATGTCCACGACATCAAAGATGATGTCCTCACTTCTGGCATTGTCGGCCTGGCACAAGGAGACTCGGAGGCGCACGTGACCCAAGGCCTTCAGGGGCTGGCCGCCGAAACCGTGGAGAGGGGTCTCCGATGGTCTCAAGCGACTCCGAGGTATTCCCATGCGATCAAGGGCCTCTACGAACAGGATGTTTACAGAGCTTCCTCCGTCGATGAGAGTGCGCCTGACGTCGTGACCTGCAATGTCCGCCTGGATGACCAAAGGATCTTGATGGGGGAACTCCATGCCCTGGGCGTCGGCCGACGCGAAGGTGATGTTGCAGTGCGGCATCCCCTGGGGTGGCTGTGTCGAGGAGGTTCTCAACGAGGAGCCTCCGGAGATGACGCTAATGATGCTGCGCTGGGCCCCTCCCGGGGTCCTGACTCGCAGGGGACTTCCTTGCGGCGGCTGCACGTGATATGCTGCAATGGTCGATGCTCCCGGGGCCCAAACTCGAGCCGTTGGTTGTCGTAGTGCCATAAGTTCGGTGCATGCCCGCGTGAAGTGGTCACCATAGCCATGCACTTCGCACCATCTGCCGTAGTCCAGGATTTCCTACTCCGCGCGTGGTCTCGCGTCGCGGCTTCCTCCAGGCTCCCTACCCAGTTGCGGGGCGAGGATAAGTTCTTGGGGACCGCCCTGTGTGGCGAAGACGTGGTGAGCCTTTTGGGACCTTCGCTGGTTATGCCAAGGCTTGCGCCTACCGCTTGACGAGTTCTCGTACGCCCCGGTGTCAACGCGTTCAGAAGCGTCTCCCCCGGATGCTTGCTTGCATTTTGCTCTCAAGTCGCCCTTCGCGTTTCCTTTTTGCGACAACTCCTCCGCTCGAGCGGTGTCAGAGTCATCACCCTTACGCCTTCGCGCACCTTCCTCTGCCCGGGCGTAATCTTCTATTTTGTCAAAGAGCTTCGCCACCGACTTGACTGGCTTCCGCGCGGTATATTCGGCAAGCGGCCCTGGGCAAAGACCCTGTACTGCTGCATTCATGATGGTTGTTTCATTGACGTCTTTGATCTGGCAGTGTACCTTAGCGAAGCGTTTGTAATTGTCACAGAGCTTCTCCGATGGTTTTTGCTTGACGGCGAAGAGCTGCTCCGCATCGACGCGCTCGACGTAGTTTCCTTGGAAGCTGTTGCAGAGGCGGTCGCGGATTTGCTCCCAAGCGTAGATGGAGTTTGGCTTGATGGTGAAAAACCAAGAAAGCGCTACTCCCTACAACGCGAGGGGGAGTCCCTTCGCCTTCGTAGTGTCGTCTTCACCGGCGGCTTCGATAGTGGTCTCGTATATGCGCACGAACTTCCGAGGGTCCGTGTCGCCTTTGTACGGGTCGATGGCACTAGGGAACTTAAAGTCCTCCGGCCACGTCGCCTGCTGCAGACCTGCAGAAAGCGGAGACTCTGGGTCCACGCGCCACGGCAGGATGCGACTAGACGCGGGGGCACCGTGGCTATTCGCCCTTTCCGGCGCAGGCTCCGATACGACCGCCGGGGGGTCTGCCGACTCCAAGCCTCTCGCATATCCTGCACGGCCCCACAGAGATCCGCCAGCTCTCGTCGGAGCGTGCCGAGGGCCGTCAGCAGGGCGTTGGCGGCAGTCGCAACCTGCGCTCCTGGGCTGCCTGCTATGGTGGCGTGGTGGACCCCGAGGCCGATGACGGGATCGGACGTCGCGATGGTGGCGGTGGGGTCGAGTGCCACGGCGGTGGTGGTGGGGTTGAGCGTCGCGGCGGTGTTGGTGGGGTCAGGCCTCACATCGTGAACATCGGTGTTCGCGACCGCCACACCCGCATCGCCATCCACGCCGCGGCTGCCAACACTGAAGCCCTGGTATTGACGCGGATGATGAAGCTTTCTTTGGTGCCATCCCTCTTCGGATTTGGAGGCTTGCTCTTGTCCTCCCCACGGACGGCGTCAATTGTTGTGGTTATAGACCTATTGTGGTTACAGACCAAACAGAGAGAGAGAGTAGTAGTGGGGAGTTGAGTAAAATGAATGGCTTCTTCTTTCTCCCCGTGGCCTATGCCACATATATATATTCACATGGGGAGTGCTTGTATAGTTATACCCTTACACATGAGTATTCCCCTCGGGGGCTCTTATGTCATTACACATGTCCTATTTCGGACCCAACAGGCCTACTGGGCTTAGGTGGGGGCCACCCCTACAACAAGACCAAACAGAGAGAGAGAGAGTATGATAGTGGAGAGTTAGGTGAGCAATGGCTTAGGGTTTCTCCCCATGGCCTGTGTTGTATATATATATCCATATGGGGAGTGCTTTTACAATTATACCCTTACATCCGAGTACTCCCCTCAGGGGTACCCATGTCATTACACATGTCCTATTTTGGGCCTTACATTCCTCTACCAGGCCTGCTGGGCTTAGGTGGGGGCCACCCCTACAACACATACATACATACATACATACATACATACATACATACATACATACATACATACATACATACATATATATATACACGGTAGCGCTATTCAGCGCCTGCACACACACAACGCGTAGGTCTTGCTGTATGGCTTCCTTGTGCAAGTTGTGTTGATTCGGTAGTAACTATTACACGTGAAGTTACCATCAGACAAACATGAATTTACTTACTTACGAATAGTATAAAAACCATGAATTTTGCAGCGTCGAAACATATTCAACATGGATCTTGTTTTATTAAGCTCGTAATTTCGAACACAATGGAGCAAACGGATCACAGATAGGATTTTCTATGAATGACGTATTGTATTTTTTAGCCTGTAAACAACATAAAAAAAGTCTCCATGTCAACTGTACTGCTGCATGCATGTGTTAATTTAGTAGATTTGGTCATGAGAAAAGTTATTGCCTATTGTGAGTGAAGTTACTGTCTGTTGTGAGGAAAGTTATTACCTACTGTATACTATGAGCGTTCGGCAGTAACTTTACTCGCTACCGATAGTAACTTCGTTCATAGTAGATGATAACTTAAAGTGCATATGATAGTAAATTCACCATGGGATGATAACTTCGCATGGGAATGATAACTTCATTCTATATGGATGATAACTTCACATGTAACCGAAAGTAACTTTCCGAAATAGGGTGGGATGGTAGGGCTTTACCATGGGAATGGTAACTTCATTCTATACGCATGGTAATTTCATGCGTAACCGAAAGTAACTGTAAGCATTACAGATGATAACTTGATGTACATTTGATAGTAACTTTACCATAATTAACAAATGCTAGTAACTGAGTATGGGGTGGGATGGTGGCACGGTTGGCTTGTTGGGTCAATTAGGGGCACGCCTTATTTTACACCTGTGTGATGGTTATTAATTCTATATATATACACATATATATGTATATGTGTATATATGATTAATCTGCACCGTAATAATCAATTAACTTAAGGATTTCTAGGATATTTTATTTTTAGAATTAATGTGGGATTTTCTTACTTTCAAAACGAAGTCAATCCCACCAGTTATTTTTATTTATATAGATATCTAAAATGAACAAGATTTGCTATAATCTTGAAAAGTAGCCCTTGAAAAGTAAGCTACCAGATGCATGGTAATTGTTGTGTCCTTGAAGCTACAAGAGTTGGGCTTTCTATCTTGGAAGATCACAAACGCAACATGGACATCAGCTACCAAACTACAACTATATATAAGCTTCTAGACATTACTAATATCTACTACAATTGACTGATAGACCCCGCCTTGAAAAGACATATTGTTTGAAAGCTAGTTACTGTAATAAAAGTGAAAAGCCACAAGCACTTTCGAACCCAGCCCATATTCCCTTTTTCCCATAGACCACATGCATGGCTTCTAGCTACCAGAGGCTGCCTAATATGAAAGACTAGTAAGGTGTCTGTATGTTGCAACAAAAACTCAAAACTTTGCATCAAATATTATTAGTAGAGATATATATCAACAGAGTAAAAATAAAGCCACTTTTTGTTAGTAAATCTAGAAAGCAATCATCAAGAAGAAAATAATATCCTAATGAATACTTTAAAAGTACAATGCTATGTCATATTGATGATAAACATGTGGTTGGAGCCACTACACCATACCCATCGTTGTACCTTATCCACCTTTGTTGCTTAAATGAGCAAATCAAACATTGTTAATCTCTATTAGCTTAGAAACCAATAGGGTTTACGTTGGACAAGATAGTAGCAACTATAATTTACCCAGCTTAGTATATGGTCAAGGCATGGTAGCTGCAGTGAAGTTATCGAGGTTCACTTCTTATCTCAATCATGAGTAGGGTGCTAACCAATTAACTAACTATTGATTCCATGGGCTGCACTAACCAGAACTCCACAACCAAATAAACAGGAAAGGATGGCAATCCCTATCCTGGACTGTTGAAGACTACTGAAAGCTTGCTTCTACATTTTTACTACACGCATAGTATATAGTCACTTAAACAAAAAATGAACAAGAACTAAATATTAGGATTCCAATTTGTAGATATCATTATGCCTCTAGCAATCATAGTAGAACAAGGAAAACACATTGACTAACTCACCAATAAAAGCAATAGATGGAAAATGTGAACTGGACCAAACATGCTTGAGAACAATTTGGCATCTATCAATTCAGAAGTTCATTTAGTTCCCATGCTATCTCTACAAGTTCGGACAAAAGGTCATAAATTATAAAGGCGTCAATTGTCTGAATAACTATCTATGATGAACTATTATATCTCATGCTTACATTTTCGATGAAATGAGTAGAGCATCCAAAAGCTATAAGAGAATGCTGAATAGCATGTCATCCTGAAATATGAAGGATCATATTACCAAGATTAGTTGTAATTACTCAATCAAGGGAGGAACATATTAACACTAAATAAATTAACAAAGTATAGCAGATAATCACCTTTAGCATTTAGCTTAAATTAGTTTGGACAAACATGGAGTAGAGAGTAGAGGACAGAATGTGAACAAAGGCATTAGCAACTCTCTGGCATAACGGGCATGGCATCTTAGTGAGGCTTAAGATACACCAAAAACAAAAGGCAACTCTCTAGCAATATGCAGTAATATAATCCAAGTATTCTACTGCAAATAAACAAACTACCCACATATTGGTCAAACAGCCCACTTGTGAAGACAAATCGAAGCAGAAATGCACATATAAACTTGAGTTATCTATAAAATCTAAGTTAAATCAATCAACTAAAAAGGCAATTTATTTTTGATAAAACCAATCTTAACTTTTTGATAAGCTGAAATAGTTGCAATGATCACTGTAGGCTTGCACTCTTTGGCTAAACATATGATTATCTCTTTTCTTACAAGAACATTGCAGTCTACTGTCATTTCCATTGGAAGCCAAACATATGCAACAACTAAGGAACAAGTGCATAGCCTACCTTTGTAAGTGCCAAGTTGATTTATCCTGAATCTCGCCCAAACCTACAATGCTCAACAAAAGAGGGGATCGGTATAATCAATTCACTGGTTTAGAGATATGTTGCAACAAAGGTTGGTTAAGAAGATCCTGAAAGTGCCATTGAGGTAATTTCAGCCAACAAATAATATGTGAGCAATCCTGATGTATGTAAGGTGTAAGTCGCATCATTACCATATGCATTCAAAAAGAAATGATAGACTAATGAGTATCTGACTACACATTGTTTTAATTTCATAAAAAAAAACCTTGATATGCACATTATATTTTTGTAGTGCCACAAGCAGCTAAAGGGCAACATATATTAATTTTACATTTGCTGTGATATGAAAGAAATCATGGATGCTGGGCCCAAGGAACTGTGAGGACCCCAGGCGAGGCAGCGCCCGTAGTCGCCGATGTGTTCTGTACTAGTCACATTAGTAGCTAGTATGCACATTCACATCATTGTGATCACATCCATACACGTTTCACACAAACAGCTTACATAAAACGGATGATATATTTAACTGAGGCATAAAAGAGTGCATACACGTAAGGGCGACCGGCCAAACATCAACAGAGTTCAAAATAAAAGTGCAGTGGAAGTATAATAACAAGGTGTCCAGTGATTTGCCATCATAACCTGTAGGCAACTAACTAGAGTCAAACCCAAGAAGGATCAATCGTTGAAATCCCCAGTGCCGGGACAAAACACACATCGTCAGGCACATAACCCTCTTCATCCTCTGATTAACAATAATTTAAGCAAAGTTGAATACATTGTGTACTCAACAAGACTTGTAGCCTATCATAAAATTATATATATATATATATATATATATATATATATATATATATATATATATATATATATATATATATATATATATATATATATATATATATATATATATATATATATATATATATATATATATATATATATATATGCAAGGCTAACAATGGATGAGGCTCTATGCTAAGTTATGTTCAGCATGAAGCAAGTTTTATTTGCAATATCAATAAGTATTAATTTGCAGAATGGAATTGTAAAGATTATTTGATAAACATGTACTAAAATAACATTTTCATAATTTCCATACCATTAGCTCAAATCCATTAATAGCCTTCCTTAGCTGAGAACATCATACAAAACCCACACATGGGAATGGCACATGGAAGACGTGTACATGCCATCCCATATTTTTAATAGCGAAATGGTTTTGAAAAGGGAAAAGTATACCCTTTGTAGCTACATCCAAACTTGCTCACGACCACGAGCATGGCTATTTAAATAGTTTTTGACACTCTACAGAGCTTGTACAGTTTAACCCACACGAGATAATCAAATACTCTGTTAGACATTACACGCTTCCTTGGGCGTACAACAAAGTGATTATCTTATAACTTTTAGGTCACCTAGCCCTAACCTGGCACCAACCTGGTGAATGGACAAGCCCTCACTTGGGTGCGCCAAGTGAGCTGCATGACAGACCCTCACCTCAGCGGATTACGTCCCTTTGGTGAGGCATTCACCATTATATTAGTAAGCTTTGATCCCAACACCTTGGTGAAGACAACCCCTATGAGCAAACTGTTATGTAGAATGCCCTTACCACTTATGTGCCTACCACAATGCAAGGCTAGATCTAGACAACTGTATTCTGCTATATGCCAGAGCCCACATAACACATATGGTAGTATGGTGTGACTTTGATGAGCTTCAATAGTGTTCGGTCCTTAATTGACCCAGGCAAGAATTTCTCCCTATATACATGTGATATTCCCTCTCACATTTGATAGTGTATCATATAACTCGCCCACATCCAAAACTAGGTTTTTTATTTTATTTGATACCAAAGTAACAGAGGTTCCCCCTCTAGTCCAATATTTTGAAACCGTCATACCCACGTGAAGATTTTGTTCGAAATTTAAAACTTAGCAGAAACTAATGTTTGTCTAAGCATCTAGAACAAATATCAATGTAGTATTCCCAATTTCATATTATATTGTATAAACCATGTCCTAGAGGTTACAACACTTGGGTTATCAAGTTTTCAAGGAGGTTCAATACATACGTGTGGTCGTAACTACCATTACCCACAGTATAGTAGTTTTATGGAAAATACACGCATGCATAATAGATTTTGTAAACAATATACAATAATTGAAATATTATGATCAATATGGTCAAAGGGGGTGCTTTCCTTGCTTCTGTTGCTTAGAGAATGTTTCGGATGCGTTCTCGGCGACGTCTGATGTGGAGTCATCTAACCGGTAAATAAATCCAGATAAAAGCAAAAAGAGCTAAATAAATAGAGACAAGACTCGAATGTTTTTGTAAATTTAGAAAGATCTTGTTTTTATAAAAAAAATTAAAAACAAAGATCACTTAATTGGAGTTCGTATGCAAAAGTTACAAGTGTTTGAGTTTTGGCTTGGTTTGAGTTATCTCGACACTTTTTATAACTAACCAAGCTCCTTGGTCACTACGATGTTCTTCTGACTTCTAACACACTTCGGCTGCTAGCTACTCAATTCAATCTACGAGCCTACAATTGTTGCATCTTACGACCATCATAGTGTACGATCTTATATTACGACCATTATCGCTACCAACCACTACGACTACCGATCTTATGAGTACTACTTCGATACTTCGGACGTTTGAACTGCTATGCTACTATATGTCTATCGACCGGGTACTGTAACTTACGACTACTAATAATGACTTATCACTATCGACCACAGATTATGACTATCACTATGCTTATGACAATCATCCACAGCCTATGACTATTGACCAGATCTGTAACTTATGACTACCAATTATCGACCAGGTTTTGTAGTTTTTCGACTATCGATCGAGTACTATTACTTATGACTACAACCGGGTACTATAAATTACGATTATGACCGGGTACTGTAACTTACGACTACGACCAGGTACTGTAACTTATGACTATGACTATGTACTATAACTTACTATTATAGCCAGGTATTGTACCTTCGATTACGACCCTACGACCATGACTTACGACTATCGACCAGGTACTGTAGGTTTCGACTACCGACTACAGTCATCGGTCGAAGATTACGAGTCCATTTGTGATTTAAGATTTTGACAACGGTAGTGGTCAAGGGACTCGTTAGTGGTCAAAGATTCCAACATCCAGTTGCGGTCCAAAATCTTGACACGACATCAGTTGAGGATCTCAAAGCCCAAAAGTGGTTGAAGATCACTGCCACGCTAGCGGTCGAAGATCACAACCACGCAAGCGGTTGAAGATCACAACGATGCAGGTGTTCGAAGATCATGACGACGCAAGTTGTCAAAGATCATAACTATGCAATCAGTTGAAGATCTCGACTAAGCTAGCAGTTGAAGATCATGACCATGCAAATGGTTGAAGAACAGGACCAGGCTAGTGGTCAAAGATCACGACCATGCAAGTAGTTGAAGATCTCGACTATGCAAGCGGTAGAAGATCACGATGATGCAAGTGGTTGAAGATCATGACTACACAAGCGGTTGAAGATCTTGACCAGGCTAGTAGTCGAAGATCATGACGATGCAAGCGGTCGAAGATCTCAACTAAGCTAGCGGCCAAAGGTTTCAGCATAGTAGCGGTCAAAGGTTTCAACATAGTAGTGGTCATAGGTTTCGACACAGTAGCGGTTGAAGGTTTCAACCTTGACTGCCATGGTTCTATTATCATGTTTGACTACTATGGTTTTCTTTACAATTGCTTTTAGTTCTCCTTTTGATTTCACATTCTCTATGAGGGAGGAGCTAACTGATGACGATGGCGGCTCATGAGAAGGAGTGGGAGGAGCTAGCGCTGGAGACGTCATTAGTAGTGAAAGGGTCCATGGCGACAACGATGTCTGGCAATACAGAAGCTACAAAAAAGGTGTGCATGTGCTTGCATGCATGCATGCGAAAGTACAGGTGTTAGGAATTGAGATATGGCTCATCGGAGAGGGGAAGTCTTGCGGTTGTATCCTAGTCAGAGATGAAGGTGAAGGCCTAGTTTGAGTGATCCACCGAGTGATCCACTACATAGAAGGCCAAACAAATGAGTGGGGTGCTTGAAAAGGCAAGCGCATTGGGATGGAGTTTAGAGAGGAGAGCAGCTCACCGAAGTTGCTAGAGCACAGTAGCATGCTCGCCGAAGTCGCATACGACCTTGGGTTTCTCGCCACTCCAGAGAGCGGAGGGTTTCAAGGATCGTGCACAAGAGACCAAGTGGTGAGCTTAAGAACTATGACACAATCGGTGGTGGGATTTATAGGCACAATCTCGAGCTCTTGCCATGGAGTGCAAGGTAAAGAAGACGACAACGGGGAAGAGAACGGTTGTGTCAGAGGAACGGGTTAGGCAGGAGTAGGTAGTAGCAGAGGGGAAACCATGGGCATGACGTCTCTAACTAGGGGTAGCTTAGGCCACGACCTCAGCGAAGCAGGTGCAGGCGCACAAGGTGGATGATGAGCCCTGTCAACGGGTTCGGCACATAAGCAAGCGAAGAGAAATGGCCTGACAGGATTGTCTTGACATGAAGAAAGGGTTTAGGAGTCTGTGCATTTGAGTACTTATGTTCTCAAGTACCCATGACAGAGCTTGCTAGCTGGTCTAAGCCTCTCGAGCAAGAGCAAACTGGTCGAAGATCTCAAGGGCCAACTTAGTAATCGAGAGGCAAAGCTGGGCATAAGGCCGGGATGCATGGAGGAAAGGTGTGGCGTAGGGTGTGGGCTGTTAGCAAAGAGAAGAAACAATGGGTGTGGCATCAAAACAATGAGCATGGTGTTAAAAACTAGTGGCCTATGCTGAGGTAGGCTGGAGGTGGAAGAAGGGTCCTATAAATGGGCCACACTCCACAGTGAGAGAGAGAGATAAAGGGTAAGGTGAGCTGAGAGGTTTGGGTAAACCAAGACACATTAGATGAGCTCAAAAGATAATGAAAATCATTGCGAATACTCCTTGTTGGAATTAATCTAGACTTGATTGGCAAACATTGAGTGCAGAGTAAGAGTCGGTTCAATCCGGTAGTGGAATCGAACTAGGAGTTCAAGTTGTTTTCAGTTTAGGAGTCTAGTTTCAGTAAGAAATTGAGTCCAAGTCTAATTTTTAATTGCCAATGTGTTTCCATCTTTAAGTTGTAAACTTGAGTACAGACAGAGGGGAGCTTACCCAAAAATGGTGTGGCGATTGAATTGCCACCAAAAGATTTTGTTTATTCTATTGCTCTATTATTATCAGGTTGTCATCATTGTACTCGAAGAACAAAGAAGTCCCGAGAACTCGAAAGGCTTTGAGTTCGACTAATGAAGCCAGGTGGACGATCGAACTTCGACTTCGAGCAAAAAGTCGAAGAGTATCAGAAGTGTTTGAGTAGTAGAGAAGAATCGGATGGTGCTCGAGCGGCTTCAAAGCATTAAATGGTGTTTGAGTAGCAGAGGAGAATCAGACAACGTCCGAGAGGTATTATGAAGGATTAGAGTGAGGAGCAGTCGAAGATTCTAAGCGCAAAGCATTCGGGGATCCCAGTGCCTGCAACGGTTGGAGGCTGCGGTGGTTGAAACTAACACTCTTTGTATAGTGCAGATGATCGTTTAAATTTTCACTATAATATCTTCTCTTTATTTTTCTAGAAAAATCTAAGAAGACTTCTTGTCGAATTTAATTTATACTTATCTAATTTAGATTCAACTTGATTTACATTTCATGCACTCTTGGGTTTTGAAAACCAAACTTTTCCAAAGAGCTGAGTTGAGTCTTGAATCTATATTGAGCTTTAGATTGAGCTATGTTAGTTCCTTGATGAAACATGAGTTAGTATAACCTTTTAAGAAAGCAAAAAGATCTCTTTTGCATGAAACAACTGATCTCACCAATTCTTTCTCATGAGACGGCTTGCCATTGCACTAGGCACGAACTCAGGGGGAGTTTTGGATGACCAAGACTTTCTTCTTAAGCTTCTAGCTTGGAGTAGTCGCATAAGGCTTGAGATCTAGCACATGACTAAAAATATTTGTTGGAAACAATCATGAGCTTTAAAAGAAAAACTTATGTCAAATGTGCTCAATTTGCTTAATTCCACATAAAACAAGTACTTAAACAAATGATTCATTTTTGGACTTGTAGCACTCTAAATTGACTCAATGTTAGCTTCTTGGTTCCACTTAGCTTATTGACATGGCCTGCATCATCTTTGGATACCTCTAGCTAGACTATACTCATGGTTGACTTGATATGCTAAGAAATTCGACAAAATTTCAGATTGTGACTTATTTGGCTTAGCTTGATTATACATGTCTTGTCATGATCTTGATAGCACTCCGATATGTTATGGCTTGATGTGATTCTCATATGGTCATTTTGGATAATTTTCATGGCTCTAAATGCTTAGAATAAACCAACTTCAGCCATTTCATCCATTTTTGTGCCTTATTCTCTCTTTTTCATCCTTATTGTGTTTATTGCCAAAAGGGGGAGAATAGCGGAGAAAAAGCCATTTGGGGACTTTCTAGAGCTTTGGAGATCAATTTGCTCTTTCTGTTGTAGCTCTAGTGTTTCCTTGTCGACATGGTCATTAGCCTCTTTGATTTCTCTTGGACCATGGTTGACTCTTGTTTCTTTTCAAACTCAACTTTGCGCTTTTTCTGGATTTGTCAATATACTCATCAAGGGGGAGATTGAGAGACCATGTGGTTGTGACCCCATGTGTGTGATGAGTAATTGACATCGGTTTAGGGAAGTCGAGTTTGGTTTGCGTGGTTCGAACCATGTTGTTGCGTCGTGCAATTGGCTTGGTTGGACTTGGTCAAACCTGGTTAAAGTGATTAGGATGCATATTCTGTTGATTTGTCAGGTTTGGGCTATTTCATGCTTAATGAGATTCATTGATGTTATTTATGCTTTCATGTGTCGAGCGGTGCTATGTGATGTGTTTCTTGTCTGTGATGGCTGTAGGACGTCGAGGCAGAGTCGTGGCGAGACACGAGGTAACCGGACTAGACACAGGTGGTGTCGAGGTTAGAACAGTCGAATGTGTCGAAGACGGCAGATGATCTTTGAGTTTCATGATCAAAGAATCAAAGGTTAGATGGGAATTTGAGATTTGGTGCTGCTCCCTGCATATTTTCAGTTCTTAGGTTAAATCTCAAATTCATGCATTTGTGTTGGATTTTCTTGGTTCTTTGAGCTCCTCTAGTTATTAAGGATGTTATCTCTCAGCTCTGGACTGAGGAATCCAGAAAGAAACCTTTAATTTCCTTGTTGTGTGGAGTCTCGAGTTTTTGCTCTGAAATTTCAGTCTGAAATCTGCTCTGAAAAACGTCGAGCGGTCTGACCGGACTGAGCATTGCGGTCATACGGCCGACGGCTTGCGGTCTGACCGGCGGCCACAAACCGGTCTAACCGGTCGAGCCATAGCGGTCAGACCGGCCAGGGGCGGTCAGACCGGCCTGTTGCCTGAGGTCTGACCGGCCGGCCGTCATTTCAGCTGTTGTGGCTATTTCTTTCCGAATCTTTTATTGTTCTATTATTTCCTTTTGTTCGTCTTTTGTGTTCGACCAGTATGAACATCCAGAGAACTTAAATCCATTTCTTCATAGCTTTCTATAGCTATTGGAGAGGGGTTTAGTGTGTATACTTGTTGGGACAATTTTTTTTTAAAAAAAAGTCGACATTCACCCCCCCTCTGTCGCCATTTCGGTCCAACAATATTTGTAATTAATCAATAAGTTTATGTATCTATAATATATCTATCTATTTATGATTGATATTTCTGTATATGTGATATCGGTGTATTCTGTGATATATCTCTGTATTTGCTTGTTTTTAGAGGACATGGCTAGCATTTTTGAGGCTAGCCGACAAACAGGAAAAATTTGGTATAAACTGTCTATGAATACCCTACTATCACAGACAGTTTGTGTACCATTTGTAAAGGACAACTATCACAGACGGCTATGACTAAAACCCGTCCATGATATGTTAGAAATCACAGACAGTTCTATGTACCAACAGTCTATGATAGTGGATATATCATAGACGGTTAGTATGTAGAACTATCTATGAATTCTGACATATCACGGACAGGTTTTGATTGTAGTTGTCTATGCTTTCGGCCTTTACAGATGGTATATAAACTGTGTGATAATCGCCTGTTATCACAAACGCAAAAATTCAGACGGTTCGAAAACCATTCTGTGACGGGGGTTTAGAACCATTTTTGATGACTCTTTATATGGTAGTGGTCCTACCAAAAAAACAGGGATCCAGTTATGAATTGGAACCTTAGAGGAAAAGACCATTGTCGAACGTTAGAGAAAAGTGACAGAAAAATGAATTTCCACTACGCTGATTCGCCATTCTTTTTCCCTGCACACGTGAGCTCGCCTTATGGCTTTTGTAGATTTCGTGACTGCCGCAAGTTAAAAGAAAAAAATTCTAGTTAACACTCGTAAAAACAAAAAAAATCTGTAGCTTCTTCCACTACTACAAAAGAGGCTAAACTAGACACTTATATTACAGTCGGTTCCTACGAAACCGTCTGTGCTGCACGTATCATAGACGGTTCATACGAATAACCGTTTGTGGTATTTTCATAGAGGGTTTTTAATACGAACCGTCTGTGATAACTTTATTATCACAGATGGTATTTATTAACCGTCTGTGAAGTATCACAGACGGTTCTAGATAAGAACCGTCTGTGATTCTTCCAACATCACAGACGGTTTTTAATAAAAATCGTCTGTGATAATGAAGTTATCACAGATGGTTCGTATTAAAAACCGTCTGTGATATGTTTCCCGCCTTGCAATTCCCTAAAATTTCATAATTTCCCGCATGAGTCCGAGTAGGATTCAGTTTTGAGACACCATCAGTAAAATGGGCATAACTTTTGCATACAGTGTCTGTTTTCGACATTCTTGTACTCGTTGGAAAGCTAACGATGAGCCCGATCCAAAAAAATAACCAGCTTGTGCTAGTTGCAATCCAAGACCCCGAAAATTGGCCATCTTTGGACCTAAACCTACGTCACAAGTTTTTGGTTTCTGGTTTTGCCCTTTTTCTTGGTCATCTTTTTTGAATTTGGATTTTGCTTCAACTGCAAAGTTGTACATCTCGTCGAAACCTTTCAAATGAGTATATATAAGTTATATAAAACTTTGCTATTTTATCTTTTTAGGCTAGTTATTTATATTGCATCGGTATATAAATTTTTTTTCTCTAATTCACAGACGGTTGGCATATAGAACCGTTTGTGATATTCATTCAACACAGACGGTTCTAGCTATCAACCATCTATGATAATTTGACCGCTGGGCCCGTCGATCCTCCTCAACCCAATCCTAGCCAATAGAAATCTACCAATCCTCACCCCACGGATCGTAGCTCCGCCTCTCCGTCCCCGCGCCAAAAAAAATTCACACTCCCTACCCTATAAATAATCACTAGAACCCAGCCTCCTTTCTGTTCTCCTCCTTGCTATTCTCCTCCTCCTTACTGTTCTCTTCGTCCTTGACCCATACCATAATAGCCCCACGAAGCAGACAATGCACAAGGCAGCGCTCAATCAACGCCAACGATGGTGGGCGTCAAAGACATCCAGCTCATGCACTGCATCAGGGCGAGAAGGCCTAGGCATAGAGGATCTTTGCTTTTCTTTGTTCTTGTTGTGTTAGCTAGATGGGCAACCTATTTGTTGTTTTGGGATATTGTAATGGTAGGCTCTAATCTTAATAAAAATAAAATGTGTACTGTGTGTCATATTATATTTGCTTGTTTTCATTTCAATTAATTGATTTACGAAATGGATGTTTTATGTTTGTGAAATGAATTGAGATGTGAATTGGATGTATACATGTACATGTTGATCTGCTTGTTTCAGAGAGCATGGCTAGCATTTCCTGAAGCTAGCCAATAAACAGAAATAGATTTAGGGGTAGAAGAGAATAGCATAGATGGTTTTTAGTAAAAAACCGTCTGTGCTAGATATCACAGATGGTTTTTAACTAGAACCGTATGTGATATTTAGATATCACAGATGGTTTTAGTTAAAAACCGTCTGTGATATTTACACCACAGATGGTTCGAAAACCGTCTATAATGAACTTGTATCATTACTGACTTATAAATTCGGACGGCTCACAAAACCGTCTGTGATGACGTTTCTGAACCGTCTGTAATACGGTTTTGTGTAGTAGTGTTTCTAGAAACATGATTCCTCCCTTGTGGTTAGCTTCCCAGAAAGCACCGCTCTATAGTCTCTACCTAAACACGAGAGATCACATGCATGCATGTCGAATGTAGTCGAATGTAATGACTAATTTTTTTTAAGAAACGTGCTTTATTTGGCTTGTATACATTATTGATGCATAGATTCCAAGATGCATGGATCCATTGCCCAAACTCCGTAGAACATATAGACACCTTTTGAACTTCCGAGAGATGTATGCGAGACAACAACAACAAAAGGCAAATCATAGAGATTTTGTTGAGATGGTGGAGGGATTGATTCTTGCTCTATGTTCTCCCTTTCTGCCTAACCAAGTGTTTTAGCATCGGCAATAAGTTGAGCTCACGGGTACGTACAATCTAAAGAAAATATAACCATATAATCCGCTCCTAGTGCGTGACATTCTGTATGGCATATATACGGCATATTTAATTTGTTAATTGTTATCAAGTAAAAAGGTGGAGTATTAAAGTACAACTGAAAAGTGCAACCCACACTACATAGGAACAGATAGGTGATATTTCCCCAACCGTCATACAATTTTTGAATCACAAGATCTGCTTCAACATATTCGTGCTCATCCCACTTTCTAGATACAATTTTTGTGACACTCCAGAAATCATCATAAAACGTTACCATACACATTTTCGCCAACTCGTCGACATCCCAGAGCGACAAATAGCCATGGCGGCATGGGATCACAACAACATCATTTTCGCCACTTTCTAGATGCATGGCATATTTGCGGCATATTTAATTTGTTATCAAGAAAAAGGTGGAGTATTAAAGTACAACAGAAAAGTGCGATCCACATACATAGGAACAGATAGGTGATTTTTCCCCAACTGTCATACAAATTTTGGAACACAAGATCTGCTTTAACATATTCGTGCTCATCCCACTTTCTAGATAAATTTTTTGTGACATTTTAGAAATCATCACAAAACGTTATCATACACATTTTCGCCAACTCGTCGACATCCCAGAGCGACAGATGGTGGCAATGGCGGCATGGGATGACAACAACGACATGCTAGTTAGCGAGACGGTGGTGAGAGGCCTGTTATACAAGTGCTCCATATGAGAAAAATAAAAGCAAAACTTCGTGTGTAAGTACAGCAGTGCTCTTATTTTCGACATATATTGTTAACAATGTAGCCAGTAATGTCAAATAACCTTTATACAGGCCACGTGGATTCATGGCAGTCATTAATAGCTATGCCGCCAAAGCCAAATGTAATCCAAGCATCCGGAAGTACTACCTGAACTGTCATCCTGGTTTGAACTGTCTTCAATGACCATTTCCTCAATCTGCCGGTCAGCCCGCTCCGTGTCATCTACTATCACTTGAATATCGTCACCTTCACCTGCCTGTCCCCCGGGTTCAACCTAGGGTTCAATATTTCACCGAAATTTGAGTTATTTCGGTGCTTTCGTTACCCACCGAATGAAATACAATTTGGTCAAATTTGTCACCATTTGAATTTTATCCAAATTATGTCCACACTACTACAGAAAACTCATCGCAGGTGGGTTCGAAAACGTCATCACAGACGGTTTCCTGAACCATCTATGCTTATGGGTCAGTAATACCCTACGAGCATTACAGATGATTTTTGAACCGTCTGTGATAACCCTTAATCACAGACAGTTCAAAAACCATCTGTATTACCTTTAGGGTCTTAATCACTGATGGTTCTTAACTAACCGTCTGTGATAATAATTATTACAGACAGTTCTTACTATGAATCATCCATAATAGTCTATTATCACAAACAGTTCTAGTTAAGAACTGTCTATGATTGTGTTCTCACGATATCATAAATATCTCTTTCAGTTCACCAATATTCTCTAATTGCGCTATAAAATAGCACAATTAGATAATGCAGATAAACCAAAGTAGACCTATTATGATTGGCGCTATGTCTTTGGTGGCTCGTTGTTTAGGTTGTATGTGTTGTTGTTTTGTTGCTTTGGTAAGACGTGGTCGTAGGCGCGCGGTCGTAAGCCATGGTCATAACCTATGGTCAGATGACGTCGTAAGCCATGATCGTATGCTGTGGTTTTAGGCGTGCAGTCATAAGTTGTGGTCGTATGTGCCTAGTCTGTTAGCAGCTATGTGCGTCACATCAGCAAATGGAGGAAATGACCTACGGTGCAAACGGAGACAAGTTTAGAGAGCCGAGAAAGTAAAATGCAAGTTCTCGGAGTAAAGTGGTGGGGGATATATCACTGGTGATGCAAGTTTAGGAAGACAAGAATTACATGGTCAAAATCCTAGCCATCCAACAATTTCAATTTTGAAAATTTTGTATTTTTCAGAAATTTTTTTATTTTTCAGAAAAATCAAACATATAGATTGAATTCAATAAATACGATAATATGAAACCAGTGAAATCTCAGCGAAATTTCGGCAAAATCTCAGAAATCTTGGTCAAATCTAAAAAAAATTCTCAGAGGGGCCAATATAACCGAAATTTGCTGAATTTCATGAAATTTCATCCGAAATTGTTTTTCCTGCCTACAATTATACCTACAACTTTCTGCATGAAGGAGATAAACCATACATCCGTGGCATAATCAAAGTTGAAGATTATATATACCCACAACTACAATTTAATATGCAACAACGGATAACTAGTCTCTAAACGACATGGATCTACATGTAAACAACATGGGCTTGAACTATTCCGTCCAGATATAGGATGGGCAAGATGTCAAGTGGAAACAGGAGGCATTTTGTGAACATATAGAAAAACTCACTCCCAACCGTTATATCCGAGATGGACACCCTGGATGGAGGCGGCTGGCACCCCCATCCCACTTATGCCATTTTTCTTTTGACCTACCACACAGTGCACGTACCCCTCCCACGCGTGCAGTCATCCACCTAGCCCCAACTCGTTCCCTTGTTCAATCCCCTCCTCCTAAGCGACTAGGTTATTGGTTTAGGGTCTGAGCGCCACCTCCTCTCTACCGCCCCTACCTATGTGGTTAGGATTTGATACCACCACGGTTGGATCATTGGTAGAGGGAGGTTAGGCCCATGTCCATGGCCTCTCGCACTACTTGCGGGACTTTCTTCACAATGATTGGCGTTGCCACACGTCTTTGGCAGCTCTCTTTGGGCTATCTGTGGAGGACATTTTTATTCAGCACTAAAGTGTAAGCAAAGGAGTGGATAAAATCTGAGGAATGAACTTCAAAACCCAAGTGAATAAGACAAACGTGAAATAAACACAAGGTCTAAGACGGCCACAGCTAGTACATGGAACTAGGCCATGCTCAGTCATGAGGATACAATACCATACATATTACACGTCTTCTGCTTAATACAGGAGGAAGTGCTTGCAAACTAAAAACCTATTCCTAGCAAGCACTCCTGGCTGGCATAGCTTCTAGGCCTGCCTACTCCTCCATGAAGATGTCACAACCTAGGTGCCATAGTTTCCTAGTGAATGGGAATGGAAGTGGAAGCGATTGTAGCTGGGTGAGCTAGAGCGGGAGCGACTATGGTCACGGTTGGTGTCTCCAATGGTGACGACGATCGGTGGATTGGGATGCCACACGCTCTTGCGCATGGTGGTCCTCAGGCGTAGTCCTCCCATGAGGGTCCGACTAGGGGGTTCAGTTGGTGGGGACGATAGTGGGTTCGGTGGGTGCTGGAGCGTAGGTCGTTGCTGCCACTACAGTCTACTCAAGCTGCTCGACTGTGCGGCCCTCTCATACTCCACTGCTGCCAAGACCTTCTCACACTTAGCGAGCTAAGAGCAAAGGGTCTTGGCATGACTATAGCTAGAGATGAGGAGCTAGTGGAGGTCCGAGATCTCCGCAATGCCTTAGTGTAGGTGGCCCCCAGAGCTCTGGTGAGCTGAACCTGGTGTGTCAGAAGAGAGTCGTCCACTCTAACGAGTAGGTCTCACAGTAGCGTCCTCCCTCCTAAAGGTATGGAAAGTAGCAAAACGGGGAGGTCAGCAAGGTGGCCTCGTGGATCTCATATAAGCGAGTGAAGGCCACGCGGATAGCGTCTTGTATGGCGTCTGACGTGGAGATCCTTCGGTGCTCAATCTAGAAATTGCGAGATGTGAACCCTCCTTTCTTCTCATAGAGAAAAACCTCCATTATGCAGGACTCTCGATCCCCTTCCTAGGTCTTCTGGCCCCTAAAGAATGGACTATGATTGTAGCCTAGGTACAACATTAGCTTGCGTGCACTACTACAAAAAGGGTCATCACAGACGGTTCATAACTGTCATCACAGACGATTTTCTGAACCGCTTGTATTTATGTGTCAGTGATAATCGGAGGTTATCACAGACGATTTATGAGCCGTCTGTGATAAAGACAATACAGATGGTTTGTAACTAGAACCGTCTATGAAGAAAACTATTACGATAGCTCAAACCAAAAACTGTTTGTGATACTCACACATTACAGATGGTTCTAGTTACCAACCATCTCTGATTGGCATGTAACACAGACGGTTGGTATATAGAACTGTCTATGATAGTCCTTTATAAATGGTTTGTAGCACAAACCATCTACGATAGTTCATTCTATACCTAAAATTTTTTCTGTTTTTTGGCTAGCCTCAAGAAATAATGTTACCTACGCCCTTTGAAAACAAGCAAATACAGTGGCAAATACAACAACACATTCCATTTCCATTAAGATTAGAATCCACCATTACGGCAAGAATTTATAAGAAGTAGAGATCCTGACAGACAGTAAAAACTAGATGCATTGGATGGCAGTTGGATATCACCGGCAATGGAGAGGCGGCGGTAGCGCCACCTTTGTGGCACGATGGTGAGACTACACAAGAAAATCTTACGACAATTACGATAAGAGTGTGTTGTGTAGTCAACCATGGTGTCACAACAGAGGCGCAAGCTCACAGAAGTAGTCAGTGTCATCGAGGAACAAGCTAGATGCATCGGATGGCGGTAGCACCACCTTTGTGGCATGACGGTGAGCCTGCATAAGACACTCTTACGACACTTACCACAAGAGCGTATTGTGTAGTCTACCATGGTGTCACAACGGAGGCGCTAGCTCATGGCGGTAGTCGGTGTCGTCTAGGAACAAGCTGGATGCAGCGGATGGCGGTAGCACCACCTTTGTGGTATATCAAGCGGATGGCGGATGGCGGCTCAGGCTTCAGCGGGCGAGGCTCCGGCGCGGGAGTATATCAAGGTGGAGCTAGACGAGTAGCGGCCTTGATGCTCGAGGATGCTTATGCACTAGGTCTTTGGGGATGTTGAGCGCCGAACGCCTTTGTAAACATTCATGTGAAGGATTGAAGATGGCAACAGAGGGGGGGTGAATGGTGCCTTTAAAAATCGCCTCGAAGTATCCACACGTTTTTCATCTCTGATAGCTATAGAAGCTATGAAAAAGAGGATACATGCTCACTAAAACTGAAGCAATTTAGACTTTGGCCGAAAACTGTCACAACCAGAAACTAGCAAACTTGAAACAGACTAATCAATGGACTGCACAGCGATTTGACCGAACGACTCACAAAGGAAACAACTAAAATAGCAGCAGCAGACCAAAGGCAAGGACTGAACAATTTAGTCTACTGGCTGTGACTGAGGGGTCGAGTACCATCTTGATTTCAGAAAAAGAGCTTAGATGAAAACAGATGCTAAAGAGCTGAAACGGCAAACAGAGAAAGGACACAACTGAAACTACAAGACAGAAAACTATCGGCACAGGAGGACCTGGAATCGGCTTGCAATAACTAAAAATAAATAGCCAAACTAGAAACTGAATGCCGCCCTAAAATCTGAAGACTAAATCTTATTGCCAATGGAAAACTAAAAACAGAGAAGAAACGTAGACTGAGTGAAAACAAGTGCTGCGGCTGCACTGTAATTGCTAACATGCTGCAGACCGAAATGGACTGCTGTCTGAACAGTAAACAGGGCAGAAAATGCAATACCGAGCAGCTGATAACTGAAGAAACACACTACTCGGCACAGCAAAACAGGAGCAGAAAATGCAGAGCAACAGCTGGCCGAAAACGACTGCAGTAAAGGAATTTTTGACAGCAGAACCGAATAGCAAAAATGCAGAAAACTGCAGCAGCCGAATGCAGGGACAGAGCAGGCCGAAAAGACTGAAGACTCTGTAAATACTGCAGACTACTGAAAATCAAGGAAATTCTTTTATTCTTACTCCTCTTCTCCTGACAAGAGTGTAAGACTACAATCCAAATAGCAAGAGGACCTTAGGGGGAAAGGAAATGCAGATTTAGAACAATTATAAGCAAAAATTACTCTTTTTGCCAAAAGAAACAACAGGAAAGTATAAAAACCAAATCGCTCATCAAACTCAAATCCTTTCTCAAGAATCTTTGAAATCAGTAGGGAGATGTTCTCTCAACTAGAAATCACAAGCCTAGAGCTACCCTTTCACTAAGACACAAGAGAATCAAAGGTGCTCTGGCATCAAACCCTAATTCTTGCCAAAACAGAGGAAGCATTAGAAAAGCAATCTTTCAGAGAGAACGCTACTAAAGAAATCTTTGCTTTTGGAAGTAGACCAGCCAAGAGGCTTTTGAGATGATTTCCATTTCAAAGCATAAGATTCTGCAACTACTTCAACCAAGAAACTCTAATTAACCGAAAAGAAAGAAACACAAAGATCAGAGGACCAAACCAAAACACAGGAGAAAAAGTTCAATCCATCTCAAACTAGAGGCATCTCAGATTGATACAAAGAGAGGAATGATTACACAAGGATTCTACACCCATTTCTCACTACATGGTTCTCCCAACTCACTCTATTGGAGATGTTCTCTCGTGAGCTCACTTGCTTGCCATACCACAGCTCACAAAAACACTCCAGAACCACCTCGCCTAAATAGAATAGCTCACATCCTCATATAGAAAATCAAGAAGTGCAGTCCCAACTCCACTCCATGACTCTCGCACATATGAGGAATTAAGTCAAAGTCTCCTCACCAGATTACACAGCCAATGAGACAAAGCCCATTCACATGCACAGGAAAAATGGAGGGAAAATGACGATTCCACTCCAAACCCTAAACTCTCTACTGCGATCCACTAACGGGTCTCCAACCCGTTATCTACAACTGAATCCGCTTCCGTTTTGCAGCCTCGCGCATTTTACCGAAATGCCCCTGCCGCACCTTCCCAGAAGTTTCCTCCTCGCACGACCGCACCCGGCATCCAGACCGTTTGGACCTCAGCTCCTCCCTGAGCCTAGTCCTGGTCCTTCTCGCCGTTGCCCGTTGTGTCCACCTCCGGTAGCTCCTGCTCCGGTTCCTCGTCTCCCGGCTCGCAACCACCTTAGCAGCCTTGATCATCTTCGGCATCTCCGACCGTCTGGACCTCAACACCTCCTGTGCCTAGTCCCGGTCCTCCCACGCCTCACCATGACCTAGCTCCAAAGTCCTGCAGTCACACAGACAAGCAAACCATTACATAACATCGCACGAAACAGCATAATCAACATTAGCAGCAATGAAACATACTCAAACACAAAATAGCCCGAACGACCGATCGAGAAAAAGAACCAGTGTCCTAAAACACCTCCGACCGTGTTCGACCAGGTCCAACCGAACCGAACCACGCCATGCACCGACTTAGCGCGAACCGACCAAATCAAACTCAAACTTTGCAGAAACTGAGTCAATTACACATCACAAACAAGGGGACACCTCCACATGGTCTCTCATCATGTACAAACGCAATAAAGATTGGTCAAAATATGTGTCCCCGCCGCTTTTCATGACCGCGGCTGTCTCCGATTAACTCGTAGGACTTGGTACCTCGTACTCGCGCTTCGTAGCCAAGGTACATGATCGAGCGCCCCGTCAACCACCCTTCAAAATGGTGGCAGCGGAGCTGGCGCCTAGTCGAAGTAGACGTGCGAGCGCTCCGTCCCCTGCCCTTCGAAACGGTGGCAGCGGAGCTGGCGCCTAGTCGAAGTAGACGTGCGAGCGATGTGTCCCCTATCCTTCAAAGTGGTGGTGGCGGAGCCGGTGCCTAGCCAAAGTAGACGCGCGAGCACTCCGTCCTCTACCCTTCGAGGTGGTGGCAGCGGGGCTGGCGCCTAGTCGAAGTATACGCGCGAGCACTCCGTCCCCTACCGTTCGAAATGGTAGCAGTGGAGCTGGCGCCTAGTCGAAGTAAACGCACGAGCGCTCCGTCCCCTACCCTTCGTGGTGGTGGCAGCGGGACTGGCGCCTAGCCGAAGTAGACGCGCGAGCACTCTGTCCCCTACCATTCAAAATGGTGGCGGCGGAGCTGGCGCCTAGCCGAAGTAGACGCGCGAGCGCTCCATCCCCTACCGTTCAAAATGGTGGCGGTGGAGCTGGCGCCTAGCCGAAGTAGATGCACGATCGCTCTGTCCCCTACCCTTCAAAATGGTGGCGGCGGAACTGGCGCCTAGCCGAAGTAGACGCACAAGTGCTCTGTCCCCTACCCTTCGAAATGGTGGCGGCGGAGCTGCTACCTAGCCGAAGCAGATGCGCGAGCGCTCCATCTCCTACCCTTCGAAGTGGTGGCGGCGGAACTGGCACCTAGCCGAAGTAGACGCACGAGCGCTCCGTCCCCTACCCTTCGAAGTGGTAGCGGCGGAGCCAGCGCCTAGTCGAAGTAAACGCGCAAGTGCTCCGTCCCCTACCCTTCGTGGTGGTGGCAGCGGGGCTGGCGCCTAGCCAAAGTAGACGCGCGAGCGCTCCGTCCCATATCCTTCGAAATGGTGGCGGCGGAGCTGGTGCCTAGCCGAAGTAGACGCGCGAGCACTTCGTCCCCTACCCTTCGAAGTGGTGGTGGCAGAGCTGGCACCTAACCGAAGTAGACGCACGAGCGCTCCATCCCCTACCCTTCGAAGTGGTAGCGGTGGAGCCAGCACCTAGTCGAAGTAGACGTGCAAACGCTCCGTCCCCTACCCTTCGAGGTGGTGGTAGCTGGGCTAGTGCCTGGTCGAAGTAGATGCGTGAGCGCTCCGTCCCTTACCATTCAAAATGGTGGCGGTGGAGCTGGCGCCTAGTTGAAGTAGACGCGCGAGCGCTCCGTCCCCTACCCTTCGAGGTGGTGGCGGTAGAGCCGGCGCCTAACCGAAGTGCACCCCTCATGCCGTGCACCCACTGATACGAAGGCGCTTGGGCAACGACTACCGCTCTCGCACTGAGTTTGGAGGAAATGAAGTCCTCCAGATCCCAACCGAGCAGGCTCATCCCGCGAAGGCTGACCCGAGAGCGGGGTTGCTTCCCGGCGCTGTCTTCTGCATACAAGAAGCGAAGGAGCGGGGCGTGAGTGCTGCTTGGTGTCCCATCACACATGCGTACGCAGGGAAGTCCGCATGTGACGACTTCCGCATGTTCCATTTATACTTCGTGGAGTGCGCACGGGGACAACATCCGCGCATCTTATTTATATTTCGTAGAGTGCGCGCGGAGACAAGCCTCCGCTGTGTCTTATTTATACTCCGTAGAGTGTATAGGGACAACATCCACATCTTATTTATACTCCGTAGAGTGCGCGCGGAGGCGAGCCTCTGCTGCGTCTTATTTATACTCCGTAGAGTGCGCACAGAGGCAAGCCTCCACTGCGTCTTATTTATACTCCGTAGAGTGCGGGCGAAGGCAAGCCTCTGCTGCATCTTATTTGTACTCCGTAGAGTGCGTGCAGAGGCAACATCCGCGCCTTATTTATACTCCGTAGAGTGCGCAGGGATAACATCCATGTCTTATTTATACTCCGTAGATTGCGGGTGGAGGCAAGCCTCCGCTGTGTCTTATTTATACTCCGTAGAGTGCGCGCGGAGGCAACATCCGCGTCTTATTTACACTCCATAGAGTACGCAGGGACATCATCCGCGTCTTATTTATACTCCATAGAGTGCGCGTAGGGACAACATCCACGTGTCTTTTTTATACTCCGTAGAGTGCATGTAGAGGTGTCCCCCACGTGTCTTATTTTATACTCACGAAGAGTGCACGTGTTTACCGCATGTCTTTGTTTATACTCACGGGGAGTGCGCGCGTTTATCACATGTCTTTGTTTATACTCACGGGGAGTGCGCGCATTTACCGCATGTCTTTATTTATACTCACGGGGAGTACGCGCGTTTACCACGTGTCTTTGTTTATACTCACGGAGAGTGCGTGCGTTTACCGCATGTCTTTGTTTATACTCACGGGAGAGTGCACTCGTTTACTGCATGTCATTGTTTATACTCATGGAGAGTGCGCACATTTACCGCATGTCTTTGTTTATACTCACAGAGAGTGCACGCGGAGGTGAGCCTCCGCGCGTCTTTGCACAAAATAAGACAAGCTTTGCAAACAGTGGACTTTATTAATCTCCTGTTTGCGCGGGTGAGCGATTACAAAAGACAGGATACTAACCACGAACCGCTCGAGGATGAGAATGGCAGCGACTGCAGTTGCTGTGACGGTGAGGTAGGGCACGAGGGGAGCCTCTAGTGCTCTTAGGAATCTCGGTGGACCTTGAAGTGTGGGCCTTGGGCACCAAGCTCTATGCGTCGGGCGATGTCTTGGTCACCGCAGGTAGTGATGATACCTTGCGGGCCCGGGAGCTTCATGCATAGAAAGTCGTGGTGTGGGACTATCTCGAAGGAGTTGAGGGTTGGGCGCCCCAACATGGCGTTGTACAGATACGAGATATCGACGATGTTGAAGGTGACGTCTTCGCTCCTCGCGTTGTCGCCCTGGCCAAAGGAGACCTGCAGGCATATCTGGCCCAACGCCCTCAGCGGCTGACCTCCGAATCCCTATAATGGGATTCCCGACGGGCCTAAGCGACTTCGGGGGATCCCCATTTGGTCAAAGGCCGCTGCGAACAAGATGTTCGCGGAGCTTCCTCCATCGACTAGGATGCGCTTAACGTCGCAACCCGGGATGGCGGCCTGGATGACCAGGGGATCTTGGTGAGGGAACTCCATGCCCTCGTCGTCAGCGGGTGTGAAGGTAATTTTGTGCTGCGCCCAGTCCGGCGGTGCCTGCGCCGGGTATGCTGCCATGTGGTGCAGCCTCCGCGTGTAGGCCTTCTACTGCCGCGCCGAGGTGAACTCCAGTGAGGAGCCCCCAGAGATGACGTTTATAACCCAGTGTTGGGCTCCCTCTGGGATTGAATCCGCAGGGGGCCTTCCTGGGGTTGCTGCACGTGGGCTTGAATCCGCAAGGGGCCCTCCTGGGGCTGCAGCCCGTGATCTTGGATCCGCATGGGGCCCTCCAGGGGTTGTTGGACGTGGGCCACGACGGGCGGCCACACCTCGAGGGTTCTAACCCTGGTGATGCTTTGACGAAGCACCGCAATGGTGGTGCGTGCACACGTGTCGTGGCCACCTCGACCATGCACCTCGAACCACTGGCCATAGGGCTGGTCTTCTTGTTTTGCACGGGGCCTATCGTCGTAGCCTCAGCCGCACCCCCGCCGCCGACCGCGACCGGCGTGGGCGCTGTCTTTGGAGCCGCCCTCAATGTCGAAGATGTAGCAGGCTCTCCGGGACTTGTGTTGGCCATGCTTGGGCTTGTTGCTCGACGAGTCCTTGTGCTGGGCGTCCTTGCGCTTAGGAGCATCCTTCGAGGGCTCTTGCTTGCGCTTGCCCTTCGAGGAGACTTCCTTCGGCGAGTCTCCATTCTTCGTCGAGCCCTCCGCCTGATTGGGTCGGAGTCGTTGCCTTGGCGCCGTCGCGCGTCCCCCTCCGCCCTGGCATACTCTTCGCGGGACACAACTGGAGGTAGGGACATCGCGGCTATCCGCCCGCTCTGGCGTGGGCTCCGTTGCGACCACCGGTGGGACTTGTTGGCTCCGAGCCTCTTGTATATCCCGCATGGCTCCGCAGAGGTCCACCAACTCCCACTGCAGTGTGGCGATGGCCATTAACAGAGCGTTCTCCACCGCCGTCGAGGTTGTGGTAGTTGGGGCAGAGGGTTGCACCGTCGGGCTGGCAGCAACCACGGCTTGCACTCCAGAACCGCTCGTCATGTCGGTGCGGTGGGCTCCAGAGTCAGTGGTGGGGCCGACGACGGGACCGGTGCTGCCGCCCAGACCCCTTGCCGCTCCCACACCGGGTGCGGTGGCAGCGGCCGTGGTGCATGGGCCTCGGCGTTAGCACTCCCAGCGGCCCGCTCGGTACCCGTGCCGACTGTCGTGCTAGCGGTTGGGATGACCATCACGCCATGAGCGTCGGGGTCGACAGTCGCGGTGCCGGCGCTGCCGCCCGCACCTGTAGGTGCGGCGCTATCGCCCGCACCAGAGGGCGATGCGTCGTCGGGCGCTTCTTTCGTGCTCCTCTTCTTTTTCGCCACTGCTGATGATGAAGCCTTCTTTGGTACCATCCTTCTTCAGGTCTTGGAGCTTGCTCTCGTCGCTCCCCACGGACGGCGACAACTGTTGTGGTTACAGACCAAACAGAGAGATGGTAGTATGGTAGTGGAGAGTTAGGTGAGCAATGCTTGGGGGTCCTTCCCCATGGCCTGGAGGGCCTTATATATATTCACATGGGGAGAGTTTTACAATGATGTCCTTACACCCAAGTGTTCCTCTCAAGGGCACTTATGTCATTATACATGTCCCATTTTGGGCTTTACAACCTTCTAACAGGCCGGCTGGGCTTAGGTGGGGGCCACCCCTGCAACACTTTGGATCATCACGTCGTGTTCTCCACAACTGACATATCATTACCTTTCAGAAGATTGGCCACAGTCACATCAGTGGTATCAGGACAAATGTTGCTTGTTAGGAAATCACAATTTTTCCCTTTCAAATTAGTTGTTGTTCATCGTCCTAAAACTCCAGAAAATTTGTCCCACAAAAAAATATTTTGTTCGTCGTGTTCTTCTGTTGTACCTTCACCCTTTGTGCCCATGAATTTTCCGTTCTTGGTTTCACGTTGTTGAATTTGTGTCCTTTGTCGAAGTCATATTCTTGGTCTCTAGTCATCACCCTCTGCTGTCCTAATTCTTGTCTGCACCACCTCATTCCTTTTGTTTTGACTGCAGTCTTGAAACCGAACCCTACATCACCTCTTTTTCATCTAGGTCTTGCAAGCCTCCTGTGAATCAGTAGCCACATCTAGCCCTCCGTTCTTCATCCGCAATCCTATTGCTAGCGCACCCTAATCATTGTTTGGGTTGCACAATTTGCGAAATAGGGATGCTTAGCCCTAAACCAAACAGAGCTGTGAAGTGTGCAGAAAACTCTAGATTGCACATCGTTTAGTAAAACGGGCATAATTTTGCATACAAGCTCTGATTTGGGCATAATGTTTTTGAAAGATAATTTTGACACCGACGCTTTGAAAACTACACAGCTTTGCTTTGTAGCCCAGGTGACCTCCAAAATTTGATTGTTTTCATGCTGTTTTGAGGCCCACAAGTTTTAGCACCTGTTCTTGCTGATCTGTCATCATCCAGTTTGAGACTTTCATGATTCCAATTTCTACCATTCTTGTGTTCAGAATCTTTTTCTCAATGTTTGCTGTAATATATGGAAAAAAGAGAACAAAAAAGAAGCAAAAAGAGAGAAAGAAAGAAGCAATCAGATTTGCTAGCATCCCTTGAATCCTTTGTGCTTGGTCCTTTGTTTCCGCCTGCGTTGTGCTAGGGGCTAGGGACACATGTAGACCAACAACTGTGACAAGTACTTTGGACCCTTACTCAGCTTTGCTAATTGGGTTATGATTTTTGCTAATCCTTGCTATTGTATTGTGCTTTCCGAGCTCCACCTACTCTTGATCAGAACAAGTCTCACTTGCAATCATATCCACGCTTGACACATTATCACAAACTAGCCACCAATTGTACCACCTGCTTCATTGGTAAGAACACTTGTAAGAGCGTGGTAAGACGCGTGAGGGTGTGTGATTCTACTTTCCACCACCTAGTAGTTGATAGGGATAATACCTTTGTGTTGCCTTTTGTCTTCTACTAACCATGACAGGTGAGACGTCTGATGAGAAAGAGTGTGTTTTCAAGGGAGATCTCATGACGATCTTGGATGAATAATGCACTACTATTTATGAGGACATAGATAGGAAGCTTCATCTACTACAGCTACATTGTAGCGATCAATCAATGATAGTATTATAGCGCTTACTACACGCCTTGAAAGTATGGTGAATTGGCCACCAAACAATGGACGCGAGTATGATCATGATGCAGCCCAAGATCTTGAGGTAGGAGATGATAATGAGAGGTGAGACCGTGACGCCAGTGCTACTCTTGGTGCCCAAGATGCATGTCAATGGCATCGCCTACATCACAACCGTCACGATATGGGAGGTAATAATTTTCAGCACCATAATGCTCGCGTTAATGATGACCCATTTGCTAAAGTTAAGTTTACCATACTGTCTTTTGCGAGTGTTTATGATGCTGAAACTTATCTAGATTGGGAGATGACGGTTGAACAAAAATTTAATGCCCATCTAGTTCTTGGAGTGCATACAGTCAAACTAGCTACTAGTGAATTGAAAGATTTTGCTATCATTTGGTGGAATCAAGTAGTTTATTCTGACTTAACACTAGATACATGGGATAGATTGAAGGTAGCTATACGTGCTAGATTTATTCCTCCTGCCTTTAAACGTGATATGCATAAGAAATTGCAACACTTAGATCAAGTTAATAGATCTATTGAGGAATATAATCAAGAACTACAAATAGGCATGATACGTTGTGGTGTTATTGAGGATGTGGAGGTAAGATGGCTTGCTTTTATAGGGGCTTAAGGCATGAAATTTAGGACATAATTGATTACAAAGAGTATAATGATATCAATAGGTTGTTTCAGCTTGCTTGTTTGGCAGAAAAGGAATTGTAGGGTAGGCAACAAAGGACAAGGAGCAACTTTGGAAGTACGTCTACATTGATATTGACACCGGGGCAAGCCAAGATAGCCCCACCTCCTATGTTTTGGTCTGCTGCCCCCCTCCGTGAGTAGGGCGTGTTCAGCAGCATTGCCACCACCGTCATGCGCACCCAAGATAAGCAAATCCACTAGTGTGCAAGCACCAGCGCAGAGCTCTTCATCGGCTGCTTTCACGGGTCATGCAATGGGGATTGTGTACCACCGTTGCAAAGGGATGGGCCACGTCATGAAAGATTGCCCAAGTCAACGAGTGTACATTATGACAGAAGACGGTGGTTATATAAGTGCTAGTGATGTTGAGGATGAATATACTCTTGCAACTAACCTTATAGGTAATGATGATGATCTTGAGGCCAATAACAATGGTGACGAAATTTTAGATGCCGCTGCTATGAAGAATTATAGGACCATAATTATGTAGCGAGTGTTGAGCACTCAAAGGGAGCAAGCGAAGAAGCTACAGTGCCATAATTTGTTGTAGATGTTCCTCATCGTCAAGGATTGTCGTGTTCGTGTCATAATTGATGGCGGGAGCTGTAATAAATTGGTGAGTTCAGATTTGGCCAAGAAGCTTGGCTAAATCACATGTGTGCGTACCCATCTGTACCAATTCAGTGGTTCAACAACAATGGTACGGTGAAGGTAACACAATCTCTGAGTGCATTTTTCCATTGGTTCCTCCTATGCAAGCCTGCTCACTTTTATTAGATTGTCCATGGGAATTTGATACTGATGCAACTCATCATGGTAGAAGTAATAAATACTCTTTTGCACAAAGGAAAGAAAATAATTTTGCTACCTTTGACACCTGCTGAAATTGTGAAATGTGATAAATAGATAGCTAAAAATGAGAGGAAAGAACATGAACATGAATATGAAAATCAGCAAGTAGTGAAGGACATTTCTCCCACCTAAGAAAGAGAAGTTGGTGCCTAGCTCTAGGACTGAGGGAATTAAATTAAAGGGCTGTGTCATGCTTGGAAACAAATATAATCTTGCTGAAAATTTTGATAATGATATGCCCATGCTATGCTTTGATATACAAAGATGCATTATTTTCACTTGATGATATATCTAGCTCTTTGTCGTCTGCTGTTACTAACCTTTTGCAGGAGTACAAGGATGTGTTTCCAACTGAGATACCCCTGGGACTAGCACCTATTAGAGGGATTGAACACCAAATTGACTAAATTAAGGGAGCAACTTTGCCAAATCGTGCGGCGTATAGGACCAATCCGGAAGAGATTAAGGAAATTCAGTGACAAGTCCAATATCTTTTGGACCGAGGTTATGTACAAGAAAGCCTAAGTCCTTGTGTTGTTTCTGTTCTTTTAGTTCCTAAGAAAGACAATCTTTTAGTTCCTAAGAATGATGGTAGTTGGTATATGTGTGTTGATTGTAGAGCCATTAATAATATCACAATACAGTATCGTCACCCTATTCCTAGATTAGATGACATGCTTGATGAGTTGAGTAGTTCTATTATCTTCACAAAGATTGACTTGCGTAGTGGGTACCACCAGACTAGAATGAAATTGGGAGATGAATGAAAAATGGTATTTAAAACTAAGTTCGGGCTATATGAGTGGTTAGTGATGCCTTTTGATTTAACTAATGCACCTAGCACTTTTATGCGTTTGATGAATGAAGTTTCGTGTGCTTTCATTGGAAATTTTGTGGTGGTTTATTTTGATGATATTCTAATCTATAGCAAGTCATATGAAGAACACATGGATCATTACATGTTGTCTTTAATGCTTTGAGAGATGCACGTTTGTTTGGTAACTTGAGGAGTGTACCTTTTGTATGGATCAAGTCTCTTTTCTTGGCTATATTGTTACTCCACAGGGAATATAAGTGGATGAAGCAAAAATTGAATTCATAAGGAGTTGGCTGACCCCTGAGAATGTCACATAGGTGAGAAACTTTCATGGTCTTGTAGGGTTCTATCGGCGTTTTGTTAGGGATTTAAGCACCATTGCTACCCCACTGAATGAGATGATAAAGAAAGGAGTGCCCTTCAAATGGGGGCCTGCGTAAGAGAACACATTCAACTTGTTGAAGGTGAAACTCACCCATGCCCCACTACTCCAACTCCCAGAATTTGGTAAGACTTAGTTAGAGTGTGATGCTAGTGGAATTGGGATTGGAGGCATGTTGATTCAAGCAGGTAAGGCAATTGCATATTTCATTGAGAAGTTAAGTGGGCCAAGTCTGAATTATTGTGCTTATGATAAGGAATTGCATGCTTTAGTTCGCGTACTTGAAATTTGGCAACATTATTTATGGCCCAAAGAGTTTTTTATCCATTCTGACCATGAATCGCTAAAATATATTAGAAGTCAAGCTAAACTAAATAAACGACATGTTAAATAGGTAAAATTTATTGAGTCGTTTCCATACATCATAAAACATAAGGAAGATAAAGAAAATGTGATTGCTGATGCACTTTCTAGACGTTATACCATGTTATCTCAACTTGATCATAAGATTTTTGGTTTAGAAACAATAAAGGAATTATATGCTGCTGATTTGGACTTTAAAGAAGTGCTTGATAATTGTAAGGATGGAAAAACATGGAATAAGTACATACTAAATGACGGTTTGATTTATCGTGCTAACAAGCTATGCTTTCTAGCTAAGTCCATTCGTCTTTCGTTGTTGCAGGAGGCGCATTGAGGAGGCCTGATGGTGCATTTTGATGCTAAGAAGACTGAAGATGTGCCGTCCACCCATTTCTTTTGGCCAAAGATGAGACGCGACGTCGAGCGCGTCGTGGCTCGTTGCACTACATACAACAAAGGTAAGTCCCGTCTCAATTCACAAGGACATTATATGTCTCTTCCTATTCCTAGTGCACCATGAGAGGATATATCTATGAACTTTGTTTTAGGATTGCCTAGTACAATGAGGGGAGAGACAATATTTTTGTGGTTGTGGATCATTTTTCTAAAATGGCACACTTTATACCATGTCACAAGAGGATGATGCTACAAATATAGTTGCTTTGTTTTTTTCAGGGAGATTATTCGCTTGCATGGGGTACGCAATACCATTGTTTCAGATCATGATGTTAAATTTTTGAGCCACTTTTGGAGGTCAGTTTAGAACAAGTTGGGGACAAAGCTGCTATTTTCTACTACATGTTGTCCCCCAAACAGATGGACAAACTGAAGTTGTGAACCACACCTTGTCTACAATGCTATGAGTTGTGCTAAAGAAGAATTTCAAGTGTGGGGAGAGTGTTTACCGCACGTTCAGTTTGCTTATAACAGAGCGGTACACTCTACCATCAATGTAAGTCCGTTTCAGGTAGTGTATGGGTTTGATCCTTGTGCTCCAATTGATATTTTGCCCTATCCTACTTTTGAAAATTGAATTTTGTTTCTCAAAAACGTGTTGAACTAATTCTAAAAATGCACAAAATCGTTAAAAAGAGCATTGAAAACATGACCGAGAAGTATAGAATTGTGGGTAGTCTGGACAGGAAACATTTATCTTTGGAACTGAGAGACCATGTGGAGGTCATCCCATGTGTATGATGAGTAATTGACATCGGTTTAGGAAAGTCGAGTTTGATTTGGTTGGTTCGGACCTTGACGTTGCGTGGTGCAAACGGGCTCGGTCGGATTTGGTCAAACCTGGTCAAAATGTTTAGGATGCATATTATGTCGACTTGTCAGGTTTGGGCTATTTCATTAATGCATTTATGCTTACATGTATCGAACGGTGCTATTTGATATGTTTCTTGTCTGTGTTGGCTGCATGACGTCGAGGCGGAGTCTTGGCGTGACACGAGGTGACCGGACTAGATACGGGCGGTGTCGAGGTCAGAACGGTCGGATGTGTCGAAGACGGCGGAGACTCGAGGTGGTTGCGAGGCTTGGACGACAAGGAACAAGAAAGCTTCCCGGAAGGTGCACGAGGGGCGTTTCGGTAAAAACGCAAGGCTGCACAGGTGGGAGCGGGTTCCGTTGGATCTGGCGGGCGTAACGGGTTGGAGAGCCGTTAGCCAAGGGCTATATAAAGGAGGGAGTGGCTGCATGCTCCCTCATGGCTTTGGGAGAGAGTTAGGGTTTGCATTGGTCAAAAGAGTCTTTACGAGGTGGTTTTGCCTTTGCTCTTTAGTGGTTGGAAGTGGGTGAGAAGGGCAGAGCTATGTCCCCTTCGTAGTTTCTACTCTCTGTATTGTCTCCTCTCTAGGAAAGAAGTAGTGTGTGTGTTCTTGAGGTTTAGGGAGAGGGAGAGGATGAGTTGAGAATCCATGTAATCATTCCTCTTGTTCTAATGTCCATGCGTATGGAGACTCCTATGTAATCCTTATTTGGTTGGAATAAAATTTCAGAAGTTTCTCTCTCGTGCTCCTGTCTGTTCTTCGTTCTCTTCTTGCTTGATTTTTGACTTTTTGAGTTTTGAGTTCTTTTTGCTGGGAAGGCCCAAAATGGAATGCTCTATGTTGGGATAGTGCCTCTAGGTTATTTGATCGAGTTTTCCCAAGAGCAAATCAAGTTTAATTTCAGATTTGGGTTTTTGAGCTCCTTTGTTCTTCTTTTGCATTTCTAGGGTTTTGGGGTATTTCTTGATTCCCTTTAGGAGATGGCCTGATTTTTGGTCTGAGAAGTCCCTTTGTTATTGCTAACTTGACTGCAAAATTTCATTAGCAAAGGACTTGAGACCATTGAGCAATTTGTTTCTTTTGTGCCCCTCTCTGTAGTTCTTCAGGATTTTGGCGTTTCTAGGGTTTGGTGGAAATCCTTGATTTTCTTCTTGAGGTGGGCTGAGATTTGGTCTCTCTGGTTCTTAGGCTATTGCTTTCATTTCTGCAAAGTTACTTGGCCCAAGGATGAGAGTTGAGATGGCAATTTGAAGTTTAGGGCAGCTCTCTGAATATTTTCAGATTTTGGGTCAAATCCCAAATTCTTATTTTTAATCTGAGATTTCCTGGTTCCAGAGGTTCCCCTAGCTATTTGAAAGGATATCCTACCTTTCTGGGCTGAGAAAACCAGGGAAGTTGCTATTTTTCTTGCTGTGAGGTTTTGTGAAGTTGCTCTGAATTTTCAGCTTGCTGCTGTCTGAATTTTTCGAGGAGCGGTCAGACCGGGGGCTAAAGGACGGTCAGACCGGTTTTCCTTGGGCGGTCAGACCACCATGTGTTGTGCGGTCAGACCGGCGGCAAGTGACCGGTCAGACCGCCCCTTCAACAGCGGTCTGAGTGGCCTGAGGGTCCAAGCACTATTTTCTGAGGTGTTCTTCTGCAGCTAGCTTTACTTGATTTTTGGGTGTTGTTTCTTCTGGTGTTTGTCCATTAGATTTCCATTAAGCTTCAACTTTATCTTCCTAGCTTAATATAGCTATCGGAGATAAACATTGAGCGTGGGTACTTGTGGGGGATAAAATTTTGAAAGCGACATTCACCCCCCCCCCTCTGTCGCCGAATTCGATCCAACAGGAACCTAGTGATCTCGTATGGTTACATTTGAGAAAAGATAGGTTCCCCGAGTTAAGAAAGTCAAAGTTAATACCTAGAGCTGATGGTCCATTCAAGGTGTTAGAAAAGATTAATGATAATGTCTACAAGCTTGATTTGCCTGTAGATTTTGGGGTTAGTCCCACTTTTAATATTTCAGATTTGAAGCCATATGTGGGAGGAGAACATGAGCTTGAACTGAAAAAAAACTCCAATTCAAGAAGGGGAGGATGATGAGGACATCACTCCTTCAGATACATGCACTACACAAAATCCTCCGAATACAGTTGCTAAACTACAAGGTCCTGTGACAAGAGATCATACACGTCACTGAATTATGAGGTGAGCTCGTTTCTAAGTGCTAATAATTTATCTATGGAGAATAGTATACTATGTAATAATTGTGATCTTTTGTTACATAGGAATAATGGGGAGGATTCCTCAAGCCATGGTCAGCCAACGCTTGGTCCCTTTGGCGCCAATACATCTATGACTGCTCGACTCCGACTGCGAACACTCCTTCTACGAATGCTCGACTCCAACTGCGGCCGCTCCATCTATGGCTGCTCAACTCCAACTACAACCACTCCTTCTATGATCGCTTTAACCATAGTGCCTCAACCACGGCCACTTCGACCACGGCAATCCAACCAGGGCACCATGGCCATAGCCACTTCGACCATGATGCCACAACCACAGACGCTTTGACCACAGCACCACGACCATGCTATCTTGACGCAACTCTGGTCGCATCGCTCACACAGAACTGATTATGGACTGAATCAAAGTCTGTCTTTCGGTATGCATATTTGAAGGGAAAAATCATATCAGTGACCAAATAATATCTCTACACCCAAGGAAAGGAATCCCACCAGCACGAGATATCGTCCTCACATTTTCAGACTGGCCATAAGTTTTTTACTTCGACTTCATCTTTTCCTAGCCAAGAGCAATAGGTTCTACGCCACTTTTCCTTGACCTATTAGTCATGTAATAGGATAGGAAACGAGGGCTGTGCACACCCCTTGTGCGCTAAGCCCCAGCCAAACTTCCCTCTCCTCTTTTCTTCTCATAAATAGATAGGAAACATCACTTCTTTAGATGGGTTTCTTTTTAGATTATTCTGCATAGCAGTTTTGCCGCACGTTCGATTTGAGGAACTCCAACTTTGTGAAATTATTATTCACAATACAATTTCAGATTACATCTTTTACTTTCTTGCTTGTTTTCTCGATTCACTTGCAGGAGATAGCCTTCTTGGCGAGGTCGGCCACGTTCAGCACGGTTGATAACCATTGAAGCAGTGATGTAGTGATTGTGAAGGGTTCAATCTATTTTGGTTGGAGCCTTTGGATCATCAACGTCGTGTTCTCAAAATTGACATATCATTATCTTTCGGAAGATCGGGCCACAATCACATTAACTCATTCAAGCCATATCCTTGCGCAACATTCTACACAATTGAAGCCCCAAAATCCACTAAACCGTCTGATATATGTGAGTCTTCATTGGAACTCCCACCATCATGAGTTGGCAATCGTTGGATGCATTAAGGTTTCTGCAGATGTGTTACGATTGCATTTCTATGTACGTGAACTCAAATTCAGTACCTCAAGTTAAATCTACAATTTCATCTGTAGGAGACAAAGGTAGCACTTGGAGGCATACATTACTGGTGTCAAACTGAAAACATTCACAACATTGGATGATTCAGAGGCATATATAGTTTTGTTGAGGTGGCTAAACAAATGGATGGAGGCAACCGTAGTGATTTCTGGCAATAAAACATTGCTCACGCGGTAGAGGAGCGCACCACCTTGGACTCACACGGCCGCGAAGGGCAGGCAGCTCGTCCGGTGAGGGAGCGCCATCAGGTGGGTCGTGCGCTCGGGGAGCGCGGGAGGCGACTAAAATTGCAATTTCGCGCAAACCGAGCTAAAGCCGGAATTTGCGTGCCACGGGCCATAAACGCCAAGACTTCGCTACAAGCTATTTACGTATTTACCTCTTCCCGAAATTACTGAACTAGCTGATGTACATACTCGATTCAGACGTACTTGCGTGCTACACCTTACAACTTTCCGCACCGTAACGATGGTATCCATGCACAGTCCAGCTCACTTGCTGGCAGGCACAACCGGCGGCGGCGGTGTCTGCCATGCTGCTACCTTTCCTGTCGCCGGTGCAGCAGTCGCGTGGTCCCGCTGGATCCTCTTTCGGAAGTTGTTGATGAACACGTCGGCGCGTTCGTCCACTGTGCTGTCCTCTCCCTCGTTGGGCTCCATGAGGACCGTCTTGGGCGTGCCCGTGGGCTCGACGGAGCGGGTGGGCATCACCGGAGTCCTCGTCGGATGCGTAACGTCTGCTCCGGCCGGTGGTGCAGATTGCGCAGCGGGCGTGCGGGGCGTGATCTTCGAGAGGAGGTAGGAGGAGGAGGCCATGATGAGGTTGGCCGTGATGATGGTGGAGGACTCGAAGAGGGAGGAGTTGTTTTTGCGGCGTGACGGCGGCATGGCCGGGTAGCTGTGACCTGACAAGTGCAACTCTTGCAGGGTGGTTGCATGTGTGTGCAAATAATGGAGATGTTTGGTTTTCTTGATGGTACAAGCCACAAGGTGCTATTTATAGGACTTCTTGGGAGTTCACTGTATGTAGCAAGGTAGAAATATCTAGGTTGGGCTAAGTATCTACATGTGGTGGTCCTTGCTTGAAGAAATGTTCCCTTGGACCTATGAGTTCATGCTACTTCGTTGTAATAATTTGTTGTCCTTATCTGATTATATATGTACAACTCTACCCAATTATTCTTATGTTCCTTTTTCATTTTATCTTTCAAGAATTTTGAGCTGTACCACATAATTTGTCCAGCCGTTCGTCCTTGTAAATTTTTATGACTTTTCATAAATAAATCAAGATATATTGTTTAAATTTCAAAATTTCCGTCTTGCAAAATGTTTGTCATGATCCTGTGGTTTAACTGATGCAAACATGGAAATCAAATGACCAAAACATATTATGTATCATCGTTGATTTGCTCGATTGGATGCATGCATGGTCACTAGTGGTGGTGTGTCTCAAGCACCCAAACATGTTGTCTCGTGTGCGCAGTGATTTACTTAACGTGTCAATACCACTTAAGGGACCGCTAGCTCGAGCTGGACGAAGCATCACATTATTGCTTCTTTAGAGGTACGACGTGTTCAAGAACATTTTTCTAACAACATATATATTTTAAGCAATATTATACCAAATAGTAATACATCTGGTAATTTTGAGCATCAATAATTCAGCATAGTTGATGACAATGTATGATGATCAAGAAGTAGAGATTAAAATGCTTACCAAAAATGAAGAAATCAACTAACAATATTGGTTAATTGTAGTGTGAAGAAATTAAGGGTGACATCATAGATAAAAGATGGTCAACATCAGTAAAATACATCATCTGACCTCAATGGCCTATAAAAAGGAGAATAAAATTACTTAAACCTAAACTGAAACCTAAGTCTTAACCCTACAATTCCATAAAAATCAATCAACATTCATGACATTGAAACCCTGGCTAACATATTTGGTCCCTTTGCCTTGAGACAAATCGAAAGAATTGAGATAAATTTAGAGCAAAGTATATACCATGTGATGATTCATTAGTTGGGTGATTGGGTCATTTAATTCATGAGGGTGTGACGCAAAATGGGAGTCCAGGCGTGGCCATAGCAAAATGGCAAGCGAGGGCAGCTAACAACTATCGATTTCTCCTTTTCTCCGGTGACGGGTGATCGGTGGCTCTACTTGGCTAGGTGTGGTCGTGCAACGCGACGTGCGTCTCCTGCTTGTAACAGTATGAGACCATCAACGATCGAGTCATAGATCTTATGAAATAATATGAGAAAGATTGCTAAAATCCTTGAGAGAGAACAAGAATGCTCTTTATTTCTATGAACTGGTTATAGTGTGCCTTTAACAAGGCGTGAGACTAGCCCTAGTTACACATAATTGAATGAGAATGTCAATTGTATTGTCTAATTGCTTCATCTGAATTGTCTTTGATCGTCCTTCTATCTTCTCTCGTCTAGCCTTAAATACTAATGAAGAGACACCACTTATCCATGGGGGAAGACGCCATATGGAATCAATGGTCCAGTTGGGTGGCAGTTATTATCAGAGAGATGATGTCTGATTGTCAATTGTTGTCGGTGGGAGATGAATGTGGGAAACAACCTCATAGCTGTTGTTTGTCAGAGACTCATGGCAGAAACATTGTGTTGTTTGGAGTGGATAAGGCATGTGTTTTATCCATCACACGAAAGGAATATCCTGAAATTAGGTCCAGTTATTGGTCATCCGGTCGGACAACACACACAGTGTTTCTGTAACCAGGTTACTCGGGGAGCAACCTTTGTTGGTTTACAACCACAGGGTCCCTTGGTCTTAATTAAATATTAAATTCATATTTAGGGATTAATTCAATCCTCATCAACTAGCCCCTGAACTTTTTAGTAAATTTATAATATGAATATCTTTTGATTGATTTTAATCAGGAAACTACTCCTTTAATTAGTAAGAGCAAAGAAGCAATTCTTATTCACTTTAAAGTTGAGAAACTAACTAGGAAACTGAAAATTTTTGTGTCTATTGGGATTCAGATCGGGTAACTCTTATTTGCAGTTGGAGAAATACCCTTATAAAACCCTTAGCGTGCCGCTTTAGGGTTTCACGCTTTCAAGGAAACCTTTCATCTTTTTCTTTCTCCACCCTAGCTCTCTTTACCCGTAGCCTCGAATCCTCTTGATCCCCTTTCAATTTTCCTCCACTTAGCCAAAATGTCAGATCTAATCATCGATTGGCCTGCATTCAAGCTTGGATCGAAGAAGCTAAAGGCCATGGAAGAGGAAGAGGTGCTTCCCAATAGGGTTTTGGTCCCGTGGAGGTTAGCAGTCAGAGAGAAATTTCTGAGCTGAAGAATACATTCTAGTGTGTTCTAAGTCTTTGTGGTCGTCTTGGAAGAAGCTATGGTTCTACATGACACCGAGCAATGAGGATAGCCTTTCTTTGACTAATTGGATGGCCGTCGAGAACCCATGGTGGAGGTCCTCCTCAATGCAGGAAGGAAAGATAGGGTGATGGATTGATGCCATCGTTCACCTCAGGGAGAGAGGTCTTACTTCATGGCACATGGTGAAAATTTTCACCATACACCTGATAAGTTCTCTGAAGTCACATGACCATACCATGTTTTGATACATGGGTGAGAATGACTCAACTAGGGATTTTTGGAACGTAAGTATCAAAAAAATTCCACCCAGTCAAACTTTGTTTTTGTTTGGTTGAATATTTTTGACCTTAATGTTTTTTTTTGATTTTATAGCCCTATCTCCTATTGAGGTGAGGGAGAGGATCAAGATGATCTGTGTGGGGGTGTCTGGCTAGAAGGCAGAGGTTCCCTCAATTCTTGCTCTTACCTCTTCGGAAGATAGGATCGAAATACTTAAGGAAAAATGATAATCCTTTTCATCGATTATGTATTTTTTGATCGGTGTCTTGTAATTCTCTTATGATATGTAGATGGTTGGGTCGAAGAGTGGCGAGCTGTCCAAGAGCTTGGGAGATGCTCCTCCGAGCCCCAAGAGATGGCTAAGCATGTGGAAGTCGTATGGTGACTAAGGATCAAACCCTATTCCATTGACCACTACTTTGACCGTCCGTCTGAGCGCTGCTCCGACTGCTCCTATGTTTGCTATGACTTTGATAGTTTTCTTATAAACCTACCACTCCTCTTATAAGGTGGATAGCGAAAAGGTACCGATAAGAATATATTTCTTGGATGAAGGACTTCACCGCTTAGCTTACTTTTGTCAGTCATCAGGTGGAAGAGAGGGAAGAGCCGCTGATCAGAGCCATTATGACTGTATAACCAAGTTTATCGGTCATGGGCTCTAAGGCGGTCATGATAGACCAGGCTAAGGCTCTGGTGGTCATCCCTCAAGCGTGGGAGTAAACGACTGCTCCGGTAGTCGAGGGAGTTCTAGCATCCACGCAAGTGGTTGGAGAAGGTGGTTCCGACCACCCCATGGAAGATCTGACTAAGGATAAACTTATCCAGTTGAATAACTAAAAGGGTCCAACTAATCCTACCAGTGCACTATTGGTGAAATCGATTGGCAAGAAGAAAATGAAAGCAAGCACTCTGGACTATGCTCTAGGGCATTTTAACATCAAAATGATGAAGACCTGGTATGTACTAGTAAAAATGCACGTAAATTCATACCTTTGTATTTTTTGCCATTTTAAAGTTCTTACTTCTCCCTTTTCGTTCTTCTTTCTTCGTGGGGCCTCTAGTACTCTGATCAATCCTGATCCGCGTACTCCTTGTGAGAAAACTAACAAGGGGGAGTAGTCAATGCGGCCCCCTGAGTGGGCAGAGGAATCAGCAATTGCTACTGCTCAGGATTCTTTAGTGTCTCATACCCCATCCAAGGATGTGGAGGCAGAAGAAAAGTCTCGTCAGTATTTGACTGCTGTTGAGACACAAGTGGTCAAAGAGGAGGTTGCAGGTATGGTTCCTCCTCTCTTTGGCGGTCTTGAAGTGGAGAGCTTTTCACTAGTTAGGAAATCTCCACACCCCAAGGACATCCCCAGACCAGCTTCTAATCTTCAACAATAAGAGATTCGAGGAGCTCTAGTGCAGGAGGGTTTAGGATTGTCAGTTGAGGACTGGTTCTGAGGTGCTTTACTCTGTATATGCTGATAAAGCAGTCTAGGTAAGGTCTCACGACCATTTTTAGATGCATGTTTGGAGTTTTTTTAGAAACTTTTCTCAGTTTCTTTCTCTCCTATTTGCTTTTCTAGCATATGTTGGAGAGTGTCACTATGGTCAAAGAATTGACTAGGTGAACGTTAGCTTTGGAAAAGGAGAGGGCTACCCTCCGTTGAGAAGTTAATGAATAGTAATGATTTTTCCTTCCCTATTCTGGCCATGAAGTATTTTTTTCTTCCTGTAGTTCTTTTATTATTCTTTTCAGGTCAGGTAGCACCATCATAGTGCTGAAGCAAACCCTAAAGAAGGAGAGGGCAATGTTCGGGTCAACCTTGACCAAAACTAAACAACTCCTCATTACTCTTGAGAAAAAAAGCCTTCAATTGAGAAGTAAGTGTCCTCTTAAAAATTCTTCTGTTGCTTCTTAATCTTTGTTTTTTCTTAGCTCTTCCCTTGTCGTGGTTGACAGAGTTACAAGACTTTGAAAAAGAGGGCAAAACCAATGAATGATTTTGACGAGTCTAACCAAGAATTAGATCAGTGAAAACTATGACATAAACATATGAAGAACAAGAAAAATCATGCAAGTGTGTATACAAGAATGATAAGTGCTTTTACTTCTATATTTTCTGAAATGGTCATAAGATTGCTGAGAACTAAAGACATGAATAGTACTTCTCAAAATGTACTCATACTCAAGTTTCTATTAGTAGCAAAGATCGTAGGAAAAAGACCATTGCTAGGAAACTCCTTCCAATGGGCAGGACGACATGCAAAGAGAAAAGATTTTGACTAGGAGGATTTTCGTTTCTTGACCAGGTTTAAACAAGAGAAGAACATAATGTCAAAGTGAGAAAGAAAGCCTTCAAGCCACCCAGCATGTAAGCAATTATGTCTAGTTGTCTGTGTGATTGTTCTTTTACTTGAATTTCTTTGAAGAAAGTGTGCAGATTATCATGAGAACCATCTCTGTGAAGGTCACAATGGGAATCCACAAGGCGTTTGATGAACATGTCAAAGCCAAAAGTAAAAGACATCCCTTAGAAGGGGTTCAGAAAAAATAGATCTCTTCGACTAGCTCAAACAATAATAGTATGTGACCAAACTTGAGATAATGATATACAAATAAAAGTATTCATTGGAGATGAAAGAAATATAATGTAACTTTATTGAAATATTGAAATAAAAAGTATGTCACACATAGAACTTATACAGTTGATCAATGTTCCAAGAATTAGATAGAATATGCCCATATGACATGGCCAGTCACATCGAGCCTGGTCTGGTGACTTTGACCATCGAGAATGGACCTTTCCATTTAGGTGAATGTTTGTTGTGATTTGGTAGGTTCTGAATTTTTTTGAGAACCAGATCACTTACAGCTAGGTTGCACCTTACGACTGTGGTATCTTCACATGGCTTGTTGGTAGACTGCCAATTGTATTAAGGCTGCATTTCATCATTCTTCAAGGAAATTAATGTCATCAATACATCATTTGGTTTGATCATTATAGTTATAACGATTATTTTGAGTAGAGCTAATCTTTAGTTCTAGAGAAGGCATGGCTTCTATACTTTAAGCTAGAAAGAAGGATATTTCACTGATCGCACAAACTGGTCATGGTCCAAACAGCCCATAATATAGAGGGAAGTTCTTGAACCCAAGCTCCTGACTGTTGTATTAACTACTCGAACACTTGACGTTAGATCCCTTGTATTAGTATGCCATTGGCTTGTTCTACTATCCTGTTACTGTGTGGAAGAGCCACTAAGGTGTAATATACCTTGATACCTAGTTGTTTGAAGAATTCCTAGAAATTTCCACTTGAAAACTTGATACCTTGATACTATGTGTTTTGTGATGAATTTCTTGGTGGCTTCAGTTGTGATTTTAACAACTGGCTCAACTTCTATCCATTTTGTGAATGTATCAATCGTTACAAAAAGGAATTCAAAACCCCTAGGTGCTCTTGGGAGATGTGCCAGAATGTCTAGCCCCTAGGTTGCAAAAGTCCAAGAAGAGGTATTATTTGCAAAGTTTGTACAGGTTGATGTACTTGTCGGCTATGAAACTAACATTGTACACACTTTGTCACAAGCTCTTTTGTATCATGAAGGGCAATTGGACAGTAGCATCTTTGTCAGAAGCCTTTATAACTAGTGTTTTGTAGGAATGATGCACTCCATAGTCTCCTTCATGTATATCAAATAGTAATTTCAAACCATCCTTTTGAGATATGCATCTTATCAAAACTATGTGAGTTCCCCATTTATAAAGGGTACATTCGATCAGAGTGTATGATTTGGCTTTTCGAGTTGTACGATCAGCCTCTATGTCATCTTCAGGAAGTGTGCCATGCTGAAGATACTCATAGATTGAAATCGTCCAATCATTACTGGGGTTGATCTATATGACCCGCAGTGGAGCATCTTCGGAATGCTCGACTACCGAGAGTTTGTCAAGTTGCTCTAGAAAAACTCTGGGTGGGACAGGTGATCTTGAGGAAGCCATTCGTGCCAACTAGCCTACTAGAAAGTTTTACTTTCTAGGAATATGTTGTATCTCAAAACCGAAAAAATACCTTTCAACTTTCCTAACTTCTGCTAGATAAGACGACTTCATAGTACTCGAGCATTGATACTATTTCCCGACTTGATTCACTACTAGTTGAGAATTGCTTTTTACTAGTAGTCTGTGAATCTTAAGCATTTTGGCTGCTTGGAGCCCTGCCAGTAAACCTTCATATTTTGCTGTCGTGGTTTGATCAAGTCTCAACTTTTTGGTTTGGGGTAGAAGCACCTCTCACTGTTCTCTGGCCACACTCGCCGATCTGACTGCTCTCCCCATCACTGTTGGACCACACTGGTGAGATCATCAACCAACAGTTGGTCTAATCGGCCCACCGGTTTATGTTGGGTGGTTGTGTTAAGGTGCATGATACAAGGCTTTATAATGTGAGTCAAGTGTATAGAACTTGTGCTTGAGATGTCATCATGGTCTTTGGATATTCAGGTGGCTTAGAAAACGTTAGCGGTTGGCGGTAATGAACTGGGACTAGATAGGGGATCTGAGGTACGAGTGGTCGTGTAAGTCTAGATGAGGCTATATGAATCGAGTAGGAAGCACAGAGAAGACAAGAAAAGGATTGTGAAGAGGTGAGTTAGTGCATATGGTGCACCAAGTGACGAGGCTGATGCATGTAAAGACAGTTCAGGAATGATTGAATGCATGAAGGTATGATGATTAGTCATTAAGCACTATGGATTATGTGTCAAAGCATGTAGAGATGCTTTGAGATGGAAGTGAAGATGGAGTTAAGGGAGGGTGCATGAATGCTTCATTGAGAGTATGTTGGTAGTTGGCCAAATACCAGGTTGGTGCCTTGATCGAAATTGCGACGCTGGGAGGTCCGAAGCTGCAAAGAAGAAGTGCTTTAGGTCAAGAAGAGCTGGAATTGTCAAGTGGATCAATCTTTAAAGGGTTAGCGGGTTTAGTCTTGTAAATGCTTTGAGAAGCATGCATTAGTGTGTAAAACTCGTGTTAGTGGGGTTGACAAGGGTTTGCCCAGTAGGCCTAATGGGTTGGACTTGTTGGGATTGTTGCTGGTTATTAAAAGGGAGGAGAGGAGGTGGTAGATCTAAGGATTCTAGGATTTAGATTTTTGTTCTACCACCTTGTCTCATTCCATGATTGCGAGAGAGAAAAATTAAGCGAGGAAAGAGTGGTGCTTTGGCTACACCTTGTAATCATCCATGAGTATGTAAACTTTATCCTCTACTGGAATAGATCAAACATTTATCTCAATCATGCTCTTGTTTGCATTCGTGCTTTGTATTGCTTGTTCTTAAGCTAGATTTATGATTCTATGTTCGTGGGAGTTCTAACTCAATCTCTTACTTAAATTATCTTACTATGACATATTTGGTTATAGTTTCTTGTGAGCCTCCATATATAAGAAGGGAGAGGTGTTGGCCCTAAGCCCGGTTATGCTTGTTTTTGGCTCAAATTTAGGTTTTTATGGTCAAGATAGTTTTATCCCGAATCTATACCTAAATGAGCTCACTATGACATATAAGAGTAGATCTAGATTGTCCTATTGATAAGAAACTTCTCGAGTAAGAACTGATTTAGATTTTATTGTTTTTGGTGTTCTTGAGACATAGATTTGATTTTCTTCAAATTAGTGAATTGAGACTAAGAACCTTGTGATTCTTGCAGGGTTTAGATTCCTAATGCCTTGAATAAGTCTCATGCAAAATTTAGGGATGTTGGATGAGATTTGAGCAAGTTCTTGAGAATTGAGTTTTGACCCGAGAGGTTTCTAAGTTTGAGAATAGGTGTTTGGTCAGACCAGCATTGAACCTGTGGTTAGACGGATGAAACAGTCTGACTGGTGCTGTCCTAGTGGTCCGACTGCCTGGGCCTAGTTAGACCGGTCTTAAACCTTTGGTTAGATCGACCTAGTGACAACTTAGATAATTTTGTAATTTGATTGTTTCCTTGGGTATTTGACTTTTGTTTAAGGGTTGTTTCATTGTACATCTAATATTCTTAGCTCTCTCGAGTTATTGGAGGGAAAAGCTATTGTTTCAAATAGGGTTGATTTTGTTAAAGTAGATAAAGAGGTAAATAATATTTACCTTATCTGATTTCTGCTATGGGTCTTATAAAACGGCATTTCTCTAATTAATGAAACATAACCCGAGGGAAATGGAAAAGCATTTGCTCGAAATATCTGGAGTAAGTGGCGTGGCGGAAGAATATGGATCAATTCCAAAAAGAATCGCGTGGCGGAAGAATACGGATCACATCCGAAAAGAATCTACTATTGTTTTCAAGCGAAGGCATGGATATATTGATAAGTCCGACTGATGTTGCCGCACATGGGTTGTGATAACGTCTACTGTTTAAATTTTCAGTCTACTGCTCCACTGAATTTAGGTAATCGAGCTAACTGGTTCAGACTGCTAGCTATTATCCTACTAGAACTTACAAGTTCTATTCCCGCGTGTATATTGGTCCAAGAAGTGCTAGGTCTTATTGTCATTCTCAATATTTTGGTTTATTTTCCGGAACACTCAATATTTATGATTAGAAAATTAACCTTGCAGAGAGTTAGCTCTACCTGTTCTTTCTAAGATGCTTTAATCTCCCACCTTATATTTGTATAAACATTTTTTGCATACAATAAAGTTTTCCACCTTATAATTTGTACGTGCCTCCTACATGGCATATAAATATACGACATGTTAGAAGTATTATTTTCTACGTTGTGCAAAAAGCAAACATAATTAATACAGTGAACATTTTATAATTTATTTTATATCGAACACTAGCTTGTCGCGAAGCTCACTACGTATAACCATAGCCAACTTTTCTTCCCTAGTATTAGTAGAACTAGCTGATTTATCCGCGTAAGTGTGCGGCTAGATATATGATATAATTGTCTTTGGTATATAACTCTACTACCTATAATTAAAATACAATTGTATTTGTTATATATATACTATTATGCACGCAGGTAAAATGCACGCTGAAAAGTTGTTGCCATTTGTGAGTGAAGTTACCGCCAAACACATGTAAAGTTATTGTCAGTTGTAACACTACACAACTAATAGTAACTCTACATATATTTGACAGTAACATCACACACACACATACATATATACATACATACTGTTGTGGTTACAGACCAAACAGAGAGAGAGAGTATGGTAGTGGAGAGTTAGGTGAGCAATGGTTTAGGGTTTCTCCCCATGGCCTGTGTTGTGTGTATATATATATATATCCATATGGGTAGTGCTTTTACAATTATACCCTTACATCCGAGTACTCCCCTCATAGGTACCCATGTCATTACACATGTCCCATTTTGTGCCTTACATTCCTCTACCAGGCCTGCTGGGCTTAGGTGGGGGCCACCCCTATAACAGGAGCCTCTTATGGTGAAGGGCCTCACGGGCCGAAGCCATGTTGCCGAGCCCTTTGGCCCCCTCCGTCCTTGCGGCCTGTGGGCTTTCCCAACGTTCGGCGGAGCCTTACTGCTTGGTGTAGTGTTCGTCCTGCCGCGAGGGTATGGCGCTGGGCGGTTGACGAAGTGTTCGTCGTCCACAGGGCGACGTCGGCGTAGGAGTCGGAGTCAAAGTCGGGGTTGAAGTCGGAGTTGGTGCGGAGGCAAACCTCGTGCCAGTGGCTTTTCCTAGGGCGAGGTGGAGGCGGCTCCACAGTCTGGTAGTGCGCCTTAATGGCTCCTGGAATCACGCCGACCTCTGGGCTGGCAGGAGCAGGTCGCTGCAGCCATACGTGCTTTTGCACTTGGGGTGTACACGCGGCATGCCATGATTGGTGCGCCGTGGGCTGTCCGCGGTCTGCACGACCACGGCTGTTCGACCTTTCCCTAAGAGGCGGGAGACGTGTCGGGGTGTTATGGGCGTGTCATGCGCCGTCTGCCCACCTACCCGCGCGTGCCCCCAGTTGTCAGCGGTTGCGCTTCCCAATCGTGGGTAGCCAAACCGCTGGCCTCCTGCCGGTTGCGCCACACTGGTGGGGGGGGGGGGTTGAGCCAGCTTTATAAGACGTCGCCATCAGCATGGGTATGTTCCTTCACATTGGTCGCTTTAGTCTGTCTTCTTTCTTCTGCCGCCCGCGCAACCCACCCCTGCTCCTGCTGCTTTAGCGCTCTATCTCGGATTGGAATGGCTTGCCGTGACGATCCAGCTCGCCGGCTCAGCGGCAGCGCCTCGTCCGACCGGTACAATCTGTCGCCTCCCCCGGGGAAGTACTCGCTGGTGGTGCGAGGAAGAGCGCACGTCAACAAGCGGTGGGACGCCATAGAGCACTCGGGAGGCCGCTGCTCCCGCGTATTGGGGCGAAGCCGCGTTACTGAAGAGATGCTCCAGAGACTCGTCTGGGAGGGGAAGATCGCGGAACGTGATGGGGCTCGTCTACCCGGCCCCGCCGAGATGGAACCGCAATCGGCGGAGACGAAGGCTATTGTCTTTGTCGTGTTCTTTGATGTCGGCCTGCGGATGCCCTCGACACTCTTCGTCGGTGAGGTCTTACGGGCGTACGAGCTGGAGCTGGCGCAGCTGACCCCCAGCGCGATAGTCCGCCTGGCTGTGTTCGCTTGGGCCGTGCGGACAGAGGGTCGCCGTCCCAGTGCGAGTCTGTTCGCTATTATGCACGACGCGCGCTGTCAGCCGAAGAAGCTCTAGGTGGGAGCAGAATCGAACTTCGTCAGCGTCAACTTCGTGCTGAGGAAGCAGTGTGCGGGGCTCTTCCCTGCATGGGCCGCGTGAGGGAAATGGGAGTCCGGTTGAACACGTCGGTGGTTTTACTACCTCGTGACGACCAAGAGCGGTTTGTTATGCTGGGGACAGCCGATATCGTTCAACAGCTCACCAGACGTGGAGCCGATGTCCGACGACGCGCAGAAGGCGCGGAGGCTTGCCGGTATCGCCCGCCGGTTCAACATGCGTGACCTTGCCGAAGAGTTTACCATGTAGGGGGCGGCGCCGCTCTCCAGCCAGTGGTAGTACGATGTACGGGGCAGTATCCGCGAGGATGGCGTCCACCCGACTGTATCCTGCCTCCTGAGACCCTCCGCTCCTTGTAAGTCCCTGGACCGTCGGATATGCGCATGCTCGCATAATCACGTGACTTCCTATGGATGACGTTCCATTCTTGTGCGTAGTGCCTCAGCTAGAAGATGCAAAGCGCGCAGTCGTTGCGCTCCTCGGGCCATACACGGCGAAGGAGCACAGGCTGTGCGAGGCCACGACTTCTTCGGCGAAACAGGGGCGGATAAACCGGGTCTGCGAGGTCTTGGGGATTAGTGTGCTCGAGCGCGCGGTGCCGGTGGAGGCCCTGAGCCGTCATGATGACGATGGTGAGGTGGATGCGCGGCCGCCTCGGCGCAAGGCTCGATCTGAGGCCACCAAACCCGGCCCGTCGGTCGCACCGCTGGGAGGAACTACTGAAGCGGGAGGCGCGGCCAGCGCCAGGTCTGAACTGGCCGGTTCGAGGGGAAATGTTGCCCCTACTGAGGGTTTAGATGGCGCCGAGGCAGCGGGCCTTGGTGCTGTTGACCCTGGAGGTGAGGTGGCGCCGCAAGCAACGACCACCGAGGGTCTGCTGCCTGCGACGGCCATCTGGGATTTGCCGCCTACTGCCGGTGCGGCTGAGGGAGGGTCGTCTACGTCCCCAAGGGCGAAGCGCCCCCGGGTACAGTCGTCTCCGCCTGCGAGGGGGCGATTTGGAGTTGCTGGCGCGGTTAGTGGGATCCTGGCGCCCTGTGAGGAGGTCGACGAGGTTGGGGGAGAAGGCACCGCTACTCGGGCCGACGAAGCCCCCATTCCTTGTATGGAGGCTGCGCGGGCACCTTCCCGCACCGTGGCCGAGGGTGTTGAAGGTAGGCGCGATTCCTTTTCCTCTCATGACTTCGCGAAACTCTCTCCGATTTGCTCGCTCATTCCGCCGTCGACATCAGGCGAGACGAGGTCTCCCGGACGCAGTCAAGGATCGAGCAATGGGGGTACACACGAAGTTGTGGACCTTGCTATGCAGGACTCAGTGCAGATGTCTGGTGCTGCGGAAGCTGCTGGGCCGAGGCCCGTCATCTCTGACTTCATCCCGCGATCGGAGATGCTTTGCGTTCTTAGCCAGGCCGCGGAGCGCGTCGACAGGAGCTTGGATGTGCCGGCGCTGGCAACATGCAGGGGAGACCTTCTGGCGCTCGCGTTGGGTGCCTCGGAGATAAGGGTAAGTGGTTTACGGCCTGAGCCACTGTTTGAGGTCGTCCTAACCCGTGTGGTCCTTCCCAAAGTCTTGCCCTGAGCCAAGCCTTGGAGGAGACTCGCGTTCGCGAGCGAAGGGCGCTGCAGAGTGAACTTCGTGCTGTGGACGATGCTCACGCTACCAAAGATGAGCAGATCCGCAGGTTGGAGGCAGAAAAGGCGATGATAGCTTCCAATGCGAAGGATGCCGTGCCGACGGTGCGACGCGCCACGGCGGAGGTCCAGCGCGATGCGACGGAGGAACGCACCGCCTTTCTTCAGCAAATCTCCGCGCTGGAGGAGGAGAAGATCCAACTCGGCGCACCCCTTGCAGAGAGGACCGAGGCCCTAGACAACGCATCCCTGGCGGCGTGGAGGGAGATGGGTCGTTGGAAGGAGCCATCCGGGACCTCGTCGTCGACGTACTCGAGGTTACGCTTGGCCCTGAAAATCTGACGGAGACGCTTGGGCGGATCGAAGAGGGCTCGGACCTTGTTCTCCGTGGTGCCAAGTCCTTTGGCGATCACTGCAGCTTCATGGGTGCCTCCTTCGCCCTTGCCTTACTTCACGCCCGGGGGTGCGGGCACGTCGGCGAGCTGCTGGATTCTCAGCTAGATCTGTCAGCCGAGCCTGAGGTGATGTCTGACGCTATCCGCTTCACCCAGCCAACCGCATAGAATTTCTATGATCGGATCTTGAGCTATGTTGGGGAAGACGCAGCCAAGATCACGCTGCGGCGCACTCTGCGTAAAGAGGGGGACCTCCTCTGGTGGCTCGAGGGAGTTCCTCGGCGCGAAGGAAATGACGCAGATCAAGAGTGATGCCGGGGTTGGGTGTGTTGCGTCATGTACACGTTTTTGTATGGTTGCTCCGCAACCTGCTCTTTTATGTGGGTGAAGCAGTGCCTGCCCCATATGTTCATGTTTTTGCACACCCCCACTCTAGGCGATTGGCCCGTAGGGTAGATTTTCATGCTCGGCTCCTCCAGACTTGTAGATAGTAGCGTCCGAGGTGGACTCGCGAAAAGGAAGCATGCGGGGCTGCCGCCTAGTCGGAGTAGACACATGAGCGCTCCGTCCCCTACCTTCCGAAAGGGTGGCAGCGGAGCTGGCGGCTAGTCAGGGTAAACGCGCGAGCGCTCCGTCCCCTACCATTCGAAGGGGTGGCAGCGGAGCTGGCGCCTAGTCCGAGTAGACGCGCGAGCACTCCGTCCCCTACCTTTCGAAGGGGTGGCAGCGGAGCTGGCGCCTAGTCGGAGTAGACGCGCGAGCGCTCCGTCCCCTACCTTTCGAAGTCGAAGTGGACGCTTATTAGAGCTTGGGTGCGTGGGAACTTCGACCACGTCTTGTTTATACTCCGGGGAGTACGCGCAAGGACAACACGTGCGCGTGCGTGGGGATGTCCGCGTCTTGTTTATACTCTGTAGAGTGCGCAGGGAGAACATCCGCGTCTTATTTATACTCCGTAGAGTGCACACGGAGGTAGGCCTCACGGTGCGTCTGTGCAAGGAGAACGTCCGCGTCTTATTTATACTCCGTAGAGTGCGCACGGAGGTAGGCCTCACGGTGCGTCTTCTTTATACTCCGTAGAGTGCGCGCGGAGGCATCCCTCCGCTGCATCTTATTTAGAGTCCGTAGATTGCGCGCGGAGGCGAGCCTCCGCGCATTGCGGGCAGTGAAGGTGCGTGCGGAGGCGGACCTCAACGCTACGTCTTATTTATACTCCGTGGAGTGCGTGCGGAGGTGAACCTCGACGCTACGTCTTATTTAGAGTCCGTAGACTGCGCGCGGAGGCGAGCCTCCGCGCGTTGTGGGCGGTGAGGGTGCGTGCAGAGGCGGACCTCAACACTACCTCTATTTATACTCCGTGGAGTGCGTGCGGAGGTGGACCTCGATGCTACGTCTTATTTAGAGTCCGTAGACTGCGTGTGGAGGTGAGCCTCCGCGCGTTGCAGACAGTGAGGATGCGTGCGGAGGCGGACCTCAACGCTACATCTTATTTATACTCTGTGGAGTGCGTGCGGAGGCGGACCTCGACGCTACGTCTTATTTAGAGTCCGTAGACTACGCGCGGAGGTATCCCCCCACGCGTTTTTGTTTATACTCATACCCGTGTTTTTCATAGAGAGTGCACGCGCGGACGCGTGTCTTTGTTCATATTTGTGAAGAGTGCGTGCGAAGATAATACTTCGCGCGCTTCTTGCGGGAAAGAAGACATTTTTTTGCAAATGGTGAACTTTATTAAATTCTCGTTTGCGCGGGTAAGCGATTACAAAAGGTGAGGGGCTAACCACTAACCGCTTAGACGAAAACAGTCGCAGCTGTCGTTACCCGGTGATGAGGCCATGCTCGATGTGAGCCTCTAGTGTTGGAGGAGTTCACGCGGGAGCCTGGCAAGGTACTTCCTGAAGCCACCAAGGATCCTCGCACTTGCGCCCCCGGCTTAGGCGTAGTACAGCCGCAGCCTGTCTACGTTCCATGTATGGCGAAACGTCTGCCCTTCCAATGTGGCAAGGCGGTATGCTCCCTTGTGGAGGGCTTCCACGACGATGCACGGGCCTTCCCATCTGGACTCCAGCTTGCCTACCGTCTCCGCGTGGAGTGCCATCTTGAGGACGAGGTCCCCCGGCTGGAATTCGCGCAGGTACACGAAGCGATCCCGAGCACGTAGCATCTGCCGCGCATACTTGATGACATGCTGGGTTGCGCTTGCCCGGTCTCCATCAAGGAGGTCCATGGACAATTGGCACTCCTCTTCTGGTGCCTGGACGAGGACCCTTCTCGAGCCTGCCTTTATTTCCTCGGGTGTTACCGCCTCGTCGCCGAAGAGGAGCTTGAATGGCGTGAACCCCGTCGGGCGTGTCACCGTTTTGCGGAGGGACCAGAGGACACTGTGGAGCTCGCCTGGCCACTTGCCCTTTGGCAACCCGACAAGGCGTTTCTTGATCGCGGCAGTGATGGCGCCGTTCGCCCACTCTACCGTGCCATTGGACTGCGAGTGTCCCACCGAGGCAAACCGGAGCGTGAATTCCTTGAACGGGGTTGCGTCGAATTGCAGGCTATTGTCGACAGTGATCTCCCTGGGCACGTCGAAGCGGCACATGATGTTCTGCCAGAGAAAGTGCTGCAAGGCTGCCGAGGTAATCTTGGCCAGAGCTATCGCCTCCGGGCACCTGGAGAAGTATTCCAAAGCGACCGCTACGAACCGCATGTCTCCCGGAGCCCTGGGAAGTGGTCCCACGACGTCGATGCCCCACTGTGCCAGCGCCCACATGGGGGGTATAGGGTTGAGGCTTGTCGGGGGCCTGTGGATGGCCCACCCCATCCATTGGCAACCTTGACACTGGCGCACGAGATCTTGGGCGTCGGCGATGGCTGTTGGCCAATAAAAACCTTGCCTAAATGCCTTGCCGAGTAGCGATCTCAGTGCAAGATGCGAACCGCGTAGGCCCGCATGAATTTCTGCAAGGAACTGCTTTCCTTCTTCGCGCGAGAGGCATCACAGAAGCGGTGCACAGACCCCTATTTTGTAGAGCACCCCGTCAAGCACTTGGAAGGACCTAGTGCAGTGTTGTAAACGCCGGAGCTCGGCAGGGTCGTTCGGCTCCGTGATGCCCTGTAGAAAACCAAAAATGGGTTCTCGCCAGTCACTCTGTTCGGTGATCTGATGGACGAGGGCTGCATCACGGTTGTCCTGCACGATGGCTGCTGCTGGCAGGACTTCGTAGAATGCCCCCCTGGGAGTTGGGAGCTGCTGGCTGGCGGCCTTTGCAAGGACATCGGCTTGTTCGTTGTCCGCCCGAGGAATGGCTTTCACCGCGACTCCCAAAAAATGCCGCTCCTTCGCTCTTACGGCTTGGTATGATTTGTCCACATGGCCCGCCACCAGTCGTGAGTCAGTGCGGACGAGGACGCGCCTTGCTCCCAGTGCTTTGAGCTTCCCGAGGCCAAAGTGTAACGCCTCGTATTCGGCCGTGTTGTTGGTGGCAGGAAATGCGAGGCGCGCCGAGTACAACAGGCGGTGCCCCTCAGGTGTAGTGACGACTGTGCCGACGCCCGCACCCACGTCTGATACCATCTCTGTCCCGAGAGTGCTGAGCCGAGTGCGGAGTCCCGAGAGTCGAGCCGGCGCGCGGTTGGTAGGGGCAGCGGCTGGTGCAGGTGAAGACGGCGTGTAGTCGGGTACAGCTTGGAGACGTCCCAGTCTGAACTCGTCTGTCTGGCTCCGAAGAAGCTGTGCGCGAAGAGTGTCGGAGTGCTGATAGCTGGAAGTGAGAAGCATCCGGAGTTGTCCAATCTCCTCCTGAGCTCTAGCATAAGTGATTGCCATCGCCTGGGTGAGCTGCACCTGATGTGACAATCGAGGATCATCAGCTGGAATGTCAAAGGGATCTGGATACCTCTGTCCTACCCTGGGGTTGATGAAGAAGCAAAAAGGGGACTGATGTACAGCATCCTTGTGCAGGTGGCACAACTCGTCAATGGCGAGGCGTGCTGCGTCCTGGACAGCGTCAAAACAGCGGGACCGAGGGTGCTTGATGGGGTATGTGTGGGAGTTGAATTCCTCTTCCCGTGCATACAGGAATACCTCCATCGTCCATGAGTCTCGATCCAGGATCCGCGTCTTCCGTCCCCTGAAAATGGGCGGCTGACGGTACTCCAAGCACTGCATCAGCTGCCGGAGAAGGCTAGCGAATGCTCCAGCATCCTCTCCATGTGAGTAGTAGTCCCACGGGGCAACGGAGGATAAACCAGCCATCTACAAAGTTGAGTAAAAGAAAAGATTAGCAAAAAGTTTTTAACAAGGGAGTTAGGGACAAGAATGAGATTCTAAGTAAGGAGAGAGTAGAAGCAAAGAGACTTATATATTTTTAATATATTCTTTTTATAAATATAAGTCCTTAAAGTTTTACCATTCCTAATCTAGGTCACGTCCTACAGTCAAATTGGCTCTGATACCATCTCTGTCAGGCCCCCGGATTTCCAAACCCGGACCCTCTGTGTATTACAGCACTAGTCCCAGATCAAAGCTAGTGCACACAGTTAAACAGAATGGAAAACATCACCATCAACGATTTATTACAATAGTCGAGTGTACTGACCACAAGGTCTCATTATTACAATAGAGGTTTAAGACCTCGCACACAAGAAATAAAGCGGAAGCAAAGATAACTCGAGGACGACCCATCAATTCGCCACAGGCAATTGACTGGGGAAGCGCGACCTAGTCCTCCGGGAAGAATCTGTCACAGCCACAAGCGAAGCAGTAGTCGTAGTCGCCTTCTTGAGCTTCAACTTCCTCTGAGATTTGTTTTTAAGTGTAGCATGTGAGTACATAATGTACTCCGCAAGTCTTGGGAAAAATGCATAGATGCAAGGCTTGACAAAGGAAGGCTATATGGTTCTTTTGCACAAAGCAATATTTTAAATTCAATTACTACTAATTATTTTCGAAGGCATCAATTTAATAAAGTAATTGATTTTAACAGAACTAACAAGTATTCTCTAGTGAAGGTGTCATCCACCAACACTAGCTTAATCATTTCCAACTGATCAGGTTAATATTGCGGGTTACATCCACCCTCTCTGGCTCCAACTGCCAGGATACCCTTCCGAGAGTTCCCTCCACTCTCGGAATACAAAACTTTTGATTTTAAAACAAAACCAGAAATCTACCATGTGAATGCATTCCTTGCCCGCCCTTGACCGTGGGCACGGCTATTCGAATAGTTTTACACTCTGCAGAGGTTGTACAACTTTACCGACAACAGATAAATTATCCTAAAAGTCAACACGCTTCCTTTGGCATGAGACCCAGATAAAATATCACAAAGCCTTTACCTTACTCTAATCTAGCTAGATACCACCCGCTGAGGTTTCACCGCAGGTAGGCTAACTGCCCGAACCGAAGCCCCCTCTTGCGCCATATGAGTATAGTAAATCCCTGTCCCTCACTGTGAGTAACCAGTCCATCCCTGGCACCCACTTTCCACTTGTGGCACCTAAACTAGACTATCATAAGTTAGTCAGCTAGGTCATACCCATATAGACTTGTGGTTGTACGGTTAATGCTCAGTCTGGACAAACACAAGCGTCGGTCCTTAATTGACTAGGGTGGAACGTACACTTAACAAGATCTCGTGCTTCCTGCACCAACCCAAACCAACCATCCACCCCAATCTAAACCAACTTTCACATTTTAGTTTATTTTAAAATCACTGTGACAACTCCAATTGCCACTTCATTTACAAACACAAGGGTTCAATAATAAATCATAATTTTCCATTTTCAAGATTTTCCAAAGTTATTAGATAGCAAGACAAAGCATTATCCTACCATTCTAATATTCACAAAGATTAATATTAATCTCTTTATTGAGACAAAGGGGGTTCTAGGGTGACAAGGTATATGGCAATCAACGTCAAATGAGGGTATAACAAAGTTGGAATAACTAGCTCCTAAAGATTTGAACTAGTGATTTTATGTAAATAGCAATGTGCATAATTTAAAATATTTTAAAACATTTCAAAAGCATAGGATCAAGATGATCAAAGGAGACTTGCCTTCTTGCAGGGTTTCTGGGTCTTCTTGCTGCTGTGAAGAGGGATCGTCGACAACGTTGGAATCTACGCGAGAAAAGACGAAGCAAACAAAGCAAATAAATACAAATAAAAATTCAAACAAACTCAAAAATCCAAATAGAGGCCATAGATGGATAGATGTTGATTTTATATGAATTTAGAGATTTGAGTGGCTGAATTTGGAGTTAAAATGAAAAAGTTATGCTCATTTGAAAATCTCAGATTGAATAAATCTAGAAATTCCCAAATTTCTGACAGGTGGGGCCCACGGAAATTATTTAATTTTAATTTTTATTTTTATTCCGAGAGAATGACAGGTGGGGTCCACTGGTCAGTAACCACTGGCGGTCACTGACATGTGGGACCCACTGGACAGTGAGCCCACTGACTCAACCTCTGACACGTGGGACCCACTGGACTCCGGGCCCACTTGTCAGAGACCAGCACAGAGGGGTGGGGCCCAGGCGGCAGTGGCCAGCGCAGACCGGCGGCCGCTGACGTGTGGGGCCCACTTGTCAGCGCGAGATTTTAAAAGAATGGCTCGACCTCAGTGTGCAGAGCTGGGGGCTCAAACGCGCGCCGAGGGAGCCGAGGGGAGGGAGGAGGTCGCGCTGATGACCAGATGGGCGGGGAGGCTTTGCCTACCCATATAGGGCAATCAATCCTTTTGAGTTACCTGCCGAAGGGGAGGCCGGGGAAGGTGGCCGGAGGCGGGGTCGTCGGCGGCGAGGGAGTGGCGGAGGGGTGCGGATGAGGTCCAAAACGCAATCCTGGAGCGGAGGCGAGTCCAACGAAGGGGTCGGCAGGGCTCGGGGACGGGCGGAGGTGGCCGGCGACGAGGGGGTGGCAGAGCTGGCTCGGGTCCTCCGGTGCGACGGCGCTCCGGCGGCGGGGAGGGGTGGCCGAGAGGTCGAGGAGACTCGCACGGGCACGGGGGTGCTCGGGGTGGCGGTGGCTGGCTCCGGGGATGACCGAGGCGGCGGCGAAGGCTCGCCGGAGCACTTACCGTGGGCGCACGGGGAACTCTCGGTGCGACGGCGCTCGGGGCTTAGGGAGAGAGGTGGAGCGCTCGGGGAGGTGGTGCGGTGAGAGGAGAGGCCGAAGAGGGTATTTATAGGGGTGGAGGAGGGGGCATGGCGCGGCAATTCCTCGCCGGTGCGTCGGCCGGAAAAAGGAAGGGGGCGGGGAGAAAAAGGAATCAGGGTCGTAGAAGGAAGGGGAGCACGGGAGATCGGGGATTCGGCTGCGGTGGCGTCCGGGGTTTCCAAAACCAGGGAGAGCCAGGGAAGGCAAGGCAGGATCCGGCGCGGTCTCGGTCGGCCGGCGAGAAAGGAAAGAGGGGGGGGAAGAAAAGGAAAGGGGCGGCTCCGCGGGGACGACGGATCCGACAAGCGGGGCCCGGGTGGCAGCGGGAGCGGACGCGAACGACTGACGGGCGGGGCCCGCAGGTCAGAGAGGAGAGGGGAGCGGGGTGCGGACGGCGCAGGTTGCAGCCACGTGGTCCAAGGCGGATCGGGCGGCGGGTGAGCTTAAGTGCGAGGGGACAGTGGATCGAGGCCGGGCGCGAAGACGCGGCTCATCCGAGCCGTCCACGCGTCGGGCGAGGAGGAGGGGAAGGCGGGGCCGCCGGCTGACGAGTCGGGCCCGCTAGACAGCGAGGGGAAGGGGAGGATGCGGCCAGGATCAGGCCGAGCGGCGACGTGGGCAGATCTGGGCCGTCCACGCGTCGGCCGGAGGGAAGGATTTGGATTTTTATTGATTTTTAATTTCAGAAAAGGCTAGGAATTTATTTAGGCCTCAGAAAAAAATGAAAATACCTCCAAAAATTCCAGAAAAATTCACAGAAGCTCCTGGAGATATTTTGGACTTAATAAAATTATTTCCAACTACTGTTGATATTTAATTTTCATATTTTGAATTACTTTTTAAATTTTAAAAATAGGTTTTAAACTCCAAAAAATTCAGAAAAGCCAAATAAAATCCAATTAGCTTAAAATAATTAATTTGAACTTAAAATTTTCAAAAAGCCAAATTTTGGGATGTTACAAACCTACCCCCCTAAGAAAGAATCTCGACCCCGAGATTCGGACGGACTGGGAAAAAGGTCGGGGAACTTTTCTTTTAGATCCTCTTCACGTTCCCAAGTCGCTTCCGATTCTGAATGGTTGCTCCACTGCACTTTACAGAACTTGATAACCTTGCTGCGCGTACGGCGCTCTGCTTCCTCCAATATCTTGACTGGATACTCTGGATAGGTGAGGTCCTCCTTCACGTTTATTTCATCTAGAGGCATCTGCTCTTCTGGAATCTAAGACACTTTCTTTGTTGAGACACATGGAAGACGTCATGCACCTTTGACAGTTGAGGTGGAAGCTCCAACTAGTAAGCAACTTCTCCTCGTTTCGCCACAACAGGAAAGGGTCCAATGAATCTGGGATCTAGCTTTCCACTGACTCCAAAACGTCTCATTCCTTTGAGAGGTGACACCTTCAAATAAACATGATCCCCAGGTACAAATTCTAAGCTTCTACGTCGATTATCCGCATAGCTCTTCTGTCTGGTTTGTGCTGTTTTTAATCTGTCCTGGATTAGACGAACTTGTTCTTCTGCTTGCTTCAGCACATCTGGTCCAAACACTTGTCCTTCTCCTGTTTCCTTCCAATACAATGGAGTCCTACACTTTCTGCCGTATAGGGCTTCGAACGGAGACATTTGCAAACTGGATTGATAACTATTGTTGTAGGAGAACTCTGCATAGGGCAAACTCTGATCCCAATTATTCTTGTTTGCCAGTACACAAGCTCTCAACATGTCTTCTAGAATTTGATTTACTCTTTCTGTTTGTCCATCTGTCTGTGGATGATAAGTTGTACTGAAGTTTAAGTTTGTGCCCAAAAGTTCATGTAGCTTTTGCCAAAATCTCGAAGTGAATTGGGTTTCTCGATCTGACACAATCTTCTTTGGGATCCCATGCAAGCACACAATCCTTGACATGTACAACTCTGCAAGTCTATCTCCGGAGTATGTGGTCTTTACTGGAATGAAATGGGCGACTTTTGTCAGACGATCCACAATAACCCAAATTGAATCGTGTCCTGATTTGGTTCTTGGTAATCCAGTTATAAAATCCGTACCAATTTCTTCCCATTTCCACTCAGGGATCTGCAATGGCTGCAAAAGTCCAGCAGGTCTCTGGTGTTCAGCTTTAATCCGTTGGCATACATCACACAAAGCTACGTATTCTGCAATTTCTCGTTTCATACTTGACCACCAATACCTTTCCTTGAGATCTTGGTACATCTTTGTACTCCCAGGGTGAATTGAATATCCAGATTCATGGGCTTCCTTCAGGATTAACTCCTTTACCTCTTTCTTTTCAGGTACAATAATTCTTTTCCCAAACCAAAGGGTACCTTCTTCATCCTCTGAAAATCCTGGTGCTTTCCCCTTTTTCATGTTTTCTTTAATTTCCTTGACATACTTATCCTTTCCTTGAGCTGCCTTGATTTGGTCCTGTAGCATGGGTTGAACCTCTAAAGTAGCCAGGAATCCTTCCTCTACCACTTCTAAGTTGAGCCGTTGGAATTCTTCTTGAAGTGCGGGCATACTATCCTTAATCCATAGTTTGGTACAGTAACTCTTTCGACTTAAGGCATCAGCCACCACATTAGCCTTTCCTGGGTGATAATGTATTCCAATATCATAATCTTTTATTAACTCAAGCCATCTCCTTTGCCTCATATTGAGATCGAGTTGAGTAAATATGTACTTCAGGCTTTTGTGATCCGTGTAAATCTCGCAGCGGTTACCAATCAAGTAGTGCCTCCATATTTTCAGTGCATGCACTACGGCAACAAGCTCTAAATCATGAGTTGGGTAATTTCCTTCATGGGGTCGCAGCTGCCTCGAAGCATATGCTACTACCTTTCTCTCTTGCATCAGTACACAGCCTAGTCCTTGCCTTGACGCATCATAGAAGACTTCAAAATCCTTTCTAATATCTGGAAGTGTTAACACTGGTGCAGAAGTTAACCTCTTCTTCAGCTCTTGGAAACTATCTTCACACGGTTTACTCCATTTAAACTTCTTTTCCTTCTTCAGCAACTGGGTGAGAGGTCTTGCGAGCTTGGAGAAGCCTTCAATAAAGCGACGATAGTAACCAGCCAAACCCAAAAAGCTTCGGATCTCAGATACTGACTTTGGTTGCGTCCAATTGAGCACATCATTTACCTTATCGGGATCCACGGACACTCCTCCTGCAGAAATCACGTGGCCCAAGAAAGCTACTTTCTTCAACCAAAACTCAGACTTACTAAACATGGCATACAACTGATTTTCTCTGAGCTCTTCCAAAACTATCCTCACATGTTCTGCGTGCTCTTCCTCATTCTTGGAATAACGAACTGCCCTTCCGCTTGGAGAGGCACCCTTTTGACCCCGCCCTCCGGGCGGGGCTTTGGTGTCCATCCTGGAGCGGATGGCGTATCCACCTCAGATTTGTCAGCGAGGGCGTGTACCTTGCGGTGCGGACTTCTGGCGCCGGCTTCGACACGCATAGCGAGGTCCTGGTCGCCGAAGATGGTGATGACACCCCATGGGCCCAGGAGCTTCATACATAAAAAGGCATGGTGCGGCACCGCCTCATAGGAATTAATGGCGGGTCGGCCCAGTATGGCGTTGTATGGGTGCGGGATGTCCACGACATCAAAGATGATGTCCTCACTTCTGGCATTGTCGGCCTAGCACAAGGAGACTCGGAGGCGCACGTGACCCAAGGCCTTCAGGGGCTGGCCGCCGAAACCGTGGAGAGGGGTCTCCGATGGTCTCAAGCGACTCCGAGGTATTCCCATGCGATCAAGGGCCTCTACGAACAGGATGTTTACAGAGCTTCCTCCGTCGATGAGAGTGCGCCTGACGTCGTGACCTGCAATGTCGGCCTGGATGACCAAAGGATCTTGATGGGGGAACTCCATGCCCTGGGCGTCGGCCGGCGCGAAGGTGATGTTGCAGTGCGGCATCCCCTGGGGTGGCTATGTCGAGGAGGTTCTCGACGAGGAGCCTCCGGAGATGACGCTAATGATGCGGCGCTGGGCCCCTCCCGGGGTCCTGACTCGCAAGGGACTTCCTTGCGGCGGCTGCACGTGATATGCTGCAATGGTCGATGCTCCCGGGGCCCAAACTCGAGCCGTTGGTTGTCGTAGTGCCATAAGTTCGGTGCATGCCCGCTTGAAGTGGTCACCATAGCCATGCACTTCGCACCATCTGCCGTAGTCCAGGATTTCCTACTCCGCGCGTGGTCTCGCGTCGCGGCTTCCTCCGGGCTCCCTACCCAGTTGCGGGGCGAGGATAAGTTCTTGGGGAACGCCCTGTGTGGCGAAGACGTGGTGAGCCTTTTGGGACCTTCGCTGGTTACGCCAAGGCTTGCGCCTACCGCTTGACGAGTTCTCGTACGCCCCGGTGTCAACGCGTTCAGAAGCGTCTCCCCCGGATGCTTGCTTGCATTTTGCTCTCAAGTCGCCCTTCGCGTTTCCTTTTTGCGACAACTCCTCCGCTCGAGCGGTGTCAGAGTCATCACCCTTACGCCTTCGCGCACCTTCCTCTGCCCGGGCGTAATCTTCTATTTTGTCAAAGAGCTTCGCCACCGACTTGACTGGCTTCCGCGCGGTATATTCGGCAAGCGGCCCTGGGCAAAGACCCTGTACTGCTGCATTCATGATGGTTGTTTCATTGACGTCTTTGATCTGGCAGTGTACCTTAGCGAAGCGTTTGTAATTGTCACGGAGCTTCTCCGATGGTTTCTGCTTGACGGCGAAGAGCTGCTCCGCATCGACGCGCTCGACGTAGTTTCCTTGGAAGCTGTTGCAGAGGCGGTCGCGGATCTGCTCCCAAGCGTAGATGGAGTTTGGCTTGATGGTGAAAAACCAAGAAAGCGCTACTCCCTACAATGCGAGGGGGAGTCCCTTCGCCTTCGTAGTGTCGTCTTCACCGGCGGCTTTGATAGTGGTCTCGTATATGCGCACGAACTTCCGAGGGTCCGTGTCGCCTTTGTACGGGTCGATGGTACTAGGGAACTTGAAGTCCTCCGGCCACGTCGCCTGCTGCAGACCTGCAGAAAGCGGAGACTCTGGGTCCACGCGCCGCGGCAGGATGTGACTAGACGCGGGGGCACCGCGGCTATTCGCCCTTTCCGGCGCAGGCTCCGATACGACCGCCGGGGGGTCTGCCGTCTCCAAGCCTCTCGCATATCCTGCACGGCCCCACGGAGATCCGCCAGCTCTCGTCGGAGCGTGCCGAGGGCCGTCAGCAGGGCGTTGGCGGCAGTCGCAACCTGCGCTCTTGGGCTGCCTGCTATGGTGGCGTGGTGGACCCCGAGGCCGATGACGGGATCGGACGTCGCGGCGGTGGCGGTGGGGTCGAGTGCCACGGCGGTGGTGGTGGGGTCGAGCGTCGCGGCGGTGTTGGTGGGGTCAGGCGTCACATCGTGAACATCGGTGTTCGCGACCGCCACACCCGCATCGCCATCCACGCCGCGGCTGCCAACACTGAAGCCCTGGTATTGACGCGGATGATGAAGCTTTCTTTGGTGCCATCCCTCTTCGGATTTGGAGGCTTGCTCTTGTCCTCCCCACGGACGGCGTCAATTGTTGTGGTTATAGACCTGTTGTGGTTACAGACCAAACAGAGAGAGAGAGTAGTAGTGGGGAGTTGAGTAAAATGAATGGCTTCTTCTTTCTCCCCGTGGCCTATGCCACATATATATATATTCACATGGGGAGTGCTTGTACAGTTATACCCTTACACATGAGTATTCCCCTCGGGGGCTCTTATGTCATTACACATGTCCTATTTCGGACCCAACAGGCCTACTGGGCTTAGGTGGGGGCCACCCCTACAACAAGACCAAACAGAGAGAGAGAGTATGATAGTGGAGAGTTAGGTGAGCAATGGCTTAGGGTTTCTCCCCATGGCCTGTGTTGTATATATATATATCCATATGGGGAGTGCTTTTACAATTATACCCTTACATCCGAGTACTCCCCTCAGGGGTACCCATGTCATTACACATGTCCCATTTTGGGCCTTACATTCCTCTACCAGGCCTGCTGGGCTTAGGTGGGGGCCACCCCTACAACACATACATACATACATACATACATACATACATACATACATACATACATACATACATACATACATACATACATACATACATACATACATACATACATACATACATATATATATACACGGTAGCGCTATTCAGCGCCTGCACACACACAACGCGTAGGTCTTGCTGTATGGCTTCCTTGTGCAAGTTGTGTTGATTCGGTAGTAACTATTACACGTGAAGTTACCATCAGACAAACATGAATTTACTTACTTACGAATAGTATAAAAACCATGAATTTTGCAGCGTCGAAAAATATTCAACATGGATCTTGTTTTATTAAGCTCGTAATTTCGAACACAATGGAGCAAACGGATCACAGATAGGATTTTCTATGAATGACGTATTGTATTTTTTAGCCTGTAAACAACATAAAAAAAGTCTCCATGTCAACTGTACTGCTGCATGCATGTGTTAATTTAGTAGATTTGGTCATGAGAAAAGTTATTGCCTATTGTGAGTGAAGTTACTGTCTGTTGTGAGGAAAGTTATTACCTACTGTATACTGTGAGCGTTCGGCAGTAACTTTACTCGCTACCGATAGTAACTTCGTTCATAGTAGATGATAACTTAAAGTGCATATGATAGTAAATTCACCATGGGATGATAACTTCGCATGGGAATGATAACTTCATTCTATATGGATGATAACTTCACATGTAACCGAAAGTAACTTTCCGAAATAGGGTGGGATGGTAGGGCTTTACCATGGGAATGGTAACTTCATTCTATACGCATGGTAATTTCATGCGTAACCGAAAGTAACTGTAAGCATTACAGATGATAACTTGATGTACATTTGATACTAACTTTACCATAATTAACAAATGCTAGTAACTGAGTATGGGGTGGGATGGTGGCACGGTTGGCTTGTTGGGTCAATTAGGGGCACGCCTTATTTTACACCTGTGTGATGGTTATTAATTCTATATATATACACATATATATGTATATGTGTATATATGATTAATCTGCACCGTAATAATCAATTAACTTAAGGATTTCTAGGATATTTTATTTTTAGAATTAATGTGGGATTTTCTTACTTTCAAAACGAAGTCAATCCCACCAGTTATTTTTATTTATATAGATATCTAAAATGAACAAGATTTGCTATAATCTTGAAAAGTAGCCCTTGAAAAGTAAGCTACCAGATGCACGGTAATTGTTGTGTCCTTGAAGCTACAAGAGTTGGGCTTTCTACCTTGGAAGATCACAAACGCAACATGGACATCAGCTACCAAACTACAACTATATATAAGCTTCTAGACATTACTAATATCTACTACAATTGACTGATAGACCCCGCCTTGAAAAGACATATTGTTTGAAAGCTAGTTACTGTAATAAAAGTGAAAAGCCACAAGCACTTTCGAACCCAGCCCATATTCCCTTTTTCCCATAGACCACATGCATGGCTTCTAGCTACCAGAGGCTGCCTAATATGAAATACTAGTAAGGTGTCTGTATGTTGCAACAAAAACTCAAAACTTTGCATCAAATATTATTAGTAGAGATATATATCAACAGAGTAAAAATAAAGCCACTTTTTGTTAGTAAATCTAGAAAGCAATCATCAAGAAGAAAATAATATCCTAATGAATACTTTAAAAGTACAATGCTATGTCATATTGATGATAAACATGTGTTTGGAGCCGCTACACCATACCCATCGTTGTACCTTATCCACCTTTGTTGCTTAAATGAGCAAATCAAACATTGTTAATCTCTATTAGCTTAGAAACCAATAGGGTTTACGTTGGACAAGATAGTAGCAACTATAATTTACCCAGCTTAGTATATGGTCAAGGCAGGAAATTCCTAAAAATAAACAAAGGAGAGAGACTATGTCTCACTGACAGCTGGGCCTCTCGGTTTTAATTTATTTTCCCATTCGAAAATACCTAGAGGCTAACATGTGCAGCTAGTCAGGTTTTTAATTTGTTTTGAATATTTTTCTTAAGAAAATACTACAGTGACCGACAAGTGGGGCCAAATAAAATTTAATTTGTTTTTTGGCTTATTTTTCATAAGGAAATAGCTTGTGTGACTGATAAGTGTGACCAAAACACAATGAAGGACCACATATCAGTGGCTCAGAATTTAAATCTGGCTGTAATTAAATTTTTTAATTAGTTAGGCCCATATGTTAGTGGACCCATTCTTTTTTACTTTGACTTATGACTTTTGGACTATTCATGAGAGAGAGAGAGAATAGTGTAACAGAAACTCATGTGTGATTTTCACTAAAATAAATAAAGTTGCTACGGTGTGAACTATAATCAACTTGTAGACCATGTCTTGAAAAGACACTTCGTTTGAAAGCTAATTACTATAGAAAAGCCAAAAAGCAGCTTTTAGAAGCTTTTAGCTACTACAATCAGCTTTTAGTGGCTAATTAATTCAAATGGATGAATGTCATTAACTCTAACTAATCATGTACCTAATTAATTACCAAACAATAGTGCTTCTCTTCGCACAGAGGAGGTGATGTTGTTGTGCTTGACACCAGCGACAGTCCTATGGGTGGTGATAGTAGGTTTGCGGTGAACCATGACGGTGGCGCAATGATGCATGACTGTAGCAGAGCTAGACCCCATGGAATCTGAGGTTCCAGTGGCGTAGCAAGCTAAACCAAGGTACAATGAACATGTACAGGCTACTAGGACTCACTAGTGAGGACGACAAGGGTGGAGGTGGTCTAGCGGCATTGACCTAAGGTGGTGCGATGGCTCCAATGGTGACAATGAGCTGGGGATGATGACTACCACAATTGGGTGAGGGCGAGGTGAGAGAGAGGTAATGGAGGTGATCCGTCGGTGTTGACCTGAGGTGGTGCGATGGCTCCAATGGTGACGATGAGCTGGGGATGACGACTGCCATAATTGGGTGAAGGTGAAGTGAGGGAGGTAATGGGATGCTCAATATAGTAGGAATTAGGCAACGGCTCACGGGAGGAGAGATTGTGGTAGACGTGGCCGTTTCAGCTAGAGGGGAAGACGATGATGGCATCAATGAGTGTACATGGGTGAGAGGTCAATTGAATGAAGAAGAGTTGAGAGGAAGGTGTAGGGAGGCAATGTGAATCTTGGGGTGGCTTTTGTAGCTAAGCAATGGGCTCGAGTGTGGGGCATGGTGCGGTGGCCAGTAGGGAGGTGTGGGTGCTGGCACAGGCGTGAGCATGGGCTGGCATAGGCGTGAGCGTGTGATGACACGGGAGCAGTTGGGGCACGGTCAGCGAGGTGTTGGCCTTACATGGTGGGGCAAGGGCACACACAATCAGGTGGCGGGATAAGTTAGAGCAAGTGCAGTGGGGCGCTATTGTGACTTTCACTTTGGTGTGGCCGATCACTACGATGTGACTAGGCAAGGTAGGGGCGTAGCCAATGACATGAGAGTAGGTGCGGCATGGGTGGCGAGGTGTGTGAGATAAGCAGAGCACACGTGGCGAGGTGAGCACTGACTTGCATGGGCACAGAGCAGAGCTAGCACAGATGAGGATGCACGTGGCTTGACATAAGTGCTCTACTTGGTGATGCATGGGGCTAAGCTAGGCACAGCATGAGCATGGTAGGTGCGGCGCATGCAGGTCATCAGCAAAGTCAGCGGTGACATGATGAATTGGTAGAGCATTGTGTAGGGGTATGGTTGGGGTGACAAATAGTGTAGTTAGCGCACAATCGGCTGTGGCCAAAGCGAGGTGAACGAGCGAGTGAGCGGATCAGGCCGGTGCGTAGCTGGTCTAGGGAGAAGGAGAGAGGGTGGAGGAAGCAGATTGGCCATATGGGCCAAAAGCCCTAGGCTGGAAAGAAGAAAAGAAGGGGAAATGAAAAAGGGTTGGGCCCAAAATTAATTTTCTAATTTAATTTGTTTTTTAGGTTTGAATTTTGAATTTGAATTCATATTAGATTTGAATTTGACTACATTTGAATTTGGGTTATAATTTGAATTCCAACTTTTAATTTTGTTTTTCAATTCAATTTCCATTGTCAAAAAATAATTGAAAAAGAGCCAAAGCCAAATTTATTCAAAAATTTGGAGCTGCCCCAATTTGGGTTGTTACAGGCATAATGGATTCCAAGGACGATGTGAGCAATGTCGTGCGTCTACCTATGCCAAGTACTGATTTCATATATTTACAATCTATGGCCAAAATCAATATGTGTACAACTCCCTATAAGGCCTTGACATTCCATTTTGTGTGAGTATGCATGTTGGAGATCTAGTCAATTTTCGGCATATTTTAATCCAGAAATTTAGCATATAAAACATGACATACAAAGGTATGAGCGATCTAACAATGATGTACTCATATTCGCTAATGAACACAGCAACATCTATTAACAAATTCATAGCGCACAGAAAATACATCAAAGAAGTTTGCAGTTTATACCCTCGGGCGGGGCCAGTGCCGGAGGCACCAGAGGCGCCGTTACCATCAGTCGACATGATGGCCTATTTGGTGTAGTCGATCGAGGCGTGATGCAGGACGAGGCTTGATGCAGGAAGATGTTCGCAGTGCAGTCCCGCGAACGATTCACCACCAGGAAGTAGATGTCGCAGATTGAGTAGTCGCGCCGATGCGCTTCCCAAAAACTTGATCGCCGGCCTACCCGTGCAGGTACACAAACGGACGAAGTTCCGGAGGTCTACTCACCCAGAAACTTGTGCGCGCAAGGTTCTGGACCGGAGATTGCAGAGAGCAGCAACAAAAACAGAGAGAGTACTGTTTGTTCGTATCCCTTTTCGTATGGAGAGGAGAGCCTTCTTATGCTCTGTTCTCTTGTAACAGCAAAAATGAAGAGACCAGTAACTGCAGCCATTACTCGAAAGTAACCGCAGTTATAAACCACTAGTAACTGCACCGTTACTGCCAGCGAATCAGTGTGTTTCGATTTTCGAATAGATAAAGAAAAATGCGCCCGCACCAGACACGCCTGCGCGTACGCACGCACGCACACGCACACGCACCGCACCGCACGGCTCGGCTCGGCGTGGCGTGGCGAGGCGAGGCGAGCGAGTGAGCGCGCGCGCGTATTGGCTCTCTTCAATTTCACAAGGGGGTTACCTCGTTCCACCTTTTAAAGTGGTATAACTCCCATTCAATTCTCCATATGGGACTAAACATTTTTTGCACATAGCACTAATAGTGGGCCTAGGAATTTCATTTGATTAATTGCTAAATTAAAATGGGCCAATCCCAATTAATCCAACAATCCCCACCAAATTCCAAGGCACACGAGAAATGCTCTCAGTTCTGCTGTTGTTTGATATACCAGTGTTTCGATGGAGACTGTTAAGTTGAACATCCACCTAGGAAAGGAGTTACACTCATGCACAACTGAACAATGGACTATGCTTTGAATTGACAGTTTTGTGCGAACAAGCTTTACCCAATTCCTTTACTAGTACTAGGCTGCCTAAAGCATACCCTCTGGTTGGAGCGTATAAGTCATACTCTATGCCTACTCATGAGTATCTAGAGATCACCCAAATCTCATAGACTGTGACCAGCAGTCGAACTCATATAGGTGTGTTCCTTCTAAGATGTCATGTAGGCCGACATCTCTGCTTTAAATAAGCCACTCGGATCACATTGAGGTAAAAACCAACCTGCCATACAGAATAGGAGAGAAGTGCATCACTGAAGAAATGAGCCTTGTAAAGGTCTCTCCTTCCAGTCAACCAACAGCTTGTTTCACCATCCTACTTCACGGGATCTCCGATCACGTAGAACAGGTTACCACTATGGTACGACTCATGTGGGTCTCAGGCCCATCTCACTCGATGCACTATCTATCACATTACGTGATAAACCCTTTGTAAATTGGTCGGCCAGATTCTTAGCCGTCTGGACATAGTCCAGTGCTATCACTCCGGAGTTTTTCAGCTTTCTGACAGACTTCAACCGCCTCTTAACATGCCTAGATGACTTCATGTTGTCCTTAGAACTATTCACCTTGATAATTACAGTCTGATTATCACAGTTCATCAGGATAGCCGGTATCGGTTTTTCAACCACCGACAAATCCATAAGGAGTTCACGAAGCCACTCAGCCTCAACAGTGGCGGTATCTAATGCTGTGAGTTCTGCTTCCATTGTTGACCTCGTTAAAATGGTCTGCTTGCAAGACTTCCAGGAAACAGCACCACCTCCAAGTGTGAACACATATCCACTCGTGGCTTTTATCTCATCGGCATCAGAGATCCAGTTTGAATCACTGTAGCCCTCCAGTACCTTTGGGTACCCAGCATAGTGAATGCCATAGCTCACAGTTGCCTTTAGATAGCGCATTACTCTCTGAAGAGCACGCCAATGATCATCTCCCGGATTTGAAACAAACCGGCTTAGCTTGCTCACAGCAAACGAGATGTCAGGCCTCGTAGCACTAGCAAATACATCAATGAGCCAATGATCTGGGAGTATCTAAATTGATCCCTTGTTATTCTTCGGTTTTTCCTCAATAACACACTAGGATCATAAGGAGTAGAAGCAGGTTTGCAGTCACTATAACCAAAGCGACTCAAGACCTTATCCACATAGTGGGATTGCACGAGTGTAACCCCACCATCACCTTCTCTCAGTAGCTTTAATGTTAAGAATCACATCAGCCACTCCCAAATCTTTCATCTCAAAATTCTTGGACAGAAAGTCCTTGACCTCCTCAATCACATTAAGGTTGGTCCCAAAAATCAGTATGTCATCAACATACAAGCACAAGATCACTCCTTCTCCCCCACCATAGCGATAGTACACACATTTGTCAGCTTCATTCACAACAAAGCCAGCAGATGTCAAAGTTTTGTCGAACTTCTCATGCCATTGCTTAGGTGCTTGCTTTAGGCCATACAAAGACTTTAACAACTTGCACACCTTTTCTTCTTGACCTTCTACTACAAACCCATCTGGCTGATCCATATAAATCTCCTCCTCCAACTCTCCATTTAGGAAAGCTGTCTTAACGTCCATTTGATGAACGAGAAGACCATGAGAGGCAGCCAGGGCAAGTAGTACTCGAATTGTGGTCAATCGGGCAACAGGTGAATAAGTATCAAAGAAATCCTCGCCTTCTTTCTGGGTATAACCCTTGGCCACAAGCCTTGCCTTGTACTTTTCAATTGTACCATCAGGCCTAAGCTTTTTCTTGAAAACCCATTTACATCCTACAGGTTTACACCCATAAGGACAGTCAACGACCTCCCAAGTTCCATTAGACATAATAGAATCCATCTCACTCCGTACTGCTTCCTTCCAATAGTCAGCGTCAGGCGAAGAATATGCCTCTTCAATGGTTCTTGGAGTGTCATCCACGAGGTATACAATGAAATCATCACCAAAAGACTTTGCAGTCCTCTGTCTCTTACTCTTTCGAGTAACTTCATTGTTATCCTCCTCAGGATTTTCCACAGGCGTTTGCTCAACATGTTCTATCGGCACAAAAGAATCAAGGGAAATTATAGGTTCTTGGCTAGATAAGCTAGATACATCACTTTTCATAGGAAATTCATTCTCAAAAAATGTAGCATCTCTGGACTCTATGATTGTACCAATACGCACGTCAGGTACTCCAGATTTTATAATTAAGAACCTATAACCCACGCTGTGTATAGCATAACCAAGGAATACACAATCTACGGTTTTTGGTCCAAGTTTGCGCTTCTTGACAATTGGCACGTTAACTTTGGCCAAACATCCCCAGGTGCGCAAGTATGAGAGAGTCAACTTCTTCTTTTCCCATTCCTCGAATGGTGTTACTTCTTTGTTCTTTGTAGGAACTCTATTCAGGACATGACATGCGGTCAATATAGCCTCACCCCACCATTCCTTAGAAAGTCCCGCAGTGTCTAACATGGCGTTAACCAAATCAGTTAGAGTACGGTTCTTTCTTTCGGCAATCCCGTTCGATTCAGGAGAATAGGGAGGCGTCCTCTCATGAATAATTCCATGTTCCTCGCAGAATACAGTAAACTCATTTGAAAAATACTCTCCTCCACGATCAGATCTTACCCGCTTGATTTTCCTTTCAAGTTGGTTTTCTACCTCAGCTTTATAGATCTTAAAGTAATTCAATGCTTCATCTTTTGTTTTCAATAAGTACACGTAGGAAAATTTAGTGCAATCATCTATAAGCGTCATGAAATATTTCTTTCCCCCTTTAGTCAACACGCCATTCATCTCGCATAAATCAGAATGAATGAGTTCTAACGGTGCCAAATTCCTCGCCTCTTTTGCTGCCTTGTGAGGCTTGCGAGGTTGTTTCGATTGAACACACGCATGGCACTTAGAACCTTTGACCAAAGTGAATTTCGGGATTAAACTCATATTAGCTAAGCGCGTCATACACCCAAAATTAACATGACAAAGTCGTGAATGCCAAATATTAGACTAATCATCCTCATTACACACATGGTTCACAATTTTATTACAGGAATCCATCAAAGAAAAACGGAACAAACCTCCGCTCTCATAGCCTTTACCAACAAATGTTCCATACTTAGACACGACACATTTATTGGACTCAAAAGCAAGCCTAAAACCATCTCTACATAGTAGAGATCCACTAATGAGATTCTTCTTTATGGAGGGGACATGCTGCACGTTCTTCAACTGCACGGTCTTTCCCGAAGTAAACTTCAGATCGACCGTACCAACACCATGAACAGCTGCATGCGATCCGTTCCCCATCAACAAGGAGCAACCTCGACCGACCTGATAAGATGAAAACAAGGAAATATCAGCACAAACATGAATATTAGCACTAGTGTCAACCCACCACTCAGGTGATTGACAAACAGAAAGAGCTGTAGGTAAATAATTACCGTACCCCGATGTTCCTCCAGAGTCACTAATAACCATGTTGGCAGACTTCTTCTGCTTATCCTTGCGATCTGGACAATCCTTAGCCCAATGGCCAGAATCACTGCACACAAAGCAGCTGCCCTTTCCTTTGCCTTTCTTCTTAAACTCAGTGGTAGCCTTGGGTTTGACAAAAGGCTTATTTTTCTTTTTGTTGTGGAAAGCCTGAGGATTCTTCTTCTGCACCAAATTGGCGCTAGATACTCCCTCAGCAGCAACTTTCTTGCCACGAGTATCTTTTGCCCTCGCCTTCTCTTCAACACCAAGAGTGCCAATGAGATCAGTAACACTGAACTCCTGCCTCTTGTGCTTTAGAGAAGTAGCAAAATCCGACCAAGAGGGTGGTAACTTGGCAATAATACCGCCAGCCACAAACTTGTCCGGTAACTCGCACTTATTGTTCTCAAGCTCCTTTGCCAGCGCCTGAATCTCATGAGCTTGCTCTACTACAGAGCGATCATCGACCATCTTGTAGTCATAGAACTGCTCCATGACATACAGCTCACTGCCAGCATCAGAAACTCCGAACTTGGCCTCAAGTGCATTCCACATATCTTTGCCCGTAGGCAAATGCATGTACACATCCACAATGTTATCCGCCAGTATGTTGACAAGTGCACCTCGGAAAAAGTTATCCGCTACATTGAACTTGCGTTCATCCTCATCAGACAGAGGCTCAGCGAGCTTTCCTTGTGCAACATGAAAACATTCCATGGCAGTAAACCACAGGATCGCGCATGCACGCCATCTCTTAAAATTTGAACCATCAAACGGAGGGTGTGGCTTAAGCGACGCAACAAAGCCAACTACCGAAAAAGACCTATCAAGTTTTTGGATTGTTGGAGATCTAGTCAATTTTCGGCATATTTTAATCCAGAAATTTAGCATATAAAACATGACATACAAAGGTATGAGCGATCTAACAATGATGTACTCATATTCGCTAATGAACACAGCAACATCTATTAACAAATTCATAGCGCACAGAAAATACATCAAAGAAGTTTGCAATTTATACCCTCGGGCGGGGCCAGTGCCGGAGGCACCAGAGGCGCCATTACCATCAGTCGACATGATGGCCTATTTGGTGTAGTCGATCGAGGCGTGATGCAGGACGAGGCTTGATGCAGGAAGATGTTCGCAGTGCAGTCCCGCGAACGATTCACCACCAGGAAGTAGATGTCGCAGATTGAGTAGTCGCGCCGATGCGCTCCCCAAAAACTTGATCGCCGGCCTACCCGTGCAGGTACACAAACGGACGAAGTTCCGGAGGTCTACTCACCCAGAAACTTGTGCGCGCAAAGTTCTGGACCGGAGATTGCAGAGAGCAGCAACAAAAACAGAGAGAGTACTGTTTGTTCATATCCCTTTTCGTATGGAGAGGAGAGCCTTCTTATGCTCTGTTCTCTTGTAACAGCAAAAATGAAGAGACCAGTAACTGCAGCCATTACTCAAAAGTAACCGCAGTTATAAACCACTAGTAACTGCACCATTACTGCCAGCGAATCAGTGCGTTTTGATTTTCGAATAGATAAAGAAAAACGCGCCCGCACGCGACACGCCTGCGCGTACACACGCACACGCACCGCACCGCACGGCTCGGCTCGGCGTGGCGTGGCGAGGCGAGGCGAGCGAGCGAGCGCGCACGCGCGTATTGGCTCTCTTCAATTTCACAAGGGGGTTACCTCGTTCCACCTTTTAAAGTGGTATAACTCCCATTCAATTCTCCATATGGGACTAAACAGTTTTTGCACATAGCACTAATAGTGGGCCTAGGAATTTCATTTGATTAATTGCTAAATTAAAATGGGCCAATCCCAATTAATCCAACAATGCATATATACCTGGTATTGACTTTCTGTACAAATGCATCATATTGTTGTTAGCCTTATGCACCTATATTGCATGGTTCGTCTTCTACAACAGAAGTTTATGACAACCTGAAGCCAGCCATGAGCATGATTTTTGAAGATGATGCCGTAGCCAAAGAGTTTTACAAAGCATATGAACATGTTGTCTGGTTTTCCATTTGTTTTGGGTAGCAGACTAATTCCAATGGTGTGTTCAAATGGAGGTGATCCTATTGCTCAAGACGAGACTTGAAAGATGATAAAGGTAAGGACAAGTTGGAAGGCAAGAAGAAGAGATAATATTAATCTATACTGACTAGGTGTGGATGTGAGGCCATGATTGGTATCAAACAGACAAAAGACCATAAGTTCAGACTATAGTCATTTGTGAAGTCCATACACACCGTCCTGTCTCACCTAGTAAACAACACTTGGTACGGTCTAATAGGCAAGTAAATGAGAAGGCTATGACTTTGTTCACATGCCATCAAGCTAGTATTAGGACATCTGGGGCATTTATATATCTCCATGACAATAAGGGGGGATTTTAGAATGTAGGTTGCATGAACAGAGACTTACAAAATTATCACTGTACCTTAAGAGAGTATAAAGTCATCACATGCTGAAAATTTTGATTATGTAATTCATGACAAGGATAGGTTGGTATATGTGTTTTGGGTAGATACAACTTGAAGGCAGAATAATGTTCATTTCAAACAAGAATGGTATCAATTGCAGCTCGTATGAAGGAGAGAAATTTGGAAAAAGATAAAGGAGAGATAGGAAATAGTGACTAGTAGGTGGGACCAAAGAATATTTTGGGAATCTTTCATTTTTTTGGATTTTTGGAAAAATGGTAGAGGCTAACATGTGGGCCCTTGGTGTATGCACCGGGTACACAGGCTAGGGTTATGGGTCTACGCTAAGCTGTGTCTATGAAATAGGATCTAACACTTGGCGACCATGTGTTAGTGGCACGGTTCACGATGGAAAAAGTCCATGAAGATGAGATCTAGTGTTTGGACTTGGGCACGCAGATGGTGATGAGGCTAACATAGGGCATGGTAGCAATTGAGGTGGCACTGATGACGTTGAGCGAGTGTTGAATGGAGTCCACGTGGCTTCAGCGAAAGCGGTGGAGCACGGGAAATGAGGGTTCCGATGAATGGAGGTGTGGCTAACTGGGTGGAGTGGCTCATTGTGAAGAGGACATAAGAAGATGATGATGTAGATGCGGGGCTCCCAGGTTGCCAAAGTTGGCCGCCAATTAGTAGATAGTAGTGGCGTACTTTGGTTCATGGCGACGGCGATGGCGAGAAGGTGATCTGTCGGAATCAAGATGCCCAGTGGATAGACAAGGAGGGGAAGCTAGGGACATGGGTGTAGGTGGTGGAGAATCACCAAACTCAGCAGAATTCGATGGTGATGGTGTGTGGTTGATGATGAATAAGATGAAGCCAATCTTGATGTCCACTGCTCCTCTGCTTTAGTTGATCAAGGGGTTTGGACAAGGATGTTCTGGAATGCAATGTGACGTAGACAAAGGTGGTGGAGGTGGAACAAGACGGAGGGATGGTGAATTGTCGTCACCGGCTCCAATGGCGGCGTTAGAGACACCGAAGATGTCGACTTCTATGGCTAGGGTTGCAAGGCAGTGGTGGCTTAAGTTGGGGAGGTTAGGGCCGAGGTGGTACTTAAATATGCAAGGTGGTGAATTGTTTTATGAATATTCCATTTTTATTCGAAATAATAGAAATATACCCGCGCGAATATTTTTTTACAGAAATAGGCTCCAGTCGCCTAATCTTCGAGCGACTGGAGTCTATTGCCCAATGGCCACATGAAAAAATCTATCCGTGGGCCGTTGGGTGATAGGTTGCAGTCGCCCAACACTTCGGCGACTGCAGCTTGTCGCCCAGCGGCTGGGCGATTGCAATTGCAGTCGCTCGGTTGTGCAGCAACTGCAAATAAGAGGCAATGTGGGTTAATCCATTTGTGATTTTCATAGATTATGAATGGCAGATAATCTGTTAGATTTGTAATAAGAGTTTATGATCGTTGTATGTTGTTGTAGTGCGGAAAAAATCATGAAACTTTTTTTAAGAATGATTGAAATAAGAACGATCAATAAGTACGAGGGTAAATGATGTTGGGATGTTACCGGGAATTCATCCATAGAGGAGAATAGGTTTGTTAATGTTGTTGGATGACTTGCTATAGGAATAATTGGATGCAAAAAGATGAGGAAATAAGCTTGTCTAAATTAAAATAAACTTCATAGTACAATTGAAAGTAAACATGCCACGTAGGGTTTGATTACATCCATAATATGGAGCATCATATGCGACCAACCAACCCAACTGCTCGTGTGACCCAATCAAAGCTGTCAACAGAGAGTGGTCAAACGGGAAGCATCGTGTTCACTCCGCACTGTCATCCCTGCCCGTAGGCAAGGCTGGTCCGTCCTCGTCGGTAGCCTACACCATCCGGGTGAGAGGGAGTAGCCTGGCATCACGCAGCCTGCGAAGCAAGTAATGGTTAGCACGCAACCTACTTATGGAAATAGTACAATGCTACTAGAGTGCACACCTGGCTATCCAGTGGGAGTCTAGTCTCTAGGCCACTCGAGGTGTGCATGTCCGAACCACTCCCAAGGCAGCTGGCTCCTCTGCACTCCCTGGAGACGGGACACAACAGGAAGCATGATGCAGCCAGCCGACGTGCTCGTCCAATAGGCCATAAGGCCAGTCCAATCCGTGAAGCTCATGAGCCATATTTGCAAAATGACTTCAAGTTAGCATTTATGCGGAACAAAAAACATCGCTTGTAAAGCAACAGTAAATAGAACTTGTAAATAAACAAAGAAAACAATACTAGGCTACTAGCACAATACCAACTATACTACTGAAAAGGGGAAAGTAACATAACAATTGTACAAATGGTACATGCAATGTACGATACAATTAGTACGACAGTATGCACATCAAAAGTGTCAACTAACAAAGTACAGATTACAAGAGACATTTATTTGTAGTATCCAACAACTAATTGTAAAAACCATGCTGGTCTGCCTTGTGATCAGCACATGCCTTGCCTCGTCTAGCTGTGTGCCCCTCCTGACTGCATCGCCCGCAGCATGCACCAGGTGCTCCGGCTTGCACTTTGTCCATATCATTTGTAATACGCCGACTCTGTCACCAACCCCTCCCACCCTTTAGCATGTGAACATCTAGAATCCAGGTCGTCCCTGCAATAACTAAGGTGGTAAAGTTCCCCACAACCCTAAACCCCTTGAGCTCACCACACAACATATGCATCACTCTCTCCTTGAAGAAGTACTCCAACATGAAGTTCGAAGGATCCATGCCCACAGTCCCACATGTAGCGAGGATATGAAAGCATGGCATGTGTAATAGCTTTGGCTTATCGCACGAGCAGCTAGGTTCATTTACATGATCTCTAAGGTATACCTCGTGGGTAAGAAGGGCATGAGCCATCTCAAATCCGGTTCTATCCCAGAGTACCACATTGAAATGATGCTCTCTATTGCCCATGACATGCACCGTGTGCAATTGGCCCTTCTGTGCCTTTGTCTCCATATATACTGTAATTTTCAACAAGTACGATGTTCGTGGGTTGGCCACATGAAGTGCGGCATTCGCATGCCTCTCCCTAAAGTAGCTGACTGTGCTATGTAGGATACCTTCCATGATGGCGATGAGGGGCTAAGAATGAAGGCCCTTGAGAACCCAGTTGTACACCTCCGCAAGGTTAGTCATCATTATGTTGTACCTTACGCCGTCCGTGTCGTGCAACAGTGACCACTTCTCCAATGGTTCTCTCTCGATCCACTACGAGAAACACTTGATGTTCCATGAGCTCCTCCTCCTCGGACCAACTACGTTAGGCTTATCCAGTACTGTCAGGCATTCCGGTTGTGCCGCCCTAAGCATGGCCGACCCCTTGGTCCTCTCATCGACGTGCTTCCTACTGTACTCATCCAACAACACCCACAAAGCATCAATTTTCTCTGCTGGTTCTATATAGACAGCCTCTTGTACAGCTTCATCAATTGTTGTTTTGAGAACTGTTTGAAGAAGTTCGCCCTAGGTGACAAATGCACCATCTGTTTCTCATATTTGGCCAGGGGAAGGGCTCCTTGGGGTCTTCCTAAAGTTTTCTTATGGACTTCACAATCCCGGCGTGGTGATCATGGATTACGCACACACCACAACGAGCGCCGACAATTCCAACCCTCATATGTCTAAGGAACCATAACCAACTGTCGTAATTCACAGTTTCCATTAATGTGATGGCCAGTAGCATAATTTGATTGTTGCCGTCAATGCCAATGACCGTAAGGATCTAGCCCTTGTATTTGCCGGTCAAAAAGGTAACGTCAACTGAGATCACGGGCAGCATATGCCTGAATGCCTCGATGCATGCACCGAATGCTAAGAAGACCCTCTGCTACACCGCAAAACCTAGCGGCCTTATAGATTGCTTGTCCTTCACAGCGATATACATGCCTTGGTTCCTATCCTGCAACACCTAAAGCATACGAGGAAAATTTTCATACGACACCTCAAAAGACCCGAAACGTTTTTCCAACACCTTTTGGTTCGCACGCCGTCACGAGCAACTTCCTTCTCTTCAACAACATGTGGGGCGCCTGAGCTGTTCGCACCTCCCAAATGATGGCCATCCGCATGACCTTGCATAACTTCTATTGGGCCTGGTTGCATAAGCATCACGCACTTGTATCCACGACGTCGACACCCTTGCACAAACCTCTTCTATGCAACAGTGCGCATCAATGTTCTCAACTCTCATTTAATGCCCGTAGGAGACCGGCTCTAAAGCCCTTATATAACAACACTGCACACCTTGGGGTCCAACAAAAAACTGTGGGTAAGTCAGTGCATCACATTTGCGATTCGAGCATTCTCGCCGTCCGGGTGTACCAGAGTGACTTGCGCAAAACCGCTCATGTCCACACCACTCAGACCTTCACGAATGGTTCCAACACCGTAATGCACTTGCAATGTAGTGGGTATCGACATTACTGATGTCTGCCTGCATATATTTACAATTTTGCAACTAGTCAAATCGCATCGCATATTATGAAAGTACTGATGTATTGTAAATTACATTTCAATGACCGTTCACCTATCGTAACCAACTACACTATCCTCATAATATTAACTTCCTATCGGCAGACCGTGCACCGATTCCGCTCTTTTCTCACTACTCGAGCTCTCCCCTACTGCAAATAATTACTAATGGTTTCGACAATTTACATGTTATATCGATTTAAATGTCTATATCCAGTTATAACGGTACACGTGTTTTTTCAACATACTAACAACATTACATTCATTCGTAATTAATTATAAATATTACGTATTGTTATTTTATCCAAAGCAAATTATTAAATTCTTACAAAAAATATTGACTGAATTTTGAATAACTACAAATTTCTACGTACGATTAATTTCTACGTAACATTGGCTAAATTTTTTACAACTACAATTTTGTACGCATGCTAATTTGCTAATGATGCTAATTTTCTATAACTATGTTCACTAAATTTTATACAACTACGGTTACTACGGCTGCTAATTTTCTAACTACATTGACTAAATTTTCTATACCAAAGTTGTACTATTCTTTTCTACATCTACAATTTTCTACGGATACTAACACTAAATAAACTATTTACTTCATATACAAAATTTAAAATACAACAAACAAAAAAATTACCTCACAATAGTCACAAAACCTCTCCTTCTTCCTCTCCCTCTCCTCTCCTCCCTCCCCTTTTCTCTCCTCTCGTCTCCTTTTCTTTCCTCTCCTCCACTTATTTTGTTTCTGTCATGTCTATCCATCGCGCGGTCGAGCGGGCTCACCTGCTCAGCCGTGTGGTCCTTCCATATGCACTTTCAATCGCCTAACCCATCGACGACTGGAAGTACAGTCGCCTAACCAATGGGCGACTGGAAGAAGTTGCCCGGTGGTTCAGCGACCACAATCAATTCATCCAACAGCCAGTGGATTGCTTGTGTGTCGTGCGGCCGTTTGGCAATAGGTTCCAGTTGCCCGACGGCTCGGTGACTGGAACCATTTTTGTAAAAAAATTTCACACGGACAGTGATTGGAACCATTTTTATAAAAAAATTTGACATGCGTCATATTTGCATATATTTACATGCCATTTTACCCTCTTATTTTTCACATTTTGGGATCATTTATCATCATTTACGCGCTTTTATATATTTAATTACTCGAAATGGACTGCTTTACACTTTTTGTGCTTTTCCACAGGCCAGCGCGATCGAGGCGCATAAACGATAAATCTAGACTTTCGGGACTGCTTCGTATAGATGTACGCATCGTCACGGATGCGATGGATCAAACCGCGCTTAAAACGGAGCTCCGAAGGGCTAGAACGGAAGAAATGAAATGGGAGAAGGACCTACTTGTAAACCCTAGATCCTTTGAGGACTAATTTGCAAAATGCCGAATTCCCCAATCCACCAAAACCCTTGCGCCGCCGGCTGTGGAAGACTTGAGCCCGGTTTGTTCTTCTTCTCCCCTAGCCATCCTTTGCTCCTCTCCTACCCTAGCTCCGGCACCGGCGAGGGCCGGGCCAGACCTCGCCGGCGGCCACCTCTCTCCACCCGCCGCTCTCCCTTCTCCGCTCCCCCCTTGCCTCACTTCTCCACCGCCGCGCCTCCATTCTTCTCCTCTCCGGCCACCCGCACCACACTGCCACCTCTCCTCCTTCTCGCCACGCCAATTTCTCCCCATCCGCGCCGCCTTCTTGCTCTCCCTCCACATCCGGCCGCATCCTCCTCTGCTGCTCCTCCTCCCGTGCGCCTCCGCCGCTCTTCTCCAGCCGCCGCTCTCCACCATCTACCTCCCCGCCTTCCTCTTCCTCTCCTCCTTGCTCTTTCACCACCGTGCCGCCACGCCCACCGCTTCGGAACCGCCTCCCTTCTCCACCTACTCCACCCGCTGCTCCAAATCCACCGGCCGCCACCTCTATTCTGCCTCCTCTCGGCACACCACCGCCCTTCTGCCTCTCGCCATCCCACTCCACCGCATCACGCCGGGACAGCGCCGCCGCCCTGCATCTTCACCCACATCTGCTCCGCCTACTCCACGGCGCCGCCGACGCTACTCCATCCGTCGGCAGCCGCTTCTCCATCTCCACATCGCTCCGCCGACTACATCACCTCTCCACCGACGGCGAAGGCACGGCAACCCTCTTCTTCCTCTACGGCTAACTCCTTCACCGACCCCATCCTCCTCGGCTCCACTTCACCGGCACCCCCTCTGCTCAGTCTCCCTCTGCTACTACTCCCTCTCTCGGTTTACTCCAATCCCCTCTCTACTTCAGCGTTTCATCTATTTCTTTGCTTTCTTAATTACTGTTCACGAATAATTGCTTATTATTACTCTGTTAACTCATTTGCAATGTGCTGGTGAAATGTGGATTCTGATCCATTGCACTGTGATGATGAATTGTGAATGTTATCTGTGATGAATGTGATCAATGGATATATTCATAAGCCCTGTTAATTTGAGTTCTGTTATAGTGATTTATGTTATGTTATTGTGCCCAGTTCTGTACTTCTGATTATTATGATAATTGCGCAATTTGTGTTATGTTAGTAGTTTGGTCAGTGATGTGTAGGCTCTGTCTGTGCTTGTCCTGTTGTCGGTGTTAGTATATGTGTTTGTTTGAGTTGTGCGGATTAGCTAGCCGGCGATCGTTTCCTCCCCCTTGCTGTCTCGACCCACCTAGTGCTTCTAGATCTTCCCTTATGCTTCTCGATCTCCCTCTTTGCTTCTCTTAGCGGTCAGTCGGTAGTTAAGTCGTGCGAGTGTTCATCGTAGTCTGTTGTGTTGTCGTGTGCTGTCGTCGTCTAGTTAGCCGTCGACCGTCCTCTTCCTCGTTCTCTCCCGACTCCCTCCGTGCTTCTCGACTTCCTCCTGCTGTCTCATGGTCGGTAGTTAGTTAGATCGTCGATCGGTAGTCGTGTTCGTTCTTGTAGTCGTTGTCGTTTGTGCGTCGTTCATTTAGTATTTTGTCGTGTTGTTCGTTCGGTCGTACGACGTCCATTCGTACGGTCATTCGTCCCGTCGTTGTTTAGTTCGTTCGTTTGTTTAGTCGTTCGTAGTTTTGTCCATGCGAGTTAGAGTTCGTTCTGTAGTTTGTTCGTTCGGCTGATTCGGTAGACGTTTTAGATTTAGTTCTCCCCCATTTTGATTGACCTAACTTTAGCTGAGCACCGGTAGCCTTAGTCTAGTCCCTGTGGAGAACACGACACTCGCCGCTATTTCGGTGGCAGCCCGTGCACTTGCGGTTTCACACGATCAAAATTTCACACGGATATATTTCTGTTATTTATAAAAGAATTCTTGGTGTGCGCCGTCGGGCGACTGAAACTATTTTTGTAAAAAAAAATCACACGGATATATTTATGTTATTTATAAAAAAAAATTCTCGCTGTGGCGCACACCAAGGAAGGCGGCGAGGAAGTCCGCTCAACACGACACAACAGAGTGCTGTGTGGAGGCGATGAACAGGGAACACGATGGATAGGAAAATTAGCCCATGACAGAGAAAGAATTAAGAATTGATTTTTCAATTTAGAAAAGGTTGGAAATTCAAATGAATCAAAATTAATACCAAACTAACTCAGAAAATTCCAGATGTATAATTTACTGTGCTGGGCTTAAATAAAATAATTTAGTATTGAAATTAGTATATATATTTTTGGAATATAAATAAATACTCCTTAATTTTGAAAAATTAGAAAATGTCTTTTGTAGTTTCAAAATTCATGAAAATTGTTTGAAAGTCCTCTAATTTTATTTTTCTCAAAATTTGAAAATTTTTGGGATGTTACATAGGATGTGTACTGTTTTTTGGGACTGCATTGCTTTTGAATGAGAGGATAGATTCATTCATATGGTTGTTCTAAACTTTCTTGGGAGCAATGGGAGGTGTTGTACCTAGACTTATAAGTTACAATAACAAATAAAGATGCTAGCATGAAGAATGCAATTGCCAATGTCTTCAAAAATAGCAGGCATAGGTTAGGCAAAGAAAAATCCTGGACCTTGCATGCCAGGTCATGCAATAAGATTGGCACCCATGATATCTGCAACTGCCCTCTAAAGAAACAGCAAGACTGATCCAGGTATTTTTATTTTATTGTTTTTGTGATATCAGCCAATCCCCTCTAAGTTGCTAGCCTATTGACATCAGGGAAACAAATTTCGGACGAAATTTCGTGTTTTGTCCGAAATTTCGTCCCTTTCGTTGGGTACAGAAACATGTTAATTTCAGATAAAGTTTGGCCGGATTTTGCTCTATTTAAAATTTGTTCAAATTTTATTCAAATTTTGGCTAAATTTCATCAAAAACTTATTTTTTTTCGTCCGAAATTTCGAACGAAATGGACGAAATTTCGGTTTTCATTCCTTTCGTTGGTGGCCGAATTTTTTTTGCCACCGAAAGTTTTAACACTGATTGACATCCATTTTTTTTGTAGGGATTCATCGACTCGAAGATGGCGAGTATTGTAATGACTGGAATTCTGGACATTTTGAGTCGTAGCTTTATTTGTCAATATTATGTGTTTGTGAACCAATTTATGTAGTCTTGTGGACCAAATTTTGTAGTTTGTGGACCTATTTAAGTATGAACCAACTTATGTGTGGACATTTACTCTGAGTTTTTCAAGAGCTTTTCGCAATCTGTAATGCTTGCTAATGCTTGCACCTGATACTGTTCAGGTAAAGAATGCGGAACATTCAACATGTGCTTTGGATTTTTTACTTATGGTCAACCTTTGTTTGTTGTAGTTTCCTGTTAAGTTCAAACTATCGTCGATACATGCTTATGGTTACTGCTGCTGCTACTACCGATAGTGTCATAGATGCTGTTGTTGCTGTTACTGATACTACGACTCGTGTTGCTGCTGCTGCTACATGCAACTAAATGGCATCGCCTGATACTGTGCTGCGGCGGCAACAGCTAGCAGCATGCTTGCAGTAGAAGCGGCAGCTGCATGAACAAGCCCTTAAGAGTAGCGGCTAACATTCTTGCTTCAACGAGCACAGGCCAGCAGCACCTGCACAAGCTGCTATTCGCGTCAAACAATTCTCAATTCGGGTACTACGAACATCAAACAATTCTCATGCTAGTTCCATTACAATTCTCATATTCATCAATGCATGATACTATTCATGTGTTCACATTTCACATTCATGCTTGCACAAAACAGATGCATGTTTCCAACCAACAAAAACAAAAAAAATCGATGGTGCTGATTTTCTCCAACACATGGTTCTTCTTGAGCATCGCAACAGCCGGCTCGATTGGAGCTCTACATGGTTGCCGCCGAGCCTAGTTACCGCCTGCCTGGAATGGGTGTCAGGGGCGGCACCGCCAATGGAGGGGGAGGCGACGATGGAGGTGCGGCAGCGGACGGAGCGCCTCGGCTTCGAATTGGTGCACGGAGAAGTGGGCAGCAAAGAGGAGCAGACGGGGTTGATGGGTGTGACGGGACGGCGGAGAGGTGGCGACGGGTTTAGGATGGAAGGGTGGATGTTTGCCATTGGAGCTGCAGCCGGGAATTTTGGACATATCTAGCACTATTTAAATCACAAATTCCAATTCTAGCCCTCTGAGCACGGTAATTCCATTTCTTGCCCCCCCCCCTCCGACCGCGGGACCGCGTGAAGGCGACGCGTGGCTGGTCGAGTGGTCCGGGACCGCACGACTGCACTGTAGCTAGGTCGTGCGGTCCGGGACCGCACGACTCGACTGTAGCTCCTGCAGTGGTGCGGTGTCCGAGCGCACGACCAGCCCTCCGACTGCACGACCAGCCTTCCGACCGCATGTCTCCCTCTACTGTCCAATCGCTCCGCTGAAAGCACCACGATCACGCCCGCTCGCACACCCGTCTGCAGCACATTCCTATGGCCCCTATCCATGACTGATGAATGCGCACTTAAATAGCTCAAACAACATATGCGTATGGTAAGAAGCTCATTTGCAGTTGGAGTGAAGACAGACCGAGGGAGGGAGTGAAGGAAAGTGAGGAGTGAAAACACGAAGTTCTGAGTTGTTTTTGTTTGGAATCAGCGGATTTGGCAAGTACAAAAGTTGTAGATCGTCTCGTGAGCTTCAATAAGAGGTAAGTCTTGTGCCCGTGCAACTATATTTTTATGTATGTCATTAGTCCATAATTAAGCAAACCGTCTTTTGTTAATGTTATTTTATGGCAATCTTTGATTCGCTGTGTATTTTATGTACTTTGTTTTTTGTGAACATACATATTGTAATGTAGTTTAATTTGTGTGAAAATATGAACTTGTAGATGTGTAGACGTTAAGAAAGTACATATTTATGTTAGAGCATTTGTAGGTGACAACAATAGTAGCAGGATTAGAAACATACAATTAGTACACTTAGGGAAGCACCGGATATAATGCGGGAGGTGGTAAAAATAAATTAGAAATAAATTTGGTGCATTAGAATTAAAATACAATAACAGTACTACAAAGTTATAGTAGAATTAAATAAAGTGAGGACACGAAATTAGAAAGATTTTTCTATGTATGTACGAATCCATAAGTGAAAGCCGCATTAAGTAAAAGTTAGAAAAGAAATATAGAAAAATTAGTAATTAGATTTTTGCATTAATTGGAAAAAACATGCAATACAAAGTAGTAGTGAAAATACAAGAAAAACGTAATTTAATATTCATACGAATTCATAAGTGGAAGCCCGCGTTAAGTAAAATTTTAGGGAAGAAATGAAGAAAATTTAGTAATTAAAAAATAAAATTTAGATTGAGAAATAAAAAAACTACTAATCGATTTTGTAGGTGATAGGAAGAGGTACGAAATTAACATGTAAATATTAAAGTGCAATTGTGGGTGTTTGATGGTACGATTGTTACATATTGTGTACTAAGATGGTTGATTATGCACTTATGTTAGGTATGCCATGGGTGACATTCAAGACTTGTTCGTGTTTTACGGGAGTGGTCTCATACGCGACGGGCTGTATGGGGCGGACCTGTCAAATTGTGACCGGACCGTGATCCGGGCACCCGGTCTAAACGCCATGAGCTTGTCCGAGCTACGGAAGTGTGTCCATTCGGCGTTCGATCGGTACACCGCAAGGAAGAAGTTACGGATCGAGGTAGTCTATGCCTCAGTGGTGGGTGCTGCAGGGGAGACCATGTGGCAACTTCTGAAGGTGACCAGTGACGCCTCATGGGCCAACTACATGGAGGTCGTGTGCAACCTTGCCGCTGCAATATACGCCAGGCCAATGGTGTATGTTGAGTTCATTGAGAGGACATAATCATCCGCCATGGCTGGTTCTGATGCCGCTGGTGGAGATGTAGTGCCTAGGTTCTTCTTCGGCGGTCATGAAGACGCTTGTGCGAGAGAACATGTGGGCAAGGAAGTGGGTGATGAAGACCTCAAGAGGCATGTGGGGAATTTCCAGGCCAACGAAGGTGTGGAGAGGTGGTGGGCCGCCCATGTTGATTGTCATGAGTACCTTGCGGACCAGGTGGAAGAAGTGGGCAGTGAAGAGGACGAGGATGTGGAAACAGGCAGTTCTTGAGAGGACAACGATGGCGAAGCTACAATTGGAGGGGTGGTAGGTGGTGTTGTGATAATCGATGTTACGTATGTGTCATCCAGACTGGACGACAACGTAGCGGCATCCCTAGTTCTGCCACAGGCGGAGGAGGCGGAATGGGGGTTCAACGAGGCCACATTCATTTTGGGGCAGTGCTTCCGTAATAAGAGTGCTGCCCAGCAGGCTATTGCGAGATACACCATCAACATTAGCCAGACGTATCGGGTGCACAAGTGAAACCCGGACAAGTACATTGTGAAGTGTGTCGACGGATCCTGTCCTAGCAAAGTTCATGCACAGCAGTTCAAGGGTGTTGGCACGGAGTTCCAGATAACGGTGTTGCATGATCACAGTTGCGAGCTTACGGGACCAATACATAGACACCGCAAGATGACATCATCGTATGTTGCAGAGCTGGTAAGACACCTCATCGTTGCAGATGTGTCTATTTCTCCAAACGTTCTAATGGCAGATGTAATGGTGGGGTTCGAAGTCAGCTACAAGAAGGTATGGCAGGCGAAACGGAAGGTGTTGCAACGTATGTTTGGGACGTACGAGGAGGCGTACGACCTGGTCCCAAGAATGCTGCATCAAATTGCAGAATCAAACCCAGACACGTACATTAACAGGCAGGAGAGGGTTCATCCTACGCAGGGTCCAAATTATTTTATTCTTGACAGAGTGTTCTGGGCCTTCCGTCAGGCAATACAAGGGTTCAAATAGTGCTATCCAATGCTAACGATAGACGGGACGTTCCTATCCAACAAGTACAAGGGTACTATCCTCACCGCAGTTGCAACTGACGCAAATAACCAGTTACTCCCAGTGGCATTTGCAATTGTGGAGAATGAGAATATGGATAGCTGGCTATGGTTTCTTGCCAATGTGAAGCAGGCCGTAGTGCAAGATCGCCCCGAAGTGTGTGTCATCTCGGACCACAATGCAGGCTTGCTGTCTGTGTTGCGAACGAAACAGAATGGGACGCAGCCCCCCTTCCAGTGGAATGATCTGAAGAACCGTTGGTGCATGAGGCATCTTGCAGTGAACTTCCACAGAAGGTTCCGTAGCAAGGACCTAATGAAGATGTTCAAGAAACTATGTATGCAGAACTAGAAGCAAAAGTTCGAGACATTGTGGAGGCAGCTCAATCAGGAGGCTAGCAAGCATGTGTCGCGACCTGACCAGACTGAAGCTGGAGCCGTGGAGGGAGGCTCCACAAGAGTTGGGGTGTTCACACAATGGCTTAGTCAAACGCACCTGACTTGGAGATGTGGTCTTTGTTACACGACATCGGTGGGGCAAGGTATGGAATCATGACAACTAACATGTCTGAGGTTTACAACGGTATCTTGAAGGGAGTCAGATCCCTACCTATCACAACAATCGTGGAGGAGAGTTGGAACCGTTCTGTCAGGTACTTTGTCAATAGAGCCATGATGGCGAAGAAGCACCTGGACGAAGACAAACAATACTCTGAGGTAATGCAGGCCTACATGGACAAGAAGATGGAGAAGGGTCGTTCCTACATTGCTCATACCATGGATGGCTTAAGGAAGAAGTTTGAGGTCCGCCTCAGGCAGAAGTACGTCATGGGTCATATTAGAGGGGATCACAAGCAGGTATGCATGATTGATGAGAAAGCATCTTGCACCTGCAACAAGCCCCAGCTTCTGCACAAGCCATGCTCCCATGTGCACGCGGCCTGCGCGGTATGGCAGCAAGCGTCGACGCAGTACATCTCGAAGTACTACGACATGCAGCACTTGTATGCAACCTAGAGTGCAGCGTTCCATTCCTACGGGGTTGACATGCACTACATGGAATTATGGCCAGGGCAGGTGAAGTGGGTGCCCAACGATGCACTGAAGCATGTCGGCTGTGGAAGACGACATTGCCGTCGCATCGCAATGACATGGATGACAACTAGTGTGGGGATCGAGTTCGGCGCCCGAACTGTAGGCTCTGCAAGACGATTGGGCACTCCCTCAGTCAATGCCCAAACAGGCCGACATCAAGCAACGCTCTGTAGTAGCAAGCACAAAGTTTTGCTGTACTCATTGTTGCTTCCATGTGTTTTGTGCATTGCGATGCACTCCTGCCATATGTTGCGAGGTCCTTTCAATTATTGAGGAGCTGTACTCTGCATTGTTGGTTCCATGTCTTTATGTTGCGCACATTAGCTTGCAACATTTACAACATTTTACCGTGTATATTTTATGTCTGTTTTGGTACATTCCATATGTTTCCCTGTCGTGTGGGTCATATTCGTGTGCACATTTTATGGATGTGTTGGTACATTCCGTATGTTTCCCTGTCGTTACGTTTGTTGTTAATTATGTTGTCATTTGTTGCACATTTTACCATCAATCTAGACTAACTTGTTTTCTTTCTTTGCCAGGAGATGGCGTACGAGTTGCTAGACCCCTGTTGGGATGAGCGGCACCGATGCCTAGCGTGGTTGTCGGGAGCCGAGCCTCCGAGCTTGATCTTTAGGAACCCCCAAGAGCACTGGCCTCTAGACCAACGGTACATCCCACTACTGCGGGACACCGGGCTGTTGCCCATTGCCCGCATGTTGGATGTATCGCATGCGTTCCAGTTTGATGCGGCGTTACTGTCCCCTACTAATTGTGTAATGTCTCAATTAACTTGCAAGCAATCGAGGAGAGGGCGAGCGAACGAAGACTGGAGAGGCATACATCAGCAGTGGACAGACATGTGGCGTGACCAGGGGGACACAAAGGTTGTGGAGGAGACATGGCCGTACAACCTCAACACATACAGTACATACCGTGAGTGGTATGTTCCACGCACCCGTAGTAGGTTTACTAGGGCGCCGCCACAGCGTCCAGTAGAGGTCATACATGAGGCCGCTATACAGGCAGGTCCAGACCATCATCGAGTAGCACGGCACGACAAGACGGTACAAGATTACTTTGTAATTAACATGTGCAGGATTACGTTTTAACTCATTCTTTGTTTCGCTGCAGTACGACTGATTGCATCGTATCCATGACGAGGCTGCTCAGGCTCTGCACCGTGAGAGGGCAAACTCGATTGATCCCCTGCTCGCTTCGATGCACAACATCTACGATGACGCAAGGTCTGCGATACGGACCATCAGTTGTGGTCACCACAAAGATGACGTTGTTGTACAATGCGGCATAGAGTACGTCAAGCAGCACCACCCCCTCCGCGCCGCCGTTAGCAGCACCATCAACACCATCATCGTCACGTCCATCACAGTCCAACAGTCGCCCCAGCTACGCTCGCTCGTCCTCCACGCACTTCGAACTGGCGGTTGGACATTTGCCAACTATTTGTTCATCCACTAGGCCATGAAGTTCACAATGGGTCATCCGCATTTCAGACTACCCAGGTAAATGCTTTGTGATATTACTATTCATTATAAACATCACTGCCCATGGCCTAATTCAGTTGTACCATCTGAGCAGGACATAGGCCCCTCCTCGACCGAATGGCTGAGCTCTATTTTCGGCCATCCAATGAACTCCCCACGAAGTCATACGCAGCACCACCTCGGACTCAGGCATCGCAATATGACCTTCGAGATGCACCACACTCACCTAGCAGGTTCACCTTCTCGGAGGATCACATACGCCGTTAGAGGAGGCGGCAACGAGATGCACAATGAGTTTTTACAATTCAAATTTTATAACGTCACATGGTTTCCTGCAATCATTTATGCAATATACGTATGTGTAATACATATCCACGCCATGTTATGCAAATAATAATGTTCGTACTGTAATGTGCTTGCGAAATTTTTTACCTACAATTAAGGCATCATTCTAATATGACGAGTACGTACGCATGTGGCCACACGATAATAGCCTGCATTACACATACATTGATCAACCCTCCAGCACTACAACACACGATAACAATACAGAAAATATAGAAAGTACTACAGGAAACAACAGTCCCAGCGCCACACAGTCAACACAACAACGAACACAAGAAATAAAATACCACCCATTACTATCTAAATCACTCTCTCCAGTCCATATCATAGAAAGCATGCCTACTGGTAGAAGATGGCTCGCGCTACCCACATGGAATGTTCCGCAGGGGTCCACCTCGGACGTGGCTGGCCGTCGTTGTAGTGGCACGCACATATGCAGTTAGGGTTCGCGCAGCAATATGTGGGATCATACGAGCTTCCTCTGTGTCTACATTTTGGCCACGCTGGTTGAGCACCCCGGCTTGGTATTAAGTGGTAGTTAGGACCGAAGTCCTCCCTCCTTTCCACGGGAAGGTCTTCCTTTGGTAACCCTGCTCCGACTGGCCCCTCGGCTTTCGACATGGTATGTTACTGCACGACAGAGAATGTACTTCTTCGTTCGATTTACAGGGTTCTCTGGTCCTACTGTCATGGGAGTCCAACCGTGCTTTTTATATCAAACGAGAGAAATTAGTGCAGTGACCACATGACGAAAGAGGCCAGCTTTGTGCAGAGACTTAACAAAAGAGGGCAGCTTTATGCAGCGACATGACAAAAGAGGTCAGCTTTGCGTAGTGACATGACAAAAAGGGCAGCTTTGCGCAGAGAAATGACAAAAGTGGGCAGCTTTGCGAAGTGACATGACAAGAGAGGTCAGCTTTGCTCAGAAACATGACAAAAGAGGGCAGCTTTGTACAAAGACATGATAAAATAGGACAGCTTTGCGCAGTGACATGACAAAAGTGGGCAGCTTTGCCCGGAGACATGACAAAAGAGGTCAGCTTTGCCCGGAGACATGACAAAAGAGATCAGCTTTGCGCAGTGACATGACAAAAGAGGGCAGCTTTGCGTAGTGACATGACAAAAGATGGCAGCTTTGCACAGAGACATGACAAAACAGGGTAGCTTTGCACAGTGACATGACAAAAGAGGGCAGCTTTGCCCATAGACAGGACAAAAGCGGGCAGCTTTGCGCAGCGACATGACAAAAGAGGTCAGCTTTGCGCAGTAACATGACAAAAAAAGGACAGTTTAGCGCAGAGAAATGACAAAAAGGGCAGCTTTGCGTAGCGATCAAAAATAAATCACATCATGCCTACTCTTTGGCTTATAAAATGAGGTGGAATGCATCTGTGAGAGAATACTACACAACCTAACACTACACCATACCTTCCTTCGCCACGTCGGGATGGACAAGAGGTAGAAGAAGCAATGGGACACAATGATGAAGCAATGGGAGGAGACCCGTAACCTAGCAAGGTCTGCTGCGGCTCGCGAGGAACAAGCAAGGGCTGCTGCGGCCAGGGCCAAACAAGCGGAGCGTGCCATGAGGTCACCCCCTAATGACACACCCATAGGAGCATGTCCATACCAAACGTTTCAACTGAATGTTCACCACAACACCCCCCGAGGGTGAGACGCTGCCCCTCTGCTGGTGTAGAGACCCATGCAAATTCTTCAAGTCTAAGCAGCGCCTCAGCCTTGGCATGCGTTACTGGGGTTGTGCGAACTACTCCTCTGACTATCCTGACTGCCGTTTCGACACGATCAGTTATTGGCAGCCGGTAAGGACCACTTACAATGTGTTCCCCCACTATTTCTAACTAAAAGTATGCAATAACAAACTCTTTCGTCTACCCACAGTCCCCGGAGCCGCTATGTGCCTACCGCAAGTGGATCGACCTTGAGATCCACCCACATGACCAGCGGACTCTGGACTTTGAGGAGTGGAACAACAAAAGGGCATGCGAGATCCACGAAGAGGAGCGTCGCCAAGAAGAGCAAACCGAGTGTATACGTCAAGAGACAAAAGCTCATCTCGAGGCGTGCACGCGCAGACAGCGTGAGGCTCGCAACAAGGAGTGCGAGAAAAAAAAGAGAAATGGCGGCCAAGGCCAAAGAGGCATATGAGGATTTCAATGCTGAGCTCGCAAGGAAGGGAAAATAGCCCCGATCTACGCAGTAGGTTAGGCCATTCCGCACTACTCCCCTCAATGTCTAATTTATTTCCATGCCAAGAAGGCGCATATGTATCGTTCGACTACTTTACTTTGTTACATCGTCCATGGTTCTGTTTATTATACACGTAACCAAATCTTGTGTGTCGTGTCATTCCCATGTTTATTATGAAGTCTATTTTAATTACCAATATGAAATCTCCTCATCTTTTCGCGTTGATTTTTCCATGTGTTCAATATCACTTTCTTTCCTTTCATCCAATTGTTCATATCCCAGTTGTCCTCAAAAAAATTTCATTAAATTTCTTCCAATAAAACAACACAAGATGATTGCAAAATGTTATTGCGAGTTGAACATATTTTTTACGGTCATCAATGTACGAAAATCACAAATAAATCAATCATTACTGGAGGAAAGTCACAATCGGACTAGTCTACTCTTTATCTGCCCTTTTATTTCCACAATAATCTAAAAAAAGCTTCCTATATATATTTTCTACATTGTGTAACGAGTTTTCGAAAATACTTTTCAGAAAAATTTTCACCTCAATTTTCTTATCACAATTTTCATCCATACTCTACACATAAATACATTACCAAACAAAATTCTTAATTTTTGAAATTACAAAAAGTTACACAAACAGAAAATTCACACAAACAAGTAAACAAGACTGTACATAAAATTCATATTTTCCAAACAACATTTCGTATATCCAAAAATAATTATATTCTAAATATAACTCTATAAATACAAATAAATTTTATACCCTACAAATTAATACACAGAGCAAAACCAAAAAAAGTGTAATGGTGCACTCGGGCACCACACGACCGAGCAGACATGCGCTCCCTGAGTGCACGATCGCCGCTACAGTAGAGACGTGCAGTCCCGGACCGCACGATCTCGCTACCGTGGAGTTGTGCGGTCCCGGTCCGCACGATCGGCCACGCGTCAGCCCCACGTGGTCCTGCGGTCAGAAGGGGGTCAGAAATGGAATTACCGTGCTCAGGGGGCTAGAATTGGAATTTGTGGTTTAAACAATGCTAGATATGTCCAAACTTCCAGGCAGCGGTGGGCGGTGCAGCTACGTCCTCCCCTAACCCTAGCAGCATTCTATTGGGGAGAGGATTTGAAGGGGAGCGGGAGTTGTGGCTCGGGAGGATGACCCCACATGGGGCTTTTTGAAAAAGGGTCGGCGATGATATGGTGGCGCCAAGTTGCTTTCATATCGGATGACTGAGATGGTGTTTGAGTCGGCTGCAGCTATGGGTTTTGGCTTATAATTTGTAAATTCTAGCTATTCATAGGAGACAGTACATGGAGAAAATAGTTATATGTGATTTAGTTAGTATAGCTGAACTCGGTACAGTATCTACTATAATCTACCTGTAGATCCCACCTTAAAAAGATACACTATTTAAAAGTTAGTTACTGTAGCAAAAAGTGATAAGTCAAAACAAAAAAATCCAGTCTTTGTCCATTTATGACAAGTAATTGGTTTAGTGGTTGGTAACCTAGCATGTTTGCAATTCACATAAAGATTACGCTAGCAAAATAGAAATACTCACCACAAAATAAAACCCTCCCGTTTCTCCGTTTCCTTTCTTCTTCCCTTTCTCTCCTCCTCCGATCTTCCCCCTCTTTCTCTATTTCCGGAAATATGGAAACTCTGCTGATTTTTCGACCTTTGTACCCTTCTCTCACCCTATGAAAGGACAACTAGTTTCTATGAAGGCTCTAAGAGCATCTCCAGCAGGAGCCCTCAAATCAAGGCCCCTATTTTTGATTTGAGGGCTCTTCTAACATTTGAGAGCTTGATTTTTTTTTGCATCTACTCCAGCAGCAGCTCTCAAATCAGGGCCCTCAAATTCATCCTAATAGACACTGCCATGTGGGACCCATTCATCATCCTAAACCAAAATTTGAGGACTGAGGACAAAAACACAGGTCCAGCAGGGCCCCTACTTAGGCCCTCAAAAGTAGGGGCCTCCTCCAGGGTCCCCGGAATGAGGGCTTGATGGGTGAATTTGAGGGCCTCCTACTTTTGAGAGCTTGAGTAGGGGCCCTGCTGGACCTGTGTTTTTATCCTTAACCTTCAAATTTTGGTTTAGAGGCTTGTTTGAGGGCCCTGCTGGAGTTGCTCTAATGAGCCATCAGAAGGGTGACGGTTACATACGTGGCAGTTAGTCACACCATGACATTGCTCGCTATCGTTCTTTTCTTGAGCGACAGGGAGGCCTTACATCACCCATTGGAAGGGGGACTGAAACTACGTGGCTCACAGGCAATCTTGGTCCCCTTTCATTGGGGGAATAATTGATCTTTTGTCACACCTTTCATTGTATTTGATGATTTGCCCTATGATGTCTCATTGACATGTGGGTTCAAGGCCCACATGTCAATGAGACAAATGGGGTAAATCATCAAATTCCATATTTATTATTCTTGTAAAAAAATTCTAAGGATTTATTTTTTTGTAACTATATTTTAAGTTGATTATTAAAAAATCACGTAGTATTCTTAATTACCATGTTGGCGCCTACAGGTTGGAGCGAGGGATGGGAACAGACTCGGCAGGGTGTTCTGGAGGCGCTTGATTTTGTGCTTGGTAGCCTGGGGAGTTTCAGTCTGAACTTTGTGTGCTAAACTTGTCGTTTTCTGTAATAGTTGGTTGCTTTCCTCTGTAATCTCCAGGGGATGTTGAGATAGTCAAGCACGTTGATGCTTGCTGTCCTCTCCTTTCTCTCTTTTTGTCGACTGCTGTAACAACCTTATTTAGTTTCTCTAATGGAAACTGGTGAGGCTGTTGCCTCCATCCTAAAAAAACGTAGTATAGAGAAGTTTGTTTTTTCTAGGTTAATTTCAACCAAACAGTTCCAGGCAGTATATTTCGGCTCTTGCTCCGATACATACTTCCATTATTAATAATATTCTTAAGCTGCCTACTTGCATAATTGTCGTATATAATGTGATGTCTTTTAGGGGAACCTATTCTGGTACCTGTTGAAAGCGTGAAGCAAAGAGATGGAACACGCGATGTTGATTCCAAAGGATGAGTTCGGTACAAATAGCCAATGAGGCGTAAAGAAGGCAACTAATCCTAGGATAGAGTCCAAGGTAGTTGCCGTATCTAACCGAAGCTATCTAGAATCAATCTTGTATGGCGCTGTAGCGTGTCTGGTGCGGAAGACCGAGGCTGTAACCAATCCGTCTAACACGCCCCCGTAGTCGGAGCGGGAGGAGATCGGACGTTCAGACTAGTCCGAAACTCGGTGAAGACGGAAGTAGGAAGACCCTTGGTGAAGATATCCGCAAACTGTGAAGTGGTCGGCACATGTACAACACGAACGTAGCCGAGGGCGACGTGCTCGCGGACGAAATGAAGGTCAATCTCCACGTGCTTGGTGTGCTGGTGCTGAACTGGGTTGCTGGAGAGGTAGACGGCGCTGACGTTGTCACAATACACGACAGCAGCACGGCGCAGTGGAGTGCGAAGCTCAAGAAGTAACTGGCGGAGCCAAGTAGCTTCAGCGACGCCGCGATACTCGGCCTCGGCACTGGATCAAGACACGGTGTGCTGACGTTTGGAAGACCAAGAGATCATATTGTCACCAAGGAATACAGCATAGCCTGATGTAGACTTGCGGGTGTCAGGACAACCGGCCCAGTAGGCATCAGAATAAACCACCAAGTCATCAAGAGTAGTCCGATGAAGAAACAAACCATGATCCAAAGTGCCACGAAGGTACCGTAGAATACGCTTCACCAAAGCAAGATGCGGCTCACGAGGATCATGCATAAAGAGGCAAGCCTGCTGCACAACATAGGAAATGTCCGGTCGAGTGAAGGTCAAGTACTGTAGGGCACCAGCCAAGCTGCGATAATGAGTCGGATCAGCAACTGGGGGACCATTACTAGACAATTTGGAGTGGGTGTCGACAGGAGTGCTGCAAGGCTTGCAATTGGCCATTCTAGCACGATCCAATATGTCCAGAATATAATGAAGCTGAGACAGAAACAGGGACCTCTGCTGGCGAGTGACGGAGAGACCCAGAAAATGATGCAGGGGACCCAAATCCTTCATGGCGAACTCATCCCGTAGTGCTGCAATAATGCGATGAAGAAGGCCTTCTGACGAGGCAGTCAAAACAATATCATCCACATAAAGGAGAAGATAGGCAGTATCTGACCGCCAGCAAAATATGAATAAGGACGTATCTGACTTAGCTTCCACAAAACCGAGAGAGGAGATGTGAGAGGCAAACCGGCTATACCAGGCATGAGGAGCCTGCTTCAACCCGTAAAGAGACTTGTCGAGCCGACAAACATAGTCCGGGTGAGCTGGATCCGCAAAACCTGAGGGCTACATGCAATATACTGTCTCTGAGAGAGTGCCATGTAGAAAAAGCATTCTTCACATCGAGCTGATGAATAAGCCAGTCACGAGAAAGAGCCAGCGTGAGGACAGTATGAACAGTAGCAGTCTTGACCACAGGGCTGAAGGTCTCATCGAAGTCAATGCCTGGCCGTTGAGTGAACCCCCGAAGGACCCAACGGGCCTTATAGCGCTCAAGCGAACCATCCGGATGAAACTTGTGATGATAAACCCACTTACCCGTCACAATATTAACGCCAGGCGGATGAGGAACAAGGTCCCAAGTCCGATTGGACTGAAGAGCGTCAAACACCTCGGTCATCGCAGCACGCTAGTTCGGATCGGCTAGTGCACTGCAAACTGTCTTCGGAACGGGCGATAAGACTGCAGCACGGAGATTGAGGCGCTCAGTGGGGAGGCGAAAACCCGACTTACCATGAGTGGTCATGCGATGAGCATTGTCTACCAATGGAGCTGAGGTAGCTGTACGTCGGCCGGTGCGCATGGCCACGACTAGAAGCTCAAGAGCAGCGACGGGAGCCGCGTCAGTAGACACAGCTGACGCAAACGCCGTGTCAACAGGCACGGCCGGCGCAAACGGTGGTGCATGCGACATCACATGCTCGGGCTGCACGACATGTGGCGGTATGTGCGGCATTGCATGCACATGCTACACTGCATGCTCGGCTGGCGGAGTCGGCAGAATAGGCACGCATGCGAGCTGTGGAGTAGGCCCGACGGTAGGCACGGATGCCGTGGTGCGGCCGGTTCCGCTGGCAGCGACCCATGGTTGAGAACCAGTGGGGGCAGCAAGACCGGCCGCATGAGTCGAAGGAGGACCTGCAAACGGAAATTGACCAACAGGCAGCTGGACAGAATCAATGTCAGCTAGAAAGTCAAGGGAGGATGGACCAACAGGGCCATGTGTAGTGGCAAAGGGGAAGGTCGTCTCATCAAAAACGACGTGACAGGAGATAATGATGCGATTGGTGGATAAATCAAGGCACTAATAGCCCTTATGTTCTGATGGATAGCCAAGAAACACGCAAAGTGTGGAATGGGGAGAGAGTTTGTTGGCCACTGTAGAGGAGAGATTTTGGTAGCACCGACACCCGAAAACACATAAGTGCGAGTAAGAGGGAGAGACGCCATAGAGAGCGAAGTGTGGAGTGAGAAACTGAAGTGTTTTCGTGGGGTGGAGGTTAAGGAGGTATGTGGCGGCATGAAGAGCCTCGGCCCAATATAGGGGTGGGAGGTTGGCTTGAAACATGAGGGAGCGCATGATATTATTGGTGGAGCGAATGATTCGTTCGGCTTGCCATTTTGCTGGGAAGTATGTGGACATGACATGCGGAGTACAACGCCATGTGTAAGGAAGAAGTGACGTGCGGAAGAGTTGTCGAACTCACATTCGTTGTCACACTGAATACTCTTTATCATGATGCCAAAATGTGTGCGGACATAGGCAAAAAAAGTGAGACAGTGTGGAAAAAGTGTCCGACTTAAGACGCAAAGGGAAGGTCCACGAGTAGTGAGAGCGATCGTCTAAAATAATGAGATAATATTTGTAGCCAGAGATGCTAGCCACTGGAGACGTCCATAAATCACAATGAATTAAATCAAATTTTGCATTGGCACGAGAACTAGAGCTAGTAAAAGGGAAACGAATGTGGCGGCCGAGTTGGCAAGCATGGCAAACAGTCTCAGTGGCATTATTACATGAAATGAGAGAAGCGCTAGCTAATTTGGAGAGGGCCTCCGCACCAATGTGGCCAAGGCGACGATGCCAAAGCATGGACGATGAAGTGGCAACGAGAGCTCGTTGTTGGGGTGGAGGTGGCAACAATGGGTAGAGATGGACGGAGCTATTGCACCTGGTGATCACGTTCCGAGTGCGAAGATCCTTCACAAAGAGGCCATAGGGATCAAATTCGATGGAACAATTATTATCGATGGTAAATTGGTGAACGGAAATCAAATTTTTGATTATGTGAGGTGTGACAAGAATGTTCCGTAATGAAAAATGACCATGAGGAGCAGGAAGGATGGTGAAGCCAACAGATGTAACAGGGAGAGTAGAGCCATTACCCACTACGATAGAAGAGTGAGAAGGAGGGGGGTGGTGGGAGATGGTGATATTACCGGCGTCCGAAGCCATGTGGGAAGTGGCGCCGGAGTCCATGTACCATTCGCTGGATGAGGGGGGATTGAGTGAACATAGTGTTAAATGAGTTTAACAGTCCCGTTTGATCCCAATGCCCTGCGGTGAGCATGGGCGTCCAAGGAGCAGAATGCGACCCATTGACGCCAGGCAAACCTCCGCTCAGTGCTGGGAGATGGGCCGCGTACAGCCCACCGGGCGGTGAGGGAGCGAACTGAACTGGCGTTTGAGGGGCAGAACGGGTCTGCTGGGGCACCAGATTAGGCCGCGGACCAAGGATGGACTTGGGGCCCGTGTGAGGCCAGACCTGAACCGTGCCGGACCAAGGATTCCAGAATGACGGCAGGCCGGCTCGTGGTGGTTGGCTAGCATTGGACACTGGGGCACCACCAGTGTTCTGCGTGTGCTGGTCGGCGTTCGTCGAGGAGCTGGAGCCGCCATCGCCGCCTCCACCAGTGTTGCGACCAGCACGACGGTTGTTGCGGTTTTTTTGGTTGGATCAGCCACTGCTGCTGCCTCCACCGCCCCCGGTGTGAGAGGTTCCGCCGGAATGGGAGGTGCCACCCCCGTTGTGCTGGCTGGCGGCAAGGAGAGCTGTGGACGAGGAGCTGGGCCTGGTTCGCATGGTAAGTTCCTCAAGCATCAGATCTGCGCGCACGTCCACGAAGGACGGTAGCGGTTTGGAACGCCGGATCAGAGCCGCCAGATGTGAAAACTGATCATTGAGGCTGCGCAGCACGGCAAGGACGAGGTACGGTCGAGGACGGGTTCACCCAGATCGCCGAGAGCATCGGCCATGGATTTCAGCTTACGGCAGTAATCAGAGATGGATAGTTCTCCTTGGGCAAAATTGTGGCACTCGGCGTCAAGGTACAGTGTGTGGGTCTCCTTATGCCGGATGAATTGTTCTTCAAGGCCAAGCCAGACGCGGCATGCAGATGCAGTAGGTGACATCACGATCTCAACAAGGCTGGAGGAGATGGTGCCATAGAGCCAGCCAAGAACCGTGCACTCCATACAGTTCCAGGCCGGATCGTTAGGGTAGACGACGTCGGAGAGGATGTGATCGGAGAGCGTGTATTTGCCGATGACGAAAAGAAAGAGACCACACCACTTGGTGTAGTTCGGCGAGTCATAGTCGAGGACGACGGGGATGAGGGTGCGGATGTTGAGGACGACCACTGCCTGGGCATGGAGGGCGGCGATGGTGGTGGCCTCGAGCGCGTTCTGCTGATCGCGAAAAGCATGTTCGTCTTCCTCAAGACGCTGGCGTTCAGCGTCGAGGCGTGCCCGTTCAGCATCGAGGCGCGTTCACTCGGTCTCGTGAGCAAGTTGCTGGTGCTCGGCCTTCGTCATGGAGTCGCCCATAGGTAGTCGCTGGTGACTGATATGCGGAAGCGAGGGTCGCAGGATGCGAACCCCTCTGATACCATGAAAGCGCGAAGCAAAGAGATGGAACACGCGATGTTGATTCCAAAGGATGAGTTCGGTACAAATAGCCAATGAGGCGTAAAAAAGGCAACTAATCCTAGGATTACATGCATGCAAAAGATAGAGTCCAAGATAGTTGCCGTATCTAACCGAAGCTATCTGGAATCAATCTCATATGGCGCTGTAGCGTGTCTGGTGCGGAAGACCGAGGCTGTAACCAATCCGTCTAACACCTGTTGTCCACTTGTTGGCCAGGCATCCATCCTGGGCACCATGTAGCCTCATGCCATGCTAACCAATGTGTTGGGGAAAACTGCAGACTCCTGTTCATTTTTGTTTTTTCATGGTTTTTAATTTTGGTTTCTCCGAAAGTCGAAACAAATACGGTGACTTATCCAAACAGATCCCTGACCCTAAAACCGTGTATGCTGTCTGTAGCGGTGTTTCTGCTTCCACCACCATTTCAAAAAGAGAAATTTGGTTATTTGCCCCATTCTTTATTTGCGAATAGCTCATTTGCCACACAGCTGATTTTAATTGATCATTTACCCCATCTTCCAATTTACAGGTGATGATTTGCCCTCTTTGGATTTTGTCGGGACCCCAGATCTCCGAACCCGGACCCTCTGTATATTACAGCACTAGTCCCAGATCAAAGCTAGTGCACACAGTCAAACAGAAATGATTACATAACCAACAACACTTTATTACAATAATAGAGAGTACCGACTGAAAGGTCTCATTATTACAAATGAGGTTTCAAGACCACACACATAAAACACAGCGGAAGCAAAAGATAAATCCGGCGAAGACCCATCAATACGCCACAGGCAATTGACTGGGGAGCGCAACCTAGTACTCCGGGAATCCTTCGTCAAATCCGCACGCGAAGTAGTCATAGTCTCCTTCTTGAGCTTCAAATTCCTCTGAGTTGATTTTTGTGCAGCATGTGAGTACATAAAGTACTCCGCAAGTCTTGGGAAAGAATGCAGTAGATGCAAGGCTTAACAAAGGAAGGCTATATGGTTCTTTTGCACAAAGCAATGTTTTATTTCAAATACTACTAAATATTTTCGAAGGCATTGTTTTAACAAAGTAATTGCTTTAACTGAAACTAATGAGCATTTTATACTGAAGGTTCTATCCACCAACACTAATGAACCAACTCTAACCGATAAAGTTTAAAACTTCGGGTTACATCCACCCACACTGGCTCCAACCGCCAGGATTCCCTTCCGAGAGTTCCCTCCACTCTCAAATTACCAAAACTTTGTTTCTTAAACCAAAACCAAAGATCTACCATGTGAATGCATTCCTTGCCCGCCCTTGACCATGGGCACGGCTATTCGAATAGTTTGACACTCTGTAGAGGTTGTACAACTTTACCCCCAAGAGATAAATTATCCTAATAGTCACCATGCTACCTTTGGCATGAGACCCAGATAAAATATCACAAAGCTTTTACCTCACTCTAGTCTAGCCAGACACCACCCGCTGAGGTTTCACCGCAGAAGGGTTAAATCCACCCAGTCCGAAGCCCCCTCTTGCGCCATATGAGTACAGTAAATCCCTGGCACCCACTTTCCACTGGTGGTACCTAAACTAGACTATCGTAAGTTAATCAGCTAAGTCGTACCCATATAGACTCGAGGTTGTACGGTAGTGCTCAGTCTGGACAAACACAAGAGTCGGTCCTTAATCGACTAGGGCGGAACAGACACTTTACAAAGTCTCGTGCTAACCGCACCGATCCAAACCAACCATCCGCCCCAGTCTAGCGCATGGGGGCAGTGGGTGGATGGATCGGCCGGGGCGGATCGCCGAGAGGGATGTGAGGGGCGGACGGAGCGGATGGGTTGGGGGAGCGACGTGGCGGGCATCGAGCCACACACGCGTCGGCCCGAGGGGAGGGGAAGGCGGGGAAGGCTGACGGGCCGGGCCCGCTTGGCGGCGGGAGAGGGGGAGCGGCCGGGATTGGGCCGGGCGGCGACGTGGGCGGATCTGGGCCGTCCACGTGTCGTTCGGAGGGAGGGGTGAGGAATTTTATTTTAAATTTTTTATTTTCAGAAAAGGCTAGGAAATTCAATAAAGCTCAGAAAAATATGAAAATACTTCCAAAAATTCCAGGAAAATTCACAGAAGCTCCTGGTGGCATTTTGGACTTAATAAAAATATTTCCAACTAATGTTGGTATTTAATTTTCAAACTTAAAATACTTTTTAACTTTTTAGAATTGGTTTTTAATTCCAAAAAATTCTCAAAAATTATTTTAAAATTTAGGGAAGGTTGGGAAATATAAAATGAACTCTTTTTGGCTTTATTAAAATATTTAAATTACATTTTCTTGCTTTGAATTTTGAAATAAAATTCAGATAATTCCAAATAAAGTTCAAATACTTTAAAATAATTAATTTGAAATTAAAGTTTTTCAAAAAGCGAATTTTTGGGATGTTATAGATTTCCAACCCATTTTCTATTTTGGCAAGGCAAAATTACTATAAGAAATGACCAATGTGCCCTTCTTTTGAACTAAGATCTAGCCCTTCACAAAACTGAACAGAACTCTATCGATTCCCCACTTCCCCTTTCTCGCTTGAGGTAGAGTTCTTGTTGCCCCTCCACCGCCTGGCTCCGACCATACCCTCCTCGTCAGCTGTCTCCTGGTCGGCCGAGGCCGCCAACGCCTCCGTCGCTGACAAGCTGCCTCCCTGTCCTCCTCCCCCCACAACCCGCCCATTGTCCCTCCACCGCGTGGTGATGCCTCCATACCCTTGCCGCCACCTGGGAACATCAACTCCTCCACGTCACTTCCTCCTAGCTTCAACAACCGACCACGTTGTTCGACCACTACCGCTCTCACTAGCTTCGACCACTGACCAGCTGTTCGACCGCTGCTGCTCTCCCCAACTTCGACCACCAACCATGTTGTTTACCACTGCTGCTCTCCCAGCTTCGACCACCGACCACATTGTTCAACTGCTGCCGCTCTCCCAGCTTCAACCACTGACCGCTGCTTGCCGACCATGATTTACCAACCACGGCAAAGCTAGGAGAGCGGCAGAGGTCAAACAACATGATCGGTGGTGGAAGCTGGGGAGAGCGGCAACGATCGACCAATGTGGTCGATGGTCGAAGTTGGGAGTCGGCAATGAAGAGGAGAGGGAGGTGGCAACATGGAGGAGTTGGCATTCCCAGGTGGCGGGAAGGGGACAGAGGCGTCGCCACGCGGTGGAGGGGCAACGGGTGGCTTGCGGAGGGAGGAGGACAGGGATGCGGCTTGCGGGGGAGTGGAGGCACTGGTAGCCTCGCCCGACGAGGAGGGGATGGACCGGAACCACATGGTGGAGGGCAACAAGAACCCTAGCTCGGGCGAGCAAGGAGAAATGGGGAATCAATCAAGTTCTGTTCGATTTTGTGAAGGGTACATTGGTCATTTTCCATGGTAATTTATCCTTGCCAAAATAGAAAATGGGTTGAAAATCCAAAGAGGGCAGATTATCACCTGTAAATTAAAAGTTGGGACAAATGAACAATTTAAATCAACTATGTGGCAAATGAGCTGTTCGCAAATAAAGTAGGAGCAAATCATCATATTTCTCTTTCGAAAAGCACGTCCAAAAGTTGCAGCCCAATAGGCTTTGGTTGTTGACTGGAAATTTGGAATTGTGCTTGTGCATGGGCCCTTATTGTCTCTAGGCCGGCCTCAACTTGTGGATTATGACCTGTAGGCTAAGGTGTTGTTAAATCCTGATGTGAATTGTGCTATGTTGGCCTAATTCCCATTTAGGCCTTTTCCCAAAATTCCTATGTATTTTTTCTATTTCCCTAATCTTTATCTCGTACATAATTCCGATTTTGCACTTCCTCTACTGCCAAGGCGCAATTCTAGTTTCGACAATTTTTCAATATTTACCGTTACATTCGATTTCGATCAGTTGGATGAGGATAGTTCCTCTATCAACGTGATTAACTTTTGGGCAAGATCCTTCACCTAGATGATTGCCGAGGAACAAAAACAACCGGCAGTAATACAGTAGATTATTGAAGTTCCCTTTTATATCAATTTGGTTTGAATTGCAATTCAAATGCAAGTTTACAAGTTTTAAGTGTGCTCTATCACATCAGGAATGTTACTCTACTTTGGCCAGCCCTCTCGCGGTGAACACGTACTTGAGAAAATGCTAAAGGCCGCTTACTGTCGATCACTGGATTACCACCCCTCCGCAGGTGTAAAACCCTCCAATTTTGGGGGAAGGAGCCCACATTTGAGTTTTCCTTTTGAAAATATCAAAATACACTAAATTTTATATGCATTTTCATCTCTATTTCCTGTGTATTTCAATATCTAGTTTATTTCCACCATTTCCCATAACGTTTCATAAAATTCTGGTTTTAATGATGTTTTCTATTTACTGGCCCCAACCGTCAGTTACCGTCTGACTGCCAGGGGGCGGTAAATATTTTTTGATGAAATTTTCCCTTTCCGTACTATTGAGCCGTCGTGGCTACCACAAAAGATTTCAACAAAATTGTTGAATACAAATATAAGAAACTCATAACTAATATTATAATAATAAAATATTAAATTTTCAAAATTTAAACAATTAAATTTTTACTAAAAATTTAGAGCTGAAAACCTGTTATCCCAATATATATGAATTATGAATTTATAGTGGAAATCAGTGTCCATATGTAGCGTGCAAATGCATGGGTTGACAACTAGTGTTTGAAATCTCTACCAAAAACATGTCATGAATAAATGGTTCTCTTTCTACATTCGAACTAAGTCGTATGTGACCTTACAGGTACTAGTCGCATGCTCGTGCATTCGCATGGGCCCTCATTTTTAGCGCCTTCATGGCGATGTTAATATTGAATGACTAATGTGAACTCGAAACTGTTAAGTATATCAAGGCCCATATACTATAGGCCCATGTGGTTATCTATATATTGGCATCTCCACTATTGGAGTTATTGTCTTCTCAAATCCCTCATGTAAGTCACATGGTATCAGAGCTAAGGATTAGGGTTAGGTTAGGATTAATCTAATCCTCCACCCACGATCCAAATCTCCCGGTCATCATGTGCATCGTGTGTCACGCGTGATTTTCTTCACGCGCGTTGCGCGTTCCGCCCGTTGCGGCTTCCCTCGGCCGCCGTTCGCCCGTCACGGTCCCAGCAGGCGTCGTCTTCCTCGTCGACTCCGCCGCCCGGTGCCGTCAGATCCGTCCGGATCTCCATCGCCCAGGGACGGAGCTCTGATCTCGCGGCCGAAGGTGCCGCCGCCAGCGCTCGGGGCCGCCGCCTCCATCGCGGTGTCGCCTCCATCACTCGGGGCAGCCGCCATCGCTCGGGGCCGCCGCTTCCTCGGGGTCGCCGCTTGGAGGCCTCGTCCACCCAGGGCTTCCGCACCGCCTGGGGCTGTCGTACGCCGGCCGCCCGGGACCGCCACTTGGAGTCGACCTCGCCATCTGCTCGGATCTTCTCGCCTGGGGAGCCGCCTCGTCAGTTCCGCCTGGGGCTACTGACCGCTGCCCTGAGTCTTGCCTCATCTGCCCAGCCGAACTGCTGCGTGTGGGGGCTGAGTGGGGCTGAGTGCTGCTCTGCTTCTTCTTCTTGGATACTGTGGTAACTGATATCTGTCCTGTGTGCTACTGCTGCTTCTGCTGTTTTGGTTAAGTCCTAGCACCTCTCAACATGTCTCAGATAAATGCAATAGTTATCAATCTCACTCTAGATGGTCAGAATTATCCAGAATGGGCTTTCTGTGTAGAGTCTGCATTAAGGGGCTATGGTTTACTTTTTCACTTAACTGAAACTCCACCAGTACTTAAGGATGATGGTAGTAATGCTGCTGCAGTAAAAGAATGGCATATTAATGATGGGAAAGTGATGGCTGCTATGGTGAATAGTACTAAGCAATCCATGATTATGAGTCTTTCTAAGTTCAAAACAGCCAAGGGCATATGGGACAACTTGAAGAAACGCTATGTTTAGGATAGTGGTGCTCTTTTGCATACTCTCATGCAGCAAACTCATGAAATTGAGCAAAACGATATGTCTATTGATGAGTACTACTCTGCTTTTGATCGTTTGATGGGATCATTGACTTCCTTGATACCTGAGTGTACAGCTGTTCCCTGTCCAGCACATAAGTTTATTGAAAAGTTTTTTGCTTACAGATTTGTCATGGGAGTCCGGGCTGAGTATGATTCCATTCGTACACGATTGCTTCACAATTCTTCTGCTCTCACCATGGCACAGGCATTGTCTGATTTACTTGCAGAAGAAACACGTCTTAAGTCTATGTCCTCTTCTGCATCTGTTCCTCATAGTGTGTTGGCAGCTTCTCAGAGGATCAGTGCATCAAAAAGTTCTTCTTCAGCACTCTGTAAGCATTGTGGCAAATCTGGTCATCTTCCAGAGAATTGTTTTTCTCATTATCCAGAAAAGATGGCTGACTATCGTGCACGTCGGGCTGCTCGTGGTCGTGGTACTGGTTCCACTCCTAGAGGTTCAGTGTATGTTGCTGCTGCTTCACCTGTTAATGCTTCTTCGTCGTCTTGGGTGCTTGATTCAGGAGCTTCTTTTCATGTGACATCTGATCAGTCCCAGTTGGTTGCTTGCAAGCCGGTTACTGATGGTGCTTCTGTTCAGACAGCTGATGGTACATCTTGTCATATCACTCACCAGGGTTCACTTTGCAATCCTCATTTTTCTGTACCTGATGTTTCTTTTGTACCTCAGTTGTCCATGAATCTTCTTTCGGTTGGTCAAGTTACCGACCAACATTGTTTTGTTGGATTTGATGACTCATCTTGTTTTATTCAGGACCGTCGAAGCAGGAAAGTGATTGGGACTGGCCATCGCCGTAAAGGTGCTCCTAGCCTCTACATCCTCGACACCTTGTGTCTTCCTTCTTCCATTGAGTCTCCAGCTCGTGTGTCATTTGCTGCTTCATCTTCAGCCTCTTCCTTCGCCGAGTGGCATCATCGTCTTGGTCATCTTTGTGGGTCCCGGTTGTCCACATTAATAAATAAAGGTTGTTTAGGTCATACACCTATTGAGTCTAGTTTTTATTGTAAAGGTTGCAAACTTGGAAAACAAATACAACTACCATATTCTTCTAGTGTTTCTCATTCAGCTAGACCTTTTGATCTTATTCATTCAGATGTATGGGGTCATGCACCTTTTGCTACAAAAGGTGGTCATAAACATTATGTCATTTTTATTGATGATCATTCTCGATATACATGGATTTATTTCATGAAACATCGCTCTCGGTTGTGTTCCATTTACCAGTCTTTTGTTCGCATGGTTCACACACAATTTTCTACTCCTATTAGAGTTTTTCGCTCTGACTCTGGTGGTGAGTATTTGACTGATGCTTTTCGCCAATTTTTGTCCTCTGAGGGCACTCTTGCTCAGCTCTCTTGTCCTGGCGCTCATGCTCAGAATGGTGTTGCTGAACGCAAACATCGCCATCTTATAGAGACTGCTCGCACACTTTTGATTTCATCTTTTGTTCCTTCTCATTTTTGGGGTGAAGCTGTTTCTACTGCTGTCTATCTCATCAATAGACAACCCTCATCCAAACTGTCTGGAAAATGTCCTGGTGAAGTTCTTTTTGGTACTTCTCCTAGCTATGATCATCTCCGAGTTTTTGGATGTACTTGCTATGTTTTGCTTGCACCTCGTAAGCGAACTAAGTTGACTGCACAATCTGTTGAGTGTGTTTTTCTGGGGTATAGTCTTGAGCATAAAGGATATCGGTGTTATGATCCTTCTTCTCGTCGCATACGTATCTCTCGTGATGTGACCTTTACTGAGGACCGTCCTTTCTTTTATAACCCCTCTACTCAGCCCTCATACTCTTCCACAGAACCCACATCGTTCCTGTGTCTTCCTCCTATTTCACCTAATACTGATGTCACCACACCTTCTCCATATATTACGCCCATTCCTGCTCCTTCTATTTCCATCACGCCACCTTCAAAGGAGACTACACCTTCTCCTGCACCACCTCCTTTTCATTCTAAACCACCTATCACACGTGTTTTCCATCGTCGTCCTATAAACACCACAGTGCCTCCACCCACTTCTACCACCACGGCCAGTCCTGATACGACCGCTATTGATGCTTCTAATAATATTGATGAGTCTCATACTATTCCTGATGAGTTACAGGTTGGTCCAAGATATAATCTATGAGATCATACTGCTATTGGTCCGGCTGACAAGTATGGTTTTCCACGTGTGAATGCCGTTGTTGATGAGCCATCCACTTATCAGGAAGCCTCTCATATTCCGGAATGGCAGCTTGCTATGTCTGAGGAGCTTGCTGCCCTTGATCGTACAGGAACTTGGGATCTTGTTCCATTACCGTCACATGCAGTGCCTATTACATCTAAATGGGTATTCAAAATTAAAACCAAGTCGGATGGTTCTATCGAGAGATATAAAGCCCGTCTTGTTGCTAGAGGCTTTCAGCAAACTCAGGGTCGAGATTATGATGAGACCTTTGCACCAGTTGCTCATATGACTACTGTTCTACTCTCATTGCAGTGGCTGCTACTTCTTCTTGGACAATCTCTCAAATGGATGTTAAGAATGCTTTTCTTCATGGTGATTTGCATGAAGAAGTTTATATGCAACCACCTCCAGGTGTTGATGCTCCTCCTGGTCATGTTTGTCGCCTTCGTCGTGCTCTATATGGTCTTAAACAGGCTCCTCGTGCTTGGTTTGAGCGTTTTGTTTCAGTGATACGGGATGCTGGGTTTTCACCTAGTGATCATGACCCTGCTCTATTTATTCATCTCTCTCCACGTGGGCGTACTTTGCTTCTTCTATATGTTGATGATATGTTGATTACGGGAGATGATGTGGAACACATTTCTCATGTGAAGAAGCAACTTGGTGAGCAATTTCAGATGTCTGATTTGGGTCCTCTCAGTTATTTCTTAGGAATTGAGGTGTTGCATTCTACAAAGGGCTACTATCTCTCTCAATCCAAATACATACAAGACCTTATTGCTCGTTCTGGCATTACAAATAGTTGAACGGCTGCGACACCTATAGATCTTCATTTACAACTTCGTCCTACCGATGGTACACGTCTTGAGGATCCCTCTCGATATCGGCATATTGTGGGCAGCCTTGTTTATCTCACTGTTACTAGACCTGATATTGCTCATGCGGTTCATATTCTGAGTCAGTTTGTCAATGCTCCTACTTCCATTCATTTTGGACATTTGCTTTGTGTACTACGGTACTTGAGGGGGACATCTTCTCAGTGTTTATTCTATGCTCGTGAAAGTTCGTTTCATCTTCATGCTTACTCGGACTCCACCTGGGCAAGTGATCCAACAGATCGTAGTTCTATCACAGGTTATTGTATTCTTCTTGGTTCTTCTCCTCTTGCATGGAAGTCTAAGAAGCAGGCGGCTGTATCTCGTTCTAGTACAGAGGCAGAACTTCGAGCACTTGCCACTACCACTTCAGAGATTGTATGGCTTCGATAGTTGTTAGCAGATTTTGGTATTTCTTGTGATGCTCCTACACCTCTTCTATGTGATAATACTGGCGCCATACAAATTGCCAATGATCCTGTGAAGCATGAACTTACCAAGCATATTGGCGTTGATGCTTTCTTTACTCGGTCTCATTGTCAGCAGAAAACAATTGCTCTTCAGTATGTACCCTCAGAACTGCAAGTGGCAGATTTTTTCACTAAAGCACAAACTTGAGAGCAACATCAGCTTCACTTGCTCAAACTCCATGCTTCAAAACCTCCGTTTCCACCTTGAGTTTGAAGGGGGGTGTTAAGTATATCAAGGCCCCATATACTATAGGCCCATGTGGCCCATGTGGTTATCTATATATTGACATCTCCACTATTGGAGTTATTGTCTTCTCAAATCCCTCATGTAAGTCACAGAAACATGTAGTTCTCACATTGACTATAGTTTTTATCTCCAAGCAAATTTCCAATAAACAACAAACAACACCCTATCTATAACAATTGAAAAATCCGTACTCTTGAAAACATACACTTGCTAAGGCCAAAAGAGGATGATTCAATTTTTCCATGTCATCTTGCTATTCATTATCCACAAAACATATTTATGTCAACCAATGCCAAAGATAAGTGAGAAAATAATAAAACAAGGAAATAATGTGTAACAACAGAATATATACAAAGAAATAATAATAATGTATAACAATAGAATATATACAAACATCTGACATTAAACAAATTGTAGTTGCGTTATATATTGTGTAGTTATGCTATACATTGTGTTTTCCAGCTTTTTTCTTATCATCAAAACATGTGGTCTTCATGCATTTTACCAATATAAAAAGTATTAGTTACATAGTGCATGCACCTTGCTAATATGTAAATGAATTCTTTTCTTTTTTGCAAGAGGGAGGATTGAACAACACATAGTAAGTGTCATAGATAGAATTTTTTCCATTGTTATGAATCGGAAATATAAATACATATTAACATATCAAAACTAAGAAGTGACAGGCCAAAAGTGAAGCTAACTATCCCCATAGTGAGCAGAGTCTTCAGATGAAATTATTTAGGAAATATTGCAAAGAATTTTGTAGCAACATATAGTCAAGAAATGGACTTAAAATGGTGTGATTGTTTATACTTTGCATGCCACATGAAAAATTCCACAAAAAGAGTATCACAGCTGATTATAATATACAGGCTGAGCTGCTTATAACTGATCACATATAATCATTTTGATAAGATGGTAGCAGAATATTACAAATGTAATAGGCATGAATTAATATCTAGGGAAACAACATGGCTAATACAACTAAATAACAAATGAGAACATAAGTTACAATAGTGCGTTAGAATATATTCTAGTTAGAACACCTAAATGAAACATTTCACATCAGCTCTGTTTGTCACTGTGCAAGAGTGGACCTTAAGAATTGCACACCCCATAGCTGTACACATAATTTAGCATCCTTAATTAATACATTGCTATGCTTTTAACTACTTCAAACATGTATTAATAATCACAAACATATTGCAGATGATGTGCTACAGTAGGAAGTCTATGAGTTTTACCGCAGAAGCTACATGAGTACCAAGATATAATAGAAAATGTATAAGAAGATCCATACATATATGTAGGATTGGCTGTAATTCATATATTCTAGAAAAGGTAAGCATATGCTTCCTGTTTCAGTGCCTGGAATCACACCTATGAGCATTTCTATCAGCTTCAAGTGCTAAAACAAAATTTACATACGAAAGCTCCGTGCTTATAAAAATTATACAATGCCATACATAGGATTGATAAAGCTTGGGCAAGGATTGATAAAGATTGGGCAACTCAAATTGTTGTGAACTGGTAACAGGACTAAAGATTGTGATGTAGCAATTAACTTTGCAACCAAATATGTTTGATGTGTGGAGCACTGTACCTACCCTTACAACAAAAGAATATCGCCATTAATAAATAATTTCAAGCAACATCATTTATATAAAGAAATGGCCATGTTAGGTACCCTACAAAAGAGGAATATCGCCATAGAGTAATAAATAATTTCAAGCAACATCATTTATATAAAGAAATGGCCATTGTTTCCCAGCTATTGATTGATGTCATCTGAAAAGGAAAATGAAAAAATAGTTACCACAAAGCAGAATGTTGCCCAAAATTAGTTGAGGTCATTCAGGACAACTATAAAGGGAAAGATAAATACCTATAAATCAAATCAGGAGAAATCATTTAGTGCAACAGAAAAAGTCAAGGGAACATAATTATCTGGCTGGCAGAAAGTATAAACAGAACAATATATTTGAGATGCAATTTTTACTTCCTTTTGATCCCATTTCTCTAGATAACATATCACCAAAATGACACATGATACGACATAATTGGTGTTGAATCTGACAATGCAGCATGCAAAAAACTATCTAAGATTAATCTGGATACACTTGATCTCATCAGTAAATTGCAAGCAATGTACGATTAGTCATTAGAAATAAAGTATGATATTAGCACGCCTTTGTAAATAAAAAATACATAACAGAGCTGCTAGAAGAAAGGTCTAGCTCCATACAACACAAATCCATAATCACACAACAACCAACTAGAATACTGAGTAGAAAAAAGGAAAAGGAAAAAAATGAAAAGCTCACCAAGAACAAAAAATGTTGAGTGTTTAACTATGCCCCCAATTTTCTATCTCATTCATTGCTTCAAAGACTGCCATGAGGCCACTAGCTAGGCCTATTGAATACATAGCAACAGTCCAAATCATTCCAAAATCACAATTTCTTCCTTTAGTAAACTGAGAGAGATAAAACTAATTCAAATACTTTTCAGTGATTCAAAACATTAATGAAAAAGAAAATGTATAACATGAAAAGATCACCATGTGGAGAACACACATAAAAAATGTCTGAGCACTTAACAATGTCCATGATTTTCCATCTTATTCATTACTTCAAAGACTACCCAAAGGGGCAGCTGCTTGGCCTTGAATTGTGTGCAGAATAATTCCATCCCTGTGAAAAAACATTGTCTTTCAAATCTGATAGCAATTAGATCGCTTAGTTGCTTCAAATACTGCCCAAGGGGCCACCTGTTGGCCTTGAATGATGTGCAAAATAATTCCATCCCTGTGAAATAAAAACGTTGGTTTTCAAATCTGATTTAGCAATTAGGACACAACATAATTTCTGCTTTTAGGAAATACATGTCCTATTGGATCATTTGGTCAAAGCAAAACTGGAAGGAACAGATTCCTCAAGCAAACTCGTAAGTCTCTGCTTTTATGAAACTGAGGGGGATAAACCAAATTGATGAACAATGTATTGCTCCCAAAAGAACTTATACACTTCCAGTAAGCTGGCAAAATATAAGGACACATATCAAATGGCTTATATGTGCACTATCGAGAAAAGTTTCAAGAATCATGACAGAGTAAAAGAAAAGGGTATAAAAATGTAGGAAGAGGTGCTCAAGTTCACCTTATGTCTTTGCTACAATGGAATCCCCTATCCTGTGTTAAACATGTATAGCTAGCCACGAGTCCTCTCCAACCTCGTAATGTAAATCCAGACCAAATCTGAAAAATAAAAGGCAGATCATCAAAATCTCCAAATAGAAAATCCTAGGGGTTGGTGGAAGCACGGTTAGCCATGGCTACCAAAGTGGGAAACGACACCAAGGAGCCATGGAAGGAAGAAATTGGTAAGGCACTGTCGTACTCCAAGCTATTGTGTTGAGATGGCAAACATTGACGGCCGTCGACGGGAGGAGTTATTGTGCGTCAGGCAGAGGAAAGAGCAAGCGAGGGGGCTGGAGGCAGCTGAGTACGCTACACGGGTGGCTGTTGGAGGAGACTCAGGGGAGAGGAGATCGGGAGGAAGAGGAAGGCAGGAAGGGGAGGGTACGACAGATGGACCTGGGAGGCTGGGAGGAGAGGAGGCAGCAATGTTCTGGACCAGAACATCTGGTAGCTAGGTTAGGAGTCTCGGGAAAGCAAGATCCCACGGCCAAGGCTTGAGGATTTCTGATCTGACGGCTGATAGCTAATTCAATGGGATGTTTTGGGGGTTAGAGCATGTGTTGTGTAATGTGTTTTGGTATAATTTGGATTCATCGGAAACTCTAGATTAAATCTAGCCGTTATAATTTAGATCCATCTGATAATAAATAACTAGATCTTTTTAATTAATGTGAAAGTTTCCTTGGAGTGCCTAATAATGTATATAGATTGCAAAACTGGACAGCTGGTGGCATGGGCAACCTTTACTACTAATAGAGCCAGCTGTTCGAACTTCCTAATTTGGCTAGAAATTGAACAGCTAATGTGGCTAGAAATTGAACATGTTTCCCCGATAATTTTTTTATGAACAGGATATCGCCCTCGGATGCCCCCAGTTCCATTATATTGAAACCGAGATACTCTGTCACATGTTTCCCCAATTAACAGTGGTTAGTTCAACCTACGTGGTGGCTGGTGCCCATGTTTGTCTGCATAAAAGGTTCAAATCATATTAATTGCACCTCGTGTGATTTTTTTCTATTTATAATAGTTTTGTTAAGCCCACTCACCCTATCTAGAAAAACATATCCCATTATTGTTGATAGACACAGGTGAGCAACATATAAGCTTAATTTATACTCGCTGCATATATACATGACCAACAAAATCAAACATCATCGTCTCAAAAAGGGGAAAAACAAAGAACATAAGCATAGGCATACACTGTATTTCTCCATGAAAATTTGAGTGCATGTAGAACATTACATGCATTGCATACTTGCATTATCAATTTTGCGTCAACTTCTTTTAGTTAATCACATATATAGATGTAATAGCCCAATTTCATCTTCCAAATAAACATGCATGATTTTTCATGAATTTCTAAAAATTTTGGTGCATTTTTAAAATTTCCCCAAAGTCTTGTTGAAGTTTAAGATTTTTAAAATAAATTTCTTGGCTCAAAAATATGAATTCAAAATTTCTTCAAGTCAATTGGGTGCAGAGGAATTATTTGTAAAATTTTTATATGCAAATATCTCTTGAAATTCAAATTACAAATTCAAACTTAACTTAGAATTAGAAATTAAAGTTTAAACCTTATTTATTTCCTTCACGCACGCGCTTGAGCTCATCCGCTCCCGTGTGTTCTCGTGCAAGCGATTCACTGAAGCCCTCTGCGCCCCAAGCCTTGTGCACCACAACCTCGTCTCATGCCCTGGCATTGTCCCATCACCAACTGGCTCTTCCCCTTATCTCTCGCACTCTCTTGCCCCATGCCCAAAGCCACTCCTGATGCTCGTGCTCTCTCTCCCTCCTCACCCCTATTTAATCTGAAGCACGTGCATCAAAACATGTGTGCTCACCCACTAAGCTATCGTGCCCCTTTACCCTGGGAGAGGAAGGATTTGGCCTTCTTCCCCAAGTATGGCCTCAAGCTTCACCATATGATTTCTTGTTGTCCAGTGAGTTTCCAATGACACCATCATGGTATTCGTATTCATCTCATCCCCTCTACCTCATATTCACCTCCCTGTGCTCGTTTGCCCTTAGAAAAGCCATAGCTATACCCTCTACCACTGACGCCGAGCTTGGCCCGTGCTACCATGGCCATCCTCTGCTCGGCTAAGGAGGAAAACAACCATAGGTCACTGACCAGTGGGCCCTACATGACAGTTTAGTTAGCCCAATTGGTAAATTAGTTAACTTTAATTAGGTCGTTAGTGTTAGTATGACATGTGGGCCCTATGATTAGAAATCTTAATTAACGTTGATTTAAAAGTGTGAGTCACTGTCAAGTGCACCCCACACTCGCAAAGCCACCGCGTAGACCCAGTTCATGGACCACTTTCTCTAACACGTAGGTCCCAATTCCCATAGACCACTGCATGGATCAAGTCCATATGGACCGTGGCCCCACCTGTCAGTCTCTCATATTTTCTAATGAAAATAATTAAAAAATTGAAATGAACTAGACCCCACCTGTCAGCCACTGAAAGTTTTTATTAAGAAAAATAAATTTCAACATATCTCACCTGTCAGATATTTTCAAATTTCTGGAATTTCCTTTGGTTTAAACTTTGGAAAGCCATAACTTCTTCAATTCAACTCCAATCCAGTGATTTTTATTTCTAATTTTATTTAAATTTAAAACCTTTCCATACAAACTAAAATCATAATTTTTAGAGTTTATTTAAAAATTATGTTGAATATGGCTAATTTTGTGTGTATAGACTTTGACGCTTTAAACGCTACCGTTTCTAACGAACAAAAACCCACACTCGCCATATTTGATCAAGGCAAGTCCTTATCATTCTTCATGTTGAACCTAGACTTCAAATGCAAATATTTTTCTTTTAATTAAAGTGCATGCTGAATATGGCTATATACATAAAATGCTATGTCAAATATTGCTTGCTTAACTACACCGTGCACTTGTTACCTAATATTACCCTTCCTTGAAATGTCGATATTCTCTTGATATGTCGCCCTAGGATACTTACAATTATAATAATTCCACCATTAGTTAGTCTTTATGAGATTGTGGTTTGCATAGAAATACCTTAGTGGTGAAATGAAATACAACACAAATATTGCCAACTGATACTTGAAAACATGATAATAGGATGGTAACATAGGTTACCACTAAAAATAGGAAAATATTTTCTAAAATGGTAGAGACTCAAGCGAGTGGTTGGTTGGAGACCGATGCAAGAATTGCACATATTGGATTGGTTGTGTAGAGATTGCATGTGTTATTTTTGGATTGGGCTTTCAAGATTGCACATGTCATGTTTTTGGACTGTGCAAGGATTTCTTGTGTCCTTTCTTGAATAGCTATGCAGGTATTGTACAAGCTCTGGGTTGTGGATGATCTTGCTTGAGTCATTTAATGACCGAATTCTTATGCTCATCTTTTCTACACACAAATTGTGCAATCACAAGTCTAGTTATGGGATGGACCTAGCCCACTAGTTTGCTTAGCTCTAGTGTGAATCCTGTGTAATCATATTGGTATGTGAATTTCTGTTATGGTTATAGGGAGTGACCTGTAATGGCCACTGCCCTTATGGATTTCATAAATGTGAAGGTCATAGACTCCCTAACAATAGGATCCCTCATTGAAAATATAGCCTAGGATGGGAACATTTTAGGGTAAGGCATAACCCATGATGGGAACAGACATTGCCGCCAATATTGAGAACTCTATCTTTGTCGGAACCCGGAGTAACAACTCCTGGATCCTCTGTGTAAATCGCACTAGTTCAGGATCAGCTAGTGCACACAGCCACAACAAAGATAAATACCAAGCACAAATGACAGATTATATTAAATAAAAGGGTACGGCCTTATGGCCAAGTCTTACATCAATACTCATTGGCAAAAATAAATAAAGGAAATAACTGCGGAAGCAAACTGATGAAAGCGAAGCCCAAGCCTGCCCACAGGCAAACGACAGTAAGACGCGGCCTGCTCGTCCAGATCTTCACCGTAGTTGACGTCGCCATCTTCCTCTGTGTAGGGGGGGTGCAAGGTGAGTACAAACTTGTACTCCGCAAATCACACGGAGAAATGCAACATAATGATAAAGGCTTCAATGGAAGGCTTATAGGGTTAGTTTGCATAAAACAGCATTTAATGAAATACAGTAAATAGATTGAAATTGCTGAATTTAATACAGTAAGTAAAAACGGTACTTGTAATTGAAAATATTACCGTCAGTGCAAGCTCCAACCATACACCAACCTATTCACGGGCATCCCACCCGGACCATCTTTTCCAAAAGCTCACGTATGGATTCCATCCATCCACACGCTTTCATTGCGCAACTCTGATGAATTCCATCCATCCACCAGATTTCAATCTCTCACGGATTCCATCCATCCGCAAGGTTTTCATCTCTCGTGGTTTCCTTCTATCCACAAGGTTTTCGAAAACGTTTTTGAAAAGCAAAGTCTAATCCATGAAAAACTTTTACTCAGCATGCCCATGATCGTGGGCACGGCTATCCAGGATAGATTATATACTCTGCAGAGGTTGTACAGCTTTACCCACAAGACACGATCATCCCGTTGTGCCACGCGAGTTACACACTTCCTTAGGTGTGCGGCAAGGAGTCGTGACAAGGCCTTTACAATGCAAAGCCTTCAACCTGGTCGAGCCAACTCTAAGGTTTCACCCCAGTAAGGAATCCACCAGACCGGGACCCGCTCTTGAGCCTAGACGAGACTTCTCATGGCTTAACCACGCTCGCCCAAGTGAGACTTCACATGGCACCAACCACGCTCACTTTCAACCTACGACTTGACTCAGGTTGGGACTTCACAAATTATTCAGCCAGGGTTGTCCCATACCAGCCATGTGGTAGTACGATTAGGGCTTTGCAACAGTAGCTCACAGACCGGTCCTTAATTGACTCTGGCCCAACCACATACCCCCGTGCACGACAATCAACCACTGCGGCTCCAACCAACAGGGCATGCCTGCACCCACCACTCTAACCAATTGCCTAAGTCTAAACCAAGTTTTATATTTTGTTTTCAAAATATTTCATAACACTCCCTGACTCACCAAAGTCAAGAGTACATTTGAGAAGCTTATCATTTTATGTAAAAAGGTTATCATTTTATGTGAAAGATATCCCAAAACAAATATCATATTTAAGCAGTCTAAGCATTTGATATAAATTCCTCTAGCCAATACTAATGTATTAACTAGAGTTTGAATCTAAGGTGACAAGGTATTGAGGAATTCAAATTCAATGGAGGAATTAACAAGTAGGCAATAACTAAATTTAAAACTGAATTGAAATACATTGAATATAAATATGCATGCAGTATAATCTAAACCAACATAATTTTATTTTGAAATCTGGGATCAACATGATCAAGGAGTGTGATTTGCCTTGCTCTTCAAATTTGCACAAATCTTCATCGAAGAAATCTCCCGAATCGTCGAAGTCTACACGTGAAAATAACCCACCAAATTCAAATAAATTCAAATTGACTTCAAGTATTTGAATTGAGGCTAGAAATGGATAGAGGGTAATTTTTGATGAATTTAGAAATTTGAATGGGCTAAATAGGAGTTAGGACGAAGGAGAATGGGCTCCGGGAAGATTAAATTCAGAGAAAATGGGAAAAAGGAAATTTCTGGGATTCTTTTTCTACTGAAAAAGGATTTATGACGTCAGCGGGGATTATTGCAATTATTTCCCTAAAGAAAAATCCGATTTAATGCGCCAGCATTGCGTCAGCCATGAGGGGGTTGACTGACAGTGGGCCCGGTCCATGGACTGGGGTGGAGGTGAGGTGGCGGGGTGGAGCTGACCGGGCGAGGAGAGGCCGATGTGGCCAGGACCGGCCGACAGCACTCGGGGAGGGCAAGCCCGCCGGAGCTTTGGTGGGCGGCGGCCGGCGGCGAGGGACGGGGGAGCGAGAGGGGAGGACGGGGAACTCGGGGGAGATGCGCGGGCTCACCGAGGGTGGCCGGTGGCGGCGTGAAGAGGCGGCGGCACGGCTCGGGCGTCGGCGGCGAGGAGGTTCCAGCGGCGGGGAGGGGCGGCCGAGGGGTGCAGGAGGTCGGGGGGGACGCGGTGGAGCCGGGGGTGGCGTCGGCCGGGAGGGAGGAGGCTTGGGCCGGCGGCGATTTCTCGCCGAAGCCCGACGCGGTGGCGGAGGTGGTGGTGCACGGCGCGGGGCTCTAGAGTGGTGGAGGGGGGAGCTGAGGGCGGCGGGAGAATGGGCGAGGAGAGGCGGAGCTGGGGAGGTCCTTGAATAGGCTCGGGGAGGGGCGCGGAGGATTGCTCGCCGTAGTGGCGGATGTGGCGGCGGCCGTTGCGGACGGGTGAGGCCGAGCGGGCGCGGGTCGTGGGGAGGGAGGTGGGCGCGGCTTGCGGAAGGGGGGCGGCGCACGAGCGGGAGTGGGGCGTGGCCGAGAAAGCAGGAGGTGGCCGGGTAGGGTGGGCCGGTGGTTGCGGGGGAGCGGCGCGTGGGAGGAAGATGAAGGTGGGGAGGAAGAAGGAGGCGGGGTGGCTGACAAATGGGCCCGGGGTGGCAGAGAGAAGGGCAGAGGTGAGTGGCCGACGGGTGGGACCAGGCGGCCAGCGGGAGTGGGAGAGAGGAGCGGGCTCGGTGGCTGAGATCGCGCCACGCGGGGGAGGGGGCGATCGGGTGGCCGAGGATGGTGCCCGGGTGGACGGCGCAGATGGGCCGGGGAGGCGGGGCGGTGAATCTGGGCCGGCCAGGTGGCGGCCCGAGAGGAGGGGAGGCGGGATCCCGGGCGGGCGGCGTAGACTGATCCCGGCCGTCCACGTGGCGGCCGGAGGGAGAGGCTGGGGTTTTAATTTTTGATTTTTGATTTCAGATTTTCTAAAAATTGCCAGGAAATTCAATAAGCCTCAGAAAAATACCAAATAACCTCCAAAAATTCCAGAAAAATTCAGAGAATCTCCTGGAGACATTTTGGACTTAATAAAAATATTTCCAACTAATGTTGGTATTTAATTTTCATATTTTAAAATACTTTTTAATTTCAAAAATACATTTTAAAACTCCAGAAAATCCAGGAAACCAAATAAAATTCAAATAACTCCAAATTTTTAATTTGACATAGAATTTTTATATAAAATCAAAATTTCATTTTATGTAATAATTTTAGGTTTTTTCTGAAAATGATTTTTAAATCCAGCTTTTTTTCAAAAACAGAAATTCAGGGCAAATCCAAATTTAAAACTTAGGCACAAAAATACTTATTTTAAATTAAATTTTAATTTAATTAATTTTTATTTATTTATTTTTTTTATTTAGCAAAAATTTGGGCTGTTACAAATCTACCCCCTTAAAAAGAATCTCGTCCCCGAGATTCGGGTTGGCTAGCAAAGAAATGGGTTTGGATCTTACTCTGCACGGCTTGAGTTGAGATCTGATTTAGGCGTGCTTTCATGAACTTCTTCGGCCCTCTATTTGCTGCCTGCAGGTGGTTGGCTGTTGATGCTCCTGAGGTACCATTCTTCACTACCTGCTGCTTCTTGGGGCAATTGCTGGCGTAATGTCCCATCTCGTGGCAGGTGAAGCAAGTAATTCCTGCTGTAGGGTTCGGGTCCTTCAAGACCTTGTTCTCTTCAGTGTTGGGGGAGGGGTCCACGGGGACTAGCTCTCCGGTTGATGATGAAGGCCGGAATCTGTTGTTCTGAGGTGGAACTCTTCTGACCTTGGAGAAGCTGCCGGTATTCATATGCTGACCATTCATCCGTCTCTTCCGGTTCTCAATCTCCAGATGTTTGGACTCCTGACATATCGCCTTGCTGACAAGCTGGTGGAAGTCAGCGTAGTCGTTGAAGAGGAGTTGGACTGATATGTTATCATTGAGTCCTTCGAGAAACCTTTCCTGTTTGGCTTCATCTGTAGCGACGTCTTCTAGTGCATAGCGTGCCAACTGGTTGAACTTCTGCAAGTACTCATTGACGGTGCGGCTTCCTTGGCGCAGTGCTCGAAATTCCTGTTTCTTGAGAGTGACGGTGCCAGTGGGAACATGAGCTTTGCGGAAATTCCTCATGAACTCATTCCAAGTGATATCCTGAGCATTGGTATGGGTGGCAGTGTAGGTGTCCCACCATTCTGATGCTGGTCCATGCAGCTAATGTGAAGCAAACAACACTCTTTCCTGATCATTGCATTGAATAATATCCAGCTTCTTCCCGATTGCTCTGAGCCAATCGTCTGCGTCCATGGGTTCAGTGCTGCTGGAGAAGGTCGGGGGACGCAGGCAGATAAACTCCGATAGCCTTGATTGAGGAGCTTGAGCTGGCACAAGTGGAGCTGGTGGTGCATTGTTGTTGATGGTTTGCGTCAGTAGTTGAATAAGTTGAGTCTGGTTTGCCATCATCTGAGCCCAATCAGGTTCATTTGCCGGTGGGGGAACGGACTGACTTCCTGGTTCTCCATTCATGCTGCTGTTGCCATTGTTCCTCGTGTTCACCATCTGTTGGTTGCTTTTAAGAATCAGGAGAGGGGAGACTCAAGGCAAAGGAAGAAATAGGGGATATTTGCGCAACCCGAAACAAAGCTTCAACTTTATTAAAACCTTTATTACTCTCATAATAAATAATAGTTACAGTTGTCGACAAAAGAGAAAGCTTGACAGCTCATAACAATGTTTTATTACTAGCCTAACAACTCATCCTAAAGGGGTAAGGGTCGTCTTGGGGTCATCCTACGTGGCTCTCGAGGTACGAAGCATGATCCTTCGAGGCGAAGAATGAAGTGGCGACAGGGTCGAAGAATTCCAACTGTTGCCATCTATAGTTGTTTTGGAACAAGGGAAGATGCAGAAATAGGTTTGTTTCAAAAATGACATATAGATGAGAAAGAATTGAGATAAGGATAAGCAAAGATGAAGGGGTAAGATAAGCAAAACCTTTGAAATTACTGTTTAGTAAAATAAGTCCTTAGGGTTCAACCTTTTTAATCTACCTACAGTCGTGTCTTAGTATCGTCATGGCTCTGATACCACCTTTGTCGGAACCCGGAGTAACAACTCCTGGATCCTCTGTGTAAATCGCACTAGTCCAGGATCAGCTAGTGCACACAGTCACAACAAAGATAAATACCAAGCACAAATGACAGATTATATTAAATAAAAGGGTACGGCCTTATGGCCAAGTCTTACATCAATACTCTTTGGCAAAAATAAATAAAGGAAATAACTGCGGAAGCAAACTGATGAAAGCGAAGCCCAAGCCTGCCCACAGGCAAACGACAGTAAAACGCAGCCTACTCGTCCAGATCTTCACCGTAGTTGACGTCGCCATCTTCCTCTGTGTAGGGGGGGTGCAAGGTGAGTACAAACTTTTACTCCGCAAATCACACGGAGAATTGCAACATAATGATAAAGGCTTCAATGGAAGGCTTATAGGGTTAGTTTGCATAAAACAGCATTTAATGAAATACAGTAAATAGATTGAAATTGCTGAATTTAATACAGTAAGTAAAAACGGTACTTGTAATTGAAAATATTACCGTCAGTGCAGGCTCCAACCATACACCAACCTATTCACGGGCATCCCACCCGGACCATCTTTTCCAAAAGCTCACGTATGGATTCCATCCATCCACACGCTTTCACTGCGCAACTCTGATGAATTCCATCCATCCACCAGATTTCAATCTCTCACGAATTCCATCCATCCGCAAGGTTTTCATCTCTCGTGGTTTCCTTCTATCCATAAGGTTTTCGAAAACGTTTTTGAAAAGCAAAGTCTAATCCATGAAAAACTTTTACTCAGCATGCCCATGACCGTGGGCACGGCTATCCAGGATAGATTATATACTCTGCAGAGGTTGTACAGCTTTACCCACAAGACACGATCATCCCGTTGTGCCACGCGAGTTACACACTTCCTTAGGTGTGCGGCAAGGAGTCGTGACAAGGCCTTTACAATGCAAAGCCTTCAACCTGGTCGAGCCAACTCTAAGGTTTCACCCCAGTAAGGAATCCACCAGACCGGGACCCGCTCTTGAGCCTAGACGAGACTTCTCATGGCTTAACCACGCTCGCCCAAGTGAGACTTCACATGGCACCAACCACGCTCACTTTCAACCTACGACTTGACTCAGGTTGGGACTTCACAAATTATTCAGCCAGCACTACAACAAAACATCCGTGGGGAGACATCATATTTGTAGGTTAGAGACGTTCTGTTTCGTCTCCCACAGACAACTGAGGCGCTTTTATAAAGCGTCATAGAAACGTCTCTACATGAACCGTCTCAAAAATATATAGACGCTCTCTAAGGCGTGCCTATATTATTTGAGACGTTCATTAGAGACATCTGCATTGTATCCCTATAAAGTTAGAGACGCTTTTATAAAAACGGCTGCACCACGTCTCAATTAATATAGGCACGTGCGTTGAGACGTTATGTGCCGTCTCAAGATGTCCTGTGTAGTATGTATTTTTATTTTGATTGGTATATATTTTCTTCTATACACACAAATACGTATCCGTATGAGAATATAGTATTCCATATATTTATTATATATACATGTATATATAATAATTTTATAGGCAGCACCATAATATTGAGTACATATTTTATAAAATATAAGGAATGGGCGTAGCACAACAGATATACTGTTATAAGAAAAGCAAACCAACTACAACTGGAACCAAGCCACACCCCGGGCAAACAATTGGCAATTGATAAATTCGTCACCATTGCACCCTCCAAACCCCAAAGAAGTTTACATAAGAGAGGTTTACAAATAATTATAGCATCCATTTAAATCAACAGAGTTCACAACTAAATAAAAATCTAATATGCGATAAACACATGTCGGTAAAACATCCTCCAATTTGACACACATCTTTTTTTAAACTGCTATAATAAATCATCAGGTCTATTTCTTCAATCAGAAAATTGTGCAGCAGGTCTTCCACTCTGCATTTCTTTTCATAGTCCTCCATATCCTGCAAACATAGCAATATTAACAACAAAATATCAGATATGAGCAATCATGAAAAATCTTATGGTACAAGTATTTTCTAAAAAATCAGATAGTGTGGAAATTTATCGTCTCACTGCATCGTTACTGCAATGGCCAATGGGAACTATTTTCTGACTCAATGATGAAAAGTACCTGGAAGTGGAGGTGATTGATTGTGGCAAAGGCACCCAAGCTGTTGTAACCAAGCCTAAAGTACGGACTTGCAACCTCAGCCGCCATGTGCAGTGCAAGCAGGAAGCTTTCAGGATCAATTCGGTGAGGCAAGCGGTCAAGCACACAAGGAATGAGAAGCACATGACCGTACTCGATAGGGCTCACCTGCAATCCGTTGGAAGTACTAGTGTGGAATTCAGATACATAATCTTGAATTGAAGTAAACTGTCTGGCTAAAAGATATGTACATTGATTGCAACCACACTGGGAGCGTGGTCACCCTCGGTGGTTGGGGCATTAGCAAGGAAATAGCTGTCGTCACCACCAGCATTCTCAAATCGGAACAACGCCTCCTCCTGGGCAACCTTGGTGAAGTTGAACTTGGCAAAGTCAAATGGCTGGAGAACACGGTCGACACAGAACTCAGTCGGACGCTTCTTCAGGTGACGACCTTCGTTTAGCTGTGCAACAAACCCAAGCTTGCCAGGGATCACCTTGGTCTCACAGGCTGTGACATCATAACGGAATTGGCCTCGGGCCATCCTGTCCTCCCACTATAAGAACAACGGAAAAGCCTAATTACTAAATTCAGTAATCAAATAAAACTATAGAAGGGAGAAAGCCATGTCTTTTCTTAGACATGTTTTCTGCAAATATTCCATGAAAAACTTTTGATAGCTTTGAACGAATGGCACAAATAAAAGTATCAAGTTCAAAGGCAGTCCTAAATACAGCACTCAATCCTGACAAATGTCCTTTTTGCCTGTTTTCTTACCAAGAATTGACATAATTATAAGAAACCATACTAGACTACAATGTATTTTTCTTTTTTGACTGAAAGGTCTACAATGTTTTGACAAAGATAAAAACAAAAACACTAAATTGAAATTTCATGCTTCTAAATTATGACAAGTTTTATATTTACCCACAAATTCAAGTTGATACACTAAAATCAGTGTTTCTACTTCCTTCTAAAGAGATTGGTAATCAAGCTAAAAGTCCATACTTCTTATAAAATAGGATGAGCCAAATACTATACCAAATTGAGGTATTTAACTACCTATGTCCAATATAGCAAGCCGCAAATAAAGACACCTACCAAATTATGCCTATGCCCAAAATACAATTAAGCTATTTTAACCACCTAGGATCTTTTAGTATGTTCATCATAACCATGTACGAGAATCAACTCTAGTCCTATCATTACAGTTACAGCAAAAAGTTATAACAAACTTCTTTGATCTTCACAGGAAAGAAACATGAACCAAAAAAACTATCCTAGTACTACTTCTAGCAGTAGAACTGTAAAGTGTGCGAATTCTTACATCAACATGACCTTTGTTAGGACTAAATATGCCGAGTTTGGCTGGTATTTTCCTTACCTGGCCGAGGAGGAGAGAGTTGAGGAAGAACTCGGTAGGGAGCCCATCCTCCTGTGCTGGCCGGGACGTGGGCAGCGCAGGCCAGGAGGAGGGGCGTTGGCCGCCGGGGTGGCGCTGTCTAGGAGGCAGGAGCCGAGTGGCGCTGGTCGATTGGGAGGCAGGGCGGCGCCGGGAGGGGGCGGGCTGGGAGCTGGGCGGCGCTGGCCGGGAGGCGGGGCGGCTTGGCTGGGAGGCGCCGGGAGGGGGGCAGGCTGAGAGGCGGGAGCCAGGCGGTGCTGGCCGGGAGGTGAGGTGGCGCCGGGAGGGGAGCGGCCGGGCTGGGAGCTGGGCGGCGCTGGTCGGGAGGCGGGGCGACGCCAGGAGGGGGGCGGGTCGAGAGCCGGGCGGTGCTGACCGGGAGGCGGCGCGGCGCTAGGAGGGTGGAGGGCTGGGAGCCAGACGGCGCTGACTGAGATCCAAGAGGCGAAGAGGCAACGGGCAATGGGCCGAGGCTGGGAGCCAGAAGACGGAGCTGTCGGGACGAGGCTGGGCAGAGGCGAAGGTGCTGCGGCGGTTGTAGGGCGATGCCAAAGGAGAAGGGGGCGGCGCTAATGGAAGAGGCGACGGTCGGAGGTGGTGAGGAAGAAGCTGGAGAGATGGTCTGAGGAGAGGAAAAGGAAGGCGGCGGAGAGAGATCAGCGCGCGATGGAGAGTGGTGATGGCAGCGCGGTAGAGGAAGACGGGGAGAGGTGGCGCGGTAGAGGTGCGGTAGCTACAGACGGCGTGGAAATGGAAGGAGGCGGAAGTGAGGTGGCGCGGTAGAGGAGAAGCGGTGGAGCTGCGGGTTGCCGGAGTAATGGGGTGTGGCGGCGCTGTGATGGGGGAAGAAGGCGCAAGGGGAATAGCAGTGCCAGTGAGATGGTGATGCGGTGTTGGCGCGGTGGAGGAAGGCGGAGAAGGAGAGTGGCTGATGAAGGGAGGCGCGCCGACGAGCTGCGGCCCGGCGCTCGCCGGCGGCTGGATTTTGAGGAGTATGGGGGGAGAAGGAGAAGAAGGCCACGGGAGAAGAACCGGGCTCACCAAAAAAATTGCGGCGGCGGCTAGGTTTGAGGCGCAAGGGGGATTTCAGCAATTTTGCGATTTAGCTCTCCAGATTTTTGGATATTACAATCAAGTCCTTCCCCATTTGATTTCTTCCATTCTAGCCCTCTGTAAGTCTGATTTCTTCGCGAAAAGATCCGACGCGTTCGTGATGACGCGTACATATGTATGGAGCAGTCCCTGAATGCCGAATTTGTTGTTTAGGCGCCTCAATCGCGCCGACCTGCGGAAAAAGCACAAAAAAATGTAAAATGATCCAAATTGAGCAACTAATTATAGAAAAACGTGTAAATGATGATGAATGATCCCAAAATGCGAAGAGTATAAGGGTAAAATGACGGCTAAACATATGTAAATATGACGCATGTCACCGGTGGCTCGAAATGGGCCACATCGAAGCGCAGCGGGCAACGGCTGTATTGAAGACTGAAGTCGTGGGCCGAGCGCGCGGAGTCGCGGAGACAGTGGCGGCCAGCAGTAAAATACGTTACGGACATGGGCTGAATCTTGCCAATATTACCCCGAGTTGGACTCAAATTACCTGGGCTATATACTACATACATTTTTATACTCCGGGCTAAAGCCCACCTTCCCAGGGGCCCAATTCTGCCCCTGTTAATGCGTGAACATTCTAAACCTTAGGTTGAGAGTTCGAACCCTGGGATTGATATTTTTTTATGTTTTCAGCCACTGGACAAAAGCAAAAGAAAAGTCTTAGGTTGTGAGTTCAAACTTTGAGATTGATATTTTTTTTATGTTTTATATATATACCGTTACTTACACCATTTTGTTTTTTTTAATATTCTTATATGGAGATAATAGATAAGACGTCTCAAATGATAAATAAGACATCTAAAATTTCGTCTCTATACATGAGACGTACTCCAAAACGTCTCAGCAGTCGTTTTAATAGAATTTAATAGCGTGCAACCCTTTAGAGCGTCTCAAACTGCGTCTCTATTTCAATTGTGGTTCTAAAAAGAGAGACATGATTCAAAGCGTATTAAACAAAACGTCTTAATATGTTCATTTTGTTGTAGTGCAGGGCTGTCCCATACCAGCCATGTGGTAGTACGATTAGGGCTTTGCAACAGTAGCTCACAGACCGGTCCTTAATTGACTCAGGCCCAACCACATACCCCCGTGCACGACAATCAACCACTGCGGCTCCAACCAACAGGGCATGCCTGCACCCACCACTCTAACCAATTGCCTAAGTCTAAACCAAGTTTTATATTTTGTTTTCAAAATATTTCATAACACTCCCTGACTCACCAAAGTCAAGAGTACATTTGAGAAGCTTATCATTTTGTGTAAAAAGGTTATCATTTTATGTGAAAGATATCCCAAAACAAATATCATATCTAAGCAGTCTAAGCATTTGATATAAATTCCTCTAGCCAATACTAATGTATTAACTAGAGTTTGAATCTAAGGTGACAAGGTATTGAGGAATTCAAATTCAATGGAGGAATTAACAAGTAGGCAATAACTAAATTTAAAACTGAATTGAAATATGTTGAATATAAATATGCATGCAGTATAATTTAAACCAACATAATTTTATTTTAAAATCTGGGATCAACATGATCAAGGAGTGTGACTTGCCTTGCTCTTCAAATTTGCACAAATCTTCATCGAAGAAATTTCCCGAATCGTCGAAGTCTACACATGAAAATAACCCACCAAATTCAAATAAATTAAAATTGACTTCAAATATTTGAATTGATGCTAGAAATGGATAGAGGGTAATTTTTTATGAATTTAGAAATTTGAATGGGCTAAATCGGAGTTAGGACGAAGGAGAACGGGCTCCAGGAAGATTAAATTCAGAGAAAATGGGAAAAAGGAAATTTCTGAGATTATTTTTCTACTGAAAAAGGATTTATGACGTCAGCAAGGATTATTGGAATTATTTCCCTAAAGGAAAATCCGATTTAATGCCCCAGCATTGCGTCCGCCATGAGGGGGTTGACTGACAGTGGGCCCGGTCCATGGACTAGGGTGGAGGTGAGGTGGCGGGGTGGAGCTGACCGGGCGAGGAGAGGCCGACGTGGCCAGCGGGAGTGGGAGAGAGGAGCGGGCTCAGTGGCTGAGATCGCGCCACGCGGGGGAGGGGGTGATCGGGTGGCCGAGGATGGAGCGCGGGTGGACGGCGCAGATGGGCCGGGGAGGCAGGGCGGTGAATCCGGGCCGGCCAGGTGGCGGCCCGAGAGGAGGGGGAGGCGGGATCCCGGGCTAGCATATCTTTAGTGTTGAGCCTTTCATTTAGAAGAAGCAAAGGAAAAACCTTGTGCTTTATGAGGCTTCTATTCTTCCAGACAAGCGGAAAGACCAGTAAGGTGTTTAATTACTTGAACTGGTGCGCATACCATTTCTATGAAGAGTACAAGGAGTTCCCCAAATATTAGTCCATTGATTGGGGGTATTTTGATTGATCATGACTTCATTTGTGAGGTTTAGTAGCTGTAAGTATTCTTGGTGGGCTTCATCCGAAAGGGGCAACTGGTAAATACTATGAGGCTCCACCAATTGCATGTAGTTTTTGACCAAAATATCTTGGTTCAAAGCACAAGAACATAAACTAGGGAACTTTATGCAAAAAAAGGTTTCCATCCCAGCAATCTTTCTAGAATAAAATGTCTTGATCATTACCTAGCCTCCCCATTGCTATGCCTCGAAATTGAGTGATACTTTTCATAATATCTCTCCACCAAAAAAGAACTACAAGTAGTAGCCACATGAAGAACCGCATGTGAGTAGTATTTGTGCCAGACCAACTTGACCCACGGAGCATCAAATCTTCTATAGAACTTGTGTTGACATGGCGTCTTTCTACCCTATCCACCTGAGGTAGAAAAGTCCTTTGCCTTTGGTCTTGTTGTCCCAACCAGGAGGCCTAAGTAGGTAAAAGGTATAGTTCCAATTTTACATCCAAATATGCTTGCAAGGTTAGACACTTTGTCAAGAGGGACATTGATGGGAATCAAGACTGACTTATGAAGGTTCACTTTGAGGCCAGTGGAGTTCGAGAAAGTTTGAAATAGCCCTCTAAGGCAGAGAAGTTGCCTAGAATGAGTTAGGGGGATAATTAAAGTATCATTTGCATACTACACTACCGGGAAGCCTTCATTTTCATGGGGTAAGATTTCTTTAATTATGGACTAAAGTAGGTCGGCCCCAAGGATGAACAAAAGTGGTAACAGCAGGTCACCTTATCTTACCCCCCTTGCACCAAAAGGACTTTCTCGGTACCTCATTTGTAAGGATCGAAGAATGACCGAAGGAGATAATACTGGCGATCTAGGAAAACCATTTGTTGGGGAAAGCTTTTGCTTTCATCACCACCATGATTGCTTCATGTTCAATTGTGTCAAAAGCCTTCTCAAAGTCCGATTTGAGAATTAAGATTTCTTTCTTACTCTATTTGCATTGGTGGATATATTCGAAAGCCCAGGCAAGGCAGTCTTGAATTGTTCATGTTTTGATGAATCCATACTAATTGGCATGAACAAGGCTAACAATTACCTTATGTAGTCTATTGGCTAGAATATTTGTAAGAAGCTTTAAGATCAAGTTGAGCAGAGATATTGGCCTATAATTATTCAAGGTCTCTGGGCTCAACTTCTTTGGGACTGGAGTAATATAAGAACTATTGATGCTTTCCATATTAACCATCTCATTAAAGAAATCTTGACATAAGAAGTAGAAATCTTGTCTAATTATATTTCAACACGTACGATTGAAGAGCCCATTAAACCCATCCAGTCCAGGAGCTTTGTCACTTGGAAGCATGTTAACAATGTTATTAATCTCTTTTTGAGAGCAATCCACCGCCAGATCTTGCAGCTAGTGAGGAATTGGCATTAGCTCATTGATATCAAAGTGCATTGTAGTTTGGGTAGTTGTTCTCATTCTTTGTTTGAAAGAATTTCAGATGGCCACAGCCTTATCCTGATGAGAATAGACTATCGTTCTGCCCTCCAAGATTAGGGAACGATTGGAGTTCCTTCTATAACTCTCATTTGCAAGTGCATGAAAGTATTGGTGTTTTCATCTCCCAATTTCGCCCAACGAGAAGTGCATCGCTTCTTCCAATACATGTGTTGATAATTTAGAAGTCTTGAGAAGTGATTTTTAATTATGTTTCTGAAGATACTTTCCTTTGTGTATAAGCGTCGCTGTTCTTCTAAATTATCCATGAAGAGAATAATCATCCTATAATTCTAGATGAGAATACTTAGGTGTGAGATGTATTTGCTCTAGTTCTTGAGTCCCCTACGTAGGTTTTTGAATTTCACCAAGATTCTAGAAGCAATGTTTGTTTGTTGGATTGGCAAGTTCCAGAAAAGAGTAACAACCTCAATGAAACATGGGTGCTCTGTCTGGAAGGGTTCAAACTGAAAGAGGTTGGATTTGGGAATAACCGTGGCGATGTGCACTGCACAGGGAGCATGATCAAAAGTATCTCTATGGAGAACATGGACTTCGGAGTGGGGAAAAGGGATAGTCCAATAGTTTGATGTAAAAAAACTAGTCTAGCTATTCCAAGAGAGGGTCCTCTTGCATGTTACTCCAGGTATAGGACCTACCCTTGAGGGGCAACTCAGTGAGACCAAGATTGCTGATGATGCTATTAAAAGTTAGGATGTCATTCAGATTTCCTCCTGGTTTATTCCAGTTCTGAACAAATCAAATGAAGCTAAAATCTCCCACTTCAAGATCATCATCAATAAGTTGTGAGATAGAAAGTAGAATGTACTTGAGTTTACTTACCAAGGCCACATCCTTAAGAATGAAAATGTCATTGACACAGATTACGCCCTTGGCCATTATGGTCCCAGTAGAAGCATCTCCAAACATGATCAACTAATCGCCGGATGTTCAAGTAAGGGAGGAGAACCATCTTAAATCCTCGGTTATATGTCGAGAACAACCAGAGTCCACTAGCCATATGTTCTCCTTGCTCGCTCACCGAACCTATAGCATATGAGAAGACATCGATATTTGAATACTAGGGTTAGTAATAAAAGACATAGGAATCTAGTATTGAGACACACGATGAACAGGAACAATAGCACTAGTCTTAGAAGCTGAAATAGAGGTAGAATGATACAAAGCCTGACTACCCTAGGACGCACCCCCACACAAGCTCTACCTAGACTCCCCTGGACTCTTGCCTAGGCTTAACAAAAACTTGGCACTCACCCTGACTAGTAGGCTCTCGTGGACCTATCCTGCTCTCACAATAACCAAGCCTGGATGAGAAGCTAACCTAAACCCATATGAGAAACCCTCCACAAACCTAGGTCCGGTTGAGGATCTAAGAACACTTTGAGCTATAGGAGAACGCTTAGCCTTAAGGGCTCTCTCTATCCCTCTTCTCCTTCTTGGCCCGTCTAAAGCAAAATTGATACAAGTGTCCATCTCTTTCATAATAGATGCAATGGTATTTGACACAATGAGGAGTCTAACCTAAAGCCTGAGAAGCACCTACAGTGAGAGAGGGACTCTTTTACAAAACCAGCAGACCTGAAGATAGTCTTCGCTGGCTTAGTAAATAACTCAAGCTGACCCTTCTCCAGAACCTTCCCTACCTTAGGCTGATTCTTCTTGGCATACTCTAAGGCATTGAAACCTAGACCTCTACTCTTGTTACGTACCTTGGATTGGTCTAGGATCATGTTAATATTTTTGTTTCCATTAGAGAAGCACTCTAAGGATTTATTAAGGTTGGCATTTTCTTGGGCTAGGGTCGCACAGGAGCTACACACACTCTTCTTCATCACCATAGCATATCTCTCCTTATGCACAACTACCTCAAGGCTAAGAGCCTCACGGGAGACATAGGGAGCATTCTTTACTCTTCTATGCTGCTGATCAAACTTGACTCTAAATGTCCCCATGCATCTCATCAAGATCCTGACCTATCTTAGCACATAATGTACATGTAATGGATGCAACAGGATCAGATTTCTTGGATACAGAAGATGTAGCATTTTTTTCTTTAGCAGTGAGATCCTTCAGAGTTCTATATAAAGCATCAATTTCAGCAGTTAACTTAGGACAATTTGAGTAAGAGAGAGTCCTAGAGTAAAGCATTTCATCATTCATTTCAAAATTTTACCCAAGACACTCTTTAGCTTCAAATCTAGCAAAGCGCACTTAGAACAAGATAAAGTGATAGTATTCATATTCCAAGCTTCTAAGTATATAGGAGAGTTACTAGACTTGAGTTAAGCAATTTCACTTTTGGCAAGTTTTAGTTGTTTAGCACGAGAGCCATACAAAGGAACTAGCAAGAAGAATAGCTTTTATTCTGATAAGGTTATCCCTAGTGACTAGCAGCTCATCAACAACATAAGTATAAATAGTAGTGCCAAGAGTAAAACATGCTCCCAACTTCTGAATTTTTTGTTTGCTACTCTAAGCTGACCAAGAATAGATGAATGAATAGTTCTTAGTTTGTCTAACTCAGAGTGCAAACTAAGCAAGCATCACAATTTTCATCATCAAGAATTAGTGATCTAAGCCTAGCAAGTTCAGTATTCAAGCTTTCAAAAATGGAATCTTAATTCAGTATTTTCTTCTTAGATTTCCTAAGATCATGGTCAAGGAAAATAACAATACGAGACATCTTATCGTAAAAGGGCTTTACCTCATCGGGGTCATTGTACAGTTCATCCTTGCTGGAGATGTCATCGTCCTTTGCCATGAAGCACATGCCAGTGAAGTCCACAGTTTTCTTCTTCCCTTGTGGATTGTCCTCGCGTCCTCAATCCCAGAGTCCACATCGCTCTACCAAGCTGCTCGAGAGCAGAAAGGACCCGTTGGACTATCTTGTGGTAGTTGCGCTTCATGCCCTTTGAATCCTAGGATGGTGGACATCGGTGGTGCTCCTTCTCCTCCTTGACCTCCTTGTCCTTCAGCTTGGATTAGTTGTTTCTAATGTGGTTAAGCTCATCACACTCATAGCACTGGAACTAACTACCTCCTCCCTTCTTCCTCATCCTCACTGTGTTTAGGGCTCTTGTGAATTTAGTGGATAAGAGAGCTAAGTCATCCTTAGGAAACTACTCATGCTGGTCATCATTCAAGTCATGCAAGGTAGACAAGGAAAATCCAACAAAAGTAGACCCAGCTACACCGGAAGAAGGGCCCTTAGTGGGATCAGTCATAAGTGCCATTGACTGTGGCTTGCTCTTATGAGAGAAAAAAATCAATTTCATGAGTCTTGAGCCTTGACTAAAGCTTATCTAAGGTTAGCTCACTCATGGTAGCAGTGTCATTGATGGATGTGACTTTCATTTCCCAAACTTCCATGTCCAAGGCTCCAAGCACTTGTCATACATTTTCAGATTCGGTAAATGATACACCAATAACACGCAAGTTGCTAAGGATCTTGTGAAAGTGAGAGAAACACTCATCCAAGATTCACCCGGTCTCATCTAAAACTTTTGATACTCTTTCTTGAACTGGCTCTGATGTACTTCCTTAATGGCAGTTGAGCTCTTATGGTAGTCACATATTGTCTGCCAAATACTTTGTGCTGAACTAAGATGAGACACCTGATCAAACTTGTTTCGGCTAAGTCCCTGAATCAAGAGGTTCCTTACATTGTTGTTTGCCTCCACATCCAAAAGATTTGCTAATGTCATATGATCATTGACAGGAATAACATAGGAAATCTTGACCTTCTCCCAAATAGCATGGTGACGTGGCACCAAGTAGCACTACTACTTTGGTTAGTGCTGTTTGATCTGACAAGATGAAGCCAAGGGGGAGGGAAGTGAGGATGGCGAAAGCAGAAAGAATGTAATCACTATGGCGCATGAGGAAGACAAGGAGAAGAACCATGCCGGCCACGGGGAGAAAACCCTAGTTTGGAACCTTGGGTTGGATGGATTTATTCGTATATTGTGTGGGCCTAATCATGGTGAAGAGAGAAAGAGAAAGTTCATTTGGATCAAGAGGAAGACACAACATCAATTAAGTTTTAGTGCTTGCGATTCTATGCACAAAATCAAGAAGCTTTGAATACCAATTCTGAGGTCTCTAATGCGCACAAAATACATATTTGGAAAGATAATGAAGTCTACTTTCCAACAGATCAAACAACGATTGATTTAAAGCTTTCTACATAAAGTTATGGTAAGATCATTGGATGCTACATGGGATGTTTAGAGAGACGCATGAGAGTTGCTAAATATAAAGAGTCCGAGTATTGCAATGCAAGAGTAGGTAATATCCGACCACATCAAAGTTTTCCAAAAATTGAGAAGGATTCCTTTTCAGGTTTCAAATGGATTTGGAAGCCACTTAAACAAGAAAAGTAAAGATATGAAGATTTGAAGTCGGTTCGGAGTCGGTTCAGGACAGCTAGCAAGACTGATACTAAAATGTCCATAACTTTCACAAACAGAGTCCGATTTGGGCATTCTTGGACTCGTTTGAAAGCTAATTCAAAGCTCCACATAATGGATATGGTGCCAACCATGGAATCCTCATGGTCACATCACAAATTGAGAAAGAATCTGATGGCAGTAGTTTAGATATTTCCTTTTTAGTTCGTATTGGAGTTTGTTTCGGCCTTAGGCCAGGTTGTACGTGAGCTTCAGCTAAGGTCATGTATTGTGCACCTATATAAGGCCAGGTCTTAGCCCCATTGTAACATAGGCTATGGTATGATATGAATTGAGAAATAGAAACCAAAAAATTACCATGGTTTGGTGGCCATTGTTGACGTGTTCTTGAGATTTGCATCGAGAATTGCTCTTGGTGTGTTGAATCCAATTGTGGTGTTGGATTCTACTCGCTGAAACTTTGGTTTCTCTACTCTTTGTTCACATGCTGTGGTGTACGTGGGAGAAGGTTTATCTCGGAGGTGTATGCTATTCTTCGGTGTGCAAGAACCTTAGAACAAGGAGGGCATGCAGTAAGGCATATCGTGAAAGATCTGGGCAAAAACAACGTGGTTTAGCTAGCTTGCTAGGTGGATCCACATCACATGGCCTTAGCCCTGAATATAGGTGGCTATCCTCGCCTTCCGAAATGAGAAGTCAACCCCATCAAAGACGGGTGGTTTGATGGAATACTTGTCTGATGTGCTCTAAGAATGGTTAAGATTTCTAAGGACGATCTTAACCAAACTCTGATACCACTTGTTGGACTGATACAAACAATCAGATAGGGATGAATAATTGTGGAAGCCTTTTTGATTCCCCATGCATCAATCATCGCTTAGTGAGCTATTAATTGCTGCCAATTGCTCTATAAAGTTTATAAAAGGAGTGATGCAAACAATCAGAGAGGGATGAATAATTGTGGAAGCCTTTTTGATTCCCCAAGTATTATAAATCTTTGCTTAAATGACTATGAGAGTCATAAAGATCAAATTATACCTCCGACAAGAGAATCACAAAAATTTGGAATGAACAAGTGCCAACAACCAAGCTTGACTACTAGTCCAGTATTACCGCCCTTAGCATGCTAGTATGACCGCATCAGACTGCCATCAACTAGGGGTTGGTATGATTGCTTTGCACTACTACCGTTCAGGGGATCCGGTACTAACGCTTTCCTTGATCTTAAGTCCTACTCTTGCTCACATTATGATGGAGATGAAGTACTGCCTAAGCCTAGAACTAAACCATAATTCCTTGAAAACCCTATCTAGCCTCCTCTTCTAAATAGGCTAATCTGGCCTCTTAGTGGGCCTAGACCTGCTAAGGATTGGGGAAACCTTTCAACTAGCTAACACCGAATTTTACACTCACATGAATGCTTTTTAAAGTGCTTACAAGACCAACCTACTAACATGCTACAGATTGATCCATGCCACACGCACAATCCTAGTCTTTCCCTAAAGCACTTTCCTTGCATCTCCCAGCACTACAGTTTTTGGAGTAGGCCTCAAGTCTGGTATTTAGCATTTTTCAAAATGCCCTTAACGAAGCTTCCTGGAGCTTCTCTTGACTACATATTCATCTTATTGTGAAAACTACCATGCATGCCACGTGTAGGTTGATCAATGGCTTCCACCCATCTGCAAGTCTCTCCCGTTCATGCTCCATCAAACCAAGCCTCACTTGAACCGACAAAGCCAACTTAATCCAACCAATTACTTGAACCTTCCTTCAACACATCCATTGGCTTTGCCATGCATCATGCTTCAGTCCAACCATCTCAAGTGACCACCTTGAACGCTTGCACCTCGATCCATCCTGGTCTAGCGCCGGTCACCCGTCGTTGGCCATAGTCACCTCCAAGCTTTCCTGCGCATCCAAAGGCCAATAAAATATTTTTGAGCATAAGTTCTTCACAGATTGATCCAAGTTAGTATAAACATACAACTCAATGCAACCATGACATGATCAAAACTCCCATGATCCCCAATTTTCAGAATTTAACTATCACAACCAGTATGACCGCATAATACATACCGGTCATACCGCTTCTATAGTATCACCAACTACTAACTGGTACAACTAGACCTAACTCATTTTTCGGTAACAGGGGAGCCAATATGACTGCTCACACATGTTGGTACTAACATTATAATGGTAGTACCATTGTTCAAGGCCCGGCCATACCACTCTAAACACACCCAAATCAACCCCACTCTGGAAAAGCTACCATCAACTATCTCCCAATCAAACTGCATTAGCAGTAGTACCGTGGCTACCATGTCAGTGCTACCACTGCGGTAGTACCAGAGGCATCTAACTGGTACTACCGATAGCAACTTGAATTTCAGAAAATTGCAACCACTTTATAAAACCGTAGGTTTAACTTAACTCAACTGCTAATTGTTCATCACAAATTGATCTAGACCTACCCACGTAGTCTCTCAACCCTGAACTATAAAACTGGATATTGGATGCCCCTTAACTATCAATACCATACACTTTACCCCCTTGAGACCAAAACCAAGGTGGTTTTGGTGATGTGACATCTACATGGACAAGTTTTGTTATTATGGCTTCCCTGTCACGTGCACATGTACAACTGAGTCAACAAAAAACTTCCATTTTTTCCTTTTCATTTCTTCTCCTCTTTCTATTCCTTCTCCTTCTTCATTTTTTTCTTTTGCCTCCTTGAGCACCTCCTTCCTCCACCCGAGCATTAGCAGCAAAGCCTCCTCCTTGGACCTAAGCCACACTGCCAACCTCTCCTAGTCATGAGCCATTTTGCCACAAGATCTTCCTGTGAGCCACATCGATGGATCCAAGCTCAGAGCACATGGGGAAAGACCAAGAGCAGCTAGGGTTGAGAGAGCCAATTCCCTCACCTCTCCATGACGATTGTCGAGAGCCGTAGCTAGATCTAGGCTATCATCGTGGTGGATTGAAGCAGAGCCACAGCAACAACTTTAGTGGCAATGGATCTAGGCTATTGGAGATGGTGCAAGCAACAGTAGCAAAATGTGATGGTGATAAAGGCAGGAAATGGGAGAGATGGGTGGAGAGGGCCCTAACCGGAGGCGAGGAAGAACCCGCAACATGGCTTGTGCAAGAAGCTTCTTCTTTTCCTCACCAAGGCATCTCGCCGCCATTGTCGTCCCTGGCGTGTGTCACCACTGCCATCCCCAAGGTGTGCCGCACAGACTGCAAGTTCTACCACTTGTGTTGTCCTCGACCCCCATGAGCTCCACCACTACTATTTAGATCTGGTACACTACATGAGCTGGATGGTGGTGGCTTGGTTGGCCTAGTGGCAGAGTCCGATGGGGCGGCGATGATAAAGATGCAAACAGAGGGGAGAGAAGAGGATGGAGAGAGAAAAAATGAAGTGAAATTGATCATAGAACATAACATGTAGGGCCTACCTTATATTTTTTCCCTAATAATGATGATTGTGTGCCATATTACCTCAAAACCAGGCCACATGTTAAAACCCATTTTGGCGCCACGTTAGAGCAAAATCGGTTTTGGATGGCCTTAGGGGGTAAAATAAATGGCATTGATACTTGAGAGAGTAATACATTCAATTTTGTAGTTGAATATTAAAACTTATACTATCGCAAAAGTTTATAGAGATAAAAGCAGAGTTGTTCCTAATCTATTTAACCATACAGAATTCTCATAGGAATATTCTGGGTAGGTTTTCTACGCACCCCATGCATCCCTTCTCGTGCACTCCACAGTCCTGCACAACTCATGCCAGTATAGGTAGGGGTGGAAAACGGTAACAGATAATTCGTTTTATCCGATATTTATATCCGAGAAAACGCAAATAAGTTAAGCAAAATTCATATTCGAAAATATTTGTATTCATATTTGAGAATATTCGTATCCGTATTTGAGTATATTCGTATTCACATTCGTATTCAAGAATATTCGTATCCATATTCGTATTCGATCCGTTTCTAGAACCCATGAAAAATCCGTTCGAATTTTGTGATTCAAAATTTGAATTTAGGCGAGTTCAAACTGGTAACCAGTCAAAACCGGTGAAAAATTGGCAAAACCGCTAGGAATCTATTTTATCTGATATTCATATCCGAGAAAATTCGTACTCGAAAATATCCATATACATATTCGAGAATATTCGTATCCGTATTTGAGAATATTCAAATTCGTATTCGTATTCATTTTAAAAATATAGATTCATATTCGTATTTGAGACTATTCAATCGTATCTAATATGTTTCCACTCCTAAGTATAGGGTGAGAGATGCAACCAAATCCATGTGCGTCAAATTAGGCCCCGTTTGGCACAGCTTAGCTTCACTAGTGAAGCTGTTTTTTTTAGATTCAGCTTCACGAGCAGCTTCACCGGTGAAGCTAAAGCTGTTTTAAAAAACTGTTTGGCAAAACAGCTTCACCAACAGCTTCATGCATGGCTGAGAGAGGTCAATTGTCCAAGATGCCCCTGTCTACCTGACTTGTTCTAACATTTGGAGTTGTATATTTGTATATGGTCATATGAATTAAAAAATAATATATTTAAATGAGTATGAATTAAAAAATTAAAATAATAAAATAATAAAAAAAATTAAAAATACGTAAACGGGAGAGAGCGGTGCGTACGCGAAAGAAAAAAGTCTGGTCGTCCCTGTGGCCGTATTGTTCGCCTTGCTGAGAAAATAAACAAAAAGTAAAAGCGTCACAAGAATCAGTGTTCGACGATAAATCTTGGGAATGATGAACGCTCGCAGTAACGCTTGATGCTGATGGGTCGCTGGCGGAATTCATTGCGCACGCAGCGCAAACAGCGCGAACTCTATCAATGCCGTGATCGCGATCATGGCGCTTCCTTGTGAACCGGCCCGCCGCGGTTCGTTCGTTGGCGCGCATTGATAGTTGATGGTCCCTCAGCTCCCTCAATTATAGGTGGTGATCGGCTTAAAAGCTCATGGTTTATGGTGGTAATTACCGCGTGCGCTCGAGCCCGCCGCCACGCCGCACTTCATGGCGCAAGAACAGAAGTCATCATTGGCCGCGCTGCTTGCCTTGCCGTCGTCATTGGCTGTTTTGCAACCGGATAATTTCACAGGAATTTTAAACAAAATTTTTAGGAAACGACACTTCAATTCTGGTACGTGCATTACAAATACGGCGTTACGGTGCTTCCATTACTCGCCTAATATGCAGCTCCCCCCCCCCCCCCCCTTCTATTTCTGGTTGCTAAATAACTAGCGTCAAACATATTGAACATTGGAAAATGTCCAATTTTCAAATTCTGAACTTCTGCATCGGTTCATTTCTCAACCCTCAATTTTGAAACTATATATATATATATATATACATATATATATATACATATATATATGTATATATATATAGGACGAGTGTTTCATGCACCATGGTGCCTAGGCACCAATATCAATACCCGTTGATTTGCTTCGAGATTCGCAACGTTTGATGTGGGTATCTTCATATACCCATAAAAAAAGTATATTTGAGATGTCAAACTCCGAAAAAATTTAAATTCAACTTCAGCTTAATTAGTTTGAACTATTTTTATGGTATATACTCACTGTAGTTGCATTGAACTCAAAAGTAGTTCAAACTAATTTGAACTGAGTTCAAAACTTACTTACCATAAATATATCAAGAGTATAAAACATTTTCATACCCAAACTCAAAAAAATTATCAATCATACACGTGTATCGGATGTTGGTGCCTAGACACCATGGTGCCTTATGTAATTTTCCTATATATATATATATACATATATATATATATACGTATACATATATACATACATATATATATATACATACATATATATATATACATATATACATATATATATATATATATATATATATATATATATATTATGCACGCAAGTGCCTAGGCACCCATATCAATACCCGTTGATTTGCTTTGAGATTCGCAACATTTGATGTGGGTATCTTCATATACCCATATAAAAGTATATTTGAGATGTCAAACTCCGAAAAAAAATTAAATTCAACTTCAGTTTAATTAGTTTGAACTATTTTTATTGTATATACTCACTGTAGTCGCATTAAACTCAAAAGTAGTTCAAACTAGCTTGAACTGAGTTCAAAACTTACCATAATTTATTCATTTTAAGTATTAGGAGCCATGCAGATTATCAAAACAACTTTCCAAGTATTACACAAAGCCATAATAGGTGAAAGTGCTATTTAGATCATGACAAACCATGTATTGCCAAGCTAAATCCAAATAAACCGTAATCTAAAATTAGATGGATTGTTTAACATGTAAAGTCACTCAAGATCATAGTCTAGTTAAAGCTTCCAAATATGAGTCAAGGCATGTCAATATTCTAAATGGAACAAAGAAGCTATCATTGAATCAATTTAGAGTGCCACAAGTTCAAAAATGAGACATTTGTTCAAGTTCTTGATATCACTTATAATTGAGCAAATTTAACACATTTGGTATTTTTAGAAATTTATGGTTGGTTTTAACCATTTTTTTAAAAAAGTTTGTTTGCTTAGCCATGTGCTAAATATCAAGCCTTATGTGACCACTCCAAGCAAGAAGCTTAAGGGTGTAATCTTGGTCATCCAAAACTCCCCCTGAGTTCATGCTTAATGCAATGGCAAGCCATCTCATGAGAAAGAGCTGGTGAGATCAGTTTTTTCGTACAAAAGAGATCTTTTTGCTTTTTCTTAACTTAGTTCAAGAACAAAGAGTTAATACTAACTCACGATTCATTAAAGAACTAGCATAGCTCAATCTAAAACTCAATGCAGATTCAAGACTTAACTCAGCTTATTTAACATGGCATGATTCATAAGAGGATAACTAGAGCCAGACTTGTTACAAGATCTAACAACACATGATTTAATTCAAGTTGTTCACATTTACATAATTTAATATGGCAAAGACTAGGCTAAACATAGAAAGTCATGATAAATCTAACAACCTAGCATAGTTCATGGCAAGATGCAAATGCAATCTTATCATGTCATATAGGGATAATAATCAGGGCTCCATGTAATTATATTACAATGCACAATGCTGAAATTAAAATGCCATAAAATGTAATGAAAAGAAAATCCAGCTCTCTCTCAGCCATGAAACAATTTTGGATTAAGTTGAGTTATGACATCATAAAAATTCTAGAAAATCTCAAATGAACTCCCCCTGAACCAAAGCTATAAACAAGAGGAAGAAAGCTTAGATAGAAAGAAGAAATGGCGGTCCTTATAGCATAGACAACAAAGAGAGAATACTATGGCTCAGACTGGCTCTCATCTACCCCATATGACTCTAGGACTATCAGCTAGTCATCTAACGCACTAAGGAGTAAACATGTTCCCTGTCTACCCAAGAGGGCCCAACCCTTGCTAGACCTACAAGTAAGTGAACTCAATCTAGTGAGAAGAGAAGCAACCAATAGCAGCATCCTAAGATCATAAGATGAGAGGAAGAAATCTAAGCAACTGAGAAAGAGAACTATTCTAGTATATGCTAGAAAAACTAACCCAAATGCACCCTCATGAAATGCAACATAATGAAATGGACGCATATGAACAATATGATACATAAAATACAAGAAGCACCCCTCAAATTAACCCCTAAGGACAAACCACCCCAAACTCTTCCCGCAAGGTTGAAACCTCGAGCTATCTAAAGGCTTGGCAAAAATGTCAACCAACTGGTGGTTTCTCTCTACAAACTAAAGTACTACGTCACTCTTCTCCACATGGTCTCTAAGGAAATGAAAATGATATCTATGTGCTTGGTCCTGGAGTCCTGCACTGGGTTGGCAATGTTAATGGCAGAAGTGTTATCGCAGAAGAGAGGAACACTATCTATGACTAACCCAAAGTCCTGCAAGGTCGAAACCATCCAAAGCACCTAACTACAGCAACTAGCGACTGCAACATACTTGGCCTCTGCAATGGACTGTGCAACACTGGACTGCTTCCTAGAAGACTAGGAAATAAGAAAAATGCCAATGAATTGGCAAGTGCCAAAAGTGCTCTTCCTATCTATCTTACAGCTAGCAAAGTCTGCATCGAAGAAAGACAGGAAGCTGAAAAGTACCAGATACCATAGTCTAGAGTAGCTCGAAGGTACCTAAAGATGTGCTTCACTGCCTGGTGGTGAGAAACGCGAGGAGAAGTCTGAAATGGAGCACACAGACATACGGCGAAATGTATATCTAGCCTCAAGGCAGTGAGATAAAAGAGAGAGCCAATCATGCTGCGGTACTCCTTCTGATCTATTGGCTTGCCATCCTCATCTGGATCGAGAGTGATTGATGTCGCCATCGGAGTTGATACCAGCTTGCCATCACTCATATCAAAGCGTCTCAAAAGGTCTCGAGTGTACTTGCCTTAATGCAAGAAAGTACCCTCCCGAGTCTACTTCATCTGAAAGCTGAGGAAGAAGCTCAACTCGCTCATCATGCTCATCTCAAACTCCGTGCTCATGACATCAGAGAGCTGGGAAACCAGAGCATGAGAAGAGCCAGCAAAGATACTGTCATCCACATAAATTTGGACGAGTAGAAAGTCATTACCATGCCTGCGAATGAACAAGGTCTTGTCTACTTTACCCATCTCAAACCTATGACTCAACAAATAGGACTTAAGCCTCTTATACTAAGCTCTAGGGGTTGCTTAAGTCTATACAGGGCTTTGGAAAGCCTGTAGACATGGTTTGGGTATTTGGGGTTCTCGAAACCTAGCGGCTGTCTAACATAAACTTCTTCCTCAATATACCCATTGAGGAAGACACGTTTAACATCCATCTGGTACAGTTTGAAGCCCTTAGACGCTGCGAAAGCAAGCAAAATCCTAATGTCCTCTAGCCTAGCTACAGGGGCAAAGGTCTCCTCAAAATCTAAACCCTCAACCTGGGAGAAACTCTAAGCTACCAGTCTAGCCTTGTTTCGAATGACTACCCCATCCTTAGTCTGCTTGTTCTTGAAAACCCACTTGGTTCCTATAACATTATGACCACTAAGGGGCTCAACAAGCGACCAGACCTTGTTTCTCTCAAAATTTTCTAGATCCTCAAGCATGGCATTGACCCAAGACTCATCAGAAAGGGCATGACAAACATCCTTGGGCTCAAAAGAGTAGACAAAAGCAGAATGAAGACAGAAATAAGACAAGCCGGATTTTGAACTCGTGACATGCTCAACAAGATCTCATATGATTTGCTCCGAGGGATGCTGTTGCCGAATGTGATGGGGAGGAGCTGGATGAGAAGAAGTGACCTCTACCTCATGAGCTGCAAAGGTAGGAGCAGAGCCACTAGCTCCAGAAGAGCTGGAAGATAAGGGTTGATCTCCCTGAGGCACAGTGGAAGAAGCAGGACCCGCAAGGGATGAATGGACTGGATCAGGTATAACACCTTCATCTCCATCCTCCTCATCATCTACAAAGATGATCTCAGACTGCACTACTGGACCTGAGATGTTGGGCCTAGTGCTAGGACTGGCCTCATTGAAAGTCACCTCACATGTCTCTATAATCCTGCTAAAGTCGCAGTTCCAAACCTTATAACCCCGCGAAAAAGATGTGTAACTCAGAAAGATACCATCATATGATCGTGACTCGAACTTATCTAGATTTCCAAACTTCAAGATAAAACACTTGCAACCAAACACACAACAATGTGAGACACTAGGCTTTCGCCCATACCTCAACTTATAAGAAGTATGATGCATGTGTGCCCTTAGAAAAACTCTATTTGAAACATGGCACATGGTGGCTATAGCCTCAGTCCGAAACTTCTTAGGTGTAGCATACTCATCTAGCATCATCCTGACTATCTTGACCAAGGTACAGTTCTTCCTCTCGATGACGCCATTTTGCTGAGGGACGGGCGGAGAGGAGAACTGATGCTCTACACCTGTCTCTTCATAGAAACTCTCAAAGTAGGAATTCTTGAAATCCGTGCCATTGTTACTATGGATCACTCGTAAGGCACCAGGGAGCTCAACAGACAACCTGCTAAATAATCCTTGAAAATGACTGAAAGTCTCATCCTTCGAGACTAAGAAAATACCCAAGAAAATCTCAAGAAGTCATCAACCATGACAAGAACAAACTACTTCCCACCAGCCGACTGCACTCTAGCTGGACCAACAGTGTCCATATGAAGAAGCTGTCCTAGTGCATCGGTGATAGTCATAGTGACTAGGGGATGAGAAGCAGCAACCATCTTGCTATATCGGCAAGGAGCACAAACTAAGTCTTTGACCATCTTGAGTTTGGGCAGACCACGTATGAGACCATGGCCGCTAACTCGTGTCAAATGATCAAAGCCAATGTGACCAAGTCACCTATGCCAGAAAGAGAGATCACGGGACTCTAAAGTAACTAAGCACCTAAGAGAATCGCCAGAAGACTCGACAAAATTAGCACGAAAGTTCCTCCCAAATCTAGAAACCGCAAAAACAAGACTCCCCAAAGAATTGAGAATTTTGCAAGTATTTTCTTAAAACTAACCTTGAAATCATCATCGATAAGCTAAGAAACATATAACAAATTATAATGCAGAATACTTACTAAGGAAATATCCTTAAGAATAAAAGAATCATTAATGCGCACCGTACCGTTAGCGATGACTCGACCAGAAGAGGCATCTTCAAAGGTGATCTTCTCATCACCTGGAGCATAGACTAGGGAAGAGAACCAAGAGAGTCTCCGGTCATGTGTCGAGAACAGCCAAAGTCGACAAACCAAACCTCTCCCTTCCCAGCCCGGCGAACCTGAGTCAACGAGAGAACAACATCTGTGGCTCAATACTGGGGTAAATAAGAATAGATTTAGGAACCTAGTACTAAGTCACGCGATGAGCAGAGGAAGCAGTCACAGACATAAATGACTGACCTCTAGCTACCCTACGCTCTGCACCTCTCAAAAACTCAAAAGGTCTGGATGCAAATCTGAAGCCTTTGCTGGGTCCGACCACTATTGAGGAGCGGGTTTGACTAACAACAACATGCTGATCATGCTGCGGATAGCTAACTCGATGGAAAAAAATGAGATGTGTCCTCAGGACGGCGGATATCCTGACCAGCAGCAACTCAAGGACCAAAAACAGAAGGAGCAGGAAAACCAAGTCCTCGACGTTGCCTAAACATCTCAGAAGAGTTATCTATAACTTTGGACCTCGTGCTGGTCTTAGGAGCACTCAGAGTCTAAGGCTGACCCTAAATACGCCTAAGAGTATGAACACGGTCTCTTCGTGCGATTTTGGCATGCCTAAAACACCTCTCAATCCCATATCTATCCTTCTGACAGAAGGTGCAATGATACTTCACCTTCTAGGAGGTTGAAGCAACATCATGAGGCTTCACCTTCTGAGAGGTTGAAGCATGTGGTAACCTCTTACTATTAGAGATCCCTTAGACAAAACCTACTGACTTAAACTCAATTTTCTTGGACTCAGGCGCAACCTCGAACACCCCTGCTACTATAGGTCTAACAACAGCAGGTGAATGATTCCTTACATCTTCTAAGAAATCATATCCTAGACCTTGATTGAACTTGCAAATTTTGGATTTGTCTAAGATAAGATTAAGTTTTTTCTTGCCTCGAACAAATTTTCAAGAGTGTTCATGAGGTAGTCACACTCCCGAAAAAGAGAGACACAAGAAGAATAGGGAAGAGGAGAAGATGAAGAACCAGAATGAGAGGAAGAGGAATCAAAAGCAGAAGGTCAAATAGCACATGCATATCTCTCCTTGTGCATGGCTACCTCAATCTTGAGGACTTCGCAAGACGCACAGGGGGCAGTTCTAATCTTGGCCGTCGGTTCTCGTAACTCTTCCTAAAGGTCTCTAGAATCTCCCTAGATTTCTCCCCCACTTTAGCACAGAAAGAGCAAGCAGACTGTGGCTTCTCTAGTAGATCCTTAGTTAGCTTCACACATTTATCATCCAATGCTATCAAGTCAGATTTTAGTTTTTCACAATTATTGCATGGTGAGCTAACAAGAGCCTTAGATGCATACTGAACCATTTTCTTGTTGTGATCACACATGTCTTGAAATTGTCTAGAAACATAATCAAATTCAGCAGTTAATTTAGGGCAGTTGGCACAAGAAGCAATAGGCTCAAGCAAAGCAGCTTGCATTTTAACAATTTTATGATCTACCTTCTTTAAGTTAATCTTCAAGTTATTACAACTCTCACATGTTTCAGGTAGATCAAGAAGTATTGTATAAAGACCTCTAAAAGCATTGTCGTTATCCTCATACGAGGTGCAAATTGTAGTCTCAATAGTATCAAATCAAAAAAAGCTACTCTAGTCATCTCTATCTTAGCTAGCAAACTAACATTCTCCACCTTAAGCAACTCTAGTTCAAAGATCACACTATCAAGAGAGGTCCTTAGCATCTCCATATCTCCCAACAAAAAAGTACATACATTACAATCGTCACGGGAGGAAACATATCTATGTGAAGTAAGCTCCCGTGACATGTTTTCTACCTCCTTCTTTAACTCACACACCTAGCTCTAGACCTAGCATAAAACTTTTCTAACTTAAGAAAATCATCATTGAGCTAGTCTTAGGAAGGGCATACCTCATCGGAGTCCCTGTAGAGATCGTCATCGCTGATGCCATTCTCGTCCCCATGAAGCACATGCTGATGAAGTTGTTGCCATCTTTATTGTCTTTGTGCGGATCATCCTCGCCGTCGTCGTCGCTCTAGCCCTCCACGTCGCTGAAGTCGAGGTTGTCGAATGTGGAGAGGACATGGTGGAAGAGCTTCTTGGCTTTGCTAAGGTTGCAGTACTTCTTCTCTTTCCCTTGATCATGAGTTGAGGGCTTGTTGTGGTTCTTACTGATGTAGTCGTTCTTGCCTTTCTGCAGCTTGGGGCAGTTTGCTCGAATGTGGTTGGGGCCACCACACTCGAAGTAGATCACTGGCCCACTCCTCTTTCTCTCCCTAACCCTCTTGTATGCATGTGAAAATTTTCTAGCTAAGAGGGCTAACTCACTCTTTGGGAGCTGCTCAAATTGATCATCACTCATCTCACACAAGCAGCCAAAGAAAAACCAGAAGCACCATCAGAAGATGCTCCAGAAGTAGAACCGAGATTGGTGACCAAGGCCATCGACTGTGACTTTGACTTGCAAGAGACAATGTCAATCTCGTGAGTCTTGAGGCGTGAGTACAATGCATGAAGAGTCAAAGTCGATAAGTCAGTTGTGTCCTTGATGGTGGTCACTTTTGTCTCCCACACCCTAAGATCCAAAGCAGAAAGCATTTGGCGAGCATTGTTCGAGTTTGGGTATGTAAGACCAACAGCTCGGAGGTTGCTCAAAATCTTGTGGAATCTACCAAAGCACTCATCGAAGGACTCACCAGCGAACATCTCAAACTTGTTGTACTCTCGCTTGTATTGGTCTTGTCGGACAATCTTCATTTGGTTGGTGTCCTCATGGTATGCATCGAAAGTCACCCAAATATCATAGGCCAATGAAAGATGAGAGATGTAATCAAATTTATTTCTACTAAGACCATGGATAATGATGTTCCTTGCCTTAGCATTTGCCTCCACATCTGGTGTATTCATTGCTATGATGTGCTCATCGGCAGGAACAATAAATTGAGTCTTAACTTTTCTCCAGATTGCATAGCCTTAAGCTTGAATGTAAGACTCCATCCTACTATTCTAAAACTGGTAGACCATCGAAGATAGGAGGCTTGGTGGAATACTTGTCAGTTGCCATGGCTCTTAAGACTGGTTAAGATCTTTAAAAAAAGCTAACCAGACTCTGATACAACTTGTAGGACCGGACAGACTACAGAGGGGTGAATGGTGAATTCAAAATTTTCCCAAGTATTCACTCAACCCTTTTTCTTTGATAGCTACAGAGCTATAAAGACAAGAGTTGAAATCCCACAAGAAAACCAAAAAAATTGGACAAACTGAGCAAGAAAAGCAAGGTGGTCAAAATTTGTCGATGTGGTCGAAACTTACAACGTGATCGTAAGTTTCAACACTGTGGTCGATAACTGACAGAGTGATCATAAGTCCGCCTACTCGACAGAAGTACAACTTGGTTGGAAATCGACTAGCGAATAGAAGTCACTAAAGTCGATAACAACTGAGACCAGAAATAACGAGATCGAAAATGGTTGCAGTCAAAACTGATGTAGTCGTAGACCACATGATCGAATGCCAACAAGTGGTCGAACAATCAACATTGTCGTAGCCCATCGGCACCGTGGTCGTAACCAAGGCGGTCGTAAGCCAACGTGTAGTCGAACAACCAACGTGGTCGAAACCAGTCTGCAACCTAGAATATCAGCGTGGTTGAAATTGGTGCGATGTAGTCTGGAACTTGAGCATGCTTGAAACCAACGTAGTCGTAAAGCCGATCGACGTTCCAGACTGGGACCACACCGACTACAACTGCTTCAGTTTAGATTCAACCACAGAAGGTGAAGAAACAACAGATCTGAACAAGGTTGTGCAACAAAAAGGTGCGAAGTGCCCGAAAGACTGAACAAAGTCAAGTACAACGTTCTTTGGTCTAGAACTTGACCATGGTCGAAACCAACGTGATCGTAAAGCCGATCGAGTTCCAGACAGCGAACCGCACTACCGATTGAATCAGTTGAGAAACAAAACTGAAGAACACGCAGCAGTCGAAAGAGTGAATGTGGTCGAAAATAAAAGCGCTATAGTCAGAAACTCGACCATAGTCGAAACTAGACATGGTCATAACCGAATCGGAAGAACTGAGACCGAACAGAGCAGCGCACAACCATAAGATCCAAACTTGACATAACTTTTGATTAAGAAATCATCTGGTCATGAGACTTTGTACACTATAAGATTAGGGACTCACGATGCTACTCTATTCTTTGATTGAAAACTTAGCAAGCAAATAGAAAGCTTTATGAGATTTCACCAACAACGCACAAAACCGAAGTAGAGAGGATGCAAAGACAATAAGACCTTACTCATGGGAATAAAATAGCCAAGATGGCTTTGAGTATGATTCTCCAACACACATCAAGTTAGATCATCAACAAAACAAGCAAGAACATTCTCTCAGATCAAGAAAGGAAAGAGCGAATCAAAGAAACAGAGAGAAAAACAGGCGCTCCATCCCCTTTTATAGGCTCTTGATACCGGGGATAACCCGTTGACCCCTACCTACCACCGGTTTTCTCACACACACTTCTCAAAACAACTTACATCAACCCATTAGTGAATCAACACTTACTCCACCTACACATTCAGCACATACAGGACCTAAACCCCTTAAGCCAACAGAGTGGTTTCACACACCGCCTCTTTTCCTAGTATTGAGCAATTTACCAAAATGCTCCTCTACCGCCTTCCTTGAAGCTTCCCTCTTCCTTGTCATCCAAACTTGCAATCACCTTGCAAGTCTCAGTCATCTTCGGCATCTCCCTAACCATTCTGGACCTCAACACCTCCCTGTGCCTAGTCCTAATCCTTCCACGCCTCACCATGTCCTAGCTCCAAATTTCTACAACCAATACCAACAAATAAAATATCACGCAGCATAGCACAATACACAATAATCATCAATTTGCATAAATAGAATGTATCCCAATGAACAATCTCAGCAAACCAACTGGTCTAATATAACTTATGACTTTTCTGATGCATAAGACAAGAGGTACTCATAGCCCATGAATTCCTACCAGTAGTCTACAACCACTCAACAAATCATTATGACCATCACACAGGTCGCTACGACCATGAAAAAGATGCTACGACCATGTAGCAGTCGCTACGACCATCACTCACAGTGGCTACGACTTTACCAACCTAGTTGCTACGACTTACGACTATCTATCACAGCCAGACAGAGCTACGACTATCAATCACGATCAACAGAAGCTACAACCATCAGGTTGTAAGAACTCCTGCCGACCACCAAGTTGTAAGAACTCCTACCGACCGTCAAGTCGTAAAAATCTCTACCGACCACTAAGTTGTAAAAGCCTCAGCCGACCTCCAAGTCATAAGAGGCATGAGCTCTAGAACTCATAGACAGAGTGCCAACACAAACCTCAAAGACCAAACTCAACATCTACACAAAGTCTAGTCCAAAGGTCAATTACTCATCACAATCATGGAGTGACCTCCATATGGTCTCACAGGTTCCTTCGACATTTGTGGGTGGGAGTTGTTGGAGCTTGTCCTAGTGTGTGCATAATCCATGATTGCCATGCTGGGATGCTGAAGGCCATAAGAAAACATCAGCAAGACCTCGAGGAGCTATTCCCTTGGCCGAATATGAGGAACAAATGGTGTATTCGCCACCTGGAGGCCAACTACTTCAAGCAGTTCCTAAAGCAACCATTGATGGAACTATTCAAGAGGCTAGCTATGCAGAACCAGTAGTGCAAATTTGACTCTCTATGGCCACTGTTGGATGAGCACAGCAGGAAGCACATTGACGAGAGGAACAAGAGACTGCCCATTCCTAGGGTGGCACAACCCAAATGCTTCATACTACTGGTAGAGCCTGAACCTGCTGGTCCGAGATGGAGGACCTCGACGAACATCAAGTGCTTCTCCTATTGGATTAAGGCAAAGCCATTAGAGAAGTGGTTCCTACTGCACGACACGAATGACGCAACGTATGACATAATGACCACTAACCATTCGAAGGTGTACAACTGTGTTCTTAAGGGCCTTCATTCTCTGCCCCTCGTCGCTATCGTGGAAAGAGTTCTTCATAGCACAATCAGCTATTTTAGGGAGATCTATGCAAAATACCACACTTCATGCCTCCAAACCACAAACACCGTACTGCTCAAATATTATAGCTTACTTGCAGGCAAAGACATAGAAGGGTCAGTCACACATGGTGTATGTGATGGGCAATATGAAGCATCGTGTTGATGTGCTCCTCCAGATAGAGTCAGATTTGGGATGGCTCGTTCTCATGTCACCCACGAGATATACCTTGGAGATCATGTGAATAAACCTTGCTGCACATGCAACAAGCCGAAGCTCTTAACAAGCCATACTCTCATATCTTCGCCGCATGCAGGATTGTGCACATGGACCCTTCGAACTTCATGTCTAAGTAATTCTTCATGGAGAGGGTGACACAGGCATGGTGTGGCGAGCTTAGGGGGTTTAGAGTTGTAGGCAACTTCACCACCTTAAATATTGCACAGATGACCTTGATTCCGGATGTTGATATACTGAAGGGTGGGAAGGGTCGTTGTTTGAGTCATTGTATTACCAATGATATGGACGAAGACAAGGCGGGGCATTGGGAAGACACTGCGGGTGCTACAGCCAGGAGAGCCACATAGCCAGATGATGCAAAGCAACTGCTGATGAGTATGCACACTAGCATGGTTTGTGGTACCACTTCTTCAAGTATGCAAAGTGGAACTAAGATTATAAATCATTGGACGTCATCATCTGTACCTTGTTAGTTGCTACATTTGATGTACATAGTACCTTAGTAAATGTATCGTACGTTGAATGTATTATTTATGTAACTTTTGTGCTACTATCCCCTTTTCTTTACTGTTACAAGTAGTGTCCTGCTAGCCTACAACTGTTTCATTTGTTGTTTACAAGTTAAATTTAATCTTGCTTTACATTCCATGTTCTTTTGCATGTAAATGCTAACTTCAAATCATTTTGCAGGTATGGCTCATGACCTTCGCGGATCAGACTGGCCTTTCGGCCTGCTGGATGAGCACGTCGACCGACTGCGTCGCACGTCATGTCGTGTCCTACATCCTGGTGGCACGGACAACATGACTGAGTTGGGGTGATCTTCATGCGGACACCTCGAGTGGGCTAGAGGCTGGACCCATGCTGGACAGATAGGTTTGCATCCCGGCGGCACTGTCTTCTCATCATACATAGCTTGTGTATTGATCTTTTTTTACTTCACAGGCTCAGCGAAGCCGGTCTACTACCTCTTGCCTAGATGGTGTAGGCCACATATAATGACGATCTGCACCAGGTACGGTCAGGGACGACAAAGAGGTCCAGGTCGGGCCGGAGTGGTCATGACGCTTTCCATTCGACCGCTCCCTACTGACAGCTCTAGTGGACCGGTGGCAGTTGAAGATGCATACTTTCCACATCCCATTCGGAGAGATGGCCCCTACTCATAGTTCCGGGTACATATTCAATGCCCTTCCCATTTGGACTGTTGTGCTCTACTTTTTATACTATGGTTTTACTGACTTTTTGCTTCCACTCAGGTCGAGTAGATAGACCCAGTTGCCGATAGGTACCAGGTGTCGCAGCACCTAGAGGCCTACATGTTGTGGCTGTTTGGTTGAGTGCTGTTCAGCAGCAGCCACGGCAACATCGTTGACGCGCACCTCATCACTTACATTAGGCCCATTGTCGACGGGGAGGCCCCCCAGATCAGCTAGGGTTCGACCGCACTTGCTGCGACCTATCGGGGATTGTGCGATGCATGCCATAGGATGAGGTTGAACTCAGTCTTCATAGGGTGTCTGCTCCACTACAGCTGTGGTCGTTCGAGCACTTTTGCCTTAGATGACCCGTATGTAGGGACCCAGATTTTACAATCCGGATTCCTCTGTGATTCCACCGCACTATTCCCTGGATCAGTAGATAGTGCTCACAGATTACAGTTCTGAATATCAAAGTACATATCATGCGGAAGCGTAAATATAATAGTAGACTTACTCATGGGCCGATTAGGCCGAAATCATTAAATTGCAGCAGTGGAAGAACGAAACACACAGGTGGGACCTTCAGGACATGCCCACAGGCAGCCAACTGGAAGTTCACAACCTAGCCCTTGACAACTTCATATTCTCTGCCATCATGTCCAATCGTGTTGCTGAGGCGTAGTGATCTGATTCCTGATTCTTGATTTATTGTGAAAGCGAGTGTGAGCACAAACCACCGTGCTCCGTGAGCCAATACACAGGATGCAAATAAATAGCATGCATGGCTATCAAAGGAGAGGCTCGGGTTTACTTTATTTGCCAGAAATTGCTTTTAATAGCATTATTATTACTTAAACATAGTATTATTGCTGCTACCTAAACTCCACACAGCGATTGCCATAATTGACTTATCCACCGAAGATACACTTTCTTTATTGGGTTGCTGTCTAGACTCCAAACAGCGAGTATCATCATCTACTTAATCCACCAAACACATATTTTCTATATTGAGTGCTGTCTAAAACTCCAAACAGCGATTGACATCATTTAATTTTGAATCCACCAATATCTTTTGTATTCTGAATTCCTAATAATCCAATCTTGTAATTGCTATTCATCAACTCTTCACTTCTAAATTCTAATGATTCTCTAACATAATTACTTTCAAATCCACCGATATCATTTATATCAGGATTTTCCAACAATCCAATCCTTTCGGTTATTGATTCAGAACCATAATTTGATCTTCTAGTAATCAATCCTATTTTCCATTACCCCTCTAACTAATTCTCTAGTATACATCCACCAAGAACATTATTGATCAAGTTTATACTCCAATTATCATATCTCCAAACTCCCAAAAATTCAATTGACTGATCTAGTAATCGATCAAATCCTATTAATCCCATTATCGCCAATACCTCCCAAGAATTTATAATAGTTATCAGTGTCGTAATCCAGCAAATACCTTTGCACTCCCTAATTCTCCTAAAATCATTCAAATCATCTATCTAGCATATCTATTCATTTAGACTCTGCTAACTTATTTCTCTCAGAATCCACACTATCGTTTCCTTTTTATGATCGACATAAATCCACCGACAACTTTATGTGTTTACCACAAACATCCATCTTCTTTTCTTACGACTCTATTTATTCTTCCTGACATTTTATTTTGTGAGAAGTATTGTCATTATTTAAAAATATAATACATAAAAATTTCCTGAGACCTAGCAGTTTTCACCAAACACATAGTGTGTAAGAGAATGCAATAATAATAGCGATCCAGATTCCATCCACCGTTACATGGTCTCTGCACCATATGCTAGACCTTCAGCGTTATAGCCGCTTACATTATCACTGGGACGACACCCAGGGCAACACAAATCAGGGCTTTTCACCGCCCTTCCACTTTTCCATTCCCACCCACAAAGTTTTTGAAATATAACTACATCTGGTTAAGTTCCCATGTCCGCCCTTGACCGTGGGCACAGCTATTCGAATAGTTTTGACTCTGCAGAGTTTGCACACTTTACCCACAAGAGACAGTTCACTCGTTGCCCCGCATGATTCCTTAGTCGTGCGTTTGAGCAGACCATCACAGTAACCGTTCAAAGTACCTCGCCCCTTCCATCATTTCACCCTATGGGTCGCTCCCACTTGCGGTGGGTCCCATACGTTGTGTGGGATGTTCTCCTTCTGAACGTCTAGCAGCTGGCTACCCCCCACTGCTAGACCGCCACAACAGAACTTCACCCTCTGCGAGTGTCCCATTCAAGCCGTCACACAGACAGCCGCTTGCACTACCTCACCACCTCCTCCTGTGAGGATGACTTTTAGGGTCCGGTAAATCTACTAAGCCAAGTTGTACTTTACAGACTTGTGGTTGTACTGTTTTACACAGGAGGTCATGACAAGATTCAGTCCTTAGTGGTATCTAGGCGGTTCTACCACTACCCACTTTGTGCTTCCACTGCACCACACACACACCCTCGAACCATCCGCCCAGATATTTAAGCAAGTTGGGGTTTTTGGGAACATAAAATAATCATACCAACATATACTAGTCATTACCACCATGACTTTCCAAACTAGTTTCTCATGATTAAAAATGATAATGATGCTTGGGGCATTTTAGCACCCCCGATTATCTAAACAATACTAAGCATGGCGTATAATTACGGATTTATTTTCAAAAGCTACCATTATAATTTTACTAGGGTGACAAGGTTCACATAATCAAATATTCCAAAGGAGGTGTAATATTAATCAAGTTAATAATGGGCATATACTAGAATCTTAAATTAAACATGTATTTGCATATAAAATAACAGCATGCAATTTGATAATTTAAACCAAAGTAATTTGCAGAAAATGTAGGTTCAACATGATCAAAGTATTGACTCGCGTGGCGCAGTTTACCGCGGTCTTGAGCTCACACAATGCTTTCTCTTGAGCTTCCGGTCTCTATCTTCACTTCGAGCTTAATCTCGCTGGATCCACTGAATCTTCACGACTCGCAATTTCTAATTACGCGACAAACAACTGAATCCAAATGAAGGCAAATAACTCAAAAGATCCAAATAAATCCGAATAAACTCAATTTAGTTTTATTATGAGTTAACGGGTGATTTGTGTGATTTGAGGCAAGGCCGGTGGTAGAATACAAAAACTTGACCTTTTTATTAGTAATCTCTTTTTATTATTTTGGTATTTATCAAGGAAGTTTCATGAGTTAGGTTAGACTTATGAATCAGTGTACGAGGTTAGTTGGGTATCATTTGTCGAGCGTTAATATTCCGGGCATATGTGATATATATAGCGATGTATACAACTTTTAGCCTACCGAGTTAATCTTATAGTCTGGGTATATAGCATTTTGTGGAATGACATTTTATATACCTTTAGTTATTACTAGGCATAATTAAATCCATTGGTTCGGGTCCTAGCTTGCTATATTTAATCATGCTCAACAACCTTAAGGTTAAGATTTAATTAATGGCACATTTCCATTTTGTCTATACTTTGGTTATTGCTAGGCTTAACTGTAGATTTTAACTTAAAATTGTTTATCTGAGCAAAACTTGCTTTACAGGGTCACCTTTCAGTATTTGCTATTTAGAAAAATTTTCTACTAAGGTTTATTTCATGGTGGTCTAACAAATGTCAGGGCATATATGTTTATCTTATAAGCAAAAGTAAGCTTTATTGTATGTGGATATTTAACCAAAGTCACTAGATCTTATTACCTAACTATGACTTCAATCAACTATTTAGGCTATATTAGTTATTCATATAATAAGTAATCAGATATTAATTATTGAGTAACCTTATTTTACCTCCTAATTAAATTTACTACATTTCCTATATTATTCTCAAATTGTCCATAATTTTCATCACAATTTCATATAAGCTCTAATATTTCTGGTTTTAGTTCCATTGGATAGATCTTGAATTTAGATGAATTTAGAAATTTGTCTCATTCAATTTGGAGTTAAAATAAATAAGTTATGCCCATTTAGAAATTCTCAGCTTAATTAAATCCAAAAATTCTTAAAATCTTGACATGTGGGTCCCACACTATGTATTTTTAATTCATTCTTTTTATTTTTATTTTCCTGGTGTTGTACCTATGACAGGTGGGCCCGGATGTTATTTTAATATTTGGGTCATGGCCCACACGTCAGTGGGAACATCTGATGTTTATCCATTATTAGCACTTATGAAGGTCATTAATTGCTAATTACTTGTCATTAACTAAATGTGTCACTGACAGGTGGGACCCTGCTGTCAGTGGGCCGCTCGGGCTAGCAGCCACTGACAGGTGGAGCCCACCCGAACCAACCGAAAAATGAAATAACTCGACCTCGGCGCGCTGTGGAGCCGGGGGCTCGAACACGCGCGGCCGAGGGAGTCGGGGGGATAGAGAGTTAGCGCTGCTAGCCAGGGGAGCGCTCGGGTGTTGCTTACCCATGTAGGGTGCGTATACCTTTTGAGCCAACCTGCAGCGGGGGTCGAGCAGAGGTGGTCAGGGGCAGTGGTGCCGACGGCGAATGGCGGTCGGAGTGGCGCGGGAGAACGCAAAAATGCGTTGCCCGCGAGCTGGTGAGTCGAGTGGGGGTGTCGGCGGGACTCAGGATCACGGTGGCAGGCCGGCGGCGTGCGGCGGCGGGCTTGGTGGGGGCTCGACGCCGGCGAGCTACGGGCATGGTGGAGTTCGATGGAGGGTGGGACGAGTTCGCCTGGCGCCGAGGAAGGTTCGGGTGTAAGGAATTGGGCTAGCTTGGCGCGAATCTCCGACGAGCTTGAGGGAGAGTGCGCAAGGCGTGGGGAGATCCGTGGGACCTGGGGGGTTCCTATAGGCGGCGGAAAGGGGGCCGACAACGGGCGCCTGCCCGAGCAGTCATGTCGGGCGGCGGTGATGGCAGGCGGCAGGGGCTGCAGCGGGAATCCCACGCGTGACTACTCCATGCCACTGGTGCGCGCTGGCCGCGGGATCATGTCGCACGGCTTTTGACCGAGCGGAGAGGAGGAGGGGGGTCCGGGCGCACGGGGAGGAGGAAAGGGGGGTCCAGGCGCGCAGAGAAAGGAGAGAGGAAGGGAGGCGGGGAAAAAGAAAGAAAGAAGAAGGGTGCAGGCGTGCCGCGCGGGGGTGGTCTGGCCCAGCGGCCAGTGGGAGAAAAGGAGGAAGAAGAAAGAAAAGAATAGAGGGGGGCGGCCCGCACGACAGATGTATGGGGAGAGGTGGCCCACGGTCAGAGAAAGAAAGAAATGTGAGGGAAAGAGAAAAAGAAGGAAGGGAGAGAGAGAGGAAAGGGCTGGGCCCACATGGAAGTGTCAGGGTTTGGTAAATGATAAAATGTTTAAGCTTGGCTTTGGGATTTCAAATTTCTAATTTAAATTTTTGTTTCATATTTATGATTACTGACTTTTGCATGACCTTTAGAATTTAAGCTTCAATTTTTTCAACTATTAAATGAGAGTTTCTATTATCATTATTATTTAGGTTATAGGTGTACATGTATATATGTATAGGTGTTTGTATTTTAGTCAATCACTTTTATTGCTATTTATGTCATTATTTCCGAGATGGGACTTTATATTTTAGTTCTAATTTCTCCCTCCTTATGCTGGCTCATCTTTTAGATTTTGAATTTAAAGTTATAGATTTCTTTTTCTTCCATATTTTCTTTATGGTTTATTAATGCCTTTTTGGAACCTTATCCAAAATTCGGGAAAAACTCCAAAAAAAATTCAAACTAAAAAAGAATGCCTAGCAAAAATAACTTAAGAGCTTCATATTTTCAAATTTGAAATTTCAGGACGTTACACCGTATTAGAGGACACAACTCACTACGGGGTAGAGATGTACCACGGTGGCGCGATGGACTGGTCGATTGTGGGCTCTCTTTGGTGCCATAGACGGGTATGTACTATCTCTTGAAATTAATTTCTTCATATTATGGATCCTCCTATCTAACAGCTAGTGTTCCTTGTAGGTACAGTTTGCACACATGCAGGTCACACGCATGTATGAGCCATTTGTGGAGCAGTTCAACTACCTCACGGCTAACAACGTGCGCTAGGACCCTACTCCCCTGAGGTGTTGGAGGCCTGTGCTCTTGACAGGCTGTCCTCGCTGTGTTGACGCAACCAGGCTTACTGGATGATGTGAAAGAAGCTCGTGCTCGATGTCTTCATCGAGGACTACGCGAAGAAGCTCGTGTTCGATGTCTTCATCGAGGACTGCGTGGTGCATCATGTGATGCACCAGTTCATCCTACGCTAGGTGATTCAAGTACCAGTTGAGCGGCCTAAGCCCGACAACATCCACACATGAGTTAGCAGCATAGATGTCCCATTTTTTACTGCCATCTCATTGCCACAACTTCTAACTACATGTTACATCTTGCAGACACACTAGGAAGGGAGTCCGCTGGGGCAGAGAGTGGATGACAAAGATGGACGCATGGCTAGGCCAGTGGGAGGGTGCACTGTATGACTGTGTGCAGGAGGCCACTCCCTATGACCACAACATGTACAACGAGTACCTTCATTGGTACTCTCCTCGCACATGTACCAGGCTGGTACTTGCTGTAGACCAGCCCACAACACACGTCCCAGCACCGACTGACACATACACTATGCACTTCATGTAGAACATGCACGCCATGGTACATTACATCGTATTTCAAAAACTTTGCTTCTAGCAACCCCACTTAACTGTGTTTTCCTTGCAGGTGGACCTTGGTGCTGCGATTAAGAGGGAGTCTAACTCCATGCTGCAGATGATCGTCGACGGTGCGGAGGTCACACATGAGGAGATGGTCCAGGCTTTTCGTCGTGGGCAAGTTTGAAATACACATGTCGTCAGCCTATTTGTCATGTATGTCCACCGGCGCCATGCCATTCGGTAGCACACCTGTTGGGAAGGTCAGCGTGGCCACATTCGGCACACCCTGATGACACCGGAGGGTTGGCCAGGGCCGTCTGACACTGTCGTGGCCTGGGGTCAGCCTCAGCATAGCCCCATACACTGCTAGTGCCACAGTACCTATGTCCTCTCCACTCCTCTAGCTTCCCCACGCTAGGCACATACAATGTTTCGTACTTTGCTCTAGATGGCTTTGCACACACCATGATGCTAGCCAAGGGTATGTCGCATCTCTGTTTATTTCCTTGCATCGCTTTACTTGATAAAATAACGATATTTGCACTGAAAGTCTTACGCCCACTGAGGGATTTGGGGCCTCCCTAGGCTGTGGACATGGATGACTACTTTACGGACATGGACACGGTGTCTCTCCTGCACCCTCTGAGGTTCTCTCTGGGTCACAACTCAGGGGTGCACTAGTATCCACACAGCTGCCAGTGTTGTCCATCCCTTCGACTTTGGGAGCTCGTCAGACCAAGGCTCCTAACTGTCTTTCCTTATCGGGGTTGAGGCCCCAACACCCGGTGCTGAGGAGGACGCCTAGGCAGGGCCGTACCAGAAGACACGGAGCTAGAGTGGGCCATGGTGATGAGGGAGGGGTGCTGAGGGTGCTGTTGTGGGACCTAGTACAAGTCGTCCGCCTGCGCTAGCTTTACTTTTGTTATTTCTATAATATTTAAATTTCGTATTTACTATGTGATGTCTTTAATACTGTTGCATTCTTAGTTGTACTAAGTTGTATGATGTACGTTTGTTCAATGCATATCGATGCCTCTAACTTAATGCACACAATGCGGTGCTACAAACGTCCACTCAATAAATGGCAACCGCAATAATGCATCCACCATTTAGTTACATGCTTTAGGATATTGAACATAATCGCATACAACTGGGGAGAGTACCGTGGTACATCCTTCTCTGGGCATGGCTACTGATAGAAGATGCCTAGCGCTACCCACATGGAGTGTTGCAGAGGGGGCACCTCGGATGTGGCTGACCATCATTGTAGTGGCATGCACATATACAACTAGGGTTCATGCAGCTGCATGTGGGATCATAGAAATTTCGTATGTTGACGACCTCCTCGTTGCCCCTCTTGCGTTGCATCTATTGGAATGTCATCATTGTACTCATTGAGATTGTCAATCCACATCACCAACTCTAAGATTCAGTTCCACAATGTATCCATATACATCACAACATGGCGTTCATGGGGAGGATCGATCCAGCGGATAAAGTTGCATTTCACCATCTGCTGGAAAGGAGGGTTAACATTGAAGCTCTATTAGCAATAACAAAAAATAAACTATTGGCTAACTATACCCCATAGTGTGGGCATTAGAAGAAATATCATCCACCTTCGAACTGGCCGTCCAAGACCTGCATGACCGTGTCCTCCCTGTGTCTGCATTGCATCCATAATAGTTGAGCACGCTTGTTTGGCATCAAGCGGTAGTTATGGCCGAAATCCTCCCTCATTTTGAGGGGAAGCTCTTGCTTCGGTGACCATGGTTGAGTAGGCCCCCACCATCTACCATGGTAAGTTACTATAGGATGGAGAAGGTTCTTCTTCCTACGGTTGGCAAGGTCGAGTGCTCCTACTTTCAAGGGGCGGGGCATGTATTTTATAGCCCGAGGGGGAGGCAGTGTGCTTTCGCACACAGTGGGTCATATTTTAGCTTACAGAGCAACCACGTCGCCTCCATCATTAGAGCGGGATGTTGCCTCCCTCTCCAAACAAGGCAGCTTTCCACACCGACGTGACCTAATGAGGCAGCTTTTCACAGCGACGTGACCCAACAACCAGTTTTGCACAGCTTGTGACTTGACCAATCATCTTTGTGCTACAACATGACCCAATGAGTCAGCTTCGCGCATGACGTGAGACGTGACCCAACGAGCTAGTTTTGCATAGGATGTGACCCAATGAGCTAGCTTTGCGCTAGACGTGACCCAAAGAGGTAGCTTTGTACTACGATGTGACCTAACAATGTAGCTTTGTGGAGCAACGCGATGCAAGGCTGTAGTACGGTTCCTTACCAGGCTCGGTGCATCGCGGATGCCAATTTTGCTTCAACTGAATCACGCTCCAGCCATGTCTACTGATCTACATCACTACTTAAGTGCTACCCCAACCAGTGTGATGAGATCCATAGGCTCGCAAGAGCTACTGTAGCCCACGACGAACAAAGGGAATGTGCCAGAAGGACACCTCCCCGCAACGACGCCCCCCGTAGAAGCAACCCCTACCTCAACATTCCAACCAAGCACTCGCCACAAGAACTGCCCGAGGGGGATGCTGCCCCTCTATTGTTGCAAGGATATATACAAGTTCTTCAAGTCAAAATAGTGGCTCAGCCTCAGTATGCACTACTGAGGTTGCGCAAATTACACATGGGAGTATCCCAATAGCCATTGGGACACGAGCTTCTACCAACAATCGGTAAGGACTTGCTACAACTTATTCCCATAACATTTCTCTCGACAACTGCACACTAACATCCTCCCGTTTACCCATAGTCTCTAGATCCGCTATGTGCCTACCGCAATTGGATTGACTAAGAGATCCACTTGCATGACCAGTGGTGTCTTGACTGTGAAAAGTGAGATGCCAAGACCCACTGCGAGAGAATGGAGGAGCGCCACCACGACAAATAGTGTAATGACCATATCCGGTAGGAAACACAGTCTCATCTCAAGGCATGCAAGCGTAGGGAGTGCGAGGCTCACAAGGAAGAGCGCGAGAGAAAGCCCAAACTAGCGGCCAAGGCGAGGATGACGGGCAAGGAGTACAACGTCGAGCTTGCAAGGAAGGGTAAATGGCCACGATCCACGCAATAGTTCAAGGCATTCCGTAGCAACCCCCTGCTGGCCATATTGTTCCTTTATGCACATACATGTATTTTGGCATTAGTCTGATGCTTCTGTCATAGTGTACCATAGTGGTATCAATTTTTACTTAAGCAATTACTGGAAGCACTATGCCATGTAACCACATCGTATACACGTCGGTTCAGGGACTTCAGTGTATTACAGGTTCCTTGTCTCCCAACTTATCTTTGCTCGGAATATTTCATCACTCTTATACCTTCTGGTGTATTCACACTGTACAACATGATTTGTATGCATTGTATTTTTCATCCAAAAATTCCAAACCATGACAATGAAATTGATACTCAAACTTACTATATTTATTTACAAATTAAGACCACAAACGCTAACTTCTTTGCTATATGACATACAATGGACTACCTAAAATATTCTAAACTATCATATAGCTCTACTTTATAGTCTAACAACACCATCAACAGACGTCGTCTAGTTCACATCTGAATAAAAAATAGATTATTTACTCTGGACTGCAGTTGCCGAACCATTAAGCAACAGGAGGTGCTGTCACCGAACGGTTGGGTGACAGCACCTGTTGTCTGACCGTTGGGTGACTACAGCCCTGTCATCCAATGGTGGAGCTACCGCCTACATGTCGCTCGGCTGTTGGGCGATAGGGTCCAATCGCCCAACGGCTAGGCTACAGGGTGTTACTTTTGTAAAAAATAAAAACATTGTTAGTGTGGGTGATGGTCAACGACGGCCCAGTACCGGTGGCGCTACCAGAAGTCAAGAGGGAGGCAATAGATGGTACGGGAGAGGAGGGAAGGGAAGGAGACGTAGCGGCGACAGCTCATCGGCACCGGGGCAGCGCGGGCAAGGCTATGGGGGGCGGCACGGTGTTGGCTGGGCTTAGTGGCTGTATGGGTATGGAGTTGAGGAGGAAGGATTAGGGTTAGGTTGGGAGAGATATTTATGTCGGAAGGATTAGAAAATTAGAGTTACAAAGAGTTTATAATATGGTTTTTTGTAGTAGTGTTTACTGAACATATTCTAGGATGAAAAAGTAAAAAAGAGAACGGAGGGAGCGGAATCTAAGGAATTTGCAGAGATAACTCATCACAGTTGCTTATTATTGGTACCTTCTATTTTGTCTTTCGTCTCTGTCAACAGAAGGATTGGGATAATGTTTCTGTATCATTCTTGTCACATAGTTTATTTTAGGTGTACACGGTCTTTAAAGGTTGCACTTATGAAGCTAAAATGCCAACTAAGAACTCACCTGATGTAAGGCACCTAATTTGAGGGCCTCCTATATATGAGGCGAAAATTAAAACGAGACAAGCAACAGAATGGAGGCGAAGTGCAACAACATGCAGCCACGCCACCGCGATTTATTAATATGCTACGCTTTTAGTTGTCAAATATCTCAGCAGGGGACTTAATGCGTGTGCCTAGACAGTTAATAATCGCAATCACCAATCAACATTGGTAGGGAGATCGCTGGTGCAGAAGAAACGTGAGCGTCTTTCTTAAGGCGTCGATCACCAATTGCATGCCTCTGTGTTCCGCTTTTGATGTATATATCCATGTAGCTTTAACTGTACTAGCATCATACAGACTCCATATTTGTGTACCTCATTAATTAATATTAAGCACCCGTACAATCTCAAAAATACCAAAGTTTAAAAAAGTAGTAATACCTTTTATTGTTAACTCAGCCGGTAGAAATAATAAGCAAAAACTATCTGATCTAACACTTCTATAAAATAGTGGAAAACCATATATTTTAATGTTGTTGAGGGCTTTATTAGAGGATTTTTTTTCACAGTATATTATACTAGTAGTAGAAAGATAGCAGTAGAAATAACATCTGACTGTTGATTTGTGAGGGTATTATAGACTTTTGTTTTTCAACCTTGCACGTCGAGCTGTAGCCCAGTGAGGTGTAGTCGGAGAAGGTGCGCCTGTAGTTCACGTTGTCACCGAGCCTGCTCATGGCGTCCAGCGACGCGCTGGGGTTGAGCATGCACCATGCGCTAGGGTGGTACTAGATGCCCCGTGCCGCCACAAGCGCCATGTTCCGGCCTTGCTCGGACAGGTCCATGACACACTTGGGCTACCCGTCGTAGCTCACGATGCCCCAATGCCGCTCGAAGTTGCTCGGTGCCACGCTCTTGGCGTCCTCGTTGATGATGTTGAACAGGTACACATTCACGTATTGGTTCGGCCATAGCAGTGTGCCGTCGCTGGCCGCCAGCTTCCACAGCAACCTGGTGTAGAACCGCTGTGCATAGACCACCTTGGCATGCTTGTCGCCATCAGTTGGCCAGCCAACGTCACTGACAACGATCAACAGGCCGCTGACACCGGCGGCCTTGAGTGCCAACATGAGCGTGTCGAAGTTGGTGTCAAACGCGTTGGTGTACTGGACGCCGTTGTTCACGATGGGGCTACTTGTGCCGTCGAAGAAGATGTAGGCGACTCCTTTACAATTTTACCCCTTTCGAGATAGATTCTACTGCTAGTAGTGTGGATAGTAATATATCTAAATCTTAACTAATTTGAATCATTGGATCACAAAGATTAGATGACTCATATTCATTTTACGTAATGTAAAAGAGCTCTTATTAGAAACTACTCAATGCTTAATTACTTTGTTACGCCAAACAAATGTTGTGTTCGACATTGTCATGGTGGCACAATGTATATTGAAAACCAGCTTAAATCTTTACTACTTAAAGAGAAGGAAGTGGTGATGATGCTCATAATAACTCACCCCCTCCACTCCACCTTCCACCTCCCTTGAAAATCTCTAACAAAAGACAAAAAAAACATCTCCCAATAGATAATTTTTACCTCCCTAAAAAATCTCTAACAAAAAAAAAGAAAAACCATCACCCAACAAACAAAATAACATTAAAAAAAACTTCCAACGTGGGTCACAATGAAACTTGAGTGGGCTCAGCGATGGAGCTAAGAGTGTGGTGTAGACCAAGCACGATAGTAGAGACAGAACGCCAGTTTTGTCAGAGCCAACTGACACAAAAGCGGAACCAAGGGCATGGAGTAGACCGATCTCGATAACATCAACTCAACATGTTGCGGTAGGATTAGGTATATATTTGGTCCCTCAACTCTTGCACTCGTTTAGTTTTTATCCCTAATTTGCAAAACCGGTTGGAACACATCCTCCAAATGTCAAAACCATGCAAATTACGTCCCTTAGAAGTATCTGAAGCAATGCGCGTAGGCTACGATAGCAGAAAACAAAACTTTTTCTACCGCGCACACCAGGATAACATGCTTAACGATGGATCATGGATCATTACCACTAGACGCGCAGCGCAGCGGAAGAAGACTTGGAGAAGCCGATCCAACCACGCGCGTCGAGGTAGTAGTGGAAGTAGCCGATCGTCCCGAATGGATCATCTCCTCCATGCGATCAACCACACCACGAGCAGAACCAATCTGTAGGTTATTGATGCTGATCAACGCCGCAATGAGCAGCGCCTCCACCGGTATCCACACGTCCGGGGCTGGAACGCCGATCGCGAGTATACCAGCACTCGCGAGCGGCTAGGGTTTGGCTCGGGAGGTGGCGGCTAGGGTTTGGCTCGGGATTAACAGAAGCATGCACCCCTCAGCCCCTCGCCTCCATATATATAGACCTCCTCACTTGGGCCTCGTGGACTGAGGCCCAATAGGAGTCTATCCGGATCTCTATCCGAATTGAGCCCACATCCGAATCACATTCGAATTACTGTTCCAACCCGTTAAGTGTGCGACCCTGTAGGTTCACGTATACTTGGTCGCGACCCGGAAACGCCTTTCCGGTCACCCTGTTAATAGCGGCCTCTAGTAAGACATATTAACCCCAAAGTATACGTAAAGATCATATCGGCTGAACCTGTAATGTTCTCATGTACGAATCCCTTTGCCTCATGATATAGATTGAGCTCAAGGCAAGACCTGTGTCATCCTCTTAATAGCTCAATCACTCTCTCGATTCCGTGATGGATTATAAACTTGTGATTGACTCCTCAATCACCTTGGCATGGCCATGCACTTTCATAATCTATTACATCGAGGGGCCCAGAGATATCTCTCCCATAAGGAGGGGCAAATTCTATCTTGATCATTCACATCCCACTACATGTTTCATGGCAAACCCGAAGACTACTTTTATGACTACCCAGTTACGGAGTAGTGTTTAGTAGTCCCAAAATAAGCTACTACGCATGTTGGGAACCATGATGATCTCAAGTCTAAGGATTCTATATAAACACTACTTGAGACCAACTGATGACACATGGAATCTCTGCAGTGTCTCATGGCGGATCTATCCAACATATGTTCACTAACACATGTCCATATTATTGATTTGGTATCACCATACCATGATCCATGAGACATGATCATCAATCAATACATATGCTGATCTTTGAATCATATTTGTTCCTCATATGATATATGATCAGGGATCATTTAGAAATAGCAACATTTTAGCATTAAGAGTCTCATGAATAAGTCACATACTCATTGATCAATAATGATAATGTCTATTTCAAGGAACAAAGCAATGTATCATAAACATAGTATGTGATATATTCAACATCTCCATGTTGCCTCTAGGGCATATCACCAACAGTCTCCCACTTGCACTAGAGTTAACCATGTAGGTATCTAATACCCATTGCCCTAGTGTGAGCCTCATGCTTTGGCTGGGGAAGCAGCTTTGTCAACGGATCTGCAGTGTTCAAATCCGTTTGTACTTTGCATATCTTCACATCAACTCTCTCCACTATCTCGCGGATGAGATGAAATCGCCGTAGAATGTGCTTGGACTTCTGGTGCGATCTAGGCTCCTTGGCTTGCGCAATGGCCCCACTATTGTCACAGTAGAGGTCCATTGGGCTGGAGGCACTAGCCATCACACCAAGCTCAGAAACAAATTTCTTGATCCAAACAGCCTCTTTAGCAGCTTCAGAAGCTGCTATGTACTCGGCTTCTGTTGTAGAATCAGCAACCGTCTCCTGCTTGGAACTCTTCCAGCTCACCGCACCGCCATTCAGGCAGAACACAAATCCAAATTGCGATCTGAAATCGTCTTTGTCAGTTTGGAAGCTAGCATCGGTGTAACCATTTACAACGAGCTCTTCCTCACCCCCATAGACAAGGAACACATCTTTAGTTCTTCTCAAGTACTTCAAGATGTTCTTTACGGCAATCCAGTGGCCTTCACCTGGATCTGACTGGTATCTACTCGTAGCACTTAAAGCATACGAGACATCTGGACGTGTACAAAGCATGGCATACATAATGGACCCAATAGCCGAAGCATATGGAATCGCATTCATTTTATCCCGCTCATCAGGTGTACTAGGACATTGATTCTTGCTAAGATTTATACCATGTGACATAGGTAGAAAGCCTTTCTTGGAATCCTGCATGTTGAACCTTTTCAACACCTTGTCAATGTACGTATCTTGGCTTAATCCAATCAGCCTTTTTGATCTATCCCTATAGATCTTGATGCCCAGAATATATGCCGCCTCTCCTAAGTCTTTCATAGAGAAACTATTTTTCAATGAAGATTTAACAGATTCGAGCATAGGAATGTCATTTCCGATCAGTAATATGTCATCCACATATAAGACCAGAAATACGAGTGCGCTCCCACTAGCCTTTTTGTAAACACAAGGCTCTTCTTCGTTCTTGATGAAACCAAACCCTTTGATTACTTCATCAAAACGAATGTTCCAACTCCGAGATGCCTGCTTTAATCCATAAATGGATCTTTGCAGCCTGCATATCTTTCCAACTGATTGCGGATCGACAAAACCCGTGGGCTGTGCCATGTACACATCCTCACTCAGATTTCCATTAAGGAAAGCTGTTTTGACATCCATTTGCCATATTTCATAGTCGAAATATGCAGCAATCGCTAGAATGATCCGAATAGACTTTAGCATTGCGACGGGCGAAAAAGTTTCATCATAATCAACACCTTGAATTTGTTTGAAACCTTTGGCCACCAATCGCGCTTTATAGATGTGAACATTTCCATCTATGTCTATCTTTTTCTTGAAAACCCATTTGCACTCAATGGTTTTAACACCATCAGGTGGATCAACCAAGTTCCAAACTTGATTACTGTGCATGGATTCAATTTCGGATCTCATGGCTTCAAGCCATTTCTCAGAGTCTGGTCCCACCATCGCTTCTTCATAGGTCTTAGGCTCATCGTTGTCTAACAACAATATGTCCCGTTGTTGAGTAGTCAAGAACATGTACCTCTCAGGTGCACGACGTGACCTCTCTGACCTACGTGGTGCCGGTGTGTCCACAACAGGTTCTTCAACAGTTTGTTCATCCTGTTGTGGTTCTGTAGGAGCTGAAATGTTTTCAGGTGTTTCCCGAATTTCTTCAAGTTGCACCATGCTCCCACTATCCCTTCTTGAGAGAAACTCTTTCTCTAAGAAGACACCATGCCGGGCGACAAACACTTTGCCTTCTCCTTGATTATAGAAGTAATATCCTTTTGTTTCCTTAGGATACCCGATAAAGAAGCATTTATCAGATTTAGGACTGAGCTTATCAGATTGTAAACGTTTTACATAAGCCTCACATCCCCAAATCTTAAGAATAGACAAGCTAGGACGTTGTCCTGTCCACATCTCATATGGTGTCTTTTCTACTGATTTTGATGGAACCCTGTTTAGTGTGAAAGCGGCTGTTTCAAGAGCGTACCCCCAAAAAGACAACGGAAGATCACTTTGGCTCATCATGGAGCGCACCATATCTAATAAGGTGCGATTTCTCCGTTCAGATACCCCATTCCATTGAGGTGTTCCTGGCGGAGTCAATTGTGGAACAATTCCACAATCCTTCAGATGATTGCCAAACTCATGGCTCAAATACTCGCCTCCACGATCAGATCGTAGAAACTTGATTGTCTTGCCTAAATGATTTTGCACTTCATTTTGGAATTCTTTGAACTTTTCAAAGGATTCAGACTTATGCTTCATCAGGTAGATATACCCATATCTACTAAAGTCATCAGTAAAAGTTATGAAGTACTGAAAACCCCCTCTGGCTATTGAGCTCATTGGTCCACATACATCAGAATGTACGAGTGCCAATAAGTCACTTGCCCGTTCACCTTGACCGGTGAAAGGTGCCTTTGTCATCTTGCCAAGTAAACAAGATTCGCATGTCTCAAATGATTCAAAATCAAATGAGTGCAGAATACCATCTCTATGGAGCTTCTCCATGCGTTTCTCATTTATGTGACCTAAGCGACAGTGCCAAATAAACGTGGGATTCAAATCATTCGAAGGTTGCCTCTTTGCATTAATGTTATAGACCGGTGACTCTTCAAGAGTAAGAACATATAACCTATTCACCAATGGAGTATGACAATAGAACATATCTTTGAAATAAAGAGAACAACCATTGTTCACAGATCTAAAGTCATAACCTTCTGCTTGCAAACATGAAGCAGAAATAATGTTCTTCGAAAGAGATGGAACACAATAACAATTATTCAATTCCAAAACTAATCCTGAAGGTAAAGACAATGGCATGGTGCCAACAGCCACCGCAGCAACTTTTGCTCCATTGCCAACGCGAAGATCCACTTCGCTCCTCCTCAAACTTCTACTTCTTCTTAGCCCCTGCAACGATTTGCAAATGTGAGCAACCGATCCGGTATCAAATACCCAAGAATCAGTAGATGAAGTAGCAAGATTGATTTCTATAACATTTATACCTGGAGTGGAAGTCGTACTTCCCTTCTTCTTCTCAAGATCCTCCAAGTACTTTGGGCAGTTCCTTTTCCAATGTCCTGATTGCTTACAGTAGTAACAATCTGCATTAGGAGCAGCGCCCTTCTTGACTTGCTTGGCCTTAGAACTGCTCATGATCTCATCGGGAGCTAACTTTCTTTTGACCGCGCCTTTCTTGACATTGGGCTTGCCCTTGCCTTTCTGCATCATCATCACATGATTGCTGCTTTTCTTAATGCTTTCCTCGGCAGCTTTTAGCATCCCATGCAACTCAGCCAAGGTCTTGTCCATGTTGTTCATGTGATAGTTCAGTATGAATGGCTCAAAGCTCGAGGGGAGCGACTGGAGAATCACATTAGTAGCCAACTCTTGGCTAAGGGGAAAACCAAGCTTTTCCAGACTCTCAATGTAGCCAATCATCTTAATCACATGAGGGCTGACGGGATTCCCTTCTGCAAGCCTGCACGCAAACAAGGACTTTGAAGTGTTGAACCTCTCAGCCCTTGCTTGGTTCTCAAACGTACCACGCAACCCCACAATGATATTGTAGGTATCTGTGTTCTCATATTGCTTCTGAAGCTCAGAGGACATTGTGGCAAGCATGAGACAGCTCACATCAAGGCAATCATTCGTTTGCTTCTCATAAGCTCTCCGTGCAGCCGCAGTAGCATTATCAGGCAAGTCATCAGGATAAGGAGACTCAAGGACATACTCCTTGAGCTCTTGCTTGAGAACAATTCTCAAGTTGCGATACCAATCCATAAAGTTCGTTCCATTGAGTTTTTCTTTCTCAAGAATAGATCACAAATTAAAAGTACTGGATGCGGCGTTAGCTGACATGATCTACAACACAAGAATATGCAAAGTTTAGCACTATGTTTATGTTCATCTTTTATTAAACTATTTAACAAAAGACTCCCACTATGTGTTTTGCAACAAAACTCCCTCTAAGTTACATAGTGGGTCAAGATCCTCATTTCACTAATTCCTAGTGAGCTTTGGCATCACAGCTAGAAAACTAGTGACATGGGTAAGCAACACCTTGCTAATCACATCCCTATGTGACTCTTGCTTGTTGGGTGACATCAGTATGCCCCGGCCCCAACCTATGCCCCAAGGTCCAAAACTGTTTTGATAACCTTGTTAAGTAAACCAAATGCTTCCGCATATAGATGTCCGACATCTACCCCAAATAATGATGATAACCGATGGCACTCTACTTTGGTAGACCTACCATGCGGTGATCATTATCTTTTGGTGCAACATATGGAAGGGCATTAACACCTAATTTTTATGAGGGATTCTATCCTACCAAAGCAACATATCACATATATCATTGCATAAGAATAAAACAGATAACAGCACAGATAAACACATTTAACTGTGAAGTAGTATGGCCCAAAAAATGGTGATCTCCATATCCATGTAGGTGTAGACGATCTCCATCCTCCACATCACTCCTTTAGGGCCACCATGCTTGAAAGCTTGTAACCTCAAAAACTAGGCTACTACCTATAATAGCTAGAAATTGAAGATTACAAAGATAGATTCAAGCATTAAGGTCGACACGCAGGTCGTTAAATACAATATAGACAGCTAACAATAGCTGAAATAATCATGACACGCAGGCCATGAACGAATGTTACATGCATCACATACATCTCATACATTCCAATAAGCTATAGGGCCATACTATTCACATCATTCCCTGCAAAAACAAGTTAGACGTAGAATCGCATTCTACCTAACGATGTGAACCCATGACGCTATACAAGGGGGGGTACGCACGGCGGTCCCGCTGGCCGGTCAGCGGGCGGGGGGTCGAGGGGGGAGCCGCCCCCGCGGCTTTCAGGGCAACGCCCTGAAAACCTCACGAAATTCACAGATCCGAGACATTCTCTAGGATGCTAGTTTTTCCACTGGGCCGAAGCCATCAGATCCATAACCTACTAGTATTCGACATAACCACCTTATGCCGATCCGAGACATTCTCTAGGACACTAGTTTTTCCATTGGCCCGAGGCTTCAGATTCATATCCTACTAGTATTCGACATAACCACCTTATGCCGATCCGAGACAATCTCTAGGGCACTAGTAGTGATACAATCTGCGCCTCATCTAACCCCTATTCACCGATTGATCTCATCAACCCGTGCTACCATCGATTCATCACATGAACCGACTGATCTAGACTGTAATAGATCCAATCTACTACAACTGCATATCAACATATGCGCTGATCCAGATCGCAAACTAAGCAAGATGGCTCTGATACCACTAAAGGAATGCGCGTAGGCTACGATAGCAGAAAACAAAACTTTTTCTACTACGCACACCAGGATAACATGCTTAAGGATGGATCATGGATCGTTACCACTAGACGCGCAGCGCAGCGGAAGAAGAGTTGGAGAAGCCGATCCAACTATGCGCGTCGAGGTAGTAGTGGAAGTAGCCGATCGTCCCGAACGGATCGTCTCCTCCACGCGATCAACCACACCACGAGCAGATCCAATCTGTAGGTTGTTGATGCTGATCAACGCCACAACGAGCAGCGCCTCCACCGGTATCCACACGTCCGGGGCTGGAACGCCGATCGCGAGTGTACCAGCACTCGCGAGCGGCTAGGGTTTGGCTCGGGAGGTGGTGGCTAGGGTTTGGCTCGGGATTAACAGAAGCATGCACCCCTCAGCCCCTCGCCTCCATATATATAGACCTCCTCACTTGGGCCTCGTGGACCGAGGCCCAATAGGAGTCTATCCGGATCTCTATCCGAATTGAGCCCACATCCGAATCACATTCGAATTAGTGTTCCAACCCGTTAAGTGTGCGACCCTGTAGGTTCACGTATACTTGGTCGCGACCCGGAAATGCCTTTCCGGGTACCCTGTTAATAGCGGCCTCTAGTAAGACATATTAACCCCAAAGTATACGTAAAGATCATATCGGCTGAACCTGTAATGTTCTCATGTATGAATCCCTTTGCCTCACGATATAGATTGAGCTCAAGGAAAGACCTGTGTCATCCTCTTAATAGCTCAATCACTCTCTCGATTCCGTGATGGATTATAAACTTATGATTGACTCCTCAATCACCTTGGCATGGCCATGCACTTTCATAATCCATTACATCGAGGGGCCCAGAGATATCTCTCCCATAAGGAGGGGCAAATTCTATCTTGATCATTCACATCCCACTACATGTTTCATGGCAAACCCGAAGACTACTTTTATGACTACCCAGTTACGGAGTAGTGTTTAGTAATCTCAAAATAAGCTACTACGCATGTTGGGAACCATGATGATCTCAAGTCTAAGGATTCTATATAAACACTACTTGAGACCAACTGATGACACATGGAATCTCTGCAGTGTCTCATGGCGGGTCTATCCAACATATGTTCACTAACACATGTCCATATTATTGATTTGGTATCACCATACCATGATCCATGAGACATGATCATCAATCAATACATATGCTGATCTTTGAATCATATTTGTTCCTCATATGATATATGATCAGGGATCATTTAGAAATAGCAACATTTTAGCATTAAGAGTCTCATGAATAAGTCACATACTCATTGATCAATAATGATAATGTCTATTTCAAGGAACAAAGCAATGTATCATAAACATAGTATGTGATATATTCAACATCTCCATATTGCCTCTAGGGCATATCACCAACAGTATCTTGGGTGGTTTTTGCCACGTTGGCTGCTACATCCTCATTTTTGTCATGTCATCGACCACATCATCAATTTTACCCTACATGTCAGCTCCTCCTTTTCCTTACACCCTCACGCTCTCTCTCTCCTCTCTCTCTCTCTCTCTCTACAGCATGGCTGCCCTCCATCAACACCCTCTCTTCCCACCGGATTTCCCTTTCTCAATGCGTAGAGGATTGTGCTACTACAACCCACAACATGCTCTTGAGATCTCCACCACTTGCCATGGCAGAAGGGGTTGGTGAGGACAATGTGTACAATAGCGGTGACAGCTGGATCCAACATCTCCCTCACCTTTGGCCACCAAATTTGGAGTCCTCATCGATTCTAGCAATCGGACCCAAAGTCTCGGTTGACTACACACCTCGTGTACTCACGACCACCCTCCAATGTCATGTGCACCAACGACAAGCGACATCGTGTCAGCCAAGCAAGATCAGCGTCACGGTAGCAATTGGCCCATGGGATCGGTGACATAGCGACTATGGATTGCCATTGGAGGTATAGCTGGATTCAATGATAGCCACCCCCTCCTTCACTACCAGCGTCCTTCCCCCTCCTCCTCCAACGTCGGCCCTATCTACTTACACGTCAACACCATTGATTCCCTTCGCCATCGGCTGGTAATGAGGTAGGGTAAGAAGAGGCTGGAGTTGGGAGATAAGTGGAGGAAGAAGGAAGAGAGGAGAGATATATAAAGGAGAGGGGGCCTGAAATGTGGGGTCTGAATACTAATGTGGCAGATGAATTGGCAAAATTGATGATGTAGCGGCCACATCACCCAAAACCATCCACAAAACCAGCCTTGCGATGTGATTTGCACTGGTATTACGAATTGGTGGATGGATTCTACCCTGTTTGCGGATTCTATCCAATTTTACAAATGAAGGACCAAAACTAAACGAGAGCAAAAGTTGAGGGACAAAATATATACTTAATCCATTGGGGTATGATATATTTGTAAATTTTAATCTATGCTAATATAATAAAAAGGAAGAGTTGTATTATTTGCTACATCTTCACAATCTTTATGCACACAGAGCATTCTTGGCCATACGATCGGCTTGATCAAATGGCTAATATTCATCCCATATCCTGCCATCCATAACCAATTATAAACATTGATCTTTGTATTCTGATGGTCTAGCTAGATTCAAACTACATCCTGCTAATATTAAATGTAATAAATTCATCACCAATCCTTAATATTAGTTTTTTTAGACTAAATCCTTAACATTAGTTGGCCTATCCTACAAATAAGCCATAATATAGACAAAAACATCTAGATATGTATTGTTGCATAGTAATATAGTCTGTATAGATAACTTCTAAAAGAAATGGTTTGGTTAATTCCCAGTCACTGATATTTTCTTATCTTTCAGCCACCTAAAATTACACAACACTTAGCTAAAATTGTAGTGCTAAGTAATATATAATTTTAGGAAGGATTTACTTCTATTTTAAGTTCTATTTGCTTCTGTATCTGTAGTGGTTAGCCTAGGTTTGCTTTATTTTTGTCTAAGTTCATTTTTTATCTTTGTATTTTTCTTATAGGTTCACCAAAATTAAATTTGTTTTTTATAGGTTAGAATAATTCTTTGTCTCTGTCTTTGTCCTTCATAACAGAAATTACACAAGACAAAGTGGACGTTGGATCAAGATACAAAGGCTAAAAAATGCAACTGAAACATATAAAATTACAATCACATGTGCATTAATTAGTAGCCCTAAAAGAAATAGACCATTTTGGATGGATTATCATGATGTTGCCTCCAACTAGTAAAGTTGCAGGAGATTGCTATGGTAAAAACATGCCTTACAAGAAGATACAAAACTAACATGCAAATTGAGGGCTTGATTAGCAACCACCGGCTGATTCACTACTCTGTTATGTCAGAAAAATGTAGTTTTGGAGATTGTCACGGTCAGAAAATATATTAACACTACTAAAACTTAGGGTATTAACAACCAAGTAATAACAATGACAACAAAATTTTGGTTGTTAATAATATTTCTGTGTGGCCCCAGAGTAAAATCAGCACTTAACAAATTACTTAACGATGACTCGACTGTCGGTCGCTATATCTTTCTGCCATGTCATCGTTGTTGGACATAGATGCGGATCCCGTCAACGTTTTTCCACATGGCTTGGAGATAAAAGCTTTACTCCTCTTAAAAATCTACTGATAACTTTAGATTAACCCTAACCAATCTACTCCGATTTGCAGTGCCATTCACAAATCCCCTGCGCCGCTGCAATCCAACACCTTCCTTGTGCGTCCTCGCCGACGCCGATGCTGCTCCCCTGTGCCGAGCCCACGGCCATTGCTCCCAGCTACGCCCCTTTCTGCTGCTCCCCTACGCCTTCCCTGCCACCGACAGTCCCGTACCCTTGCGTCACAACTCCAGTCCATGATTTCTTCCTCGTCGTGGGCCAATGGAGTGGCTGCCAGGTTAGTCTACATCCCCAAATTCCCTAATTTCTCTCCCTTTCCAGATTCTCTAATTCCCAAGTGAAACCAATTTTCCATTAATAATATGGGTGTGTATAGGTATCACCCGGATGTTTTATTCCTAACAATCATCCAAATCTCGGACCGTTGGATTAGATATCCAACAGCCTCTTATTTTTGGGGGGAGGGAGATTTTTTTTGGAGGGGAGATTGTTTTTTGGAGGGGCCGGAGAGAATTCGTGACCGTTGGATCTCTAATCCAACGAACATAAATCTGGATGATAGTTAGAAAGAAAACATCGGATGATGTTTATCAATATATAATCGGTACTCATTTTCAATTAAGAGGTATGTAAGTGAAACAAACCCCTTGACTTATGTTGGGTGCTGAATTCCAGATTAGTCCCTGGTTATTAGTATTAGATCTCCTCAGTGAACCAGAACATCACTAGAATGTGGTATGTCACTACTTTGCTCGTTCTTAGTTCTTCTCTTCCCAGTATTATTGATTCACCCCTAGCCATATCGGCAAATTTGAAATTATTCAAAATGTGCCTAACACCTGTGTTGTGCATCCATTCCAAATTAACCATAGTGATATGCATGGTGTCTAAGGTTTGTGGGTCCAGAAGGTTTCACCATTCCAAATTAACCATAGTGATATGGTATATCGCAACAGTTATGCTTATTTTACCTTTCTAAATGTACATAATTGAAAGGTAGCCACCATCTTCCTATTCTTGTTAGATAAGCTTTCAACTAATGGATCATCATGTTGTATTTTTGACATTTTTTAGAGTAAGACAATATTTTTATTTTTGGTCCTGCGGCAAAAGATGAACACAAGCACCAGCACTTGGCTACAAAATAAATTCACTATGTGATGATAAATTGCTAGTTTCAATATTTGGTGCCTTTAATAAATTTCATGAAGTTTCCAATTAATTAATCTATTGTTTACAATGTTTGCTTCCTATATTTGATTATGGAAGTTCTATCCTACTGAAGAGCATCCATCTCACTGTTCATGGGGAACGGGTTAGTGAAGGGTAAAAAAACTGTGCCTTGAGAGGATGGAAGTGTGGTGATGTAGATTATGTCTTGTCACTAAAGTTTCAAAACCCCCACATGATATCGGTCTCTGCTGGATCAAATAATGTAAGTAGATGGATAATTATTAGAACCTATACTTGTTAGGTTTTACTTTAACCTTAGCTTCATAGCAAATTTTGTTTCACATGAAATATAGCGAACAAAGGCTCTCTGAAAATGCAGGCCAGTCTGACCGCCATGGCTTGGCCGGTCAGACCGGTTTGAGACCGCCGGTCAGACCGCGAATTGGCCTCCGGTCAGACCGCTGTAGGGAGGCCGGTCTGACTGGCATGTGCAGACCGGTCAGACCGGTCAAACCCTAATTTCAGGTAACTCGGCCGAAAAAGTAGAACAGACTTTACAGAATTCAGAGAACTGAGAAATTGTGGTTTTGAAGCTAAGGTTCTGAGACCAAAACACCTGGACCACCACGTCAATAGCAAAATGGACCTAGGAAACCATGGAAAGGAACATATAGGCCAATGAATCAATTTCTGGGCAAGAAACTAAAAATAACATTGAAAAGGAACAGATTACCAAAGACCTTACCATTTACTAAGTCTTTGCTCATGAAACCTTGCATTTCAAAAGGGATTGATCACAAGACATGGTAGCATTAATCTCAGGCCATCTCTTGAGGCAAAATCAAGAGAACCAATTAACCCCTGACATCAAACCCAAGCACAGTAATAAACAGAGGAAGTTGAGCAAAAGGAATCTTTGATTCTTTGAAATTGGCTCTAGGGAACAAACTGACCAAATGGTCTAGGAACGTCATCCCATCACAGAGCAACCCATTTTGCTACTCCTTGCTCAAAGAAACAGCTCAAACAACAAACGAGGAAAAATGAACAGGAAGCTGCAGGAAATGAAGAACGAGCTGAAACACTCAAGAACTCAAATGAAATCCATTACTGAGAGATGAATGATTACAAATGTGAGTTCTACATCCCCATGGATGATTGATACACAGGGTTTACACTACATCTCACTATATGCTTCACAAGCTGAGATGAATACACGCAGAGAACACACTGGAGACTCTCTCCAGAACTCACAACTCTCTATTTCTTGCTTGAATGAACTGAATACTACTGCCCTCCTCTTCTCTTTTTGAAGGCAAAGACTCACCTCAAACTAGCAAATCAAGAAGTGGCATACCACCTCCACCCATTCTCCTCATATCCACATGAGGCAATAAAGTCAAACACTCTTTTGGAGGGAAAGAACCAGCCCTCCACCTCATTGCTTGGGTCAAATGTCCAATTTGCCCATCAAGCACCTTCCTGGAAGCTTCCCGTGTCCGGTACCTTGACCGCCTGGACCTCGACTCCTCCCTGAGCCTTGTCCGGTACGCTTCGCTGCACACGACCGCACCCGGCATCCTGATCGTCTGGACCTCAACTCCTCCCTGAGTCTAGTCCCGATCCTCTCGCCGCTGCCCGTCGTGTCCACCCGACACCGACCGAGACCTCCGACTCCACCCGAGTCTAGTCCGGGTCTGTTCCGTCGCGCACGACCGCAACTGACCTCCAAACCGTCTGGACCTCCGACTCCACCTAAGTCTAGTCCCGATTCTCTTGTCGTCGCCCGTCGTGTCCGTCACCGGTAGCTCCAGCTCCGGTTCCTCGTCTCCCGACTCACAACCACCTCACCAGCCTCGATCATCTTCGGCTTCACTGACCGTCTGGACCTCAACACCTCCTGTGCCTAGTCCCGGTCCTTCTCGCCTCACCATGACCTAGCTCCGAAGTCCTGCAGTCACACAGACAAGCAAACCATCACATAGCACCGCACGAAACAGCATAAACCATATTAGCACAAGTAAAGGTACTCAACCCTAGAATACCCAAAACAAACTCAAACTCACTAAACCAGCGTCAATTACTCATCACCAACATGGGGATACCTCCACATGGTCTCTCAATCTCCCCCTTGATGAGTATATTGACAAACACAGAAAAAGCATAAGAATTGAGTTTGTTTGAAAGTCAAACTTGGTCCAAGAGAAAGAAGATGATGCTAATGACCAAGTTGACACAAGGAGCAAAAGAAAGAGCAATGTTTCCTCAAAGCTCTCAAAACTCCCAAAATGTGGCTTTTTCTCCAATGATTCTCCCCCTTTTGGCAATAAATTCATCAAGTTATTTGGAGGAAAATAAATCATGGTGTGGCTGAATTTTACTCAATGCTAAGCAACTAGAGCCATGAAAATTATCCAAAATGACCATTTAGTATTACACCAAGCCATGATGCAAATGAATGCTATCAAGATCATAACAAAATATGCATAATCAAGCCAAGCCACATAACTATGAATCTGAATATTAGATGAAATTTTGAGCATGTCAAGCCATTCAAAATCAAAGTCTAGCTAAAGGTATCCAAAGATGATGCAAGCCATGTCAATAGTCTAAGTGGAACCAAGAAGCTAGTATTGAGCCATTTAGAATGCTATAAGTTCAAGAATGAATCAATTGTTCAAGCACTTTAGTCTTTTTGTAATTAAGCAAATTTAGCACAATTGACATGTTTGTCCTTTGAAACTCATGGTTGTTTCCAACTAGAACTTTTGTCATGTGCTAGATCTCAAGCCTTATGCGACCATTCCAAGCAAGAAGCTTAAGGAGATGGTCTTGGTCATCCAAAACTCCCCCTGAGTTCGCCAAGTGCATTGGCAAGCAGTCTCATGAGAAAGAATTGGTAAGATCAGTTTTTTCGCACATAAAAAGAGATCTTTTGCTTTTTAAACAGTTGTACTAACTCATGATTTATCAAGAATCTATCATTGCTCAATCTAAAGCTCAATTAAAGATTCAAAGCTCAACTTGGCCTATTTGACATGGCATGAATCATAAAAAGATAACTAAAGACAGACTAGTCTTAAGAAGTAACATGACATGTCTTAATTCAAGTTGTGCAATTTTAATTAACTTATTATGGCAAAGGCTTGACGACACATGTAAAGTCATGATAAATCTAGCAATGAAGCACAAATCATGGCATGATGTAAAGCATTGTAAACATGTCAACTAAGGATAATAGTCGAGGCTCCATGCAAATATATTACAATGCACAATGCTAAAATGCAGAAAATCCAACTCCTCCTCAACATTAGATGCACTTTAAGTTCAAGTTGAGTTATGTCAATATTAAGCTTCAGAAGTTCCCAAATGAACTCCCCTGAACCAAAGCTATAAATTGAGAAGCTGGGAAAGAAAACAGAAAAGGCAGTCCTGAAAGCATAGACAAGATGTAGAGGATACTAAAGCTCAGACTGACTCTCATCTACCCCATATGATACTAGGACTATCAACTGCCCATCTAACCCACTAAGGAGCAAACACGTTCCCTGTCTACCCAAGGGTGGCCCAACCCTTGTTAGAACCTATAAGAAGTGAGTGAGCTCAACCTAGTGAGAAGAGGAACAACTAATAAGCAGCATCCTAGATCACAAGATGAGAGGAAGAAATCTAAGCCACTAGACAAGAGAAACACTCTAATCTATGCTGAGAGAACTAACCCAAATGCACCCAAATGCAATAAAATCAAAATGAGAACAGGAGCATAATATACATGATAAAGCAGTAAAGCACAGAAACTCCACCTCACTACAGTCCATAGGGACAAACCACCCCAAGCTCTCCCCGCAAGGCTGAAAACCTAGAGCTATCCAAAGGCTTGGTAAAGATATCAGTCAACTGGTGGTCACTCTCCACAAACTGGAGCACTATATCACCCTTCTCCACATGGTCTCTAAGGAAGTGATATCGAATATCAATGTGCTTGGTCCAGGAATGCTGCATTGGGTTCTTAGCAATGTTAATAGCACAAGTGTTGTCACAAAAGAGTGGAACATTGTCTATAACTAACCCAAAGTCTCGCAGGGTCTTAGCCATCCAAAGTACCTGACTGCAGCAACTGGCTGCGGCAACGTACTCGGCCTCTGCAGTGGACTGTGCAACACCGGACTGCTTCCTAAAGGACTAAGAGACAAGAGAAGTGCCAATGAATTGGCAGGTGCCAGAAGTGCTCTTCCTATCTATCCTACAGCCGGCAAAGTCTGCGTCCGAGAAGGCTCTAAGGGAAAGACAGGAAGAGTACCAGATACTATAGTCAATGGCAGCTCGAAGGTACTGAAGAATACGCTTCACCGCCTAGCGGTGAGATACGCGAGGAGAAGCCTAAAACCGAGCACAAAGACACACGGAGAAGTGTATGTCCGGTCTTGAGGCAATGAGGTATAAGAGGGAGCCGATCATGCTTCTGTACTCTTTCTGATCAACTGGCTCGCCATCCTCATCTGGGTCAAGAGAAGCTGTAGAAGCCATGGGAGTTGACACAGGCTTACCATCACTCATGTCAAAGCGTCTCAGGAGGTCACGAGTGTACTTGCCTTGATGCAAGAAAGTACCCTCCCAAGTCTGCTTGATCTGGAAGCCAAGGAAGAAGGTCAACTCACCCATCATGCTCATCTCAAACTCGGTGCTCATGACATCCGAGAACTGTGAAACGAGAGCATGAGAAGAACCGCCAAAGATGATGTCGTCCACATAAATCTGGATAAGCAGAAGATCAGTGCCATGCCGGCGAATGAACAAGGTCTTATCAACTTTACCCATCTCAAAACCATGGCTAAGAAAATAGGACTTAAGCCTCTCATACCAAGCTCTAGGGGCCTGCTTAAGTCCATACAAAGCTTTGGAAAGCTTATAGACATGGTTTGGGTATTTGGGGTTCTCGAAACCTGGAGGTTGTCGGACATAGACTTCTTCCTCAATAAAGCCATTGAGGAAGGCACTCTTGACGTCCATCTGGTAAAGCTTGAAACACTTAGAAGCTGCAAAGGCAAGCATGATTCTAATTGCCTCAAGTCTAGCTACAGGGGCAAAGGTCTCCTCAAAATCTAGACCCTCAACCTGGGGGAAGCCCTGAGCTACCAGTCTAGCCTTGTTTCGAACAACCACCCCATCCTCACTCTGCTTGTTCTTGAACACCCACTTAGTCCCAATAACATTGTGACCTCAAGGGGGCACAACAAGCGACCAAACCTTGTTTCTCTCGAAATTCTCTAATTCCTCATGCATGGCATTGACCCAAGACTCATCAGATAGTGCATGACTAACATCCTTGGGCTCAAATGAGGCAATGAAGGCAGAATGGAGACAGAACTGAGACGGTCCAGACTTGGAGCGTGTGACACGCTCAAAAAGGTCTCCAATAATCTGCTCAGAAGGATGGTCCTTTTGGATGTTTCGGGGAGGTCCAGGATGAGATGAAGAAGTGGCTTCTACCTCATGAGCTGAAGAGGTAGGAACAGAGCCACTAGCTCCAGAGAAAACAGAAGGCATGGGCTGATCTCCCCGAGGTGCGGTGGAAGATGGCACCTCAGGGGGTGGAGGATGAGGAACTGGATTGGGTAGACAACCCTCATCTCCATCGTCCTCATCATCCACAAAGATGGTCTCAGACTGCTCTAAAGAACCTGAGATATCAGGCCTAGTCCCCGGACTGGCCTCGTCGAAGGTCACCTCACAGGTCTCTACTATTTTACTAGTCTCGCAATTCCAGACCCTATAAGCCCGCGAAGAAGGTGAGTAACCTAGAAAGATCCCATCACAGGAGCGTGACTCGAACTTATCTAGGTTCCCAGACTTCAAGATAAAGCACTTGCATCCAAACACACGAAAATAAGATACACTGGGCTTTCGTCCATATCTCAACTCATAAGAGGTGCGATGCAAGTGTGCCCTGAGAAAAACTCGATTCGAAATATGGCACGCGGTGACAATAGCCTCAGCCCAAAACTTCCTCGGTGTAGAGTACTCATCAAGCATTGTCCTAGCCATCTCGATCAGGGTACGGTTCTTCCTCTCCACAACGCCATTCTGCTGAGGGACGTATGGAGAAGAAAACTGGTGCTCTACACCGGTCTCACCGCAAAACCTCTCAAAATAAGAATTCTTGAACTCCGTGCCATTGTCATTGCGGATCGCTCGTAAGGCTCCCAGGAGCTCAACAGAAAGCTTACTAAACAAACCCCGAAAATGGGTATACGTCTCATCCTTCGAGGCCAAGAAAAACACCCAAGAATACCTCGAGAAGTCATCGACCACGACAAGAACGTACCACTTCCCTCCTGCTGACTGCACTCGAGCTGGTCCAACTGTGTCCATGTGGAGCAGCTATCCTGGTGCATCAGTCATAGTAACTGTGACCGGAGGATGAGAAGCGGCAACCATCTTTCCGTGCCGGCATGGAGCGCAAACAAGATCTTTGACCATCTTGAGTTTTGGCAGACCACGAATGAGATCGTGGCCGCTAACTCGGGTCAAATGGTCAAATCCGATATGACCAAGTCTCCTATGCCAGAAAGTAATGTCGCGGGACTCAGAAGCAACTAAACGCCTGAGAGGATCACCAGAAGACTCAACAAAATCAGCACGAAAGATCCTCCCATAACGAGAAATCCCGCAGACCAGACTACTCGAAGAATCAAGAATTTTGCAATTGTTTTTCTTGAAGCTCACCTCATAACCGTCATCGGTAAGCTGAGAGACTAAAAGCAAATTATACTGCAGCTTACTCACTAAGGCAACATCTTTCAAAATAAATGAATCATTAACGCGCACAGTACCTTTTGCAATGACACGCCCAGACGAAGCGCTTCCGAAGGTGATAGTCTCATCACCTGGAGCACGGGCTAGGGAAGAGAACCAACGAGAGTCTCCGGTCATATGACGAGAACAACCGGAGTCAACAAGCCAAACCTTTCCCTTCCCAGCCCGGCGAACCTGAGTCAAGCAAAGTGTAAGGTCTCAGTAATGGGATAAATCAAGAGTGATTTTGGCACCCAATACTGAGTAACACGTAGAGCAGAAGAAGTAGCCACACACGACTGACCTCTATCTACCCTACGCTCTCTGTCGCTCAAAGAAGCAGAAGGTCTAAGTGTAGACCTGAAGCTGTTGCTGGATCCGACTGCTACGGGGGAGCGAGTCGGAGTACCAACAAAACGCTGATCACGCCGCGGGTAGGCATCTCGACAGGGGAAACGAGATCTACCCTCAGAACGACGGAAGTCACGACCAGGAGCATATCGAGGACGAAAAACATAAAACTCAGAAAAACCAAGTCCTCGATGATGCTCAAACCCATCAGAAGCAACTCTAGACCTCGTGTTGGTCTTAGATGCACTCAAGGTCTGGGGCTGACCCTGAATACGCCTAAGAGCGTCAACACGGTCTCTACGCGCGATCTTGGCGCGCCTGAAACATCACTCGACCGAGTGTCCATCCTTCTGACAGAAGGTTTCTGAGAGGTAGAAGTAGCATGATGAGGCTTCGCCTTCTGAGAGGCCGAAGCAACAGGTGGAACCACCTTACTGTCAGAGATCCCTTGGACAAAGCCCACTGATTTGAACTTTACTCTATCAGATCTGGGCTCAACCTCGATCAACCTGCTACTATGGGTCTAAGTATAGCAGGTGGATGCTTCCTCATATCCTCAGAAAAATCGTATCCTAGACCTTGATTGAATTTGCAAATCTTAGATTGGTCTAGAATAAGATTTAGCTTCTTCTTGCCTCATACAAACCTCTCGAGAGTATTCATAAGATACTGACACTCCCAAAAGAGAGAGGCGCAAGAAGAGCAGGGGAGGGAGAGACAGCAGAAGGTAAGGGAGTAGGAGAAGAACCAACAGCAGAGGAAAGAATGGCTTGTGCACGCACAGCCGACTCAGAAGGGAGAGTCCTACTGCTAGCCAATTGGTCCATGTCGCTAGGCATCTCTACCTTACCCTTGGGCTCCTTCCCAACACCAGCACACACATTACAAGCAAATGGTTGCTTCTCTAGAAGGTCCTTAGTTAGCTTCACACATTTTTCATCTAATACAATCAAGTCAGATTTTAGTTTGTTGCAATTATTGCATGGTGAGCTAACAGGGTCCTTAGAAGCAAACTTAGCCAATTTGTTATTGTCATCAACTAATTCTTGAAACTGCTTAGAGACAGCTTCAAGCTCAGCATTCAGCTTAGGACAATTCACACATGAAGCAATAGGCTCAAGTAGAAAAGCTTGTAATTCAGCAATTTTATGATCTGCCCGTTTTAGGTTCATCTTTAAATTATTACAATTTTCACAAGTCTCGGGCAGATCGAGAAGCATGGTATAAAGACCTCTAAAAGCATTCTCCTTGTCCTCACATGAGGTGCAAGAAGTAGTCTCAACAATAGAAGATGAAATAGCAACAGACCTACTCATCTCTAGTTCAGCTAAAAGACTAACATTCTCCACCTTAATCATATCAAGCTCAGAAGACAAACTATCATGCGAGGTCCTTGATTTCTCCATGTCACCAAGCGAAGCACAGCATGTATCACAATCGTCATGGGAGGGAGCAGATATAAGTGAAGTAAGCTCCCATGACAATCTCTCTACTTCCTTCTCTAACTCGCTACACCTAGCTCTAGATCTAGCATGAAATCCTCCTAGCTTAAGAAAAGCTTCATTAAGTTGATCGTAGGAGGGGTATACCTCATCGGAGTCGGAGTAGAGCTCGTTGTCGCTGATCTCGCCCTCAAGGGCCATGAAGCACATGCCGCTGAAGTCCTCGCCATCCTGGGATCTTGCCCGTCCTTCCCATCGTTGTCACTCCACCCCTCCACCTCGCTGAGGTCGAGGTCGTCGAAGGCGGTGAGGACGCGATAGAAGAGCTTCTTGCTTTGCCAAGGTTACGGAACTTCTTCCCTTTGCTTGGGGGCTTCTTGAAGCGGTTCTTGTTGGTGTAGACGTTCTTGCTCGAACCACCGGGGTCGTTCTTGCCCTCCAACTTGGGGCAGTTTGCCCGAATGTGGTTGGGACCACCACACTCGAAGCAAATCACTCGTCCTCGTCTCTTTCTCTCTCTAGCCCTCTTGTAAGCATGAGAAAATTTTCTGGCCAAGAGAGCTAGTTGGGTCTCCGAGAGCTGATCTAGATGCTCATCATCAATATCACACAGAGCAGCTAAGGAGAAACCTGAGAGAGTATCAGCAGAAGAACCAGAGGCAGGACTGGGATCAGTGACCAACGCCATCGATTGCGACTTTGACTTGCGAGAGACAATGTCAATCTCGTGAGTCTTGAGGCATGAGTACAACGCATCAAGAGTCAAAGTCGAGAGGTCCGTGGTGTCCTTGATGGTGGTCACCTTCATCTCCCACACACGCAAATCCAAGGCCGAAAGCATTTGACGAGCGTTGTCCGAGTCGGGGTATGTGAGACCGACCGCTCATTGGTTGCTCAAAATCTTATGAAATCTCGCAAAGCACTCATCAAGGGACTCTCTAGCGAGCATTTCAAACTTGTTGTAATCTCGCTTGAACTGGTCCTGTCGTACCGTCTTTATTTGGGTGATGCCCTCATGGTAAGCATCGAGGGTCTCCCAAATATCGAAGGCAGACGAAAGATGAGAAATGCGATCAAACTCATTTCGGCTCAAACCTTGGATGATGATGTTCCTTGCCTTAGCATTTGCCTCAACATCAGCCATATTTCCGGCATTGATGTTCTCATCGGCAGGAACATCATAGCGAACTATGACCTTGCGCCAAATCGCATAGCCCTGAGCCTGAATATAGGTCTCCATCCGACTCTTCCAAAAGGGATAGTCCATCCCATCGAAGATCGGGGGCTTGGTGGAATACTTATCGGTTGCCATGGCTCACAGACCGGTTAAAGATCTATCAAGAAGAGCTAACCGGCTCTGTGTAACATCCCAATTTTCAGAGCCTTTTTGAAGCTTTCAAAATAAAATTCACCATTTGGATTTTTCTGGAATTAATTAAAGCTTAATTGGAATTTTTATTAATTAAAAAGATTTAATATGATTAAAATTAAACATTAATATTTGTCAAAAATATTTTATTTATGTTCCTTGTGTCACAAGGAATTTTTCTGCATTTTCTTGGATTTTTCGGAGTTTGTTTGAGCTCAATTTTAAATTTCCAAAAAAAAAGAAAGAGGAGAGAGAGAATGAACAGTACCCGTGGGTGCTGTTCATGCGTCTTCTCCAGCGCGCTCGATGATCTCTCGCTCTGTACAGTTTCCTTCCTTTTCCTCTCTCTTCATAACTTCTAATCTGGACATTATTTCAATATCCTCCCAAAAAGAAAGTTGTGCCAAATCACGCAGGGAATCCATCCCAATTGACCTCTTTCCATTTCGTTTATCCGTTTGCCTTTTATCTCCTATTTTCCAAAACGGACTCTAAACCGAAATCCGCGAATTGGAGCCAGTTTCTACCTCCTCCAAGCCTATAAATACAACCCCTTGACCCCTCTAAACCCATCCCAAGCCGTGGCAAGTCCCCTCAAAGGTCAGGACGCCATCGGCATCGAGGCCCTTCGGTCCCGAATTTGCTCGTCGCGTCTCGAGCTATTCGGTGAGTTTTTCTGTGATCCTTTCGCGTCACATTGTGCCATCATATGCCATCTACCTTCTTGCCAAGTTAATTTGGTTTTGGTGCAGCCAATCTCCCGGAATTGAGTTTTCCCCAATCTAGGTCAAGAGCGCTTCCCGACGTCGATTCGTCGCCTCCGATAAGCTTTAGCCCTTGCTGTAATTTTTCTTAGACTTGCCTCATCGCGTTCTACGCCATGCTCACTTCCTTTTCCCCGAAAAGCCTCCACAAATTTTTTCCTCCGAACCTCGCCATGGCCGCCAATGGCATCTCGTGTCCCCATCTATCCGGTGGTGTTTTCCCCAATCCGTTCACGTCACATTGTGCCAAACCATCCCAGGTAGCTACCCTCCAAATGGTTTTAGATTTCGTTCATCGAGTACCAAGATATCAAGATTTTGCTTTTTCCTTCCCTACGTCGTTCAAACGTCGTTTGCGTCGTCTTCGGTGGGTTTCTGTCTGAGCCGACAATTTTCCTAGCTTCGCCAAGCTGCGTTCTAGCCTGTGCTCACCCTACTTCTCCATGTTTCATGCCCGGGTTTTATTCCACTCTCCTAACCATGTCGTTGTAGCCGCCTGTGCCGTCATCGTTGCCCGTTTGGCGTGCCGCCGCTTCCTATGTGTGCCTTGGGTCCCTAGCAACCCATTTTGCTAGTTAGATTCACCACCCATGCCTCCTCTCGCCGACGCTAGCCTTCTCTCCAAAAGTGCTGCTCTCGGGTGAACAGTAACTTTTGCTATTTTCCAGTATTTTCTTGCCCAGCAAACTTTAGATCGCTTGATCTCCTTCATCCGAACTCCGATTGACCCAATTCTTTGTTCTAAATTCATCTAAAATTGAGCTCTATCGTTTGGTTCTGGTTTTGCAGTTTTTGGAGTTAATTTGAATTTTACTTGAATTTGTTTTGTTTGTTTTGTCGTTTCGCGCGTAGAACCCGACATCGCCGAAGAGTTTGTCGAACCGCAGCAAGAGGGACCAACCAGTGCACAAGAAGGCAAGTCTCCTTTGATCATCTTGAATCTATGATTTTGAAATGTTTTAATTATTTTAAATTATGTGCATTGCTATTTACATAAAACTTTAATTCAAATTTTAAGGTATTAGTTACCCCAATTTTGTTATGCCCTCAGTTGAAATTGAATGCCATGTACCCTTGTCTCCCTAGGATTTTTTTGGCTCTTTAGTGAGAGTATTATAATCAATTGTGAATAATAGAATGGTAGTACAATGCTTAGCCATGCTATTGAATACCTCATAAATCTTGCAAATGGGAAATTATGATTTATTGTAATACCCTTGTGTTTACAAATTTAGTGGTAATTGGAGTTACCACTGTTCTTTTAAAATAAACTAAAATGTGAAAGTTGGTTTAGATTAGGGTGGATGGTTGGTTTGGGTTGGTGCAGTTAGCACGAGATCTTGAAAAGTGTATGTTCCACCCTAGTCAATTAAGGACCGACGCTTGTGTTTGTCCAGACTGAGCATTAACCGTACAACCACAAGTCTATATGGGTACGACCTAGCTGACTAACTTATGATAGTCTAGTTTAGATGCCACCAGTGGAAAGTGGGTGCCAGGGATGGACTGGTTATTCACAGTGAGGGATAGGGATTTACTATACTCATATGGCGCAAGAGGGGGCTTCGGTTCGGGCAGTTAGCCTTCCTGCGGTGAAACCTCAGCGGGTGGTATCTAGCTAGATTAGATTAAGGTAAAGGCTTTGTGATATTTTATCTGGGTCTCATGCCAAAGGAAGCGTGTTGACTTTTAGGATAATTTATCTCTTGTGGGTAAAGTTGTACAACCTCTACAGAGTGTAAAACTATTCGAATAGCCGTGCCCACGGTAAAGGGCGGGCAAGGAATGCATTCACATGGTAGATTTCTGGTTTTGTTTTAAAATCAAAAGTTTTGTATTCCGAGAGTGGAGGGAACTCTCGGAAGGGTATCCTGGCAGTTGGAGCCAGAGAGGGTGGATGTAACCCGCAATATTAACCTGATCAGTTGGAAATGATTAAGCTAGTGTTGGTGGATGACACCTTCACTAGAGAATACTTGTTAGTTCTGTTAAAATCAATTACTTTATTAAATTGATGCCTTCGAAAATAATTAGTAGTAATTGAATTTAAAATATTGCTTTGTGCAAAAGAACCATATAGCCTTCCTTTGTCAAGCCTTGCATCTATGCATTTTTCCCAAGACTTGCGGAGTACATTATGTACTCACATGCTACACTCAAACATAAAAAGCAGAGGAATACGAAGCCCAAGAAGGAGACTACGACTACTTCGCTGGTGGCTTCGACGAAGGATTCCAGGAGTTCTAGGTCGCGTTTCCCCAGTCAATTGCCTGTGGTGTATTGATGGGTCTTCACCGAGTTTATCTTTTGCTTCCGCTGTGTTTCGTGTGTGCGAGGTCTTGAAACCTCAATTGTAATAATGAGACCTTTCGGTCTGTACTCTTTAATATTGTAATAAAGCGTTGCTGGTTATGTATTCATTTCTGTTTAACTGTGTGCGCTAGCTTTGATCTGGGACTAGTGCAGTAATACACAGAGGATCCGGGTTCGGAAATCCGGGGTCCCGACACTTTGATACCAATTGTAGGATCGGAAATGGTAACAGAGGGGGGTGAATAGTGCCTAAATAAAATTGTCCCCTCAAAAAGTATCCACGTGAAACTCTTCTCACCAATAGCTATAGAAGCTACGATGAGAATAGCTCATACACTCTGGAGATTCTTACTGGACAACTGCGAGAAAGAACCAACCATAAAAACAAGCTAAGATTGGCAGCAAGAAGAAAGGTCACATGAAATATAGCGAACAAAGGCTCTCTGAAAATGCAGGCCGGTCTGACCACTATGGCTTGGCTGGTCAGACCGGTTTGAGACCGCCGGTCAGTCCGCGAATTGGCCTCCAGTCAGACCGCTGTAGGGAGGCCGGTCTGACCGGCATGTGCAGACCGATCAGAGGTCAGACCGGTCAAACCCTAATTTCAGGTAACTCAGCCAAAAAAGCAGAACAGACTTTACAAAATTCAGAGAACTGAGAAATTGAGGTTTTGAAGCTAAGGTTCTGAGACCAAAACACCTGGACCACCACCTCAATAGCAAAATGGACCTAGGGAACCAAGGAAAACAACATATAGGCCAAGGAATCAATTTCTGGGCAAGAAACTAAAAATAACATTGAAAACGAACAGATTACCAAAGACCTTGCCATTTACTAAGTCTTTGCTCATGAAACCTTGCATTTCAATAGGGATTGATCTCAGGACATGGTAGTATTAATCTCAGGCCATCTCTTGAGGCAAAATCAAGAGAACCAATTAACCCCTGACATCAAACCCTAGCACAGTAATAAACAGAGGAAGTTGAGCAAAAGGAATCTTTGATTCTTTGAAATTGGCTCTAGGGAACAAGCTGACCAAATGGTCTAAGAACGTCATCCCATCACAGAGCAACCCATTTTGATACTCCTTGCTCAAAGAAACAGCTCAAACAACAAACGAGGAAAAATGAACAGGAAGCTGCAGGAAATGAAGAACGAGCTGAAACACTCAAGAACTCAAATGAAATCCATTACTGAGAGATGAATGATTACAAATGTGAGTTCTACATCCCCATGGATGATTGATACACAGGGTTTACACTACATCTCACTACGTGCTTCACAAGCTGAGATGAACACACGCAGAGAACACACTGGAGACTCTCTCCAGAACTCACAACTCTTTATTTCTTGCTTGAATGAACTGAATACTACTGCCCTCCTCTTCTCTTTTTGAAGGCAAAGACTCACCTCAAACTAGCAAATCAAGAAGTGGCATACCACCTCCACCCATTCTCCTCATATCCACATGAGGCAATAAAGTCAAACACTCTTTTGGAGGGAAAGAACCAGCCCTCCACCTCATTGCTTGGGTCAAATGTCCAATTTGCCCCTCAAGCACCTTCCTGGAAGCTTCCCGTGTCCGGTACCTTGACCGCCTGGACCTCGACTCCTCCCTGAGTCTAGTCCCGATCCTCTCGCCGCTGCCCGTCATGTCCACCCGACACCGACCAAGACCTCTGACTCCACCTGAGTCTAGTCCGGGTCTGTTCCGTCGCGCACGACCGCAACTGACCTCCAAACCGTCTGGACCTCCGACTCCACCTGAGTCTAGTCCCGGTTCTCTCGTCGTCACCCGTCGTGTCCATCACCGGTAGCTCCAGCTTTGGTTCCTCGTCTCCCGACTCACAAGCACCTCACTAGCTTCGATCATTTTCGGCTTTGCCGACCGTCTGGACGTCAACACCTCCTGTGCCTAGCCCCGGTCCTCCTCGCCTCACCATGACCTAGCTCCGAAGTCCTGCAGTCACACAGACAAGCAAACCGTCACATAGCACCGCACAAAACAGCATAAACCATATTAGCACAAGTAAAGGTACTCAACCCTAGAATACCCAAAATAAACTCAAACTCACTAAACCACCGTCAATTACTCATCACCAACATGGGGATTCCTCCACATGGTCTCTCAGTTGTTAATACTATAAAGTGGTCGTTAATGCTCCAACAGTGGCCACTGCAATGTTAGCAACTACTAAAAATTGGTCAGTAATACTAGAAATATGGTCATTTATACTACATAATTAACGATGACACATTATCTCGTCATTAAAAAATTAACGACTAGAAGTTGTACATTGTCGTTAATACTATTAACGACGGAACCTTTAACGATGGCTAACGACCACAATTTTGTGGTTGTTAATAACTTTTAGTGACCACATCTAGATTTTTAACGACCATATGTCATGTCATTAATAATGGTTTTCTAGTAATGTAAATTATTGGAAATATGGTAATAAATCATCTTAACTACAAAAAAGATATAAAACTTTCCCTCCTTTCCACATCTTCTGATTTCTCCCCTCTTTTCTTTTTTAGGAGTTTGGATAAGTAGATATAGTCAGAAAAATATACTATATAAGATTTGTGTAAAGTCCATTAGGATGAGTAGAACGTGTTTTTATTTACTATACGTAGATTCGTTTAATTATGATTTCGTTTATTTTCTTTTAATATAATTTTGAAAATAGAGCAGCAGCGCTAGCTACTTCAAACCCAAAAAAAACAACTCGATGTGATACTAGAGCTAGCAACTAGTTTGCACCTAATTCTATAATAAATTCTATCTTAGGAAGTTAGTAACAAAAACAGTGAACACTTTCTATATCCTTTTAAAAAGTGAAAAACATAAAAAAATAAAAAAATAAGAGATTATTTTAGAACACCCACTACTCCGATAGTATTGAAGCATAACTCTAAACAAAAGCAGCTCGACGTCATACTACAGGAATAAACAGTGGCGCATTAATTAATTCACACCAAATGCATTAGACACTGCTAGGTTGGGAAACATTCTCTCCACATTCAACGCAATGCGGTGTTCTGTTCGCCTGGCTCCAAGCTTGATGCGGTGGTCCGTCTCATCAAGCTGGCCTGCAGCTGCAGTCCGATGGTACAGTCCTGCAGTCGTACTGATTTATTTGCTCGTCTCGTGCATGCAATGAGTTGGTTTTAGCATAAAGAACAAATATTAAAATAAAGACATTACTGGAACTAAGCAGCTCAACACCACTCTAAATTAAAGCAGCATCCTTCTGCGAATTTTTTTAAATAATTTATTTTTATTCTAAATTATAGTAATATACCTATATTATTTATTTTTCACTAATAATCCTTTATCGCTCCACCATTGTGCAATTTGGACTAATCGCCCAATAGTTGCGCGCCAAGTATACAGTCGCCCACCGGTTAAGCGACTTTATACTAGTCGCTCAACCGTTAAGCAATTAGTCCTAGTCGCTCAACAGTAAAGCGATATCTCGATAAATCACACACCGGTTGGGCGATTTAAAATAATAATATTATTAATTTATTAATCCAATGGAAATAATTGTGGGGAAGAAGTGGTATGTTTTGTAGTTAATACATTTAGCAAATCTTATTTGTATATTGTTTTTTTTAAAAGGCAGATAAGGTAGGTTGATCATTTGTGATTTCTGTAAATTCTCAAGGGTACGAAATCTGTTAGACTCATAATAACATTTTATAATCGTCGTATATTGTTGTAGTGCGATAAATTTCTGAAAAATTTTGTGAGGACAATTGAGCTAGCAATGATTCATAAGTAAGATGGTAAATGATATTGCAATGCAACAGGGAATTCATACAAGGAAGAAAACTTTGGATAAATAGTGTAACGATAACAATACAATAGTTGATCCGATAAAGGGGTTACATGGCACGCAAGCTAATGAACTAAAGACGATACACACATGCCTTTAGGAAATTCGAAATACATGGGACATATGGACGAAGAGGGTTGAACTAATGTGTGTAACGTGGCCATTTGCCCTTACGGCCCAACTTGGCATTGTACTCCTCACTTTGTGCCTTAGCTTTTGCCACGATGGCCCTCTTCTGTGCCATCTCAGCCTCCCGTTGCCTGGCATACTCACGCTCCTGCTCCTCGTGCAGCCTCCCCACCTCTTGTTCTCCTACATCTCAGCCTATAGCTCTACGAGGTGCCTTTCACGGCCCTCGCAGTCCTTCCTGGCCCACCTCTTCTGTGACAACAGCATCCACATGTTGTAGAGGTGGATCTTGTCGTCGATCCACTGGCTGAAGTCGCATAGGCGTAGTGGAGACTATGGTGGGAAGAGAGATGTGGTTACAGCGTAATGGGAAGCAAAATAGTGGTGTGCACTGAATTGTGATTTCATTACCAGCTACTTGTGGCTTGGCATGTCGAACCTACAGTTGGGGTAGTCCACATAGTAGTTTAGGCAGCACCAATAGCGCTGCCCAATGATCCACTCATCAATTAATTTGATGCACTTACAGGCATCTCGACACCAGCAAAGGGGTGGTGCACCCCAGTCAGGGACCCTTTTGAAGGGTGTTCAGCGGGCATAGGAAGGGAGCGCGGCTCAACCTAGAATCATTGGGCGTACTACAAGGCAGCCTCCTTAGATCGACAAGCTCCAGAGGTAGTTGTTGAGGAGATGAGTGGTGTGTGTAAGGCTGCTGACTAAATGCCCTGCAGTGAGCGACGGTCTGCTGGGGAGCCTCCAAGTCCTTCAAGAGCTCATGGATGTGCTTCCGGCCCTGTTCTTTTCAGTTTATAAAAGCTGCTTTTTGGCTTTTCTACAGTAGCTAACTTTTAAACGGAGTATCTTTTCAAGATAGAGTCTACTAGTTAATTGTAGTACATATTGTACCGACTACATTTATATCGGCAAAACCACACATGAGCTTCTGTTACTCTGTATTCTCTCGCACGAACAGCCCAAAATCCATAAGCCGCAGCCAAAAGCCACAAGCCACAGCCAAAAAGATCAGGCCCTCCATTTGTTCTCCTTGTCCATGTTATCTAGGTAGTGTTGTTGGTGAGGAGTTCCTGGCTGAGTAGCATTGTATTTATAACGCGGGTGGACGTAGCTGTAGCGACTCCATTGCGATGAGGCACATATGTTTTTCACATTTGTACATCGCGCCCTTTGAGGAGGAAGCTTGTGGCAGTCAATTGGTCTCTTCATGCTTTGTAGAGCAAGGTCACGTCCTGCTTTGCAGAAAGTGGTCACATCCTGCTTTGCAAAGAGAAGTCATATCCTACTATGTAGAGAATGGTCACATCCTGCTTTGTAGAGTGAGGTCACGTCCTACTTTGTAGAGTGAGGCCACATCCTGCTTTGCAAAGATAGGTAATAATGACATATTGACACTGCAAATGAAGTTAAAGTTTGCAATTATGATGCAATTAGTTCCACACTACGTACAACAAGCAAAGTACTAACTGAAGTACAACTTACAACATGTTAGCATTTCTAATCTTAGTACCACTACACACATAACAAGAATTTGTGCTACACTTCACGCCGGTGTTCCTACTCGTCGGCAGATGCCTTGCAACTTCTCGTAGTGTGGCGTTCCTAGCCACAGCAGCCTCAACATCTACCCCCACTGCTTCAGCTTCCCCTTCATCCAAATCATTCCTAATGCAACGACTCTGCCGACGACCCTTCCTACCCTTCAATTGGTCAAGATCCAGAATCCAAATCCTCTATGCAATATCCAACATGGTGAAATTGCCTACAACCCTGAAGCCTCTTAGCTTGTCGCACCACGCCTATAACACCCTCTCCTTCATGAACTACTCTAACATGACGTTTGATGCGTCCATGTTGATAGTCCTGCATACGGCAATGACATAAGAGTATGGCTTATTGCATGTGTAGTTAGGTTCATTCATATGATCATCAAGGCATAACTTGTGGGTAACAAGAGAGTGAGCCGTCCCAAATCCAGCTCTATTCCGAAGGAGCATGTCAAAATGATGCTCCGTATTGTCCATCACGAAGACCATGTGCGACTGACCCTTCTGGGTCTTGGTCTGGATGTACGTTGTAATCTTTGAAAAGTACAGTGTATGTGAATTGGCTGCATAAAATGCCGCATTTGCATTCCTTTCCCTGAAATATCCGATTGTACCTTGTAGAATGCCTTCCACAATGGTGATGAGGGGCTGAGAATGTAGGCCCCTAAGAACCCAGTTGTACACCTCCGCAAGGTTAGTGATTATTATGTCGTACCTTTCACCATCCGTGTTGTGCAACAAGGACCACTTCTCTAATGGCTCGGCCTCAATCCAATGGGAGAAGCACCTGATGTTCCTCGATGTCCTCCGCGTCATATTGGGAGGGTCAAGCTCCGGAAATGGTGTGAGGCATTCGGGTTGCGACACCCTAGGAATAGGCGGACGTTTGTTCCTCTAGACGATGTGTTTCCTAGTGTGCTCCTCTAATATCTCCCACAACGTATCGAATTTATACTATTGGTTCTACATAGCCAGCTTCTTGAATAGCTTCATCAATGGTTGCTGTGGGAACTATTTGAAGAAGTTGGCCCCGAGGTGACAAATGCACCATCTATTCCTCATGTTTGGCCAAGGGAATGGCTCTTGGGGTCTTGCTGAATTTTTCTTATGGCCTTCATCATTCCGGGGTGGCTACCATGGATTATATAGACATCAGGACATACCCCAACTACTCCCTTCTTCAGATATCAAAGGAACCACAACCAGCTATCAAAATTCTCACTTTCAATGAATATGATGGCCAAGGGCAGAATCTGATTGTTACCATCGATGCCAATTACTATCAGGATCTACCCCTTATATTTTCTAGTTAGAAATGTCCTGTCGACTGAGATCACGGGCAACATGTGCCTAAAAATATTGATGCAAGCACCGAAGGCTAAGAAGACCTTTTGCAAAACCATAAAACCTGACGGTCTTCTGGATGGCTTGCCCTTCACAGCAATGTATATGCCCGAGTTCCTATCCTGCAACACCTATAGCATACGAGAAAGGTTGTCATAAGCTGCCTTGAAAGAACCGAACCTCCTTTCCAAAGCATTCTACTTCACACGCCATGCCTTCGCATAGCTAATCTTATACTTGAATTTCTGCTTAGCTACCATGATGTGCTTGGCCTCTAGGTCCTTCTTCTTCACTATCTCTCCGTACATGAGATTGGCTATGAAGGTGGACATTAGATTGCGATGCTTTGGCAAAACACTACTGAACATGCAAAAGTTCGCCTCCACCTTGGAGACAATCCAGTGAATCTCGTACTTAGGTTTACAGGCGTGCACACACTAAGACAACCAACCTGCTTGCATACCACGGTGTATTGCTCCTGGCTGGATTTTAGGACCCGAAACATCCGTTGCATGGACAAGGCCTATAGCTTAATAGCATCCTGTAGTGATCTCTTGTCAGTAAATATTACACGAAGCCAAATCTCCATACCATGGTACTCCTTGGTGATTCATGCTCATTGTACATAGCAAGACCCTCAACGTCCCCCCTATTCCATCCCTGCAGAATAGGACCTTTGTTCTCATCGGAAGAGTCATTGCCATCCTTTTCTAAATCTTCCTCCTCAGCTCGGGCTATTAGGTCATCGATCTCCATCTGCCCCACTATGCTGTTGACATAATTCCCTGCGTCCGCCTGTCTAGTGGGCTCAGTGCATGTCATGCAATCTTCCTATTCTACCTTAGCAACATCTGCATTTGCCTATCCAATGGGCTCAGCGTGCAGTGTGCGATCTTCTCGTTCTGCCTCAACAACATCGGCCACTGCGTCCTCTTCATGAACCATGCGTTGTGAGCCCGAGCTGCTCCCACCAATCAGACAATAGCCATCGGCAGGACCTTGTGCGATTCCCTTCGAACATGCTTGCACAAGTAGCACGCACTCGTATCCATGTCACCAGCTGCCTTCTACAAAGCCCTTCCATGCAACCGTATGCATCAGTCTCCTTAACTCCCACCGAATATCCATCGCAGACCGATTCCAAAGACCATATAGGACGACACTGCACATTTCAGGGTCTAAGGAGAAGCTGCATATGAGCCAGTGTAGGACATCTCTGATTAGAGCATTCTTTGCTTCTGGGTGTACCCAATTGACTTATGGGAAACCACTCAGGTTAACACTGTATGACCTTCACGAATTGTACCAACACCGTAATGCACTTTTAGTCTTGTGGGCTCGAGCATGACTGATTTTTCACTGCAAATATTACCATTTATCAACATACATTCACTAAATACGTGTTAAATCAATAAGTAGCGACACGTTACCTACATTCAGATGAGAACAAGAATGGATGAGACTATTACCTTCATACGAAGACCGACTCTCCTTATCAAGTGCTTCCTTCGTCTTTCTCTCTTACCTCCCAAGCTTCTCTCCTCTCCTCTCTCTCTCTCTCCCAACTCCTCTCCTCTCCTCTCAAGCTCCTCTACTTCTCCCCCTCTCACAACCTTCTCCCAATCTTCGCTTCTCTCCTTCTCTCCCTCTTCTTTTCTCTCTCCTAAGGTCCTCCATTCTCTCCCGAGAGAAATGGTTAGAGAGACCGTGAGGGGGTCGAGTGTGCCTTTTAATCGTTCCGTCGCCAAACGGCTGAGCGACTAGTGTCCGAGTCACCCAACGATTGAGCTACTAGAGGCTAAGTCGCTCAACGGTTGAGCGTCTAGCACTAGTCGCTCAAACTGTGGAGCGACAGAGGATTATTAGTAAAAATTAAATAAACATAGATGTATTACTATAATTTAAAATAGAAATAGGTTATTTAAAAAATCATCCTTGTGCTCCTGCTCTTCATGATAATTATGCCAGGCGAACTGTATTTGTCCCATATGCGTTGTGGGGTCCTTAGCTCCATGATGAGATCGGACTCGACAATTACCATTGATCAACTATTGTGGCGAGCACCCAACAATTTCTAAACAAACCATTCATTCCTTCAACTACATATACCACATACAATGATGAACGAGGTGATATATACTTCTGTTTTGGTTGTCAACGATCTTCGTTAAGTTTAATCATATGCGACAATTAAGATGTTAAGAACTCATTAATCACCTCGTGTAAGTATCTGAGCCTGGTTATCAAGTCAAATTAATAGAATCTAATTCAGAGGTGACTTGACCGTAGCGAATATATGCATGCGCAAATATGTTCGTCGCAACGTTACTTCAGGCAAATCAAAGAAAGCCGCTTGGTAGTACGACGTGCCCAAGATGCAGAGTGAGATCTCAAAGATGTAATTGGAGCATTTCTCCTAGAGTCGCACCGCCCTATTCGGTAGGTAGTCTCCATCCATGGCGGTAGCTCAAACATGGAGGGCTAATAAAATTGAACTTATCAGTCAGTAGCATGATAGAAACCAGGCGTGCTTGTACGTACGTACCGTGCTTCACTTTTTATGGCCCGTATTTTTTTGACTTAAGTTTCTGACTTCTAGTTTTTAGTTCATTATTTCTCGATTTCGTTTTTTCGGATTTTTTATTTTGTGGGGCTTTTGGCCTTTTCTTTTTTATTCATTTTCTTTGTTATTCCTGTTTTTCTATTTTTAAATTTTAAAAAAATTTAATTACATCAAATAAACTATCATCAACTATAGTATAAAATAAATCATAATTCAGCTTATTTCAACCCATTTGAGCCTGAACCATGCCGTCCTATCGTTTTATCCCATCATGCATTCAGTAAACAGCCTGCGCGCTTCAGGAAACAAAAGATAGGAGTACTTAATGCATGCAGCAGGCAACCACCGTATCATATCAGTCGCCTCACTGTGGCCGCACGCACGTACTTCTCTCCGTATACCTCGCTATAAAAACTCGTGCGGTGTGATCGATCCAGCGGCAGAGGCGTATACCGCTGATATACGCAGAGAAGAAGGTGGAAAGCAGCGAACCAATGGAGTCTCTTTGCCAAGGTCACACTGGCCTTGCATGCCGCCTCTTCGTTCTGCTGTTTGCGGTGGCGGTGGTGCTTGTGCCTTGCATCCGTGCAGCAGACTCGGCTAAGAACATCTCGGCCATCTTCATCTTTGGCGACTCAATCGTCGATCCCGGTAACAACAACCACCGGCTGACGGAGGCGAAGGCCAACTTCCCGCCGTACGGGCAGGACTTCCCCGGCAGGAAGGCTACCGGGAGGTTCTCCGATGGGAGGGTCCCCGGGGATATGCTAGGTGCGTACCTAACTCCTAGTTTATTTTTTAAGCTATTTAAGGTGTAGCATGCAGGACTTACTTTGCTTTTCTGCAAATTTGTGAATAGATTTGCAGATGGAGTTTCTTTTACTACGTTTTGTGAAAAATTAGTTACACAAATATTACATTTTTTTTGAGAGAGTATATTGTTGGTCATGTGTTTGCACAAATCAATCAATCGGCTCCGCCGTTAGTTGCTTTAAAATCTACATACTGTTGTCTAGTACCACTGAATGAGTGAGACACTTTTGCATCCTTAGTCCAAACATTGTACATGCAAGGTTTTCTTTACCGGTTTCAAACTTTTACCGGAGGGGGGGCGGTAACACCGATTTTTCCGATTATCAGAAAAATTTGGTAGATTTTGTTTGAAAATTTCAAATCAATTTTTGGATTTCAAAAAATTTTGGACGACAATCGGTTGAAAATATCATATGAATTTTGGATAAATTCAAAAAAATCACAAATATACATGTAAATTCAAATTACCTAAAATAATTTGGCCGAGGGTCACGGTAAAACCATTGTTTCCAGTTACCGGTCGATTTAGAACCCTGTGCACATGAAATTTCGAAGTAAGGATTTCATAGGCTGGTCTGCATGAAAATATTAGTAACCGCAAATTTACTACTATCAGTGTAAAAAAATTGATTCATATTTGTGCCATTTCCTATACAATTTCTTTTCGGGGAGGTATATATAGCGCTGAAGCATTGGTTGTTTTATGCGCCTATATAGTATGATATGGCTCGATTGGCCAAAGTGTTGCTTGAATTAATTGCACACTTGATCAAAGAAAGTCTAGGAGGAGTACAAAAGAAATGTTTAAATGGGCCATCGACGGTCAACTCTACCACATCAGTTTAACTATCATGGACAAGTGAGCAAGCAACAAAAGCCAGAAACATGACAAACCACAATATATTTAAATCCACCACACCGTCGTAGAGGCCCTGCCACCGACAGCCAGTTCTACTTCAGCTTGCAGCACCACCTTGCGTAACTTGCAGTCGCTTCGCGCCCAAGTGTCCACGTCGGCCGTTATCTCTGCACTAAGGTTCCAGTCATTTCGGTTTAAGATTCTAATTTAATTTTTATTATATCTAAATTTTATCTTTTTCTACCTTTTTGATTGTTTTGAGCTTTTTTGCCGATTCTTTTTTCCGTATTCATTTACATTGTCTGTGATAAGCTAACATGTTTTTTATTTTTAAATTTTTTTAAATTTAATTACGGTAAATAAGTCATCATCAGCTACAGTACAATTTTAACCAACTACAGTAAAATCTTAGAAATAAACTATTTTTCAGCTCAAATGAGTGGCACCTAAGTTTCAAGCTTGGTGACACTGTAGTCATTGCCAGGACGAACCTTCGGAGCTATAGAAAAAGAACGGTTGCTCGCTGCGCGTGGTTGTAACTGCGAATTTGACTCATACACTAGGGATCATCTCTGGACGCAAACAGAGTACACACACATAGGGAAGTATGTACCCATGCTCCGTGAGATCGCTGATTTATTAGCCTCCAAAGTTTTCTTGGCATAAGCTAGTGGGCAAACACGTGTGTATGTACTGTGGTTTATGTGCACTTTAGCAGTGGTGCCTGCGTTAACCATTGTAGCCTAAAACAATGAAAAAAGAACCACGTTCACGATGGAAGTGCCTGACGGTTTTCTAATTGGTGGATATCCATGTATTAGAAGCTCCATGACGTACTCCCTCCGCTCCATAATAAATGTGGTGTTAAATTAAAGTATAACCAAACTTTGTAAACTTTAGCTATTAATATACAAAAAAATTTGGATTTATCACATCGCAATCATATCAGTAGATTTATCATCAACAGTAATTTTATATTATTATTTTAATAATATTTTACATATATTTAGACAACAAGGTAGTGGCCATTCGTGTATATTAGACCGTTTCGTTGTCTAAGGCCTATTTGGAACATTGGAACATAGGAAATAAAAATAAAGAAATAGGAAAAAAACACATGAATTATATAGAAGTAACAATACAATACTTCAAGAATACAAATCAGAGGACTTGCTTTTGAAAGGTGTTTGGATGCTCCATAGGAATTTTGCAGGAATTTGAAGAGAGAGAAAGTCTATGGAAGGCAGAGAAATTTTTCCATGAGGTCCAATCTCATGTTAGAATCCTCAAAAATTCCTACAGATTGTGCCATCCATAGGAATCTTAGAAGTTGCTTCCTTTGTTTCGAAGTGCTATATAGGAATTTTTGTATAGAATTTCATTCCTTCAAAATTCTATAAAAACCATACGCTCCAAGTACGCACTTAAATGAAAAGGAAAGATTGAAAGGAGGAAGTACATGCTGGTTCAGTGGTTCTCATAAACCATGGATGGAACTTGGAAGTTTGTGTGGCACATCCTAATTAATTGCTCCAACGAGCGCACATGGGCTTGAAGGACCTTGGTGCCTGGCTGTCGGTATCTATAGGAATCCGTATAAGAGCAAGTCCAATAATGGTCTTATAGCCAAGCTAATCAGCATTTTTGCTGATGTGGAGGAGAGAAGAGAGGAGAGAGATGAGAGCTTGGCTCTCATGCAAGCAACAAGCTGGGCACGGGAGCCTATGCAGTGGTGGGCTCAGATAATAAATGTATGTGAGGAGGAATAGGAAAGAGAATGTAAGATATGGTACCACATAATAATAAAAAACCTTTTGTAGACAAATTATTGTATAACTTGGCTTTTATAACTTGACTTATAGCCAAATGCTTGGTCTATTATTGGACTTGCTCTAAAACACATACACGGTCATAAAAGTGTTTTTTTCCTCATTATTGATCATTGATTTCACTTCCTAGTAGACACCAACAACCAAGACTTGTCTAATCTGATAGAAAAAAGGCTTTCTCAAATATGATATGAGGGATCATATATACAGATTTAAACCAAAACCACATGGAAAGGTGAACAATTTGAGATTTGCCATAACAAATGACCTCATTCCTGCCATGCTATTGCAAAGAATAGAATTGTGGTTTTTCATGCTTTTGCTAGTAACATTTTTTTAAGACGTGCAAAAGATGTCCCCACCATTTCTTCCTCACATTTATCGGCGTCCCACTCTCCCCCTTGCTCTTTCCACTTCCCACCCATCTCTGCATCGCAGCCTTGCACTTGCAATCCACTCTCTCTCTCTTCTTGCCAAAGCTCTGGTGATTTTTTTTTCCTCCGCTGTCAAGCAACGCGAGTTCAACAGCTAACCCTTGATCTGTTCTTTTATATTTTTTTATTGGAAAATGGCATAATGGTCATTTTTCATGGTTAAACCAGTTGACTTGTTAGAATCGTTAGGGTTGGGGGTAGGAAGAACAAATATCGAACTTTTGCAGTTGCACAACAGGAATTACCTCCTTCACGATGAAAAATATGTGAAATTCAAAAACCCTATTGGCAAATATGTATTTTTTCTATTTTATTAACATTTACATCTTTCCAAAATACTCTGTGGGATAATTTAACTTTTGAGTTTTCCTAGAAATATCTACTCCATCCATTCAGAAATATATGTAAGGCAACACTTCCCTATCACGTTCTGCAGAATTGAACTTTAACTATTAGTTTGTTTAACAGTTCATTGTTAGTAATTATGAAATTATGATAAAATGAAAGTACCACGTTTGTGTCACTAAACATATTTATTTATTCCTAGACTATTTGTTGGCCAAAATTTATAAGTTCAAACTCTCGAAATGCTTGAGCACTTTACAAAAATGAACGGATTTAGTAATTATCTATATAACAACAATATAGTCCCACACTAAGTGACAACTTAAATATGTATCAATGTATTGTAGTTTAATTATTTCTGTTCGAACAGCTTCTAAGTTGGGTATTAAGGAGCTGTTGCCTCCTTACAATGGAGCTGATCTTGAGCTAAGTGACCTACTCACTGGCGTCGCCTTTGCCTCTGGAGGCAGTGGATATGATCCTCTCACTTCTGTAATCTCTGTAAGTTTTTTTTCTTAGCAAATACATCTCAGAATATAGTTCTCTTCAAATATATGTTTTTTCTTCATATTGCACTGGAAGATACTCTCTCCATTCTTTTTTACTTAACTTCCTAGAATCCGTCCATCAAACTTTTCATCAGTAGATTTAAAACTATCTAGATTTGCTGTACTAAAATTATATTATTAGATTTGTTACTAAAAATATTTTTATAATATTATAATTTTATTAGTATATTTTAATGTAAAATTATAAAAAGTAACAGTTAAAGTTATATCTCGAAGACCGTGAAAAATCAAAAACATAAAATAAAAAAGAACAGAGGGAGTAATCTTCTATTGTCATGTGAATTGAGAAAAGTACTAATGAATGTTACTACGTCTTGTTTTGCTTCAGACTGCCATATCTAGTTCTGGTCAACTTGATTTATTCCATGAATACAAGGAGAAGCTAAAGGCATTAGTCGGAGAGGAGGTGATGACACGTGTCATCTCCAAAGGCATCTTCTTCACTATCATGGGGGCAAATGACCTTGCAAATAATTATTTTACGGTTCCTCTAAGGCGCCATGAATATGACCTTCCTTCCTATGTGGACTTTCTTGTCTCTTCCGCAATCAACTTCACTGTGGTAAGGGTTATTTTTTGAAGTTTCTAAACTTATTAGGAAATTCTGGAGGTTAGACTTCTCACGTTTACGTCAGACACAAAACTCTATGGACCATCACTTCAGTTGTGCATTTGGAATTTTCTCTTAATTTAATCCCGCATACGATATGTTTTGCGAATGTCCTAGATTACTCTACCTTCCACCTCATCTTTATTGTAACATGAATTTTTCTGAGCAAAATTCAGCACAGTGAAGTTTTATAAAAAAATTTGTACCATAAATAATTTAAACTGATCTCCTTTTATTATCTTTCTTGCAAATCTTTTTCTGTTATGGGCATGCAGCCAATCAATATGTATTTATGAGGAAATTACTACTGTCTTCTATATACTCTTTTGCACAGAAACTGAATGAGATGGGAGCAAAGCGGATTGGATTTGTTGGCATTCCGCCAATTGGATGTTGTCCTTCACAAAGAACACTTGGATCACGCGAATGCGAGCCATTACGAAATCAAGCGTCTGAATTATTCAATTCTAAAATAACGAAGGAAATAGATCGATTAAATGCAGAACGTAATGTTGATGGATCCAAATTTGCTTATCTCGATATATACTACAATTTGCTTGATCTTATTCAACAACCTAGTTTTTATGGTAAGTCCACATTATATCTTCAATTATTATTTTACCATATTTTGGAAACAGAGGGGGAACCATTATTATTTTACCGCATAGATGCAATAAAAATATATTAACAGATATCACTGAGACAAATTAACCTCTTAAATGCAGTAAGCTTAAAAATTATTGATGAACTAATGTGGCTGCAAGATCTGTATAACGAACCAGAGTGTATGATATCTATGGATTTTTTTTTTGCGAAACAGGAGTTTAATTCTCGTTATCAGAAATAGGATTGCAATCTCGGAGAAGACAATTACACATAAGTTCGGGTGACTTATTAAGCCAAGTGCACCTTTGTCTACTCCTAGAACCTTGTTTAGATGGATTTGTTTGTATCTTCATATTTAGAGGTATACGCTAATGGACATGTCATTATAGCAATTTTGTACTGAATATTGTGAAACTTTCCATTATGTAGGTTTCAAGGACGTATCGGAAGGATGTTGTGGTAGCACAACCCTAGATGCTGCTATTTTCCTTGCATATCGCCCTGCATGCCCAAATGCTTTTGATTATATTTTCTGGGACGGCTTCCATCCTACCGAAAAAGCCTACAACATTGTGGTTGATAAGCTCATCCAAGAAAATAAGAAGAAGCTAATGTGAAGTTTAAACAAAACAGTATCACCCGCTCTGGACTTGATTCAATAGTTAATAATCATTACCGCTTTTAAGACAATCTGACCATGCGTGTAAAGTGCTGCCCAATGAATATTTTCTGCTGTCAAACCGTCTAAAGGCTAGCTGTGTGTAAAGCACATATAACAATTGTACTTGTCGACTGAAAATCATCATGATTATTATTTATGTATAGCAACAATACAGAGTGTTAACACATTGGAGTAGATATTTATTTTTTTATAACTAAGAGCATCTCCAACAATGTCCTCTAAATTTCATCCCCTAAATCACTTTTTAGAGGACATAATCTAGAATATAGAAGACTAAAAATATGTAATCTCCAACAAGTCCCCTAAATATAATCCCTTAAATTAAAATCTGGGTCCACAAAAACTACCAACCAATCTTTCCATCTCCCCCGTCCCTTCCTCCCGGAAGAAAAACGACGGCGGTGTCTCAGTTTGATCAATGTGCCGTAGTAGTGAGATTTTGATGAAGTGCTGTGCCGTCGCAGAGAATGTCTATGGATCTTGAATCGATCAAGGGTCACCTGGCACATTCCTTTTCAGCAATAGATTGTGCTAATGCATGAAAAAAATCATGCATCTCATACCTTCCTTCGATGGCATCATAGAATGGGGACTCCTGGAAGAAGCATCTCCCAACCAAGTCATCAAAGTACTTGCGACGAACATCTTCAGGCTGCAATCTTTCTTGATGTTGAAGAAAACCTTGTGCCATCGATCCATAGGTAGTCTTGCCCACACCACCCATCCCGACAACAGACATGACCGTGAGGACACGGCTACCGCAATCTTCAGATAAGAGAAGCTCAAGAAGGCGCTGGAGGTCACCCTCTCGGCCATAAAGCTCACCGGCCCAGAGGGACGAGGGAGGCGCGCAGGGCCTCGAACCGCACCTTCTCGAGGATGTCCTCGACGTCGCGGCGGGGCCGGCCAGGCCGAGGCGCTCGGCGTCCCGGAGCGCGGCGCGGACGCGCTGCAGTTTGGCGCCGAGGCGGCGGAGCTGGTCCTCGTCGACGTCGCAGCACGGCTCGGAGACGGGGCCGAGGGGCGCGAGCGCGGACTTGGAGAGCCGCTTGGCGGCGAAGAAGAAGGATTCCAGGGAGGCCTTGAGGTTGGCTAAGAAGACGCCGCGCTTCTCTTGGTCGGCCATTGTTTCACAACGAAGCGAGAGAGCGAAGCAACGATTGAGCTGCCGGCTACGGAGTCGTCGAGACATTGCGAGCTTGAGGCGGAGTGAGAAGGACTCGTGCCGTCGTGCTCGTGCGATGGTCGGGGAGACTTCAGAGTTGACTGGTCACGGCGCGGGCGCGAGGAGGCGGACGGAGGGAGCCGGACGGAGAAGCCGAGGCGGCGGAAGGCACGGGCATCTCCGATGTAGCGCGGGACAAAACCGTCGATGGCTTTTGGGGATGACGTACGTCCTCCAAATTTGGGGGACGAAAAACCAGGAATGAAGTCCTCTATATTTTTGGGGATCATTTAGAAGAGCTGTTGGAGACTTTTTTTTACCTTTTCTTCTAAAATATAGGGGATATGAGTATTATAGAAGATTTGTTGGAGATGCTCTAAGTATCACGAAATTATGGTGAGGTGTTACAGCAGAAATTGCTTTTGCTCCTTTGGCCATACATCCGAGCCTGTGTAGTGTGTTAGTAATATTTTGGATTACTCTGGGGAATTATGCTAGGTGCGTTTGGTTGGTGGAATCCTCGGAGGATTCCTAGGAATACTGTAGTACTCCTATAAGATTGTCTTGTTTAGTAAAATAATCGATAATCTGAACAAGCAATCCAAAATTACCTTAGAAACAAGATTACCATAGTTTAAAGGAATCCTTTTCCCCGTAGAAAAGGGTATCTATTTAAATTACCAAGTGAATGGAATCTTTGCTATTACACTTTTACCATTTGCTTTAATTTTTCATAGTCAAAATTTGAACCTTTTGAATTCAAAATCCAAATTAGAAAACATTTATTGTAAAACACAAATTTCGAAACTAAAATATTGAAATTTGAATTCTCAATTTCTGAATATTAAATTAAGGCAATTTAAATTTAAAAATTTAAACTTTCATGTTTGGATTTCAAAAATCCATATTTTTGAAAATTTAAATCTTAAAATATGAAAATTTGAATTTTGGATTTCAAAAATTCAAGTTCTAAATATTTAAATTTTATAAATTCAAAGAATTTAAAGTTCCAAACTCAAATTTTAAAAATAAAATTTTCAAAAATCCAAAATTTGAACTTTGAATAATAAAAATTGAATTTTTAATGTGGCAATTTTAAATTGAGAGAATTTAAATTATAGAATTCAAATTTTAGTTTTCAATATTAAATTTACAAATGTTAACCCTCAAGGTTTGAAATTTTAAATCATATAATTTAAATTTGTGGACTTGTTGCTTCGAGTTATGGAATATTTGAACTATTATAAAGATCATTTTGTAGTTTCTTCAAACCAACCAAATATTCAAATCTTAGATTATTGGTAATATGTTACTATCAATCAGATTGAGAGAAATATTAGATTACAGGGGAATATAAAATTATGCATACCAAATGCACCCCTAATGTGAACGGGTGCACCGCCATGGCCATGCCGATACAAAGGATGGTTGGGGGAACCAGGCATGCTCGCACCTCCAAAGTGTTGCTATATTTCTCTGCGATCGGTGATGTGTCTATGTTTGTGCGGACTCAGAAAGATTTTTTTTTTTTGAAAAAACAGGCAGGAGGGCTGCCTATTGTATTAGTAGAGAAGGTTTTAAAAAACTGAAGTACAAACGGTAATTTAGATGTTAGGTTATTGTGCTGAACATTTTGCTCCTATGAGCACCTAGCTCCGAGCTTCCTTTTTTATCTTCACTAGCAGCGTGTGCTATACTCTGATATCCCTCTTTATGTCCAGCAGCTCTTAGATCAGATCAGAGTTTATAAGATGCAACATGAGCATACACAATATCAAAAATAATGTAGATAAATCTCGTAAAGAGAATTGAAATAACGACGACAAAACAACCACGATGAGAGAAAGATTGGTGAAAAAGACTGTAAATTTCTTAAGCACAATCTCAAAAGAGTATAAAGGATTGTCGCTCTCTCACAATTCTCTTGAACCTTTTAAGACTCTCGGATCCATTTATGACAGCTCGATCTTTCACTCGAATATGTAGTGGATTACTCAATTGTGATTAACTCCTGAACCACATTTGGCATAGCCATACACTTTCTTAATCCAACCACATCGAGGGGCCCAAAGAGATCTATCTCGTTATATAGAAGGGGTAAATTCTATCTTGATCATTTAAATTCCTCCGCATATTTCATAGTAAACCCAAAAGCTATCTTTATGACCACCCAGTTATGGAGTAGTGTTTTGCAACCCCTAAGTAAACTATTACACATGTAGAAAACTATAATGATCTCAGGTCTAAGGATCCTATTTACACTTTGTATGAGACCAACCAATGACACTTAAGAATATAATAAGTCTCGCAGTGTATCATGGTAGGTAATCTAATACCATGTTTTCTAACATGTACGTACCCACATTATTGATTTAATATTTCTATATCCATGATCCGTGAAACTCGATCATCAATCGAACATGTGCTAATCTATAAATCATAATTGTCCCATGTAATAATATAAGATCTATAATTTAGATTAACATTAAAACATGAATAAAGAGTTTTATGAATAAGTCACATATTTGTTTATCAATACAAAAGACATTTATTCGATGAATAAAATAACATATTATTCAAATGATCATGAACATAGAAATGATATAATCTTCTCTATGATTGCCTCTAGGGTATATCAGTAACAATCTCCCACTTGCCACTAGTGTCAAGCATATAAGTATCTTATACCTATAGCTCTTGTGTGTGCCTCATGCTTTGGCTGCGGAATAGGCTTTATCTATGGATCAGCAATATTTAAATCTTTGTGCACTTTGCATATCTTCACATCATATCTATCAAAAATCTCACAAATGAGTTGAAAACACCAAGTATGTGCTTGAATTGTTTTATACAATTTAGGCTCCTTGGCTTATGCAATGGCTTCACTGTTATCACAATAAAGATCCATTGGACTAACAACACTAGAAACCACACTAGCTCAGAGATAAACTTTTTTTATCCAAACAGCCTCCTTAGCAGCTTCAGAAGCCGCAATATTGTTAGTCTCTATTGTAGAATCAGCAACCATCTCTTACTTAGAAATTTCTTAGCTCACTACTCCATTAAGACAAAGCACAAACCCAGACCGTGGTCAAAAATTATTTTTACTAGTTTGGAAGCTAGCATCAGTATAACCATTTAGGACTTGATCTTTCTCACCTCAATAAACAAGGAATGCATCTCTAGTCCTTCTCAAGTATTTCAAGATGTTTTTTTATAGCTATCCAGTGACCTTCACCTAGATCTGACTAATATTTGCTTATAATACTTAGAGCATATGATACATCTGGGTGCGTACAAAGCATGGTGTTGTGGTTACAGACCAAACAGGGAGAGAGAGGTATGGTAGTGGAGAGTTAGGTGAACAATACTTGGGGCTTCCCCCATGGCCTGGGTGGCATATATATATATATATATATTCACATGGGGAATGTTTTACAACTATGCCCTTACACTCAAGTATCCATCTCAGGGGCATTTATGTCATTATACATGTCCCATTTTGGGCCTTACAACCTTCTAACAGGCCGGCTGGGCTTAGGTGGGGGCCACCCCTACAATAGGAGCCTCTCATGGTGAAGGGCTTCACGGGCTGAAGCCATGCTGCCGAGCCATTTCCCCCTCCGTCCCTGCAGCCTATGACCTTCTGTACTATTGGATGGAGTTTTATTTGCCGGTGCAGCCCAATCTCGCGCCAAGGCACAGGGCGGGCCCGCCTCCAATGCGCGACACCAGAGCCGGGGCAAGCTCTTCCCGCGGAGATGGGTCCGAAGCGAGCATGCCGCGGAGGTGTTTTCCGAGGTCGCTCCATGGACGTGGAGTCGGCATACGGCCTGATAGCTCGTCATCTGGAGTCGATGTATTAATGGCGGCGAGGATCGCGCCGACCCCTGAGGTGTCAGAGCAGGCGACGGAGCTGGTGCATGTAGACGAAGTCGAGCTGGCAACCAGGCTAGACGAAGCCGGGCAGTGGCGAGGGTCTGTCTTGAACCGGAGGCTTGAGTTAACCCGCGGGCATGAAGTTTAGAGTCATGGTGGCTGGCTAGTGGCGCACGGACAATGCATTAATGGCCCCGGGAATCGCGCTGGGCACTGGTATGCGACGGGGGTTGGACCATGCACGACAGTTCAGCTCCCGCCGGTTGCTCTCCCATTGGTTGTACTTCCGCCGGTTGTACTCCCACCGGTTGCGCTTCCCGGCCGTGGGGCGCAACGGGCATATATATGGACTACCACCTTCCTGCGTCGTCCTCATTGTGACGTAGTCGGGTACGGGTGGGATGGTCTTGGTTCTCAAAAATAGGCCCACCTCTGTTCCTCTGCCTTCTCTGACAACATTGCTCGTCAGGAGAACGAGCGCTAACAACGTGATCAGAGAAGTTTGATGAACAGAGGGAAGCCTGTTTTTGACTTCGGTCGAAACTTATCTCGAATTCTCCGGTGGCGCGGGCCGATCGCGGGGGAAGGCGGGCGGTTGTTTTTTCGCCGGTTGGCGCTTCCTGCCTGTGACACGCCGCGTTCCTGCATGTGATGATCTTGTTCTCACAAGTAGGCCTACTTTGGTTCATCTGCGTTCTTTGATCGCGTCAACTGGCGCTAATATCAAACAATGTGGATGGACTGAAGGAGGCCTATTTATGAGAACAAGTCAAAACTTGTCGTAGATCAGCAGTCGCCCTCCGATTGTGGGGAGCGCAAACGGTTGGATCCCCACCGGTTGGGGCTTTGGGGTTATCGCACAGACTTCAAAGTCAAGGTGGCCTCCAGCAACGCTGCGCGGGTTCGATCGAAGCAGACTCCAGAGTCTTCGCGCGGACTGGAGATCGGAGGGCCACATGGTATCCCGCGGCTCGAGGACGGTGCTCTGATGGCGTTGTGGGTTAGACCGGCGTTTACACGTCTTCGGACTCAGCCCGCCAGGGGCGGCCTATCAAGACGAAGCCGAATCTGCACTTGACCCCACTCCATGGATATTATTTGTGAAATGTTAATCACGTAAAAATAAAATATTTAGAATGTTAGAAGCGGGATACAAAGCTGCCCCCGTTTGGGAGACCGAGTCGGAGGTTCGGTTGGACCCCACAGACGTGGGGTCAGAGTAGGTGCTGGAGTCATCCCGCGAGCTCGAAGTTGAAGTGGTCTTCGAGTTCGCCGCGTAGACTCGTAAAGGCGCAGCCAGGTGCCGCCTCGCGGGGTCGAAGCCGAAGTCGGAGCCGGAGTCGCTCCGCGGAGGCGGAATCCACGCCGAAGTTGAAGTCAGAGTGACTGGTCAATGGTCTGCTGACATTGCATTGATGGCCCTGATAATCGTGCCGACCACCCACGCGCAGCGGAAGGTGAGCCACGTCGTGCGACCTGCATTCATTCCCGAGGGAGGGGGCGCATGGCAGGATGTCATTAGTGCGTCGTGCGCTGTCAGACTGTCGCATGACCGCAACCGCACGCTTCGTCTCGATGGGGCGAGACACGTGGCAGCACGGGATTGGCACGTCGTGCATTGCCAGGTGGTTGCGACCACGGTTGTGCGCGAGAGCGGCCGCGCCACTTCGGCTTCCACTGGTTACGCTTCCCAATCTTGGGGGGAGGCGAGCGGCTTGGCTTCCGCCGGTTGGGCTTACCAACGGTGTGGAAGGTGAAATGGCTTTATATACCCCCGTTTGGGACCGCGCCGGCAGTCTGCTTCGCATATCTTCTACTCCCTTGCCTTTTGTCACGCTGTGCTCTCGGCCCCTTTTTCTGTCATGCCGTTCTCGTCGCCGTTCGGCTCCCGAAGGACAATGGCCCATGGCGAGGAATGTGCCCACCGGGACGGTAGTGACGCTGAGAGACCATGTGGTTGTGACCCCATGATTGTGATGAGTAATTGACACGTGTTCTGCAAGTTTGAGTTTGACTTTTGTCCTTAAGTATCTTCTGATGCTAATGTACGGTTACAGTATTTCGAGCGGTGCTATGTAATGCGTTTTCTTGTCTGTGATGGCTACAGGACATTGAGGCGGAGTCGTGGCGAGGCACGGGATGACCGGACTAGGTACAGGTGGTGCCGAGGTCAAAGCGGTCGGGATGTGCTGAAGACGGCGAGGACTCGAGGTGGTTGCGAGGCTTGGACGGCAAGAAATGAGGAAGCTTCCCGGAACGTGCAGGAGGGCGTTTTGGTAAAAGCACAAAGCTGCATGAGGAAGCGGTTTTGGTTTTTGAGTTAGCGGGTAAAGCGAGTGAGAACCCAGTAAGCAAAAGCTATAAAGAGGAGGGATGTCTCCTGGTGGTTGCATGTCTTGTGAGAGGAGTTAGGACTTTAGAGGGGTTAGTTTTGGTTTTTAATGAGCTGTTAGGGAGTTGGTGAGCAGAGCAGAGGTGGTGTTGCTTTCGGTTTTCATGTCTCCTGCGTGTGTTCTTGGCTGAGTCTTCTCAGGATGTGAGAATGGAAGGGTTGTAGACCATCTCATTTGTAATCATTCCTCGCTCTGTTTCAATTTCAATATGAGAAGGATGTGAGAATGGAAGAGTAAGAGTGATCTTTCTTTGATTAACTTTCTTTGTCCAAATTAAAGGATCTCTGGATTTTGCACTTTCAGGGGTCATGTGCTTCATTTTTCTGTTTTCGGATCAACAAAGCAGTAGTTATTGTGCTCCTTGATTTCTGTCGTTTGATTTCCTTGTTTCAGTCTACTCTTGTCTCTGTGACTCAATCGACACCCTCTTTTTAGGTTCTAGCTCGCACTCTCAAGTCTGATTCCTCGATTTTCTTGGTTTCTTCAGTTTCACAGTTCAGATGTGCTCTTTGATATTGCCTGATTTTATTGCAGAGGGCTGATGCTTTGTAGAGAAGATTTTTGTCTGCTCTGAACCCTGTTTCCTGTTGGACCAGATTCTTTTCGGCTGTGAGTCAGGACTCAATTCTTGCTCTCTGTTCTGCAGCGTCCATTTTTAGTTAACAAATTCTCTGTTTTCTGTCTCTCGGCGAATCTGTGTTCCGGTCAAACCGGTGCCCGAACAGCATACCGACCGGAGTTCAATTAGTAGTCCGTCCGGCAGCTTCTCAGCAGTCAGACCAGTTTCATATAACCGGTCAGACCGACCATTGCTAAGTGACCTCTGAATTCTATCATTTCGTCAGTTTTGTTTCGGTAGTTTTTGTTTTCAGTTCTGTGAGCAGCTTTCTGGTTCGGCATCATCCTATTTTTTTTGTGGCTTCAATTAGTTTTTCTCTCCTCCGGTCTGACCGACTGTTTGGCTGCAGTCTGGCCGGTTGATTGCTTGCAATCAGTGTTCGGTTCACTGAGAGTTTCTTGTCTGGTTTTCTTTAGTCTTTTCTTTTTCAGTTCCTTTTTTGCTGTTTTCAACCAAATACATTTCAGTCCCGAGTGCAGGTTTCATCCAAGATCAGTTGAGTTCTTTTTGTCAGTCTATCACGCTATTTCTCTGCTCTGACCTTGTTTAATTTGTCGGACTGTTGTTTGGTTTTCAGTGTGAAATCTTTTTCTGTCTTCATAGCTGCTATAGCTATCAGAGAAGAAGGAAATTGTGTGAATACTTGGGAGGCATTTTTGAAGGCACCATTCACCCCCTACTGTTGCCATTTCAGTCCTACAATTGGTGGAAGAGCCGATTAGCTCTTTCTCGTAGATCTTAAACGGTCTCTGGAGCCATGGCGACAGACAAGTATTCCACCAAGCCCCCGATCTTCGATAGGATCGACTATCCCTTCTGGAAGAGTCGGATGGAGACCTACATCCAGCCTCAGAGCTATGCCATCTAGAGGAAGGTCAAGACCCGATATGTTGTTTCTGCCAATGAGAACATCAATGCCGGAAACATGGCCAATGTTGAGGCAAATGCTAAGGCGAGGAACATCATAATTCAGGGTCTAAGCAGAAGCGAATTCGATCGCATCTCTCATCTTACGTCGGCCTTCGACATCTGGGTGACCCTCGATGCATACCATGAGGGCACCACCCAGATCAAGACGGTACGACAGGACCAGTTCAAGTGAGATTACAACAAGTTTGAAATGCTCACTGGAGAGTTCCTTGATGAGTGTTTTGTGAGATTTCACAAAATTCTGAGCAACCTCCGAGCGGTCGGTCTCACATACCCCGACTCGGACAATGCTCATTAGATGCTTTCTGCTCTTGACTTGCGTGTTTGGGAGATGAAGGTGACCACCATCAAGGACACGACGGACCTCTCGACCTTGACTCTTGATGCGCTGTACTCACGCTTCAAGACTCACGAGATTGATATTGTCTCTCGTAGGTCGAAATCACAGTTGATGGCATTGGTTACCGATCCCAGTCCTGCTTCTAGTGTTTTCTCCGATAATGCTACTGGTTTTTCCCTAGCTGCTCTCTGTGACGTTACCGATGATCAATTAGAGCAGCTACCAGAAGACCAGTTAGCCCTTCTAGCCAGAAAGTTCTCCCATGCATATAAGAGAGTGAGGGTGAGAGACCATGTGGATGTGACCCCATGATTGTGATGAGTGATTGACAAGGGTTCTGGAAAGATTGAGTTTGGTATGTGTGGTTCGTGCCAAGTCGGCACTTGGCACAGTCGGGGTTGGTTAGACGGACTTGAGGCGTATTCTTCTTCCCGATTGGTCATTTTGGGCAATTTCATGCTTGAGTATGATTTGTTGATGCTAATGAGGATTACTTGTTTCGAGCGGTGCTATGTAATGTATTTCTTGTCTGTGATGGCTGCAGGACATCGAGGCGGAGTCGTAGCGAGGCACAGGATGACCGGACTAGGCGCAGGTGGTGCCGAGGTCAAAGCGGTTGAGGTGTGCCGAAGACGGTGAGGACTCTAGGTGGCTGCGAGGGTTGGAAGGCAAGGTATGAGGAAGCTTCCCGAAAGGTGCAGGAGGGGCGTTTTGGTGAATACGCAAAGCTGCACTAATGGAAGTGGTTTGTGGATAAAGCACTAAAGTTGTTGGAAGCTTAATGGGCAAAGCATGTTGCAAACCCATTATGCAAGGTTATAAAGAGGGAGAGTGTCTCCTGCATGAAAAGGGCTTCTGAGAGGAGTTAGGGTTTTCAAGTGGTTGTTATGGCTTTAGTTCTTTTTATTTTTGCGGTTGGGAGTTGGTGAGAGAGATCAGAAGGTGGTTGTGCCTTATCTCCTATGTGTTCCCTGTTCTTGTGTTCCTCTCTGCATGAGTGGTGTATTCTCAGGTTGTGAGAAATGGTTGGAGACAAACTTGATGTAATCATTCATGTCTATGCCTATGAATCCATTTGAGTTTATCTGAGTATATGATGATTTGGGTTGGTATCTGGCTTTCTCTGTCCTAAGTTCTTTTTTGTTAGTTCTGTTCTTGTTTTGGTTCCCTGTTCTTGTTTGATTCTCTGCAAGATCTCAGCTTTGATCTGGAAATGGCTTCAAGACCACCTTGGTCATCTTTTCCCATAAGCAAAAGAATTCAGTTGCAGGTTTCTTCTCAAGAATCTGGATTTTTCAATTTCCTCTGTTTTTCACTGTTCTAGGGTTTTGGAGGCAGAGGACCTTTGTAATTCCTGATTTTCTTCTTCAAGGATGCTTTCAGTTTGTGGTTTCTAGTCCTAAGATCATTGCTTTGCTAACTTCCAAGTTCCACGGAGAAAGGACTCAGGATTCTCAAGAGATCCTCAAGTTTCCATCTTCTCTAGGGTTTTTGCTTCAATAAGCAGAGGATTCTCATTTTTTTTCTTGGTTTTCTAGTTGAGAAGTGGCCTGGCTTGTGATTTCTATTTGTGAGGGCATTACTTTGTTGATATCAAAGCCCCAGGATCAAAGGTTTAAAAAATTACAAGTATCATGTGTATTTTGAGTTCTTCCTCTCTTCCTGGGTGGTTCCTGGCAAAATCAGCACTTTCTATTTCATTTGATCTTTACCTCCACTTTCTTTCTACCTAAGGTCTTTCTTGTATTTAGGTTAAAGTCCAAATGTTTTGATCTGAAAAAGAGTAGTGAAAATGTAGTGATTTTTTTGTTTGTAGGATGATTTCATTTTTACTTTGTCAGAAGCTTATGTCGGCCTCATCTCTGAAATTCAGCTTCTCTGAAATTCAGCCGCTACTTGTTCACTACTGTTTTTGGTCCTATTTTCGGTCCTTTTCAGCCAAATAGCAGTGCAGTTTTCAGCCAATTTGCAGTGCAGTTTTCAGCTAAATGGCAGTGCAGTTTTCCAGTTCCTTGTTTTTGCCAAATCTTATTTGCAGCAGCTGATTGTTTTGGTTTGCAAAATTAATTTTGGCCACTAGTGAGCAAAATCTATTTTCTTGCTTCATAGCTTCTATAGCTATCGGAGAAAACTGTGTGAATACCGGGGCGGATTTGAAAGCACCATTCACCCCCCTCTGTTGTCGATTTCGATCCAACAATTGGTATCAGAGCCGGTTAGCTCTTCCTCATAGATCTTAACCGGTCTCTAGAGCCATGGCAACAGACAAATACTCGACCAAGCCCCCGATCTTCGATGTGATCGACTATCCCTTCTGGAAGAGTCGAATGGAGACCTACATCCAGGCTCAGGGTTACGCCATATGGCGAAAGGTCAAGACCCGGTATGCTGTCCCTGCCGATGAGAACATCAATGCCAGAAACATGGTTGATGTTGAGGCGAATGCTAAGGCGAGGAACATCATAATTCAGGGTCTGAGAAGAAGCGAGTTCGATCGCATCTCTCATCTGACGTGGCTTTCGACATCTGGGTGAACCTCGACGCATACCATGAGGGCACCACCGAGATCAAGACAGTTCGATAGGACCAGTTCAAGCAAATTTGAAATGCTTGCTAGTGAGTCCCTCGATGAGTGCTTTGCGCGGTTTCACAAGATTTTGAGCAACCTCCGAGCGGTCGGTATCACATACCCCGACTCGGACAACGCTCGACAGATGCTCGCAGCTCTGGATTTGCGTGTGTGGGAGATGAAGGTGACTACCAACAAGGACACCACCGATCTTTCGACCTTGACTCTTGACGCGTTGTACTCATGCCTCAAGACTCAAGAGATTGACATAGTCTCTCGTAGGTCGAAGTCGCAGTCGATGGCCTTAGTCACCGATCCCAGTCTGGTTTCTGGACCTTCTTCCGAGTCGATTTGTGGATTCTCTCTAGCTGCTCTTTGTGACGTAACTGATGATCAGTTAGAGCAGCTACTAGAGGATCAGTTAACCCTTCTAGGCAGAAAGTTTTCCCACGCGTACAAGAGAGTGAGGGACCGAAAGAGGAGTGGCCCGATAATTTGCTTCGAGTGTGGTGGCCCCAACCACATTTGAGCGAATTGCCCCAAGCTTGGGAAGGGAAAGAATGACTACAGCGGCGTGAGCAAGAACGACTACATCGTCAAGAACCGCAACAAGAAACCCCCAGCTCATGCTCAAGGCAAGAAGATGTTTTGCAACCTTGGCAAAGCCAAGAAGCTCTTCCATCGCGTCCTCACCGCCTTCGACGACCTTGACCTCAGCGAGGTGGAGGGATGGAGCGACGACGATGGGACAGGCGATCAAGAACCCAAGGATGGCGACGACTTCTCCGGCATGTGCTTCATGGCCCTTGAGGGTGAGATCAGCGACAGCGAGCTCTATTCCGACTCCGACAAGGTATACCCCTCTTACGACCATCTTAATGATGCTTTTCTTAAGTTAGGTAAATTTCATGCTAGATCTAGAGCTAGGTGTAGCGAGTTGGAAAAGGAAGTAGAGAGCTTGTCAAGGGAGCTTACTTCACTTAGATCTGCTTCCTCCCGTAATGATTGTGATGTATGTACTGCTTTGCTTGGAGACTTGGAGAAGCTAATGACCTCTCATGATAGAGTGATTTCTGATCTTGACATGCTTAAGGTGGAGAATGTTAGTCTGCTTTTTGAATTAGAGATGACTAGGGTAGCTTCTCTTTCATCTACTGTTGAGACTACTTCTTGCACCTCTTGTGAGGTTAATGACAATGCTTTTAGAGGTCTTTACACCATGCTTATTGATCTGCTTGAAAATTGTAATAAATTGAAGATCAACTTGAAGCCAATTGCTGAGTTGCATGCGTCTTTGCTTGAGCCAATTGCTTCATGTATGAACTATCCAAAATTAACTGCTGAACTTGAATCTGTCTCAAATAGTTTCAAGAAATGATTGACCACAATAAGAAGATGGCTCAATATGCTTCTAAGGACCCTGTTAGCTCACCATGCAATAATTGTGAAAAACTGAAATCTGAGTTGATTGCATTAGATGACAAATGTGTGAAGCTAACTAAGGACCTTCTAAAGAAGTCACAATCTCCTTTAATGTGTATGCTGATGTGGGAGAGAAGAACAAGGGTAAGGTAGAGACGTTTAGTGACGTGAACCAAATGGCTAGCAATAGCACTGTCCCTTCTGAGTCGGCTGTGCGTGCACAAGCCATTTGCTCTTCTGCTATTGGTTCTCCTTCTACTACCTTACCTTCTGCTGTCTCTTCTTCCCCTGCTCTTCTTGCACCTCTCTCTTTCGGGAGTGTCAGTACCTTATGAACACTCTCGAGAGATTTGTAGGAGGTAAGAATAAGCTAAATCTTATTCTAGACCAATCTAAGATTTGCAAGTTTAATCAAGGTCTAGGATACGATTTTTCTGAGGACATGAGGAAGCATCCACCTGTTGTTTTTAGACCCATAGTAGCAGGTGTGATCGAGATTGAGCCCAGAACTGAGAAAGTTCAATTTAAGTCAGTGGGCTTTGTCTAAGGGATTTCTGACAGCAAGGTGATTCCACCTGTTGCTTCGGCCTCTCAGAAGGCAAAGCCTCATCGTGCTATTTCTACCTCTCAGAAGGTGAAGTATCATTGCACCTTCTGTCAGAAGGATGGACACTTGGTCGAGCGATGCTTCAGGCGCGCCAAGATCGCACGTAGAGACCGTGTTGAGGCTCTTAGGCGTATTCAGGGTCAGCCCCAGACCTTGAGTGCACCTAAGACCAACACGAGGTCTAGGTTTGCTTCTGTTGATGGCTTTGGGCAGCATCGAGGACTTAGCTTTTCTGGTTTTACTGATTTTCATCCTCGATATGCCTTTGGTCGTGACTTCCGTCGTTCTGAGGGTAGATCTCGTTTCCCCCGTCGAGATGGCTACCCACGGCGTGATCAGCATGTTGCCGGTGCTCCGACTCGCTCTCCCATAGAGGTCGGACCCAGCAACAGCTTCAGGTCTGCACATACACCTTCTGCTTCTTTGAGCGACAGAGAGCGTAGGGTAGTTAGAGGTCAGTCGTCTTTGACTACTTCTGCTGCTCGACGTGTTACTCAGTATTGGGTGCCAAAATCACTTTTGATTTATCCCAGTACTGAGCCTTCACTCTCTGTTTGACTCAGGTTCGCCGGGCTGGGAAGGAAAGGTTTGGCTCGTGGACTCCGGTTGTTCTCGCCGTATGACTAGAGACTCTCGTTGGTTCTCTTCCATAGCCTGAGCTCCAGGTGATGAGACGATCACTTTTGAAGACGCTTCGTTTGGGCGCGTCATCGCTAAAGGTACTGTGCGCGTTAATGATTCATTCATTTTAAAAGATGTTGCCTTAGTGAGTAAGCTGCAGTATAATTTGCTTTCAGTTTCTTAGCTTACCGATGACGGTTTCGAGGTGAGCTTCAAGAAAAATGCTTGCAAAATTCTTGATTCTTCGGATAGTCTGGTTTGCGGGATTTCTCGTTATGGGAGGATCTTTCGTGCTGATTTTTCTGAGTCTTCTGGTGATCCTCTCCGGTGTTTAGTTGCTTCTGAGTCCCGTGACCTTACTTTCTGGTATAGGAGACTTGGTCATATTGGATTTGACCATTTGACCTGAGTTAGTGGCCACGATCTCATTCGTGGTCTGCTGAAACTCAAGATGGTCAAAGATCTAGTTTGTACTCCTTGCCGGCACGGCAAGATGGTTGCCGCTTCTCACCCTCCGGTCACAGTGACTATGACCGATGCACCAGGACAGCTGCTCCATATGGACACAGTTGGACCAGCTCGGGTGCAGTCAGCAGGAGGGAAGTGGTATGTTCTTGTCGTGGTTGATGACTTCTCGAGGCACTCTTGGGTGTTTTTCTTAGCCTCGAAGGATGAGACGTTTACCCACTTTCGGGGTTTGTTTAGTAGGCTTTCTGTTGAGCTCCCGGGTTCCTTACGAGCGATCCACAGTGACAATGGCACGGAGTTCAAGAATTTCTACTTTGAGAGTTTCTGCGATGAGACAGGTGTAGAGCACCAGTTCTCTTCTCCGCACGTCCCACAGCAGAATGGCGTCGTGGATAGGAAGAATCGCACCTTGGTCGAGATGGCCAGGACGATGCTTGATGAGTATTCTACACCTAGGAAGTTTTGGGCTGAGGCCATAGCGACCGCGTGCCACGTTTTGAACAGAGTCTTTCTGAGGGCACACTTGCATCGCACCTCCTATGAGTTGAGATACGGGCGAAAGCCCAGTGTCTCGTATTTTCGTGTGTTTGGTTGCAAGTGTTTCATTCTGATGTCCGGGAACCTAGATAAGTTCGAGTCACGATCTTGTGATGGGATCTTTCTAGGTTACTCGACCTCTTCGCGGGCGTATAGGGTCTGGAACTGCGAGTCTAGTAAAATGGTAGAAACCTGTGAAGTGACTTTCGATGAGGCTAGTCCGGGGACTAGGCCCGATATCTCAAGTTCTTTAGAGTAGTCCGAGACCATCTTTGTGGATGATGAGGAGGATGGAGATTAGGGTTGTCTACCCGATCCGGTTCCTCATCCTCCCCTTGAGGTGCCTTCTTCTGCTGCACCTCCAGGTGATCAGTCTATGCCTTCGGCTTCCTCTGGAGCTAGTGGCTCTGTTCCTACCTCGTCAGCTCATGAGGTAGAGGCCACTTCTTCTTCTCATCCAAGACCTGCAAACATATCCAGAAAGACCATCCTTCCGAGCAGATGATTGGAGACCTCTTTGAGCGAGTCACACGCTCAAAGTCTAGCATGTCACATTTCAGTCTCCATTCTGCCTTTGTTGCCTCCTTTGAGCCCAAAGATGTTTGTCATGCTCTTTCTGATGAGTCTTGGGTCAATCCCATGCATGAGGAGTTAGAAAATTTCGAGAGAAACAGGGTCTAGTCGCTTGTTGAGCCCCCTCAAGGTCACAATGTCATTGGGACTAAGTGGGTGTTCAAGAACAAGCAGAGTGAGGATGGGGTTGTCATTCGAAACAAGGCTAGACTGGTAGCTCAGGGCTTCTCCCAGGATGAGGGTCTAGATTTTGAGGAGACCTTTGCCCCTGTAGCTAGACTTGAGGCCATTAGAATCCTGCTTGCCTTCGCAGCTTCTAAGGGTTTCAAGCTTTACTAGATGGATGTCAAGAGTGCCTTCCTCAATAGGTTTATTGAGGAAGAGGTCTATGTGAGACAACCCCCAGGTTTCGAGAACCCCAAATACCCAAACCATATCTACAAGCTCTCCAAAGCCTTGTATGGACTTAAGCAAGCCCCTAGAGCATGGTATGACAGGCTTAAGTCCTATATGTTGAGTCATGGGTTTGAGATGGGTAAGGTAGATAAGACCTTGTTCATTCGCAGGCATGGCAATGACCTTGTACTTGTCCAGATCTATGTGGATGACATCATCTTTGGCGGCTCCTCCCATGCTCTCGTTTCCCAGTTTTCCGATGTCATGAGCTCGGAGTTTGAGATGAGCATGATGGGCGAGTTGAGCTTCTTCCTTGGCTTTCAGATCAAGCAGACTCGGAAGGGTACTTTCTTGCATCAAGGCAAGTACACTCGTGACCTCTTAAGGCACTTTGACATGAGTGATGGTAAGCCGGTGTCCACTTCTATGGCTTCATCAGCTTCACTCGACCCAGATGAGGATGGCAAGCCAGTCGATCAGAAGGAGTATCACAGCATGATTGGTTCCCTCTTGTACCTCACTGCCTCGAGACCAGATATACACTTCTCCGTGTGTCTATGCGCTCGATTTCAGGCATCTCCTCGCGTATCTCACCGTCAGGCAGTGAAGCGCATCCTTCGGTACCTTCGAGCTACCATAGACTATGGTATCTGATACTCTTCCTCATCTTGTCTTTCCCTTAGAGCCTACTCGAATGCAGACTTTGCTTGCTGTAGGATAGATAGGAAGAGCACTTCTGGCACCTGCTATCGGCACATCTCTTGTTTCCTTGTCTTCAAGGAAGCAGTCCAGAGTTGCACAGTCCACCGTGGAGGCCGAGTACATTGCTGCCGCTAGTTTTTGCAGCCAGGTACATTGGATGGTCTCGACCCTACGGAACTTTGGGTTAGTTATCGAAAGTGTTCCACTCTTTTGTGATAACACTTCTACGATTAACATTGCTAAGAACCCAGCGCAGCATTCTCGGACCAAGCACATTGATATCAGATATTGATGTGACCACGCCACCAACACATACGACCATAGTGGCCAATATCAAGATTGAACTAAAGGTGAATTCGTTTCTTCAACTTCAACACAATTTAAATGAGAATATGATGCTACCTAATGATGAAAATATATATATTTGTAGCACCACATCACTTTGGAACCAATTGAAGCAAGGGTTCAAGTTGAACAGGTTTTGGAATCCAATTCGGCCTCCAAGTCAATTCGGATTTAGTTTGACAGGCCAATTTCAAATAGTCATAACTTTTGATCCAGAAGGCTTCTCGGGGCCCGTGAGTACTCGTTGGAAAGCTCTTGGAGTCTACTTTCAGATGGATCTGGTCTTACCTCCAAACTCCTTCTGAGCAGATTAGAAACTATGAAACAAGTTACATCACTTTTCCTGTCCGAGTCAAAGTGGGCCGAGGGCCTTGTAACTTAGGCTATTTGGGTCAGTACTGTTCACGTGAATAGTACCATGGCCACATGGACAGTAACTAGGAATAGTGCCACATCCCTTTTCATTAGATAAGTGTGGCTTCCCCCTCCCCTATTTAAGGAGGCCTCACCCCTTTAATTTTCCTTGGGTTTTTTTAAGAGATTATTCTGCTTAGTAGTTTCGCTGCACGTTCGGTTGAGAAACCCCAACTTATAAACTTAATCTTTATTCGCAATACAATTTTAGATTGCATCTTGAACTCTCTTGCTTGTGTTCTTGATTCGCTTGCAGGAGATAGCTTTCTTGGCGAGCTCAACCGCGTTCGGCACGGTTGATAACCAACGGAGCAGTGGTGTAGTGATTGCGAGGGGTTCGATCTGTTTTGGTCGGAGCCTTTGGATCATCAACGTCGAGTTGTCCATAATCGACTTATCAGTACCTTTCGGAAGATCGGGCCATCGTCACATTAGTTGGTATCAGAGCAACGGTTGACCGTAAGATAATTCTTTTATCCCTAGTTAGTAGATTGGTTTTTATTTCCTACAGTCCAGAAAAAATTGCCCCAAAAAAAGAGTTAATTTTCGGTGTCCAAACCCCGTTGTGCCTTTCAATCTGTTAGTTTTAGTTTGCTAAATTGAATTTGTGTCCATATTAGCATTGTCTAGTTGCTGGTCATATCTTTGTTATATTAAAAATCCAAACAAAAGAAAAATTCTCCACCCCAAACCCTAATTTCCACATTCGGCTGATTTTTCCTTTCTCTGCAGCCGCCACAAAAAATGCCATAACTTTTGATTTCAAGATTATTTTTGAGTGAGACTACTGCCATTAGATTCAAAAATTCATTATCCATCTATCTGTAAATATTCACGTCACTAGTATAGTGCCCGTGCTAACGCTACGGTAAAATACAAAATAAGATAAATTTTGTAAAAAATAAAACGAACAATCAGATTCATTAAGATTCACGTCTCATATATTGTATAACCAAACACGGTGCCCAGCTGTTAGTACGAACTCCTTAAAGTTGGCATGAGTTGCTAACCTCACACGGTGTCCATAATCCTACGATAAAGATCACAGCTGATCCTAGTCATACTGGAAAAATAAATGTAATGACATTACGCTAGAACAGAAGCACAGGAGCTAACCTGAGTTAACCAAACAAAGAATATTGGATTAACAACAATGTTAGCTTGGGCCTAACCTGTAAGCGCTTTCCTATAGCAACAAATGGCTGAACATCTCCCCTTGTACCCACAATAAGTATAACAATTTGCATAGGAGGCCTGTACGGTATATCTGCTCCATCCAATGATTCTTCAATAGCAACATCGATATAGCCATCCTCTGTTCCAACATCAACTGAAGGTGTTTCCAGAGTACTTGGTACATCAACAACCACAGTTCCATCATCTTTCACTGTAGCTATCCGATTTAGCATTTTGCGCTGCGAGAAACAGCATATTTAAGGTACCCAAAAAAATCCAGCAGCCGGACACAAATCAGTACATCTGATACTTCTGAAGATTTCAGGCTACCATGCAATGCATCACAATAAGACGAAACATACAAAATTTAAATGTAACAGTCTTGTTCCAACTTGCTAAACCACTTCCAATTTCATCAGTTCCAAGTTCCAAATAGATGTTGGTACACAGAAAAATATCGGTCCCAAACAAATTAATGATCACCTTCATACAGAAGTTAGCACAATTAAGAATTAAATAATTCATAGTCTGCACATCGGATCTGTCTGGTCGCCAGGAGCACGCAAATACGAAAAATTAACCTGATGATTATTATTTCGTTCTTGCAGCTTTCAACTATTTCTAGTCTCTTCTACATAAGGTATTCATGAATCAGGATAAGAAGAATGCCAAAAATGAAGGGTCAAATGCTGCAGGGAACAACCAGCAGCCCACAAATAATTGGAAGAATCGCCCGATACATTTGCTCTTTCTTTGTCTCAAATTTGTGGCAGAGCAAAATCTCACACATCTCTATTTGCTGGAACAAGTTTGACAAGCTTTGCCAGATCATATGACTTGAAATCCCTTCCAAAACATAAGCTTAGATCCAACGGAGTCCTTCCATCCTGTAATGTGTACATAGAAACAACTTCTGAATTCATACATCAATTTTCGTCCTGAGGTAACATAAGCATTCATCCATGTAGCTAGAAGAGCAAGATATGCATTGAGAGGAATAATTGTGTAGAAGTCTAGAAGATCAACAAGTTGTCCAATAAATATCAACACTTCTGAATGCAAGCATTAAAATTTTATGAAGCAACAGAAAATGACATGAAAAATGTATGCAAAATAGAATCTGAGTGCAAAAGTAGCAATGATCATAGGTCGCTTTTTTTTTTGGAATTGTACTGTTGATCAACAAAAACATTAAACCATAGAGGCACACCTTGGCTCTTCTTGTCTTATCTGCAACACTGACAAGCAAGACCTTTGCTATATCTCTACTTCTACTCTGTATGGCTAAATGCAGTGGCGTCCATCCATCCTGCATGAAAGGAAATGTTATAAAAGAGAAAACACTGATCCTGAAAAGGGTTGAGCTGATAAGAAAAGTGTGTCCTTTCAACTTACATTATCGGCAACGTTGACATCAACCCTGTACTTAATCAGTAACTTCACAGTTTGCAGGGCACCAACTTGCACTGCATGATGTAATGGTGTGGCTCCATCCTGCAAATCAGGCAGACTTAATTCAAGGGGCAACAAAAAGGATAGTTACAGAATTAGAATGACAATTGGCCTATTGCTACTGAGGAACCAAACCAAAGTGACAACTGCAAATGTTGCTTCAAAAAGCTTTGTAAATTCCAACTGGACCTTACTCAGTATAATAGGAAACCATTCCCCATGGCATCCAATGTAGAGAATCAACGGCCATTCCTTGATGAAGATCACGACTGATGCATGACAAATTTTTTAGCAAACATCGTAGAGGAACATAATGCTAAAAAAATTCAAGTTCAAAAACCTATAATGGTTCAGATCTATGGGGATTCTTTGAGTAATAAAGTGAATTCTGATCATTAGGGCTTTCCATAGTAGCCGGTAAAACTATAACAAGCACAGTAAAAATTTGAGCCTAAATCAATGATTGGGTTTCCGTACCTTCTATGCTTACTTGCAGAACTGATCGAGTCCTCTTCTTCATCACCCAGATCAACACGCCTCTGCACCAATCTCTGTGAACAGATGTCGCACCTCTCTTACTCAACTACAACATGATTTATTTTAAAAAAAACCACAACAAGATCTATTGAACCTTTGTTGTTGAAGGTGATTGTGATATAAACATTAGTAGCTAAGAAGTGTGTTATCTTTTACATTGTCACTATTTTTTTCACAAACTTAGATTGTGATACATATGCTTTGAAGCACATGCTTAACAAATAATACCAAATTGTTTAAGATCCACGATAGCTACCAATGGGAAATCAAGACTGCAAAAATTAACCCCATGGAAGTCAATATGACACCCACAACAAAAATCTGTTGTTTATTAGTTCTTGCTCCAAAAGAAAAGCTGCATGATCCAGTGCGACACAGACTTGAGCTAAAATATCCTAACACTAACATAAATACGAGAACTGTTCTAAGATTAATTATAAGTGCACATTCATATTTTTTTCAAACACAACATCGGGTGTATGTTCATTTCCTGAAAATATAAACAAAAAATTACAGAAGATGAAATGAGTTCCGCATAGAGGGATCCAGGGAATTACCTCCATGTGCAGCAAGAAATTAACCAATAACTTCTTAATCCTTGGGTAGCATGTGGATGTGGAAAGCTAAGAAATAACTCCTGATTTTTAGGGAATGGTCAAATTCCTTACCACCACGTCCTACACTCCTCTGGTCTCAAACTCAAACAGTCTAGAATGCCTTTGTGTTTTGTATTGCACCTAGTAATCCATTAAACAGTAACGTACATCCACAAAGGTTTAAAATTTTCCTGGTATACAAATTTTAGTAGTAGTTTGGCACCACATGGATATTGCACGTGCCAAAGTCGCTAGCCACCCTACTGTTTAAGACATAACCAATTCCGTATAAATAAGAACAGAAAACAATTGACACTGGCATGAATTGGACAGGCATAATTGTGTAAACAATGCATCAGAAAGATTCTCAACAATGATAGATTCTGTGGTAGTCATCAGAGATGACACACTGCAAAGACAACAGAAGGAAAAATTGGTGTTATTCTCTCATGGAAGAAAAACAGGAGATAATTGCATATCAGACTAATCGGTGTAATAAAATCCATAAAGATCATAGCAGAATTTTCAAGTTTAAGCTTCAGAAGCTGCAACTTGAATGTGCATGCAACCCAAAAATTGCTGCTAATATTTTGACAAATCAGATGAAAGCCAAGAGAGCTTCAAGAGAAAAATAATTTTGGTTCAGCTACTTCAATTCAGCTAGCATGTGCTATGTCACCCTTTAGCCAAGGGCGTAATGTTGAACAAAAGCATTTTGAAGTATACAAAGGAAGATTACAGAGTACCTTGCAGCGTCAACCAGGGCTGTTCTGATTCACTTTAAGTGGGTCAATGATACCAGCCTTCACCATATCCACATATTCACCTAGGTTGGGAGATCAGTTTACATATCCAATGTCAGAAAGATGATTTAAACTAAGTTTGCAACTCCCAACAGAGCAAGAGTGAATGAACTTTGCGCGGTACCTTTAGCAGCATCATAGCCTAAATCAGTATTATCCTGTTCCAAAAGCTTGCCAACAATGACAGCCCCTTCTACACCCGCATTTGAAGCAATTGTGTGCACTGGGGTCTGTAGAATTGTCCAGTCATCAGATGATGCAACCAAGAGAGAAACCTATAATAACACTACTATAACAAAGTTGTTTATAGTAGACAAAAAATGACACCAGCAAACACTACTATAACAAAGGAAGTTTTTAAATATATAGCAACGCACGGGTATTCAGCTAATAAGCTTATAATTGTACAATCATAATACCAAATACAGAGAGATCAGGTTAGGTATCAGAGCATAGCAATCACCTCTTCCTTTGTGCTATAGTATCCCCATTATCTGGAATCTGCGCTTTCAACAAAAAGCCTTCATGCCTGAAAAGCCAATACCTATTATAGTGTCCCCCTCTCCTTTAATCTTCTTTTTATTTGTTCTCGTGCTCCAACATAAGTGACACCATACACAGATGTCATCACATTTGTTTAACCAATTTCCTATCCATCTGCATTTTATAAATTAGCAGATAAAATTACAAGTAAACACTGATCACATAGTTTCCATGTATTCTTTGTGGGCCTAATGATTAGCCTAATGACAAGGGTTTAGTGGCTTATTTAACATATAAGTACCACCATAAACAACACTTAGACGTGCAAAAGCCTGAACCATAAGACAGCACCTTAACATGTAAGCATCTTAAAAGCATCAACACGCAGTATAAAAAGTATTGGCTCATGGAATTGAAAAATGACTAACCTGTGGCAACTCACCCAACCCATACAATGGGTAAATATAAGGTGAGCCTCCTTGGAAGCGTGCAAGAGACTCAGCATAAAGCTAGCAGCAATCAGTTAAGTCTGATCATACTACATCAATCAAGAATATTTAAACAACAGAAATTATCACCAAAGAACAGATATACAAGGGAAGCAGATTGTAGCAATTATAATAATGTTAAGAAATCAGTAACCATCTATCTTCTTGGAAAAAAAAACAAATATCAAATCTTTGGTCAGGACATACTTTCATTCTTTTTACGGTATCAAGTGCTGGTTCGTTTAGGTAGTGATCATCCCTGTGAAGAGCAAGCGCATGGCCAATGACAAAAGGAAAAGGTACATGCACCATGCGCCATACATAGAAATAACAAACTTCACAAATAACAATCCATTTCTAAATTTTAATCAGCAAACCTCAGCATCTTTTACAACTCCACATCACCCATATTGATGATGGCTATACATAATAAGTACGCTTCATCTATATTCAAACATCTTGCAGAAAAACAAATCATTGGCCAAAAATAATGTATCCGCTTGTCCCCCATGACCCTAGCAACTGATCCAGCAGTTCCAAACTTACCTCTCATGGATGCCTCTTATCTCACCAATCAGAGTTCTAGTCTATTTCAGATATTTGAATCCTAGTCTAAGTTTGTACCCATTGTAATACTGCATCCTACGCTCCTTTTTTTAGAACCAAAGGGTAGCCCCCGGTTCCATTTTTCATTACCCTACGCTCCTCTTTTGTCATAACAAATGATATCAGAGCAAATTCATTGTAGCTTCTAATCAAGCAATATAACCCTGAACGCCACAAAATTTCCACAAGCATCTAAATTACGCAGAGATAGTCTAAGAGATATCTCGCGCTTACCGTCTCCGGGAGCGGCGCAGTGTTCCCGTCTTCGCCGGCGCCAGCGCCAGCGCCCCCCTTGCCCCCGCTGTCGAACTCGTCCATCCCCTGCCCCTCCTCCTCCCGCTCCTGTTCGGACTGCTGCTGCTCCGGCTACCTCGGGGCTCGTGTATCGGCTCCTGGATTCTGCGGCGGCGGCGGCTGCTGCTGCTGCTTTCCACGGCCTCAGCGCGCGCCGCCGCGGGGCGCTGGCATGCCTCAGCGGTGGAGCCCCATGGGCTCGCTGGGGGCGAGGAGATCGGACCGGAGGCCGGCGGAGATGGGACGCGGTGCAGTTGCCTGGGTTAGGGTTTGGTCTCCGGCAGCGGATGAGGTGGTCTGCGACGACCGGACCGGTGGAGAGGAGGGGTAGATAATGCACAGACCGCGTCCTCCCCCCAATCCTGCTCCTCCATACCGGGGATGTGGGGGCCATCGGCGACGATGACGAGGTCCTCACCGTCCTCGTCGTCGCCCTCGTCCTCCCCGAGCCGCCGGCGGCCGTCCGTCTCGTTGAGCACGATCTGGATGTCATCCTCGCTGTCGCTGTCCCAATCCTCGCTCCCCGCCGCACCGGCTGCCGCTGACGACGAGAGCCCCGGTATAGCCGCCCCGGAGTCGCCTACGACGCCGCCCATCAGCGGATCGGGCTCCTCCGCGGCGGAGGGCGACTTCGCAGCAACTTCGCGCTTCGCGGGGGGAGCGCCGCCATCGTCGTCCTCGTCGGCCCAGTCAGCGGTCGGGTCGACCCCAACTACGGGGTCGTTCCCACCTAGAAGTCGGCGTGTGGGAGATGGGGGAGAGGGGGAGTCGCGCGCGGGTGGGGAGGACGCCGCCATGGGGCTCTGCGTGCGGCAGAGGAGAGGAGGAGATGGGGGCGTGGGAGATGGGGGCGTCGGGGGAGTCGCGCCTCGCGCGGGGTGCGTGACGAGGTATGATCCAAACAATCTGGGCCATTGGATTTGAGTGAGTAAGAGAAAGGAGAGGCTACAGTGGATATCGTCCCTTCGTTTCAAAGGTTCGCTGGTTCTGGGAACATTAGGTTTGGTGCATCTAAGAGAGGTCTTGACTGCGGGGGACATTTGTTGGGTAGCTATAGAAAAGTTTACAACTGGTGGTTTTATAGTGGTAGAGATTCCAGCAAGGCAGTTAAGAGATATGTGCGGTGAAAGTTGACCCAATTATCTGTTTTGAATCTGCAATAGTCAGCAGTTGTGATTTTTGTGCGAATTTCTGTGTCGGGTTTCGGAAGTTGGCCCAAAAGGAAACCTGTAGAAAAAGCCGTCAGAAAATAGCAAAAAAAGAATCAGTGAAAAAGAGGCATCGGACAAAAAGTTACGGCCAAAATACCGACATACTGTCCAGTGGACAAAAATCTTCAGTTTTCAATTTTGGGTCAATCCTTGTGTTCTTCAATTCCAGATTGCATTGGATTGAATTATCTTGTATTTACCAGTCCTACACATTACCATACACTTGTTTTTAGCCTTCTTCCATTCTTGGTTGATCAGCAACATAGGCTAAGTGCTAGATACGGGCTATAATTCAATTCTATGCAATTTCTGAAATTAACTGATTGTTCTCCTTTGACACCATATTGTGTCCTCCAAGCTCCACCTACTTTTGATCAGAAAGGTTCCCTCTCGCAATCGTACCCACGCTCGACATGGTGTCACGAACCAGCCACCAGTTGTACCACCTGCTGCATTGGTAAGAACACTTGTAAGGGTGTGGTAAGACGCTTGAGAATGTGTGATTCCACCTCCCACCACCTAGTAGTTGATAGGGATAATACCTTTGTGTTGTCTTTTGTTTTCTACTAACCATGACAGGTGGGTCGTCTGATGATAAAGAGTGTGTTTTAAAGGGAGAGCTCATAACGCCCTTGGATGAACAATGCATACCATTAGTGAGGACATCGATAGGAAGCTTCAAGCTACAACGCGCTCCATCAATGAGAATATTGCAGCACTCACTGCATGCCTTGAAATAATGGTTAATCAGCCACCAAACAATGGATGTGAGTATGATCACGATGCGGGCCAAGATCGTGAGGAGGGAGATGAAAATGAGCGACAAAACGGTGACGCCGGAGCTGCTGCATTTGCTGCCCGAGATGCACGCCCACGACACTGCCCACACCAAAACCGTCACGGTATGGGAGGTAATAATTTTCAGCACTACAATGCTCGTACTAATGATGACCCATTTGCTAAAGTCAAGTTTACCATAGCATCTTTTGCGGGTACTTATGATGCTGAAACTTATCTATATTGGCAGATGACAGTTGAACAAAAATTTAATGCCCATCTAGTTCCTGAAGTGCATAGAGTTAGACAAGCTACTAGTGAATTTAAAGATATTGCTATCATTTGGTGGACTCAAGTAGTTAATTCTGGTTTAGCACCTGATACATGGGATAGATTGAAGGTAGCTATGCGTGCTAGATTTGTTCCTCCTGCTTTTAAACATGAAATGCGTAAGAAATTGCAGCGTTTAGACCAAGGTAATAAATCTGTCGAGGAATATTATCAAGAACTACAAATAGGCATGTTGCGTTGTAATGTTGTAGAAGATGAGGAGGATAAGATGGATCGTTTTTATGGGGTCTTAAGGCATGAAATTCAGGACATAATTGATTACAAAGAGTATAATGATATCAATAGATTGTTTCAGCTTGTTTGTTTGGTAGAAAAGGAATTGCAGGGTAGGCAACAAAGGACAAGGAGCAACTTTGGAAGTACGTCTACATCGAGATCGACGCCTGGGCAGGCCAAGACAGACCCACCTCCTATTTTTTGAGCTGTTGCCCCCTCTGTGAGTAGGACGCGTTCAGCAGCACCACCGCCACCATCACGCGCACCCGCGATGAGCAAATCTACTAGTGTGCAAGCACCGGTACAGAACTCTTCATCGGTTGCTTCCACGGGCCGTACGACGGGCATTGTGTGCCACCGTTGTAAAGGGATGGGCCATGTCATGAAAGATTGCCCAAGTCAGCAGGCGTACATTACGACAGAAGATGGTAGTCATGTACGTGCTAGTGATGTTGAGGATGAATATACTCTTGCAGCTAACCTTGCAGGCAATGGTGATGATCATGAGAACAAACCTGTGTTTGTGCCCTTTTCTGTGACTAAGAACTTGCAGGTAGTTGAGAACCATGCTGAAGAGGAGCATGAGCTGAATGAATCACTGACCCCATTGGTTGAGAATGAAGATAAGGAGATGGATGCACTTACATCATCTGAGGAGAGCCAAAAAGGTAAAGAACATGGTGCTATCAGCGCTCACGGTACTGATTTGGTGCTACAACAAGACATAGAGCAACCTTGTGAGTATATACCTGCTGTAGTGCAATCATTTGATATTCCTTGTGTTGACTTAAATGAACCATGTGCTGATCCAAATTCTCATAATTTTGCACATGTCGAATTAATAACACATAAAGAAGTTTTGACTAGAATTTCCCCTGCTAATTCATTGTGTTACATCATGTTGGATCTACCTATGAAATTGTCACATGCTATAGAGAAAGTTTCTGAACATGCATGTTCAAAATTCTTATTTAGTGCCTACACATCTAGATATAAGTTTAATTTGATTGGAGATTATGGTGTGGAAAATCAATTTCTTGTATATCGAATATGCATAACTTGCGATCACATGGATGAATTGAAACTTGCTGTTTGGGACAACAATTCTTGTATGCATAACTTGCGATCACATGGATCATGTTCAATGTGAGAGGGAAGTAAAATTTAGTACTCATCTAATGCATATGTGTTCATCTCTTCTTGCACCATCTAGTATGGGCAATCTGAATAAAGATGATGAATTATGGCAGAACATACAAATCTCTTCACCCTGGCTAGATGAATTTGCTATTGTTCGATTGAGATATGATTATATGGATGAACTTTGCTTGATTCCAAAAGTTGTAGTTTTGCCCATATGTGCCACCACTACAAGTTTTCAAATTCAAAGATTTGAATTGCCTAAATGCTTCACTTACATTTGCAAAACAAGTTGCAATAATTACTGTGTGAGAAATTTTGAATTGCTCATTAACATATATGATTACTCTTGGGTTAATAATACAATGAGCTTTTATGATCATTGCTGTTTTATAACATTAATTGTGCAAGAACGAAGAACTGTTAAAACGGATGACATATACATATACCATGCATACACCTTGGCTTCTTTGTTACCATATTTTCAGCTTGTCAAAAGCCGAGGACGGTTTTGTTTGCAAGAAGGGGAGGATGATAATAACATGTACCCTATGAATACAACCATATTTGCTATACTTGTTGTTCCAATTACAAGAGCTCCTACGCATCACTTAAATTATGAGGTGAGCTCGTTTCAAAGAGATTTTACTTCATTTGATAAAAAAACTTATGATTTTACATAATGAGAGTTTGTTGCGTTTGTTATCATGTACCAAGATTTATGATCAAGATCATGCAATACGTGATACTACACCTATGTTAAAACCGAGGACGGTTTTCTGTCAAGAAGGCGAGGATGATGTGACCACACCACCAACACATACGACCATAGCGGCCAATATCAAGATTGAACTAAAGGTGAATTCGTTTCTTCAACTTCAACACATTTTAAATGAGAATATGATGCTACCTAATGATGAAAATATATATATTTGTAGCACCACATCACTTTGGAACCAATTGAAGCAAGGGTTCATGTTGGACAGGTTTTGGAATCCAATTCAGCCTCCAGATCAATTCGGATTCAGCTTGACATGCCAACTTCAAACAGCCATAACTTTTGATGCAGAAGGCTTCTCGGGGCCCGTGAGTACTCGTTGGAAAGCTCTTGGAGTCTTTCAGATGGATCTTGTCTCACCTCCAAACTCCATCTGAGCAGATCAGAAACTGTGAAACAAGTCACGTCACTTTTCCAGTCCGAGTCAAAGTGGGCCGAGGGCCTTGTAACTTAGGCTATTTGGGCCGGTACTGTTCACGTGAACAGTAACCAGGAATAGTACCACATCCCTTTTCATTAGATAAGTGTGGCTTCCCCCTCCCCTATCCTCACCTCTTTAGTTTTCGTTGGGTTTTTCTTAAGAGATTATTTTGCTTAGCAGTTTCCCTGCACGTTCGGTTGAGAAACCCCAACTTGTGAACTTAATCTTTATTCTCAATACAATTTCAGATTGCATCTTGAACTCTCTTGCTTGTGTTCTCGATTCGCTTGCAGGAGATAGCCTTCTTGGCGAGGTTAACCGCGTTCGGCATGGTTGATAACCAACGGAGCAGTGGTGTAGTGATTGCGAGGGGTTCGATCTGTTTTGGTCGGAGCCTTTGGATCATCAACGTCGAGTTCTCCACAATCGACTTATCAGTACCTTTCGGAAGATCGGGCCATCGTCGCATTAGATATCACTTCCTTCGAGACCATGTGGAGAAGGGTGACATAGTGCTCCAGTTTGTGGAGAGTGACCACCAGTTGGCTGACATCTTTACCAAGCCTTTGGATAGCTCTAGGTTTTCAGCCTTGCGAGGAGAGCTTGGGGTGGTCTGTCCTTATGGACTGTTGTGAGGGGGAGCTTTGCACTTCATGTTTTATCATGTTTATTATGCTCTTACTCCTTTCTGTTGCATTGCATATGGGTGCCTTTGGGTCAGTCCTCCTAGCATAGATTAGAGTGTTTCTCTCGTCTAGTTGTTTAGACTTGTTTCTCTCATCTTGTGATTCTAGGATGCTGCTTATTAGCTATTTCTCTTCTCACTAGGCTGAGCTCACTCACTTCTTATAGGTTCTAGCAAGGGTTGGGCCACCCTTGGGTAGACGGGGTACGTGTATGCTCCTTAGTGTGTTAGATGATCAGCTGATAGTCCTAGAGTCATATGGGGTAGATGAGAGTCAGTCTGAGCCATAGTATTCTCTATATCTTGTCTATGCTTTAAGGACTGCCTTTTGATTTCTTTGCCAGCTTCTCGCATTTATTGCTTTGGTTCAGGGGGAGTTCATTTGGGAGCTTCTAGATCTTGATGTTGTCATAATTCAACTTGAACTAAAAGTTGCATCACATGTTGAGGGGGAGCTGGATTTTCTTGCATTTCATGTCTTTTTGCATTTTAATATAATTACATGGAGCCTTGATTATTATCCTTTTATGACATGTTTACAATGCATTACATCTTGCCATGTTCTGTGCTTAGTTGCTAGATTTATCATGACTTTGTATGTGTAGTCTAGTCTTTGCCATGATAAATTGATTAAAACTGTTCAACTTGAATTAAATCGTGTCATGTTAGCTCTTGAGATTAGTCTGTCTTTAGTTATCCTTTTATGATTCATGCCATGTCAAATAGGCTGAATTGAGTCTTGAATCTTCGTTGAGCCTTAGATTGAGCTATACTAGTTTCTTGATGAAGCATGAGTTAGTACATCCGTTTAAGAAAGCAAAAAAATCTCTTTTGTGCGAAAAACTGATCTCACCAATTCTTCCTCATGAGACTGCTTGCCATTGCACTAGGCATGAACTCAGGGGGAGTTTTGGTTGACCAAGATCATATCCTTAAGCTTCTCGCTTGGAATGGTTGCATAAGGCTTGAGATCTAGCACATGACTAAAATTTTGCTTAGAAACGACCATGAGCTTTAAAAAGAAAACATGTCATTTGTGCTAAATTTGCTTAATTACACAAAATGACCAAGTACTTGAACAAATGATTCATTCTTGAACTTGTAGCACTCTAAATTGACTCAATACTAGCTTCTTGGTTCCACTTAGATTATTGACATGGCCTGCATCATCCTTGCATCCTTGATGTGTTTATTGCCAAAAGGGGGAGAATAGTGGTAGAAAAAGCCATTTCGGGAGCTTTGAGGAAATCTTGTTCTTTCTTTTGCTCCTTGTGTCGACAAATTGTGGTAGAAAAAGCCATTTCGGGAGCTTTGAGGAAAACTTGTTCTTTCTTTTGCTCCTTGTGTCGACATGGTCATTAGTTTTATTTCCTTCCTTTGGATCATATTTGACTTTATCTTCAAACTCAACTTCAAGCTTTTTCTGGGTTTGTCAATATACTCATCAAAGGGGAGATTGAGAGACCATGTGGAGGTCATCCCGTGTGTGTGATGAGTAATTGACATCGGTTTAGGGAAGTCGAGTTTGATTTGGTTGGTTCGGACCATATCATTGCGTGGTGCAATGAACTCGGTCGGACTTGGTCAAACCTGGTCAAAGGGTTTAGGTTGCATATTATGTCGACTTGTCAGGTTTGGGCTATTTCATGCTTAATATGGTTCATTGATGTGCTTTCATGTATCAAGCGGTGCTATTTGATGTGTTTCTTGTCTGTGTTGGCTGCAGGACGTCGAGGCGGAGTCGTGGCGAGACACGAGGTGACCGGACTAGACACGGGCGGTGTCGAGGTCGGAACGGTCGGATGTGTCGAAGACGGCGGAGATTCGATGTGGTTGCGAGTCGTGGACGACAAGGAACACGGAAGCTTCCCGGAAGATGCAAGAGGGGCGAAATGATCATTTCGCGGGGCTGCACAAGCGGGAGCGGGTTCCGTTGGATTTAGCGAGCGTAATGGGGCGGAGACCCATTAGCCAAGGGCTATAAATAGATGTTGGTGGCTGCATGCCCACTCATGGTTTTGGGAGAGAATTAGGGTTTGCTAGAGTCAAAAGAGGCTTTGTGAGTTTGTTTTGGCTTTAGGCTTTAGTGGTTGGTGAGTTGGTGAGAGCTCCAGAGTGTGTCTCCTCTCTGTACGTTGGTTCTCTCCTTCAAGAAGCATGTAGTGTTCATGGGTTGTGTTCTTGAGGTCTAGGGAGAGGGAGAGGATGAGTTGAGGATCTTGTAATCATTCCTCTTGTATCAATCATGTATCTCCTTTCCTCTTTATCAATATGAGTTGGCTTTGTTTGAGGTTGATCGATTCCTAGGCTCTCTGTTATTCATTTCTCTTCGATGCCTCTTTTGAGTGATTTTTGAGATTTTTGTTTTCTTATTGTTTCTTGTTGGGGAGTGCCAAAATGGGTTGCTCTATGTTGGGATGTTGCCAAAATGGAGTGCCAAGCATTTCTAGGGTTTTGGTGATTCCTCTGTTTTATTCCAAAAGGATGTGTCTTGATTTGATTTTTTGAGTCCTAAGGATATTGCTTAGATATCTGCAAAGTTTCTTGGCCAAAGGATCAAAGTTGAGATGGAAATTTGAAGTTTAGGGTTGCACTCTGAATATTTTCAGTTTTTGGGTGATCTCCCAATTTCTTGTTCCAGAGATGGATGTTTGTGTTTCCTCAAGTCCCTCAGGCTATTTTATGCATTTCCTCATTGTTCTGAACTGACTTGGTTAAGAGAAAGTCTCAAATTTCTCTTTTGGAAGAAGTTCACAAAGTTTCAGTCTGAAATTCTGCATTCCCTGCTGTCTGTCCCGAAGCCCGGTCAGACCGGCCTCTAGCCGGCGGTCTGACCGGCCTGGTTTTGGAAGGCTGTGATTTTTGTGTTTGGTTTGGTTCTTCTCCCGTTTTCTCTCCCTCTGTTGTTTTGGTAATCTTGGGGTCCCAGAGAGCATATTCTTTTAGCTTCATAGCTTGTCGTAGCTATTGGAGAGGTAAATCACTTGGGGATTTGTTTTTAAGAATCGACATTCACCCCCCTCTGTCGCCATTCCGGTCCAACAGATAATCTTCATGGCACTAAATGCTTAAAATAAACAAACTTCAGCCATTCCATCCATTTCATGCCATATTCTCTCTTTTGCATTATTGATGATTTTATTGCCAAAAGGGGGAGAATAGCGGAGAAAAAGCTATTTTCAAGGAAATCTTGGAGCTTTTGAGGACAACTTGCTCTTTCTGTTGTTGCTCCTTTGTTGACATGGTCATAAGCTTCCTTGATTTCTTTTGGACCATATTTGACTCTCTTTCATTTTCAAACTCAACTTTACGCTTTTTCTGGGTTTGTCAATATACTCATCAAGGGAAGATTGAGACCATGTGGATGTGACCCCATGATTGTGATGAGTGATTGACAAGGGTTCTGGAAAGATTGAGTTTGGCTTGTGTGGTTCGTGCCAAGTCTGCACTTGGCGCAGTTGGGGTTGGTTAGACGGACTTGAGGCGTATTCTTCTTCCCGATTGGTCGTTTTGGGCAATTTCATGCTTAGTATGATTTGTTGATGCTAATGAGGATTACTTGTTTCGAGCGGTGCTACGTAATGTATTTCTTGTCTGTGATGGCTGCAGGAGATCGAGGCGGAGTCGTAGCGAGGCACAGGATGACCGGACTAGGCGCAGGCGGTGCCGAGGTCAAAGCGGTCGAGGTGTGCCGAAGACGGCGAGGACTCGAGGTGGCTGCGAGGCTTGGAAGGCAAGGTATGAGGAAGCTTCCCGAAAGGTGCAGGAGGGGCGTTTTGGTGAATACGCAAAGCTGCACTAATGGAAGTGGTTTGTGGATAAAGCACTAAAGTTGTTGGAAGCTTAATGGGCAAAGCATGTTGCAAACCCATTATGCAAGGTTATAAAGAGGGAGAGTGTCTCCTGCATGAAAAGGGCTTCTGAGAGGAGTTAGGGTTTTCAAGTGGTTGTTATGGCTTTAGTTCTTTTTCTTTTTGCAGTTGGGAGTTGGTGAGAGAGATCAGAAGGTGGTTGTGCCTTATCTCCTATGTGTTCCCTGTTCTTGTGTTCCTCTCTGCGTGAGTGGTGTATTCTCAGGTTGTGAGAAATGGTTGGAGACAAACTTGATGTAATCATTCATGTCTACGCCTATGAATCCATTTGAGTTTATCTGAGTATATGATGATTTGGGTTGGTATCTGGCTTTCTCTGTCCTAAGTTCTTTTTTGTTAGTTCTGTTCTTGTTGTGGTTCCCTGTTCTTGTTTGATTCTCTGCAAGATCTCAGCTTTGATCTGGAAATGGCTTCAAGACCACCTTGGTCATCTTTTCCCATAAGCAAAAGAATTCAGTTGCAGGTTTCTTCTCAAGAATCTGGATTTTTCAATTTCCTCTGTTTTTCACTGTTCTAGGGTTTTGGGGGCAGAGGACCTTTGTAATTCCTGATTTTCTTCTTCAAGGATGCTTTCAGTTTGTGGTTTCTAGTCCTAAGATCATTGCTTTGCTAACTTCCAAGTTCCACGGAGAAAGGACTCAGGATTCTCAAGAGATCCTCAAGTTTCCATCTTCTCTAGGGTTTTTGCTTCAATAAGCAGAGGATTCTCATTTTTTTCTTGGTTTTCTAGTTGAGAAGTGGCCTGGCTTGTGATTTCTATTTGTGAGGGCATTACTTTGTTGATATCAAAGCCCCAGGATCAAAGGTTTCAAAAATTACAGGTATCATGTGTATTTTGAGTTCTTCCTCTCTTCCTGGGTGGTTCCTGGCAAAATCAGCACTTTCTATTTCATTTGATCTTTACCTCCACTTTCTTTCTACCTAAGGTCTTTCTTGTATTTAGGTTAAAGTCCAAATGTTTTGATCTGAAAAAGAGTAGTGAAAATGTAGTGATTTTTTTGTTTCTTGGATGATTTCATTTTTACTTTGTCAGAAGCTTATGTCGGCCTCATCTCTGAAATTCAGCTTCTCTGAAATTCAGCCGCTACTTGTTCACTGCTGTTTTTGGTCCTATTTTCGGTCCTTTTCAGCCAAATAGCAGTGCAGTTTTCAGCCAATTTGCAGTGCAGTTTTCAGCCAAATAGCAGTGCAATTTTCAGCCAATTTGCAGTGCCAAATAGCAGTGCAGTTTTCAGCCAAATAGCAGTGCAGATTTCAGCCAAATAGTAGTGCAGTTTCAGACTGCAGGTGCCGCTGTTTACTGTTTTTAGATTTAAAAATCTGCAGATTTCAGTCTCAGTTTTCAGAGTGCAGTTTCAGACTGCAGGTGCTGCTATTTACTGTTTTCAGATTTAAAAAAATCTGTAGATTTCAGTCTCAATTTCAGAGTGCAGTTTCAGACTGCAGGTGCTACAATTTGCTGTTTTCAGAGTGCTGTTTTCATATTTGAGAATTTGCAGATTTCAGTCTACAGTAGCTACAGTTGCTACTGCAGATCAGTACTTGAGTTTTTGGTCAAATTTTCTTTGCAGTTTTTTAGTTCCTTGTTTTCGGCAAATCTTATTTGCAGCAGCTAATTGTTTTGGTTTGCAAAATTAATTTCGGCCACCAGTGAGCAAAATCTATTTTCTTACTTCATAGCTTCTATAGCTATCGGAGAAAACTGTGTGAATACCGGGGCGGATTTGAAGGCACCATTCACCCCCCCTCTATTGCCGATTTCGATCCAACAGAGGGAGACAGAAAGAGAGGTGGGCCGATAATCTGCTTCGAGTGTGGTGGCCCCAACCACATTCGGGTGAATTGCCTCAAGCTAGAGAAGGGCAAGGGCGACTACGGCGGTGTGAGCAAGAACGACTACATCGACAAGAACCGCAACAAGAAGCCCCCAGCTCATGTTCAAAGCAACAAGAAGTTCTGCAACCTTGGGAAAGCCAAAAAGCTGTTCCACCGCGTCCTCACCGCCTTTGACGACATCGACTTCAGTGACGTGGAGGGGTGGAGTGACGACATGGCAAGGATGATCAAGATCCCAAGGACGGCGACGACTTCATCGGCATGTGCTTCATGGCCCGTGAGGGCGATGTCAGCGACAGCGAGCTCTACAGCGACTCCGATGAGGTATGTTCCTCCTATGACTAGCTCAATAATGCATTTCTGAAGCTAGGAAAGTTTTATACTGGATCTATAGCTAGGGTTGTGGATCTTCAGAAGGAAGTATAGAGACTGTCACGGGAGCTTACTTTACTTATATCTGCTCCCTCCCGTGACGAATGTGACATGTGTTCTTCTCTGCTTGGTGATATGGAGAAGCTAAGGACCTCTCATGATAGTGTGACTACTGAGCTTGACATGATTAAGGTGGAGAATGTTAGTCTGCTTGCTGAACTAGAAATGAGTAGGGTAGCCGCTCTTTAATCTATTGTTGTTGAGACTACATCTTGCACCTCATGTGAGGATAAGGACAATGCATTTAGAGGTCTTTATACTATGCTCCTTGATCTGCCAGAAACATGTGAAAATTGCAATAACTTGAAAATGAACTTAAAAAAGGCAGATCATAAAATTGCTGAGTTGCATGCTTCCTTACTTGAGCCCATTGTTTCTTGTGCCAACTATCCTAAATTAACCTTTGAGCTTGAATCGGTTTCTAAGCAATTTCAAGAAATGGTTGATCATAACAAGAAAATGGCTCAATATGCTTCTAAGCACCCTGTTAGCTCACCATGCAACAATTGTGAGAAGCTAAAATCTGATTTAATTGCTTTGGATGAAAAATACGTGAAGCTAACTAAGGACCTTCTAGTGAAGCCACCAACTGATTGTGATGTGATTGCTTCAGTGGGGGAGAAGCCCCAGGAAGTGGTAGAGACGCTTAGGCACGAGGACCAAACTGCTAGAAGTAGGATTGTTCCTCCTGTTTCTTGTGAAGACCTCAATGTTGAGGCGGCTGTGCGTGCACATGCCATTCCTTCTTCTGCAGTTGGCTCTTCTTCTTCTCTTGCTGCTGTCTCCTCTTCCCCCTGCTCTTCTTGCACCTCTCTCTTTCGGGAGTGTCAGTATCTTATGAACACTCTTGAGAGATTTGTAGGAGGCAAGAAGAAGCTAAATCTTATTCTAGACTAGTCCAAGATTTGCAAGTTCAATCAAGGTCTAGGATACGGTTTTCTTGAGGATGTTAGGAAGCATCCACCTGCTGTTCTCAGACCCATAGCAGCAGGTGTGATCGAGGTCAAGCCCAAGAACAAAAAGGTTGAGTTCAAATCTACGGGCTTTGTCCAAGGGATCTCTAGCAGTAAGGTGGTAACACCTGGTGCTTCGACCTTCAGAAGGCGAAGTTTCATTGTACCTTCTGTCAGAAGGATGGACATATGATCGAGAGATGCTTTAGGCACGCCAAGATTGCGCAGAGAGATCGTGTTCGTGATCTTAGGCGTATTCAGGGTCAGCCCCAGACCTTGAGTGCATCTAAGAGCAACACGAGGCTTAGGGTTGATCACTCTGAGGTGTTTAGGCAGCATCGAGGACTTGGCTTTTCCGGTATTTCTGATTTTCGTCCTCGATTTGCCTCTGCTCGTGATATCCGCCGTCCTGAGGGTAGATCTCGTTTTCCCCATCGAGACAGCTACCCGCGGTGAGATCAGCGTGTTACCGGTGCACCGATTTGCTCTTCCATAGCAGTCGAACCTGGCAACAGTTTCAGGTCTACTCGTAGACCTTCTGGTTCTTTGAGCGACGAGAGCGTAAGATAGTTAGAGGTCAGTCGTGTGTGACTACTTCTTCTGCTCATGTGACTCAATATTGGGTTCCAAAATCTCTTTTGATTTTATCCCAGTACTGAGCCATTTCTCTCTCGTTGACTCAGGTTCGCCGGGCAGGGAAGGGAGAGGTTTGGCTCGTAGACTCCGGGTGTTCTCGACACATGACCGGAGATTCTCGTTGATTCTCTTCTCTAGCCCGAGCTCCAGGTGATGAGACGATCACCTTCAGAGACGCTTCTTCTAGGCGTGTCATCGCCAAAGGTACAGTGCGCGTTAATGAGTTTTTCATTTTAAAAGATGTTGCCTTAGTTAGTAAGCTGCAGTATAATTTGCTTTCAGTTTCCCAGCTTATCAATGATGGTTTGGAGGTGAGCTTTAAGAAAAATGCTTGCAAAATTCTTGATACTTTGGGGAGTCTGGTTTGCTGGATTTCTAGATATGGAAGGATCTTTCGTGCTGATTTTGTTGAGTCTTCTGGTGATCCTCACAGGTGTTTAGTTGCTTCTGAGTCCCGTGACTTTACCTTCTAGCATAGGAGACTTGGTCATATTGGATTTGACCATTTGACCCGAGTTAGCAGCCACGATCTCATTCGTGGTCTGCCTGAACTCAAGATAGTCAAAGATCTAGTTTGCGCTCCTTGCCGGCACGGCAAGATGGTAGCCGCTTATCATCCTCTTGTCACAGTGACTATGACCGATGCACTAGGACAGTTGCTCACATGGACACAGTTGGACCAGCTCGAGTGCAGTCAGCAGGAGGAAGTGGTACGTTCTTGTTGTGGTCGATGACATCTCGAGATACTCTTGGGTGTTTTTCTTAGCCTCGAAGGATGAGACATTTACCCATTTTGGGGGTCTGTTTAGTAGGCTTTCTGTTGAGCTCCCAGGTGCCTTACGAGCTATCCATAGTGACAATGGCACGGAGTTCAAGAATTTCTACTTTGATAGGTTTTGCGATGAGACAGGTGTAGAGCACTAGTTCTCTTCTCTGCACGTCCCATAGTAGAATGACGTCGTGGAGAGGAAGAACCGTACCTTGGTCGAGATGGCTAGGACGATGCTTGATGAGTATTCTACACCTAGGAAGTTTTGGGCTAAGGCGATTGCCACCGCATGCCATGTTTCCAACAGAGTTTTTCTAAGAGCACACTTGCATCGCACTTCTTATGAGTTGAGATACGGGCGAAAGCCCAGTGCCTCACATTTCCGTGTGTTTGGTTGCAAGTGTTTCATGATCTTGTGATGGGATATTTCTGTGTTACTCAACTTCATCGCGGGCATATAGGGTCTGGAACTGCGAGTCTAGCAAAATGGTAGAAACCTGTGAGGTGACTTTCGGTGAGGCCAGTCCGGGGACTAGGCCCGATATCTCAGGTTCTGTAGAGCAGTTCGAGCCCATCTTTGTGGACAATGAGGAGGATGGAGATGAGGGTTGTTTACCTGATCCAGTTTCTCCTCCCCTTGAGGTACCTGCTTCTTCCACTGTACCTCAAGGAGATCTGCCCATGCCTTCCACATCTTCTGGAGTTAGTGGCTCTATTCCTACCTCGTCAGGTCATGAGGTAGAGGCCACCTCTTCTTCTCATCCAGGACCTCCCCGTCATATCCAAAAAGACCATCCTTCAGAGCAGATGATCGGAGACCTTTTTGAGCGTGTCACCCGCTCAATATCCGGCATGTCTCACTTCTGTCTCCGCTCTGCCTTTGTTGCCTCATTCGAGCCCAAGGATGTTAGTCATGCTCTTTCTGATGATTCTTGGGTCAATGCCATGCATGAGGAGTTAGAAAACTTTGAGAGAAACAAGGTCTGGTCACTTGTTGAGCCACCTAGAGGTCATGATGTCATAGGTACCAAGTGGGTGTTCAAAAACAAGCAGAGTGAGGATGGGGTAGTCATTCGAAATAAGGCTAGATTGGTAGCTCAGGGTTTCTCCCAGATTGAGGGTCTAGATTTTGAGGAGACCTTTGCCCTTATAGCTAGGCTAGAGGCCATTAGGATCTTGCTTGCATTCACGGCGTCTAAGGGCTTCAAGCTTTACCAGATGGATGTCAAGAGTGCCTTCCTCAATGGGTTTATTGAGGAAGAAGTCTATGTTAGGCAGCCTCCAGGTTTCGAGACCCCAAATACCCAAACCATGTCTACAAGCTTTCCAAAGCCCTGTATGGACTTAAGCAAGCCCCTAGAGCTTGGTATGAGAGGCTTAAGTCCTATCTGTTGAGTCATGGGTTTGAGATAGGTAAGGTAGATAAGACCTTGTTCATTCGCAGGCATGGCAATGACCTTCTACTCGTCCAGATTTATGTGGACGATATCATCTTTGGTGGCTCCTCTCATGCTCTTGTCTCTCAGTTCTCCGATGTCATAAGCTCAGAGTTTGAGATGAGCATGATGGACGAGTTGAGTTTCTTTCTTGGCTTTCAGATCAAGCAGACTCGGGAGGGTACCTTTTGCATCAAGACAAGTACACTCGAGACCTCCTGAGACGCTTTGATATGAGTGATGGTAAGCCGGTGTCCACTCCTATTGCTTCATCAGCTTCACTCGACCCAGATGAGGACGGCGAACCAGTTGATTAGAAGGAGTATTGCAGCATGATTGGCACCCTCTTGTACCTTACTGCCTCGAGACCGAACATACACTTCTCTGTGTGTCTATGTGCTCGATTTCAGACTTCTCCTCGCGTATCTCATTGCCAGACGGTGAAGCGCATCCTTCGGTACCTTTGAGCTACCATAGACTATGGTATCTGGTACTCCTCTTCATCCTGTCTTTCCCTCAAAGCCTACTCGGATGCAGACTTTGCTGGCTGTAGGATAGATAGGAAGAGCACTTCTGGCACTTGCCAATTCATTGGCACATCTCTCATCTCCTGGTCTTCTAGGAAGCAGTCCAGTGTTGCACAGTCCACCGCAGAGGCCGAGTACGTTGCTGCCGCCAGTTGCTGCAGCCAAGTGCTTTGGATGGTTTTGACCCTGCGGGACTTTGGGTTAGCCATAGACAGTGTTCCACTCTTTTGTGATAACACTTCTGCTATCAACATTGCCAAGAACCCAGTGCAGCACTCTCGGACCAAACACATTGACATCAGATATCACTTCCTTCGAGACCATGTGGAAAAGGGTGACATAGTGCTCTAGTTTGTGGAGAGTGACCACCAGTTGTCTGATATCTTTACCAAGCCTTTGGATAGCTCTAGGTTTTCAGTCTTGCGGGGAGAGGTTGGGGAGGTTTGTCCGTTTGGACTGTTGTGAGGGGGAGCTTTATACTTCATGATTTATCTTGTTTATTATGCTCTTACTCCTTTCTGTTGCACTGCATGCGGGTGCATTTGGGTTAGTCCTCTTAGCATAGATTAGAGTGTTTCTCTCGTCTAGTTGTTTAGACTTCTTCCTCTCATCTTGTGATTCTAGGATGCTGCTTATTAGCTGTTTCTCTTCTCACTAGGTTGGCTCACTCACTTCTTATATGTTCTAGCAAGGGTTGGGCTACCCTTGGGTAGACGGGGTACGTGTTTGCTCCTTAGTGTGTTAGATGATCAGCTGATAGTCCTAGAGTCAAATGGGGTAGATGAGAGTTAGTCTGAGCCATAGTATCCTCTGTATCTTGTCTATGCTTTAAGGACTGCCTTTTCTGATTTTCTTGCCAGCTCACTACTAGATTTTCGGCCTAATGCCACGAAAGAAATTGCAATGCCACCAATTTGGTTGTAATTGGTAGGACTTATTGCAACGTTTTCCCAAAACGGTGGCAATAGGTGGACTTTATTGCCACTATTATATTGCATTGCGATATTCATGAATGTCGTTGCAATAGGTAGGTGTTCTCGCAACCATTTTGAAAAAGTGTTGCAATAGGTTGGATATATTGCCACGACACTTTTTTGTTGTGTTAGTGTTGTTTTTCGTTGCAATTATTTGCTCCTATTGCAACCATATATAATTTCGTTGCTATTGGGTGATACTACTGCCACAGTGTTATTTCATTGGGATATTCTTCAGCGGCGTTGCAGTAGGTAGGTGCGTATTGCAGCGAAAAACTAAATCGATGCAATAACATATTTATATTGCCATGTGTAAATTTTGTTGCTATAGAGTAGTGTGTTTCGTTGCAATATGGTATTCTATTGCAACTCTTTTGTTTCGTGGGCTTTTGTTTAGCTATCCAGTCATGCAGCAAAAAAATTATGAAAATTGAAAAAATGGGAAAGCCACCTAGGAATCGAACTAGGGACCTCTTGATTGGCAACCAACGCTCATACCACTAGGACACAAATACAGTTGTGATTATACGTGAAAAATTTTGTACCTAAACAATAATAAGTGGAGGCGCCCTACATCATCATAGTTATCGATCTACCGCTGCCCTAGGATTGTACCTTATTGCGTGAAGGGCTCCAACACCGGAGGCTGGCGCCCTAGAGTGAGACGGCAATTCACGTACCTGCAGAGATCGATCAACACCGGAGGCTGGCGCCCTAAAGCGAGACCGGCAATTCACGTACCTGCAGATCGGGTCGTTCGTCGGCGTCTCTGCTTTTCTATCCGCGGTCGTGCGCACGGAGGTGATTTTCTTCAGCGTCGTCACGACTTATCAATCGGCAAATGCATACACACGCATGCATGATGCTTTGAGCCAAGCAAACAAATCTATCCGGTCCCTTGTGAGTTGAACATGCATACATGATTTGAGTTTTTGAGGAGAGAGGAAAATATGATTAGTGCATGCAATTAGGTAAGGTTAATTGAGTTTATTTTTTACTTACGGATTTTGTTTATTGGCTTTGTTAAAAGCAATCTTGTTTTTTGTTTTCTTGCCGTATTCGAGTACGAGTCTGAGTATACGAATACGTATATGAGTTGTATACGAGTCCGCGCTGCGTCGTTTCCGTTTCCGCGTGAAGAGTATGAGTCCGTTTTAGAGTATAAGTCGGGTTATGTAGTCCTTTAAAAGCCATGCAAGGTAATGCAATGCAATGTAAGAAGATTGCAAGTCAGGAGAGCAAAGAAGAGAAACGTGATTGCAAAGAAGAAATAACTAAAGGAGAGAGAGAGAGAGGGGAGACGTTCCCAGATAAAATTGGTTTTCGGTGTTGAAGAGAAAGCAAGGCAGAGGCGCTGGTTTCTTTGGTGCCCATCATCACGCTTTACATCTGTACATTATACGTAGAGAAAAGGAGGACGCAAGTATTCCTTGGACCAAGGTACATCAGGAATAGGATACGCCGAGCATACGAGCGTGATCCGAGAGCAACAATATCAAAGAAGTTGTAACAGGTAAAACTGTATGCCATGCACATTCTTTCCACAATTCTGGTGGCATGTAGCATGAGGCAAGTTCTTAAACCCAAAAACTTGTGAAAAGGACATTAATTCATAATGAGTTGTGGGGAACCTTCCAACTATGCTTTTGGTCTTTTCTGGGGTGTTGAGTACAGCAGAATTACATATCAAAATATTTTTTAAAACGATCACTTCACACGCGATGATAGCTCGAGGCCATTAGCAATTCACTGATAGGAAAAATTAAAAAGGTCAGATTTTGAAAAAAAAACAGTCAACTTTGAGAATAAAATGGGTTCGAAGTTCTTTACCTCCGGATAGCAGTCCTGGTGTCCTATGGTTTGATTGTGTGGATTAACATGCACCACACAAGATATTATCCCTTGAAACAATCACACAAGGGTTCAGTACTTTTGGATCATGGACTGCGAGCAGAGCACCAATAATGCAAATTGTTGTACAATTTTTTTTCAACTACATTGTCCAGTCATACATGAGAGAAAATATAATTTTTGAATGAAAGGAGAACATTAAGTAGTAATCTTGTTTCAATACATCAGATCATCTGTCCCTCATGAGTCATGTACTGCAATCTTTAGTTGTTTTATTAAAAATTCAGATCATGTATCAAGCATCGCATGTACTGTAGTCTTCTTCAAGAGATCAGATCATCTATCACTCATGTACTTACACTTGCTATTAATTTAATTACTACAGTAGCTTCTTGATGCATTGCGAATTTTGTTTTTTTTTTGAATTGTTCAATTATGAAAAAAACGTAGACATTCATATGTTTTTAGAAACTTCTTTCATTCATAATATTTTGAACAAATATTTTAGTGTCAGAACTATTTGCCTTGTAATTTATGCTAGTTTTGAACTTAAATGCCAGTACAGAGCTCTTCATCAGTTGCTTCCACGGGCCGTACGACGGGCATTGTGTGCCACCGTTGTAAAGGGATGGGCCATGTCATGAAAGATTGCCCAAGTCAGCGGGCGTACATTACGACAGAGGATGGTGGTTATGTAAGTGCTAGTGATGTTGAGGATGAATATACTCTTGCAGCTAACCTTGCAGGCAATGGTGATGATCATGAGAACAAACCTGTGTTTGTGACCTTTTCTGTGACTAACAACTTGTAGGTAGTTGAGAACCATGCTGAAGAGGAGCATGAGCTGAATGAATCACTGACCCCATTGGTTGAGAATGAAGATAAGGAGATGGATGCACTTACATCATCTGAAGAGAGCCAAAAAGGTAAAGAACATGGTGCTATCAGCGCTCACAGTACTGATTTGGTGCTACAACAAGACATATAGCAACCTTGTGAGTATATACCTGCTGTAGTGCAATCATTTGATATTCCTTGTGTTGACTTAAATGAACCATGTGCTGATCTAAATTCTCATAATTTTGCACATGTCGAATTAATAACACATAAAGAAGTTTTGACTAGAATTTCCCCTGCTAATTCATTGTGTTACATCATGTTGGATCTACCTATGAAATTGTCACATGCTATAGAGAAAGTTTCTGAACTTGCATGTTCGAAATTCTTATTTAGTGCCTACACATCTAGATATAAGTTTAATTTGATTGGAGATTATGGTGTGGAAAATCAATTTCTTGTATATCGAATATGCATAACTTGCGATCACATGGATGAATTGAAACTTGCTGTTTGGGACAACAATTCTTGTATGCATAACTTGCGATCACATGGATCATGTTCAATGTGAGAGGGAAGTAAAATTTAGTACTCATCTAATGCCTATGTGTTCAACTCTTTTTGCACCATCTAGTATGGGCAATCTGAATAAAGATGATTATATGGATGAACTTTGCTTGATTCCAAAAGTTGTAGTTTTGCCCATATGTGCCACCACTACAAGTTTTCAAATTCAAAGATTTGAATTGCCTAAATGCTTCACTTACATTTGCAAAACAAGTTGCAATAATTATTGTGTGAGAAATTTTGAATTGCTCATTAACATATATGATTACTCTTGGGTTAATAATACAATGAGCTTTTATGATCATTGCTGTTTTATAACATTAATTGTGCAAGAACGAAGAACTGTTAAAACTGATGACATATACATATACCATGCATACACCTTGGCTTCTTTGTTACCATATTTTCAGCTTGTCAAAAGCCGAGGACGGTTTTGTTTGCAAGAAGGGGAGGATGATAATAACATGTACCCTATGAATACAACCATATTTGCTATACTTGTTGTTCCAATTACAAGAGCTCCTACGCATCACTTAAATTATGAGGTGAGCTCGTTTCAAAGAGATTTTACTTCATTTGATAAAAAAACTTATGATTTTACATAATGAGAGTTTGTTGCGTTTGTTATCATGTACCAAGATTTATGATCAAGATCATGCAATACGTGATACTACACCTATGTTAAAACCGAGGATGGTTTTCTGTTAAGAAGGCGAGGATGATGTGACCACACCACCAACACATACGACCATAGCGGCCAATATCAAGATTGAACTAAAGGTGAATTCGTTTCTTCAACTTCAACACATTTTAAATGAGAATATGATGCTACCTAATGATGAAAATATATATATTTGTAGCACCATATTACTTTGGAACCAATTGAAGCAAGGGTTCATATTGGACATGTTTTGGAATCCAATTCGGCCTCTAGATCAATTCGGATTCATCTTGACATGCCAACTTCAAACAGCCATAACTTTTGATCCAGAAGGCTTCTCGGGGCCCGTGAGTACTCGTTGGAAAGCTCTTGGAGTCTTTCAGATGGATCTTGTCCCACCTCCAAACTCCATCTGAGCAGATCAGAAACTGCGAAACAAGTCACGTCACTTTTCCAGTCCGAGTCAAAGTGGGCCGAGGGCCTTGTAACTTAGGCCATTTGGCTGGTACTGTTCACGTGAATAGTACCACGGCCGCATGAACAGTAACCAGGAATAGTACCACATCCCTTTTCATTAGATAAGTGTGGCTTCCCCCTCCACTATCCTTACCCCTTTAGTTTTCCTTGCGTTTTTCTTAAGAGATTATTCTGCTTAGCAGTTTCCCTGCACGTTCGGTTGAGAAACCCCAACTTGTCAACTTAATCTTTATTCTCAATACAATTTCAGATTGCATCTTGAACTCTCTTGCTTGTGTTTTCGATTCGCTTGCAGGAGATAGCCTTCTTGGCGAGGTCAACCGCGTTCGGCATGGTTGATAACCAACGGAGCAGTGGTGTAGTGATTGCGAGGGGTTCGAACTGTTTTGGTCGGAGCCTTTGGATCATCAACGTCGAGTTCTCCACAATCGACTTATCAGTACCTTTCGGAAGATCGGGCCATCGTCGCATTAGATATCACTTCCTTCGAGACCATGTGCAGAAGGGTGACATAGTGCTCCAGTTTGTGGAGAGTGACCACCAGTTGGCTGACATCTTTACCAAGCCTTTGGATAGCTCTAGGTTTTCAGCCTTGCGAGGAGAGCTTGGGGTGGTTTGTCCTTATGGACTGTTGTGAGGGGGAGCTTTGCACTTTATGTTTTATCTTGTTTATTATGCTCTTACTCCTTTCTGTTGCATTGCATATGGGTGCCTTTGGGTCAGTCCTCCTAGCATAGATTAGAGTGTTTCTCTCGTCTAGTTGTTTAGACTTCTTTCTCTCATCTTGTGATTCTAGGATGCTACTTATTAGCTGTTTCTCTTCTCACTAGATTGAGCTCACTCACTTCTTATAGGTTCTAGCAAGGGTTGGGCCACCCTTGGGTAGACGGGGTACGTGTATGCTCCTTAGTGTGTTAGATGATCAGCTGATAGTCCTAGAGTCATATGGGGTAGATGAGAGTCAGTCTGAGCCATAGTATTCTCTATATCTTGTCTATGCTTTAAGGACTGCCTTTTGATTTCTTTGCCAGCTTCTCGCATTTATTGCTTTGGTTCAGGGGGAGTTCATTTGGGAGCTTCTAGATCTTAATGTTGTCATAACTCAACTTGAACTAAAAGTGCATCAGATGTTGAGGGGGAACTGGATTTTCTTGCTTTTCAGCATTCTGCATTGTAATATAACTACATGAAGCCTTGATTATTATCCTTATTTGATATGTTTACAATGCATTACATCTTGCCATGATCTGTGCTTACTTGCTAGCTTTATCATGACTTTATATGTGTAGTCCAGTCTTTGCCATGATAGGTTAATTAAAATGAACAACTTGAATTAAATCATATCATGTTAGCTCTTGAGATTAGTTTGTCTTTAGTTATCCTCTTATGATTCATGCCATGTCAACTAGGCTGAGTTGAGTCTTGAATCTTTATTGAGCTTTAGATTGAGCTATGGTAGTCCTGTATGAAGCATGAGTTTTTCTTAACGTCTTGTTCTTGAACTAAATTTAGTAAAAGCAAAATGTTCTCTTTTGTGCGAAAGAACTGGTCTCACCAATTTGTTCTCATGGGACTGCTTGCCATTGCACTAGGCATGAACTCAGGGGGAGTTTTGGTTGACCAAGATCTTCCTTAAGGTTCTCGCTTGGAATGATCGCATAAGGCTTGATGTCTAGCATATGACTAAACAAAATTTTGGTTGGAAGCAACCATAAGTTTCTAAAACAAAAAAACATGACAATTGTGTTAAATTTACTTAATTACGAAATGACCAAGTACTTGAACAAATGATTCATTCCTTAACTTGTAGCACTCTAAATTGACTCAATACTAGCTTCTTGTTTCCACTTAGATTATTGACATGGCTGGTATCATTTTTGGATACCTTTAGCTAGACTATAATCATGGATGACTTGACATGCTAAGAAATTCGACTAATTTTCAGATTATGACTTATTTGGTTTAGCTTATCTATACATGCATTGTCATGATCTTGATAGCATTCTTATGTATTATGGCTTGGTGTAATACTTAAAGGTCATTGTGGATAATCTTCATGGCTCATCATGCTCAAAATGAATAAACTACAGTCATTTCGATCGAGTCATGCTTTATTTTCCTCCTTGCATCTTGATGATTTTATTGCCAAAAGGGGGAGAATAATGGAGAAAAAGCCATTTCAATGAAATTTGGAGCTTTTGAGGAAAACTTTGATCTTTCTGTTGTTGCTCCTTTTTGTTGACATGGTCATAAGTTTCTTTGTTATTTCTTTTATATCATGTGTGACTTTCTTAAATTTCAAACTCAACTTTATGCTTTTTCTATGTCTGTCAATATACTCATCAAGGGGGAGATTGAGAGACCATGTGGTTGTGACCCCATGATTGTGATGAGTAATTGACACGTGTTCTGCAAGTTTGAGTTTGACTTTAGTCCTTAAGTATCTTCTGATGCTAATGTATGGTTACAGTATTTCGAGCGATGCTATGTAATGTGTTTTCTTGTTTGTGATGGCTGCAGGACATCGAGGCGGAGTTGTGGCGAGGCACGGGATGACCGGACTAGGCACAGGCGGTGCCGAGGTCAAAGCGGTTGGGATATGCCGAAGACAGCGAGGACTCGAGGTGGTGCGAGGCTTGGACGACAGAAATGAGGAATCTTCCCGGAAAGTGCAGGAGGGGTGTTTTGGTAAAAGCGCAAAGCTGCATGAGGAAGCGGGTTTTGGTTTTTGAGTTAGCGGGTAAAGCGAGTGAGAAACCCGGTAAGCAAAAGCTATAAAGAGGAGGGATGTCTCCTGGTGGCTGCATGTCTTGTGAGAGGAGTTAGGACTTTAGAGGGGTTAGTTTTGCTTTTTAATGAGCTGTTAGGGAGTTGGTGAGCAGAGCAGAGGTCGTGTTGCTTTCGGTTTTCATGTCTCCTGTGTGTGTTCTTGGGTGAGTCTTCCTAGGATGTGAGAATGGAAGGGTTATAGACCATCTCATTTGTAATCATTCCTCTCTCTGTTTCAATTTCAATATGAGAAGGATCATGATTAAACTGAGTTTGCTATTTGTCTTTCTGTGTTCGACTGCCATTTTCAGTTCTCCTGTTCTTTGCTCTTTTCGGTTGATTTCTCACTGAGTTGATCCTTTTGGCTAGCTCTTGTTCTTGTTTCAGCTCTGAACTAGGAATATACTCAAGGCCCCTTGGCCAGCAAATCCCCGAGAGCAAAAAATTTCAAGAATGATTTTCTCTTCAAGAATCAGTTCTCTTCACCTCCTCTATTTTTAGCTCTGTTTCTAGGGTTTACTGTGCGGGGAGGCAGAGTATCCTGGTTTCTTGTGAGTTTCAGCTGAATACTACTCTTTTGCTTGTGTTATCTCCTTCTGAAGTTGTGTTTTAGCAGTATGTGATCTCCTGTGATCAAAAGACCCGAACTGCAAATGATTCAGTCATTAAGTCTGAAGATCGATTGACTCTCATGTCTCGAGTGTTAGGTCTGTGTGTCCCGAGAGAAAATCAGTTAAGCTCTTGTATTTACTTGCCAGAGAGTAAGAGTGATCTTTTTTTGATTAACTTTCTTTGTCCGAATTAAAGGATCTCTGGATTTTACACTTTCAGGGGTCATGTGCTTCATTTTTCTATTTTCGGATCAACAATGGATCTCTGGATTTTACACTTTCAGGGGTCATGTGCTTCATTTTTCTGTTTTCAGATTAACAAAGCAGTAGTTACTGTGCTCCTTGTTTTCCGTCGTTTGATTTCCTTGTTTCAGTCTACTCTTGTCTCTGTGACTCAATCGACACCCTCTTTTTAGGTTCTAGCTCGCACTCTCAAGTCTGATTCCTCGATTTTTCTTGGTTTCTTCAGTTTCACAGTTCAGATGTGCTCTTTGATATTGCCTGATTTTATTGCAGAGGGCTGATGCTTTGTAGAGAAGATATTTTTCTGCTCTGAACCCTGTTTCCTGTTGGACCAGATTCTTTTCGGTTATGAGTGAGGTCTCAGTTCTTGCTCTCTATTCTGCAGCGTCCATTTGCAGTTAACAAATTCTTTGTTTTCTGTCTCTCGCCGAATCTGTGTTCCGGTCGGCAGCTTCTCAGCAGTCAGACCGGTTTCATATAACTGGTCAGACTGGCCATTGCCGACTGACCTCTGAATTCTATCATTTTGTCAGTTTTGTTTCGGTAGTTTTTGTTTTTAGTTCTGTGAGCCGGTTGATTGCTTGCAATCAGTGTTCAGTTCACTGAGAGTTTCTTCTCTGGTTTTCTTTAGTCTTTTATTTTTCAGTTCCTTGTTTGCTGTTTTCAGCCGAATACTTTTCAGTCTCGAGTGCAAGTTTCATCCAAGAGCAATTGAGTTCTTTTTGTCGGTCTATCACGCTATTTCTCTGCTCTGACCTTGTTTAATTTGTCGGACTGTTGTTTGGTTTTCAGTGTGAAATCTTTTTCTGTCTTCATAGTTGCTATAGCTATTGGAGAAGAAGGAAATTGTGTGAATACTTGGGAGGCATTTTTGAAGGCACCATTCACCCCCCCTCTCTTGCCATTTCGGTCCTACAGACGCCCCATCCCAGCGGTCACCGCCGATCTAGGTGGAATACGCGCTCGAGGGGCGCGATACATCGCTGGTGGACAAAGAGTGGGTGGCGACGGAGAAAATGGAGGGTCCTTGCTCACGCGTGTTGGGCCGACTCTCGCGACGGAGGAGACGATCCAAACCTTGCTGCGCGAAGGCAAGCTGTCGAACCGCTGCAAGGTACGGTTGCCCGCCCGCGATGAGACAGAACCACATCTGGAGAAGTCGGAGGTGATCGTCTCCGTCGCTTATTTTGAAGCCTGTCTTCGAATCCCAGCGGCCATGATCGTCGGCGCTGTCTTGCAGACCTTCGGGCTGGAGCTGGCGCAATTGAACCCTAATGTGGTAGCCCGCCTTGCCATCTACAGCTGGGCGCTATGTACGGAGACATGCTGGCCTACCGCCTCACTGTTCGCATTCCTCCATGATGCGCGGTGTCAGCCGAAGAAGCTGGCAGGGGGACATTTTCCAACTTCGGCAGCGTCAACTTCACCCTGTGGTCGCGGTGCGGGAAGATTTTCCCCGCCAACTCGACCCGGATGAAGTGGGAACCGAACTGGATGAAACGGTGGTTCTACCATCGCGTGGCGAGCGGCAGTGGCCTCGAGTGCACGGGCCAGCCGGTGTCGTTCAATACCTCACCAAGCATGCCGATCGACGAAGAGGACAGGCGGAGGGCATGGAGGCTTGTGGGGATCACCGCCTGCTTCACACATGCGCGACCTCGCCGAGGAGTTCGTCATGTATGGTGTGACACCACTTGCCGATGGGTGGCGCATCCAACCTGGGGGCCTTCGGCGCGACGATGTCCGCTCGTCCGTGTCCTCGCTGCCGAGGCCCTCCAACCCCCGTGAGTCTTGGGTGGAGCCTCGCTTCCCCTCCCCCTTTTTTTGAGCTGAGTCCGGTTTGTGCAGTGGCCGAGTTCTTCGAGCCATATGTGGCCAAGGAGCACAGCCTGCGCAAGGCTGCGACCGTGGAGGCGAACCAAGGGCGGATAAATGGAGTGTGCGAGGCTCTGGGCATTCGTGTGCTAGAGCGCGCCACTTTGGCCCCGAGCCGACCTCGCCGTCGTGACGACGACAGGAAAGGAAAAGGGTTGCCTTCTCAATGAAGGGCCCGGTCTTCCTCGGCCGTGTTTGGTCCATCGGCTACCACTCCTGTCAGCTCTACCGGAGTTGACAGTGCAGCGGACGCCGACTCCGACTCGGTGAAGTATGCCAATTTGGACCTTGAGGCCGGTGCGGAGGACGAAGACGAGGGGTCCTTGGGTGGGACCAAGGACCAAGGGTGCAACACGGATAACCAGGAGGGGAAAGTATCCTCGCCTGCGGTGGTTGCTTAGGCAGAGGAGGCCTCGCCCCGGTCTCCAAAAGCTAAGTGGTCGTGTACACGATCGCCCCCTCATCAAGAGAGGGGGTTCTCTATGGTGACCTGGGTCAGGAGTCTGTTGGAGTCCGACTCCGACACAGAGCCCCCCTACCCTGGTATCCCTGTGGCTCCCTTCGAGGCTACGGCGACCGGGGTCAGGAGCCTGTTGGAGTCAGACTCCGACACAGAGGCCCCCAGCCCCGGGAAGCCAGCTTCTTCAAGGGGCGCTAGTATTCCTACGATTCCCTCTAAGGCTAAGGGGACACCCCAGCGGAGCCCGCCGGTTGTTGCCGAAGGTAAGCTCAACACCCTTCGCACAATCCTACGGTGCGTCCATAGGGCTCTAACTATTACCCATTAGCATTGGCAGTGGCACGGTCCCCCAGGCGCGGACAATCTTCGGGGGGTGGGGACGTTCCTTTGGGATCGACGCTCGGCGCTCTCAAAACTGTCGTCGCGGACACCGCGTGTCCAAGCTTAGCGGACTTCATCCTTTGGCCGGAGGTGCTGGGGGCGTGGCGGGGGCCGCGGACAGCGCGGTTGCGAACCTTGATCGCCAGGCATTGCTGACATGCGGGTCAAAGCTCCTGGGAGGCATGCTAGAGGCCTCGGAGATGAGGGTGAGTACTCGGCCTTTAGCGGTGTCTCGTTATTTAGGAGATTGCTAACAGCTGCATCGTGTAGACCCTCGCCCTTGGCCGGGCGTTGCAAGCGGCTCACGCCCGCGAGCGGGGGGCATTAGAGGACCGGCTGCGCGCTACCGAAGAGGCCCTCCACGTGGCCGAGGTGGCCCACTCCACCAGGACGACCGCATCCGACTCCTGGAGGCGGAGCGTGCGAAGGCGATTTCGGACGTCGAGGAGCAAATCGCTGCGCTGGAGGAGAAAGGCCGCCTTGCTGCATCTCTTGGGGTGCGGGATTGGACTCTGGGTGATGCCTCGGTGGCGGCGTGGGACGCCATGCTGGCTTTGGAGGGTGCCCTCGAGGACCTTATCGCCAAAGTCCCACCTCGCTCCTTCGGCCCCAAAGAGCTGTCGTGGACGCTCCATCGAATCGCAGAGGCTTCCAACACTACAAGAGATGTGCCATCTTTTGACGTTGTATTTCTGCCATAATTTCTGGGATTTATGTCACTGAACAACGTTTATGACGCGCGCGTGACGAAAACACCTGTGTCACCGATCAAACGTCTCTAACCACTATCGGTGACGTTTGTGGAATTTGCGTCACAAGCTAATGACATTACGATAAAGCGTCATTAAGTATAGTGACGTCTGCTTTTCGTCATAGCCCCGTATGCCATGCCACGTAGGACACTGCCACGTAGGATCCAAAACGTCATAAGAGGCTGACGTGGCGCTCACGTGGCGCATGAAAAAAACGTCATTAACCTGATTTTGGTCTGCTAAAGCCCATGTTGTGAAAGTAAGTTGATGACTTGATGGTTCTCGGTTAAAGCCATCGTGAATGGCATTTTGAGGTCAAAGATGCTGATTCTGCTAGTTATGATCCTCTTCCTGCTTTCAGTAATCAAACCCAATAATAGTACTAATATCATAAAAAATTTCAAGAAACCAGTGATGCAGTAATATATTGCTTTGATCTCTAATTTTTTTGTGGAAGATCATTACATGACAAACATTTTCTCGCCATCCAATGTCAATAGCACTTCATATAGATCAGGATGCCTGTCCCTGAAAATCCCCCAACCGTGCCTGGTCGACTTGATCTCATCCAAGTCAAACTCTGCTACCAGCACATCCTCATCTTTGTCATTTGCAAGCTTCATGATTTCTCCAGTTGGCCCTGCAAACCACCATATATCTTAAGATCATGTTTGTCATAGTTTTATCTCCCGCTGTAAAAGACATCATGAAGCTGAATTACCTGCTATGAATGAATTCCCACAGAAGGTTATAGTGCTGTTGCCATGCTCAGTCTCAACAGTTTCCCTTCCTTTGCGGTTAGAAGCAACAAGGGGTACCTGGATAATTCAAGGTAAGAAATTGTTGCACCAACTAATAATATTACTTAAATTAACAACAATAAAACAAATATCATTATGTTTCCTAAATGAAGCTAACAGTGAATTATAAATTACAACAAAAACTACCAAGTTAGCGCCGGCATGGCCTTGCATGACACGCTTCCAGTGTTCACGGGAATCCAGGTTATTATCCTGGGCCTCAGATCCAATTGCAGTGGGATACAACAATATTTTGGCTAACTAATTCGCGCAACACAGACACAAACTAACAACTGATCACAAACCACATAGACACCTGACAGCAAAATGAAGCTAATCAATCTAACACATGACCACAAAGCATGGACTGGGAACAATTCACAGCTAACATAATAGTCAATGCCCAACAGATCACACTGATCAATTCTAAAATTTATAAACAATTGCCAACAGTATTAACATATTGCATAAACAACTCATTCACCCCTTCCACATGTTCCTTGCTAAAGAGCCTACTATTGATCCAAGATCTGTCCATCTGCATCAATTCATGGAAAACACTTGCTCAACAAATCTTACATAATATACTTGACCAAATTTATGAAACATGTGACACGTATTCACTTAAATGCAATCTGTACACACACTGTAAGTAACTCCTAAGCACTTAGTTGTAACAATATGCTTCATAAAAAAAATGGCACACCACAGCATTAACAATTGCCAACAGTATTAACATATTGCATAAACAACACAAAACATTGCACAGATCACATCCCACAATCACAGATAGATGAATAACTAGCAAAATCAAAATATCCATATCCATATCCATCATGATCCCCAAATCGAAATCACAGTTCACAGTCTCACTGAACACAAATAACAGTAGTAATTAACAGTGCATAATTAACAGAAATTAGGGTAAACATTAACTGTGAAAAGTAAGAAGGCTGGAGGAATTAGGGATTTGGAGTGAACCCAGGGGATTAGAAGCAGCAGAGGGCTGAGGCCGATGAAGATGTCGCCGGAGAAGTGTCGGTGAAGTGAATGAAGGCGGCGGCCTTTGAGGAAGAAGACAGGGTTGGGGATGTCGACGCCCTCGGTGTCGGTGGAGATGATGAGGCGGCGGTGGATGGCGTAGCGGCGGCGCCGAGGTGGGGCAAGAGGAGAAGGCGGCGAGTGGGGAAGAATGGAGTATAGAAGGGGTACCGGCTGGAGTAGTGAGAGGAAGAGGAGAAACGGCGGCGGATCTGGTTGAGGAGCAGATGGAGGCGACAGCCGGAGGTGGGAAAGATGGGAGAGCGGCGGGCGGACCGGGGAGCGGGAAGGAGGTGCGCGCCGGAGAAGGAGGGGCGGCTGGGAGGAAGTAGATGGCGGCGCAGAAGGGGAGGCGCAGGTAGAAGGAAGGCGGGGAAGTAAGTAGGCGGCGGCGCTGTGGAGAAGAGGAAGAAAGCGGCGGAGAGATGCGGTGGAGGAGAAGCGGCGGCGGTGAGAAGCGAGGGAAGGGGGAAGCAGTGGAGAAGGGAGGCGACCGGCGAGGTGAGGGAAGAGGAGAAGCGGCAGGGTGTGGCGGCGCACCGGTGGAGAAGGAGGAGGGGCACTGCGGTTGACCGCCGGCGAGTCTGGCCGACCCTCGCCGGCGCCGACGGTGAGAAGACAGGGGGAGGTGAGAGAAAGCAAGGAGAGGTAGGAGATAGGAAATGGCCGGCTCAAGGAAAAAATTGCTATTGAGGCCGAATGGGGGGATTTGGAACATTTACGAATTAGTCCACGATGTTTTTGGAATTTGCAAATAGGTCCTTTCCCAATTTGATTTCTTCTGAATTAGCCCTCCGGAGCTCCGTTTTCAGCGCGGTTTGATCCGTGACGACACGTACATCTGTACGGAGCAGTCCCGATAGTCCAGAATTGTCGTATATGCGCCTCGATCACGCCGGTCTGCAGAAAAAGCACAAAAAATGTAAAATGATCCAAATTGAGCTAAATATATGCAAATACGACGCATGTCATGGGCCCACGTGTACACGTGGCAGTGGGTCCTGCCAACGTGGCTAATTATCCTTGAAAAAAATTCAATTAAACTTTTGTGACGCAAAAATCCATGTCATTGATCTATGACATTTCGACATTGGACATAATGACATACCAAATATCGTCATTACCTCATTCCAGGCTAGCTTTATGACATTTTTAATGACATATTTTTTTGTGTCACTAAGCCCAGATGTCACTTTAAATACGTCATAAACCAGATGGTTTAGTGACATTTTCAGCCTTTGTCATGCAAAATACATCACAGATTGGCACATTTCTTGTAGTGACCTCGCTCTCAGTGCCGCCAAATCCTTCGGCTACCATTTCTCCTTCGTGACCTCGCGCCTGGCCTTTGCGCTACTTCATCACCGAGGCTGCGGGCATGTCGACGGGCTGCCTGACCCCGAGCTGGAGATACTTGCCGAAGCCGGGGTGATGTCAGGCGCCACGCGCTCTGTATGTCCGGCCGTCTGGGCCTTCCATGAACGAATCTGGGACTACATCGGGGAGGTCGCGGTGAAGCTGGAGCTGCGACGAACCCTACACAGCAAGGGGAACTTCGGCCAATGGCTCGACGAAGTTCCACGGCGCGGCGGAGGCGGTGCCGCTGCCACGGTGCGTGGCGCAAACCCACAGGTGTTATGTCAGGGTTCTGGTGTGTAGGCGTGCATTGCCATGTATGCACCCCCCCTTTCTTATGAATAAAGTGGTAGTTGTCCCGGTGTTCTGACCGCACGTATCGCTGTGCTCTGGGCAGCTGCTTGATAGGGACCGGTTGCTAGTCTCTAACCTCGTGACCCGACGGCGTCTTCGACACTGGTGGTGGGCTGAGGATTCGCTGAATTTCTGGGCGGCCCGGGCCTCCGCGGGCGAGACTCCAACGTGGGCGTATGTTAAGGAGGAGCCGGCCGAGTAGCGGCTCTGAATACCAGAGGACGCTTGTACATTAGGTCCTTACTGAACCCCCTTGTAAACATTCTTTGATGGATGCAAAAAAGGACATTGGTTGAAGTACGTGTCCCTGTCACTTTTCATGATCACGCTTGCCTCCGATCAATTCGTAGGACTTTGCCAACGCCTAAAAGCTAGGTAGACGCTCGCGCTCCGTCCCCTACCCTTCGAAGTGGTGGTGTAGGACCGAACTGGCAACCAAAGGGGGGTGAATGGTGCCGGCCGAGGACAAAACGAAGCGGTCGAAATGTCCTATCATGATCGATCTGACCAAGAGATAGACTGTCTGTGACAGAGAGGCCGAACGCCAACTCGTGGTCGATCGAGTCACTCGGTCAAGACTGACGATACTGAAAACCGGAAATCAGACCGACAATAGAGACTGCACAGTATGACCGAAAATAGAGAAAGCGCGCACGACCGAGAAGACTAAAAAACGATGGACACATGCCACGTCCATCGCTAGCCACTACGATATTATCGCATAAGGACTATACCCCATATGACCACTTTGTTGCACAGAACAGAGAAACCCTCGAGCTCACAAGAGCCTTCTTGCAGCCTACAAGACCCTTCCAGTGGCCCACGACCACACAGCTCTTCTACGACCATCGCAAGTTTCAGCTCGAACTTACCCAACCAAGTCGTACCAACTTACGATTGGTTGACACCATAGATCAAGACTTGCTTAAGTCCTACGACCACATCTGATATAAATACGACTAGCCCAGAAAACCATACGACTGATTACCAGCTAAAACGACCGCGCCAGCAGACCACACGACCGATTCCAAGAGGCTACAACCAAAACCAGAGGTTCCATCGTGGTCGAACCCCGTTTAGACCACGTACACCGAATATCATCGTGGTCGAAGCCCTTCCGACCACTTACGACCGCATAAGACTAAGCTACAACTGCTACAGACCAAGTCTGATTGCGTTCGACATCGTCCGAGTGCGTTTCGACCAAGTACGACCGCTTCCAACTGCGTGCAAGCACGTCCGACTGCGCCGGACTGTTCTACGACCAAGTCCGATCGATATCGACTACAACCGACCACGTCCGACTCCGACCCGACCTCGTTCGACCACTTCACCACGTGGTCGGAGTCCGCCGACTTCCTAATGTGGTCGTAGTTGAAGTCTGCCGACTACCCACGTGGTCGCATGCCCGAGCGCCGAAGCTCGCTACAACGTGGTCGTAAGGCGCCGACTTCTCAATGTGGTCGCAAGCTCGAGTGTCGACTACCGACCGCTGCGGTCGAAGCATCGACTTCCGACCGCCGCTCTCGATAACGTGGTCGTAGGTTCGTCTAGGGACTTCCGACCACGATCAAAGATGCATTCGACTTCTGACCACTCGTAAAGAGCAGATAGAGAAAGATCAAATTTTCTACAAAAGCTCCAAATCACACAAAAAGTCCAATCTTGCTCATGGTCCAAAAAGCAGTTGCTCACATGACCATTGTCATAGCAAGATGACCAAGCATTCTCCCTCTTAAAGCCTTTTTCTCTATCCTTCCCCATCCCTTAATGCATTCGCCCATTTTAATGCCTTTTTGCACTCCTTAAAGCCTTTTTCTCTATCCTTCTCCCCCTTTTGGCAATAGAGTCATCAAGATGCAAGGAAGAAAAATAGAGCAAGAATGAACTGGAGTGACCAAGATTGGTTCATTTTAAGCAATGGGAGCCATGAAGACTATCCAAAGTGACTTCACAAAAAAAATATACCAAGCCATAAAAGGTGACAATGCTATCTAGATCATAACAAACCATGTATTGCCAAGCTCAAGCCAAAGAAGTCATGATCTTTAAATTAAATGGTTTGATTAGCATGTCAAGTCACTCAAGATTATAGTCTAGAGGAAGGTATCCAAACGTGAGTCTAGCCATGTCAATATTCTAAGTGGAACCAAGAAGCTATGGTTGAGACAATTTAGAGTGCTATAAGTTCAAAAATGAGACATTTTGTTCAAGCACTAGGTATCACATGTAATTTACCACTTGTAGAATATTTGTAGTTGAGCAAAATTAGCACATTAGGCTTTTATCAGAAATTCATGGTTGGTTTCAACCATTTTTCACAAGAATTTTTGTTTTCATAGCCATGTGCTAGATCTCAAGCCTTATGCGATCACTCCAAGCAATAAGCTTAAGGAGGTGATCTTGGTCATCCAAAACTCCCCCTGAGTTCATGCCTAGTGCAGTGGCAAGCCATCTCATGAGACAGAATTGGTGAGATCAGTTTTTTGGCACAAAAGAGATCTTTTTGCGTTTACTTGAATTAGTTCAAGAACAAAGAGTTAATACTTACTCATGCATCACTAGTGAACTAACTTAGCTCCGTCTATGCCTCAAAAACAGATTCAAGACTCAACTTAGCCTATTCGACATGGCATGAATCAAGAGAGGATCACTAAAGCCAGACTATTCACAAGATTGAACAAGACATGATTTGATTCAAGTTGTTCACATTTAATTAAGCTAGTATGGCAAGAGCTAAGAAACACATAGAAGGAAATGATAAATCAAGCTGTCACAAGATATGGCAAGATATAAATCATGATATCATGTCACATAAAGATAATAGTCAAGGCTCCAAAAACTGTACAGGCATTCATGTGAATGTTATGCACTATGGAACAAAAGAATGCACACGAGATGAACTCCCCCTAAAAAATAGCCCGAACAGACAGAGAGGCTCCAACTCCCCCTAGAGAAGGCAAAATGAGAAGAACTATGACATTTGGTGCATAAACCAGAAAAAAGGGTTCTAACTCAAGGAGGTGATTCCCAAACACACCCTATCCACATGGTCTCTAGCATGTAACCTCATACCACGGGGCAAGAGCACACTATGTCAATGCACAAGACTCTAGTGGCCAAGAAAAAGTTCAATCTAGGTAGAAGAGAATCCTAGAGAACCAAAGCCCAAACTAGGTAATAAATGATCCTAGAGAACCATTTGGATGAGAGGTGTGAATGAGATAACATCACCTAGAGTTGGCTCCTACTGCCCAAACGGACCCTTCCTACCACTAGAAGAAGTATACTATGCACAGCCAAGTGGAAGGAAGTAAAACACTAAAGATTACAAGAGAGAAAACCTCTGTCTCAGTCGCTCGGTAGGTAGTCGTGGTCGTAGATGACTCCGAGATCGCGGTCGTAGTCGAGTCCAAGCCGCGATCGAAGTCGGGTCTGAGTTGCGGTAGTAGAACGAGTCCAGACCGTGGTCGCAGTTGAGTCTAGAGTGGTCGGACCCGAGTCCAAGCTGTGGTCCAAACCGAGTCCGGATTATGGTCGTAGACGAATTCGCTCCTCAGTCACAGTCAAGTTCTATTTCATAGTCGTGACCACTACGACGTGGTCGTAAAGACCATGGAGCGGTCGTAAATGCTGTACCAGTCTCCCCCTCACATTTGCATCCTGCAGTTCCAACACAGGGACGACTGGTGTCCTAGTACTGGGGTAAGTGATATGCAACATGGAACTAGTACTGAGACAAAAGATAACAACAGTAGCGTTGCAAGTACTAATGACAGAACACATGAGAACACACACCCACACAAGCTAAATCTAGCCCTCATCAAAAACACCTAGAACACAAAGCCTAGTGCCACCCAACACTAGAAGAAGCTTATGACCTAACCACAGATCTCATGATATCTAAGCAGAAGCACAGACCAATGCTACCAAGTTGTCACACAGTTTATTTCATGCCATAACAACAATAAGATCAAAGTATACAAGCATCACAATGAATCACAACCATACACATAGCAGGTGACAGGAACAGTCACAGAAGCATATGCTAGCATGGATAAAAACATGTATACTAGAAAAGATACAAAGGCATGAATAAACACAGCATCATGACACAGAGAAACTATCCAAGATATAGTCAAGCTCATACTGTCCATACACATGCATACATCATGTAGACATACAACATGACAAATCAAAATCATGGAAAAGTATGCTAACATGTATAAATAATGATGAATGAACATAAGGAGCAAGATGTGAACCATGACAGATACTACAGAGCACAAGGTCACGATGATACTTGACTTCTAATACACACATTCTAGTTAGCTCATGAAGTCAAGTCAAAGCTTTAGCATCTAACAAATACGACAAGGTACATGGATACTTAAGCAACATACACATAAAGGCATGACATGAAAGTATTTGAAAGAGGAACATGCTAGTATGGTATTAGTGAGCACATGAATAAGCACATCATGCTAATTATGATCAAACATGAATATAAGAGCATAAGGGTATAGAATCGCTCACGAAGTAGGTGGAGACACCAACTGTGAAAGCATATGCCTCTTGTGCCTCTTGGAGGCCATGTAGTGGAGAACCAATAAATGTTCTAGTCACATGATGAGGCAGAAGACTAAAACTCCAATCAATCCCATGTTCTCCAACAAGCGTCTAGATACCTACAAAAGACAAGAACAGAGCGCCCAAGTCTTGGATCCCAAAGGGTCAGTAGTCATGTACTTGGTAACCCAAGACTTGACACACTCACAAAAAAAGCATGCAAGATATACTCACGGAGAGTGCGCGCGTTTACCGCGTGTCGTTGTTTATACTCATGGAAGTGCACACGTTTACTGCGTGTTTTTGTTTACACTCACGGAGAGTGCGCGCATTTAGCGCGTCTCTTTGTTTATACTCATGGAGAGTACGCGCGTTTACCGTGTGTCTTTGTTTATACTCACAGAGAGTGCGTGCGTTTACCGCGTGTCTTTGTTTATACTCACGGAGAGTGCACGCGGAGGCGTCCCCCGCACGACTTGACATAGAATGAGAAGCTTTTTGAAAACAACAGACTTTATTAATGTCCCATTTGCACGGGCGAGCAATTACAAAAGAGACAGGGTAGTAACCACTGACCGCTCGAGGAGAGGAGGTGCGACGACCGCCGCTCCCGCGGTGGCACAAGGTGGGGAGCCTCTGGTGCTAGACGGGCAAAGCAAAAGGTCTTGCGGGTGGCTCTGAACTGGAGGAGCTTCGCTATGACCGGTTGGCTACCCGCTGTCGCTCGATCAACTTGTGCTGAAGCCTCTCCTCCCTGGGCTCGGCCTTCACTGCCGGGCATGCATTGTCCGCTTTCGTGTAGAGGTACCCTCTGGGGTAACTCTCCGGCCGGGACTTGGACGTCGATCCTGGGCTCCACTCACCATGCTCTATACGGCGGGTGAGGTCCTGATCACCAAAGGTGGTGATAATACCTTGCGGGCCTGGGAGCTTCATGCATAGGAAGCCGTGGTGATGTCTATGGGCCTGGGACCAGTATGGCGTTCTATGGGTACAGGATGTCAACGACATCAAAGGTGATGTCTTCGCTCCACGTATTACAAGCTTGGCTGAAGGAAACATGGAGGCATATCTGGCCCAGCGCCTTCAGCGGCCGACCCCCGAAGCCCTGCAACGGGATTCCCGAGGGACCCAGGTGACTTCGGGAGATTCCCATCTGGTCGAAGGCCGCCGTGAACAGGATGTTCGCGGAGCTGCCTCCATCGACTAGGACGCGTTTGACATCGCATCCTGCGACAGCGACTTGAATGACCAGGGATTCTGGTGAGGGAACTCCACGCCTTCGGCATCAGCGGGTATAAAGGTAATCTCGTGTTGCACCCACTCCGACGGTGCCTAAGCCGGGTACGCTGTCGCATGGTGTAACCTCCACACGTAGGCCTTCTGTTCCAACGCCGAGGAGAACTGTTGGATCGAAATCGGCAACAGAGGGGGGGGGGTGAATGGTGCCTTTTTAAAAACTACCCCCAAGAATCCACGATCGACTCTTATCTCCGATAGCTATAAGGAACTATGAAGAAACAGGAAGAAAAACTCTCTGGAAACACAGAAGAACATCGGCAAACAACACGACAAGCGAAAACAAACAGCAGAGAACAAATCAGAGGAAACTGTAGCCACTCAAACAGGCCGGTCAGACTGCAGTTAATGGGCCGGTCTGACCGCCACCTTGCCGCCGGTCAGACCGCCCCAACCACACCGGTCTGACAGCCGGTCAAGGGCCGGTCTAACCGGCCGACCCACACCGGTCTATCCGCCCTGTTGAATCCGGTCTGACCAGCAACCGTGAAGCGGTCTGACCGTCCCTCAAAATCTAGAACAGGCAGCAAACAGCAAAAAGACCTAGAACTTCATATTTCGATGAAATTGCTAAAAGGAAAAAGATCTCCTCAGACCATAAGCACAAGAATATGTTCCAAATAGCAAAGAGACCTCAGAAGACAAATTGATTCACTCCAAAAGCAATGGATCAAGATTTAAGCACAAATCTAAAAAGGGTTTGTGAGTGAGGACTGTTTTTCAGATTACTCGCTATCCATCCATCCTTTTCTCAAGATCTTTTGCAGTCGACTTAGCAATGAACTCAGGATTCTCCAAACTAAATTTCAAGGCATCTTATGAAAGGAATCAAGAGAACCAACTCTCCCCTGACATGAAACCCTAGAAAACAGGAAACAGAGAGATTCTTGACGAAGGATTCAAAATTCACAGGAGATGTTGAATCTTCCAAATGCTCTAGAAAATGGAATGGTCATATGGCCAAGAATCTTTTCCCAACACAGAGCATTCCAGATTCAACCAGTTGATCAAGAAATCAACTCAAAAACAGAATAGAATAGAAAACAGTCAATAAAAGCAAGCACTGAAGAACAATCCAAAGCACAAAGTTCTCATATTGATTTTGATACGGAGACATGAATGCTTACAAAGGATTGTTCACAGCCAACTCTTACATCAATGTCACATCCCAAATTTTTGCTTTTTGAAAATTTAATTTTAAATTAATTATTTTAATGTATTTGAGTCTTACTTGGATTTATCTGGATTTTATTTCAAAATTTAAAGCAAGAAAATGTATTATAAATATTTTATTAAACTCAAAAAGAATTTATTTTATTTTTCCTAGCCATCCCTAAATTTTTTCTATGTAATTTTTGAGAATTTTCTAGAATTTAAAATCAATTTTCAAAGTTAAAAAGTATTTTATAAAATTATAAAATTTAAATCTGAAATTAAAAATATTTTTACTATGTCTAAAATGCTTCCAGGAATATTTTATGATTTTTCTGGAATTTTTAGACATTAAATATTATTTTTCCAAGTGTTTATAAAGTTTATAGTATTTTCTGAAATTTATTCCGAAAATAAAAATCAAATTATTCCTAGCCCGCCAAGTGTCGCTCCCAGATTAAATCAATCTCTCTCCACGTTTTAATCCTAGCCACACATGATCACTTACCCCTTCATAACCATCCAAAGGCCCTCATCCACTCACTTGCCACGTGTCGCGAATCCGACGGCTCGTACCCCTTCACTTACTCTCACTCTCTATGACACATGGGACCCATATGTCATATCCTTCTTCAACCTCACCTTCTTCCTCCTCCCACACTCTCTCTCGTCCACCATTAAAACCGAAAATGAGCTTTGAAATCCCGCCGTTTCTCCCTCTTAAATCCCGATTAAAGCGTGGAAACGGAAGCCGTAATCACTCCCCTCCAATCTGCCGGCCGTTTCCCCTCTTTTAATTCCCCTAATTGCGGGAGCATTAATTCCAGCGAGCTCCCAAACCGCCGGCCTCTCCCTCCTCTCCCCGCCTATAAAAAACCCCCCTCCATAGCCTTCTTCGGCACCGCCTCCCACCGCCCCTCCTTTTCCCCACCTCGGCCGAGTGTGCAGCCCCCCCGGCGCCTCTTGTCATCCCGCCGCCGCCCCCAACAAAATCCACCGCCGCCTCCTCCAAGCGCCGCCGCCGGCCGCCCAAACCCCCGCCGCCGCCGCCGGTAAGCGCCGCCAACTCCCCTCATCCGCCGCCGCCACTCGCCGTCCCTCCCGCCGACCGCCGGCCACCGGCAAGGCCGCCGGCCGGTCATCCTCCCGTGCGGCTGCTCGTGCGCCCGCGTGGCCGGTCTTGCCCGTGTGGACGGCCACGTGGCCGCCACCTCGCGCCCGCATGGCGCCACCTGGCCGGTGTGCCACGTCGGTAAGGCTCGTGGTCCGTGGATCCGGTCCACGGTAGACCGGGCCCACCGGTCATTCAAATTATTTTTCCCGCCCGGAAAATTCAAAATAGCTGACGTCATTATTAAGTTTTTCCCGTATAAAAATAAATCCCAAAAATCAGCCTTTTCATTTTCTCTCCTTTAAATCTTTCGGAAGTCATAACTTTCTCATTTTAACTCCGATTTGAGCCGTTCAAATTCCTAAATTTTTATAAAATCATAAAATATCCATTTATGGACTCTTTTTGAATTTTATTTAAATTTTGTTTGATTTTATTTGTTTTGTTTGTTTGTCTTCTCGCGCGTAGATTCCGTCGTCGTTGAAGATTTCGTCGAGTCGCAGCAAGAAGAACCAGTCAGCACTCAAGAAGGCAAGTCTCCTTTGATCATCTTGAACCTATGATTTTGAAATGTTTTACTTATTTTAAATTATGTGCATTGCTATTTACATAAAACATTAGTTCAAATCTTAAGGTAATAGTTAATCCAACCTTGTTATGCCCTCACTTGAAGTTAATTGCCATGTACCTTTGCAACCCTAGAAATTCCTTTGACTCATTAATGAGAGTAATATATTTAATTGTTGGTATTAGAATGGTAGAACAATGCTTAGCCATGCTATTGAATACCTCATAAATCTTGCAAATGGGAAATTATAAATTTTTGTAATACCCCTTGTTTTATAAACTTAGTGGTAATTGGAGTTGCCACTGTTCTTTTAAAATAAAATGAAATGTGGAAATTGGTTTAGATTAGGGTGGATGGTTGGTTTGGATTGGTGCAGGAAGCACGAGGTCTTGTAAAGTGTATGTTCCACCCTAGTCAATTAAGGACCGACGCATGTGTTTGTCCAGACTGAGCATTAACTGTACAACCACAAGTCTATATGGGTACGACCTAGCTGACTAACTTATGACAGTCTAGTTTAGGTGCCACAAGTGGAAAGTGAGTGCCAGGGATGGACTGGTTATTCACAGTGAGGGACAGGGATTTACTGTACTCATATGGCGCAAGAGGGGGCTTCGGTTCGGGCAGTTAGCCTACCTGCGGTGAAACCTCAGCGGGTGGTATCTAGCTAGATTAGAGTAAGGTAAAGGCTTTGTGATATTTTATCTGGGTCTCATGCCAAAGGAAGCGTGTTGACTTTTAGGATAAATTATCTCTTGTGGGTAAAGTTGTACAACCTCTGCAGAGTGTAAAACTGTTCGAATAGCCGTGCCTACGGTCAAGGGTGGGCAAGGAATGCATTCACATGGTAGATTTTTGGTTTTGGTTTCAAAATTGAAGTTTTGTATTCCGAGAGTGGAGGGAACTCTCGGAAGGGTATCCTGGCAGTTGGAGCCAGAGAGGGTGGATGGAACCCGCAGTTTTAAGCTTGGTCAGATAGACCGGATTAACTAGTGTTGGTAGTTGGAACCTTCACTAAGGAATTATTGATAGTTTCTGTTAAAGCATTTACTTTATTAAATTGATGCTTTCGAAAATAATTAGTAGTAATTGGAATTAAAACATTGCTTTGTGCAAAAGAACCATATAGCCTTCCTTTGTCAAGCCTTGCATCTATTGCATTTTTCCCAAGACTTGCGGAGTACTTTATGTACTCATATGCTACACTCAAACATAATAATCAGAGGAAGACGAAGCCCAAGAAGGAGAATACGACTACTACGCCGGTGGCTTCGACGAAGGATTCCAGGAGTTCTAGGTCGCGCTTCCCCAGTCAATTGCCTGTGGCGTACTGATGGGTCTTCACCGAGTTTATCTTTTGCTTCCACTGTGTTTCATGTGTGCGAGGTCTTGAAACCTCAATTGTAATAATGAGACCTTTCGGTCTGTACTCTTTAATATTGTAATAAAGCGTTGCTAGTTATGTATTCATTTCTGTTTAACTGTGTGCACTAGCTTTGATCTGGGACTAGTGCAGTAATACACAGAGGGTCCGGGTTCAGAAATCCGGGGTACCGACAATCAAGAACACACACTCCTGAAGAATCAAGAACTCAAGCCATCTCCATCTCTCAGACTCACAAAGGGGGACAAGAACCAACAGCCACCTGCTCTCTCTCAACCACTTCCAACAGAAAAAGAGAAAGCACAATACAAAAGACAAACTCTAACCCCTCTCACAAGCCATCAACTCATCTCTCAAGCCATACATGCTTTTTCAACTACCAGGAGAGCCAAAGCACTAAAACCCTCAAATTCTCTCATCTCTACCCCTCTCCTTTTATACTCTCCACTAACGGGTTTACACTAGCCTTGACCTGCTAACTCAGAAACCCAATCCGCTTCCTTTTGTGCAGCTTTGCGTATTCACCAAAACGCCCCTCCTGCACCTTCCGGGAAGTTTCCTTATTTCTTGCCATCCAAGCCTTGCAACCACCTCGAGTCCTCGCTGTCTTCGGCACACCTCGACCGCTTTGACCTCGGCACCGCCTGTGCCTGGTCCGGTCATCCCGTGCCTCCCCACGACTCCGCCTCGATGTCCTGCAGCCATCACAGACAATAAACACATCACATAGCACCGCTCGACATAATGCAATCAACAATAGCATTAAGAGAAATCTTAAGCATGAAACAGCCAAAACTTGTCGAATCACGAGAATAAGCATCCTAAATACCTCGACCAAGTTTGACCAAGTCCGATCGAAACCAATTGCACCGTGCAAAGACATGGTCCAAACCACACAAACCAAACTTGACTTTTCTAAAATGGATGTCAATTACTCATCACACACACGGGGTCACCTCCACATGGTCTATCAAGAACCCCAACAAGGAGCCCCCGGATATAACGTTTATAACCCGGCGCTGACCCCCTTCCAGGGCCTGGATTCGCAGGGGGCCTTTCTGGGGTTGCTGTACGTGAGCTTGGATCCGCAAGGGGCCCTCCTGGGGCTGCTGCTCATGGGCTTTAATCCTTAGGGTGCCCTCTTGGGGCTGCTGCACATGGGCCACGACGGGCGGCCTCGCTTCCAGGGTTCTGTCCCTGGTGACACTCTGTCGAAGCACCGCGATGTGCATGCCCGCGTGTTGTGACCACACCGGCCGTTCACCTCACACCACAGGCCTTAGAGCTGGTCTTCTTGCTCCGCACGGGGTCTGTCGTCACGACCCCGACCGCGCCCTCGCCCCCATCCTCGGTGACCTCGGCCGCGACCAACGGGGGCGCTGTCTTCAGAACCACTCTCGATGTCAAAGACGTAACGAGCCCTCTGGGACTTGCGCGGGGCGCGCTTGGGCTTGTCGCTCGGTGAGTCCTTATGCTGGGCGTCCTTTGCGGGCTTTTGCTTGCGCTTGCCCTTTGAGGGGCCTTCCTTCGGCGAGTCTCCGTTATTCACCGGGGTCTTCGTTTGATTGGTGTCAGAGTCGTCGCCTTTGCGTCGCCGCGCATCCTCCTCTGCCCTCACATACTCTTCCATTTTGTCGAAGAGCTTCGTAACCGTCTTGATCGGTTTACGCGCGTTGTACTCAGCCAGTGGCCCCGGGCGGAGACCTTGTATCGCTGTGTTGATAATGGTTGTCTCATTGACATCCTTGATCTGGAAGCAAACCTTGGCAAAGCACCTGAAGTACTCCCGGAGCCTCTCCGGGGGCTTTTGCTTGACGGCGAAGATCTGATCCGTGTTGATGCGCTCGACGTAGTTTCCTTAGAAGTTGTTATAGAGGCGGTCACGGATATGCTCCCAAGTGTAGGTGGAGCTGGGCTCTATGGTGAAAAACCAAGAGAGCGCCACTCCCTGCAGCGCAAGGGGAAGCCTTTTCATTTTGGTGGTGTTGTCTCCACCCGCAGCCTCGATGGTGGTCTCGTATACACACACGAACTCCCGAGGGTCTATGTCGCCCTTGTACGGCTTGATGGCGTTGGGGAACCTGAAGTCCTCCAGCCATGCCGACTGTTGCAGGCCTACGGAGAGCGGGGACTCCGGATCCATGCGCCGCAGCGGGACGTGGCTGGAGGTACGGGCGTCGCGGCTGTCCGCCCGCTCTGGTGCGGGCTCCGTCGCAACCACCATAGGGACTTGCTGGCTCCGAGCCTCTTGTATCTCTCGAACAGCTCCCCGGAGATCCACCAGCTCTTGTTGGAGTGCGCCAATGGCCATCAGAAGAGTGCCCTCCACCGCTGCCGCGGTCGCAGCCATCGGCGCGGCAGGTTGCACCGCTGGGTTGGCAGCGACCACGGTGCGCGCTCCAGAGCTGCTCGGCACGTCAGTGCGATGGACTCTGGCGTCGGTGACGAGGCCAATGTTGCCTCCGGAGCCACCTGCCGTTCTTGTGCCGGGCGTGGGGGTGGCAGTTTTGGCGGCGCGGGCGTCGGCGTCATCACTCCCAACAACCCGATCGATGCCGCCAGTGCCGAGTGTCGTGCTATGAGCGTCGACGTTAGCAGCTGTGGCGTTGGTGTCGACGTCCACGCCCGCAGCCGCCGATGCCGAGGCCCTAGTGTTGATGCGTGTCTCCATCGCGCCCTTCTTCTTCTTCTCCGCCACCGATGATGAAGCTTTCTTTGGTGCCATCCTTTTCAGATCTTGGAGCTTGCTCTCATCTTCCCCACGGACGGTGCCAACTGTTGTGGTTACAGACCAAACAGGGAGAGAGAGGTATGGTAGTGGAGAGTTAGGTGAGCAATGCTTGGGGCTTCCCCCATGCCCTGGGTGGCATATATATATTCACATGGGGAATGTTTTACAATTATGCCCTTACACTCAAGTATCCCTCTCAGGGGCATTTATGTCATTATACATGTCCCATTTTGGGCCTTACAACCTTCTAACAGGCCAGCTAGGCTTAGGTGAGGGCCAGCCCTACAACACATGGCATACATGATAGACCCATTGGCAGAAGCATATGGAATCATACTCATCCGGTCTCGCTCATCAGGTGTCTAAGGACATTAAGTCTTGCTAAGACTTCTACCATGTGATTGTTAGTGATATGCCCTAGAGGCAACATAGAGATGTTGAATATATCACATTCTATGTTTATGATACATTGCTTTGTTCCTTGAAATAGACATTATCATTATTGATCAGTGAGTATGTGACTTATTCATGAGACTCTTAATGCCAAAATGTTGTTATTTCTAAATGATCCCTGATTATATATCATATGAGGAACAAATATGATTCAAAGATCAGCATATGTATTGATTGATGATCATGTCTCATGGATCATGGTATGGAGATACCAAATCAATAATATGGACATGTGTTAGTGAACATATGTTGGATAGACCCGCCATGAGACACTGCAGAGATTCCATGTGTCATCAGTTGGTCTCAAGTAGTGTTTATGCAGAATCCTTAGACTTGAGATCATCATGGTTCCCAACATGCGTAGTAGCTTATTTTGGGACTACTAACCACTACTCCGTAACTGGGTAGTCATAAAAGTAGTCTTCGGGTTTGCCATGAAACATGTAGTGGGATGTGAATGATCAAGATAGAATTTGCCCCTCCTTATGGGAGAGATATCTCTGGGCCCCTCGATGTAATGGATTATGAAAGTGCATGGCCATGCCAAGGTGATTGAGGAGTCAATCACAAGTTTATAATCCATCACGGAATTGAGAGAGTGATTGAGCTATTAAGAGGATGACATAAGTCTCGCCTTGAGCTCAATCTATATCGCGAGGCAAAGGGATTCGTACATGAGAACATTACAGGTTCAACTGATATGATCTTTACGTATACTTTGGGGTTAATATGTCTTACTAGAGGCCGCTATTAACAGGGTGACCGGAAAGGCGTTTCCGGGTCACGACCAAGTATACGTGAACCTACAGGGTCGCACACTTAACGGGTTGGAACACTAATTCGAATGTGATTCGGATGTGGGCTCAATTCGGATAGAGATCCGGATAGACTCCTATTGGGCCTCGGTCCACGAGGCCCAAGTGAGGAGGTCTATATATATGGAGGCGAGGGGCTGACGGGTGCATGCTTCTATTAATCCCAAGCCAAACCCTAGCTGCCACCTCCCGAGCCAAACCCTAGCCGCTCGCGAGTGCTGGTACACTCGCGATCGGTGTTCCAGCCCCGGACGTGTGGATACCGGTGGAGGCGCTGCTCGTTGCGGCGTTGATCGGCATCAACAATCTACAGATTGGATCTTGCACGTGGTGTGGTTGATCGCGTGGAGGAGACGACCTGTTCGGGACGATCGGCTAATTCCACTACTACCTCGACGCGCGTGGTTGGATCGGCTTCTCCAACTCTTCTTCCACTGCGCTGCGCGTCTAGTGGTAACGATCCATGATCCCTTCTTAAGCATGATGTCCTTGTGTGCGCGGTAGAAAAGTTTTTGTTTTCTGCTCTCGTAGCCTTCGCGCAATCCTTCAGTGATAGGTAAGAAACCTTTCTTGAAATTATGCATATTGTATAGCTTTAACACTTTGTCAATGCACGTATCTTGGTTTAATCCAATTAGCCTTTTAATTCTATCTCTATATATCTGTATGCCTGAAATATATACTGCCTCTTCTAAGTCTTACAAAGAGAAACTATTTCTTAATGAGGACAGATTCAAGCATAGCAATATCATTTCCGATCAATAATATGTCATCCACTTATAGAACCAAAAAAAACAAGTATACTCCCATTAGCTTTTTTGTAAACATAAGACTCTTCTTTATTCTTCATAAAGCCAAACCCTTTGACTAACTCATCAAAACAAATGTGTTCCAACTCTAAGAAGCTTGTTTTAGTCTATAGATAGATCTCTAAAGCTGGCATATCTTTCTAGCATTTTGGGGATTGACAAAACCCTTAGGCTGTGTCATGTACACATCCTTACTTATATTTCTATTTAAAAAACCGTTTTGACATCCATTTTTCATATCTCATAATGGAAATATGCAGTAATAATTAGAATAATCTAGACAGACTTAAGCATAGCAACAGAAAGGAACGTTCATCATAGTCAACACCTTCAATTTGTTTAAAATCCTTTGCCACCAAATGTGCCTTATGGATATGAATATTTCCATCAATGTCTACCTTTTTCTTAAAAACCCACTTGCGCTCAATGGTTTTTACACCATTGGGTGAATCAACTAAGTTCCAAACTTGATTGTTATACACGGATTATATTTCAGATCTGAAGTCTTAGCCCATCGTCGCTTCCACATAAGTCTTAGGCCCATCATTGTCTAACAATAAAATACCATGCTAATATCTTATCGGCCACCTCTTCCACATGTTCTACAATATGTTGTACAACAAGTAGAGGTTCAGTAGGAGTTGAAACATTTTCTGATGGTTCCTGAATTTCTTCGAGTCACATCGTGCTCCCACTAACTACTTTTGATAGAAACTCTTTCTCCAAAAAGACACCTGTTGTAGGGGTGGCCCCCACCTAATCCCAGCAGGCCTGGTAGAAGGTTATAAGGCCCAGAATAGGCCATGTGTAATGACACAAGTGCCCCTGAAGGGGATACTCAGATGTAAGGGTATAATTGTAAAAGCACTCCCCATGTATATATATATGTGGAATACAAGCCACGGGGGGACCCAGGCCATTACTCATCTCTCTCACTCTCCACTACCATCTCTCTCTCTGTTTGGTCTGTAACCACAACAGTTGGCGCCGTCCGTGGGGAGGACAAGAGCAAGCCTGAAACCTGAAGAAGGATGGCACCGAAAAAAGCTTCGTCAACGGCGGCGAGGGGAAAGAAGGCGGCCGGGTCGGGGCGCCGCATGGGCACCAGGGCTTCGGCATCGGCTGCTGCGGGCGTGGGCGACCACGCAGGCACGGTGGTTGAGGACGTCGACGCTCGCGCTGCGACGACGACTGACCCCACCACCGGCGCTGCGACGACGACCGACCCTGCCACCGGCGCTGCGACGACGACCGACCCCGTCACCGGCGCTGCGACGACAACCAACCCCGTCACCGGCGCTGCGACGATGACCGACCCCGCCACCGGCACCGCGACGACCGACCCCGTCATCGGCGTGGCGACGACCGACACCGCCGACGCGACAGCAGCCAGCCTCGCCGCCCTCGCCGCAACCCTCGCCGGTAGCGCAGACCGGGCAGTTCGAGGTAGCCACAACGGAGCGACCGGCAGCTCGGGAGCTCGCGGCGCGGTCGTGCCCGTGCCGACCTGTCCGTTGGGCATGCCGGCAGCCCCGCCCGCACAGGCGGCGGAAAGCGCCCTGCTGGCGGCCCTCAAAGCGTTGCAGCAGGAGCTAGGGGATCTTCGCGAGGCTGTCCGAGACATACAAGAGGCTCGGAGCCAGTCGGCCGCGCCGGTGGTCGCGCCGGAGCCCACGCCGGAAAGGGCGGACAGCCGCGACGCCCCCACATCCAGCCGTGTCCCGCTGCGGCGCATCGATCCAGAGTCCCCACTTTCGGCAGGACTACAGCAAGCGGCGTGGCCCGAAGACTTCAAATTCTCCAGTGTCATCGAGCCCAACAAAGGCGACACGGACCCCCGCGAGTTCGTGCGCGTGTACGAAACCGCAATCGAGGACGCGGGCGGAGATGACACCACAAAGGCAAAGGGGCTCCCCCTCGCGTTGCAGGGAGTGGCGCTCTTTGGGCCGAGGCCTTGTAACTTAAGCTATTTGGGCCGGTACTGTTCACGTGAACAGTATCACATCCGTGTGAACAGTAACTGTAAATAGTACCACATCCCTTTTCATTATATAAATGTGGCTTCCCCCTCCCCTATTTAAGGAGGCCGCACCCCTTTAGTTTTCATTGGGTTTTTCTTAAGAGATTATTCTGCTTAGCAGTTTCACCGCACGTTCGGTTGAGAAACCCCAACTTGTGAACTTAATCTTTATTCGCAATACAATTACAGATTGCATCTTGAACTCTCTTGCTTGTGTTCTCGATTCGCTTGCAGGAGAAAGCCTTCTTGGCGAGGTCAACCGCGTTCACCACGGTTGATTACCAACGGAGCAGTGGTGTAGTGATTGCGAGGGGTTCGATCTGTTTTGGTCGGAGCCTTTGGATCATCAACGTCAAGTTCTCCACAATCGACTTATCAGTACCTTTCGGAAGATCGGGCCATCGTCACATTAGTTGGTATCAGAGCAACGGTTGCCCGTAAGGTAATTCTTGTATCCCTACTTAATAGATTGGTTTTTATTTCCTATAGTCCAAAAAAATTACCCCACAAAAAGAGTTAATTTCCGCGGTCCAAACCCCGTTGTGCCTTTTAATATGTTAGTTTCGGTTTGCTAAATTGAATTTCTGTTTATCTTAGCATTGTCTAGTTGCTGGTCACATCTTTGTTCCATTAAAAATCCAAACAAAAGAAAAAAATTCCCCGCCCGAAACCCTAATTCCAATTCGGCTGATTTCTCCTTTCTCTGCAGCCGCCACCAAAAACACCATAACTTTTGATTCCGAGATTTTTTTTCATGAGACCACCACCATTAGATTCAAAAATTCATTATCCATCTATCTGTAAAATTTCACATCATTCCAGCAAGGGAGTTAAGAGATATATGCGGTGAAAGTTGACCCAATTATCTGTTTTGAATCTGCAACAGTCAACAGTTGTGTCGGGTTTTGGAAGTTGGCCCCGAAATAAAATCTGTAGAAAAAGCCGTCAGAAAATAGAGAAAAAAGAATCAGTGAAAAAGAGGCATCTGACAAAAAGTTACGGCCAAAATACCGACATGCTGTCGAGTGGACAGAAATCTTCAGTTTTCAGTTTTCGGTCAATCCTTGTGTTCTTCAATTCCAGATTGCATTGGATTGAATTATCTTGTATTTACCACTCCTACACATTGCTATACACTTGTTTTTAGCCTTCTTCCATTCTTGGTGGATCAGCAATATAGGCTAAATGCTAGATACGAACTATAATTCAATTCTATGCAATTTCTGAAATTAACTGATTGTTCTCCATTGCTACATATTGTGCCTTCCAAGCTCCACATACTCTTGATCAGAACAGATCCCTCTTGCAATCGTACCCACGCTCGACATGGTATCACGAACCAGCCACCGGTTGTACCACCTGCTGCATTGGTAAGAACACTTGTAAGAGTGTGGTAAGACGCTTGAGAATGTGTGATTCCACCTTCCATCACCTAGTAGTTGATAGGGATAATACCTTTGTGTTGTCTTTTGTTTTCTACTAACTATGACAGGTGGGTCGTCTCATGATCAAGAGTGTGTTTTAAAGGGAGAGCTCATGACGCTTTTGGATGAACAACGCATCAATAGGAAGCTGGACACATTGCAACATTCCATCAATGAGAGTCTTGTAGCACTCACTACACGCTTTGAAAGAATGGTGAATCGTCCGCCAAACAATGGACGCGAGTATGATCACAATGCAGGCCAAGATCTTGAGGAGGGAGATGATACTGAGAGACAAAACCGCGATGCCGACGCTGTTTTTGCTGCCCAAGATGCACGACAACGACAGCGCCTACATCAAAACCGTCATGGTATGGGAGGTAATAATTTTCAGCACTACAATGCTAGTGCTAATGATGACCCATTTGCTAAAGTCAAGTTTACCATACCATCTTTTACCGGTGTTTATCATGCTGAAACTTATCTAGATTGGGAGATAACAGTTGAACAAAAATTTAATGCCCATCTAGTTCCTGAAAGTGCATAGAGTTAGACAAGCTACTAGTGAATTTAAAGATCTTGCTATCATTTGGTGGACTCATGTAGTTAATTCTAGTTTAGCACCTGATACATGGGATAGATTGAAGGTAGCTATGCGTGCTAGATTTGTTCCTCCTGCTTTTAAACATGAAATGTGTAAGAAATTACAACGCTTAGACCAAGGTAATAAATCTGTCGAGGAATATTATCAAGAACTATAAATAGGCATGTGGCGTTGTAATGTTGTAGAAGATGAGGATAAGATGGCTTGTTTTTATGGGGGCTTAAGGCATGAAATTCAGGACATAATTGATTACAAAGAGTATAACAATATCAATAGATTGTTCCAGCTTGCTTGTTTGGCAGAAAAGGAATTGCGGGGTAGGCAACAAAGGACAAGGAGCAACTTTGGAAGTACGTCTACATTGAGATCGACGCCTAGGCAGGCCAAGACAGGCCCACCTCCTGTTTTTCGAGCTGCTGCCCCCTCTGTGAGTAGGGCGCGTTCAGCAACACCTCTACCACCATCACGCACACTCGAGACAAGCAAAGCTACTAGTGTGCAAGCACCAGCACAGAGCTCTTCATCGGTTGCTTCCACGGGCCGTACGATGGGCATTGTGTGCCACCGTTGTAAAGGGATGGACCATGTCATGAGAGATTGCCCAAGTCAGCGGGCGTACATTGCTACAGAAGATGGTGGTTATGTAAGTGCTAGTGATATTGAAGATGAATATGCTCTTGCAGCTAACCTTGCAGGTAATCGTGATGATCATGAGAACAAACCTGTGTTTGTGCCCTTTTCTATGACTAACAACTTGCAGGTAGTTGAGAACCATACCGAAGAGGAGCATTAGCTGATTGAATCACTGACCCCATTGGTTGAGAATGAAGATAACGAGATGGATGCACTTACATCATCTGAGGAGAGCCGAAAAGGTAAAGAACATGGTGCTATCATCGCTCACGGTACTGATTTGGTGCTACAACAAGACATAGAGCAACCTTGTGAGTATATATCTGCTGTAGTGCAATCTTTTGATATTTCTTGTGTTGACTTAAATGAACCTTGTGCTGATCTAAATTCTCATAATTTTGCACATGTCGAATTAATAACACATAAAGAAGTCTTGACTAGAATTTCTCCTGCTAATTCATTGTGTTACATCATGTTGGATCTACCTATGAAATTATCACATGCTATGGAGAAAGTTTCTGAACTTGCATGTTCGAAATTCTTATTTAGTGCCTACACCTCTGGATATAAGTTTAATTTGATTGGAGATTATGGTGTGGAAAATTAATTTCTTGTATATCAAATATGCATAATTTGCGATCACATGGATGAATTGAAACTTGCTGTCTAGGACAACAATTCTTGTATGCTGAATCATATTCAATGTGAGAGGGAAGTAAAATTTAGTACTCATCCAATGCCTATGTGTTCAACTCTTTTTGCACCATCTAGTATGGGCAATCTGAATAAAGATGATGAATTATGGCAGAACATACAAATCCCTTCACCCTGGCTAGTTGAATTTTCTATTATTCGATTGAGATATGATTATATGGATGAACTTTGCTTGATTCCAAAAGTTGTAGTTTTGCCCATATGTGCCACCACTACAAGTTTACAAATTCAAAGATTTGAATTGCCTAAATGCTTCACTTACATTTGCAAAACAAGTTGCAACAATTACTGTGTGAGAAATTTTGAATTGCTCATTAACATATATGATTACTCTTGGGTTAATAATACAATGAGCTTTTATGATCATTGCTGTTTTATCACATTAATTGTGCAACAACGAAGAACTGTTAAAACGGATGACATATACATATACCATGCATACACCTTGGCTTCTTTGTTACCATATTTTCAGCTTATCAAAAGCCGAGGACGGCTTTGTTTGCAAGAAGGGGAGGATGATAAGAACATGTACCCTATAGATACAACCATATTTTCTATACTTGTTGTTCCAATTACAAGAGCTCCTACGCATCACATAAATTATGAGGTGAGCTCATTTCAAAGAGATTTTACTTTATTTGATAAAGAACTTATGATATTACATAATGAGAGTTTGTTGCGTTTGTTATCATGTACCAAGATTTATGATCAAGATCATGCAATACATGACACTACACCTATGTTAAAACCGAGGATGGTTTCTATCAAGAAGGGGGGATGATGTGACCACGCCATCAACACACACGACCATAGCGGCCAATATCAAGACTGAACTAAAGGTGAATTCGTTTCTTCAACTTCAACGCATTTTAAATGAGAATATGACGCTACCTAATGATGAAAATAAATATATTTGTAGCACCACATCACTTTGGAACCAATTGAAGCAAGGGTTCAAGTTGGACAGGTTTTGGAATCCAATTCGGCCTCAGATCAATTCGGATTCAGCCTGACAGGCCAACTTCAAACGGCCATAACTTTTGATCCAGAAGGCTTCTCCGGGCCTGTGAGTACTCGTTGAAAAGCTCTTGGAGTCTACTTTCGGATGGATCTGGTCTCAGCTCCAAAATCCATCCGAGAAGATCAAAAATTGCAAAATAATTCATGTCACTTTTTCAGTCCGAGTCAAAGTGGGCCGAAGCATTGTAACTTAAGCTATTTGGGCCGGTACTGTTCACGTGAACAATACCACATCCACATAAACAGTAACCATGAATAGTACCATATCCCTTTTCATTAGATAAATGTGGCTTCCCCTCCCCTAATTAAGGAGGCCGCACCCCTTTAGTTTTCCTCGGGTTTTTCTTAAGAGATTATTCTGCTTAGCAGTTTCGCCGCACGTTCGGTTGAGAAACCCCAACTTGTGAACTTAATCTTTATTCGCAATACAATTTCAGATTGCATCTTGAACTCTCTTGCTTGTGTTCTCGATTCGCTTGCAGGAGATAACCTTCTTGGCGAGGTCAACTGCGTTCGGCACGGTTGATAACCAACAGAGCAGTGATGTAGTGATTGCGAGGGGTTCGATCTGTTTTCGTCGGAGCCTTTGGATCATCAACGTCGAGTTCTCCACAATCAACTTATCAGTACCTTTCGGAAGATCGGGCCATCGTCACATTAGAGTATAAACATAGTCACGCGTCTGCGCGCGCACTCTCCGCGAACAAAAACGCTGGTATGAGTATAAACAAAGTCACGCGTCCGCGCACGCACTCTCTGGGAACAAAAACGCGGGTATGAGTATAAACAAAGTCACGCGTCCGCGCGCGCACTCTCTGCGAACAAAAACGTGGGCATGAGTATAAACAAAGTCACGCGTCCGCGCGCGCACTCTCTGCAAACAAAAATGCGGGTATCAGTATAAACAAAATCACGCGTCCGCGCGTGCACTCTCTGTGAACAAAAATGCGGGTATGATTATAAACAAAGACGCCTGGGGGGACGCCTCCGCTCACTCTACGGAGTATAAATAAGATGTAGCGCCGAGGTCCGCCTCTGCAGGCACTCTACGGAGTATAAATAAGACGTAGTGCCGAGGTCCGCCTCCGCACGCACTCTACGGAGTATAAATAAGCCGTAGTGCCGAGGTCCGCCTCTGCACGCTCTCTACGGAGTATAAAAAAGACGTAGCGCCGAGGTCCGCCTCCGCACGCACTCCACGGAGTATAAATAAGACACGGCTGTTGTCCCTGCGCACTCTACTGAGTATAAACAAGACGCAGATGCCCCCGCGCACGCGTAGGCGTTATCCTTACGCGTACTCTTCGGAGTATAACAAAGATGTGGTTGATGGTCCCACGCACTCTACGGAGTATAAATAAGACGTAGCATCGATGCTTACCTCTGTGCGCACCCTACCAAGTACGAGTATGGCGTGGTCCATGGTCCTGTGCACCTCGCAGAGCCAGCACGAGCTGTAGCAGAGGCTCACCTCCGCGTACGCCTCGCAGACGTGGCACGAGACGCAACAGAGGCTTGCCTCCACGAGCACTCCACGGAGCACCGACGAGCCTCATCAGAAGGCTAACCGCGATGCGCATCTTGCGGAACGCAAGTCCAGCTCGCGCATCTGCTTCAACTAGGCGCCAGCTCCATTGCCACCGCTTCGAAGGGTAGGGGACGGGGCGCTCGTGCGTCTACTTCGACTAGGTGTCAGCTCCCCTGCCACTGCTTCGAAGGGTAGGGGCGGAGCGCTCGCGCGTCTACTTCGGCTAGGCGCTAGCTCCGCTGCAACCACTTCGAAAGGTAGGGGACGGAGCGCTCGCGCGTCTACTTCGGCTAGGCACCAGCTCTGTTGCCACCACTTTGAAGGGTAGGGGACGGAGCGCTCGCGTCTACTTCGGCTAGGCGCCAGCTCCGCCACCACCACTTCGAAGGGTAGGGGACGGAGCGCTCGCGCGTCTACTTCGGCTAGGCACCAGCTCCGCTGCCACCGCTTTGAAGGGTAGGGGACGGAGCACTCGCGTGTCTACTTCGCTTAGGCGCCAGCTCTGCTGCCACCACTTCGAAGAGTAGGGGACGGAGTGTACCTACGTACAGGCGAACGCAGAAGTATAGCCTCACGAGTCTACCGCAGAACAGCGCGGTCTTGAGCAATGACGAGGTCTATATTCATCACAAGATGTTTACAAGGAGGCGCAGCGAGAGTATACAAGCATTTTCGGATGCGCGCAACTACTACTCGGCAGGCTCCTCCTGAACGCGCGTCTGCGCTGGAACTTCGCCCGAAGAAGCCCGGCCCGCCCAAAAATCTAGCGACTCCTCAGGCCTTCGCTAACGTTGAAGGCGCCATCGGGTCATATGGTCAGAAAATAGCGACCGGTCCTGGTTGGGTAGCTGCTCGGGGCACGGAGGTACACAAATTAGAACATGGAGAGGACAAGTTCTACTTTATTCATAAGAAAGGCAGTTATGTTACAACGCACGCCAACGCACAAGAACCCCGGTGTCACACCTGTGGGTTCGCGTTGCCCCCCAACGCCTCTGCACCGCCTTCGTCACGCCGAGGGACTTCATCCAGCCACAGGTCGAGGTTCCCCTCACCGTGCATGGTCTGCCGTAGCTCGACCTTTGCTGTAGCCTCCCCGATGTACTCCCAAATCCTCTCGTGGAAGAACCGCATAGCGCGGCGCACGGCGTGTAAGGCGCCGGACATCACTCCAGCCGCCCCGGCCCCTTGGGAAGGGGCGAATGGCCGCGGTCGTGCGACCGTTGACAACCCACGACGCACTAATCGTGGCTCGTTGCGTGTGCCCTCCATAGGGAACAGCACGTACGGCTGCAGTAGCTTGTTCCTGACAGCTCAAGGGTCAGCGAGATTCCAAGCGCCATTAAAGCGCACTACTGCACCGCAGAGCCGCCAACCATGTCGACATCAGGCTGGGCGGAGCCCCTCACCCTACTCGATCGCCCGGGGTTATGCGCAGGAGTCTCGCACACCTCGCCCCCAAGAGAGTTCGCGATGCGGGGTTCATCTCCGCCTCTAATTCGACTCCACCATCCAAGAACCTACAGTCGAGGGGAGCCCAAGCGACCAGGTCGTGGCCACACTTCGCTAGCAGGCTAGGCCCGTCGAAGGTGCCCGACCCCGCCTCCTTCCCGGCTCCAACTTTGGCTCTGACTTTGACCCACGGCTGGAGGACCCCGGGGCTCCGCGAGCATGGGGCGTGTCGGAACCCGGAGCAACGAATCCTGGATCCTCTGTGTAAATCGCACTAGTCCAGGATCAGCTAGTGCACACAGCGTACAACAAAGATAAATATCAACCATAATGACATTTATTAACTGAATATGGGCTGAATGCCAAAGTTTACATCAACGGCGCATAAGCCAAAATTATTTAATAAGCAGCGGAAGAAAAACCGAAGCGGAAGAAGCCCACTGAGCCTGCCCACAGGCAAACGACAGTAAGACGCGGCCTATTCGTCCTGATCTTCACCGTAGTTGACGTCTTCCTTCTCTGTGTGGAAAAAGCAACATGAGTACAAACTTGTACTCCGCAAGTCACCCGGGAAAATGCACCATAATGATAAAGGCTTGAAAGGAAGGCTTATAGGGTTAGTTTGCAAAAAACAGCATTATGAAATACAATAAATAGATTGAAATTGCTGAATTTAATACAGTAAGTAAAAACAATACTTGGGTTAGAAAATAATACCGTCAGTGCAGGCTCCAATCAAACACCAACCTATTCACGGGCATCCCACCCGGACCATCTTTTCCAAAAGACCACGTATGGATTCCATCCATCCACACGCTTTCACTGCGCAACTCTGATGAATTCCATCCATTCACCAGATTTCCATCTCTCACGGATTCCATCCATCCGCAAGGTTTTCATCTCTCGTAGATTCCATCCATCCACAAGGTTTTCAAAAACATTTTTGTAAAACAAAGTCTAATCCATGAAAAACTTTTACTCAGCATGCCCATGACCGTGGGCACGGCTATCCAGGATAGATTATACACTCTGCAGAGGTTGTACAGCTTTACCCACAAGACACGATCATCCTTTTGTGCCACGCGATTACACACTTCCTTAGGTGTGCGGCAAGGAGTCATGACAAGGCCTTTACAATGCAAAGCCTTCAACCTGGTCGAGCCAACTCTAAGGTTTCACCCCAGTAAGGAATCCACCAGACCGGGACCCCCTCTTGAGCCTAGACGAGACTTCTCATGGCTTAACCACGCTCGCCCAAGTGAGACTTCACATGGCACCAACCACGCTCACTTTCAACCTACGACTCGACTCAGATTGGGACTTCACAAATTATTCAGCCAGGGCTGTCCCATACCAGCCATGTGGTAGTACGATTAGGGCTTTGCAACAGTAGCTCACAGACCGGTCCTTAATCTGACTAAGGCCCAACCACATACCCTCGTGCACGACAATCAACCACTGCGGCTCCAACCAACAGGGCATGCCTGCACCCACCACTCTAACCAGTTGCCTAAGTCTAAACCAGATTTCATATTTTGTTTTCAAAATAATTCATAAACCTCCTTGACTCACCAAAGTCAAGAGCATATCATTTTATGTAAAAAGGGTCATCATTTTATGTGAAAGATATCCCAAAACAAATATTGTAGCTAAGCAGGTCTAAGCATTTAATATGAAATCTCTCTAGCCAATACTAATGTACTAACTAGAGTTTGATTCTAGGGTGACAAGGTATTGAGGAATTCAAATTCAATGGAGGGATTAACAAGTAGGCAATAACTAAATTTAAAACTGAATTGAAATACGTTGAATATAAATATGCATGCAATATAGTTTAAAACAACATAATTTTATTTGAAAACTGGGATCAACATGATCAAGGAGGGTGACTTGCCTTGCTCTTCAAACTGGCTTGAATCTTCGTCGAAGAAATTTCCCGAATCGTCGAAGTCTACACGTCAAAATAACCCACCAAATTCAAATAAACTCAAATTAAATTCAAATTGAACTCAAATATTTGAATTGAGGCTAGAAATGGATAGAGGGGAATTTTTGATGAATTTAGGAATTTGAATGGGTTAAATCGGAGTTAGGATGAAGAAGAACGGGCTCCGGGAAGTTTGAAAAGAGGGAAAAAGAAAAAGAGAAATTTCTGGAATTACTTTTCTATTGAAAAGAGATTTATGACGTCAGCCTTGCGTCAGCCGGGGATTTTTGAATTTCGGCCGATTTATTTTTGTACGGGAAATTGGGGGAGGGGCTGACATGCGGGCCCTGGTCCATGTGGACCGTGTCCGAGGTGGCAAGGGAGAGGCGTGGCGCTGACGTGGCCGATGCGGCCGAGGTGGCGCTGGCGTGGTGCCCTGTCACCAGCCACGTGGGCACGGGGACGCCGACGTGGCATGGTGCCGGCGGGGAGGAGCTCGGGCCTGGGGGCTCACCGGCGAACGGCGGCTTGGCTGCCGGCGGCGAGGGGCCGAGGAGAGAGAGGAGGAGACGGGGAGCACGACGGTGGCCGCGGGATTACCAGAGACGGCCGGCGGCGAGCGGGCGGCGAGCAAAGGTGGCGGCGCAACTCGGGCGGTGACGGGGACGGCCTTCCGGCGGCGGGGAGGCACGGCGGAGGGGTGAGGGACGTCGGGGGCGACGCGGTGAAGCCGAGGGAGGCGTCGGTCGGGCGAAAGGGGGCGCGGGGGAAGAAGGCGAAGCCGACAGGTGGGGCCGGGGCGCAGCGAGAGAGGGGGGCGCGGGCGGCTGCCGGGTGGGGTCCGCGGGGCAGACAGAGGAGAGAGAGGGAGCGGGGCGTGGACGGCGGATGGGCACGCGCGGGCGAGATCGAACGGCCGAGAGGGGGACAAGGCGGGCGGTGGAGATGGGCTGGCAGGGGCGACGCGGCGCAATCGGGACCGGCCAGGTGGCGGCCCGAGAGGAGGGGGAGGCGGGATGGAGCGGCGGCTGGGATGGGGCGACGTGGACGCAATCCGGTCGTCCACGTGGCGGCCGGAGGGAAGGTTTGGGGATTTTATTTTTAATTTTTTGATTTTCTTTTTCAGAAAACCCGAATAAACTCAATAAAGCTCAGAAAAATACCAAATGACCTCCAAAACTTCCAGCACAATTCCTAGAATCTCCTGGGGACATTTGGAACCTAATAAAAACTATTTCCAACTAATGTTGGTATTTAATTTTCATACTTTAAAATACTTTTTAATTTCAAAAATACATTTTTAAACTCCAGAAAATCCAGGAAACCAAATAAAATCCAAATAACTCCAAATTTTTAATTTGACATAGAATTTTTATATAAAATCAAAATATCATTTCATTTAATAATATTTTTAGGTTTTTTTGAAAATGCTTTTCAAATCCAGCTTTTTCAAAAACAGAAATTCAGGGCAAATCCAAATTTAAACTTAGGCACAAAAATACTTATTTTAATTTTAATTTTATTTTATTCCATTTTTATTATTTATTTAATTATTTTTTTATTTTAGCAAAAATTTGGGATGTTACAAATCTACCCCCCTTAAAAAGAATCTCGTCCCCGAGATTCGGGTTGGCTAGCAAGAAATGGGTTTGGATCTTACTCTGCTTGGCTTGAGCGGATATCTGATTCAGGCGTCCCTTCATGAACTTCTTCGGCCCTCTATTTGCTGCCTGCAGGTGGTTGGCTGTTGATGCTCCTGGGGCACCATTCTTCACCATCTGTTGCTTCTTGGGGCAATTGCTGGCGTAATGTCCCATCTCATGGCAGTTGAAACAAGTCACTCCTGCTGCCGGGTTTGAGTCCTTCAAGACTTGGTTGCCTTCAGCATTGGGGGCGGTGTTGGTGGGAACTAGCTCTCCGGTTGATGACGAAAACTGGAATCTGTTGCTCTGTGGTGGGACTCTTCTGGTCTTGGAGAAACTGCCGGTGTTCATATGCTGACCATGCATCCGTCTCTTCCGATTCTCGATCTCCTGGTGCTTGGACTCCTGGCGAATTGCTTTACTGACAAGCTGGTGGAAGTCAGTGTAATCTTCGGAGAGGAGCTGAACCGATATGTCATCGTTGAGTCCTTCGAGGAACCTTTCCTGTTTGGCTTCATCTGTGGCAACATCTTCAGGTGCACAGCGTGCCAACTGGTTGAACTTCTGCAAGTACTCATTGACGGAGCGGCTTCCTTGACGCAGCGCTCGAAATTCCCTCTTCTTGAGAGTGACGGTGCCAGTGGGAACATGAGCTTTGCGGAAGTTTCGCGCGAACTCATTCCAAGTGATAGCTTGAGCATTGGCATGAGCGCTCGAAATACTTTTTAATTTCAAAAATACATTTTTAAACTCCAGAAAATCCAAGAAACCAAATAAAATCCAAATAACTCCAAATTTTTATATAAAATCAAAATATCATTTCATTTAATAATATTTTTAGGTTTTTTTGAAAATGCTTTTCAAATCCAGCTTTTTCAAAAACAGAAATTCAGGGCAAATCCAAATTTAAACTTAGACACAAAAATACTTATTTTAATTTTAATTTTATTTTATTCCTTTTTTATTATTTTTTTAATTATTTTTTTTATTTTAGCAAAAATTTGGGATGTTACAGGGCGCTAGAGGTACGATTGCGGGCCGCCGAAGAGGCTTTGCGCGCAGCCGAGGGGACGCACTCCGCCAAGGACGACCGCATCCACCGCTTGGAAGCAGAGTGCGCGGAGGCGAAGTCGTGCACCGAAGCACACGTGGCCGCGGCGCGGCTGTCAGCCACAGAAGCGGCACGACAAGAAGCTGCGGAGGAGCAGAATAGCCTACTCCAGCAGATCGCTGCCCTAGAGAAGGATAAGGGCCAACATGCCGCGTCTCTTGCAGAGCGGGACCGGACTCTGCGCGATGCCTTAGTGGCTGCGTGGGATGCCATGCTGGCCTTGGAAGGCACCCTTGAGGGCCTCATCGCCGAGGTGCCGCCCCGCGCCATCGGGCCGGAAGAGCTATCACGGACGCTTCGGCGGATCGGGGATGCGGCCAACCTTGCACGAAATGCTGCGACGTCGCTCGGCGACCATTGCTCTTATGTGATGTCGTGCCTAATGTGCGCACTTCTACAGCTCCGGGGCTGTCAACACGTCGACAGGCTGGCTGACCCCCACTGGAGTTGCCAGCCGGGGCCGGAGTGATGTCTAGCGCTGTACGCGCCGTGCGGTTCTTCCACGAGAGGATTTGGGAGTACATCGGGGAGGCCGTAGCAAAGGTCTACGGCAGACCATGCATAGTGAGGGGCACCTCGGCCTGTGGCTGGATGAAGTCCCTCAGCGTGACGAAGGCGGCGGAGAGGCGTTAGGGGGCAACACGAACCCCTAAAAGCCACATATAGTCACAAGGCCAGATACTCACCCTCACTCCTGACACCTCCAATGCGTCTCCAAGGCGCCCCACCCCGTAGGTCAGCAGCTCCTGCTGATCAATACTTGCAGCCGCGTCACTCGCGACCCCGCGCCATGCTCCCAGCACCTCCGGTTGAGGGATGAAGTCCGCTACGTTCGGGCGCGTGGCGTCCGCGGCGGCAGTTCTGGGAGCGCTGGATGCCCCCCGAAAGGAACGTCCCCGCGCCCCGAAGATCGCCCATCCTCCGGGATGAATGCTGGTGAAAGATGGCGTGCCGGTTACAGTCCTACTAGAGCGATGCAAAACTATGCTAAGCTACGCTAAGATAGTTTACCTTCGGTGGCAGCTGGTGAACTTCACCGGGGCACCCCCTCAGCCTCGAGCAGAGCAACTAGGGCGCCAGCACCCTCGGATGACGTCGGCCCTAGAGGCCGAGAAGCCCCTGTGTCGGAGCCTAGCACTAGCCGTGCCGGGGCAGAAGCCAGGGCGACCTCAGGCCTTGGGGCTTCGGCGTCGGAGTCGGAGTCCCACAAGCTCCCGATGCGGCCCGCCGCGGCGAACCCCCTGGGTGTCCGGTAAGGAGGCGATCGTAGGCGTCGCCTCTTCACCTTAGGGGAACGAGGCGGCGACCTCGCTTCAACAACCTCCACAAGGTAGGGCTCCACTGCAGCAACGCTCGCGGGAGGGAGCTCCACTCTAGCAACCTCCGTAGGGGGCGTCCCCGCCTCGGTAGTCATCAGGGGCGGGGGCTCCGTTCCACCAACCCCTGTGGAGGCCAGCTCTGGCACCGTCACCATCGCAGGCGAGGGCTCCGCCCCAATGTCGCCAGCGGAAGTTGGCCCCACCTCAGCGGCCACCACAGGCGATGAAGCTTCCCCCTCCCGATCGTCCGTGGTGTGCTCTCGGTCCCCGACGCCTCCCATAGACTCCTCTCCTTCGTCCCTTGCGCCCATCTCCAGGTCCGAATTGGCGTACTTTGCCGAATCGGACTCGGTATCCACCGCGGCAGCAGGAGGGACGGCAAAAGTCCGAGTCCTCTGGGACGACGCCTTTTTCCCTTTGCCACCGTTGTCCCGATGGCGAGATTGGCTCCGAGCCGGAGGGGCGTGCTCTGGCACGCGAAGACCTAGGGCCTCGCACACGCAGTTTATCCACCCCAACTCCACCTCCGAGGTCGCAGCTGTGCGCAAGGTGTGCTCCCTGGCCGTATACGGCCCGAGGAGCACGCTCACTGCGCGTTCCACTTCCTCCAGACTAACCCCTATAAGCGACAGAGTCGAGATTAAAAAATAGCACAAGGAACGAGGGGAAGTCAACGTGTTGACCAAGACTTATGAGGATTGGAGGGCGCCGGTAGCGAGGACACGGATGGGCGAACATTGTCATCTCGAAGTTTCCCAGCAGCAAGGCGCCACTCATAGACAAGCGGTGCCACGCCGTACATAACAAACACCTCGCGCGAGGTCGCGCATGTTGAAGCGGGCGGTGATCCCCACGAGCCTTCGTGCTCTTCGCCTGTCCTCCTTGTTGATCAACACGCCGGGCGTAGTGTTGAACGCCATGGGTTGGCCCGTGCACTCGAGGCCGCTGCCGCTCGCCACACGGTGGTAAAACCACAATCGCATCCAATTCGGCTCCCACTTCGCCCAGGTTGAGTTGGCAGGGAAGATCTTCCCGCACGATGACCGCAGAACGAAGTTGACGCTGCCGAAGTTGGAGAATGTCCCGTCTCTCCGCTCCTTCAGCTGGCAGCGCGCGTCATGAAGAAATGCGAACATCGAGGCACTGGGCCAACAGGCCTCCGTGCGTAAGGCCCAACTGTACACAGCAAGGCGGGCCACCACGTTCGGAGTCAGCTGCGCCAGCTCCAGCTCGAAGGTCCATAGCACGTCGCCAACAATCATGGCGGATGGGATGCGAAGCCCGGCTTCAAAATAGGCGACGAAGACGATCGCCTCCGACTTCTCAGGTTGCGGTTCCACCTCGTCACTGGCGGGCAACCATACCGCCCGATGGTCCGATAGCTTCCCCTCACGCAGCAGCCCACAGATCGTCTCCTCTGTCACAAGCGTGGCACCCAAGATGCTAGAACACGGGCCCTCTTTCTCCGTCGCCACCAACAATTTGTCCACCGCCGCTGAGCTGCGCTTCTCGAGCGTGTACTCCACCTCCAACGGCGCCGACCGGCGGGAGACGATGTTATCGCCGACCGTCCAGACGAGTCCTTCACCGCGCGCCATCGCTATCCGGAACCTAGACGGCGGCAGGGGGCAGCGCGGCAGCACGGTGAGCAAGAAGAGTAGGGGCAAAAAGAGGATCCAAAAGGCATGAAGAGGAGGGGCAGACGCAGCGACATAGGGGCTATTTAAAGCCCCTTCATCTCCCGCACCGTCAGTGAACGCAACCGACGGGAGACGAACCGCTCACCTACCCACGATCGAAGCCGAAGCGACACAACCGTCCACGTGCGTCGCTCACGATCGCAATCGTACAACGGCCGGGGTAGCGCACGACGTGCCAACAGCCTCCCGCCATGTGTCCGCACCATCTGGAACAACTACAAGTTGCGGTACGTAGCGTACCTCCCAGCACGTGCTAATACGATTTTCGGGGCCGTCGGCCAACTTCGACAACAGTTACGCCGGAGTCTCCGCTTTAGCATGGAGACCCCGGCTTCTGCCCCAGCCCCGCCTCGCGAAGGGGGCACCTCGCCGTGTCGCCTTCGACTCGGGTGGCAATCCTGTAGACCACCTCGACCTCGACGGCCCGGGGTGGGCCGCCGCCTTCCCAGCCTGTACGTTGTGGTCCAGTAGAACCTTCGACACGGGCCCGCGACGAAGAGCAGGCCAAATGCAGAGACCAACAGGCCCCAAGTCCGCACGAAGATACCCACCGCGCCCCGAACCAAAGGAAAGCATAACCAATGGCATTCCAATTGACGGGAATGCAACCAGCAGGTGCCGAGCAATCCGGATCCCCGGGATCAAGGAACGCGACCGACGGCGGGCCAACAGCGCAGGACACACCAGTAGCATCCTGCCACGCGTTCCCCCTAGGGAAGGGGCGGGCGGCAGCGGTCGTGCGACCGCTGACAGCCCACGATGTGTCAATCGTGGCCCGTCGCGTGTACCCTACCGTTCGGACTGCGCGTATGGCCGTCACAGCCTGTCCCTGACAACTCGGGGGTTGGCGCGATTCTCACTGCCTCCCACTGCCTTTAAAGCGCACTTTTGGACCGTGAAGCCGCCCAGCATTGCCGGACCAGGCAAAGCCCCTCAGCCAACCCACACCCGAACGACCCCTGGGCGCAAACATCGTCTCCGCTCCAACTTCAACTTCGCCACCCCAGAAACGCACAGCCAAGGGTGGCCCGAGCAACCAGGTCGAGGTCACGGAGATGCCCGCCTCCGACAGCTCCCGTCTCACCCAGGTGGCTCTGTCGACACATTCAACCCCGTCGACACCCCCCACTTCGGCTCCGCCAACACCTTTAGCTTCGCCACGGCCTCGACCCCGGCTTGCTACCAAGGGGCCCTAAGGGTGAGGATGACCTCAAGGTGGTGCGGAGACGGGTAGGCGCCGGCCTAGCCTACGGTCGTCATCAGGCCCTCCGACCCCGGGTTCGCGCGAATACTCTGGGATAGGCTCCGACCGAATCAGCCAGCCGCGTTGGCGGTCACCTTCCCTCGGGGTTCGGCCAAGCAAACTCCAAGCCCCCAGATGCCGAAGGCCCAACTAACCGCGCACTCGGTCGAGAAGCAAGATCGCCCATCGTCAGTAGGCTCTGACCGAACTCTCATAAATAGGCCTCCATCAGTCCACCACCATGCTTTGCCATCAAAGAGTGCGCATGGATTGAGGAAGACCTATCTACGAGGGCACGATCATCCTAGCTGTCCCCAGAACGCGCGTCATATGCAGCAGCATAGCACAGCCGGCGGACCACAGCGCCCGGCGCCAGGACGAAGATAAGTTCTTTCCGAAACTCGAAAATAGGCATCCTTCTGTTCATCAACATTCTATGACAATGCCCATCCGCGCTAATCCTGCCGCAAGACAGTCCCTTCAAAGAATGCAGATGAACAAAGGCAGCCTATTTTCGAGACCAAGATCATTCCAGCCATGCCCTATGAAGGATGGCATAGGACGACGATGTATATATATACTCGCTGCGTCCCGAAGCCGACGGGAACCTCAATCGGCGGCCGCACATGCGTAAGCGCGACCGGGGGGAGCCCAGCGGTTCGGCTGCCCACGATCGGGAAGCGCAGCTGCCAACAGCTAGGCACGCATACTGGTAGGAGGCCAGACAGCGCATAACGTGCCACTAGCACCCCACCACTCGCCCCGGCCCCTTGGGAAGGGGCGAACGGCCGCGATCGTGCAATCGTTGACAACCCACGACGCACCAATCGCAGCTCGTCGCGTGTGCCCTCCAGAGGGAACAGCGCATACAACTGCAGTAGCTTGTTCCTGACAGCTCAAGGGTCAGTAGGATTCCAGGCGCCATTAAAGCGCACTACCGCACCGCGGAGCCGCCAGCCATGTTGACATCAGGCCGGGCGGAGCCCCTCACCCTACTCGATCGCCCGGGGTTATGCGCAGGAGTCTTGCACACCTCGCCCCTAGGAGAGTCCGCGATGCGGGGTTCGTCTCTGCCTCTTCTTCGACTCCACCACCCAAGGAACCTGCAGTCGAGGGGAGCCCGGGTGACCAGGTCATGGCCACACTTCGCCAGCAGGCCAAGCCCGTCGAAGGTGCCCGACCCCGCCTCCTTCCCGGCTCCATCTTCAGCTCCGACTTTGACCCGCGGCTGGAGGACCCCGGGGCTCGGACGACTCTGCCAATTTGGCCAGCGATGTGCCTTCGCGGTAGGGCGAATACTACACCAAGCAATAGGCTCCACCAAGCGTTAAGGAAGCTCATAGGCCGTAGGGACGGAGGGGGCCAAAGGGCTTGGCAACATGGCTTCGGCCTGTGAAGCCCTTCACCATGAGAGGCTCCTGTTGTAGGGGTGGCCCCCACCTAAGCCCAGCAGGCCTGTTAGGAGGTTGTAAGGCCCAATGGCACATGTATAATGACGAAAGTGCCCCTGAGGGGGATGTTCAGATGTAAGGGTATCACTGTAAAAACACTCCCCATGAGGATATATATACACGATGCAGGCCATGGGGAGAACCCTAAGCCATTGCTCACCTAACTCTCCACTACCATACTCTCTCTCTGTTTGGTCTGTAGCCACAACAGTTGGGATTCATTATTACCCAGAAAAAGGCCAGTGTGGTGACATGCGTCATTTTTGCATATATTTAGCTGCCGTTTTACCCTCATATTTTTCATATTTTGGGACTATTTATCATCATTTACACGCTTTTCTATATTTAATTGCTCAAATTGGACCATTTTACATTTTTTGTGCTTTTTCCGCAGGCCGGCGCGATCGAGGCGCATAAACGACAATTTTGGACTTTCGGGACTGCTCCGTACAGATGTACGTGTCGTCACGGATGCGTAGGATCAAACCGCGATAAAATCGGAGTTTCCAAGGGCCAGAACAGAAGAAATCAAATGAGCGAAGGACTTCATTGTAAATTTCAGCAATTGGGAGGACCAAACCGCAAAGATGCTGAAATCCCCAATCCACTAAAAGCCCTAGCCGCCGCCTAGATTTGGCTTGAGCCTGGTTCTACTCTTCCCTAGCCTCCTTTTTGCTTCCTCCCCCCTTCTTCTGCTCCGGCGCCGGCGAGGCCGGGCCAAACTCGCCGGCGGCCACCTCGTCGCCACCATCACCTCCACTCCGGTACACCCCGCCGCCTATCCCTCATCTTCTCCGCCTATCTCTACCGCCGCCCCTACCTCTCCGCACCTCCCTCCATCCGGTGCGCCCGCCGCCCTCTTCCGCCTCCCTACCTCACCCTTCCTCTTCCTCTCGCCATTCCCCCCACCAGTGCGCCGCCGCCGCCTTAGCCCCTCTCCCATCTCGGCGCCGCCCTCTTGTCCACCCGCGCCGACGCCTCTCCTCGCCTCCTACCGCGCCTCCTCTACTCCCTCCTCCATTTCCCAGCGCCTCCCCATACCTTGCCGCCTCACTTCCCCGCATCCGGCCGCCCTTCCTTCTCCCCCTCTTTCTCCACTGCCGCGCCTCCTCCTGTGCCCTCCTCTGGCCGCCGCTCCAGATCTTGCGCCGCCCCCTGCTACTCCACGGCACCGCCGACATCTCCACCGACAGTGCCGCCGCCCCGACTTCAACCTCTTCACCGCCCCAGCCGATCTCCACCGCCGACCTCCATCAGCGCCCCCTCACCGCCGGCGTCCCACCGACCCCTCCTTCCTCGGCTCATTCCACCGACGGCCCCATATTCTGTTCTGCTTCCTCTACTCTATTCCTCGGTTAAATTTCATTTCCTCTCTTTTACTTTCTCTGCTGTTCTCAATTAACATTCAAAATAAATTGCTGTCAATTCTCTGTGACTTGATGCTTTATGAACAGTGCTTATTATTCTGTGGATTATGATCTGTGATCCATGTGAATGTGGTTGATGTCTCACTATGATGTATGCTTGTGCTACTGAGATGTTACTGTGATTAGGAGTTAATTTGTCAATTATTCTAGTGTCAGTGGTTAGTGTCTTTGTCTGTATTTAGTGTCTAGTGTTAGTGTCCTGTGCTTGTCCTGTTGTCAGTGTTAGTACATGTCTGTGTTTGTGTGTTGTCTTGCGCATATTAGCTAGCCGGCGACCTCTCCTCTTGCTGTCTTGACGCCCCCTTGCTTCTAGACTCCCTCGTTTCCTCGCCTTGTGCTGTCTCGACTCTCCCTTGCTTCTCGACCTTCCTCTTATCTTCTATCTCGCGGCCGGTCGGTAGTTAAATCGTGCGTGCGTTTGTCGTAGTCTCTTGTGTTGTCCCGTCATCGTCGTCTAGTTAGCTGTCGACCGTATCCTCTCCTTGTTCTCTCTCGACTCCCTCTTTGCTTCTAGACTCCCCTGGTGCTTCTCGACTTCCTTCTTCAGTCTCGCGGTCGGTAGTTAGTTAGGTTGTCGGTCGGTAGTCGTGTCGTTCATTCGTGTAGTCGTTTGTGTCGTTCGTGCGTCGTTCGTGTAGTCAGTCATCGAGTAGTTCATTCGGTCGTACGACGTCCATTCGTACGGTCGTTCGTCCCATCGCCCTTTGTTCGTTCGTTTGTTTAGTCGTTCCTCGTTTTGTCTGTGCGAGTTAGAGTTTGTTCGGTCTTTTTATTAGCTGTTTTAGGTTTAGTTCTCCCCCGTTTTGTTTGACCTAGCTTTAGCCGAGCACCGGTAGCCTCAGTCTAGTCCCTGTGGAGAACACGACACTCGCCGCTATTTCAGTGGCAACCCGTGCACTTGCGGGTGTGCTATTTTCGCACGATCATGTGGTAGCGGATGCCTTGAGTAGAAAAAATTATTGCAATACTATGATGATCAAGGAAAGTTGGCCAGCTTTACATGGGAATTTCAGAAGCTTAGTTTGGAGTTGGTTGAAGAAGGGTTCCTAGGTAAAATGGTGTTGCAGCCAACTTTGGATACCTAGATTCGCCAAGCTCAAGTTGGTGATGACTAACCAAAGAAAGGGTAAAGCTTTAGGTTTTACCAAGGATAACCAAGGTACCTTGTAGATAAAGGAGCATTTGTGTGTGCCAAACAAAAAGGAACTAAAGGAGTTATTATTCAAACAAGCTAATGAGTCTTTGTATTCGATCCATCTGGGCAGTACAAACATGTATCAGGATATCAAGGGCAAGTATTAGTGTCCTAATATGAAGTGAGAGATACACTACTACAAAAGAGGCTATACTGGACGGCTACATCATAGACGGTTCATACGGAACCGTATATGATTAAACTATCATAGACGGTTTATAGTGGCAATCATCTGTGATATTTTTATAGATGGTTATTAAAATGAACCGTCTGTGATAATTGAGACATCACAAACAGTTCATTTTAATAACCATCTGTGAATTTTCACAGACAGTTCTTATCACAAACCGTCTATGATAAGTGAGACATCACAGACGGTTCGTGTTATGAACCGTCTGTGAAAGATGCGAACAACACAGACGGTTCATATAAAAAACTATCTCTGATATTATGGACATTATAGACGGTTCTTGTAACAAACCGTCTGTGATATTGCGGACATAACAGATGGTTCGTATTAATAACCGTATGTGATAATTCACAGACGATTATTAATACGAACTATCTGTGATATATTGGTATCACGGACCGTTTGTGGTTGGAACCGTCTGTGATAATCTGCCCTATTAAATACTGGGCATACGTAGTCGATCTTGACACAGATCTGTCTTTATTACGCTGCATTGGTCAAGCGATAGGCGGCGGCCAGTTTTAGGGAGTTCGGTGAAAACATATCGTCGTCTTCTTAGTGATCAGAGGTTAGTACTCAATTGCTTTTAATAATTTATATGCATGCTTTTGTAATTGAAAGAGATGATAGATACGTTTTTGTTTAGATCTAGCTAGCTAGGTTTAGAAAGATAATGTTAGCTAGTTTGCTCAATTTGATTAGAATGGGTAAGTACTCATAGTTCACTTCTATATATTCTTGCTTAACATTATTATGTCATGAATATGTGGCTAACTAGCTAGCTATACCTACGTAATATATATAGATCGATGCCTGTGTAAGTACATATAGCTAGTCAGATTTGCTATATAGTAGCGCTAATAATCATTTTTGACACTCATTTATTACATGTGTAGCGTAGATGGACAAAAACTGGATGTAAATTGAGAACCGTGTGAGTGAGGAGTATATTAATGGCACGTCTGCTTTTAGAAGAGCGGCCCGAGCTAGATATGTTGAAGAAGAGGATGGAATATATGTATTGTCCATGCATTGATTGTGATAATCTAAAGATATTTAGCAACTCAGCGCAGATCAAAGCTCATTTGATTCGAAGGGGGTTCAGAAAGGGGTACAAATGTTGGACCAGTCACGGTGAAGAGAAGAGTACACAAAAAAGTAGTTATGACATCGTCGAGGGAGACAACGATATGCCGGTTGTGGACTGTGCTTTCGATCATGAGGATAGGTCGCAAGATGACAATCTGGATCAGATGCTACGTGATGCAGAAGGGAACTATAATGAGAGAGAGTTTGGTAAATTTAAGGGCTTGATACAGGACTCCGAGAAACCTTTGTTCCTGGGCTGCAAGCCGCAATACACGAGGTTGTTGTCAGTTCTAGAACTACTAAAATTGAAGGCAAGCAATGATTGGTCTAACAAGAGTTTCACGGCATTATTAGGTCTCCTAGTGGACATGCTTCCAACGGGAAATGTGTTGCCGAGAACCACCTACCAAGCCAAGAAGATTCTTTGTCCATTAGGAATGGAAGTAGAAAGAATACATGCATGTCGGAAACCGCAAACATCAATTCCCCGTTTGAAACATTTATTTGCAAACCGCAAGGATGCAAGATTGACGCGTTGGCATTGGGAGCAGCGTAAGCAGGACGGAATGATAAGACATGTTGCTGATTCTGCCCAGTGGAGGAACATCGATAAGATGTTTGTAGAATTCAGTGTGGAACTGAGGAATATAAGGTTTGGGTTGAGTACAGATGGAATGAATCCTTTTGATAACATGAGCTGCTGACATAGCACCTGGCCCGTGACTCTATGCATGTACAACCTTCCTTCTTGCCTGTGTATGAAGTGGAAGTGTATTTTGATGTCACTACTTATCGAAGGGCCGAAGCAACCTGGGAAGGATATTGATGTGTACCTAGCACCATTGGTGGAAGATCTATCAATACTGTGAAACGAAGGGGTACATGTATGGGATGCGGACAAACGAGATAGCTTCACTCTATGCGCCATGTTGTTTTGCACCATTAATGATTTTCCTGCCCTTGGTAACCTGTCAGGGTTGATAGGGGTGCAAACAGATCGAATTCGGACGGATATTGCTTAAACCGTATCCTAACCCACATTTTTTCCCTGATTCGGAGTCGGATACGGTAAGACCGGATACGAATACGAATTCAGAATATTCGGAGTTTCGAATACGGTATCGTCGGGACGGATATATAACGGATTCGGCTCGGAAACGGATAATATAGACAGATAATACCGATGATTACAGTTCCAAAAGCTACAGTTTTGCGCTCGGGAGAAGATACCACAGCTCATGGTATATCATACAAACTCCATACTAAACTTTTTGCTGTATTTTCTAGCATATCAGTGAACCGTAGGATTGGCAAAGTTGAAGCAAGTATCGTTCTAAAAGTACACTACATAAAACATGAATGAAAACAAAGGTTCAGCAAAACGAAGAATAAAAGGAAGTAGTGAGAACAATAGGAACACAAATTATACATAAGTGCTAAATTCATATAAGCCACAATAGAAACATACGAGATTACGAGTACGGAGTACCATACATAACATAAGTTTATCTTGCCATAATAGAAACACAAAATAACAATAGTATAGGCTCATAGCCTCAAGTAGACAACAACTGAATGCTCAAAGTGCCTTCATGCTCTATGGCTCATCATCACTAGCTATTTCTTCTTCTTACAATTCACCAATTAATATGTCAAACTAAGTTAGAAGCAACTTTGTAACAAAAAAAGATGAAAAACATTTACAAAAAGAAGAGTGCAATACCTGAATCAACATATTAGTAACAAGTGTCTCAACAACCTCCAGATCAGAAGTGATAGATGCAACCTTATTCTTAGAATCTGAAAAATGTAATGAAAGGTACATTAGAAAAAAACACAACTTTGTATCAGGAAGGCTATCATTCTAGAATGAAAAGATACATAAAACCACAACGTGTAATATTCTACATACTCTTTGTTTGTATGCATGGTTGTATACATCTGTATTTATAAGGTTGGTGAGAAAACACTGAAGAATGAACAGACGTATTGTATGTTTCTCAGCATGTTTAGGGCCAGACAAGGTGGTATGTATAAGTCTGTGAAACAAGGTGGTATGCATATCAGTGAAATTAGTACTAAATTTTGGCGTCAGTTTTCTATATTGGTAAGAATCTTGGAGTATTTTGTTTTGAAAGCATCCTGCATTGCGAGTTTTCCATAATTCATACTACTCCATTCTCCATTCATACACCAAAAGCACATTTTACAACATTCCAAGCAAATCTGGCAATTGGAACTGCTTTATTTTGGTTACAATATTCAAATGTATTTCTTCCCTCACACAGATATGTAGTATCTAGTACCTGACCTTCGCAGATTGGAGCTGAAACAAGCTATGAGATTTTGTGCAAGACATTTGACTCTGAAGCTAAATCCAAATTAGAGGTATGGCATAAATTCACCACTAACCTTGTAGTATAAGATTGCCAAATCAGTGTCAAAATCATAAATAGTACACTGAGATTAAAAAGTTTGCAATGCCATAATTGTTGATACTAATAGTACACTGAGACAATCATACAAGTATACTAAATCAGTAAAATACCTAAAACATGGCCAATCATAAAGCGGTCACTAATTAGAATTTAGGAATAACATTTACAAATTGCATAGTATACTAAATTTCAATCATACATGTATAGCTCGGATGGAGTATGGCCTCTTGAATTCCTTGAGATGTTAGGGCAGCACTATCCAGATACTCTCAGAGATTCAATCCAAAGGAGCATTGGCTGCAAAGCCCCAATGCTCTAATGACCACAGATGAAGACACTAGCAGATGGGCAGAGTAACAGCAAAGTTAAATCAGCTGTATGCCACTTCAAAGAAACATACTCACCAGATGTCAAAATCAGATCATCACCAGATGTCAAAATCAGGTGAGGGTCTAAGGCGGCGGCGGAGGAGGGCGTCTCCAGCGAGCGGCGCCGGCGGCGGGGAGACAGCGAGATCGAGGAGGGCCTAGGGCACAAGGATTGCTGGGTTGGAGGTTCGGGACGGCTCGGCGGTGGATGGGGTGAGGGTCTAAGGTGGCGGCGAAAGCGGGCATCTCCGGCGAGCGACGCCGGCGGCGGGGAGACGGCGAGATCGAGGGGGGCCTAGGGCATGAATGCACGAGGGGTCTTCCCGTTGCTTCGACGCCTCGGGAGACGGCAGCCTGAAATCGATTCGCGTGGGAATGCCCCTGGGTGGTGCCTCTGGTGCGCGAGGCAGGTCGCAGGCGCGGTGCGCTGTTGGGGCGGTTTTGGGATTTCGTGTGGAACCCCAAGCGCGGCGCACGACTGATATTTTTGTGAGGCGCGAGGCAGGAGACTGGGAGAGCCGTTTTGTTCGGATACTTATTCGGATTGTATTCGGATAATATCCGATTTACCGAATACCGAAGCTATACGGTCGGATATTATAGATACCGAATCCGCTACCGAATCCATATATATGTATCTGTATCCGAAACCGAATTCGACCGGATACCAACCCAGTTTACCAAATTCGCTACCAACCGGATTCGGTACCGGATCGGTCGGGAAAAACCCGGCCCGTTTGCACCCCTATGTGGCGGCATCACCCGCAAGCTCAAGAAGGCAAGTCAGCGGTGCTGGCAAGCTTGCGCCTTCTTGAGTGAAGGCTGCCAGCGAGCGCTAGCACTGGTGGTTGGCGGTCAGCTGGCGCATAGGCTTCGTGGTGAACGGCAGATGAATTCGGCTCGCGATTGGTGCATGAGAATAAAAGAAAAGGCAACTAGGGTTTTGTTCTGGGTTTTGGGCCTTCTCTCTCCCATGTTCTCTTTTATCACGGCATAAGATCTTCCCTGATCAATTCGGCTTAAGCTTCTGGCTTCCGGCTTATTTTTCACTATTCACAAATTTTGTCTTTTTCTGAATTTTTGGCTTTTTTGTGCTTTTTTGCCGGTTCTTTTTTCCTGTATTTGTTTGTATTATACGTAATAGGCTAACATATTTTTTTATTTTTTTAAAATTTAATTATGCTAAATAAGCCTCTGTCAGCTACTCATTTCCAGCTCCTCCCGAACAACTCATGCCAGGAAACCGACTCCTCCCTAAAATTTCAAGGCATCCCGTTTGATGTATTCTCTTTTCTCTATTTATGCCCAAGTCCTTAAGAGGGTATTTCCAAAATATTACATGGAAAGCGGGTTTTTTCAAAAATTGATTAAGTTCCTGAGGTTCTACCACCTGCCTCGATCCAGGCCGCCCAAGCAGGATCTGGTGGCCTATGTTGCCTTTGACACTGTAGCACTCAATTGTGATTTCACAATAGATATATTGCTTCCAAAAAGTAGCTGAAATCTCATATCTTATATTCCTTTAAGAAGTCCAAGTACTCTACGAAACTTTGAACAATTTAGAGCCTTTTAAAAATATGCCCATGACTAATCAGTTGTTAATCCAGTTGCAATAATCCCTCCTCTTCGAGGTGTTCCAGTTCATACACGAAAATGGAGTTTCTTCAGTGTAAAAATGGTATTTGAACCTTAACTTTAATTCGACCTAATGCTGATCTGTTGATTACTTGATTTCCTCGAGGTACTTTAGTTGAGCCACATGTTTTGCTCCTAATACGTTCACTGAACTATCTTGTATAATGTGAAATACCAAATCCGTATATATGTATCCGTATCCGAAACCGAATCCGACCGGATACCAACCCAGTTTACCAAATTCGCTACCAACCGGATTCGGTACCGGATCGGTCGGAAAAAACCCGACCCGTTTGCACCCCTAAGGGTTGAGTATAAAAGGTGCCAAAGCCTGTTCGCACTGCTTAGATTATACCAAGAGTGTGTGGTTGAACAACTTGTGCAAAACTGTGTACATGCGTCACCGTAGGTTCCTTCCAAAGTATCGCCCATACGCAAGATGAAGAAACAATTTGACGGAAAAAAGAGGATGACTCAATACCAAGGCCTTTTAGCGGGAAAGAGGTATATGATATGGTCAAGCATGTAGAGAATAATGTATGTGACAGTTTGATTGGTCTCTTACTGAACATTCCTAATAAAATAAAGGATGGTGTCAACGCAAGGCGTGACTTGGTCACTATGAACATCAGAACCGAGTTAGCACCGATAGAGACCAATAAAGGTTGAACGTACCTTCCCCCAGCTTGCTACACTTTGTCTAAGTCCGAGAGAACTCAACTGTGCCAGTCCTTACATGGTATGAAAATTCTGTCCGATCACTCCACCAGTATGAAGAAACTTGTTTCCATGGAACATTTGCAATTAATTAGCATGAAGTCTCATGACTGTCATGTGCTAATGAAACAAATGCTACCTGTTGCAATTAGAAGTATTTTGCCGAACAAGATTCGAGTGACAATCATAAGGCTATGTTATTTCTTTAACGCAATTGCTCAGAAAGTCATTGATCCCGATGGACTAGATGCTCTACAAACCGAGGTGGTGATAACTCTATGTCATCTAGAGATGCACTTCCCTCCATCATTTTTTGATATCATGGTTCATCTCATTGTCCACCTTGCGAAAGAGATAAAAATATGCGGCCCCGTGTTTCTACGTCATATGTACTAATTCGAGGTACATGGGAATTCTTAATTCCTATGTATGCAATCGATCTCGACCGAAGGGTAGCATCATCGAAGGTTATACAACAAAAGAGGTCATTGAATTCTGCATCGGCTACATGGCTTAGGTCGAGCTGATAGGTGTACCTTTATCTCGTCACAAGGGGAGGCTAGAGGGTATCAAGACTATTGGAAGGAAAGCAATAACTCCAGATCAAAATACGTATGCTCAAGCCCATTTCACGGCTTTGCAACACATGACTGAAGTGACCCCATAAATTGAAGAGCACAAGGACATGCTACGCTAAGAGAATTCAGGCCAGTTAGAAGTTTGGATCACAAGACAACGCAACTGTCAGTTCAACGAATGGTTGAAGGTGCGATTGACTAGGAGGTCATCAAGTGAAACACTACAATGGTTGGCAAAAGGGCTAAAATTTATAATTATGACATGGCAAAGATACGACATTAATGGCTACACTTTTTATACAACAGATCAGGATAGAAAGGGCGCAATGCAAAACTCAGGTGTTCGCATAGATGCCTATGATGTGCACGTCAGTACCGCTGGCCCAAGCTTGTACTACGAGCTTATAGAGGAGATTTAGGAGCTTGACTACGCGATTTTCAAGATTCCTCTATTTCGGTGTCGTTGGGTCCAACTCCCATAGGGTGTAAAGGTCGACAAGTACGGCGTCACTACCGTAGACCTCAATGTGTAGGATACGAAGACGAACCATTTGTACTTGCGAGGCAAGTTGTTCAAGTATTTTATGTAACCGACCCAGCAAATATGAAGCGCCATGTAGTTCTTCAGGGAAAAAGAAGGATTGTCGGAGTTGAGAATGTTGGGGATGAGGAAGAGTACAATCAATTTGATGAGTTGCCTTCATTTGGAGACGGCATCAGGCTCGAGGAAGAACAAGGCGATGAAGCAAGCTATATGCGTGTCGATCAACGTGAAGGGCTTTATTTAAAAGGAAATAGCCAAGAGAAATAAATGATCCCACAAAGCCTGCACCTATCTGGAAATTGTTGATATGTAATCATAATTAGGGAACTCGGCATGTAATTATGGAACTATATTCCGTTGTAATTGTAAATGACTTAGGAACTAAGAAATAGTTATATTTATGATAATGCTTGCGTTTTCACATTGCATGGCTAGCATTTATGATTTCTAGATGCAGAGAACTATCACAGGTGGCTTATCAGAAGAAACCATCTGTGATGATACTTCACAGAGGGTTCTATTTATAGAACCGTCTGTGATATGTCGAATATCACAGACGGTTCTATAAATATAACCATCTGTGATACTCGTTATATCACAGACGGTTCTATACATAAAACCGTCTGTGATACTCGACATATCATAGATGGTTCTATTTATAGAACCATCTGTGGTATAACTGTCACAGACGGTTCTTTTATGGAACCGTATATAGGTTTCACTCGCATGACGCCGCCACTGCTAAGTTTTGCTAGATCTGACTGCTCCCTCGCGCACGGTGCCGCCACTCCCTCACGCTGGCCGCCTCTCCCTCTCAATGCTAGCCGCCTCTCCCTCCCCAAGCCAGCTGCCTCTCCCTCTCAATGATGGCCGCTCCCTCCCGACGCTGGCTGCCTCTCCCTCCCGACGCCGCCGCTCCCTCCCGACGTCGGCCGCCCCACCCTCACCATGCCACCTCTCACGACGCCGCCTCTCCCTCCTGTCGTCGTCCGCCACTCCCTCCCAACACTGTCCGCCACTCCCTCCCAACGCTGTCCGCCACTCCTTCCTGACACCATTCACCTCTGTCTCAATAGTACTTTATGATATATGCTTCACTTGATAGCTAAATTTTTACTATTACTGTCATTTGTCAATCTTGTGCTATATCTGAATTGTTGACTAAATTATTTTATGACCTTTAGAACTTCATAATATATGCCACATAGATCTTCAAAGGGCATGAAGCAAGTGACACACTCCAGTGTATCCGGTTCAATGAACTTGATACACTGGTTTGTGTCATTTGCTTCATAGAACTTTGTTTAGGCCCATAACTCATTGCAGTTAGTTTTTTTATAAGAGAGATAGCATCCACAAGGTTGTCGTCAAAAAATGTTTACCATTACTGTCATTTGACAATCTTGTGCTCTGTTTGAATAGTTGGCTAAATTGTTTTATGACCTTTACAGCTTCATGATGTATGCTGCACTTGTTAGCTACAAGATCTATTTGGAATGGCATGTTACTGTTCCAAATGGACCTTGTAGTAATAATATATGCCACATAGACCTTCAAAGGGCATGAAGCAAGTGACACATTCCAATGTATCTGGTTCAATGAACTGGATACACTGGATTGTGTCATTTGCTTCATAGAACTTTGTTTAGGCCCATAACTCACTACAGTTAGTTTTTTTAGAAGAGAGATGGCGTCCACACAGTCGTCGTCATCTTCATCTGGATCTCACGCTCCCAATATTGGGATAACTTAGTGTCACCGAGAAGTATCGAAAAGGCCAGAGGGCCGAATGACCATCACGGTGATATCTCCGGATGGAGTCCCTCTCGAACCAAAGAAAGCAGCGACATCATTTCGGACTATCTGGGGGATAATTGGAAGGCAATGGGTCCCCATCACCATAGCAAGCTGGAAAGATTTGGCAAAGGATCAGAAAGATCAGCTATAGGAGGAAATTATAAATTTGGTCGATATCCCAGCAGAAGTACAGGGACTCATGCAACGGCACGCACTCCTCGCAATGGGAGGACTCCCTGCCATTTTCCAGGATCGCAAACGAGCACGCTCGAAACTAGTTAAGAGCGAGGTCATCAACCACGTCTTCGGGTGTCTCTTTCAAAAACCCCGCAGACGATGAAGTGTCCCAACGCCTGGTAAGATATGTTAAACTACATAGTTGTTAATACATCTTTAACTTCATGGGTTCAAAAATAACATGATTGCCTCTTGCAACAATCATTGACTACTGAATCTTCTTGAGGCTCCTTTCACGAATACAGGGAGAGAGATGTACTATCACAAGCCTTGGGAAACAAGGAGCACCCAGGTCACACATGAGGCTTGGGGGTTTACGTATCTTGGAGGCACGGATTTCCAAATGACTCCGAGACATACAGGAGTAGGAAGAGATCCAAGGCCTACCACAATGAACAAATAAAACAGAAGCTTCATGCTCAACTTCAGGAACACTATCTGCCTCACTTCAAGAGCAGACTGCCTCACTTCGAGGAGAGATAGATTCATTGAGAGAAGAACTGAGACAAGTCCGCAATCAATCGCAACTCACCCCTGTTAGTGTAGTACCCAGTCCCACTCAACGTCGCAGTAGCTGCGCATCCACACCAATTACTGAACATAGCGATGTCCACTTTTCTATCGACAACATCCAGGTAATGTACCTCTTTAGAATGCTACATAGATCTCTCTGGTGGATGCCTTAGCTCATCTTATATCGTTATGTAGGAGCCCACAATTTGCATCCTCAAAGTCAGGCTTGTTGGCTATATTCCCATTGACGCTGGGCGGGGGATGGCATATCCATGGCTGCTAGGGACACTGGTGCATGATGTACAAGTAGAGACCGATTTCATAAAGGTTCAAGTGGACATGATTAATGATATTTTTAAGACTGTCCCTCTTGAGAAACCTCCAAACGAAGAGATTACGACATTAGGGGTGTAATACCCTAGACATCGATTCAGCGGGTTCAGAAGTATTTTGCTGATTCATAGAGATTTCTTTTTCTTCTATCGAATTGGGAAGGCGGGTTTGGGCTGCGGATTTATTTAAAAAGAAAAATAAAGTTTTGGTGGTCTGTCCAGAAGGGGAGGCCAGGCCTTTCTCCCTCCCACCTTGGGCCCAGGTCAGCCCCCAGGCCCAAACCGCCCCCCTTGGGCCAGCCGCCGCCCTCTTTCCCCCTAACCCTAGGTGCCCCCACCCCTTGTGGTCGCCCCCTTGTTCCCCCCAGCCGCCCCTCCCTACCCTGCTTTTTCCCCTTGCTGTCGTGCTGAAAAGAGAGAGGGAGATAAGGAAGAGGGAAGGGAAGAAGAAGAAGGAGAAGGGAGGAGAAGGAGGAAGGAGGAAAGGATCTCTTGTGTGGATGTAGAGACCCGAATATACAAATCCGGACTCTCCTGTGTATTCTGCACTAGTCCAGGATCACGCTAGTGCACACAGTGTGAACAAAGATAAATATCATCCATATCACGATATTCTAAGGAAAAACCAAATTATATTGATAATCATCAGAGTACGACCTTATGGTCAAGCTTACAATAGACTAGCCCGAAGGGCTTAACAAAAACTAGCAGCGGAAATCCAAAAGAAAGCGCAGCAGCCAATCGACACGCCCACAGGCTATCGAGTGGAGAACGAAGCCTAATCCGCGAAGACGTCGAAGTACTCTCCTTCTGGAACCTCCTGCTGGTGATACTCCTCCTCCTCAACTGAGCAACAGGGGCATAAAGCCGTGAGTACATTGGTACTCAGCAAGCCGTTTGTAACAAATGAATGCAATATAATATGCAAGGCTTACCAATGGAAGGCTAAAAGGGTTAATTTGCATAAACAGCATTTGGAAATATCATAAATAGATTAAAGGCGAATTGTAAATAAAACAATAATGAATAATCAAAGGAATTTAAGGTAAACCACTTATGGACCTCCCATCCACAAACCAAACCAACAGTGAATTAACCATCCACTGACCAGCTACAAGTTTTCCAAGAGTAACTATACCTCGTGTGAAATCACCGAGCATTGTCCATGACCGAGGACACGGCTATTCGAATAGTTTTACACTCTGCAGAGGTTGCACAACTGTACCCACACGATGTGATTAGCCTCGCGCTAAGGAAATCACAACAAGGCCTTTACAATGTTCAATTCCAACCCAATCCCGCCCGCTAGGGTTTCGCATCACACCCCCCCTTGCGCCTCATGGAAATCAGCAACCATGTTCATCCCAGCGAGATTGAAATTGAAACATCCCAAATTAATCAGCCAGGTCTGTCCCATACCAGACATGTGGTTTGCACGGTAAGACTCAGATCAATGGCGCACAAAGTTAAGTCCTTAAGTGTTCTCGGGCGAGACTACCACATCCCACGAAGTGCTCCAACACTTCCCCCTTTACTGCACGATCACTCGCCCGAGTGAAAACGAATTTTGTATAACCACTGCCGATGACGCACCAACGTCACGGCACAAAATTTTATAACGGTGGCACCAACCACGATTCATTATGGCACCAACCACAATTCAATATCTCATTAAGTCAAATTAATTAATCACATGTGATGATGAACCCAAACGATAATAAAAGCATGGCTAAGCACACTAATCGTACCAACCCAATGTGATCGTAACATAGCATCACTACTAAGTTTCCCAACCTATGGTGTCAATGGCATCAAGGTATTCCAAAATATCAAGGAGGGAAATAACCAACTGGGACGATAACTACCAATACAAGGGTTTGAATAAAATTAGCGATGCAAGATAATTTAAAACAAAATATTTAAATAATAGATTGCAAACTGGGTTCAACATGATCAAAGGAACACGACTTGCCTTGGCCTTGCTCAGTTGACGGCTCTTGATCTTCAAATCTGACGGCGGCTCCCTCGAACGCGTGATCTAACGAGAGAGAAAACGAAACAAAGAGACAAAATAAATTCAAATAAATTCAAATGAACTCCAAAAACTTTCAAACCTGAACCAAAAGGTAGAGCTCAATTTTAGATGAATTTAGAAAAAAGAACGGGGTCAATCGGAGCTAGGACGAGGGAGAACGGGCTCTTGGAAAATTAAATCTACAGAAAATCGGGAAAATTAGAAAAGTGCACTGTGCTGTGGACCGGGCGCACGGGAGAACAGGTCCACGGTGAACTCGGCGCACGGAACAGTGCGGCTGACTGTGCGGCTTGCGCAAGCGGCTGGCTGACGTGGCGACCACGTGGCAGGACACGTGTGCGGTTAGGGCTGACGTGGCAGCTGGCGTGGCGGGTGACGTGGCGGCTGACGTGGCCAGATCGGCTCACGGGTCCACGGACCACGACTGACCGGTGGGCCCGGCTTGTCAGTGGCACGGCTCACGGTGGACTCGATCCAAGGGAAGGCGAGGAGACGCGCGGGCGCGGGCGCGGGCGGGCTGACGGCGGGCGGCGCGAGGCGCGGGTGTCCGAGGCGGCGGCGGCTGGCCGGCGACCGAGGAGGCGCGGGGCGGCGGCGGCGGCTGACCGGCGGCGACGACGACGACGACGGCGACGGCGGCCGAGAAGACGGCGGAACCGAGGGCGCAGCGGGCTCACCGGCGACGACGACGACGGCGGCGGATGGCGGCGGACGGCGACGGACGTCGGCGAAGGCGACGACGGCGACGCGGCCTGGCGGCGGCGGATCTGGCCGACGGCGTCGCACGGCGGTGGCGGCGGCGCGGGCGACGGTGGCGACGGCGAAGGCGGCGGAGGCGACGACGGCGACGCGGCCTGGCGGCGGCAGATCTGGCCGACAGCGGCGCACGGCGAAGGCGGCGGCGCGGGCGACGGCGGCGACGGCGAAAGCGGCGGCGCGGGCGGGGCACGCGAACCGAGGCGGGCGGCGCAATAAATACCCGGGCGGCGAGGGCTGACGTGGCACGGACGCCGAGTCCTCGCCGGACTCGGTCTCTGACAGGTGGGCCCCACCTGTCAGTGGAACCGGGCGAGCGGGTGGGAGCGATGGCGCGCGGGCGAGGGGAGGCGCTCGGATGGGCGACGCGTGTCGTCCATCCAACGGAGGGAGGCGGGTGCGGGCGCGCGCGGATGCGCGCCGCGTGGCACGGCGGGGTGCGGGCTGGGCCGGCGGTCGGACCGGGCCGGTTCGTTGGGTTTCGGCCCACCGGCCGGTTTAGGGTTTTATTTTTTTCTTTTCTTTTTCCAGAAATTCAAATAATTCTTTTTGAGCTCTAGAAAATAGCAAATAAATCCAGAAAAATCCAGAAAAATCCTTGAGACACAAGGAACTCAAATAAAATACTTTTGGCAAATGTTAATGTTTGACTTAAGCATATTAAATCCTTTTAATTCATAAAAATTCCATTTAAGCTTTAATTAATTCCAGAAAATTCCAGGAATTTAATTTTTGAAAATTGGGCTTTAAAAACTCCAGAAAATCAGGATGTTACAAACCTTACCCCCTTAAACGGGATCTCGACCCCGAGATCCGGGCTCACTATTAGAATAGGTTCGGAAACTCTGCCTTGAGATCCTCTTCGCGCTCCCAGGTGGCTTCCTCCTCAGAGTGGTTGCTCCACTGAGCTTTGCAAAAGCGAACAACTTTATTCCGGGTGGCTCGCTCTGACACGTCCAAGATCTTGACAGGACGCTCTTTGTAGGACAGATCCTCCTGAAGATCAATGGCCTCAACTGGCACAGCCTCCTCTGGCACTCTCAAGCACTTCTTCAGCTGTGACACATGGAAGACATCATGTACCCCACTGAAAGACGCAGGTAGCTCCAATTGATAAGCAACCTCTCCCCTGCGCTTCAAAATCTTGAATGGCCCCACATACCTTGGTGCTAGCTTTCCCTTCATTTGAAATCGCTTAACTCCTTTGAAAGGTGTGATCCTGAGGTACACAAAATCATCTGGCTCAAAACTCAGCTCTCGGCGTCTGGTATCCGCATAGCTCTTTTGCCTGGCCTGGGCAGTCCTCAATCTCTCCTGGATCAAACGGACCTTGTCCTCTGCCTCTTTTAAACAATCTGTACCAAACACCTGACCTTCCCCCGTCTCTTTCCAATTGAGAGGGGTCCTGCATTTCCTGCCATAGAGTGCTTCAAATGGTGACATCTGCAAACTTGCCTGATAACTATTGTTGTAGGAAAACTCTGCAAAAGGCAAACAACTGTCCCACTTAGGACCATGATCTAGCACACATGCTCTCAACATATCCTCAAGAATCTGATTGACTCGCTCTGTCTGACCATCTGTCTGGGGATGATATGCGGTACTGAAATTCAGGTGCGTTCCCATAACCTCATGGAAACTACCCCAAAACCGAGAAGTGCACTGGGCTCCTTGATCTGACACTATTTTCTTGGGCACTCCATGCAAACTGACGATCCTTGACATATACAATTCTGCCAATCTGTCACCGGTGTAGGTTGTCTTTACTGGAATAAAGTGAGCAACCTTGGTCAATCGGTCCACGATGACCCAAATCGAATCATAGCCTTCTTTGGTCTTAGGCAGACCAACTATGAAGTCCATACCAATCTCTTCCCATTTCCACTCAGGGATTTTCAACGGCTGGAGCAAACCTGCTAGCCTCTGATGCTCTGCCTTAACCCTCTGACAGACATCACAAAGTGCCACATACTCAGCGATCTCACGCTTCATGCTAGGCCACCAATATTTTTCTTTAATGTCCTGGTACATCTTGGTACTGCCAGGGTGTATCGAATACAACGACTCATGAGCTTCTTTTAGCAACAGATCCTTTAGCTCCTTCTTATTGGGCACACACAAACGTCGCTTGAACCACAGAGTTCCTTGGGCATCCTCTGAAAATCCCGACTCTTTTCCTTCACTCATATTCTTTCTGATACGCTGAAACGTCTCATCATCCGTCTGAGCCTGACGAATCTGACCGTCCAAAGTGGGCTGCAACTCTATTGCTGCCAAAAATCCTTCCTCAACCAATTCCAAACTGAGCTTTTGGAATTCCTCATGCAAAGCTGGCTGACTCTCCTGAACCATTACTGAATTACAATAAACCTTTCTGCTCAGAGCATCTGCGACCACATTGGCCTTCCCTGGGTGATAATGGATTCCGACATCGTAATCCTTTATCAACTCCAACCACCTCCTCTGCCTGAGGTTAAGCTCGGACTGGGTGAAAATGTATTTCAAACTCTTGTGATCTGTGTAAATCTCACATCTATTACCCAAGAGATAGTGCCTCCAAATTTTTAAAGCATGCACTACAGCTGCTAGCTCCAAGTCGTGGGTAGGGTAATTCTCCTCATGCGGTCTCAACTGGCGCGAGGCATACGCTACCACTCTCTTTTCCTGCATCAGCACACAACCCAAACCCTTGCGTGAGGCATCGCAATAAATCTCAAAATCCTTGTTTAAATCTGGCAACACTAGCACTGGGGCTGTGGTCAAACTCTCCTTCAACTTCTGAAAGCTTTTCTCGCACTCGGGCGTCCAAACAAATTTCTTCTCCTTTTTGAGCAATTGGGTAAGTGGCTTGGCTACACTGGAAAATCCCTCGATGAAACGACGGTAGTAACCGGCCATACCTAGAAAACTCCTGACCTGGGTCACCGAAGAAGGTGACTGCCAGTCCAAAACATCCTTGACCTTTCCGGGATCAACAGCAACTCCCTCTGCGGACATCACATGGCCTAGGAAGGCGACTTCCTTCATCCAAAACTCACATTTGCTAAACTTGGCATACAACTGGTGGTCCCTTAATTTCTGCAATACCATCCTCAGGTGTTCCTCATGCTCTTTCTCATCCCTAGAGTAGATTAGAATGTCGTCAATAAACACAACGACAAACTTATCCAAATACTCCATGAACACCTTATTCATCAGGTACATAAAATAGGCTGGAGCATTGGTCAAACCAAAAGACATCACTGTGAACTCGTACAAACCGTAACGAGTCGAAAATGCTGTCTTAGGTATGTCCTCCTGTCGAATCCTCATCTGATGGTAACCTGACCTCAAGTCAATCTTGGAGAAAACTCCTGCTCCCTTGAGCTGATCAAACAAATCATCGATCCTGGGTAACGGGTACTTGTTCTTGATAGTGACCTCATTAAGTGCTCGGTAGTCCACGCACATGCGCTGACTGCCATCCTTCTTTTTCACAAACAAGACTGGCGCTCCCCACGGGGATGAACTGGGCCTGACATAACCTTTGTCCAAAAGCTCTTGAATCTGCTTCTTGAGTTCCGCTAATTCATTTGCTGGCATCCGGTAGGGTCTTTTGGAAATCGGAGCGGTACCGGGTACCAACTCGATCAGAAACTCAACTTCTCGCTCTGGTGGCATCCCTGGAAGATCATCTGGAAACACATCGGGGTACTCCCTGGCAATTGGCACATCCTCCAACTGAATCCCCTTGATCTGGCAAACCATTACTTGCTCTGGCTGATTCATGCTAGCTGAAAACTGCACTTTCTTCCCGTCGGAGCTGGTCAAAGTCACTGCTCTGCTCCCACAATATAAAACTGCTTGGTGCTTCTTGAGCCAATCCATACCCAAGATCACGTCTAGGGACTGGATATCCAAGACAATCAAGTCCGTTCTGAACTCAACTCCCTGGATGACCATCTGAACTCCGGGACAGCCTAGGTTGGTGCTCAACTCCGCACCGGGGGATTGGATCAAATGAATAGATCCCAGAGTAACAATTTTCAACTGATGCTTTAAAGCAAAACTCCGAGAAACAAACGAATGGGAAGCTCCAGAATCAAACAAAACTGTGGCAGGTGCTGTATGGACTAAGAACTTACTGATCACGACATCTGGTGCTGCCTGGGCCTCCTCTGCAGTGACGTGGTTCACCTGACCTCTCACCACCTGCGGAGTCCTGCTGCCCTGACCTGGCGCCTGGGGTGTTCCACGCCCTGCTCCTGGAGTAGGCGTCCGTCCAGGTGTGGCTCCCAAGTCGAAGCGAACTGGAGTGGGGCCCTGCCTCTGGGGGCACTTGCTAGCATAGTGTCCTGGCTCATGACACTTGTAGCAAGTAACAGACGCTGCTGGATTGGCGTTCCTTTGCTGCTGACCACCAGATCCACCAGGTCTCTGCGCTGACTGCTGGGGACGTGGCGCTGGGGCTGGTGTCCTGAAGACTGACTGCTGCTGCTGCTGAGGCACTCGAGCGGGCTGGTAAGTGCTGAAACGCTGCCTCTGAGCCTGGTGAGACTGTAATCCCTGCTGAGCCATCCTCCTCTTGCGAGACTCCTCGAGCTCGCGGCGACTGTCCTCAATTAGGATGACCTTATCCACCATCTGCTGAAAGCTGGCATAGTCGTTGCCCACGACCTGCACCTTCAAACCTGGGTTCAAGCCTTTCCGGAACCTCTTCTGACGAGCCTCATCTGTGGCTACATGCTCAGGCGCATAGCGAGCTAGCTGAGTGAATTTATTGAGGTATTCACTCACTGACATGTTCTTCTGCTGCAACTCACGGAACTCCTCCTTCTTCATGTCCATCACCCCATCTAGGACATGGGCGTGACGGAAAGCGGTGTAGAACTCATCCCAAGAAATGTTGTTCTGGTCCTCGTGGGCGTCACAGTAGTTCTCCCACCACTCTGCTGCAGGTCCCTCTAGCTGGTGTGCTGCATACAACACTCTCTCTCTGTCTGTGCACTGGGCCAAGTTCAGCTTTTTCCCTACTGAACGGATCCAGTCGTCTGCCTCCAAAGGTTCTGAAGAACTGGAGTAGGTAGGCGGCCTCGTCCTCATAAACTCTGCAAAGTGGGACTGCTGGTGGGCGGCCTGGGGTGCTGCTGACGCTGAGCCATATTGTTCATATTCTGCATCATTGCTTGCATCATCTGGGTCTGGGCCATCAGGAACTGACGGAGAGCGGGGTCCAGGGTCGGCGGAACTGCCTGGGGTGGCTGAGTGGAACTGCTCCCTGGGTTCTGGTTTGTCTGCTCACGACCTGCGGAGTTCCTGGTTTCAACCATCTTGCTGCTGCTCTGAAAAGAAAGACCATTTGCTGAGAACTGACATTCTGAGGCTCAGTAGATAAGAGGGAAAAGCAGAGGTAAGCGGTGAAATCGTCTAAGGGGAATAGCTAATGGCAACCTGAACTAAGCAAACACTTAGCCCGAAAGGCTAACAAAAGAAGCAATAAACTCCACAAAAAGATTTTTGACATGACTGCATCATAATGCTAGAAGCAAAACTGCAGCTCACGTCACATCCAACGGCAAATAAGAAGCGAGACGATCTACACGATACTAAAACTATAACAGGGTTCAAATCTAATGGCCCCTAATCTTCACGGAAATCTCCAATCTTTTCTTGCCATATTGGGTGCTTCCTTGATCCAAACTTCACAGCGCAGCTTGAAGAATTCCATGCCAACTTTTACTTTGATGGAGGGACACTCGAGACATCTATGGACATTATAGAGATAAGAAGTCAAATTTAGTTTCGAAAACAAGTTCTCAGAGGAGACAAGGAGCAAGAATCCTAAGAATGAGGTAAGAATCAAGAATTACTAGTCAATCATTTGGTTGATTTGATTTAGAAAATAAATTTTGAAATCTTTGCTAATTCGACCATTCTAACTAGGGCTTCGTCCTACAGTCGATATAGCTCTGATACCATCTCTGTAGAGACCCGAATATACAAATCCGGACTCTCCTGTGTATTCTGCACTAGTCCAGGATCACGCTAGTGCACACAGTGTGAACAAAGATAAATATCATCCATATCACGATATTCTAAGGAAAAACCAAATTATATTGATAATCATCAGAGTACGACCTTATGGTCAAGCTTACAATAGACTAGCCCGAAGGGCTTAACAAAAACTAGCAGCGGAAATCCAAAAGAAAGCGCAGCAGCCAATCGACACGCCCACAGGCTATCGAGTGGAGAACGAAGCCTAATCCGCGAAGACGTCGAAGTACTCTCCTTCTGGAACCTCCTGCTGGTGATACTCCTCCTCCTCAACTGAGCAACAGGGGCATAAAGCCGTGAGTACATTGGTACTCAGCAAGCCGTTTGTAACAAATGAATGCAATATAATATGCAAGGCTTACCAATGGAAGGCTAAAAGGGTTAATTTGCATAAACAGCATTTGGAAATATCATAAATAGATTAAAGGCGAATTGTAAATAAAACAATAATGAATAATCAAAGGAATTTAAGGTAAACCACTTATGGACCTCCCATCCACAAACCAAACCAACAGTGAATTAACCATCCACTGACCAGCTACAAGTTTTCCAAGAGTAACTATACCTCGTGTGAAATCACCGAGCATTGTCCATGACCGAGGACACGGCTATTCGAATAGTTTTACACTCTGCAGAGGTTGCACAACTGTACCCACACGATGTGATTAGCCTCGCGCTAAGGAAATCACAACAAGGCCTTTACAATGTTCAATTCCAACCCAATCCCGCCCGCTAGGGTTTCGCATCACACCCCCCCTTGCGCCTCATGGAAATCAGCAACCATGTTCATCCCAGCGAGATTGAAATTGAAACATCCCAAATTAATCAGCCAGGTCTGTCCCATACCAGACATGTGGTTTGCACGGTAAGACTCAGATCAATGGCGCACAAAGTTAAGTCCTTAAGTGTTCTCGGGCGAGACTACCACATCCCACGAAGTGCTCCAACACTTCCCCCTTTACTGCACGATCACTCGCCCGAGTGAAAACGAATTTTGTATAACCACTGCCGATGACGCACCAACGTCACGGCACAAAATTTTATAACGGTGGCACCAACCACGATTCATTATGGCACCAACCACAATTCAATATCTCATTAAGTCAAATTAATTAATCACATGTGATGATGAACCCAAACGATAATAAAAGCATGGCTAAGCACACTAATCGTACCAACCCAATGTGATCGTAACATAGAATCACTACTAAGTTTCCCAACCTATGGTGTCAATGGCATCAAGGTATTCCAAAATATCAAGGAGGGAAATAACCAACTGGGACGATAACTACCAATACAAGGGTTTGAATAAAATTAGCGATGCAAGATAATTTAAAACAAAATATTTAAATAATAGATTGCAAACTGGGTTCAACATGATCAAAGGAACACGACTTGCCTTGGCCTTGCTCAGTTGACGGCTCTTGATCTTCAAATCTGACGGCGGCTCCCTCGAACGCGTGATCTAACGAGAGAGAAAACGAAACAAAGAGACAAAATAAATTCAAATAAATTCAAATGAACTCCAAAAACTTTCAAACCTGAACCAAAAGGTAGAGCTCAATTTTAGATGAATTTAGAAAAAAGAACGGGGTCAATCGGAGCTAGGACGAGGGAGAACGGGCTCTTGGAAAATTAAATCTACAGAAAATCGGGAAAATTAGAAAAGTGCACTGTGCTGTGGACCGGGCGCACGGGAGAACAGGTCCACGGTGAACTCGGCGCACGGAACAGTGCGGCTGACTGTGCGGCTTGCGCAAGCGGCTGGCTGACGTGGCGACCACGTGGCAGGACACGTGTGCGGTTAGGGCTGACGTGGCAGCTGGCGTGGCGAGTGACGTGGCGGCTGACGTGGCCAGATCGGCTCACGGGTCCACGGACCACGACTGACCGGTGGGCCCGGCTTGTCAGTGGCACGGCTCACGGTGGACTCGATCCACGGGAAGGCGAGGAGACGCGCGGGCGCGGGCGGGCTGACGGCGGGCGGCGCGAGGCGCGGGTGTCCGAGGCGGCGGCGGCTGGCCGGCGACCGAGGAGGCGCGGGGCGGCGGCGGCGGCTGACCGGCGGCGACGACGACGACGACGGCGACGGCGGCCGAGAAGACGGCGGAACCGAGGGCGCAGCGGGCTCACCGGCGGCGACGACGACGGCGGCGGATGGCGACGACGGCGACGCGGCCTGGCGGCGGCGGATCTGGCCGACGGCGGCGCACGGCGGTGGCGGCGGCGCGGGCGACGGAGGCGATGGCGAAGGCGGCGGCGCGGGCGTTGCACGCGAACCGAGGTGGGCGGCGCAATAAATACCCGGGCGGCGAGGGCTGACGTGGCACGGACGCCGAGTCCCCGCCGGACTCGGTCTCTGACAGGTGGGCCCCACCTGTCAGTGGAACCGGGCGAGCGGGCGGCAGCGATGGCGCGCGGGCGAGGGGAGGCGCTCGGATGGGCGACGCGTGTCGTCCATCCAACGGAGGGAGGCGGGTGCGGGCGCGCGCGGGCGCGCGCGGATGCGCGCCGCGTGGCACGGCGGGGTGCGGGCTGGGCCGGCGGTCGGACCGGGCCGGTTCGTTGGGTTTCGGCCCACCGGCCGGTTTAGGGTTTTCTTTTTTTCTTTTCTTTTTCCAGAAATTCAAATAATTCTTTTTGAGCTCTAGAAAATAGCAAATAAATCCAGAAAAATCCCAGAAAAATCCAGAAAAATCCTTGAGACACAAGGAACTCAAATAAAATACTTTTTGCAAATGTTAATGTTTGACTTAAGCATATTAAATCCTTTTAATTCATAAAAAATCCATTTAAGCTTTAATTAATTCCAGAAAATTCCAGGAATTTAATTTTTGAAAATTGGGCTTTAAAAACTCCAGAAAATCAGGATGTTACAGTGGACGACCTAGGTTCGTGATCCTCACCCTTCCCCTCTGTTTTAGGGAGATCATAGGTTTTTGGTTCGTCGTTAGAGGTCGTTGATCTAGGGGAAACCGTCGATTAGCGATTATTCAGTGTTCTGCGCGCAGTCAGATCGGGCAGTCTGTCTGTACGGATGGTTTAGATGGTCAAAATGATTTTTTTCTGAGGAACCTGTGAAGATGAAAGTTATAGAGGATGGAGAGATCTAGGTTCTATATTTGTTTCAAAAATTTTGGATGCGGGGTTTGGGCGCAACAGATGATTGAAGTCGACTGTGCAGCAGAGCTGGATTCAGAATCCAGTTTCTGATCGTGGACTAATTTAGAGGTCCTAATGAATTTTATGAATTAACTCATAATAATGAAAGTGGTAGATAATATCTAGAACTAGCTTATGGTACAATTTTATAATTTGTGGAGCAGTGGGTTGTCGGTGGTGGTCTGTGGAAGTTGCTGGACAGAACTCGGAGCTAGAGTCTGTTCTATGTTTTCCATTGCGAATTACAACCTTAAAACGACATAAAAAAATTATGGTGTATTAGAATATTTAGATAGCTTACCTTATTTGCGCCTTAAATGTATATGCTTTCCTTGTATACCTACACCAGGCCAATATATATACAAGCCACCCCAACCCTTTAGCTGTGTGGTGTTTGCTCCAATCTTCCTCTACCTCTACTCTTCTACATGGTATCAGATTTCTGTTGCGATCTTTGAGCCTTCCTCCGCTGCTCCTCTCTCCTGGACTCCTCCAGGCTCCGTCGCCAGCCTCCAGGTCGCCAACCTGCTGCCGCACCCTCCTCAGGCCGCTGCCACCTCAGAGTTTTCGCTCAGATCCGGCACCCATGCCGTTGACCCGAGCATCCTCCGGTGCCATCGTCTCCCCTCCTCAGGCTGCCGGGCGTCGACCTCCCCTCGGGCCATCCCGCCGCCGCCGGCCTCCTCTCGCCGATCCAGGTTGCGCTGCCTCCCTCCTCCGGCCGCCTGTGCACAGATCCGCACCGGTCTCCCCAGGTGGCGCCTCCTCCTCCGGCCGCTTCCTCAGGCGGAGCCGTCCTCCGCCGGCCGCTTCCTCAGGCGGAGCCGTCCTCCGTGGGCCACAGCATCCCTCGCCGGCGCCGCCGCTGACGTGCTCCACCTGTCCGGTCGCCGGCCTCCCTCCCTCCTCCAGAGCCGCCGACATTTGGATCGGGTGATCCATATGTGAGTTCCTCTTTTTATAGGTAGCCAAAAAAAACCAGTCTCTCCACTGCTCCGACCATGGCGGCCCCTTCAGCTGCTGCCACGACCCTGCTCACCTCCGGCGCCTCCTCCGGCTACACATTATCCACCACTACTCCGACTGCCAATGCTCGTGACGGGCGTCGCGGCAGCCGCAACCGTCGCGGCAAGCAGGGCAGGTCCGGCCGTGGCGCCAATGCCGGTTTCCAGGGTGGCCGCGTACCACCATCTCCATCGACTGGTCCTTGTTTTCGCTTCAACCGATGGACTGCCCCTACTGGCCTCCTCAGCGCTCCACCTCAGGCTCTCACCGCCTTCAACCAACTGGCTGTCCAAGGACATGGTGGCTGGGTCATGGACAGTGGCGCCACCTCTCACATGACGACAGACGTCGGTACACTCCTCTCTTCCCACCCCCACCTCATTCGGACGTCACTGTTGGCAATGGTTCCCATCTCCCTGTTGTTTCTCATGGTCACACATTTCTTCACACACCATCCACTCGTTTTCTTCTTACCAACCCCTCATTGTTCTTAACCTATTTCACAACCTCCTTTCCGTTAGACAATTCACTCGTGACAATCATTGTTCCATCGAGTTTGACGCTCTTGGGTTTTCTATTAAGGATCCCAAGACGCAGCGTGTGCTACTTCGCTGCAATAGTGCGGGCGACCTTTACACTATTCCTCCAGTCGCCACCACAGCTCCACCCAGCACCCACCTCGCCATCTCCTCCCGGCTATGGCATCAGCGTCTTGGTCATCCCAGTGTCACTTGTCTCGACACCCTCCATAAAAACTCGCTCATCTCATGCAATAAAGTAGACCGCTCTCTTTGCCAGTCCTGTCAACTTGGCAAACATACGCGCCTTCCCTTTGCTACTTCTTCTTCGCGCTCTTCTGCGCCATTTGAGCGAGTTCATTGTGATGTGTGGACATCTCCAGTTCCTAGCATATCTGGCTTTCTCTACTATTTAGTGCTACTTGATGATTTCTCTCATTATTGTTGGACTTTTCCTCTTAGAAAGAAATCAGACGTTTCCCAGCACTTAGCAAATTTTGCCGCCTATGCTAGCACACAATTCGCTCTCCCTCTAAAATCCATACAGGCCGACAATGGCACCGAATTTGTGAACCACACCAACACATCCTTCCTTGCTTCCCGCGGCATTACCCTACGCCTCTCTTGCCCATACACTTCCCCACAGAATGGCAAAGCCGAGCGCATCATTCGCACCCTCAACAATGCTGTTCGCACGCTCCTGCTCCACGCTACTATGCCTCCCAAGTTTTGGGCTAAGGCGCTCGCAACTGCTACCTATCTCATTAACCGTTGCCCATCCTCTTCTGTTGGTGGTGACATTCCCTATGCCCTCCTTCATCACTCCCCACCACAGTATAGTCATCTCTGGTTTTTTGGTTGTCTCTGTTTTCTGAACCTCTCTGCCACTTCTGCTCACAAACTTGCTCCACGTTCCACGGTCTGTGTTTTCCTCGGTTACCCTTCTCACCATAAGGGGTACCGCTGTCTCGATCTCGCCACCAAACGTGTCATCATCTCCCGCCATGTTGTCTTTGATGAGAGCATATTCCCGTTTGCCAGTAGTTACCGATCTTCACCCCCTCCCTCTCGCTCCGACTTCGATTTCCTCGATGACGACACTGCCATGCCGGTGTCTCGCACTGCTGCAATGGCACCTCTGCAGGTCCCCCTGATGACTGCTCCACCACTGCATGGTGTTGAGCGATCATCTCCTTCGTCCACGGCGTCCTCTGTCGCTCCGCCACCACGTCCGCCCGTGCATCTGGTTTACTCCAGACGGCCACGTGCGGCTCCTTCCGACCCAGCTGCACCAGCACCGTTGACACACGTGGCTCCTTCCGACCTAGCTGCACCAGAACTGTTGCCACGTGCGGCTCCTTCCGACCCAGCTGCACCAGCACCGTTGCTCGCGCCGGCCCCCGCTACCCCGACTTCATCAGCGCCCGCACCTCTTCGATCGGATGCTCCCACGGGCCATCCAATGGTGACACGGGCTCGGTCTGCCGCCGATCCCTCTGTGGAGTTTTTCTCCCTAGCGGTCGACCACTCCCCAGCTTCGCCCGTTCTGGCGAATTATCGCAGCGCCCTTGCCGATCCCAATTGGCGTGCCGCGATGGCTGAGGAGTACAAGGCTCTCATGGACAACAACACCTGGCGTCTTGTACCGCGCCCGCCAGGTGCCAACGTTGTCACCGGAAAGTGGATCTTCAAGCACAAGTTCCACTCTGATGGTAGTCTGGCCCGCTATAAAGCACGCTGGGTTGTTCGTGGCTTTTCTCAGCAGCACGGTGTCGACTACGACGAGACGTTCAGTCCAGTGGTCAAACCGACCACCATCCGAAATGTCCTCTCCATCGCTGCATCCCGCTCCTGGCGGATTCATCAGCTTGATGTCAAGAACGCCTTCCTCCATGGCACTCTCAATGAGACCGTCTACTGCCAGCAGCCTTCCGGTTTCATGGACCCTGCTCATTCCACCTGATGAGGACATCACTTCTTCGGATACGCACAACACTCCTCCACTTAACATTCAAGGACCAATCACTAGAGCTCGCGCCCGACAATTGAATTTATAGGTGAGCTCGTTCCTAAGTACTTCTTTTTGTTCACTTGAGAATCGATTGCTACCTAATGATTTAATTATGATTAGGAACCATGGAGAGGACCTAGAAGTACTTGGAGAAGGACTACGAGGCGCACAAGTCCAGCAAGGGCGGTCGAATCATGCTGGAGGCCCAACTCAAACCGACTTCGAATCCAATTCGGAGTCCAGCACCAGGCCGCACTAAAACGGATGCCCAGATCGCATCCAGACTCCGTTTTGGACGTTCTACATATGTATGGAAAGCTGAGACGACTACCTTTCCAATGGCTCTGGTACCATGTCAAAATTCCTTCTGAGTCAACGGGAATCTTCGAAACAAGTGGGCATTCAGAATCTGTCAGGGTGCTGCGTCACCGTCTTTTGGGCCGATCGGCTTCGTATCGTGTTGGAGCCCATTAGGGGCGTGTCCAGGGGTTTTGCATGCCCCTCACTCCTTTATATCCAGCCGCCACCCCCGCCATTAGGGTTTGGGTTTTGCTTAGATTAATTCTGTCTTTGAACAGTTTCACCGTTCATCGGTTTGTGAGACCCCAACTTTTCGAGTGCTACATCAATACATTCGCAATTCAGTTGTGTTCTTCCTTGTTCTTGCTTGTGTTCTTCGATTCGCAGGCAAGGAATAGCCTTCTTGGCGAGGTCAACCGGGCCGCGCACGGTTGATAACCTGAGGAGACGTGGTGCTGCAATTGCGGGGTTCGGAACGTGTCGTTCGGAAGCCGGATCGATTTGTGTCGCGCCTCCACCAAATCGAACATATCCAGAACCTGTTGGAAGATCGGGACCCCGATCCCATCAAGTGGTAATCAGAGCTTCAGGTGTTCCTTCAGGTTCGCGTTACCCTCCTTTGTGGTTTTCGGTTTCATCCTAGAGTCCATGAAAAAGCCCTACAAAAAAAATTGTAGTCATAGGTTGTTTCTTATCCTAGATCTCGTTTAGCCTTTGCACAATTTGATTCCAGAGTCCGTAGAGTTGAGTTCGTGTCCTTAGTCGAGTTGTGTTGCTGGTTTAGATTGTGTTTTATTTCAGGTTGTCTTGCTTCCGCTTCATCCCATACAAACCCTAGCCGTCATCCATCGCGTATGCAACCCTCTGTTTTTGTTTTCCCACCCATATCCCACCCTCTGTTTGAGTCATCCTTTGCGTCTCGTGATCACACAGCATCATCCCCCACCTTTCTCCGAGCTTCCGCCACCAATTTCCACCAATTCCCTCCACCCGATTTCGTTTTGGCCTCCACAGCAACCATAACTCGGAGGCCCATCTTCAAACGGCCATAACTTTCGCATACGCACTCGAAATCAGGTGATTTTTTTTTGAAATTGGGTGAAATTAAATTTTACATCCGATACCCCCCAACTTTGTTGAGTTCGGCGATTTTATTTTCCCCAAATTCGGCCTGGAAAGTGCAGTACTCGAGCTTCGAAATTGATTCACCGAATTTCCAGCACATTCATTATTTTCTGTAGGCCACACCTTACATCAGATTGAGTTGAAACTTTGTGTGGTTCCTATTTCTGTGCTCTGCTCTGTGAAAAAAATAAAATTAAAAAGACACAAAAAAGAAAATTTCGGCTTAGTAGAGAAGAGAGAGAAAAGTGCTATCCGTGGCCAAAAAAAAGAGAGAAAAACCGGACAGAGCACAGTTTTAGGTGACAGAGCTTTATTTGTTTTGTGCTTATGCTGAATTAAGTTTCTCATTCCCTGGCCATCTTTGTTGCTGTCTTCGCTTACTTTCTGGCCGTGATTCCTTGTTCATCATATCCTAACACTGATATAGGACACATTTAGGCCAGCAACTAGGACCAGTGCTTTGGACATTTATTCAGCATTACTATCTGTTATTGATTTGTGTTCCACTGATATATTTGGCCTTCCAAGCTCCATATATCTACTTCTAAATAGCACAGTTTTGACCCTTGTAATCGTACCCACGCTCGACATGGTATCACGAACCAGCCACCGGTTGTACCACCTGCTGCTTTGGTAAGAACACTTGTAAGAGCTTGGTAAGCCACTTCCTTTGCGAGTTCCCCCTGCCCTTCATTTGTAGTTGATAGGGATAATCCTTTTGTTTTCCCTGTGTTTCCACTAACCATGGCAGGAGACAAAGGAGATGAGACACCGGTCGATTTCAACGACTGTGTTAGTCGCGGCCATCTACAAGCTGCGCTCGACAAACAAAATGCTTCAATCACTGATCTCGGCGCGAGAATGGACACCATCGTCGCCGCCATTGCCAAGTTGAACACCATGGAAGGCATTGAGTGGGTGGAGCGGCGGTTGGCTGACCTCACTGATCGGATGGACACATTGGAGGCACGCCTGCCACCTGTCAATGATGGCCATCGTCCTGATGATGACACAGTGTATGATGCGGATGGCAACATTGATCGGCGGGCGACACAAGATGCACGACTACGTTGGCGTCTTCAGCAAAACCGACAGGGTATGGGAGGTAATAACCAGAACCGTCATGGTAACGACGACCCTTTTGCTAAAGTCAAGTTTACCATTCCATCTTTTGCTGGTCTTTATGATGCTGATATATATCTTGATTGGGAGATGACGGTAGAGCAGAAATTTAATTCTCACTTGGTTCCTGAACAACATAGAGTTAGACAAGCTACTAGTGAGTTTAAGGACTTTGCTATTATCTGGTGGAATGAACTAAGTAACATGCGCTTACAACCTGATACATGGGAGCGGTTAAAAGAAGATATGCGTAATCGTTTTGTTCCTCCCACATATAAACTTGATTTGAGAAAAAAATTGCAGCACTTAGAACAAGGTGATTGTTCTGTTCAGGACGTGTGCCTTCTCCAGAAGTCCCTCTATGGCTTGAAGCAGGCTCCCCGAGCTTGGTACCAATGGTTCGCCTCCTACATCCGCGGCATCGGCTTCATCGCCTCCTCCTCCGATATGTCCCTATTTGTTCTTCGTCGAGGGACTGACATGGCCTATTTACTGCTCTATGTCGACGACATCGTCCTCACAGCTTCTGTCGGGACCCCGGATTTCCAAACCTGGACCCTCTGTGTATTACAGCACTACTCCCAGATCAAAGCTAGTGCACACAGTTAAACAGACATGATTACATAACCAACAGCGCTTTATTACAATAATAAAGAGTACTGACCATCAGGTCTCATTATTACAATTGAGGTTACAAAACCTCGCACACACGAAACACAGCGGAAGCAAAGATAAATCCAGCGGAGACCCATCAATACGCCACAGGCAATTGACTGGGGAAGCGCGACCTAGTCCTCCGAGAAAAATCCATCACAGCCGCAAGCGAAGCAGTAGTCGTAGTCTCCCTCTTGAGCTTCGTAGTCTTGGGAAAAATGCAATAGATGCAAGGCTTGCCAAAGGAAGGCTATATGGTTCTTTTGCACAGAGCAATGTTTTAAATTCAATTACTACTCATCCTCCACGATGATGCGCTCCTCCGGATCCTCCTCTGGGTCCTCCTCTGTGTCCTCTTCTGGGTCCTCCTCCGGGTCCTCCTGGCGCTCGTTCACATGATGTCACGAACAATCACACTCGGCCGAGGCACGGTTACGACTGGAGGCAGTCGACCGAGAACGAGAGCGAGAGCGGAAAAGCATGCGCCTCTTGCTGGGTTCGCCGATGCTGATGTCGGGTAGAGGACTCGGACGTCGCACCTTCTTGCGTGCGGTGAGCCTAGTGCGGAGTCCCGAGAGTCGAGCTGGTGCCTGGTTGTTGGGGACGACATCTGGTACGGGAGAAGACGACGTGTAATCCACTGTAGCTTGGAGACGTCCCAGCTCGAACTCTGCTGCCTGACTCTGGCGGAGCTGAGCACGAAGAGTGTCGGAGTGCTGATAGCTGGAAGTGAGCAGCATCCGTAGCTGTCCAATCTCCTCCAAAGCTCTAGCATAAGTGACTGCCATCGCCTGCGTGAGCTGTATCTGGTGCGACAGTCGTGGGTCATCAACTGGAATATCAAAGGGATCTGGATACCTCTGTCCCGCTCGAGGGTTGATGAAGAAGCAAAAAGGGGACTGGTGCATAGCATCCTTGTGTAGATGGCACAATTCATCAATGGCAAGGCGTGCTGCATCTTGGACTGCATCAAAACAGCGGGACCGAGGATGCTTGACGGGGTATGTGTGGGAGTTGAATTCCCCTTCCTGTGCATACAGGAATACCTCCATCGACTAAGAGTCACGGTCCAGGATACGAGTCTTCCGCCCCCAGAAAAAGGGCGGCTGACGGTACTCCAGGCACTGCATGAGCTGACGATGGAGGCTGGCAAATGCTCCAGCATCCTCACCATGAGAGTAGTAGTCCCACGGGGTAGCGGAGCTTGAACCGGCCATCTACAAAGTTGAAATAAAGGAGAAGATTAGTAAAAAGATTTTCAAAAGGGAATTTAGAGACAAGTACGGGATTCTAAGTAAGAAGAGAGTAGAGCACAGGGCTTATATATTTTTAATATTTTTTTATATATAAACATAAGTCCTTATAGTTTGCCTTTCGCAATCTAGGTCACGTCCTACAGTCAAATTGGCTCTTATACCATCTCTGTCGGGACCCCGGATTTTTGAACCCGGACCCTCTGTGTATTACTGCACTAGTCCCAGATCAAAGCTAGTGCACACAGTTAAACAGAAATGAATACATCACCAGCGTCGTGTTATTACAATAATTGAGAGTAATGACCGAAAAGGTCTCATTATTACAAATGAGGTTTCAAGACCTCGCACACATAAAATAAAACGGAAGCAACAGATAAACTCGATGAAGACCCATCAATACGCCACAGGCAATTGACTCGGGAAGCGCGACCTAGTCCTCCGGGAAAAATCCATCACAGCCGCAAGCGAAGCAGTAGTCGTAGTCTCCCTCTTGAGCTTCGTATTCCTCTGGTTATTATTTTTGAGTGTAGCACGTGAGTACATGAAGTACTCCGCAAGTCTTGGGAAAAATGCAACAGATGCAAGGCTCGCCAAAGGAAGGCTATATGGTTCTTTTGCACAAAGCAATGTTTTAAATTCAATTACTACTCATCCTCCACGATGATGCGCTCCTCCGGATCCTCCTCTGGGTCCTCCTCTGGGTCCTCTTCTGGGTCCTCCTCCGGGTCCTCCTGGCGCTCGTTCACATGATGTCGCGAACAATCACACTCGGCCGAGGCACGGTTACGACTGGAGGCAGTCGACCGAGAACGAGAGCGAGAGCGGAAAAGCTTGCGCCTCTTGCTGGGTTCGCCGATGCTGTTGTCGGGTAGAGGACTCGGACGTCGCACCTTCTTGCGTGCGGTGAGCCTGGTGCGGAGTCCCGAGAGTCGAGCTGGTGCCTGGTTGTTGGGGACGACATCTGGTACGGGAGAAGACGACGTGTAATCCACTGTAGCTTGGAGACGTCCCAGCTCGAACTCTGCTGCCTGACTCTGGCGGAGCTGAGCACGAAGAGTGTCGGAGTGCTGATAGCTGGAAGTGAGCAGCATCCGTAGCTGTCCAATCTCCTCCAAAGCTCTAGCATAAGTGACTGCCATCGCCTGCGTGAGCTGTATCTGGTGCGACAGTCGTGGGTCATCAACTGGAATATCAAAGGGATCTGGATACCTCTGTCCGGCTCGAGGGTTGATGATGAAGCAAAAGGGGGGCTGGTGCACAGCATCCTTGTGTAGATGGCACAATTCATCAATGGCAAGGCGTGCTGCATCTTGGACTGCATCAAAACAGCGGGACCGAGGATGCTTGATGGGGTATGTGTGGGAGTTGAATTCCCCTTCCCGTGCATACAGGAATACCTCCATCGACTAAGAGTCACGGTCCAGCATACGAGTCTTCCGCGCCCTGAAAATGGGCAGCTAACGGTACTCCAGGCACTGCATGAGCTGACGATGGAGGCTGGCAAATGCTCCAGCATCCTCACCATGAGAGTAGTAGTCCCACGGGGTAGCGGAGGTTGAACCGGCCATCTACAAAGTTGAAATAAAGGAGAAGATTAGTAAAAAGATTTTAACAAGGGAATTTAGAGACAAGAACGGGATTCTAAGTAAGAAGAGAGTAGAGCACAGGGCTTATATATTTTTAATATTGTTTTACATATAAACATAAGTCCTTATAGTTTGCCTTTCGCAATCTAGGTCACGTCCTACAGTCAAATTGGCTCTTATACCATCTCTGTCGGGACCCCGGATTTTTGAACCCGGACCCTCTGTGTATTACTGCACTAGTCCCAGATCAAAGCTAGTGCACACAGTTAAACAGAAATGAATACATCACCAGCGTCGTGTTATTACAATAATTGAGAGTAATGACCGAAAAGGTCTCATTGTTACAAGTGAGGTTTCAAGACCTCGCACACATAAAATAAAACGGAAGCAACAGATAAACTCGATGAAGACCCATCAATACGCCACAGGCAATTGACTGGGGAAGCGCGACCTAGTCCTCCGGGAAAAATCCATCACAGCCGCAAGCGAAGCAGTAGTCGTAGTCTCCCTCTTGAGCTTCGTATTCCTCTGGTTAATATTTTTGAGTGTAGCATGTGAGTACATGAAGTACTCCGCAAGTCTTGGGAAAAATGCAATAGATGCAAGGCTTGCCAAAGGAAGGCTATATGGTTCTTTTGCACAAAGCAATGTTTTAAATTCAATTACTACTCATCCTCCACGATGATGCGCTCCTCCGGATCCTCCTCTGGGTCCTCCTCTGTGTCCTCTTCTGGGTCCTCCTCCGGGTCCTCCTGGCGCTCGTTCACATGATGTCGCGAACAATCACACTCGGCCGAGGCATGGTTACGCCTGGGGCAGTCGACCGAGAACGAGAGCGAGAGCGGAAAAGCTTGTGCCTCTTGCTGGGTTCGCCGATGCTGAAGTCGAGTAGAGGACTCGGACGTCGCACCTTCTTGCGTGCGGTGAGCCTGGTGCGGAGTCCCGAAAGTCGAGCTGGTGCCTGGTTGTTGGGGACGACAGCTGGTACGGGAGAAGACGGCGTGTAATTCACTGTAGCTTGGAGACGTCCCAGCTCGAACTCTGCTGCCTGACTCTGGCGGAGCTGAGCACGAAGAGTGTCGGAGTGCTGATAGCTGGAAGTGAGCAGCATCCGTAGCTGTCCAATCTCCTCCAAAGCTCTAGCATAAGCGACTGCCATCGCCTGCGTGAGCTGTATCTGGTGCGACAGTCGTGGGTCATCAACTGGAATATCAAAGGGATCTGGATACCTCTATCCCGCTCGAGGGTTGATGAAGAAGCAAAAAGGGGACTGGTGCACAGCATCCTTGTGTAGATGGCACAATTCATCAATGGCAAGGCGTGCTGCATCTTGGACTGCATCAAAACAGCGGGACCGAGGATGCTTGATGGGGTATGTGTGGGAGTTGAATTCCCCTTCCCGTGCATACAGGAATACCTCCATCGACTAAGAGTCACGGTCCAGGATACGAGTCTACCGCCCCCTGAAAATGGGCGGCTGACGGTACTCCAGGCACTGCATGAGCTGACGATGGAGGCTGGCAAATGCTCCAGCATCCTCACCATGAGAGTAGTAGTCCCACGGGGTAGCGGAGGTTGAACCGGCCATCTACAAAGTTGAAATAAAGGAGAAGATTAGTAAAAAGATTTAACAAGGGAATTTAGAGACAAGAACGGGATTCTAAGTAAGAAGAGAGTAGAGCACAGGGCTTATATATTTTTAATATTTTTTTATATATAAACATAAGTCCTTATAGTTTGCCTTTCGCAATCTAGGTCACGTCCTACAGTCAAATTGGCTCTTATACCATCTCTGTCGGGACCCCGGATTTCCGAACCCGGACCCTCTATGTATTACTGCACTAGTCCCAGATCAAAACTAGTGCACACAGTTAAACAGAAATGAATACATCACCAGCATCGTGTTATTACAATAATTGAGAGTAATGACCGAAAAGGTCTCATTATTACAAATGAGGTTTCAAGACCTAGCACACATAAAATAAAATGGAAGCAACAGATAAACTCGATGAAGACCCATCAGTACGCCACAGGCAATTGACTGGGGAAGCGCGACCTAGTCCTCCGGGAAAAATCCATCACAGCCGCAAGCGAAGCAGTAGTCGTAGTCTCCCTCTTGAGCTTCGTATTCCTCTGGTTAATATTTTTGAGTGTAGCATGTGAGTACATGAAGTACTCCGCAAGTCTTGGGAAAAATGCAATAGATGCAAGGCTTGCCAAAGGAAGGCTATATGCTTCTTTTGCACAAAACAATGTTTTAAATTCAATTACTACTCATCCTCCACGATGATGCGCTCCTCCGGATCCTCCTCTGGGTCCTCCTCTGTGTCCTCTTCTGGGTCCTCCGGGTCCTCCTGGCGCTCGTTCACATGATGTCGCGAACAATCACACTCGGCCGAGGCACGGTTACGCCTGGGGCAGTCGACCGAGAACGAGAGCGAGAGCGGAAAAGCTTGTGCCTCTTGCTGGGTTCGCCGATGCTGAAGTCGAGTAGAGGACTCGGACGTCGCACCTTCTTGCGTGCGGTGAGCCTGGTGCGGAGTCCCGAAAGTCGAGCTGCTGCCTGATTGTTGGGGACGACAGCTGGTACGGGAAAGACGGCGTGTAATTCACTGTAGCTTGGAGACGTCCCAGCTCGAACTCTGCTGCCTGACTCTGGCGGAGCTGAGCACGAAGAGTGTTGGAGTGCTGATAGCTGGAAGTGAGCAGCATCCGTTGCTGTCCAATCTCCTCCAAAGCTCTAGCATAAGTGACTGCCATCGCCTGTGTGAGCTGTATCTGGTGCGACAGTCGTGGGTCATCAACTGGAATATCAAAGGGATCTGGATACCTCTATCCCACTCGAGGGTTGATGAAGAAGCAAAAAGGGGACTGGTGCACAGCATCCTTGTGTAGATGGCACAATTCATCAATGGCAAGGCGTGCTGCATCCTGCACTGCATCAAAACAGCGGGACCGAGGATGCTTGATGGGGTATGTGTGGGAGTTGAATTCCCCTTCCCGTGCATACAGGAATACCTCCATCGACTAAGAGTCACGGTCCAGGATACGAGTCTTCCGCCCCCTGAAAATGGGCGGCTGACGGTACTCCAGGCACTGCATGAGCTGACGATGGAGGCTGGCAAATGCTCCAGCATCCTCACCATGAGAGTAGTAGTCCCACGGGGTAGCGGAGGTTGAACCGGCCATCTACAAAGTTGAAATAAAGGAGAAGATTAGTAAAAAGATTTTAACAAGGGAATTTAGAGACAAGAACGGGATTCTAAGTAAGAAGAGAGTAGAGCACAGGGCATATATATTTTTAATATTTTTTATATATAAACATAAGTCCTTATAGTTTGCCTTTCGCAATCTAGGTCACGTCCTACAGTCAAATTGGCTCTTATACCATCTCTGTCGGGACCCCGGATTTCCGAACCCGGACCCTCTGTGTATTACTGCACTAGTCCCAGATCAAAGCTAGTGCACACAGTTAAACAGAAATGAATACATCACCAGCATCGTGTTATTACAATAATTGAGAGTAATGACCGAAAAGGTCTCATTATTACAAATGAGGTTTCAAGACCTCGCACACATAAAATAAAACGGAAGCAACAGATAAACTCGATGAAGATCCATCAATACGCCACTGGCAATTGACTGGGGAAGCGCGACCTAGTCCTCCGGGAAAAATCCATCACAGCCGCAAGCGAAGCAGCCGTCGTAGTCTCCCTCTTGAGCTTCGTATTCCTCTGGTTATTATTTTTGAGTGTAGCATGTGAGTACATGAAGTACTCCGCAAGTCTTGGGAAAAATGCAATAGATGCAAGGCTTGCCAAAGGAAGGCTATATGGTTCTTTTGCACAAAGCAATGTTTTAAATTCAATTAATACTCATCCTCCACGATGATGCGCTCCTCCGGATCCTCCTCTGGGTCCTCCTCTGTGTCCTCTTCTGGGTCCTCCTCCGGGTCCTCCTGGCGCTCGTTCACATGATGTCGCGAACAATCACACTCGGCCGAGGCACGGTTACGACTGGAGGCAGTCGACCGAGAACGAGAGCGAGAGCGGAAAAGCTTGCGCCTCTTGCTGGGTTCGCCGATGCTGATGTCGGGTAGAGGACTCGGACATCGCATCTTCTCGCGTCCGGTGAGCCTGGTCCGGAGTCCCGAAAGTCGAGCTGGTGCCTGGTTGTTGGGGACGACAGCTGGTACGGGAGAAGACGGCGTGTAATCCACTGTAGCTTGGAGACGTCCCAGCTCGAACTCTGCTGCCTGACTTTGGCAGAGCTGAGCACGAAGAGTGTCGGAGTGCTGATAGCTGGAAGTGAGCAGCATCCGTAGCTGTCCAATCTCCTCCAAAGCTCTAGCATAAGTGACTGCCATCGCCTGCGTGAGCTGTATCTGGTGCGACAGTCGAGGGTCATCAACTGGAATATCAAAGGGATCTGGATACCTCTGTCCCGCTCGAGGGTTGATGAAGAAGCAAAAAGGGGACTGGTGCACAGCATCCTTGTGTAGATGGCACAATTCATCAATGGCAAGGCGTGCTGCATCTTGGACTGCATCAAAACAGCGGGACCGAGGATGCTTGATGGGGTATGTGTGGGAGTTGAATTCCCCTTCCCGTGCATACAGGAATACCTCCATCGACTAAGAGTCACGGTCCAGGATACGAGTCTTCCGCCCCCTGAAAATGGGCGGCTGACGGTACTCCAGGCACTGCATGAGCTGACGATGGAGGCTGGCAAATGCTCCAGCATCGTCACCATGAGAGTAGTAGTCCCACGGGGTAGCGGAGGTTGAACCGGCCATCTACAAAGTTGAAATAAAGGAGAAGATTAGTAAAAAGATTTTAACAAGGGAATTTAGAGACAAGAACGGGATTCTAAGTAAAAAGAGAGTAGAGCACAGGGCTTATATATTTTTAATATTTTTTTATATATAAACATAAGTCCTTATAGTTTGCCATTCGCAATCTAGGTCACGTCCTACAGTCAAATTGGCTCTTATACCATCTCTGTCGGGACCCCGAATTTCCGAACCCGGACCCTCTGTGTATTACTGCACTAGTCCCAGATCAAAGCTAGTACACACAGTTAAACAGAAATGAATACATCACCAGCATCGCGTTATTACAATAATTGAGAGTAATGACCGAAAAGGTCTCATTATTACAAATGAGGTTTCAAGACCTCGCACACATAAAATAAAACGGAAGCAACAGATAAACTCGATGAAGACCCATCAATACGCCACAGGCAATTGACTGGGGAAGCGCGACCTAGTCCTCCGGGAAAAATCCATCACAGCCGCAAGCGAAGCAGTAGTCGTAGTCTCCCTCTTGAGCTTCGTATTCCTCTGGTTATTATTTTTGAGTGTAGCATGTGAGTACATGAAGTACTCCGCAAGTCTTGGGAAAAATGCAATAGATGCAAGGCTTGCCAAAGGAAGGCTATAGGGTTCTTTCGCACAAAGCAATGTTTTAAATTCAATTACTACTCATCCTCCACGATGATGCGCTCCTCCGGATCCTCCTCTGGGTCCTCCTCTGGGTCCTCTTCTGGGTCCTCCTCCGGGTCCTCCTGGCGCTCGTTCACATGATGTCGCGAACAATCACACTCGGCCGAGGCACGGTTACGACTGGAGGCAGTCGACCGAGAACGAGAGCGAGAGCGGAAAAGCTTGCGCCTCTTGCTGGGTTCGCCTATGCTGATGTCGGGTAGAGGACTCGGACGTCGCGCCTTCTTGCGTGCGGTGAGCCTGGTGCGGAGTCCCAAAAGTCGAGCTGGTGCCTGGTTGTTGGGGACGACAGCTGGTACGGGAGAAGACGGCGTGTAATCGACTGTAGCTTGGAGACGTCCCAGCTTGAACTCTGCTGCCTGACTCTGGCGGAGCTGAGCACGAAGAGTGTCGGAGTGCTGATAGCTGGAAGTGAGCAGCATCCGTAGCTGTCCAATCTCCTCCAAAGCTCTAGCATAAGTGACTGCCATCGCCTGCGTGAGCTGTATCTGGTGCGACAGTCGTGGGTCATCAACTGGAATATCAAAGGGATCTGGATACCTCTGTCCCCCTCGAGGGTTGATGAAGAAGCAAAAAGGGGACTGGTGCACAGCATCCTTGTGTAGATGGCACAATTCATCAATGGCAAGGCGTGCTGCATCTTGGACTGCATCAAAACAGCGGGACCGAGGATGCTTGATGGGGTATGTGTGGGAGTTGAATTCCCCTTCCCGTGCATACAGGAATACCTCCATCGACTAAGAGTCACGGTCCAGGATACGAGTCTTCCGCCCCCTGAAAATGGGCGGCTGACGGTACTCCAGGCACTGCATGAGCTGACGATGGAGGCTGGCAAATGCTCCAGCATCCTCACCATGAGAGTAGTAGTCCCACGGGGTAGCGGAGGTTGAACCGGCCATCTACAAAGTTGAAATAAAGGAGAAGATTAGTAAAAAGATTTTAACAAGGGAATTTAGAGACAAGAACGGGATTCTAAGTAAAAAGAGAGTAGAGCACAGGGCTTATATATTTTTAATATTTTTTTATATATAAACATAAGTCCTTATAGTTTGCCATTCGCAATCTAGGTCACGTCCTACAGTCAAATTGGCTCTTATACCATCTCTGTCGGGACCCCGGATTTCCGAACCCGGACCCTCTGTGTATTACTGCACTAGTCCCAGATCAAAGCTAGTGCACACAGTTAAACAGAAATGAATACATCACCAGCATCGTGTTATTACAATAATTGAGAGTAATGACCGAAAAGGTCTCATTATTACAAATGACGTTTCAAGACCTCGCACACATAAAATAAAACGGAAGCAACAGATAAACTCGATGAAGACCCATCAATACGCCACAGGCAATTGACTGGGGAAGCGCGACCTAGTCCTCCGGGAAAAATCCATCACAGCCGCAAGCGAAGCAGTAGTCGTAGTCTCCCTCTTGAGCTTCGTATTCCTCTGGTTATTATTTTTGAGTGTAGCATGTGAGTACATGAAGTACTCCGCAAGTCTTGGGAAAAATGCAATAGATGCAAGGCTTGCCAAAGGAAGGCTATATGGTTCTTTTGCACAAAGCAATGTTTTAAATTCAATTACTACTCATCCTCCACGATGATGCGCTCCTCCGGATCCTCCTCTGGGTCCTCCTCTGTGTCCTCTTCTGGGTCCTCCTCCGGGTCCTCCTGGCGCTCGTTCACATGATGTCGCGAACAATCACACTCGGCCGAGGCACGGTTACGACTGGAGGCAGTCGACCGAGAACGAGAGCGAGAGCGGAAAAGCTTGCGCCTCTTGCTGGGTTCGCCGATGCTGATGTCGGGTAGAGGACTCGGACGTCGCATCTTCTCGCGTCCGGTGAGCCTGGTCCGGAGTCCCGAAAGTCGAGCTGGTGCCTGGTTGTTGGGGACGACAGCTGGTACGGGAGAAGACGGCGTGTAATCCACTGTAGCTTGGAGACGTCCCAGCTCGAACTCTGCTGCCTGACTTTGGCAGAGCTGAGCACGAAGAGTGTCGGAGTGCTGATAGCTGGAAGTGAGCAGCATCCGTAGCTGTCCAATCTCCTCCAAAGCTCTAGCATAAGTGACTGCCATCGCCTGCGTGAGCTGTATCTGGTGCGACAGTCGAGGGTCATCAACTGGAATATCAAAGGGATCTGGATACCTCTGTCCCGCTCGAGGGTTGATGAAGAAGCAAAAAGGGGACTGGTGCACAGCATCCTTGTGTAGATGGCACAATTCATCAATGGCAAGGCGTGCTGCATCTTGGACTGCATCAAAACAGCGGGACCGAGGATGCTTGATGGGGTATGTGTGGGAGTTGAATTCCCCTTCCCGTGCATACAGGAATACCTCCATCGACTAAGAGTCACGGTCCAGGATACGAGTCTTCTGCCCCCTGAAAATGGGCGGCTGACGGTACTCCAGGCACTGCATGAGCTGACGATGGAGGCTGGCAAATGCTCCAGCATCCTCACCATGAGATTTGTAGTCCCACGGGGTAGCGGAGGTTGAACCGGCCATCTACAAAGTTGAAATAAAGGAGAAGATTAGTAAAAAGATTTTAACAAGGGAATTTAGAGACAAGAACGGGATTCTAAGTAAGAAGAGAGTAGAGCACGGGGCTTATATATTTTTAATATTTTTTTATATATAAACATAAGTCCTTATAGTTTGCCTTTCGCAATCTAGGTCACGTCCTACAGTCAAATTGGCTCTTATACCATCTCTGTCGGGACCACGGATTTCCGAACCCGGACCCTCTGTGTATTACTGCACTAGTCCCAGATCAAAGCTAGTGCACACAGTTAAACAGAAATGAATACATCACCAGCATCGTGTTATTACAATAATTGAGAGTAATGACCGAAAAGGTCTCATTATTACAAATGAGGTTTCAAAACCTCGCACACATAAAATAAAACGGAAGCAACAGATAAACTCGATGAAGACCCATCAATACGCCACAGGCAATTGACTGGGGAAGCGCGACCTAGTCCTCCGGGAAAAATCCATCGCAGCCGCAAGCAAAGCAGTAGTCGTAGTCTCCCTCTTGAGCTTCGTTTTCCTCTGGTTATTATTTTTGAGTGTAGCATGTGAGTACATGAAGTACTCCGCAAGTCTTGGGAAAAATGCAATAGATGCAAGGCTTGCCAAAGGAAGGCTATATGGTTCTTTTGCACAAAGCAATGTTTTAAATTCAATTACCGTGTGAATGCACTCCTTGCCCGCCCTTGACCGTTGGCACGGCTATTCGAATAGTTTTACACTCTGCAGAGGTTGTACAACTTTACCCACAAGAGATAAATTATCCTAAAAGTCAACACGCTTCCATTGGCATGAGACCCAGATAAAATATCACAAAGCTTTTACCTTACTCTAATCTAGCTAGATACCACCCACTGACATTTCACCGCAGGTAGGCCAACTGCCCGAACCGAAGCCCCCTCTTGCGCCATATGAGTACAGTAAATCCCTGTCCCTCACTGTGAATAACCAGTCCATCCCTGGCACTCACTTTCCACTGGTGGCACCTAAACTAGATTATCATAAGTTAGTTAGCTAGGTCGTACCCATATAGACTTGTGGTTGCACGGTTAATGCTCAGTCTGGACAAACACAAGCGTCGGTCCTTAATTGACTAGGGTGGAACATACACTTTTACAAGATCTCGTGCTTACTGCACCAACCCAAAACAACCATCCACCCTAATCTAAACCAACTTCCACATTTTATTTTATTTTAAAAGAACAGTGGCAACTCCAATCACCACTAACTTTATAATCACAAGGGTCTTACAATAAATCATAATTTCCCATTTTCAAAATTCCAAAGGTATTAATTTACATGACTAAGCATTATACTACCATTCTATTATTTATCAAAGATTTAATAATAATCTCATTATTGAGACAAAGGGAATTCTAGGGTTACAAAGGTACATGGCAATCAACATCAATTGAGGGCATAACAAAGTTGGAATAACTAACTCCTAAAGATTGAACTAATGTTTATGCAAATAGCAATGCACATAATTTAAAATAATTAAAACATTTCAAAATCATAGGTTCAAGTTCAAGATTATCAAAGGAGACTTGCCTTCTTGCAGGTGCTCTGGGTCTTCTTGCTGCGGAGTGGAGAGGTCTTCAACCACGTTGGAATCTACGCGAGAAAAGACGAAGCAACAAAACAAATAAATACAAACAAAAATTCAAACAAACTCAAAAATTCAAATAGAGGCCATAGTTGGATAGATTATGATTTTAGAAGAATTTAGAAATTTGAATGGCTCAATTTGGAGTTAAAATGAGAAAGTTATGCTCATTTGAAAATCTCAGTTTGATTAAATCTAAAAATTCCCAAATTTCTGACAGGTGGGGCCCACTGGAATATTTAAATTTTAATCTTTTATTTTTATTTCTGACAGGTGGGACCCACTGAACAGTGAGCCCACTGGCCCTGCTTCTGACACGTGGGACCCTATGGGCTATGGCCCAGGTGTCAGTGGGGAGGACTGACCTGCGGGGCCCATCTGTCAGTCGGCCCACAGACGAGAGCAGCTGACAAGCAGGGCCCGCATGTCAGCGCGCGATTAAAAGAAATGGCTCGACCTCAGCGTGCGGAGCCGGGGGCTCGAACGCGCGCCGAGGGAGCCAGGGGGGAAGAGAAGCGCTGGTGACCAGTCAGGCGGGGAGGCTTTGCCTACCCATATAGGGCAACCAATCCTTTTGAGGTACTTGCCGGAGGGAAGGCCGGGAAAGGTGGCCGGAGGCAGGGGCGCCGGCGGCGAGGGGTGGCCGGGGTGGTTCGGTGGAGTGCCAAAATGCGTCCCTGGAGCGAAGGCGGTTCCGACGGAAGGAGCGGCGAGGTCCGGGGGTGAGCGGAGGTGGCCGGCGGCGGAGCGAGCTCGGGTGCTCCGGTGCGACGATGCTCCGACGACGGGGAGAGGTGGCCGAGGTGTCGGGGAAGTTCGCCCGGTCACGAGGGTGCTCGGAGTGGCGGTGGCGGGCTCCGGGGAGGACCGAGGCGTCGGCAAAAGCTCGCCGGAGTGCGGCGGAGCTCGGTGGGAGGGGAAGCACGGTGCTGGGGCGCTACGGGGCTTGGGAGAGAGAGCGAAGGGCTGAGGGAGGTGGTGCGGAGAGAGGGGAGGCCGATGGGGGTATTTATAGTGGTGGAGGAGGAAACACGGCTCGGCTATTTCTCGCCGGTGCTGGCGGCCGGAAAAAGGGAAGGAAGAGGAAAAGGAAGGAAGGAGGGGGCAGAGAAGGAAGGGGAGCACGGGAGATCGGGGATTCGGTCGCAGCGGCGTCCGGGGTTTCCAAAACCGGGCAGAGCCAGGGAAGGAAAGAGGGGAAAGCGGCTCGGATTTGGTCGGCCGGCGCGAAGAAGGAAAGAGAGGGGAGAAAAGGAAAGAGGCGGCTCCACGGGGACGAAGGGCCTGACAAGCAGGGCCGGGCGTCAGCGGGAGCGGGGCGGCCGACAGGCGGGGCTCGGCTGGCAGTGGGAAGAGGAGAGCAGGGACGGCTAGATGGGCCGGGCGCGGGGACGTGGCTCATCCAGGCCGTCCACGCGTCGGGCGAGGAGGAGGGGAAGGCGGGGCTGGCTGGGCCGGGCCTGCTAGACAGCGAGGGAGAGGGGAGGTGCGGCCTGGATCAGGCCGAGCGGCGACGTGGGCGGATCTGGGCCGTCCATGCGTCGGCCGGGGGAGGGGGTTGGATTTTTAATTTTAGAATTTGATTTTGATTTTCAGCAAAGGCTAGGAAATTATTTAGGCCTCAGAAAAATATGAAAATACCTCCAAAAATTCCAGAAAAATTCACAGAAGCTCCTGGACATATTTTGGGCTAAATAAAATTATTTCCAGCTAATGTTGGTATTTAATTTTCATATTTTAAAATACTTTTTAAATTCTAAAAATAGGTTTTAAACTCCAGAAAATCAAATAAAAGCTAAGTAAAATCCAATTACTTTAAAAAAATAATTAATTTGAATTTAATTTTTTCCAGAAAGCCAAATTTGGGATGTTACAGCTTCCACCCACGGTCTTCTTCAGCACCTCACAAGCTTGCTCCACTCGGAGTTTGCCATGACGGACCTCGGCGACCTGCACTTCTTCCTCGGCATCTCTGTCGCACGCTCCTCCAACGGCCTCTTCCTATCCCAGCGACAGTATGCCGTTGATCTCCTGCAACATGCTGGCATGGCTGAGTGTCACCCTACAGCCACACCAGTGGACACTCATGCCAAGCTATCCGGCCACGACGGAGGTCCCGTGGCCGATCCGTCCGAGTATCGCAGTCTTGCAGGGGCTCTGCAGTACCTGACACTTACACGCCCTGACTTGGCGTACCCCGTCCAGCAAGTATGCCTCTTCATGCATGATCCACGAGAGCCCCACCTCGCGTTGATCAAACGCATACTACGGTACGTCAAGGGTACTCTCGATGCCGGTCTTCACATCGGCCTCTCCACAGCGACATCTATCACCGCCTACTCCGACGCCGACTGGGCCGGCTGCCCCGACTCTCGGCGCTCCACCTCCGGCTACTGCATTTATCTCAGTGACAACCTTGTCTCTTGGTCCTCCAAGCATCAGACAACTGTGTCCCGATCAAGTGCAGAAGCCGAGTATCGTGCTGTTGCCCATGCTGTAGCAGAGTGCTGCTGGCTGCGGCAACTTCTCCAAGAGCTTCACGCCCCAGTTGCTTCAGTGTCCATTGTCTACTGCGACAATGTCAGCGCCATCTACATGTCAACGAATCCTATCCAGCACCGGCGCACGAAGCACATCGAAATTGACATTCACTTCGTCCGCGAGAAGGTTTCCCTTGGTGAAGTTCGTGTTTTGCACGTACCATCCTCTCATCAGTTCGCGGACATCATGACAAAAGGTCTCCCGACGTAGCTGTTTCAGGAGTTTCGATCCAATCTTTGCGTCCGGACTGCCGCTACGACTGCGGGCGGGTATTAGAATATTTAGATATCTTACCTTATTTGCGCCTTCCATGTATATGCTTTCCTTGTATGCCTACACCAGGCCAATATATATACAAGCCACCCCAGCCCTTTAGCTGTGTAGTGTTTTCTCCAATCTTCCTCTAACTCTACTCTTCTACATGGTGTCTCATGAAATTTGTAGCTTTTGTTCTGTAGATTTCAAATATATTAGTTTTGTTGTGGTTTGATTAGTAGATTAAAAGATACGAAAAAGACAAGTAGCGCTGCTGCAGGGAACCGAGTGTGGGAACAGCTGTTTGAGAGCAAGTTGCGGGTTTTGGGCATAGAGGCGTTTACTTCTCAGTTGTGAATGTTGTATTATGGTTTTGTGTTGAGTTGTGCCTTGTGAACAGGTGGCTTCAGTTCTAACCGTGCTTGAGCCCTTCGCCCCTTCGGTAGAGGCAAGTAAACGTAGCGGTTGTTGCTACAGTTTAACTTATTAATTTCATTGCCTTCACCATAATTGCTGAGGTTTGGTAAATAATCTACCTTTAAACAAAGATGTCATGTTGCGCTTTATGCCTTGTTATATATATTGTGGTTCATGTGGTTATAATCCTAAGGAATCAATTGTGGGCATATCATGCATGTCATAGCATGTCATTTGATGTTGCCGCACTCAGCCGCGACCGTACCGATACTGCATTGTACATTGCAATAGTACGATGCACACTCTTACGTTGCCAGGTAAGGGTGCAGTGGATCATTTGCATACATATGCATTTCATGAGGATGAGTCTTATTATGAGATCTTAAGAGGAATCGGCTCGTGAGAGTTATTTGTTGTGTGGGATATTTTTTTCTTGTGGTACAGTGTAGATGAAGAGAATTATATTTATGCATCCCATGAGGATAAATCTTAATCTAAGGTTTTACGAGGTTTTGGCTCATTAGAGTCACTTGTGGAATGTGTTATTATCTGATAGCAGAAACCATTTCGTGGTTTGTGGTAGTGCCTTGTGGTTTGTGGTATTATCTTATGGTGAAAATCATTTGTGGTTTGTGGTATTGCCTCGTGGTATGTGGTATTATCTTATGGTGAAAATCATTTGTGGTTTGTGGTATTGCCTCGTGGTATGTGGTATTATCTTATGGTGAAAAACATTTGTGGTTTGTGGTATTGCCTCGTGGTATGTGGTATTATCTTATGGCGAAAATCATTTGTGGTTTGTGGTATTATCTTATGGTGGAAATCATTCGTGGTTAGTGGTATTGCTTTGTGGTTGTGGTTTTGGATATGAATGAGGTTACAGTGTGGTTGAGAAGAGCTATTTGATTTTGCTCTATCATTGTACCACGTGATGTCTAATGGATGTTTAACCATCCGCAGTTTAATTAATTTGTTAAATAGTTTGCTTGCTGAGATTTTATCTCACCCTTGTTTTCCCTCTTCCAGGTGAACCTTGAGCATGTGTGGGAAGGGTAGAGCAGCACGGCACCATTAATCAAGTCTTCATGAATTTTGTTGTATATGTTAGAGGCTTACATTCTTAATTATTTCATCCATCCAGTCATTGAACACTGTAACATAGTAATGCCTTTCATGGTAGACTTTAGTGAGGTTGAACCATTCGGAATTAGGCTGATAAAGGCTTTTTTTATCTTTCCCATTATTTGTTATGTTGTCATGCTTCCGCGTAGTTTTAGTATTTACTGAGAAGGTGATGTCGGTTTTCTTTTAATCTAGCTAGTGTTATGTGTGGTTTAATAGCATCCCAGGGTAATGTGGACCTGGGGTGTTACAGTTGGTATCAGAGCTGGTATTAGGTCCATGGTAATTGAATTATTAAATTGACACACTGGTGCATAGTAGGATGGGACGGGTCAAGCATTGCATTTATGCTTCCAATACATTGTATTGATCATTTATGTTATGAGATAATCTGTAGGACCGAAATGGCAACAGAGGGGGGGTGAATGGTGCCTTCTAAAAACTCCCCAAGTACTCACACGACAAATCGGGCGAAAGAACTAGCTTCTTCGATCGAACACACGTGGTCGTAAGCCAACTGATGGTCGAACACCACGTGGTCGAACACTTGCCTGAGCCGACAAAAGAAATCAAGCAGTGATAACTGAGAGGATGAACCAAAAACAGAAGGACTCGAGGCGCACAATCATCCGGTAAAGTGAACTTCTCTAATTCGACTCCTGCTCTCGGGAATGAACTGGCCAAGTGGCCTTGAGACAGATTCCCAGTTCTGAGCTAATCAAAGCACACAAAGACGAAAGCAGACTCACGAAGAAGAGAGGAGAGAAAAGGATAGCAAGAAGTCCAAGTTCTCAAAACAGATCGCAAACAAGTCAATCACAACATCTTAAGACGACAGAAAACAAATAGAGGAAGAGAGATGAATGATTGATAATGGAGGTTTCTACAGCCACTCCAACTAGGAGATACATGAGCACACTTGCTCCATCCCGAGAACCCACATACTCACAAATAACAAAGGAAGAACAGAGCAACTCGGGGATCAGGATCTCACTAGTACCCGAGCTCTACCCTCTCTATTTATAGCCACACACTCACACACCAAAGAGGGGGAACCCGCAAACCCTCACCTAACACCGGGTTTTCAACTCACTTTACACCCAACGGCTCCACTGCTTTGCCCGTTAGCGCCAACAACTCCTGTGCATTGGCAGAGACACAGCTTCCCTTTGCAGCTTTCCGCATTTCTCCAAAATGCCACTCCACTGCCTTCCCGGAAGCTTCCTCCTGCCTTGTCGTCCAAGCTTGCAACCACCTCGCAAGACTAGGTCTCCTTCGGCTTCCCCTGGTTGTTCTGGACCTCGACATCCCCCATGTCTAGTCCCGACCACTCCAAGCCTCATCAAGACTTGTCTCCAAGTCCTCTGGCAGCTCCAGCTCCGGTTCCTCATCTCCTCGGCTTGCAACCACCTCACAGACCTCGTCGTCTTCAGCACTTCCTGGCCGCTCTTGACCTCAGCACCGCCCGTGCCTAGTCTCGGCCTTCCATGCCTCGCCACGACTAGTCTCAAGGTCCTGCAAACATTACAGACAAGCAAACCATTACATAGCACCGCACAACACAATGTGTACAGACATCTGCATAAAAGGAACTCAAAACATGCTTCACAAGGTCGTACATTCACTACGATCGGTCAAAAATACTTAAACATTAATTCTCAAGACCTACGATCGTTACCATAGACCATACGACCACCCCAGTGGTCCTTACGACCGCCTTAAAGCTAGCTACGACCATCACAAGTTTCAGTTCCAACTTACCCGACCAAGTTGTACCAACTTATGACTGGTCGAAACCATAGATCAAGACTTTCTTAAGTCCTACGACCACATCTCAAGATGATACGACTATCTCAGAAGTCCATACGACCGGTTCCCAGAGACTACGACCAAAACCAGAGATTCCATCGTGGTCGAACCACTTTCCGACCACGTTCATCGCTTTCCACCGTGGTCGAAACCCTTCTCGATCACGTACGACTTGGTTCACTGTGGTCGAAGCCCTTCCAACAACGTTTGAACACTTCCGACCGCAGTCGCCCACTTGCGACCACGCTCCAAGCTCGTCTGACCGCATCCGACCGAGCTACGACCATGTTCGCCCATAACGTGGTCGAAACCCGCTTTCGTTCTTAGGAAGAGAAATCTGCGACAACGTGGTCGTATGACTGCTTTCGACCACCGACTACGCCTTACGACCGCGTTCTCCGTCAGTGTGGTCGTAACTGCCTTCGACCACGACCAAACGTGGTCGTACTAGGCTTCGACCACGGCCAACGTGGTCGAATAGATTTTCGACCACGGCAAAACCAGTCGTAGACTTCCCTGGTGACCTACGACCAAGGTCAGAGTGGTCGTAAACGCCATGTGGTCGTACAGCCTTCCGACCACGGCCAGAAAGAGTAAAACATTGTTTTCCGGCTTTCGACTGCTGATAGAGTGGTCGTAAACAACCCGGCTGGCTCCCGATTGACGACAATAAGTTCATAACCTGCCCGACAGGCTTCCGACCACAACCAATGTGGTCGTAAGAGCCTACGACCACAGTCAGAAGCTACGACTTTGCACAGAAGGCGATTCCGATCACTTCTAAGGCTATGACTTGGCAGGAAGTGCCCAACCCAAACTCAAACTTTCTAAAACAAGAGTCAATTACTCATCACAAACATGTGGTCACCTCCACATGGACTCTCATAATCTTTTGTGCCTATGATTTGATTATATGATTATTATGTGTGGTGATAGTTGATGTTGAGAGATAGAGATCGTGGTGTGGCCATGGGCATCGCCAAGTTGTATCACTATTTGTGGTATTGAAATGGTGAAGGAGTTTTCCTTGGGCAACTTAGTTTGAAAGGTTAGGAATGAGTTCTTTAGAAAAGTTTCTCTCTTCCTTGAGTTGAATTTGGTCAATTCTTATCCTATGGTGGATGAATTTATCTTGGGTTCGTGGTTCATTGCAGTTGAGGGTTTTCAATTGGTCTCTACCTGTTCTTTGAAGCAATTATTGTTTTTGGACTATTGAGACGCTTTCACTACTTGTGAACATTATTGATTTGCAAGGTTGGTCTCTTCGTGGGAGTTTTGTATTGTTGTGAATCATGACTCATTTGTTCGCTTGGCATTTTTTATTAATGAAAGTTATATATTGTAAATTCATTAACATGTGAAAGCCTGGGATCTATGTATTTCTTTTGGATTATTTCGAGTGTTGAAATTTAATTCCTCACCTTTTTGAAAGAGATTGTTAAAACCCTTTGTGGTGTTTTACTGTGCTTAAGTAGGAGGTGGTAATCATATAAATTAATTCATAAGGTATGAATTATCAAGTTGAGATGTTAGCATGGCGCATAATTAATTTCAACTAGCATCCTTGGAAGCGTAGTTGATTAATTTGATGTCGCCTTGTAATAGTTTCTTGAAGAATTGTAATTAAGAATTTGTCTATACGTGATTGGAACTCATGGAGTTATTGAGGAGTGTGCAAAAACAATTGGTATGATTATTATGATTGTTTAAATTTCTATCCTGTTGGATAAACTGAATTATTTTTGTCTTCGGTAATTGATCTGACCGTTCAGGATGATTAAGTAGGAGGTGTTGGATTATTGCCTTAGTAATATTAACCTTTAATATGTCCTTTATTTATATACTTTATGAGCATGTACAACTGCTGGGTTCATCTATCTTTCACCATGCTAAATTGTTGAAATATGTATAAAGAAATAGATGAAGGTTGATGTATTGACTTGTGAAACCTTGTCTTATAGAGTTTATATTATTGAAGTTTGAAGATATTCCGTTCTAATTGCTATACATAAGGTGGAATATTGAATCTATGCTCATAACGGTTTTTGAGATTGCCATGTTTTAGTACCAGCTTGCTAAAAGAGTTTTGTTTCAATATTGTGGCTTGTGCACTAGGCTTTTCCTAGATCAAGTAGTTGCAATATTATTTAGATAATAGAAACAAGATGAACTGATTTATTGCGTTCCCTTTGGAAAAGTTTATGAAGGGATATGAGGATATGATGATTCTTGTTAAGAGTGTATTATTCTGATGTTAGTATGATTGTCAGTATGTGGTTGTGATGATAATGTTGAATGTTCTATGAATAAAAGAATTTGATAACTTCCATGATACTATTTAAATCAAAAGTTTTGAGATTTGCTTACGCAATCTTTTGGACCTCATGACTTATGTGGCAGCTGAAATTGTTTTGACCAAAGTGACGCATTGAGAGGTTTTATTAGTTCTTAAGGCATTAATGTGTTGTGGTCTTCAAATCTCTTTTGTTGGAATGGTCAAGGTAATACCGTAATCAAAGAAAGTTCTTCTCTTTGTTAAAGGAAAGAGTGTGGTAAAAGTATTTGAGGTTGGAATCAAGTTGTGTAACTTTTAGAGGTGTGCTTGACTTCTTATTTTTCGTCGCATAAGAGTTTCCTGAGTTTAAATGGCTATACTGTATTCTTATTGGTTGAAATAATTTCTTCTTGAGGGGCATGTGCCTTCAACTGTGATCTTATCTTTTGTTTTCCAAGATCATTGCTACTTCCCTTGGTCTGGTGTCTATTGTGAATGGTAACTGTTGTAGGGGTGGCCACCACCTAAGCCCAGCCGGCCTGTTAGGAGGTTGTAAAGCCCAAAATGGGACATGTATAATGACATAACTGCCCTTGAGAGGGACACTTGGGTGTAAGGTCATAACTGTAAAATGCTCCCCACGTGAATATATAAGCCATCCAGGCCATGGGGGAAAGCCCCAAGCATTGCTCACCTAACTCTCCACTACCATACCACTCTGTCTCTCTGTTTGGTCTGTAACCACAATAGTTGGCACCGTCCGTGGGGACGACAAGAGCAAGCTCCAAGATCTGAAGAAGGATGGCACCAAGGAAGGCTGCATCATCGGTGGCAGAGAAGAAGAAAAGGAGCGCGACGGAGACGTGCGTCAACACCCGAGCCTCGGCGTCAGCGGTCGCGGGTGCGGACGTCAACACCAGCGCTGCAGCTGCTAACGTTGACGCTCACGGCACGAAGATCGACCCCACCGCTGACGCGACGGTCGGCGCCGGCAGCACCGATCGGGTTATCGGGAGCGGTGACGCCGATGCCCGTGTGACACCCAGAGCGGGAGCGGCAGGCGGCTCCGGCTGCAATGTTGGCCTCGTCATCAACTCCGAAATCCACCGCACCGGCGTGCCTAGCAGCTCTGGTGTGCAGGCCGTGGTAGCTGCCAACCCGACTGCGCAACCTAGAGCGCCGACTACGACAACTGCGGTAGCGCTGGAGAGCGCTCTACTAACGGCCATCGGCACGCTCAAGCGGGAACTGGCGGACCTCCGCGGAGCCGTGCGAGATATACAAGAGGCTCAGAGCCAGCAAGTGGGAGGATAGCCGCGACGCCCCTACCTCCAGTCGCGTCCCGCTGCGGCGCGTAGATCCGGAGTCCCCCCTCTCCGAGGGCCTGCAGCAGTCGGCATGGCCGGAGGACTTTTAGTTCCCCAACACCATCGAATCGTATAAAGGCGACACAGACCCTCAAAAGTTCATGCGCGTGTACGAGACCGCCATCGAGGCTACGAGCAGGGACGACACCACCAAGGCGAAGGGGCTCCCCCTCGCGCTGCAGGGAGTGGCGCTTTCTTAGTTTTTCACCATAGAGCCAAACTCCATCTACGCGTGGGAGCATATCCACCACCACCTCTACAACAACTTCTAGGGGAACTATGTCGAGCGCGTCAACGCGGATCAGCTCTTCGCCGTCAAGCAAAAACCCTTGGAGAAGCTCTGGGAGTACTTCAAGCGCTTCGCTAAGGTCCACCGCCAGGTCAAGGATGTCAATGAGACAACCATTATCAACGCAACAATACAAGGCCTCCGCCTGGGGCCACTGGCTGAGTACAACGCGTGCAAACTGATCAAGACGGTCGCGAAGCTCTTTGATAAAATGGAAAAGTGTGCGGGAGCGGAGGAGGACGTGCGACAGTGAAAAGGCGATGACTCCGACAATAATCAAGCGTAAGCAAGAGTCTTCGAAGGACGCCCCCAAGCACAAGGACGCCAATACTTAAACATTAATTCTCAAGACCTACGATCGTTACCATAGACCATACGACCACCCAGTGGTCCTTACGACCGCCTTAAAGCTAGCTACGACCATCATAAGTTTCAGTTCCAACTTACCCGACCAAGTTGTACCAACTTATGACTGGTCGAAACCATAGATCAAGACTTTCTTAAGTCCTACGACCACATCTCAAGATGATACGACTATCTCAGAAGTCCATACGACCGGTTCCCAGAGACTACGACCAAAACCAGAGATTCCATCGTGGTCGAACCACTTTCCGACCACGTTCATCGCTTTCCACCGTGGTCGAAACCCTTCTCGATCACGTACGACTTGGTTCACTGTGGTCGAAGCCCTTCCAACAACGTTTGAACACTTCCGACCGCAGTCGCCCACTTGCGACCACGCTCCAAGCTCGTCTGACCGCATCCGACCGAGCTACGACCATGTTCGCCCATAACGTGGTCGAAACCCGCTTTCGTTCTTAGGAAGAGAAATCTGCGACAACGTGGTCGTATGACTGCTTTCGACCACCGACTACGCCTTACGACCGCGTTCTCCGTCAGTGTGGTCGTAACTGCCTTCGACCACGACCAAACGTGGTCGTACTAGGCTTCGACCACGGCCAACGTGGTCGAATAGATTTTCGACCACGGCAAAACCAGTCGTAGACTTCCCTGGTGACCTACGACCAAGGTCAGAGTGGTCGTAAACGCCATGTGGTCGTACAGCCTTCCGACCACGGCCAGAAAGAGTAAAACATTGTTTTCCGGCTTTCGACTGCTGATAGAGTGGTCGTAAACAACCCGGCTGGCTCCCGATTGACGACAATAAGTTCATAACCTGCCCGACAGGCTTCCGACCACAACCAATGTGGTCGTAAGAGCCTACGACCACAGTCAGAAGCTACGACTTTGCACAGAAGGCGATTCCGATCACTTCTAAGGCTATGACTTGGCAGGAAGTGCCCAACCCAAACTCAAACTTTCTAAAACAAGAGTCAATTACTCATCACAAACATGTGGTCACCTCCACATGGACTCTCAATCTCCCCCTTGATGAGTATATTGACAAACCCAGAAAAAACATGAAGATGAGTTTGAGTTTTAAGAAACCAACATGGTCCAAAGAAAGAGAATGGAGCTAATGACCATGTCGACAGAAGGAACACTAGAGCAACAACTGAAAGAGCAAATTGTTCTCCAAAGCTCTAAAAAGATCCCGACTAGCTTTTTCTACCACTATTCTCCCCCTTTTGGCAATAAACACATCAAGGAGAGAATATGACATGTCAGAGAATGAATATGGCTGAAGCTTGCTTATTTAACCATTTAGAGCCATGAGAATTATCCATATTGACCATAATGGAATACACCAAGCCATAACTCAATAAAACACTATCTAGATCATGACAGCATATGTATAAGCCAGCTAGAGCACATAGATGACAATCTGAAATGTAATGCATTTTGTGAGCAAGTCACGTCATCAATGAGTAAAGTCTAGCTAGAGACATCCAAGGATGATGCATGCCATGTCAATAAGCTAAGCGGAACAAAGAAGCTAACATTGAGTCCAAATAGAGTGCTATAAGCTCAAGATTGAAACATTGGTTAAAGTACGTGGTTCTGATTGTAGATTAAGCAAATTGAGCACATTAAACATTGTCTTTTGAAAGCATATGGTTGTTTTCAACCCAATTTTTTGTTTATGTGCTAGATCTCAAGCCTTATGCGACTACTCCAAGCAATAAGCTTAAGAAGATAGTCTGGGTCATCCAAAACTCCCCCTGAGTTCATGCCAAGTGCAATGGCAAGCCGTCTCATAGGAAAGAATTGGTGAGATCAGTTTTTTCGCACAAAAGAGATCCCCTTTTTTTTTGCTTTTCAACACATTGTACTAACTCATGTATCATCAGGAGACTAAAACATCTCAAACTAAGGCTCCATATAGATTCAACGCTCTACTCAGCCTATGTGACATGGCATGAATCATAAAAGGATAGCTCAAGAAAGACTAAACTCAAATGCGAGCATGATAAGTTTAATTTAAATTGATCAATTTTACTTAACTTATCATGGCAAACGCTAGTCTACACATATGAAGTCATGATAAATTTAGCAAGCTAAGCACAAGTCATGGCAAGGTGTAAAGCACTGAAGCATGTCATAATAGGATAATAATCAAGGCTCAATGCAGATTGATTATAATACTAGAATGCTGAGAATGCGCGAAAGACCAGTTCCCCCTCAACATTAGATGCAACTTTTAGTTCAAGTTGAGTTAAGTCAAAATTAAGCTCCAGAAGCTCCCAAATGAACTCCCCTTGAACCAAAGCATTAAGTCGAGAAGCTGGCAAATAAAACCAAAACAGGCAGTCCTTAAAGCATAGATAAGATATAGAGACAACTGAGGTTCAGACTAACTCTCATCTACCCCATATGACTCCAGGACAATCAGCTGACAGTAAATCACACACTAGAGAGCAAACACGTACCCTGTCTACCCGAGGGTGGCCCAACCCTCGCTAGAACCTACAAGAAGTGAGTGAGCTCGACCTAGTGAGATAAGAAGCAGCTAATCCTGGAAGCACAAGATAAGAGTTAGAAGTCTAAGCATCTCAGCAAGAGAAGCACTCTAACCTATGCTGGAAGGACTAAACCCAAATGCACCCCGAGTGCAAAGCAACAGAAATGAGACAGAAGCATAATCAATATAGTAAAGCAGTAAAGTCCAAGCTCCCCCTCACTACAATCCGTAAGGACACACCACCCCAAGCTCTCCCCGCAGAGCTGAAAACCTCGAACTATCCAAAGGCTTGGTGAAGATGTCAGCCAACTGGTGGTCACTCTCCACAAACTGGAGTACTATGTCACCTTTCTCTACATGGTCTCTAAGGAAGTGAAAGCGAATATCAATATGCTTGGTCCGAGAGTGTTGCACTGGGTTCTTAGCAATGTTGATAGCAGACGTGTTATCACAAAAGAGTGGAACACTGTCTAAAGCTAACCCAAAATCCCGCAGGGTCGAAACCATCCAAAGTACCTGGCTACAGCAACTGGCTGCAGCAACGTACTCGGCCTCTGCAGTGGACTGTGCAACACCGGATTGCTTCCGCGAAGACCAGGAAACGAGAGAAGTGCCAATGAATTGGCAGGTGCCGGAAGTGCTCTTCCTATCTATCCTACAGCCAGCGAAGTCTGCATCCGAAAAGGCTCTCAGGGAAAGACAGGATGAGGAAGAGTACCAGATACCATAGTCAATGGTAGCTCGAAGGTACCGAAAGATGCGCTTCACCGCCTGACGGTGAGATACGCGAGGAGAAGCCTAAAAACGAGCACACAGACACACTGAGAAGTGTATGTCTGGTCTCGAGGCAGTGAGGTAAAGAAGGGAGCCGATCATACTTCTGAACTCTTTCTGATCAACTGGCTCGCCATCCTCATCTGGATCAAGATAGGCTGTCGAAGCCATGGGAGTTGATACCGGCTTACCATCACTCATATCGAAGCGCTTCAGGAGGTCACGAGTGTACTTTCCTTGATGAAGAAATGTACCCTCCCGAGTCTGCTTAATTTGGAAGCCAAGGAAGAAGGTCAACTCACCCATCATACTCATTTCAAACTCGGTGCTCATGACATCCGAGAACTGGGAAACCAGAGTATGGGAAGAGCCGCCAAAGATAATGTCATCGACATAGATCTGGACGATCAGAAGGTCAGCGCCAAGCCGGCGGATGAACAAGGTCTTATCAACTTTACCCATTTCAAACCCATGACTCAACAAGTAGGACTTAAGCCTCTCATACCAAGCCCTGGGGGCCTGCTTAAGTCCATACAACGCTTTGGAAAGCTTAAAGACATGGTTTGGGTATTTGGGGTTTTCGAAACCAGGAGGCTGTCGGACGTAGACCTCTTCCTCAATAAGGCCATTGAGAAAGGCACTCTTGACGTCCATCTGGTAAAGCTTGAAACCCTTAGAAGCTGCAAAGGCAAGCGGGATTCTAATGGCTTCAAGTCTAGCTACAGGGGCAAAGGTCTCCTCGAAATCTAGACCTTCAACCTGGGAGAACCCCTGAGCAACCAGTCTAGCCTTGTTTCGAATAACCACTCCATCCTCGCTCTGCTTGTTCTTGAACACCCACTTAGTCCCAATAATATTGTGACCTCGCGGGGGCTCGACAAGCGACCAGACCTTGTTCCTCTCGAAATTTTCTAGCTCCTCATGCATGGCATTGACCCAAGACTCATCAGATAAAGCATGAGAGACATCTTTGGGCTCAAAGGAGGCAATGAAAGCAGAATGGAGACAGAATTGAGATAAGCCAGATTTTGAGCGGGTAACACGCTCGAAAAGGTCTCCAATGATCTGCTCTGAAGGATGAGCTTTCTGGATATGTCTAGGAGGTCCAGGATGAGATGAAGAAGTGGCCTCTACCTCGTGAGCTGACGAGGTAGGAACAGAGCCACCAGCTCCAGAAGAATCAGAAGGCATGGGCTGATCACCTCGAGGTGCGGTGGAAGACGGCACCTCAAGGGGTGGATGAGGGACCGGATCAAGTAGACAACCGTCGTCTCCATCATCCTCATCATCCACAAAGATGGTCTCGGACTACTCTAAAGAACCTGAGATATCGGGCCTAGTCCCCGGACTGGCCTCGTCAAAGGTCACCTCACAGGTCTCTACCATTTTACTAGACTCGCAGTTCCAGACCCTATAAGCCCGCGAAGAAGGCGAGTAACCTAGAAAGATCCCATCACAAGAACGTGACTCGAACTTATCTAGGTTCCCGGACTTCAGAATAAAGCACTTGCAACCAAACACACGAAAATGAGAGACGCTGGGCTTTCGCCCGTATCTCAACTCATAAGAAGTGCGGTGCAAGTGTGCCCGAAGAAAAACTCGATTTGATACATGGCACGCGGTGGCTAAAGCCTCAGCCCAAAACTTCCGCGGTGTAGAGTACTCATCAAGCATCGTCCTAGCCATCTCGACCAAGGTACGGTTCTTTCTCTCCACAACGCCATTTTGCTGTGGGACGTGCGGAGAGGAGAACTGATGCTCTACACCTGTCTCACCACAGAAACTCTCGAAGTAGAAATTCTTGAACTCCGTGCCATTGTCACTGCGGATCGCTCGTAAGGCACCCGGGAGCTCAACAGAAAGCCTACTGAAAAGACCTCGGAAATGTGAAAATGTCTCATCCTTCGAGGCTAAGAAAAACACCCAAGAATACCTCGAGAAGTCATCGACCACAACAAGAACATACCACTTCCCTCCTGCTGACTGCACTCGAGCTGGTCCAACTGTGTCCATGTGGAGCAGCTGTCCTGGTGCATCGGTCATAGTAACTGTGACCGGAGGGTGAGGGGCGGCAACCATCTTGCCGTGCCGGCATGGAGAGCAAACAAGGTCTTTGACCATCTTGAGTTTTGGCAGACCACGAATGAGATCGTGACCGCTAACTCGGGTCAAATGGTCAAATCCTATATGACCAAGTCTCCTATGCCAGAAAGTCAAGTCGCGGGACTCAGAAGCAACTAAACACCGGAGAGGATCACCAGAAGACTCAGAAAAATCAGCACGAAAGATCCTCCCAAAACGAGAAATCCCGCAAACAAGACTACCCGAAGAATCAAGAATTTTGCAATTGTTTTTCTTGAAGCTTACCTCGAAACCGTCATCGGTAAGCTGAGAAACGGAAAGCAAATTGTACTGCAACTTACTAACCAAGGCAACATCCTTAAGAATAAAAGATGCATTAATGCGCACAGTACCTTTTGCGATGACGCGCCCAGATGAAGCATCTCCGAAGGTGATCGTTTCATCACCTGGAGCACGGGCAAGGGAAGAAAACCAACGGGAGTCTCCGGTCATATGACGAGAACAACCGGAGTCTACAAGCCAAACCTTTCCCTTCCCTGCCCGGCGAACCTGAGTCAAACAGAGAGTAAAGTCTCAGTACTGGGATAAATCAAGAGTGATTTTGGCACCCAATACTGAACAACACGTCGAGCAGATGAAGTAGTCAAGCACGACTGACCTCTATCTACCCTACGCTCTCCATGACTCAAAGAAGCAGAAGGTCTGTGAGCAGACCTGAAGCTGTTGCGGGGTCCGACTGCTACGGGAGAGCGAGTCGGAACACCGGCAACACACTGATCACGCCGCGGGTAGCTATCTCGACGGGGAAACCGAGATCTACCCTCAGGACGGCGGAAGACACGACCCGGAGCAGCACAAGGACGAAAACCAGAAGACTCAGAAAAACCAAGTCCTCGATGCTGCCCAAACCTGTCAGAAGCAAACCTGGACCTCGTGCTAGTCTTAGGTGTACTCAGGATCTGGGGCTGACCCTGAATACGCCTAAATGCCTCTGCACGGTCTCTACGCGCAATCCTAGCGCGCCTGAAGCATCGATCGACCGTGTGTCCATCCTTCTGACAGAAGGTGCAGTGGTACTTCACCTTCTGAGAGGTAGAAGTAGCACGGGGAGGCTTCGCCTTCTGAGAGGCCGAAGCTGCAGGTGGACTCACCTTGCTGTCAGAGATCCCTTGGACAAAGCCCGCTGATTTGAATTTAACCTCATCAGATCTGGGCTCGACCTCGATCACACCTCCTACTATGGGTCGGAGAATAGCAAGTGGATGCTTCCTCATATCCTCATAAAAATCATATCCTAGACCTTGATTGAACTTGCAAATCTTGGATTGGTCTAGAATAAGATTAAGCTTCTTCTTGCCTCCTACAAATCTCTCGAGAGTGTTCATAAGGTACTGACACTCCCGAAAGAGAGAGGTGCAAGAAGAGCAAGGGGAAGAGGGAACAGCAGGAGGTAAGGGAGCAGATGAAGAACCAATAGCAGAGGGAAGAATGGCTTGTGCACGCACAGCCGACTCTGAATGGACAGTCCTACTGCTAGTCAGTTGGTTCACGTTCCTAGGCGTCTCCACCTTACCCTGGGGCTTCTCCCCCTCCTCAGCACAAACAGTACAAGCAGTTGGTGCCTTCACTAGTTGATCCTTAGTTAGCTTCACACATTTGTCATTCAAGGCAACGAGTTCAAGTTTTAGTTTATCACATCTAATGCAAGGTGAGCTAACAGGATCCTTAGTCGCGAATTGAGCCATTTTCTTATTAGTGTCAATCATTTCTTGAAACTGTTTTGAGACAGATTCAAGTTCAGCAGTTAATCTAGGACAATTCAAACATGAATCAATAGGCTCAAGTAAAGAAGCACGCAACTCAGCAATCTTGTGATCTGCCCGTTTTAGGTTCATCTTTAAATTATTGCAATTTTCACAAGACTCGGGCAGATCAAGGAGCATGGCATAAGGTCCTCTAGCAGCAATGTCCTTAACCTCACATGAGGTGGGAGAAGTAATCTCATCAGTAGTAAGTAGGGTAACAGCCATCCTACTCAACTCTAACTCAGCAAGCAGACTAACATTCTCCACCTTAATAGAATCAAGCTCTGAGGACACACTATCATGCGAGGTCCTTAGTTTCTCCAAATCACCCAGCAAAGCACAGCATGTATCACAATCGTCACGGGAGGGAGCAGATGTAAGTGAAGTAAGCTCCCGTGACAGTCTATCTACTTCCTTCTCTAACTCGGTACACCTAGCCCTAGCTCTAGCATGAAAACCACCTAGCTTAAGAAATGCTTGATTGAGCTGGTCGTAGGTGAGGCCTACCTCGTCCGAGTCGGAGTACAACTCGCTGTCGCTGAGTTCGCCCTCGAGGGCCATGAAACACATGCCGGAGAAGTCGTCGCCGCCATCCTTGGGCACTTGGTCACCCGCCCCGTCGTTGTCGCTCCATCCCTCCACCTCGCTGAGGTCGAGGTCGTCGAACGCCGTGAGGACGCGGTGGAAGAGCTTCTTGGCCTTCCCGAAGTCGCGGAACTTCTTCTTGCCTTGTGGATGTACTGGAGGCTTCTTGTTGCGGTTCTTGTCGGTGTAGTCGTTCTTGCCCGAACCGCCGTAGTCGTTCTTGCCCTTCTTCAGCTTGGGGCAGTTTGCCCGAATGTGGTTGGGGCCACCACACTCGAAGCAAATCACGGGTCCTCCTCTCTTTCTGTCTCTCCTACCCTTGTAGGCATGGGAAAACCTTCGGGCTAGGAGGGCCAGCTGATCATCCGCAAGCTGCTCTAACTGATCATCAGTTATGTCACAGAGAGCAGCAAGGGAGAAACCGCAAGAAGAATCCGAAGAGGGCCCGGAAGAAGAAACGGGATCGGTGACCAAAGCCATCGACTGTGACTTCGACCGTCGAGAGACAACGTCAATCTCGTGAGTCTTGAGGCGCGAGTACAGCGCGTCAAGAGTCAGGGTCGAGAGGTCTGTCGTGTCTTTGATGGTGGTCACTTTCATTTCCCAGACACGAAGATCGAGTGCCGCGAGCATTTGGCGAGCGTTATCCGAGTCGGGGTATGTAAGACCGACCGCTCGGAGGTTGCTCAAGATTTTGTGAAATCGCGAAAAGCACTCATCCAGGGACTCTCCAGCAAGCATCTCGAATTTGTTGTATTCGCGCTTGAACTGGTCCTGTCGGACCGTCTTAATCTGGGTGGTGCCCTCATGGTATGCATCGAGGGTCACCCAGATGTCGTAAGCGGACGACAGGTGAGAGATGCGATCGAACTCGCTTCTACTCAAGCCCTGGATAATGATGTTCCTTGCCTTCGCATTTGCCTCAACATCGGGCATGTTTGCCACATTGATGTTCTCATCGGCAGGAACAACGAATCTGACCTTCACCTTCCGCCAAATGGCATACCCCTAAGCCTGGATGTATGTTTCCATTCGGCTCTTCCAGAAGGGATAATCCAGGCCATCAAAGACGGGAGGTTTGGTCGAGTACTTGTCCGTCGCCATGGCTCTTGAGACCGGTTAAGATCTATGAATTAGAGCTAACCGGCTCTGATACCAATTGTAGGACCGAAATGGCAACAGAGGGGGGGTGAATGGTGCCTTCTAAAAACTCCCCAAGTACTCACACGACAAATCGGGCGAAAGAACTAGCTTCTTCGATCGAACACACGTGGTCGTAAGCCAACTAATGGTCGAACACCATGTGGTCGAACACTTGCCTGAGCCGACAAAAGAAATCAAGCAGTGATAACTGAGAGGATGAACCAAGAACAGAAGGACTCGAGGCGCACAATCATCCGGTAAAGTGAACTTCTCTAATTCGACTCCTGCTCTCGGGAATGAACTGGCCAAGTGGCCTTGAGACAGATTCCCAGTTCTGAGCTAATCAAAGCACACAAAGACGAAAGCAGACTCACGAAGAAGAGAGGAGAGAAAAGGATAGCAAGAAGTCCAAGTTCTCAAAACAGATCGCAAACAAGTCAATCACAACATCTTAAGACGACAGAAAACAAATAGAGGAAGAGAGATGAATGATTGATAATGGAGGTTTCTACAGCCACTCCAACTAGGAGATACATGAGCACACTTGCTCCATCCCGAGAACCCACATACTCACAAATAACAAAGGAAGAACAGAGCAACTCGGGGATCAGGATCTCACTAGTACCCGAGCTCTACCCTCTCTATTTATAGCCACACACTCACACACCAAAGAGGGGGAACCCGCAAACCCTCACCTAACACCGGGTTTTCAACTCACTTTACCCACTAGCGAGAACGAGCTCCAGTGCTTTACCCGTTACACCCAACGGCTCCACTGCTTTGCCCGTTAGCGCCAACAACTCCTGTGCATTGGCAGAGACACAGCTTCCCTTTGCAGCTTTCCGCATTTCTCCAAAATGCCACTCCACTGCCTTCCCGGAAGCTTCCTCCTGCCTTGTCGTCCAAGCTTGCAACCACCTCGCAAGACTAGGTCTCCTTCGGCTTCCCCTGGTCGTTCTGGACCTCGACATCCCCCATGTCTAGTCCCGACCACTCCAAGCCTCATCAAGACTTGTCTCCAAGGTCCTCTGGCAGCTCCAGCTCCGGTTCCTCATCTCCTCGGCTTGCAACCACCTCACAGACCTCGTCGTCTTCAGCACTTCCTGGCCGCTCTTGACCTCAGCACCGCCCGTGCCTAGTCTCGGCCTTCCATGCCTCGCCACGACTAGTCTCAAGGTCCTGCAAACATTACAGACAAGCAAACCATTACATAGCACCGCACAACACAATGTGTACAGACATCTGCATAAAAGGAACTCAAAACATGCTTCACAAGGTCGTACATTCACTACGATCGGTCAAAAATACTTAAACATTAATTCTCAAGACCTACGATCGTTACCATAGACCATACGACCACCCCAGTGGTCCTTACGACCGCCTTAAAGCTAGCTACGACCATCACAAGTTTCAGTTCCAACTTACCCGACCAAGTTGTACCAACTTATGACTGGTCGAAACCATAGATCAAGACTTTCTTAAGTCCTACGACCACATCTCAAGATGATATGACTATCTCAGAAGTCCATACGACCGGTTCCCAGAGACTACGACCAAAACCAGAGATTCCATCGTGGTCGAACCACTTTCCGACCACGTTCATCGCTTTCCACCGTGGTCGAAACCCTTCTCGATCACGTACGACTTGGTTCACTGTGGTCGAAGCCCTTCCAACAACGTTTGAACACTTCCGACCGCAGTCGCCCACTTGCGACCACGCTCCAAGCTCGTCTGACCGCATCCGACCGAGCTACGACCATGTTCACCCATAACGTGGTCGAAACCCGCTTTCGTTCTTAGGAAGAGAAATCTGCGACAACGTGGTCGTATGACTGCTTTCGACCACCGACTACGCCTTACGACCGCGTTCTCCGTCAGTGTGGTCGTAACTGCCTTCGACCACGACCAAATGTGGTCGTACTAGGCTTCGACCACGGCCAACGTGGTCGAATAGATTTTCGACCACGGCAAAACCAGTCGTAGACTTCCCTGGTGACCTACGACCAAGGTCAGAGTGGTCGTAAACGCCATGTGGTCGTACAGCCTTCCGACCACGGCCAGAAAGAGTAAAACATTGTTTTCCGGCTTTCGACTGCTGATAGAGTGGTCGTAAACAACCCGGCTGGCTCCCGATTGACGACAATAAGTTCATAACCTGCCCGACAGGCTTCCGACCACAACCAATGTGGTCGTAAGAGCCTACGACCACAGTCAGAAGCTACGACTTTGCACAGAAGGCGATTCCGATCACTTCTAAGGCTATGACTTGGCAGGAAGTGCCCAACCCAAACTCAAACTTTCTAAAACAAGAGTCAATTACTCATCACAAACATGTGGTCACCTCCACATGGACTCTCATAATCTTTTGTGCCTATGATTTGATTATATGATTATTATGTGTGGTGATAGTTGATGTTGAGAGATAGAGATCGTGGTGTGGCCATGGGCATCGCCAAGTTGTATCACTATTTGTGGTATTGAAATGGTGAAGGAGTTTTCCTTGGGCAACTTAGTTTGAAAGGTTAGGAATGAGTTCTTTAGAAAAGTTTCTCTCTTCCTTGAGTTGAATTTGGTCAATTCTTATCCTATGGTGGATGAATTTATCTTGGGTTCGTGGTTCATTGCAGTTGAGGGTTTTCAATTGGTCTCTACCTGTTCTTTGAAGCAATTATTGTTTTTGGACTATTGAGACGCTTTCACTACTTGTGAACATTATTGATTTGCAAGGTTGGTCTCTTCGTGGGAGTTTTGTATTGTTGTGAATTATGACTCATTTGTTCGCTTGGCATTTTTTATTAATGAAAGTTATATATTGTAAATTCATTAACATGTGAAAGCCTGGGATCTATGTATTTCTTTTGGATTATTTCGAGTGTTGAAATTTAATTCCTCACCTTTTTGAAAGAGATTGTTAAAACCCTTTGTGGTGTTTTACTGTGCTTAAGTAGGAGGTGGTAATCATATAAATTAATTCATAAGGTATGAATTATCAAGTTGAGATGTTAGCATGGCGCATAATTAATTTCAACTAGCATCCTTGGAAGCGTAGTTGATTAATTTGATGTCGCCTTGTAATAGTTTCTTGAAGAATTGTAATTAAGAATTTGTCTATACGTGATTGGAGCTCATGGAGTTATTGAGGAGTGTGCAAAAACAATTGGTATGATTATTATGATTGTTTAAATTTCTATCCTGTTGGATAAACTGAATTATTTTTGTCTTCGGTAATTGATCTGACCGTTCAGGATGATTAAGTAGGAGGTGTTGGATTATTGCCTTAGTAATATTAACCTTTAATATGTCCTTTATTTAGATACTTTATGAGCATGTACAACTGCTGGGTTCATCTATCTTTCACCATGCTAAATTGTTGAAATATGTATAAAGAAATAGATGAAGGTTGATGTATTGACTTGTGAAACCTTGTCTTATAGAGTTTATATTATTGAAGTTTGAAGATATTCCGTTCTAATTGCTATACATAAGGTGGAATATTGAATCTATGCTCATAACGGTTTTTGAGATTGCCATGTTTTAGTACCAGCTTGCTAAAAGAGTTTTGTTTCAATATTGTGGCTTGTGCACTAGGCTTTTCCTAGATCAAGTAGTTGCAATATTATTTAGATAATAGAAACAAGATGAACTGATTTATTGCGTTCCCTTTGGAAAAGTTTATGAAGGGATATGAGGATATGATGATTCTTGTTAAGAGTGTATTATTCTGATGTTAGTATGATTGTCAGTATGTGGTTGTGATGATAATGTTGAATGTTCTATGAATAAAAGAATTTGATAACTTCCATGATACTATTTAAATCAAAAGTTTTGAGATTTGCTTACGCAATCTTTTGGACCTCATGACTTATGTGGCAGCTGAAATTGTTTTGACCAAAGTGACGCATTGAGAGGTTTTATTAGTTCTTAAGGCATTAATGTGTTGTGGTCTTCAAATCTCTTTTGTTGGAATGGTCAAGGTAATACCGTAATCAAAGAAAGTTCTTCTCTTTGTTAAAGGAAAGAGTGTGGTAAAAGTATTTGAGGTTGGAATCAAGTTGTGTAACTTTTAGAGGTGTGCTTGACTTCTTATTTTTCGTCGCATAAGAGTTTCCTGAGTTTAAATGGCTATACTGTATTCTTATTGGTTGAAATAATTTCTTCTTGAGGGGCATGTGCCTTCAACTGTGATCTTATCTTTTGTTTTCCAAGATCATTGCTACTTCCCTTGGTCTGGTGTCTATTGTGAATGGTAACTGTTGTAGGGGTGGCCACCACCTAAGCCCAGCCGGCCTGTTAGGAGGTTGTAAAGCCCAAAATGGGACATGTATAATGACATAACTGCCCTTGAGAGGGACACTTGGGTGTAAGGTCATAACTGTAAAATGCTCCCCACGTGAATATATAAGCCATCCAGGCCATGGGGGAAAGCCCCAAGCATTGCTCACCTAACTCTCCACTACCATACCACTCTGTCTCTCTGTTTGGTCTGTAACCACAACAGTTGGCACCGTCCGTGGGGACGACAAGAGCAAGCTCCAAGATCTGAAGAAGGATGGCACCAAGGAAGGCTGCATCATCGGTGGCAGAGAAGAAGAAAAGGAGCGCGACGGAGACGTGCGTCAACACCCGAGCCTCGGCGTCAGCGGTCGCGGGTGCGGACGTCAACACCAGCGCTGCAGCTGCTAACGTTGACGCTCACGGCACGAAGATCGACCCCACCGCTGACGCGACGGTCGGCACCGGCAGCACCGATCGGGTTATCGGGAGCGGTGACGCCGATGCCCGTGTGACACCCAGAGCGGGAGCGGCAGGCAGCTCCGGCTGCAATGTTGGCCTCGTCATCAACTCCGAAATCCACCGCACCGGCGTGCCTAGCAGCTCTGGTGTGCAGGCCGTGGTAGCTGCCAACCCGACTGCGCAACCTAGAGCGCCGACTACGACAACTGCGGTAGCGCTGGAGAGCGCTCTACTAACGGCCATCGGCACGCTCAAGCGGGAACTGGCGGACCTCCACGGAGCCGTGCGAGATATACAAGAGGCTCAGAGCCAGCAAGTGGGAGGATAGCCGCGACGCCCCTACCTCCAGTCGCGTCCCGCTGCGGCGTGTAGATCCGGAGTCCCCCCTCTCCGAGGGCCTGCAGTAGTCGGCATGGCCGGAGGACTTTTAGTTCCCCAACACCATCGAATCGTATAAAGGCGACACAGACCCTCAGGAGTTCATGCGCGTGTACGAGACCGCCATCGAGGCTACGAGCAGGGACGACACCACCAAGGCGAAGGGGCTCCCCCTCGCGCTGCAGGGAGTGGCGCTTTCTTAGTTTTTCACCATAGAGCCAAACTCCATCTACGCGTGGGAGCATATCCACGACCACCTCTACAACAACTTCTAGGGGAACTATGTCGAGCGCGTCAACGCGGATCAGCTCTTCGCTGTCAAGCAAAAACCCTTGGAGAAGCTCTGGGAGTACTTCAAGCGCTTCGCTAAGGTCCACCGCCAGGTCAAGGATGTCAATGAGACAACCATTATCAACGCAACAATACAAGGCCTCCGCCTGGGGCCACTGGCTGAGTACAACGCGTGCAAACTGATCAAGACGGTCGCGAAGCTCTTTGATAAAATGGAAAAGTGTGCGGGAGCGGAGGAGGACGTGCGACAGTGAAAAGGCGATGACTCCGACAATAATCAAGCGTAAGCAAGAGTCTTCGAAGGACGCCCCCAAGCACAAGGACGCCAAGCCTAAGGACTCATCGGGTGACAAGCCCAAGCGCGGTCAACGCAAGTCCCAGAGGGCTCGCTACGTCTTCGACATCGAAGGCGGTTCTGAAGACGGTGCCCACATCGGTCGCGGACGAGGTCGCCAAGGCCGGGGGTGAGGGCGCGGCCGGGGTCGTGACAATAGACCCTGTGCAGAACAAGAGGACTAGCTCTACGGCCTGTGGTGTGAGGTGCATGGCCGGGGCAGCCACAACACGCGGGCATGCACCACCATTGCGACGCTCCGTCAAAGCGTCGCCAGGGATAGAGTCCTGGAAGCGGGGCCGCCCATCGTGGCCCACGTACAGCAGCCCCATGAAGGCCCCATGCGGATTCAAGCCCATGGGTTGTAGCCCCAGAGGGCCCCCTGTGGATTCAGGCTCATGTGCAGTAACCCCAGGAAGGTCCCCTACGAATCCAAGCACCAGAGGAAGGCTAGCGCGGGGTTATAAACGTCATCTCTGGGGGCTCGTCACTGGACTTCTTCTCAGGACGGCAGCAGAAGGCCTACGCGCGGAGGCTACACCATGTGGCAGTGTACCCGGCACAGGCACCGCCGGAGCGGGCGTAGCATGAAATTACCTTTACGCCCGCTGACGCTGAAGGCATGGAGTTCCTTCACCAGGATCCCCTGGTTATCCAAGTCACCATTGCAGGGTGCGATGTAAAACGCATCCTAGTCGATGGAGGTAGCTCTGCGAACATCTTGTTCACGGCGGCCTTCGACCAGATGGGGGTCCCCCGAAGTCGCTTGGGTCCCTCGGGAATCCCACTTCAGGGCTTCGGGGGTCAACCGCTGAAGGCGCTAGGCCAGATATGCCTCCAAGTCTCCTTTGGCCAGGGCAGCAACACGAGGAGCGAAGACGCCACCTTTGACGTCGTCGACATCCCGTACCCATACAATGCCATACTGGGGCGCCCCACCCTCAACTCCTTCAGGGCAGTACCACACCATGGCTTCCTATGCATGAAGCTCCCGGGCCCGCAAGGTATCATCACCACCTTCGATGATCAGAACCTCGCCTGGTGCATAGAGCTTGGTACTCGGAGCCCAGGATCGGCACCCAAGCCCCAACCTGAGAGCTAAGTCCATAGGGTGCCCTTGCACGAACGTGGGCTGTGTGTGCCCGCTGGCGAAGGCCAAGCCGGGGAAGTAGAGGCTTCAGCGCAGGTTGATCGGGCGACAGCAAGCGGCCAAGCCAATCGTAGCGAAGCTTCCCTAGGTCGGAGTCACCCGCAAGCCCTCCCGCATTGGTCACCACAGCACCAGAGGCTTACCTCCACAGGAGCAGCGATCGGCACACCCCTTCTCTTCGAGCAGTCAGTGGTTAGTACCCTGTCTTTTTTGTAATCGCTCGCTCGCGCAAACGGGACATTAATAAAGTCTACTATTTACAAAAGCCTCTCGTTCTGTGTCAAGATGCGCGGGGGGATGCCTCTGTGCGCACTCTCCGTGAGTATAAACAAAGACACGCGGTTTACACGCGCACTCTCCGTGAGTATAAACAAAGACACGCGGTTCACGTGCACACTCTCCGTGAGTATAAACAAACACGCGTGGATGTTGCCCCTACGCGCACTCTCTGGAGTATAAATAAGACACGCGGAGGGACGCCTCCGCACACACTCTATGGAGTATAAATAAGACGCGTGGAGGCTCGCCTCTGTGCGCACTCAACGGAGTATAAATAAGACGTACGGAGGCTCGCCTACGTGTGCACTCTACGTAGTATAAATAAGACGCGCGGAGGCACCTCCGCCTCCGCGTGCACTCTACGGAGTATAAATAAGGCGCGCGGATGTTGTCCCTGCGCGCACTCTACGCAGTATAAATAAGACGTGCGGAGGCTCACCTCTGCGCGCACTCTACGCAGTATAAATAAGACGTGCAAAGGCTCGCCTCCGTGCACTCTATGGAGTACAAATAAGGCGCGCGGATGTTGTCCCTGCGCGTACTCTACAGAGTATAAAAAAGACACGTGGAGGCTCGCCTCCGCGCGTACTCTACGAAGTATAAATAAGATGCGCAGAAGTTGTCCCCGTGCGTACTCTACAGAGTATAAATAAGACACATGTATGTTGTCCCTATGCGGACTCTATGGAGTATAAACAAGACGCGTGGAGGCTTGCCTCCGTGCGCGCGCACTCTACGGGGCGGAGCGCTCGAACGTCTACTTCGACTAGGCACCAGCTCCGCTGCCACCACTTCGAAGGGTAGGGGATGGAGCGCTCGAGCGTCTACTTCTACTAGGCACCAGCTCCGTTGCCACCACTTCGAAGGGTAGGGGACGGAGCACTCGAGCGCCTACTCCTACTAGGCGCCAGCTCCGCTGCCACCATTTCGAAGGGTAGGGGACGGAGCGCTCGAGCGTCTACTTCGACTAGGCACCAGCTCCGTTGCCACCACTTCAAAGGGTAGGGGACAGAGCGCTCGAGCGTCTAGTTCGACTAGGCACCAGCTCCGCTGCCACCATTTCGAAGGGTAGGGGACGGAGCGCTCGAGCGTCTACTTCGACTACGCGCCAGCTCCGCTGCCACCACTTTGAAGGGTAGGGGACGGAGCGCTCGAGCATCTAGTTCTGCTAGGTGCCAACTCCGCTGCCACCACTTCGAAGGGTAGGGGACAGAGCACTCGAGTGTCTAGCTCCACGAGGTGGTTGGAAACCAGTGCGATCATGAAAAGCGGTGGGAACACGTACTCCAATCAAAGTATTTATTGTATTCATAAAAGAACGTATACAAAGGTGTTTGGCAGTCGCGTTCCTGAAGACCTAGTGTCTACAAGTGCCCTCGGGTACTTAGGGTCGCTCCTCGTCCAACTCCACCTTAATATACTCCCGTGCTGAAGCCTCACTCGCCGAAGCCCAGGCCGCCCAAAAGTTTAGCGAGTCCTCGGCCCATCCCCAATGCCGGAGACGCCGCCGAGTCACAAGCTCGGCGACCAGCAACCGGCCCCTATAAGCAGTTGCCCGAGGCAAAACAGTACAAGTAATCAGAGCGCGGGGGCAAATTTCACTTTATTCATAAAAAGGGGGCCGTAGGGTACCAGCATACAAAAAAGCGCGGACATTGCAACGCACGCCTACACATTATGACCCCGGCGTCACACCTGTGGGTTTGCACCATGCCCCGGCGTGGCAGCACCACCTCCGTTGTGCCGCAGAACTTCATCAAGCCACTGGCCGAAGTTCCCCTCGTTGTGCAGGGTCCATCGAAGCGCTACTTTCACCGCAGCCTCCCTGATGTAGCCCCAAATCTGGTCGCGAAAGGTTCGGACGGTGCCGCGAACGCCGCGCACGACGCCCAACATCACCCCGGCTCTGGCTGGCATCTCCAGCTAGGGGTCGGACAACTCATCGACGTGTCGGCAACCTCGGTGATGAAGTAGCGCGAAGGCTAAGTGCGAAGTCACGAAGGCCTTAGCGGTGCTGAGAGCGAGGCCGAAAGCCCCCCCCCCCAATTCGACGGAGTGTCTGTGCCAAGTCTTCGGAACCGAAGGCGCGAGGCGGCACGTCAACGGAGAGGTCTTCGAGGGCACCTTCAAGGGCCAGCATGGCGTCCCACGCCGCCACGAGGCATCGCCCAATGCCAGGTCCTTCTCCCCGAGAGACGCGGTGAGGTGATCCTTCTCCTACTCCAGCACAGCGATCTGCTGGAGAAAGCCGCTGCATTCCTCGGCAGCCGCACGCGTTCCTTGGCGCCCTCCATCTCTAGGAGTCGAATGTGATCGTCCTTGACAAAGTGGGCACCTTCGGCTGAGCGCAGGGCCTCCCGGCAGCCCGCAGCCGGTCTTCTAATGCCCCCCGCTCGCGGGCGTGTGCCGCTTGCAAGGCGCAAGCAAGGGCGAGCGTCTACATAGCACACTCAGTTAGCAAAATTTCTAAATTATGGCAACATCATCAAAGTCGAGCACTCACCCTCATCTCCGAGGCCTCTAGCGCGCCCTCCAGGAGCTTAATTTGAAATTTTGGGTTTTTTTGGAATTAATTGAAGCTTAATTTGAATTTTTGCAAATTAAACAGATTTAATTTGACTAAGGAAAACATTAACTAAGTGAAAACTTATTTTTATTTGGATTCCTTGTGATGCAAGGATTTTTTTTGAATTTGCTAGGATTTGTTTTGGATTTATTTGCTATTTTTTTGAGCTTAATTGGATTTCTAGTAATTTATAAAATTGGAAAATCTCTAGAAATTCCAAAAGCCTTCTTAGGCCGAATCTTCCCTAAACCCTGGCCCATCTTTCCTTCGGCCCGGCCTAGCCGCCTCACCCCCACAGGTCACATATCCAGCCGTCGACTAGCCCCGTCAGATGCTTGCCACATGTCGGCCATCCGTGCAGCCCATCCTCACGCGTCGTGATCTCAGTCGTTCCTTCCATTCCTTCCACTGCCAGGTGTGGCCCACCTGTTAGTCATCTTCTCCACGTGTTCTGCTTGGACTTCCGTCGCTGTCTCTAATTGGGATTTCTCAGCATTCGCACCGTGCTTTCCTCAGACTCGACACCATGGCCTCCTCGAACACCTCGGTGTTCGCACATAAATAGTCAGCTGAGCCCTCATTCTTCCTCATCCCGAGCTGCCTAAACCCTCACCTATGTGCCATCGCTTCATCATTGTCTCACTGCCGAACCACTGTCTTCGTCCTCATCATTGGAGACCCAAAGCCTTGTGTTGCTTTGTCTTACTGTGCCGTCAAGCCATCGCCTCCTCCGTCGCCTTGCCCGCTGGTCGGTCATCTTTCGCCACATGCGCTGCCAATGGTGAGCCACCTTGCTCGCCATGCCTCGACCGCCATGCATGGCCCTTCAATTTGCGAAACACCACCCCGAGCCACATGCCACGCTAACGTCGATGCTCACGCCATCGTGCACCCGATGCCTCTTCATCTCCTCCATAGACCCAATTCACCATGCACCGTACCTCTGACACATGGGAGTCACATACCAGATCCACTATTCCGTAGACCATAGACCGAGCATTGTTAGCACCACCGCCTCAACAAACACGTCAGCCCTAATCTGATGTGTCAATCCATATCATATGACACATCACCGCGGCATCAGCTTTAGCACTATTCCATTTGTCGAGTTCACCGCAGACCAACCATGTTCCGTAGACCTGGTCCATAGACCATGGGCCCACTTATCAACATCACAACCAATTTCCTTTAGAAATATAATTTGACCAAAATTAAAATTTCTGCTGATGTCATAATTCTGATTTTCCTTAAGGAAAGTAATTCTAGAAAGCCATTTTTCTTTTTCTTAGATTTGAATCTTCTGAGAGCCCGTTCTTCTCCGTTCTAGCTCCGATTGACCCAATGTTTTTTCCTAAATTTATCTAAAATTGAGCTCTATCTTTTGGTTTTGGTTTTGAAGTTTTTGGAGTTTATTTGAATTTTATTTGATTTTATTTTTGTTTTTTCGCTTTTTCTCCCGTTAGATAACATTTTCGAAGAAGCTAAAGCAAGATCTGAAGACCAAGATTTGATGACTAAATAAGGCCAAGGAAAGTCATGCCCTTTGATTATATTGAACGCTATTTTTAAATCTATTTATTATTTTATTTTAAATTATGATGCATTGTTATTTTAATATATACCTTTGTACCTAGTAGTTATTGTCCAATTTGATTAATTCACCCTTGGTAACTTGAGTGCCATGATTCTATTACCACCATAAGATGGGTAATTATTTAGTGATACAATACTAGTTGTAACATAGGTTGTATATTTAGTATACTTAGCAATGCTTGTACTACATTAGGCTCATCATCACATATTGATCATTTTCCAAGTTCACTTTCAATATATTTATTGCACTTACTCTAAATTATTATTTTCTGTAAAATAACCACTCTGCCATCATTTGGTAAGCTTGCATAATTATATTGCACCTTGCTACAAATGACTTGCTGAGTACTCTATGTACGCACGACTATATCCATATTTGCTCAACTGAAGAAAAAGAATAATATGAACTGAAGGTACCTGAAAGAGGATATTTCAATGAATTCTTGGATTAGGGTCTCGTTTCCCAGTTGATTGCTTGTGGGCATATCGAATAGCCGCTTCGTCTTTCGTTGTTTCCATTGCTAGTTCTGTTTAGCCCGTCCAGCTGCTAAAGTGTAAACTTGGCCATAAGCACTACTACAGACAGTCGTATCACAGGTTCCTGAATCGTCAGTGTTTATGTGTCAGTGATAATAGGTGGTTATCACAGACAGCTTGGGAGCCGTCTGTGATAACTCACATTACAGACGGTTTTTCATAAAAAACCGTCTGTGATACTCGACTATCACAGACGGCTCAGTCTTTGAAACCGTCTATGATATATATATATATATATATATATATATATATATATATATATATATATATATATATATATATATATATATATATATATATATATATATATATATATATATATCACAGACGATTTTTAACAACAAATCGTCTGTGATAGCAATTGCAACAGCCATTTTATTTGCCATTTTTTGGCTAGCCTCAGAATATGCTAGCCATGCCGTCTGAAAGCAAGCAAGCATATTACAGATAAGTTAATTGCAACTCAAAGTGAATTACAACAAAATTTGCTACACAGATGAATGTAACAAACGGCCAGCAGATCACATACATATATAGAATGAAAATCGTTACACAGATCTGACAAATGAAGCCGGGGTGAAACTCTCCAGCCTTGTTTATGACCTCTGCTACTAAGAATTCGAAGAGGTTTCCACGAATTTCAATGAGTTTGTCAAGATCATATGTACTTTCGCCGAAGTCTACCCATTGTTGCTAGGAGCAATGTTAAGTCACTAATTAGCATGTGTGTGTAAATATATATACATATATATATATATATATATATAATCAGAAAATAATAATTATTGGAAGGACCTGACAAACCTCTGGATCATTGATCTTAGTATCCATGATTTTCTTCATATGGCGGCAAACGTAGAATCCACATATGTTGCCCTGTAGCTGCTAGTGGCACTGCAAAAATAGAATTACATACATAGGTATTATCAATTCTACAGGCATTATAACAAAGTGTGATATAGGATTGTTGTGTTATAGCTGGTACTGGAAATCGCGTGTTGTGTCGCAGCATGTCACTAGATTTGTTGTGTCTTCCTCCTAGGGCAACATAAGCGGTAAACGACCTACGTGATTCAAAAAAGTTAGTCTCGGCCGTTGCAAATGAAGGAAATATTACAATAGAGATATGTATGGAGGAAATGAGTTTACCTATTAATTACTTCTTGCACACGACTGAAATCGTGGTTGCTCCTAAGTAGGGAATCAAGGTATATTACCTTGCTCCACTTTGGTACAATCACAATCAAAATCCAGTGATGCCTAGTCATGTGTGTCACCATAGTGATTAATCCTAAGTTCATGCTGCATGTAAAGTACAAATGAAACATGTGTGGCAACTAGTGAAGAACTTACCCTTGGTTGAAGGGTACCATGACGTACTCCTTGTCGCTGTGAGCAATCAATCCCCTCGTTATGTAACCTTGCACGAAGGATGCATTTTCGTTGATAGATTGCTCGGAGACCAAGTGAGAGTCGAGGAAACTCACCGGTTGTCGCGATCGCTTTACTTGTTGGATCATGTATCTATACATAAGGAAAGAGTAATGACATTTATCGGTATAACGTGAATGTAGAACTTCATTGTATAGTACACTTGCAGTGTCCAGCAACGTAGAAGTGAGGCATCGAGTTCGTCGAGATTGAATAGTAAGAATAAATCTTTAAATGTCACAACAAAGTAGCCTGAGTCGTGGAGGAAATGCGCCTCCGTATATCTCAGAGTGAATGCACTCTGGCGGTTTGGCTTCATGTTGGACTTCTGCATGTACCAGGCATGCAATGTGTTGCAAACCAAACCAAGCCGGGGTAATTGTTACACGGGGACCAACGACACTCCTAGAATGAACTTCCATGGCCTGGGACATGCCTTAATTTTCTTCGCATGAGCCTTAGAGCCTCGCTTATGATACATTTTCGGTGGCGTCTCGGCGGGAGCCGATGCAACAGGCTTTGGAACCGGAGCTGGAGGTGGAACCACCGGAGCTGATGTGACAGGTCCAGGGTGATGTCCCTCTTGGGCCACTGAATGAATGTGTGGACGGTATCCCCTAATGTCTTAATCTCTTCGTTGGGGGCTTCTCAAGAGGGACGGTCTTAAAAACATCATTAATCATGTCCACCTGAACCTTTATGAAACCGGTCTCTACTTGTACACCGTGCCAAGCGTCCCTGACAGCAATGGATACGCCATCCCCCGCCCAGCGTCAACGGGAATAGAGCCAACAAGCCTGACTCTGAGGATGCAAGGCATGGGCTCCTACATAACGACACAAGATGAGTTAAGGCGTCAACCAGAGAGATCTATGTAGCATTCTAAAGAGGTACATTACCTAAATGTCATCGATAGGTAAGTGGGCATCGCTATGTTCAGTAATTGGTGTGGACGCGCAGCTACTGCGACATTGAGGGGGACTGGGTACCACAGTAGGGGTGGGTTGCGATTGGTTGCGGACTTGTCTCAGTTCTTCCCTCAATGAATCTATCTCTCCTCGAAGTGAGGCAGTTTGCTCTTGAAGTGAGGCAGATAGTTGTTCCTCAAGTTGAGCACGAAGCTCCTGTTTTATTTGTTCGTTGCGGTACGCCTTGGATCTCTTCCTACTCCTATATGTATCGGAGTAATCTGAAAATCCGTGCCTCCAAGATACATAAACCCCCCAAGCCTCATGTGCGACCTGGGTGCTCCTTGTTTCCCAAGGCCTGTGATAGTAAATCTCTCTCCCTGTATTCTTGGAAGGGGCCACAACAAGATTCGGTAGTCAATGATTGCCGCAAGAGGAAATTAATCATGTTATTTTTGAACCCATGAAGTTCAAGAGGTGCTAACAACTATGTAGTTTAACATATCTTACCCGGCGTTGGGACACTTCCTCATCTGCGGGGTTTTTGAAAGAGACACCCGAAGATGTGGTTGATGACCTCGCTCTTAACCAGTTTCGAGCGCGCTCATTTGTGATCCCGGCAAATGATAGGGAGGCCTCCGATCGGATTGCGACCTTGTCCTGCATCCTCCACTGCGGGATTTTACCCGCGTACCCAACGGTGCCGAGTCTGTCAGGGTGAGTGTTTTGTGACTGTAGAGCCTTGTGTACCGCACTTTGTTGTTCAAATTCGGTCGTTGTCTTCATCTGCACAAAGGCCTCCCATGTTTCTGGCGACACGAAAGGATACCTCGTGAAGGGCATGTCATCCTTGGCCACGTACTGCGTCACAAGAATGCTCTTAAAATTCTTCCATGCTTTTCCCATTGCGAGGAGTGCCTACCGTTGCACGAGTCCCTGTACTTCTGCTGGGATCTTGAACGAATTTGTAATTTCCTCCCATAACTGATTTTTGTGATCCTTTGCCAAATCTTTCCAGCTTGCTATGGTGATGGGGACCCGTTGCCTTCCAATTATCCCACAGGTAGTCTGAAATGATGCCGCTGCTTTCTTCGGTTGCAGAGGGACCCCATCCAGAGAGACCACCGTGATGGTCATTCGGCCCTCTAGCCTTTTCGATACTCCTCGGCCACGCTTAGTTTTTCCAATATGACGATGACGAAGATTGTGTGAACGCCATCTCTCTTCTAAGAAAAAACTAACTACTGTGAGGTATGGGCCTAAACAAAGTTCTATTATGCAAATGACACAAACCAGTGTATCAAGTTCATTGAACCGGATACACTGGAGTGTGTCACTTGCGTCATGCCCTTTGAAGGTCTATGTGGCATATATTAAAAAAATTTGGACGACTGTGTGGACGTAGTGAGGTATGGGCCTAAACTAAGTTCATTGAACCGGATACACTGGAGTGTGTCACTTACTTCATGCCCTTTGACAAAGTTCTAAAGGTTGACTAAAACAATTTAGCAATCTATTCAGAGTACTAATAAAGCATATATCATAAAGCTAACATGTGAAACATATATCATAAAGTACTAATAAAGCATATATCATAAAGCTAACATGTGAAGCATATATCATAAAGCTAACATGTGAAGCAAATATCATAAAGCTAACATGTGAAGCATATATCATAAAGTTAACATGTGAAGCATATATCATAAAGTACTAATAAAGCATATATCATAAGTACTTCTCGGGAGGGAGCGGCGGCGGGAGGGACCGGCGACGGGAGGGACCAACGCCGGGAGGGAGCGGCGTCGGGAGGGAGCGGCGGCGGGAGGGAGCGGCGGCAGGAAGGAGCGGTATCGGGAGGGAGCGGAGTCGGGAGGGAGCGGCGTCGGGAGGGACCAGCGGCGGCGTCAGGAGGGAACGGCGGCGGGAGGGAGCAAAACCTAGCAGGGACGCTAGAGAGTGCGTGAGTGTGGATTGTGCAGACCTATCTGCGGGTATTTATAGGGAAACTATCACAGACGGTTCCTTAAAGGAACCATCTGTGATATTGGCTTATCAAAGACGGTTATATTTATAGAACTGTTTGTGATGTATTATCACAGACGGTTTCTTCTGATAAACCGCCTGTGATAGTTCACTACACCTAGTTCTTAGTTCCTGAGTCATTTTACAATTACAATGGAATATAGTTACATTTATGAAAAACACAAGCATAATCATAAATATGACTATTTTTTAGTTCCTGAGTCATTTTACAATTACAATGGAATATATATAGTTACATTTATGAAAAACGCAAGCATAATCATAAATATAACTATTTCTTAGTTCCTGAGTCATTTTACAATTACAATGGAATATATATAGTTATATTTATTACACTTGGCTATTTCATTTTAAATAAAGCCCTTCACGATGATCGACACACATATAGCTTGCTTCATCGCCTTGTTCTTCCTCGAGCCTGATGCCGTCTCCGAATGGAGGCAAGTCATCAAATTGATTGTACTCTTCCTCATCCACAACATTCTCAACTCCGACAATCCTTCTTTTTCCCTGAAGAACTACATGGCACTTTTTATTTACCGGGTCGGTTACATAAAATACTTGAACAACTTGCCTCGTGAGTACGAATGGTTCGTCTTTGTATCCTACACATTCGAGTTCCAAGGTAGTGACGCCGTACTTGTCGACCTTTACACCCCGTGGGAGTTGGACCCAACAGCACCGAAATAGAGGAATCTTGAAAATTACATAGTCAAGCTCCCAAATCTCCTCTACAAGCCCGTTGTATGAGTTTGGGCCAGTGGTACTGACGTGCGCATCATAGGCATCTATGCAGACACCTGAGTTCTACACTGTGCTCTTTCTATCCTGATCTGTTGTATAAAATGTGTAGCCATTAATGTCGTATCTTTGCCATGTCACAATTGTAAATTTTGGCCATTTTGCCAACCATTGTAGTGTTTCACTTGACGACCTCCTAGTCAATTGCGCCTTCAACCATTCGTAGAACTGACAGTTGTGTTTTCTCGTGATCCAAACTTCTGACTGGCCTGCATTCTCTTGACGTAGCATGTCCTTGTGCTCTTCAATATATAGGGTCACTTAAGTCATGTGTTGTAAAACCGTGAAATGGGCTTGAGCATACGTATTTTGATCCTGAGTTATTGCTTTCTTTCCGATAGTCCCGATACCCTCTAGCCTCCCTTCGTGACGAGATAGAGGTACACCTATCGGCTCGACCTGAGCCATGTAGCTGATGCAGAATTCAATGACCTCTTCTGTTGTATAACCTTCGATGATGCTACCCTCCGGTCGAGATCGATTGCGTACATAGGACTTGAGAATTCCCATGTACCTCTCGAAAGGGTACATATGACGTAGAAACACGAGGCCGCATATTTTTATCTCTTTCACAAGGTGGACAATGAGATGGACCATGATATCAAAAAATGATGGAGGGAAATACATCTCTAGATGACATAGAGTTGTCACCACCTCGGTTTGCAGAGCATCTAGTCCATCGGGATCAATGACCTTCTGAGCAATTGCATTAAAGAAATAACATAGCCTTATGATTGTCACTCGAACCTTGTTCGGCAAAATACTTCTAATTGCAACAGGTAACATTTGTGTCATTGGCACATGACAGTCGTGAGACTTCATGCCAATTGATTTCAAATGTTAACAAGTTTCTTCATGCTGGTGGAGTGATCGGATGGAACTTTCACACCATGTAAGGACTGGCACAGTTCAGTTCTCTCAGACTTAGACAGAGTGTAGCAAGCTGGGGGAAGGTACGTCCGGCCTTTATCGGTCTCTATCAGTGCTAACTCGGTCCTGATGTTCATAGTGACCAAGTCACGCCTTTCGTTAACTCCATCCTTTGTGACATGACATCGATGCAATTGCGAACTTCTAAGTGCTCCCAATAAGGCAAGTCCCAAAATATTGACCTCTTTTTCTACATGTTCTTCCTCAATTTACGTCCCTTTCCAAGCACAACGTTTATATCCTTGACCATATCATACACCTCTTTCCCGCGAAAAGGTCTTGGTACTGAGTCATCCTCTTTTTTCCGTCAAATTGTTTCTTCATCTTGCGGTATGGGTGATACTTTGGAAGGAACCTACGGTGATGCATGTACACAGTTTTGCGTGAGGTGTTCAACCACACACTCTCGGTATAATCTAAGCAATGCGGACACGCTTTGGCTCCTTTTGTACTCAACCCTGACAGGTTACCAAGGGCAGGAAAATCATTAATGGTGCATAACAACATGGCGCGTAGAGTGAAGTTCTCTCGTTTGTCCGCATCCCATACATGTACCCCTTCGTTCCACAGTATTGCAAGATCTTCCACCAATGGTGCTAGTAATACATCAATATCGTTGCCAGGTTGCTTCGACCCTTGGATAAGTAGTGACATTAAAATATACTTCCGCTTTATACACAACCAAGGAGGAAGGTTGTAATGTACAGAGTCATGGGCCAGGTGCTATGTCGGCTGCTCATGTTACCAAAAGGATCCATTTCATCTGTACTCAACCCAAACCTTATATTTCTCGGTTCCACACCGAAATCTACAAACATCCTATTGATGTTCCTCCACTGGGCAGAATCAGCAACATGTCTTATCATTCCGTCTTTCTTACGCTGCTCCCAGTGCCAACGCATCAATCTTGCATCCTTGCGGTTTGCAAATAAACATTTCAAACGGGGGATTACAGGAAGATACCACAACACCTTAGCAGGAGGTCCTTGCTTCACCTCGATGCCCTTCCCATCATCAAAGTCATTTTTATGCTTGTATCGGGATGCTTTGCACACCGGACAAACATGTAAGCTAGCATACTCTTTACGGTACAGGATACAATCATTCGGACATGCATGTATTCTTTCTACTTTCATTCCTAATGGACAAAGAATCTTCTTGGCTTGCTAGGTGGTTCTCAGCAACACATTTCCCTTTGGAAGCATGTCCGCTAGGAGACCTAACAATGCCGTGAAACTCTTGTCGAACCAACCATTGCTTGCCTTCAATTTCAACAGTTCTAGAACTGATGACAACCTCGTGTATTGCGGCTTGCAGCCCGGGAACAAAGGTTTCTCTGAGTCCTTCATCATGCTCTCGAATTTACCAAACTCTCTCTCACTATAGTTCCCTTCTGCATCACGTAACATGTGATCCAGATTGTCATCCTGCGACCTATCCTCATGATCGAAAGAACAGTCCACAACTAGCATATCATTGTCTCCCTCGACTATGTCATAACTACCTTCTTGTGTACTTTTCTCTTCACCGTGACTGGTCCAACATTTGTACCCTTTTCTGAAACCCTTTCGAATCAAGTGAGTTTCGATCTGCGCTGAGTTGCTAAACATCTTGAGGTTATCACAATCAATGCATGGACAATACATATATTTCATCCCCTTCTTCAACATATCCAGCTCGGCCGCTCTTCTAAAAGCAGACACACCATTAATGTACTCTTCACTCACATGGTTCTCAATGTACATTCAGCTTCGGTCCATCTATGCTACACAAGTAACAAATGGGTGTCAAAAATGATTATTACCACTACTACATAGCTAGCTAGCCACGTATTCATGACATAATAATGTTAAGCAAGAATGTTAGCTAGTACTTACCCATTCTGAAATCGAGCAAACTAACATTATCTTTCTAAACCTAGCTAGCTAGCTAGATTTAAATTAAACAAAAACCTAGCTATCATCTCCGGCCTTCAATTACAAAAACATGCATGCATATAAGTTATTAAAAGTAATTGAGTACTAACCTCTGATCAGATCACTAAGAAGACGGCGATATGTTTTCACGCCGAACTCCCTAAAGCCAGCCGCCTTGCTCCACCGATGCAGCGCAATGAATACAAATCTGTGTGACTGTGTCGACATCGGGCAAGTACGTCCAGTAATTAATAGTGCAGAATATCACAGACGGTTCCAACCACAAACGGTCTGTGAAACCAATATATCACAGATGGTTTGTGTTCATAACCGTCTATGAATTATCACAGACGATTATTAATACGAACCGTCTATGATGTCCACAATATCACAGACGGTTTGTAATACCAACCGTCTGTGATAGTTCACTCTATACCTGAAATTTTTTCTGTTTTTTTGCTAGCCTCAAGAAATTAAATAATGTTACCCATGGCCATTGAAAACAAGCAAATACAGACGCAAGCACAACAACACATTCAGATCTATTACAGCTAACAAACCCTTCGTGGCACGACATTGAAGCTAAACAAGACACCCTTACCACACTTACGGCAAAAGTGTGTTGTCTAACCTCTCGCCATGCCACAACGGAGGCGCTAGCTCATGGCAGTAATCGGCGTTGTGGAGGAACAAGCAAATACAGAGGCAAGCACAATAATACATTCAGATCTATTACAGGATAACAAGCTAACGAACCCTTCATGGCACGACGGTGACGTTGAACAAGACACACTTACGACACTTATGGCAAGAGTGTGTTGTCCAGCGTCCCGCCGTGCCGCGACGGAGGCGCTAGCTCACAGCGGAGGGGAGATGCATGCAGGAAGCTAGCTAGTGGATGAACTCACGCGTGACTTACCGGTGGAAAGGTAGATGGGGAGTTATTAATAAGGGCCAAGCAGTGGGAGGAACTGGTGCCTGCTAGCTGCTATTCGATGTGGAGAGAATGGACGGGTGAGATCGAATCCTGGGTATACGCCATGGATCGGTGACGTGTGATTATCACAGACAGTTTGTTACATGAACCATCTGTGATAATGAATATCAGAGACGGTTTGTTATACGAACCGTCTGTGATGTATCACTTATCACAAACGGTTCGTATTAAGAACCGTCTGTGATATTAATATCAGAAATGGTTTGAAATATGAACCGTTTGTGATATTAATATCAAAGACAGTTTGGAATACGAACTATCTGTGTTAACGCTTAAATATGTGCGCCCTAATCCTGCTCTTCTACACACTGTCCTCTCCCTCATCTTCTTCATCACCAGATTTCTCAATAATGACATCTAAAATTCTTTTGATCTCCTTCCTCTCATCTATCCATCATGAGTTGTTCGGACGCAACCTTACACAGGCGGCCAATAATTTACGTCTGGAGCAGCTCCTCCGTTCATGCCTTGCTCTCCTTCCTCGACTCGTTTCCATCCGTCAGCTGGACCTCATCATCCGCCGTCGATGGAGGTGTCTCATTGCTGCTCAGGAAAAGGAAACCGCCCTCAGCCTCGTTCTTCTCTACAATGTGCGCAAAGCGGAGGAAGATCTTGCGGCAGTGCAGAGACACATGGATAACCTTGCTGATCAAGTAGAATCGGCCGATTCTGAGGAAACTTATCATGGCATCCTCTTTGAGATTTTGGAACATGCTAATGATTTGCCCAGGCTTGAGGAGGAAGTGGAGAGGGCAAGGACAATCTTGACGGCATTCGAGAACACCGCGGCTGATCCTCCAACTCCAGAAGTCGACGAAGAAGTATATGAAGCCCAGAAGATTAAAATCTAGGAATCTCTTTTTTTTGGACTTTTGTAATAAAATTGCCTCGAATTTGACTCTCATCTCAGTATAACTTCTGTAGTTCATACGACAACGGTCTGTCAGGTTTACCACAGATGGTTCGTATTAAAAAACCGTCTGTGATATTTTCGCAGACAGTTATTAACACGAACCGTTTGTGTTGTCCAGATTATCACAGACGGTTCGTATTAAGAACTGTCTGTGAAAGTTCACAGACGGTTCTTAAATCGAACCGTCTGTGATGTCTCAATTATCACAGACAGTTCGTGTTAATAACCGTCTGTGAAAATATCACAGACAGTTGCCAGTATAAACCGTCTGTGATAGTTTAATCACAGACGGTTCCGTATGAACCGTCTGTGATGTCGCCGTCCAGTATAGCCTCTTTCGTAGTAGTGAAGGTCGCAACTCTGATAATTAATAATATTTTAGTCTTTTTTCTTATTTAATCATGATTGATCGATATTTCATCTATGTTTCCGCTTTGTGAACTAGCGTGATCCTAGACTAGTGCAGAATATATAGAGAATCCGAATTTTAAATCCAGAAGACAAATATGTCATCTTTTGGGTAGCAGATTTAATATTTTCAAATCTTTTCATCTACACATGAAAATACACTGAAATATGACATTTTAAGAAACTAAAGAAAATTATGTGCCACTTCCTAGTTATGCTAAAATTTTAATTCTGCCATTAAATCAGTCAAATTAACGTTTTCCGATGGCTGCATCCAGCAGCAACCCAGTTTTGGACATCGGTCTCTCAAAATTCATAATTCCTATTCTACTCTCCTAAAAATTATGTTCTTGGACTTCATGGAATACTTAAGAAATCACCTACAATTTTTATGTAGACCAAATCTCCAAATTAGTTCGTTTGCTATTTTTAATCTAAAGGTTAATACATGCTACCAAAACACAATAAATTTACTAGACAACAGGATTATAAAATTCATAACTCAAAATCTATCCATCCATTTGACATGAATAAAAATTGTATAAGAAATTATCAAAATCCTATACAACTTTCTAGTACATGCCATTCTCAAATTTAGCCCATACCATACCCGAAATCATAATTAAAATTTACCGCAGATGAACTAATCTACTAATCGAACCCCAGATAAAAACTTGCTAAAATTCTCTCTAATTCTAACTCTAATCTTACTAAAAATTTAAAAACAGAGAAGAATTTTAGATCGTTAACTTGGTAAAGAACACCAAAATTGTAATCCCTTTCTCACAATTTCTTTCCTTCTCACTCCTGAATTCTTTTTCCCAGCTGTTGACCTTCCCTTTTCCTCTTGGTTTCTTGTTTTCTCCTAGCAGAGCGCACAACAACCAAATTATCAAGTCATGCATTCGAGCATGCAATCTCGGTAGATGCATGCAACCAATTTACCTAGTAGTGCATGCAGCAGCCCATGCAAACGGCAGCAACAGCCCATGCAGAGGCAGCAACACGGCACGACCAGTGGCATGCCGCCATGCAAGCGTGCGGGCGGACGCAACGAGTGAGCAGTGTAACATGCCTGCTTAACAAAATCCTAAGATGTCACATACAACTATTATCTCTACTAATTTTAACCAATAGATAAACATTATCAACAACTAGGCTCCAACAATACATATTAGACATAATGTTAAACATAAAATTCAGTAACACTGTAGAACCATAAACTAACTTAACATGAACCAACAATAATTAAGATGAATCATAAACAAGTTTAAATTGAGTAAAGCATCCAATAGCAATATTATGATCTATAAGGAACTAAGGAAAGCATTAAGCATCTAATTACTATATGAATAAACTAAATTATTTATGATAATAGTGAATGGTTCGCTAGGTAGAGTAAAGAGCTACAAAAGTGTGATTGTTCCATGTTCTACTTCCACTCAATGCATGACGCCTTCAACGATCACCTAAAAACAATAAATAAACAAAGGTGAGTCCACGACTCAGTAAATACAAAGCAAAATAATAAATGAGACATTATTTTGTTAACAATTCACATCCATTGATCATTAATTCTATTTCTCATCCATTCTCATAAGCTTTCATTCACGTGTCTCATTATCTCAAATCACTTTTCACTTCTCATGAATACAATGCAATGTAATGCTCATGCTCATGTCTTAAATCATCTTCTGCTTACACTGGTATAGCATAGTGTAACACCTGTCGGCGTGCCCACACTCTTTTGTGCGGGGACCAATTGCCCGTCCCTTTTTATATGGGGACCTCATTGTCCATGTTTTGCATATGGGGAGCTCGTCCCACTCTCATGTATCATATCTTTCTATCATGAATGCTCAATATGCAATGCAATAATTATTATCTTTCTTCATTAGCAACTGATATTCTCATCATTCTCCATAGTCATCAGTATCATCATCAATTTATCATAAGCATGTGAGCAATATAAAACTAGCATAATCATCTGAATAATCATGTCAAGTATTCATTTAATGATATAACCATTCCAAACACTCAAATACCATTCTATTGTGCACTAGCCTTTCTAGTTGTGACGGCTGGAAAGATTTGAAGGTGCAACCCACCCGACATTACTTCTTTTATAGTAAATACTAAATCTCAATACAAACTACAGCAATACATAACAAGATATAATCAACAACACTCCCACACACTTCCCAAAACCACCGCTTACCTCCTTACCGGATAGTCACCCAGCTGTCCTAATACCAAAAATGTCATAACTTACAACTCCCACATCATATTATAACAAATCATACCAGTTATGGAATCTATACAAAATTACCCATAACTTTCTAGTTGACCAAATGTTGCTTAAACCACCTAAACCCCCGTTTTTAACCCAGAAGACAGATCTATCATCTTCTGGATAGTAGAATTATTAATTTAATATATTTTAATATACATATGCAAACCTATTGAACTATGGCATATTTATAATCCACAGAATATTATCTACCACTTCCTAGTTATGCTCAAATTTTAATTCTACCATTAAATTAGTCAAATTAATATTTTTTTCTATGACTGCATATTGCAGTAACCCAGTTTTGGACAGCAGTCTTCCAAAAGTCATAACTTCCACTCTACTCATCTAAAAATCATGTTCTTTGACTCTCTGGAATCCTTCAGAAGCTACCTACACTTTTCATATAGACCAAATTTCCAAATTATTTTATGTTCTATTTTTAATCTATATGTTAATATATGTTATCAAAATATGACAGTTTTACCAACAGTAGGATTACAAAATTTATATCTCAAAATCTACTAATCCGATCAACGTAAATAAAAAATATAAAGAAATATATCAAAACCCTATATAGATTTTCAGTAGAGGAAATTTCCAATAGACGCTCAAGCCACCAAACAGCAGCACTCTCCCCACAGCCCAAGGTGGGTCCAGCACCCATGAACACCCAGGCAGTAGGCAGAGTGCGCGGTGATAGCCAGGTGCTCCACGTGTGGCCGGCGGCCAGCCGATGATCAGCAGAGCAGCAGAGGCCCCCTAACCGAACACCCACGCACGCGTCGATGCACCTACACATGGGAAGTGTGTGGCCAAAGGAAGCTTTCTGTGGCGATGGACGCGATAGCTATTGGCATTCAATGGCCGAAACAAAACAAAAATAGCCAGGGTTTGATTCTCTCACCACGTTCCCTATTTATTAATACTTAGGATCCTAATCTGATTTCAACTGCCCACATAGTTCATTTCAAGAAACCAATCCATCCTCTCAAATTCCACACTTCCCCTCTTCATGTATTCCCTTTTCACTATTTACACATAGGTCTTCAAAATGGTAATTTCCATAATATTATAAGCGGCATGTGGCGGTGGCATCACCCGCAAGCTCAAGAAGGCAAGTCAGCCGTGCTGGCAAGCTTGCGCCTTCTTGAGTGAAGGCTGCCAGCGAGCGCTAGCACCGGTGGTTGGCGGTCGGCTAGCGCATAGGCTTCGTGGTGAACGGCAGATGAATTCGGCTCGCGATTGGTGCATGAGAATAAAAGAAAAGGCAACTAGGGTTTTGTTCTGGGTTTTGGGCCTTCTCTCTCCCATGTTCTCTTTTATCACGGCACCCTGATCAATTCGGCTTAAGCTTCTGGCTTCCGGCTTATTTTTCACTATTCACAAATTTCGTCTTTTTCTGAATTTTTGGCTTTTTTGTGCTTTTTGCCGGTTCTTTTTTCCGTATTTGTTTGTATTATACGTAATAGGCTAACATATTTTTTTATTTTTTTTTAATTTAATTATGCTAAATAAGCCTCTGTCAGCTACTCATTTCCAGTTCCTCCCGAACAACTCATGCCAGGAAACCGACTCCTCCCTAAAATTTCAAGGCATCCCGTTTGATGTATTCTCTTTTCTCTATTTATGCCCAAGTCCTTAAGAGGGTATTTCCAAAATATTACACGGAAAGCGGGTTTTTTCGAAAATTGATTAAGTTCCTGGGGTTCTGCCACCTGCCTCGATCCAGGCCGCCCAAGCAGGATCTGGTGGCCTTTGTTGCCTTTGACACTGTAGCACTCAATTGTGATTTCACAATAGATATATTGCTTCCAAACAGTAGCTGAAATCTCATATCTTATATCCCTTTAAGAAGTCCAAGTACTGTACGAAACTTCGAACAATTTAGAGCCTTTTAAAAATATGCCCATGACTAATCAGTTGTTAATCCAGTTGCAATAATCGCTCCTCTTTGAGGTGTTCCAGTTCATACACGAAAATGGAGTTTCTTCAGTGTAAAAATGGTATTTGAACCTTAACTTTAATTCGACCTAATGCTGATCTGTTGATTACTTGATTTCCTCCAGGTACTTTAGTTGAGCCACATGTTTTGCTCCTAATACGTTCACTGAACTATCTTGTATAATGTGAAATACTAAACATTATATTAGCAAGTCTCTCAATGTGTTAGCTTGTAGATTGGTGTAGTGTGAATGCCTAGCGTCTGACTTGTTGGTTCCTTGTGAAGCACATGTTGTGATACGGTCCAACCAGTATAGAACCCTAGGTGGAACGTGGGCGCGGTCCGATCTTTCACGGTACTATGAAATCAGGAACAAACACTTCTTCCCTTGGTTTGGATAGAACGGCGTTAGAGATCGGACTGCACATGTAACCCAGCGGTCAGCAACAATAAACAAATAGCAGTATAACCACACAATTGCTCTCATCCTGTTCTTGGAGATAGTAGAACAAACCAACATAGCACAGCCGGAATTAACTATAGAAGCTCTCGGTTGCACAAGAAAACCACACGTAGTAGATTGCTAGATGCAAACGGGATAAGTAATTTACAAACCGATCAGGAAGAACGAACTGAGAAGAAGATATAGGTTCAACACAAATTGATGCACTAGCTGGAGATCAACTCGCGCAGAAGAAATACCCAAACCCTTGATTGGTTTGGCACACGCAGCCAACTCACCAAAAACCATCTGGCCTTTTCTGGATTTTCTCATGATAAAAAAAAAATAACTGTCCTCCTCATACATGGGCGCCGGCCCTAGCCTTCTATATGGCTTTGTATACGCACACATACCCGCACTCGACTCCGCCACACACTCGGCCAAACCAAAGGACCTGATTATAGCTCAGTCGGAAAAGAAAAAATACTGACTCAAACAATTAACGTACATGACCAGGACTCAGTAGATATGTAAAAGAACCATGTAACTAAATAGGACCCAGACTTGAGCAAATCCAACGCTTAAATATGGATTCGGATCAAACCAATGTGGAGAAATCCCTGGCTGGTTTTAACTGGCTCACGTTCCTTTCTGGCTCTACTTCTGGCTTGATATGATATGAGCACACATGCTGCATTTCTGTCTCCCTCTGTGTCTACCTCATCTCCCCTTCCCTCTCGGCCATACATGCTATTGTGCAATTTTCTACTCCATGCTTTACTGAATCAAAAGATTTAGAGTTATTAACCATGCTACTTACGTTAGGAACAATAATTGTAGTTGTAGTATGTTTGGACGTATCATCCTCCCCTTCTTGAATAAAAACCGTCATTGTTTTTGGACTATTCTTTGCAACCTTTTTCTCTTGAGCAAAATTCTCAGCATGAATAGCACACTCCAACATAGGAAACAGCACATGATGCTTGCACTTATGCATAAAAGAATATTTGTTGGTTTTCCCGTGATATGTTGCATTGTGATCAAACTGCCATGGCCTTCCCAACAAAATATGACAAGCGTGCATTGGCACCACATCATAATTCACCTTGTCTACATAGTTACCCACTAAAAAAGATATTCGCACACAGTGAGTAATTTTGTGAGGCCATGTTGAGGTCACTCCATGGTTGTGATGAGCAATTGACTTTTGGATTAGAGTATGTGTGAAGGTTGAGTTTGGTTTTTGAGTATTTTGCAAAAGTTTAACTTCTATCTGTCGACTGTATAGTCAAACAGTCTGATCGGCAGAACGACCACGGGGTGGTCAAAAGCGTCAGTGCCTAAACGACCATGTGTGATTGATAGTCGTAGCCTGTAATCGATGGTCGTAGTTTCTGCATGGTCGTGATCGATGGTCGTAAGCTGTGGTGTTCGGTAGTCGTAAGCCGTAGCGATTATTGTGGTAAGTCATAGCCTGTGTGATTGGTGATCATAGCGATCGGTTGTGACCTGTGTGATCATTAGTCGTAGTGATATGTGAGGTAGTCATAGCCTCTGTGTGCAATAGTCATAGCTTGTGTTCTCAATGATCGTAGCGGTCTATTAGATGGTCGTAGGCCTTTGGTAGGAACTCGTGGGCTTCAAGTACCTCATCCCCTGAGTATTCTAGTACTTGTAAGTCGTACCAGATCAGTCGATGGACTGACTGATCTCAGTGATCTACAGTTGTTCTCTGAACTTTTGGGGCTTTGGACAGGGTTTGACCAGGATGGTCCTGCGAGTGTGCATGTGTGGTCATTGCTTGGTTCTAGGATTAGAATTAGTAATTTAGGTGCATATATTTTGATTATGCAAATTGATGATCTTTATGTATTGTTCAATGCTACATGATGGTTTGCTTATTGGTGTTGGTTGCAAGACTTCAGAGCTAGGTCATGGTAAGGCGTAGAAGGACCGAGACTAGGCATAAGGAGGTGTTGAGGTCCAGAACGGTCAGGGAGACGCCAAAGATGTTTATTGCTTACGGGGTGGTTGCAAGCCAGGACAACGAAGAACCGAAGCGGAAGCTACCGGTGGTGGACATGATGGGCGACAGCGAGGTGGACCGAGACTTGGCTAAGGAAGGAGTCGAGGTCCAGACAGTCGAGGAAGCTGAGTGTCATCATGCACGAGGAGAAGCACGTGGTATGCCAAGTGACTTAGGTTATTTGCAAGCGATGACAGTTTGGTAGGATCTGGATGCATGAGAGGCTTGGCGATAAGTCATTGGGGCCACATGGCAGATGGCGAAGCATGGGCGATGCTTCTTGGCAAAGGAAGCGAGAAGCTTTGAGGATAGCGGTAAAGGGGTATTTTGGTAAATTGCCCAATACCAAAAAAAAGTGGTGTTGTGTGAAACTGCGGCGCTGGCCTAAGTGGTTTAGGTCTTGTATGAGCAGAAAACATGAAGTAGATCAAGTGTTGGTTCACTAATGGGTTAATGGTGTAAGTTGCTTTGAGAAGCGTGCATGAGTAAAACCCGGTGTTATGTGGGGTTAATAGGTTATCCCGGTTTGGCCTAATAGGAGGATCTATTAGGTCTTGGGTTCATTGATGAGCCTATAAAAGGGGAGAGAGATAAGAGCTAGGATTTGAGAAGGTTGGCTAAGCCTTGTGGTGGCTAGCTCCTCCTCCCTCCCATGGGAGTTAGGTTAGAAGTGAGTGTGGGCTCTAGGCTTAGAGTTTTGTCCTCCTGAGGGGAGTGGCTGAAAAATCAATCATCTCAAATGAGCAATACATCAATCTTTAATCTACCTTTTTGTGTATCTTTTGTATGATTGAGTTTGCTCGGCTTGATTCGATTCTTCCTCTGTTTTCCTTTTCTGCTTCTTGGCTCTGTCATGTGTCTTCTTGATCTGAGAGGTTATTCTTGCTTATTTTTATGATGATCTGATGTGATGTATTATGTGGAATCATACTCAAAGCCATCTTGGTTATTCTCTTCCCACGAGCACGGTCTGTTCATCTCTTTGATCTAGAAGTCTCAGTTTTGTACGCTCTTGGTTAAATTGCAAAAAAGGTCTCAACTTGTTTACTAAGTTTTCAATCCAAGATTGGATTAGCTTCCTAGGATCTTAAGAAATTTGCGTAAAAAGTTTCACGGCCATTTGATCTTTTAATCAAAAGATATGAGGATTTTGGATCTTGTGGCCGTGCGTTGCGCTATTCTTCCGAATCATTTACGACCGCATCTATTTTTGGATCACTCAATAATTTTAGATTTCGTGGTCGTGCGCCTTCTATTACTTCTAGTTGTTCATGACCACATCTAATCTCTATCGCTCAATGGTCCTAAGTCATGTAGTTGTGCGCCTCCGCCTCCGATACTTCTAGTCATTCATGATCGCATCTGATTTCTATCACTCTTTGGTCCTAAGTCATGTGGTCATGTGCCTCCTCTGATACATCTAGTCATTTATGAGTAGCTCATGACTGCATTTGGTTACAAGCGCTTGATGGTCTTCAACCACGTCATATGATTGCCCTTTTTTGAGTTTGTTCTTTTCTTTCTCAACCTTTTCTTAATCTAAGAGTTTTGATTTGATTTCTTCGATGTTCTTTCTTGCTGTGACATGTGGGATCATGCTCAAAGCCTTCTTGGATATCTCTACCCACGAGCAAGATCTGCTCATCATTTTTAGATCTCAGCTGTATACGCTGCTTTAATTTGCAAAAGGTCTCAAATCTATCATGGATTTTTTTATCCAGGAATGGAATAGCTTCCTGAGACCTTAAGAAATATGTGTACACTGGTTGTGTGAATTTTGGATCTGCGGTCAAGCTTAAAAATCCTATTTCCCTATACTTCCTTTGGAAACAGTAGTACCACAAGCCTCATAGCGGCAGTACTGCAGTTCCCGTTCTCTGACCACTTTGTTTTCCACCATTCACTAGTCAAAGCTCGGATTGGTTCGACCACCTTGGTTTCGATCACTCAATGGTCACAGATCACTCTAGTCATATTTTGAACTGCTACGACCACACATTGGTTTTCGACCACATTGTTTTCTAACCGCACTCTGGGCATCGACTACGGAGGTGTTGATCATTCATTGGTCTTCGACCACGTAGTTTATGATCATATCGGTCTTTGCCTGCGTTTGTTTCCAACAATGCTGGGTTCGACCATGGTGGTTTGGCCATGTTGGTTTCGACCACAGTGGTTACGATCACGTTGGTTACGACCACGTTGGTTTCGATCATGTTGGTTTCGACCACGTTGGTTATGACCATGTTGGTTTCAACCACGTTGGTTTTGACCACATTGGTTATGACCACGTTGGTTATGACCATGTTGGTTTCGACTATAGTGGCTTCGACCATGTTGTCTGCCTTTCGACCATGTTGATTTCTGTCTAGTGGTCGTAATCCGACCACGAGGTGCTCTGATCTGGTTGTGGTCAACTCTGTGTTTCTATAGTTTTTCAAGTAGACTTCACTTCCTAATCTTTATAGATTTGTAGCTATCGGAGTAAAGGATTTGTGAATATTTGGAAGAATTTTAAAGGCAGCATTTACCCCCCTCTGTTGCCTATCCGGTCCTACAAATTTTTGCCTTACAAACATTGTTCATCCACTGCATATAGTATGGTTGCGGGTGTCTCCATGTTGACAAACCCAAAGCTTGCACCAATTCTTTGCTGACCACATTACTGAAGCTACCTCCATCTATGATCATCTTACACACATGGTTCTTGATTCAATGAACTCAATTGATGCAGCGTGCACCTTCTTCTCCTCGGTGTAATTGTGGCTATCAAAAATTTGATCCACGTGCATCCCCTACTCGAAATACACCTCTAGATCAATACGCCCATTGAATGCTGGCACGGAAGATTTGAGCCTCCCAATGTTGTCATCATTGTGGTTGTGATCAACACCTCCTCCATTGTGCTCAAAAATATTTGGCACAAAACAGCACCTCCATGATGATGATTAAACTCCCGTCTTGGTCCCTAGTTGTAGTATTTTCCACCAAAAGCACCATATGAACAGACCTTGTCAAAATTATCATTGAAGAACTCATCCCCAACATGCTGATGACCATGGCACTTTTGAGGTTGTGGTGGCAGCACAGGAGCAGCAGCAACCCCTCCCTGTCCTAGGGCTTGCTCCGAACATTGCAATGAATTGGCTATAGCCATGAACCACATATCGTTGGCCTATCTTTATTCAATAAACTGCACACTGATTTGATTCTCCACCCGAACTATGCGCTCCACCAACTCAACATGCAAATTGTCAATACTTTCTTGCAGCGTGTTACACCTTCCTGTGAAGTGTCTATTGGTAGCTTTGAGGTTCATACGAACATTGGGTGGCATCTCCCCTTAAACATGCAGCACATCTTCATAAGCACCATGATGCGATCCATGCACACTAGCAGCCAAATTTGCCATCTTAAATAGTTTCACAAAAAACAACCACAAAAGGTACATGACATTAGTAGTACCATGATCAATCTGGTGCTCTGATACCAGATGATATAATTCAACCAGTAGAACCAAAGCTAGAACATGGACAGTAGTTCGATCTTTCACGGTACGACAAAATAAGGAACAAATACCTCTTCCATTGGTTCGGATAGAACGGCATTAGAACTAGGACTATATATGTAACCCAATGGTTAGCAACAGTAAACAAACAGCAGTAGTAACCACATAATTGCTCTCAACCTATTCTTGGAGATAGCAGAACAAACCAACCTAATATAGCAGCAACTAACAATAGAAGCTCTCGGCTGCACAAGAAAACCACACGTAGCATATTGTTAGATACAAATGGGATAAGTAATTCACAAACTGATCAGAAAGACTATAACAGCTTGTTTTGTGGCATTTTTGAAAATTTTGAAATAAATTTGATTTTTGAGCATAATTCAATATTTGGCAAAACAAAATTCAAAATTTTAATTCAAATTCAAAACCAAAATTGAAATACAAACTCGAATAAAAAATGAAATTAAATAAAAAATTAGAGACAACCCAATTTCTTTTCCTTTCCCTGGCCCACTTGCTTTTGGCCTATCCGGCCTACTTCCTTTTCCCCCCACTTTTTCTCTTCCTGACCTGCACCACCGGCCCACCACCTGCTTCCCTCTCCTCCCTTCTTTCTTTCTTCCCTCGCCCGGCCATGCGCCTGGCCTGTTTCCCCTCCCCTTCTCCTCTCGCTCTCTTGCTCTATTCCTTGCCGCGTTAGCTCGCCGCCACAATTGTTGACCGATCGTTGCATGCCTTCACACACGCCATGCCTTGCTCGCATTAGCGCCGTCTCATCGCCAGCTACCACAATGAATCGCCTTGCTACACCGCGCACCGCACCGTCAAGGTGCTACCAAACTATCGTGTTGCCTTGATCGTCGCGCTGACAACCATGTCATGGGAGCATTTCTGCCGTAGCCACTGCACGCCCTATACTTCCACCTCATCATGCACACCCCATCCCATTGCAACTGCTATACCCATACCGTGGTGACGCCAGCCGCCACTGCTCCCCTGCATCATGCCCCTGCTTGCACCAGCATCACCCATACCATTGCGTCATCACCACGCTGTGCAGCTCGCCTCTGTCAGCTATAAAAGCCACCCGAGTGCTTCCCTTGCCTCCTCACCCCTTCTAACTCTCTCCAGTCGCCTCACTTTGGTTCAATTAGAGCCGAGTCTAGCTTACTACTATAGTTGTCGTGCCCTACTGAGGCCACCTCATTGCCCCATCACTTTGATGAGCCTCCTCCACTCCCGAGCATGCCAACACAATCACCTAGTTCCCCTTTCCATCTCACCTCATCCGATTTGATCCTCTCCCCTCGTAGCTCACCGTCATCATTGCCTTCTCCAACTCTGGCCGTCCCACCAACCCAGCATGCCTCCGTTCAATTCCTGCTAACCGAAGCACCCTCACGCCTTCATCTATCCCCGCCGTCAATTTTGGCCACCTCGGGTCATAATTGTTGGACCATCTCAGACTTCCCCGGAACTTGCCAACCTCTCTTGTGAGTTACCCTCATCCCCTAGAGGCTCTCTATACCATGAATTCCTTCACTGCACCACTACACACCGAGTTGCCATGGTGGCCGACCGATGCCATCGCCATGTGCACTGCCACCGCCACCCATGGATGCGGTGTAGTCCCAGCGACCAATTTTGGGCATCGCCAGCAACCGCCGTCGCCTCCCTTGTTGACGACAGCACAGGAAGGCTGCACTCTGTTTGGGTAAAGGAGAAGCCACTATAACTATTTAATTAGGTGTTAATGATGTCCTTAAACCATGATGCTCACCATAATTAGTTAGTGTTAATGGTGCTCATTAATTAGTATTAATCAGTCACTTAAATGTGGGTGCAAGTCATTAGGAAATCTAATTAAAGCTAGATTTTAACCTTCAGTCACCGACTAGTTGGTCATCTTTACTATGCTGGTCCCATTTGTCAGTCACTCTTCCTTTCTCCTCAAAGAAAATAATTTAAAAAAATTAAAACCCTAAGGGTCCCATTTGTCAGTCAATGTTCAATTTTCTTAAGAAAAATAATTCAAAAACAAAACTAACCCTTAGCTAGCTCCACATGTCAGCCTCTAATGTATTTTTAAATAGAAAAATAAAGCAAAGACAAATTAAATTGTGAGACACAACTATCAGTGAGACATATTGGGTGGGTTATTTTGGGTTGATGGCTTATGACTTATGGCTTAAATATTTAAATTCTAGCTGTTCGTGAGAGGCAGTACGCAGAGAAAAATAGTTGTATGCGATTTTGGCTGGTACAACTGAACTCAATACACCTTTTACTATAATTTTTCTATTGACCCTACCTTAAAAATACACCATTTAAAAGTTAGTTACTATAGATAGTACAAGCATAAGCCAACTTTAAGCCCAAAAGAACCCGTCCATTATCTCTCCTCTGTTTATTTTTAGGATTTTTCCTGAAATTAAACTTTGGAAGGCCCATTCTCACTCATTTTAAATCCATCAAATGAAACTTGTTTCCAAATTCATCTAAAATATAGATATTTATAAAAAATATGTAAAACCATGAATTTTGGAGTTCATTTGGATTTGTTTGTATGCTCGTGTATTTATGTGCTTTTTCATCACAATCACCCAAGTAGATTACGAAGACCTAGAAGAGCAACAGTTCGAGCTCAACCAGGACCACCAAGACAAACAATCCTATAAGCAAGGTGATTCAATACTTTGATCTTGTTTCACCTACATTTTGAATGCAAGTTATGTTGAATTAAATTATTAAATTGCATGCTTTGTTTTATTATACAAATTATATTCATCTTAAGCCATAGTTAAGTCCCTACTAATAATTAAATGATTCACCCCACTCCATAGCTTTGGATATGAATTCTTGCCACCGTAGATATAAGTCAATATTTAAGTGCCATGCTTAGTCTTACTTAGATACTCTGGGGCATTAATTTGCACTGACATCATTTCAAACATGAAACTTAGTTTGGGCAACCACTGGAGAGAAGTGGCTAGTATTTGAACTAGAAATGATATCATGAACAAACACTTCTTCCCTTGGTTCGGATAGAACAGCATTAGAAATAGGACTCCAGATGTAACAGGGCGGTCAGCAGCAGTAGTAACCACACAATTGCTCTGGCCAATTCATGACGATAGTAGAACAAACTAACATAGCTCAGCAAGAATTGACAATAGAAGCACTTGGTTGCACAAGAAAACCACACGTAGCAGATTGCTAGATGCAAATAAGATAAGTAATTCACAAATCGATCAGGAAGACCAAACTGAGAAGAAGAATCATACAGATTCAACATGAATTGAAGCACTAGCTGGAGATCAACTCGCGCAGCAGAAGTACCAAAACCCTAGATTGGTTCGGCACTCAAGAACACGCAGCCAACTCGCCAAAAACCATATGGCTTTTTCTGGATTTTCTTATGATAAAAAAATAATTGTCCTCATACATGGGCATCGGCCCTAGCCTTTTATATGGCTTTGTATATGCAGACATACCCAACTTGACTCCACCAAACACTCGGTCAAACCAAAGGACCTGATTGCAACTCGGTTCGAAAGGAAAAATTACAGACTCAAACAATTAACGTACATGACCAGGACTCATACTTGGACTCAATAGATATGTAAAAGAACCATGTAACTAAATACGGCCCAAACATATGTTGGGATACGGGATAGGTTACACTAGCGCAAATAAAAAATTCTACCACGTAAATCAAGAAACCATATGAGTAAGAGATGCTACAAAAAAAGAGTTGAAGCAGCCCGATTCAAAGTAGCGTGCGTCGATGTAGTGAAAGTAATCGATCGTCTCCTAGTAGTAGTTGATCTTCACGAGCCACTGTCTCCTCCTTTTGATCATCCTAATCAGCACTACAGTCGCAACAGCGCCTCTATCGAAATCCACACATTCAGGGATGGAACACCATGCACCAATGTGCTAGCACTAACGTGTGCAGCAGAGGTTTTGAGAGGTGATGGCTAGGGTTTCGATGGTTGTGTCTTGGGATTTTCTCCTCATCATCCTAAGTCACATGCCTCTCTCTCTCTCTCTCTTTATATATATATATATATATATATATATATATATATATATATATATATATATATATATATATATATATATATATATATATATATAGCCTCCAATCAGATACTTATCGGATACGATTAGAGATCGTATCCAACTCGGAGAGCTTCTGACCGTATCATTATCTAATACGAGTAGAGATTGTATCCCACTTGGAGTATCATCCGGACCCTTACTATTCTAATTCGTTAAGTATGTGACCTTATAGGTTCATATATACTTGGTTGTAACTCGAAAACACCTTTTCAATCATTGATCAGTAGCGATCCCTCGTAGAACATATCAACCCCCAAATATATACAAAGATTAATTTGAATGAACCTTATGCAATATGATCTGTAACCAAGTCCTATTCAATCATGATTTGTGCATAAGTTTTTACAACTAGATCATATCTGGTTATGACCAATCTATATCCCTATACGACCAGTTAGCATACCAATTTTCGATATGTTTGGCCAGCTCACAACTAATCAGTATACTCATACAACCAGTTCGTATTTGATCAGACTAAATGACATGTTTGTGTATTCTCTTTTTGCCTCACGATATCAGATCGAATTCCAGATGAGAAATGTGTTATCCATGGACTATTCAATCTTTTTCTAATCTAATGATGAATAACTTTATGCGGTCAACTCTTTGACCACTCGTGACATGACTATACACTTTCTTTATCCAACCATATCGAATGGTCTAGAGATATCTCTCCTTATATAGGAGGCGTAAAGACCATCACTACTACAGAAAGCCTAATACTAGACGCCAAATCACAGACGGTTTGACAAAACCGTCTATGACCGACACTAACACTGACGGTTTTAATTTGGACACCGTCTATGTTGATGGCCTCGGAGAAAACGAGTATCACAGATGGTTCTTACCGATGAACCGTATGTGATATTCCAGTATCACACATGTTTTTTATTTAAAACCGTCTGTGATAATCTGGAATTATCACAGACGGTTTTCTAAAAACCGTCTGTGATAATGAAGTTATCACAGACGGTTCGTATTAAAAACCATCTATGATATGCTTCCCGCCTTGCAATTTCCCAAAATTTCATAATTTCCCGCCTGAGTCCGAGTAGGATTCAGTTGAGACACCTTCAGTAAAACGGGCATAACTTTTGCATACAGTGTCCGTTTTCAACGTTCTTGTACTCGTTGGAAAGCTAACGACAAGCCCAATCCAAAACAACGACCCGCTTGTGCTAGTCGCCCTCCAAGACCCCAAAAATCGGCCATCTTTAGACCTAAACCTGCGTCGCAAGTTTTTGATTTCTATTTTTTCCCTTTTTCTTGGTCTTCCTTTCGGAATTTGGATTTTACTTTAACTGAAAAGTTGTAGATCTCACCGAAACCTTTCAAGTGAGTATATATAAGCTATATAAAACTTTGCTATTTTATCTTTTCAGACTAGTTGTTTATATTGCACGGTATATAAAATTTTGTGCTCTAATTCACAGACGGTTCTATATATAGAATCGTCTATGATAATCTGACCACTGGGCCCGTGATCCTCCTCAACCCAATCCTAGCCAATAGAAATCCTTACCCCACGGATCGTAGCTCCGCCTCTCCATCCCTGCGCCAAAAAATTTCGCACTCCCTCCCCTATAAATAATCACCAGAACCAAGCCTCCTTTCTGTTCTCCTCCTTGCTGTTCTCCTCCTCTTTACTGTTCTTCTTGCTGTTCTCCTCCTCTTTGCTGTTCTTCTCCTCCTTGCTGTTCTCCTCCTCCTCCTTGACCCATACCATAATAGCCCCACGAAGTAGATGATGCATAAGGTAGCGCTCAATCAACGCCGATAATGGTGGGCGTCAAAGACATCTAGCTCGTGCGCTGCATCAGGGGTGAGAAGGCCTAGGCATAGAGGATATTTGTTTTTCTCTGTTCTTGTCGTGTTAGCTAGATGGACAACCTGTTTGTTGTTTTGAGATATTGTAATGGTAGGCTCTAATCTTAATAAAAATAAAATGTGTACTGTGTTTCATACTATATTTGCTTGTTTTCATTTCAATTAATTGATTTGCGAAATGGATGTTTTTATGTTTGTGAAATAAATTGATATGTGAATTGGATGTATACATGTACATGTTGATCTGCTTGTTTCAGAGGGCATGGCTAGCATTTCCTAAGGTTAACCAATAAACAAAAATAGATTTAGGGGTAGAAGAGAATAACACAGACGGTTTTTAACTAAAAACCATCTGTGATATTGATATATCACAGACGGTTTTTAGTTAAAACCCGTCTGTGGTTATCACCTATCACAGACGGTTTTTACTTACAAACCGTCTGTGATATTTACACCACAGACGGTTCAAAAACTGTCTGTGATAACCTTCGATTATCACTGATCCATAAATTCAGACGGTTCAGAAAACCGTCTGTAATGACGTTTTTGAACCGTCTGTAATACGGTTTTCTGTAGTAGTGCATATCCGATCAGTCATATTTCTCCGTATATTTCATAGCATACATGAAAGCTACTTTATAACTGCTCAGTTACAGAGTAGCGTTTAGTGATACAAGCATCTCCACGATTGCCTCTACGGCATATCACTAATATGGATTTGGATCAAACCAATGTGGAGAAATCCCTGACCGGTTTTAACCTGGTTCACGTTCCTTCTTTTGCTCTACTTCTGGCTTGATATGATGCAACTCAAATTCTGCTAGCTCATACAGGTTACATCTGGTCCATTCACCATCTCACGCACTTGGACCAGCACACATGCTGCATTTTTCTCTCCCTCTGTGTCTGCCTCAACTCCCTCCCTCTCGGCCATACTAGTGCAATTGCCTACTCCATGCTTTATTGAATAAAAAGATTTAGAGTTACTAACCATGCTACTTAGGTCAGGAACAATAATAGTAGTTGTAGTATGTTTGGTCGCCTCATCTTGGTTGGGCGTTAGTATGTAACTGAAGCATTATAAATGAACTCGAACTAAAATTTAATATCACCGAGTTACTAAGATGATCTTTTGTAATTTACATGTTAGACTCTGCCTTTGAGAAGGATCACTAAACTATATTTTCCGGTTGGAACTTCACCATTACTCGCAAGATGGTTAAAAGTTTCCCATCACTTTCGTTTATGTAGAAGGTCAAATGATAAGTTCCGCTTCGGTTATTAATAGGTTTTTTAGGCTGTTATTAATAGTAAAGAACATGGTCAGTGATAGGCCAAATGTGATCGTGTTGAATGGGCCAAGAAGCGACAATCAAACGAAAGGAAAACAAGATAAATGTGCCGGCAATGATAAACTCCTGCCCAATTTTTTCACCTTTGTCTTTTCTTTTCTCTCTATTTAATAAACCCAGCCCAGCAATAAATATGGGAAAAGCATGAGCAGGCGCCACACCAAACGGTCCAGCCTAGACCCTTATCTGTCAACCAGCCCAGCACTGAGCACTCCCTGCAAGGTTTCACGTGCGCACCACACAACAGGTCAATAGCAAAGATTTACTATACAAAAATCCTGACAAAACAAAAAAACTGAAAAAAGAGTTCCTTCCAAGAAACGAGCAAAGATTAACTACCTGCAGTTACCTTTGCAAGTCAAGTAAGTTGTCAGACAATGTTCCTTTTAAAGAGTGAGAACATGCTAACTAGTCACCTTAGGACTCACAAACTACATGCTAGAAGATTAAATACCGAGAAATTGTAGTAGAAAATGCACATAAATCACCATACACGGGGTTGATGGAACAAACCTAGTCATTAGCAAAAAACTTGAGACACCAAACTGTTTGAGCTATGCAATGGTTGTCATAGAAATCTTATTCCCTCTGCTATGTAATCTTATTCCCTCTGCTATACCACCGCGACCTTCGGAGTCCTCTAATGCCATTGCTAAATTGATCCAAACTTTCTTTTAGATGCCATTACAGCTGAGCAATACTTTTGTCTAATCCACTAACATTGCCACGTTGATCCAATACTTTGGCTACTTTCATTTATACACTCCCTCTCGTAAAATATAAGCACGGGTCAAACTATTTTAAATTTGACCAACAATGTTTTCATGAATATTTAGATTGGCCGTATGAAAATGGTACAGGTATATTTGGCTAGAAAATGTTTTTAAGTTATTATAATTTTATTTGGTTTTATAATTATATTACATTACAAATCAGTGGTCAAAGCTATATCGTAGACCGTGCTCATGCAAGAAAAATTGGCACTTGTGACTCTTTGGATGATTCACTGCCTAATAAACAACAATAAAACCTTAGAGCAACTCCAGCAGTAGCCCTCAAAACAGGGCCCCTACTTTTCATTTGAGGGCTCCCCCTATTTTTGAGGGCCCAATTTTTTTGCTTCTACTCCAACAGCACCCCTCAAATCTAAGCCCTCAAATCCATCCAATACACACTGACATATGGGACCCACTACTGACAAATCCATTCGGAGAGGGAGGCCGGCGGCACGCTCGGGAGGGAGGCACGCGGGGAGGGAGGCATCGGCGACGGGCGACGGCGACGGGCGGAGAGGGAGGCCGGCGGCGCGCTCGGGAGGGAGGCACGCGGGGAGGGAGGCGCGCGGGGAGGGAGGCGACGGCGACGGGCGACGGGCGGAGGCGTCGGCGATGGGCGAGGCGACGGGCGTGGCGACGGGCGAGGCGGCGGAGAGCGGAGGCGGCGCGCACCTCACCTTGCGCGTCGCCAGCGGTCCACGCCTCCCCAAGCTCGGCGCCGGTTCTTCTCCTCCGCGGCGCGGCAGCAGCCTCCCGCCGGCGCCTCCCCGCGCTCGGCCACTCGGCGGCGCCTCCTATGCGTGCTGCCCCGAGGGCTCCTCATGGCGGCGGCGGCCTCGTCGGATCCGGGCTTGGCGTCGGCTACGGCGGCCAGATCCGGCCGGATCCGGCCGGATCTACTCGGGGCGATGGCGACGGCGACTGCGCCTCCTCCTTCGGCTCGACCTCCGGGGACGGCAGGGGAGGGGGCGGCGGCGGGGGAAGGAGCAAGGAGGGAGGCGGGGAGTCGGGGACGGCGGGGTGGGAGGGAGGGAGACGGGCGGAGGCGGGGGAAGGAGCAAGGAGGGAGGCGGCGGAGAGTGGAGGCGACGGGCGAGGCGGGGGGCGAGCGGGCGGCAAGCGGGCGGCGGAGGCGACGGGCCAGGCGGGGGGCGAGCGGGCGGGGGATTCGGCGGGGGGCGAGCGGGCGGCGGGCGGGGGAATCGACAGGGGGCGGGGAAATTTTGGGGGAGGCGGGGAATTTTGGGGTGGAGGCGGGGGAAGTTTCACGAGCGGGAAAAAAAACAGGAAAATGAGGGGTGGAGGGGGAGCCCCTAGGAATGAGGGGTGGGAGGGGGATTTGAGGGGCTCCTCAAATTTAAGGGCTCTAGTAGGGGGCCCTGCTGGAGTTGCATTTTTGCCTCAAGCCCTCAAATATGAGGGTTGAGGGCTCAAGTAGGGGCCCTGCTGGAGTTGCTCTTACAAGAAGAATCAGGGCTGCAGAATGCCATCTTCCTATTGGAGCTTCGGTACTGGTCAAAGTGGTCCAACGAGAAAGGCCACGGATGGCCCGGTCTTCAAACTCATGCGTGCATTCTGTATTTCTGTCCATCTCGTCGCGACTCGCGATGTACATATACAAATGCATAGTTTATAGGTTTAATAGTTTTATCTATGTTGTTCGAGATAACACGGACAATAGCATAGATTCGAGAGGTCATTTGGGGAATTCGTTTCAAAAAGAAATTTATTTATTTTTAATTTTTAAAATAATCAGAAGCTAAAAGAAAAAGATTATAGTGTTGCAGCAGCGGATGAGACCGGTAGAATATTTTATGGTAGGTCACGGTTTTGCATTGCCTAGCCTGCTCCAAAACCAGCCGTGCATGCATGGACCCAAGGAATCCAGTCTGGCATGCATGTTACTAGTAGCACATATTGGAATGATTTTAGAAAGAGAGAGATGCATGTATATGTATGGGGTAAATCAGGAATACAGCTTTCTTATTCCCTTTCCTGTGGTCCTTTATACGTGGCAGCAGTCCGGGAAGGGAGGGTGTTATTGCAGGTCCACAAAAAGTAAAGCAGAACAAATAGTCTGCTGACACGTGTGAAGAAACAGGGACGGGAACAAGGAAAAAGGGAACAGGAAAGTTGCATGGTGCCACACAACAGGTTTGCACAGTTTTTCTTGACAATAAACTAATATTGGTAACTCGAGGATATAATTCCCTTTCTGATTGAATCATTTTTTTCTTTTGAGAGACCATACGATTGAATAATTCAATTAAGTCACATGTCGGTATGGAAAAGGTTGAGTACTAAATAGACGGAATTAAGCAATATTAGGCTCAAAACTTTTATCTATGCGGAGCTAACTGCAGTTATCTGCCGAGTTGCTGATGAAACCTAACTTGGTAAGACGTTTGTAAATTCTAATCTTACAGTTTGGGATGTTTGTGCTGGATATTTCCTGCAGAAAGCTAGATCTCGAGTAGGGCTGTAAAAAAAGCTCGAAGCTCGCGAGCTACTTGAGTTCGGCTCGTTCTAGGCTCAGTTCGAGCTCGGTTCGAACTTTAAACGAGCCGAACTCGAGCTTGATCTCGAGCTCGCGAGCTTCACCGAGCTGAGCTCGAATAGTTCGCGAGCCCCAATTCGAGCTCAAATAGTAATATATATTAATTCTTACCGAGCTTACTTGAGCCGAACTCGAGCTCGAGCTTTTCTTATTGTTGAAAATTAGTGTATATTTGAATTATTTTGACTGTTATCAAGCTTACTAGAGCCGAGCTCGAGCTTAAAATTTTCTTGTTATTGAAAAATAGTGCATAATAAATTATTTTAATTGTTACTGAGCTTCAACGAGCCAAGCTCGAGCCTACTCGAGCTTAGGCCGAGCCGAGCTCGAGCCCAGGTCCAGGCTCAGACCCCAACTCGAGCTCGGCTCGAGCTTCTACCGAGCTCGAGCCTGGAAGCCCAAGCTCGCTCGAGCTCGGCTCGTTTATAGCCCTAATCTCGAGTTCTCTACCTCAAAGCATCAGATGGTAAATTATTGGCATCAATATTCGCTAACTAAAACTTGCACTATTCTGATAAACTTACCACCAAAACTAACAAGTCACAGATTAATTTTTTTTCTTTTAAGTTCTTCCACTCGACCCTAGCCTGTACCAGATATCTCGAGCCGGTCAGAGCTAACACTCACGCGCTCCCACATCCACCACGAGTGGGCTTCAGCTTCTAGCTTTTGGCTTATTTTTCACTATTCATAAATTTCGTCTTTTTTTGAACTTTTGGCTTTTTGTTGAGCTTTTTTGCCGGTTCTTTTTTTTTCCCATATGTGTTTGTATTATACGTAATGGGCTAACATATTTTTTATATTTTTAAATTTTTTTAAATTTAATTATGCTAAATAAGCCTCTGTCAGCTACAGTGTTTTTAAGTCAACTACAGTGTTTTCAGCTATAGACCACAAAAAAAAAGCCCAACTGATCACCACCTTATCAGTCTTCTTCAGTTAACCTTCTCTGCCGCGAAGGAGCTCCGCAGCAAGCCAGCCAGCTTACACAACAATCTCCCCGCTCTTTGGATTTCTTTTCTTTTTTGTCGGACGTAAGCACGTGAGGAAGCTAGAGGTATCTCCTCTCCCCCCCCCCCCCCCCCCCTCTCCCTCTGCCTTTCTCCCTCCCTCCTGCAACTGTATCCTCTTTATTATCTTTCTTACAGCTAATCTTCTTTGTATATTGTGGAATCTTTCGTAATAACCAACCTAAGTTTTCAGAAGACGGTGCGGTTTTGCTTTGCTCACCACGCACGTCCGTTCTGTGTGTCCACACTCCACAATTTGTCAGCTCTACCCTGCTCTGACAGTAGGTGGACTGAGTTTTTTATTGAACTAGCATCAGAGCTAAACTGAAAAAAAAAGAAGAAAAAACTTATTTGACTAGTTTAGGATTCAACTAGGATAAAACCAAGCATGAGAATCACAAAACACTATCCTAACCAAATAATTAACAACTTCAAATCCTATTTGGTCAAAGTTACGCTAAAACATTCTTTTTGGAAAATCTATCCACAAATTGTGTCACCCAAACGAATACCAGACCGCATGGTCCACAAGGCCCAAAATAAAATGAACGAGGGTCCATGTTAAAAAAAATTGTTTGAAAATGATTAGTTAATTGAAAAGCGCTACTTCGACATGAATGCTTTTTTATATGTAAATTTAAAAAAGTAAATTGTAATGTTTAACCACTTTTCCCGAGCATGTGAATAGAGATGGTGAAGCTAGCTCATTAACATCACAAAGAAGATAATGAGAAGCTTGCTCATTAACATCAAAAGAAGGTAATGCAAAATTGACCATTAATGACAAATACAATATGTTGGCAAAATACCTATGAAAATATAGTACTCCGTTTAGTCTATATTAGGGCATGTACAACTCACAGACAGGGGTTCGTCTGCAAGAGTCTCGAATCTGTCATACATACAGTTAAAAAGACAGGTCGTACAATGGACTGCCTGTTTCATTGTCTGCAAGCAACATCTCGCGCGCGCCCGAAGCTTGATCCGCGCGCGCCCACAGATGGATCCAAGCTCGTCGACGGGCCATACAACGGAGCTCAAGCCGACGGTAATTTCTTGGACCACGAGCGCTCCTCGTCCCCTCGCGAGGCGACGAGCGCAGCCTCGCTCCTCATTCATTGCGGAGCTCGGGGGGGTTTTCGCAAAATACATCCGATGGAGACCAGGTATGTAGACGCGCTGTACATGCCTACAAGGTGTATTTTGACGGGGCACAGAGTTTGAAAAGGTCCTAATTTTGAGAAATACACAATATAAAATGATTTGAGTGCCTCTCCATTAATTGCTTTTTTTAAAGGATGTGTGATGATGATTTGTATGGGTGTTCATGCGTACATGCTTAAGAGCATCTCCAAGAGATTCTTTCTCACCCCCTATCTTCAAATATTAGGTATGAAAGCTAAAAACAAGCCTCCAACAGATACTCAAAAACACGCCCAATAATTTTGGTACTCCAAAATTGAGGTGGATCACCATCAAATATACAGTGCCTAGATGGTAATTTTAGGGATCCAAGTTTAGAGGAGCTGCTAAAGGAGGGGAAAGATTTAGAGAACAATTTTTAGGAAGTCTCCCAATATGAGATTTTAGAGGACAAAATATTGAGCCTCTCTTGGAGATGCTCTAAGAGAGAGAACGGAATAAATAGGGTCAAAAGAAGAAATAGAATTTTATCTAAATATGCACCTTAATTTGGAACAATATTGAAAAGCTAATATGCCTTATAGAAAGAGAACAATGAAATTATTTTTTATGATGAATCTACAATGAAATTCACTAAACTAATTTAGATTTTTTACTCATGATAGTAATTAAATTCTAAAAATTTTGACTATAAATTAATTTTTCAAATTAGCGTATATTTATACATGGAGAGAGTAACACACTAGTGCACTTTGACCACTAAATGACTTCCTAGTCGCCGTTTATTATGAAAAAATAACATAGACAAAAAAACATTTCATTTGAAATATTTGAGTACAACGCAAATATCACTCCTTTCTTTTCCTCATTTTCCTTCCCAACTTTGACGGTCGCTTACAAGCTTCAGCAGTAGCTATAAGGCTATAAACAAGCTAAGTTAGAGTGAGTCCGATAGGCTAGAGCACTAGGTTGGGGTTTGAGCTTAGAGTTAGGCTCGAGGTCGGCTCGACCAAAGCTCAGTGAGTATATAGCACTAACGGTAAGAACAGAATGGTAGCATTGACAAGAAACAAGCAAGAAACTCAAAATGACAAGATTCTGGCAACAGAACTAATCTTGGCAAGATTCACGGCTAAGCGAATCAATCCTACAAAATGGGAAGATTTATGGCACCGCCCAGCAAGAAACTTCGATTAGGGACTATGAAATTTTTACATCACAAAAGAAGAGAAGGATTGAGATGAATCGGTTCGTACTGACATGGAGTTGAGATTTGGCTAGGAATGGGATCCAGGAGAGGAGAGGAATTGAGATTACCGCAGCGATTTTAAATCGAATGCTTATTGGTAAGGTGGTCCTTTTTAGTACTCTAAATTAATGCAACGTGTTCCTGTGTGATGCAACTCTCTGACCAAAGTCGGTGCTCCACAACCGAAGAATTGGAGCAGCATGTAGAGAAGTTTTCATGAACACTCGTTTTCTTGTGCTGTAGTTGGATGTGTTCTCTTTTCCCTGTTCTAATGTAACAGCTTGACTGAGTTTTGAGGTGACCGAGATCACTGTTTGTTCGCATGGCAATTAGCAGGCACGCTGAGAACACGTCAGCCAAGCTAGAATTCATGATAGCTTTGTGCGCATCGGTTAACTTTGTTACCTTCTATTCCCTACTAGTAGTGTGCACGTGCTAACGCTACGGTAAAATACAAAATAAGATAAAATTTGTAAAAAATAAAACGAACAATCAGATTCATTAAGATTCTCGTCTCATATATTGTATAACCAAATATTTTTGTCACATAATAAATGTCACATAACGACTGATCCTTTGAGGAGACGACAACATCATTAAGAATTAATCACTACATTAATTGACAGGGAATTAACAGCACAAGGAGAATCAAGCTATTATATCTAAAGAAAACATAAAAAGTCACAATGGAACTGGGCCAAAAAATTATTTGGTTGCCTTTCAGCTACTTCATGAACATCAGCATAAGTTAACAAAAGCTTATATTCTCAGGCATTTGGAAATGTTAACCAAAATGCGAACAAATTATTATCAGAGTGCAATAGTGATGAGGACATCCCTTCCATGGATACAACTCAGCCACAGCAAGTGTTACAAGGACCACTCACTCGAGCTCGTGCTCGTCAACTTAATTACCAGGTGAATTCATTCCTAGGTTCATATATTACTGAGAATAGACCGCTACCTAATGCAAGTGATTTAATTGTGCTTAGGAACCTGGGAAAGGATGAAGGAGAGGGACGTGGAGTCATGGACATGCCTGGATGGAATAATGGAGTTCACCACGTCACTTTGGGGCCAAGCCAAACAAGAATTCGAGTTGGACACGTTCAGGAATCAGATTCGGACTGCTGTGTTGGTACCAAGTTCAAACGGGCATAACTTCCTCATACGGACTCCGATTGGGACGTTCTTGTACTTCATGGAAAGCTTAGGAAGTCTATTTTCCAACGGATCTGACCTCATCTTCAAATTCCATCTGAGCCGGCCGCAATCACTAAAAGACTCCATGTTGGTTTCTGAGTCCGAGTCAAAAAGGGTGCTGCGCCACCTCCACTTGGGCCCATGGGCCTTGTAACCCTAGGGCGTGCCCTTGGACGCCCCCCCTGGTCGTCCTCCCTATAAAGGAGTCGCCGCCTCCGTTGTTAAGACTTGGATTTCGTTGAATTTAGGTTTAGCCATTGTGCAAACTTTTGTTCTTCAGTTGTGTCGGACAACCACCTGTCAAGACATCTTCGGAATCCCACCTTTGTGATTCGCAATACAATTTGTGCTTCATTCATATTCGCAATATCAGATTGCCTACATCTTATTCTTGCTAGTTCTTCGATTGCTTGCAGGGATTGAACTTCGTGTTCAGGTTGATCGCGCTTCCAGTGAGATCAATAACATCTCGGAGTTGGTTCAGCGATTGCTAAGGCACAAGCGACGTCGTGCGTTTGTAGTCGGATCGCCAGGGTCACCTCCACCCAAAATCGATAGTTATCAATCTCATCGAAAGATCGGGCATCTCGTCTTCATCAAGTGGTATCAGAGCGCTAGGTTGCTCGGTGAGAATTTCCAGTTTAGTAGATTAGATTGCTATTCCTTACCTAGAGTACACAAAAACCAAAAAAAATAGCAGTAGATCAATCTGTCCAAACCAGTCTTAGCCTCGCAATTTTTCTTTTCAGTACATTGCATTGTTGAACTTTCGGTTGCATCGTCGTGTCCTTTGCTGGTCTTAGTGTCTAGTTCCTCTAGAGTTTTGAGTTCTGTTCACGTTTTGGTCTCACCGCTGCAGTTAGATCCGAACTGCCGCGGTGAGGAAAGGAAAGGAGGAGGACTCGGTTTCTAGGGAGGCTTTGCCCTAGTTGGCTTCGGAGTAGGCCACGATCTCAGAGTTGGTTTCGGAGTAGGCCACGATCTCAGAGTTGGTTTCGGAGTAGGCCACGATCTCAGAGTTGGTTTCGGAGTAGGCCACGATCTCAGAGTTGGTTTCGGAGTAGGACACGATCTCGGAATTGGTTTCGGAGTAGGAAAAAAAAGAGAGAAAAAAAAAGAACGAACAGGCAGCCGCATTTAAAAGAGCCACGGCATAAGAAAAAAAAAGAAGAAAGAAAAAAAAAGAGAAAAAAAAGAGAGAGGAGAGAGAAACAGCTAACTTTTGCATACGACCTCCGATTGAGGCGATTCTTGATCCGTTGGAAAGGAAATCGGAAGTTAGAGCGAAAAAAAGCCTGGAAAAACTGGAGATTTCAGATTCACATAAGCTTCCAGGCACATACGCGGCAGCTCCGACCCCAAAAAACGTCGTTTAGGCCCTCAAAACGGGCCCGCAAACCGAGGAAAAATCAAGTCTCTCAGAATTTGCTCAAAATTGACAGGAACCGTCTACAAGTGATTCTAAGGTTCCCCGTGCAGACGGCATCCTTTTTCGAGCTCCGGAACTCCGTGTGCAACGTCATCTAGTTTCTTTCTGCGCGGTGTACTCGTTTGTGTTCTAGGCTCGCGTCTCTAGTACGGTCTAGCCAAGGGCCAGCACCAACCGGCGTTGAACGATTTTTCAGCTTGCATTTTCTGAATTGATTATTGCTATTCCTTGCTACTAAACTTGAGCCTTCCCAGCTACACCTTTTCTACACCGTACAGGCTGAGCTTTACCTGGCAATCGCTCCATCCAATCTTCGAAGATATATTGTCATCACTAGTTGCCGATCGCCCCTGTGCGCTTGGTAAGAATTGGTAAGAATTCGATAGAAGGTTTGAGTGCGAGCACCATACCCTAGTACTTGTTAGGGACATATTCTTGTGTTTTTGCTAACAATGGCAGGTTCTGGAGAGTTTTCAGATCAGAACTCATCTCATAGTCCTCGTACGAAGGGAATCATACAACATTTCACACGCGAAATGAATCGTCGTGCGGAGGGCCTTGAGGAGGATGTCAGAGTCACAAATGAGCGACTTGCTCAACTCGAGGGCGCCCAGATTGAGACAAACACAATGCTTGCTGCGATGAAGAAAGCACAAGGTATCACTAACAATTCTTTGGCAGAAATTATGGCGCGCCTTGAGGAGATTGCCCAAGCTTCGGCTGTTGTTCCCCCTGCTGTGACGGTAGAGGGACAAGATGAAGTTGACAATGTGCGTTTTAACCGACAGGGTATGCAAAGAGATCCCCCACGACGTGAGGTACGTGACCACGATGATGCTTTTGCTAAGGTTAAATTCACTATGCCCTCTTTTAATGGTAAATATGATCCTGATGGTTATCTTGATTGGGAACTAGCTGTTGATCAAAAATTTACTTGCCATGATTTTCCTGAGAATAGACGAGTTAGGGCTGCTACTAGTGAATTTACCGATTTTGCTTCTATTTGGTGGAAAGAACATTGCCGTCAACATCCCAATAACATACCAAACACTTGGGAGGCTTTAAAATTGCTTATGCGCCATCGATTTGTTCCCTCGTATTATGCTCGTGATTTGTTAAATAAACTGCAACGTTTACAACAAGGTACAAAGTCTGTGGAAGAATACTATCAGGAATTACAAATTGGTATGTTGCGCTGTGGGTTAGTTGAGAATGAGGAGGCATCCATGGCTAGGTTTTTCGGAGGGTTGAATCGTGAAATTCAGGACATTCTTGATTATAAAGATTACAACTCCATGACTAGATTGTTTCATCTTGCTTGCAAAGCTGAACGAGAATTGCAGGGACGCCAGACGAGAACGCGATCTAACTTTTCTGCAGGTCGAACAAATTCATGGACGCCGCGTACACCTTCTTCCTCATCCACTTTGGCGCCCCCGCCATTACCCTCCAACAACAGGCAGCGCTCTACTACGTCAAATTCGGCGCCACGAGTTTCCGAAGCACCCAAATCAGCACCACAACTTTCTGCAAAAACTTCCTCTTTGGTTGCTTCGACAGGACGAACGAGAGACGTTCAATGCCATCGTTGCAAAGGCTATGGACACATGATGCGAGACTGTCCAAGCAAGCGTGTATTCATTATACGCGATGATGGTGGGTATTCCTCTACTAGTGATTTTGATGATGAAACATATGCTATGCTTGCAAATGACCCTGCAGGACATGATGATGGATCTGACCGTGAGGAGGAGCATGTTGGCGCCGAAGATGCCGACAAGTATTTGAGCATTATAGTGCAACGCGTGCTAAGTGCTCAAGTGTCTCATGCCGAGCAAAATCAGCGCCATAATTTGTTCCAAATCAAGGGCGTTGTCAAGGAACGCTCGATTCGCATAATTGTTGATGGTGGGAGTTGCAACAATTTAGCAAGTATGGATATGGTCGAGAAGCTTGCTTTGCCAACCAAACCTCATCCCCACCCATACCATATTCAGTGGTTCAACAACAGTGGTAAGTTAAAGGTAACACGGATGGTGAGAGTACACTTTTCTATGGGTTCATACCATGATTATGTTGATTGCGACGTTGTTCCTATGCAAGCTTGTTCATTGTTATTAGGAAGACCTTGGCAATATGATACTGATTGTGTGCATCATGGTAGGAATAATCAATATTCTCTCATGTTTAATGGAAAGAAAATTGTGCTGCATCCTATGACTCATGAACAAATTGTTAAAGATGATCTTGCTAAAGCTAGTAGAGAGAAAAGCCGAGAGAATGCTGAGAGCGAAAATCAGATTGTAGCAAAAGAGCTTGAGCAACATAAAAAGAAAGAACCTAAATCTATTCATGCGAAGAATAAAGAAATTAAATTGAAAGGTGCTTGTTTCCTTGCTACCAAATCTGACATGACTGAGCTGAATGATAGTGATTCTGTTTGCTATGCATTAGTTTGCAAAGAAGCTTTGTTTTCCTTTGAGGATATTCCTCCTTCTTTGCCACCTGCTGTCACTAACATTTTGCAGGAGTACCAAAATGTCTTTCCAAAGGACATACCACCGGGGCTGCCACCACTTCGTGGGATTGAGCATCAAATTGATTTAATTCCCGGTGCATCTTTGCCCAACCGCGCACCATACAGGACCAATCCAGAAGAAACTAAAGAAATTCAGCGCCAAGTTCAAGACTTGCTTGATAAAGGGTATGTGCGCGAATCCCTTAGCCCTTGTGCTGTTCCGGTCATTTTAGTACCAAAGAAAGATGGGTCATGGCGCATGTGTGTGGATTGTAGAGCAATCAATAACATTACCATTAGGTATCGTCATCCTATTCCTAGGTTAGATGATATGCTTGATGAATTGAGTGGCTCTGTTATCTTTTCCAAGGTTGATTTGCGTAGTGGTTATCATCAAATCCGCATGAAATTAGGCGATGAATGGAAAACGGCATTTAAAACTAAGTTTGGGTTATATGAGTGGTTAGTAATGCCTTTTGGTTTAACTAATGCACCTAGTACCTTCATGAGACTAATGAACGAGGTTTTGCGTGCTTTCATTGGTAAATTTGTTCTGGTTTATTTTGATGATATATTGATATATAGCAAATCATTAGAGGAACATCTTGACCATTTACGTGTTGTTTTTAATGCTTTACGTGAGGCATGCCTATTTGGTAACCTTGAGAAGTGCACCTTTTGCACCAATCGAGTTGCGTTTCTTGGCTATGTTGTTACTCCACAGGGAATTGAAGTTGATCAAGCCAAGGTTGAAGCAATCCAGAGTTGGCCGACTCCTAACACGGTCACGCGGGTGCGGAGTTTTTTAGGACTTGCTGGGTTCTACCGCCGCTTCGTGAAGGATTTCAGCACCATCGCCGCACCATTGAATGAGCTTACCAAGAAGGGCGTGCCATTTGTTTGGAGCACCGCACAGGAGAACGCCTTCACCACATTGAAAGATAAGTTAACACATGCACCCCTACTCCAACTTCCTGATTTCAATAAGACTTTTGAACTAGAATGTGATGCTAGCGGAATTGGAATTGGTGGTGTGTTGTTACAAGAAGGCAAACCTGTAGCATACTTTAGTGAGAAATTGAGTGGGCCTAGTTTGAATTATTCTACTTATGATAAGGAGTTATATGCACTTTTTCGAACATTAGAAACTTGGCAACATTATTTATGGCCCAAAGAATTTGTTATACATTCTGATCATGAATCTTTAAAGCATATTCGAAGTCAAGGTAAACTGAACCGTAGACATGCAAAGTGGGTTGAATTTATTGAGTCTTTTCCTTATGTCATAAAACACAAGAAGGGAAAGGAGAATGTTATTGCTGATGCTTTGTCTAGAAGATATTCCATGCTATCACAACTTGACTTCAAAATTTTTGGATTAGAGACTATTAAAGAGCAATATGTGCACGATGCTGATTTTGCGGAAATCCTGTTGAATTGTCAAGAAGGGAAAATGTGGAATAAGTTTGTCATTCATGATGGGTTTGTGTTTAGAGCCAACAAGTTGTGCATTCCTGCTGGTTCCGTTCGTCTGTTGTTGTTACAGGAAGCACATGGAGGCGGGTTGATGGGACATTTTGGTGTGAAGAAAACGGAGGACATACTTGCTGATCATTTCTTTTGGCCAAAAATGAGACGGGACGTCGAGCGCTACGTTGCTCGCTGCACTACATGTCAAAGAGCTAAGTCACGACTTAATCCTCATGGTTTATATATGCCTTTACCCGTTCCTAGCGTTCCGTGGGAAGATATTTCGATGGACTTTGTTTTAGGATTGCCTAGGACCAAGAAGGGGAGGGATAGTATATTTGTGGTTGTTGATAGATTTTCTAAGATGGCCCATTTTATACCATGTCATAAGAGCGATGATGCTACCCATATTGCTGATTTATTCTTTCGTGAAGTTATTCGCTTGCATGGTGTGCCCAATACTATAGTCTCAGATCGTGATACTAAATTACTTAGCCATTTTTGGAGAACTCTATAGGCTAAATTGGGGACTAAGCTGTTATTTTCTACTACTTGTCATCCCCAAACTGATGGACAAACTGAGGTTGTGAATAGAACTTTATCTACCATGCTTAGGGCTGTGTTGAAAAAGAATTTAAAAATGTGGGAAGAATGCTTGCCTCATGTTGAGTTTGCTTACAATCGTTCATTGCATTCTACTACAAAGATGTGCCCTTTTGAAGTTGTTTATGGTTTTGTGCCTCGTGCTCCTATTGATTTAATGCTTCTTCCATCTTCGGAGAAATTGAACCCTGATGCTAAACAGCGTGCTGAATTGATTTTAAAAATGCATGAGACAACTAAGGAGAATATAGAACACATGAATGCTAAATATAAACTTGCTGGTAGTCAGGGGAGGAAACGTTTAACTTTTGAACCTGGGGATCTTGTTTGGTTGCATTTAAGAAAAGATAGGTTCCCTGAATTGAGAAAATCGAAATTGATGCCAAGAGCTGATGGTCCCTTCAAGGTGTTAGAAAAGATTAATGATAATGCATACAAGCTTCAACTGCCTGCAGATTTTGCTGTGAGTCCCACTTTTAACATTGCAGATTTAAAGCCCTACTTGGGAGAAGAGGACGAGTTTGAGTCGAGGACGACTCAAATGCAAGAAGGGGAGGATGATGAGGACATCCCTTCCATGGATACAACTCAGCCACAGCAAGTGTTACAAGGACCACTCACTCGAGCTCGTGCTCGTCAACTTAATTACCAGGTGAATTCATTCCTAGGTTCATATATTACTGAGAATAGACCGCTACCTAATGCAAGTGATTTAATTGTGCTTAGGAACCTGGGAAAGGATGAAGGAGAGGGACGTGGAGTCATGGACATGCCTGGATGGAATAATGGAGTTCACCACGTCACTTTGGGGCCAAGCCAAACAAGAATTCGAGTTGGACACGTTCAGGAATCAGATTCGGACTGCTGCGTTGGTACCAAGTTCAAACGGGCATAACTTCCTCATACGGACTCCGATTGGGACGTTCTTGTACTTCATGGAAAGCTTAGGAAGTCTATTTTCCAACGGATCTGACCTCATCTTCAAATTCCATTTGAGCCGGCCGCAATCATTAAAAGACTCCACGTTGGTTTCTGAGTCCGAGTCAAAAAGGGTGCTGCGCCACCTCCACTTGGGCCCATGGGCCTTATAACCCTAGGGCGTGCCCTTGGACGCCCCCCTGGTCGTCCTCCCTATAAAGGAGCCGCCGCCTCCGTTGTTAAGACTTGGATTTCGTTGAATTTAGGTTTAGCCATTGTGCAAACTTTTGTTCTTCAGTTGTGTCGGACGACCACCTGTCAAGACATCTTCGGAATCCCACCTTTGTGATTCGCAATACAATTTGTGCTTCATTCATATTCGCAATATCAGATTGCCTACATCTTATTCTTGCTAGTTCTTCGATTGCTTGCAGGGATTGAACTTCGTGTTCAGGTTGATCGCGCTTCCAGTGAGATCAATAACATCTCGGAGTTGGTTCAGCGATTGCTAAGGCACAAGCGACGTCATGCGTTTGTAGTCGGATCGCCAGGGTCACCTCCACCCAAAATCGATAGTTATCAATCTCATCGAAAGATCGGGCATCTCGTCTTCATCAAATAGCTTCAGGTTTTCCTCTTTTTTCAAAATACTTGACTAAAGACCTATCTGAGGCAACATAGTATACACAAAATTTGGTGTGTTTTCTGTGCACTTGAAAAATAAAACTTCATAGCAACAAGGCCTCCTAAATCTCTCTATTCATCTGTGACTACCTTTGAATTATAAGCAATGAGAAATTAAATAATGATATTGATACATTCAGATATCTTGTGTATTAATTAAGCAAACAATAATGCAATTAAGTAATTAGTTCCATTGTTCGTTTTATGAAGGAAATGTGGAGACAGCTTATAGACTTGAGCTGTGAAGCCAGTTCCGGCATCCATAATGATTGCCCAAAGATCAACACATGATGATATTGAACTTATCAGCAGACCATCCTCATTTCCTTTCTCCACATGTTGTGCTAACCTTGTGTTGGCCACATTATAGTGGTACCTATCAAGGGGAAGACTTAATCAGCCTGTACCCCAATAAAATCCATATAAAGGATGACAGTGCATCCATGAATGCAAACAATGAAGGAAAACATTATATTACTATGTCAACTGCATCCTTCGGTTCCTAAGAAAGATTATATAGCTTTTTTCTATTTAAACTTGTGCAACGTGTTAAAGGCAACCTTGCCATTGGTAATATATGGGATGTAGCACAAGAACTTTAACAGTTTCTGCAATAGCAAAGGAGCTTTTTATTGTATCTGCATTCAACATGCTTACATAATGGAGAAACCTAAATATTGTCGTGCATCAAACCACTTGTCCACAGCTAACAAGAATATGAGCAATTCTAGAAATTTAGCTAAAGAACTAAACATATATTGTTTATGTAACCTAACATGCAGTGGCTTGATGTTTAATCTTGGAGTTATGAACAATCAGCAAGACCAGCATGTCAGCATGTAGAGTTACATAAGGAATCAATAAAAATTACAAACCACATAGTCAAAATGGAAAAGAGAAACATGTCAAAGATGAGAGCACTGTCGTTACAGCTTACAGCCAGCATAGCTCTAGGATCTAAACACAATCCACCCAAACAAGTATATGGGATGAGTTCCATGATTCCAACTAAAATAAGATTATGGGATGGGATTGGATTGCAGTTATTGGGTTAAATTTCCGATAGGATCAGATCAAATCTACTCAATACAAAGAAGCCCTGAAAGTTAACTTTTTTCTAAAGCTGAACTTAAACCAATAGATATAACTGTCCAAATAATCCTAAGATGATTCTTTGGGTTCCATTAAAACAAAGTACCAAACACATTTGTGCACACTATGCAATAAAAAGCATAGAATACCATGAGTTTTTAACTTAGTTTCTTTCACTTAATCAGTTGTTTTAATTTTTTCAATAATCCAACCCAGTTCTTAAAATAAAATTTCTTTTTAATAAAATGATTCAGGACAGTACAAAATGACCTTTTTAAGTGGAGGCCTTCCTTCTTGGGGTTGGAAATGACACAAGAACCTAAAGTGGAAGGCAAACATGAACAATTTCCCGTTGTTTTTGTCATTCCAAGAGAAGATATTTAACAGATATAACAAAATGGCACTTACACATTCAGAGCATTCTGCTTTTCACTGTCCATATAGGCATTGCTCACAAAGCGTTGGATATTCCAAAAAAGCTCAAGGCAATGGGATATTGCGTTCCATTGGCCTCTTTGCTTCCAAAACACCTATGGCATAATCAAGAAACATGAGGCACTTGGGTTACTTGGAGTAGCAGTTTGGAAGAAAATGTCTGCACTATTATTGTCCTACCAGTTACATCATTCAGAATAGCAATTTGCAACAACACAAGTTCAGGGTTACTAATTTACTATTTCAGCCGGACCCACAAACGAAAAATGCACTTATGGAACTGCCAAATGAGCACTTTACATATGATTCAGAACAACATGAGATTTATTATGCCTAGATTATTGCTGCAAGATGTACCTGATGAGAAAGAGCATAAGCAATTGCCCTTTCTCTCTTGATTGCACCCTCATGCCTCATGTGTATCTTTGATCTTACGTCATCCACAGTGCCTTGACTATCACACCATCCACAAGATCCACAATTACCTCCTGTCTTAGTCCCTGTGTGAAGAATATTCAGAGAAAAATAATCAACAAACCTTAAACAATTTGAGAGAAAGTTGCACGTATAGAGCTGGGCATTATTATGCACGGCATAAATACAGCCAGAACACCAAATTTTTGAATTTCTAACTAAAAATCATTTTATACTTCTGTTCAACTGTTGCTAGCAACTCTAAAAAAATAAGAGGTCCATATTTTTGTGCAGCTTGAATTAAAATGCAGGCTAATGGTACCCTGGTACCTCTCTGTTTCCAGGGCCTAAAGCATTCAGCATCTCTGCTAGTACATCCATGATACCACGAGCATTCTGAATCTCTGACATACTGAAAATATAACCATGTATTCAGTTTAATCCATACGTGAAAAGGAATACCAGGTTGGAATATAAAATAGTGGTTAAACTGCAGGCAAAATTAGGCTAAAGTAGATATAGTATTCAAAGATGCTCACTGGAGACACAAGAACAGCAATAACTAATTATAATGACTTATGGCCAGATTATGCTAAAGCAGCTAAACAGATTATCTGGATATACAGAGAACAGTACCATTGATTCTTGAATTTACCATTTCTAACAGTTTTCTACATGAAACATTTATGTCATGTTGAGTGCATGAAACAAGTTGATAATAATTAATACATCATCAAGAATTTTAGACTACCAAGTAGACAAGATTTGAAAATCATGGCACACTGTAATTCTACTATTTCATTTAGTTTTACCTCATAATAAGAAATCAAATCTCTAGGCCAGAACGAAAGGAGTTGTAAAAATTAATCTTACACAACACTTTAATAATATTCCAAACTCTAGTTTACATCTTGGAATCACAAACTGCAATGGCAGTACCATGAGCAATAGTTTATTATAGTTCGACTCAATAATAAAACAATGAGAATTTCAGTAAAGAGAAGAGAACAAATAAAAAATATCGACTCAAAGCAGACAATGAAAATGAAAAGAAAAGCACACCTCAAAGCAGGAAGGTCATTTCCAGCAGAAGATTCAGCTTCATCCTGTTGATCAGGACTACGCATATTTCTCGCTGCTTGAGACTGGCCATTAAATAACGGTGCAGATCTATCAGATCTCTTGGGAAATTCAGCTCCAGCACGCTGCAGCAGGGAAATAATAGCATAATTATGTCAAACTACAAGGTAAATTCTCATAATAAAAATAGAACCATTGCATTCCATGTTCCAGATCTTGAAACCAATTAATAACAAGTTCAAAGAATATTAGTAGTAACATCTTAAAACAGAACAACTGAGCTAAGTGAAAGTTAAGAGCCTAATAAATCGAATTGAGTTACAAAAGTATACCACCAACTCATGGTATGCTGCATAGTATTGCGGATATCTTGCACGTGGTCCCCCAAAAGATTTTTGCCATGTATCTATTAGAACCAATACCTTCTCTTTGACACGTGGATCAGACTGTAATGAAAAGAATATACCATCATATAGTCAGCAGATTAATAGAAAGCAATTATAGTTTCAGAACTACGAATCATGCTTAACCTTTTTCTTCACTATCTTCACCATCTCATGCAACACATCTCTCTCGGCAACATGCATGTGGAGTATATCCCCACAGTTCTTGATTACAGTTTCCAGCAGCTGAAAGAGAAGAATATCATCATCAAGACATTATCCAATGCACATCCTGCAGAAGTAGCCCGACACAACATACATCTCCAAACCATAACGAATCATAGAATAGTCAAGGAGACGCGTCTGCTCGCCGGAGCCCCACGGCCTGCGATGGGGAGCGAAGCGGCGTCCACAGCGAGGGGCTCGCCGCCGGCGAGCGCGCGATGAAGGCGGCGGGACGCCACGACGCCAGCGCTGCGGCGGCGGCAGCGGTGGTGAAGGTCGCCATGGGTCCCCGCGCCTAGGGTTTTGGTCGGCGCGTTTGTGGTTTACCCGTTTCGCTCGCCGGAGTCCCAATGCTTCGGAGGAAGAAGAGGAAAGATATTCGGCGCCTGGCGGGAGTGGGGGGAGGAGGAGGAGGCGGCGGTGGCGCGGGGTGAGGAGGAGTAGGCGAGGGCGGAGCGGCGGAGGAGGGAGGGGAGGAGGCGGCGCGGAGAACGGGGGGAGGAGCGGTAATCGCGGGGAGAAGGGCGGAGCGGCGGATGAGGGAAGGGAGGAGGCGGCGCAGAGAACGGGGGAGCGGCGGGAGCGGAGGCGCGGGGGAGGCGGAGATGGGGGAGGATGGGGGGAGGCGCGGTGGAGGATGGGGGGAGGCGGAGGGAGGGGAGGCGCAGGGGAGGCGCGGGGGAGGATGGGGGAGGCGGAGGGAGGGGAGGCGCGGGGGAGGAGGGGGAGGCGGAGAACGGAGCGGAGGAGGCGGGCGAGGGGATGGGGAGAGGCGGCGGCGGGCGCGCGAGGGTTTGGCGTGCGGGGGAGAGACGTGGGGAGGTGGAGCGGGGGAGAGACGTGGGGAGGCAGCGTCGGCTTTGAATTTGGATTTGGATCGTTGGATATGAGTGGGTAAGGAGAGAGAAAGGTGGAAATTGATTCTTGATCGTTGATTTCACTGGTTGGTTTTGCTGGGGACACGAATTGGTGTGGACGCAGGAAAACTCATGACTGCTGGGGGCACAATTTGGGGTGATCGTAGAAAAGAACTGAACTGGTAGATTTTAGGGGTAGAGAAGAGATTTAAGCTTTTCACATCTTTGTGGAGGCTAAATCGCCCACCATAATTTATACTATAATTATGGTAACAAACCAAACACTTTCTAATTAAAGATTAATCGTGCGTCCAACTAAGATTAGTCGTGATAAGGGCTAAACATCAAACAGCACGCATGAAAATGAAAGAAGATTATTTCACAAAAAGCATGTACAGTTTGTTCCGGGCTCTCTCCACAGCTGCGCTGCGCTGCACCACTGTAGGTGCACAGATTAATCCGGCAGCTGTGGATTGTACCCACTGTATTAGACCTGTTGAACAGCAATCCGGCACCCTGTCAACCCACAGCCGGTAGAGCGGGAAAAAGAAATAAAAGATGCCGTTGTGGGGAGCGCAAGAAAGGGTGGTGGATTCCGGTGTCGGCTCCGAAGTGCCCCCATCAACCAAGCGCATCCATGGGGGCCTCATCAAGAACAGCATCATTGCGATCCAGGCCGAAGTGGCTGGCCGGCAGCGCACCAGATGATGTACTGCTCGATGGCCTCCCCAAAATCTCACACACACACTTCCTCAGTCCCATAATATAAATATCTCCTCTTAGAAAAAATGTCCTACAATATAAGTCCACTGAGAGAATTAAAGTATAGATATTATAATATCTTTTACTTTATATCCCTATTTTAATGTAGAAAAAATGGTTCAGTAGTTGCAGTGTGCCTTTTAATAGAGGTATGTTTCATCCAATAACATTATTTTTTTTTAGATTTAGTGCTTTCTTGTCTGTGCGTACAATAGGCTCGACTTATATCACGGGGCAGAGGGAGTAGTTTAGTTGGTTTGGGTTTGTTATAAAATACATTGCAAAAATAGATGACAAAAAAGAATTAGAGACACGGATTTAATATGAAACTCTTTCGGAAAAATGATCGATGCACGAAGACAAAATTCACTATATGAGAAGATATTACAAGCACAAAGAATTTTGGCATATCTTATGCTGTGCAACTACAAGGATACATATAGCTAGGGATCAAAGTCCCTAACAAAGAAAGTAACAGGGTTCTAGTCGACAATGAAACATAGACCTACTCAGAAAATGGAATAGTAACTTTCTCAGATAAGGGAACAAACCCGCTTGGAAAGTCTTAGAAGATAATGGTGTAAAGTTGTAGTTGGAGGCGCCTCGAGTAGCCACGTCTAACTCCAGTCAGCGCAGAGTTCATCACGAACACAAAGATGATCTCAATCACAACCTCCGACCAGTCCTCATTGCTTTGAGCGAATACTAATTAGACTTTTCAAGTAGTTAGAAAGACCAACAGTGGTTGAACCCGACCAGATTCAGATCACAAAATACAACAATCTTCATCGTTTATCGATTCCTCCTGTAGCGAAAAGAATGCAATAAATTCCTTCGTGATGGTCACGCAAGTGATCCAAATTGTAATATATCAAAACGGTTAACGAAACACCAAATTCAGTTATCTTCACAACTGATATTGTTTTTTTCTACGAAACACCAAATTCAATTGTCCCCACAACTATTTTCTTTCTTTCTATAAAGTTTCCTCGATCAAACATAGCCCAAATTGCAACTTCACCTTAAAATCTATATATATGCGGATCCTGCCATAGTAACCTATAATAGACGACATATCATCGATGAAATCGCTAATGATTAATCCACATGGATGCTACCAATAATAGGCACAATGGCCTAAATTGCAATAAACTCCATCTCCAATGAAAATATACAAAGCTGACAACACAACTTCTTAATGGAAGATGACGACCGATTGAGACAGAAGATTAACGATGGAGATGACGCAATACAACACCATGGCATGGTGTCGGACACGCGGGTGATAATGTTGGTGAATCTGGTGCTGGAACAGTCATTGAGATAAAGCATCAATTGACACTCGGCATGGTGCGAGTTGACACGAAGTCAGAGTCGAGATGCAGAACGGAGTCAAGGCAAGTCGAATCACCGCGAATGAGAATCTCTTAGATGCCACTCTTGATGTCGCGCAATGGTCGCCTTGGGAGTCTTCTCCTCCCATTGTATCGTCTTTGATCTCAAATCTGGAGCTCTGATACTACTTGTTATAAAACGCACAGCCAAAATAAATGATAAAAAAAGAACGGGAGACACGGATTTAACATGAAAAACTTTTCAAAAAAAACCACGGACACACGAAGGCGGAATTCACTATATGAGAAGATATTACAAGCACAGAAAAACCGTACAACTACGTAGGTACATATATTGGCTAGATATCAAAGTCCATAACTAAGAAAGGAGCAGAGTCTTAGTTGACAACGAAATAAAGAGCTACTCAAAAACTAGAATAGTAATCTTCTCAAAGACGGGAACAAACCCCGCTTAGAGAGTCTCAAAGGATAAATGTATAGAGTTATAGTTAGAAGCGTCTCGAGTAGCCACATCTGACCCTAGTTAGTGCAGAGTCTATCATGGACATGAAGATGATCTCAATCATAACCTCTGACTAGCACTTATTGCTTTGAACAAATGCTAATCGGACTCTTCAAGTGGTCGGAAAGACCAGCAGTGGTTGGACCCGACAAGTGGTTGAATCCAACTAGATTCGGATCACAAAATGTAACAGAGTTTATTTGTATGTTTATGTTGGCATTTAATTGTATTTTGCATAATTATCTGGAGTTCATCGTTGCCTCTCCTTAGTGTTGCACTAGCTAGCATGGACCTGCTTAGTGAATGTGTTTTGTCTGGGTTTTATTGAATTGTTGCAATCATGGGTGCATGCATGCATGCTCATGTGATTAGTTAATATGCCTTTTGTTTGTTGATGGGATAAGAATCGCACGAGGATTAAGTTAAAAGAATGAGTGCACCATCTTTACACACACACACGAATTGTAGGGACCGTCCTTAATGCAGGATGTGAGCAGTGCTAGAGGTCGAATCAAAAATAAAGCGATGGCCAATCTAATACAATATACCTAGGATCTTCGTAGGAGGTGATCAATTTAGCTTGTAATCAGAAACAAAGTAAGGAACGGTAACATAGATAATGTAGTAACCCCCAAGAATTAACCCACTTATCAACAGAATTAACCCGTTGTGTCTGCAATTACTGTCAGGAATTTTTCAAATTTTGTTCGTGTTATACCGTGTTTTAGCATCCAAACAACACATACTTCAAGTTAATTTAATTTTTATGCAGCCAATCACTCGGAATTGAACTTTCCCCCAAAACTGGTCAAATTCACTCTTTGCCATCGATTCATCGTCTCCGGTGAGCCAAACTTTGATCCCTCACATCTAACCATCCTCTCCACCCCCTCTAGCTTTCCCTCAAATCAATTTGAGCAATAGACCGCCATGGAACCCAACACTAGCGCCCTACCCTTAACCTCCACCAGCTGCCGTCGCTAGCCAACTCTGGCCATCTGTTGTGGTTACAGACCAAACACAGAGAGAGATGGTAGTGGAGAGTGAGAGAAATGAGTAATGGCCTGGGTCCCCTCATGGCCTGTATTCCATATATATATACATGGGGAGTGCTTTTACAATCATACCCTTACATCTGAGTATCCCCTTCAGGGGCACTTATGTCATTACACATGGCCTATTCTGGGCCTTACAATCTTCTACCAGGCCTGCTGAGATTAGGTGGGGGCCACCCCTACAACACCATCCTTCGGCCGAGTCAACTACACAGAAGCACTCCACAAGGTCACGTATGCCCATGCTCGCATTGCTCTCTGTCGGCCATCTCTGGAGTGCCGCTGCCACTGCCGCCAGCTCCTAGCCGCCCCGACTGTCATTAATTCCTCCACCGTGCATAGACACCCGCACCGCCACCTCCTATGGCTTCCCCGTGGCCATGGCAACCCATTTTGCCGGTCTCCTGTGTCGCCCGCTTCTCCCCTCGCCGGTGCCACCGCCCTCCAGAGCCGCCGCTGCCTCACCTGTTGTGCCCTCTGTTTCCCCTTTGTTCTCTCTCTCTCTCTCTCTCTCTCCAGAATGCCAAAGGGGCAAAAATGTTATTTCTAAATTTTCTGTCACCTAAATGGTGCTTAACGGAGCAAACAGATAGAAAAGCTAACAGCGATAGTATTCCGCAATGTTTTTTGTTTTCGATAGTACTTAAAAGCTCAAGTCTCATTGTAATGGTATTTTACAACTTACAAATAATTAAGATGGTATGGAGCAAATTAGCTCTTGTAAGTAGTAGGTAGTCATCTCTCTAGCCGGTAGCCATGACCAGGAGACAGAAATCAATGATTTTTTTTCTTCTAAAACTACAGTTTGAAATTATAGGTCAAAAAAAGAAGCTAGATTTGATTCATGTTTCACACTCGAATTTTTCATGTTTCCCACGAGAATTAGACTATTTCCTATGAAATTCCTACGTTACAAACATGCCTTAATTTGATTACCCGACCAGAAATGTAAATCGACCAAGGGTGAGGTTGAATTCAAGTATTGAACCCTCTTAATTTGCAACAGCTCATCTCTCATCACTCCATTAGATAGTTACCAAATGGACCCCACATCCTCTTTATCTAAGGATGGAGATGGACCCCTCCATGATCCCTTTTCCTGCTTACTACAGTACTGCTCCCTTTCATGCTCGCGGTGGCGTAATCTTCAGAACCATCAGGATATATATGGGTCCCTGGCTGGCCAGCGTCTTCTGGGACTGGGGCTCTCTGATACAGTGCGAACCAGCTGCCTGTATTTATGGTGCTGCCAATGCAATGCATGGGCCCTGAAATTGATGAACAAAAGAAAGATGCCCTTGAAAATCATTGTAGAAGCTGTTGTTTCTCCTCTTTTCTCCCTGTCTAGGTGTGATCGTTTCGTCAGCTCCTGGCTTCCAGATTATTTTTCACTATTCATAAATTTCGATTTTTTTTGAACTTTTAGTTTTTTGTTGAGCTTTTTTTCCGGTTCTTTTTTCCGTATTTATTTGTATTATACGTAATGGGCTAACATATTTTTTATATTTTTTAATTTTTTTAAATTTAATTATGTTAAATAAGCATCTGTCAGCTACAGTATTTTTTCAGCCAGATACAGTGCTTTTCAGCCATAAGCCACAAAAAAAGCCCAAATGATCATCACCTAATTTGGGACAATCATCGATCAGGACCCCAAGCTTCCATTGAGCTACTAATCTCTAGTCAATTAATCCGCACATGGGCACCCCAACGATGATAGGTGAAGCCACATCCTGTCGGAACATAGGCGTAAAACGATGCTTAATTGAGTAGGATGGTGTTGGTGCTGCTTCTTTGTCTTAAGGACTACGATCCCCTTCTGAATGATGCTTTACATGCTGGACGACAACTGAAAAGTGACTTTAAAGCATTTACTTGTCAAAGTTAGACTTAATTAGGCTATGTTTAGGAGGACGATTACGCTTAATTAAAGCTATGGAGATGCCAAGCCCTGCTAAATGGAGTGCTTAAACACATTTTGTGTAAGAATGTGAAGTGCCTCACTATCAGCATCTTTGAGAACACACCTCTCACGAACTGAAGTCTCCAATAGGGCCTAAGTCAGGCTTGCTTTCAAGGAATGAAAGAAAAGAAACTCCAGCAATCAGATCAACATTATGAATGGCACGGCAAGCTGCCTTTACCGAGTACGATCAGTGTTATAGACGATCCACTGGAATCAACATGATATATACCACACGAGACATTTGAAAGCTGCATGATTAACCTCCCTCACGCAGTGATCATGACCTCTGTGCATTCAGCTTCAGGCTTTGTGGCACGAGAGAAGAGTGAAAGGCTTTAAAGGATCAATATAGCTGCTCTCAAGTTGCATTGCATCTTGGGTGGCCCAGACCCAGTCCTTCCCATCCATCTTCTTACATATCCAATAGTACAGGCTTGTTTCCACATAGTGTTGCCAAATTCCGTCGTCGCAATCTATCCTATGCTCAAGTAAACTCAAAAACAATGTTTCTCGTGAGGTCGTAATGCTTTGAAAACCTTAGTGTAACGAGCTCCTTGGAGAAATACCGAAATGGAAACAGCAAGTCCTATAAAAAAACTTGATTGCTCTGTTGCTAGTTTTTTTTTCTTTTCTCTACCCCTAAAATACACCAGTTCATTTCTTTCCTACGCCCACCCCAAATTGTGCCCCCAACAGTCATGAGTTTTCCTGCGTCCACACCAATTCGTGTCCCCAGGAAAACCAACCAGTGAAATCAACGATCAAGGATCAATTCTCACCTTTCTCTCTCCTTACCCACTCATATCCAACGATCCAAATCCAAAGCGGACTCGCGATCCCCACCTCCCCCGCGCGACTCGCGATCCCAAGCCCAAATCCCCATCTCCGCCTCCCCCGCGCCTCCGCTCCCGCCGCTCCCCCGCGCCTCCGCTCCTCGCCTTCCCCGCGTCTCCGCTCCCACCGCTCCCCCGCACCTCCGCTCCCTCGCCCCCTCGCCACGCCAGCGCCCGAGCTAGGGTTTCTGTGCCTCTCCCGCTGCCGCGGCCGCCGCCGAATCGCCGGAGGAGGGGGAGGATATGGGCACACCGAAATTCCCCATCTCCTCAAAAACCCTAGCCGCCACCTGTGGAATCCTTGAGCCCGGCACTGTTCTGCTTCTTCTCCACCTGCGCCGGCAAGGGCCGGGCCTAACCTCGCCGGAGTCCACCCCTGTACTCACCGCCACCAGCGCCTCCCGTCTCCACCTTGCCTCCCTTCTCCACTACGCCATCCGCGCCGCCATCGGCCTTCTCCACATCCGCCGCCGCTCCTCCATCCGAGCCGCCAACCGAAGCCCTTCTCCTTGCCCCACCTCGGCGCTGCCGCTCTCACCTGCTCCTCACTGGATCCGCCTCTCCGGCCGCCTACATCGCCTCCCTTCGCCGCTTCTCCACCCGCGCTGCCTTCTCCGGTGCGCCGCCACCTCTACTCGCCGGCCGCCCTGCTGCCTCTCCTCTCTTCCCTCCTCCACATCCGGCCGCCTGTCTCCACCACTCGCCACCGTCGTCCCTCTTCTCCGGCCGCCGCATAATCCTCCCCTACACCCGCACTTCTCACTCCCTCTCCCCTGCTGCTCGTCTCACCGAGGGCCGCCGTCCTCACCAACACGTCGCCATAGCCCGGTCCTTGCGTCCACCTCAACGCCTCCCCTTCTGCGCCGCCATCTCCATCGACACCGAGAAGGAGGCGAGGGGCGCCGCAGCAGCGGAGGCAACGGCAGGGAGCAGCGGCAGGTGCAGCGAGCAGGAGCATGCGCGCCTCGGGGAGAGGGACCAGCAGGAGTGGCTAAGCGGCGAGAGGTTCCTCACCGACTGCAAGAGGCGGGAGTCACCGTTCCTCACCAGGCGGGAGAGGTTCCGCAACGAGTTCCTGCGTCGCGTCGTGCCGTGGGAGAAGGGAAACCTCACGTGGCAGAATTTCCCCTACTACGTCAAGTGAGGCGCACACCATATGTTCGACGCTTTGTTTGAGCGAAGCTAACATTAGTGTGCTAACGGCTAGAGAATGTGTTTTTTCCCTTTTGGATTGCAAGCGAGAACGCGAGGCAGCTGCTGAGCGAGTGTGCGGCATCCCATCTGCGGCACAAAGGTGTCACATCAGAGTATGGCTCCCGGCTGCAATCCTCGGGATGGAGGATACTGCTCCAGAGCTTGCCAGGTATTAGTGAAGAGGCAGATACTTAGTGTTGTTGAAATGCTTGGGTTGTGAGATTTGTTTAATGCAGGAACTGAGCTTTACAGGGAGAGAATGGTAAGAGCTCTGGCACATGAGTTGCAGGTGCCACTACTGATCCTGGACAGCAATGTTCTAGCTCCATATGTAAGATACTGAACCTTTACATACATAGTATAAAGGGGTAGCTGCAAACCTAATGTCTCACCAAACCTGTAGGATTATGGGGAAGATTATTCAGAAAACGAGGAAGAGGATGAGCATGCCGAGTCAGAGGATGAAGGCTTGGATTCTGAAATGGATGTTGAAGGTGATGAAGATTGGACAAGCAGCAATGAAGCTAAATCCGATAAAAGTGATGAAGATGAGACTCTAAAATCCGCGGAAGACCTAAAGAAGTCTGTGGACGACCTCAGGAAGTTGGTCCCATGTACTATTGAGGATTTTGCCAAGGTGATATATCCTTATTAGGATGTCCAACCGTACCAAGAAATGAATTTTCATATTTCTCCTTGTCAAAAAGGTTGATATTTGGGCCGTATGTTTTCCTCGAGGTGACCTTTGCCTTTGACTTCTCTTACCCTCATCTGCGCCATCTCCGCCTCTCCCCCGCGCCTCCACTCCCGCCGCTCCCCCGTCCTCCACTGCGCCGCCACTATTTGCTGCTGAGTCGGGAATGAATCTTTCTGATGAAATTATAGAGAGCATAATTGATAAGGTGCGTTAAAATTGCCCACTTTATCTTTAATTTATCCTTGGTTATAGCTTATGTTCTGTAGTAATTCTCTTTGTTGTATTATGTAGTAATTCTCAACCCCTTTTTTTATAACAGACTGCTACATAGCATCCTATTATTGAACTACATAAATACTTTTTTGTTTTGGTTTTCCATTTTCAATAGAAGCATTCTTTCTTACTTCCTTGTTCCCTGCTATTGTGATGGCTTTTATGGAGTTGGCATAAGACATAATCAGACTGTCGTCTTGTTGCTTGCTCCTTGTAACTTCCCATGTTAAAATTATTTTGTTTTCTTATTTTAAGACGTTTGAGGAGGCAGACACAAAGCATGATGGAAGAATTGACAAAGAAGAGTGGCGCAATCTGGTTCTTCAGCATCCCTCTTTGCTGAAGAACATGACTCTCCAGTACCTTAAGTAAGATATGTTTATTGTACTTCACATATTTTTTCTACAGTTTGGTTCTTTTATGTGTATATTTCACATGTGGTCTCTGGCTGAAGTTCCCATTTTCTTCTTTCCTCCCCTTTGGTTTTTAGCTGGTTAGCAATCAGATCCAGTTCTCTGAAGCTTCTGTCTTGTGTACAAAATGGAAACTTAATTTTTTTTAATCTTTTCTGGGAATTTTTCTGTATGGCTGTGCATTGTAGTTTAGATGAATACGGGCACGCTCACTTGTCATGGCAAGGTTTCTTAATGAATCTGATTGTTCGTTTTATTTTTTACAAATTTTATCTTTTTTTGTATTTTACCGTAGCGTTAGCACGGGCACACTACTAAATTTTAAAAAACAAGATAAAAAACATGCAGTAGTGTAGAGATAAGCAAATGGTCGGGAAGCCATGTACATTGTAATTAATTTTGATAATCTATACATGGCTGTGGTTGAAGATGGCTCGGATGGGCGTGGTCCGATGGTGGTGGTCGGATGGGCGTGGTCAGATGATGGTGGTCGAAGATGGCCGTGGTTGGATGGGCGTGGTCGAAGATGGCCTGGTCGAAAGATGTCCGTAGTCGAAGATCGTTGTGGTCGCAGAAGCCCCTGGTCGAAGATGGGCATGGTCCAACATGGCCGTGGTCGAAGATGGCCATGCTCGGATGGGCGTGGTCAGAGATGGGCGTGCTCGGAGCCGTGGTCATAGCGCCTCTTGAACACCTTCGATCACCTTCGCCGAAGCTTTGCCGTGGTCGAAGATGGGCGTGGTCGAATCGCCCTGGTCGAAGATGGGCATGGTAGGATGGTCGTGGTCGAAGATGGCCTGGTCGACGATGCTCATGGTCGTAAGATGCTCGTGGTCGTGTAATCGTAGTCGTAAGCGTGGTCGTAACCCCTCCTGATCACGTTTGCCGTGGTCGTAGCCTCTTCCCGATTACGTTTGCCGTGGTCGTAGCTCTTCCGATCGCGTTTGCCGTGGTCGTAAACAACTCAGATGACCTTCGACCACGCCCAATGTGGTCGTAAACAATTCTGGTGGCCTTCGACCACGGCCAAAGTGGTCATAAACGCCACAATGTGACGGCGAGCAAGTGAATGGCGCTGTAAGTATGTTTAAGACTGTCTTTTGCATTGATTTTGATTGATGTATACCAAATATCTGGGTTCAACTCTTTACTGTCAAATTAAAGAATTTGTAGGTCCTAAGTGCTTATATTCATTGTATCCAGCATGAAGAACACCTACAACATAGAGAAGGTGGAGATGTTTATTTAGAAAATACATTTATTTCCAGCTTGCTAAAACGAGACGCGGACCCTAAGGTGGCATTGAACTATAAAGATGACGTAGATTATACAAGGGTCGAAAAGTATTTACACGCTGATATGGTAAACTTGTCGCTGTCATAATTATATATAATATCATGCAGATGTTAATTTTGTTAATTCCTTGCATAACATATTATCTGTGAGTGTTAATTTTATCTGGAATTTTTACTGTAAAAAAACATATTACATTCATCATGGTCGAAGCCCTTCCGACCACATTCAGCAAGATCGCATGGCTTCCCGACCACGTACAACGTAATCGAACCATCTCCCGACTACATACAACACTTTTCATTGTGGTCGAAGCCACTTCCGACCATGTGCATGAGTTTAACCACGGTCGAAGCCCCTCCTGACCACGTACATGGGTTCACAGTGGTCGAAGCCCCTCCTGACCACGTACATGGGTTCACAGTGGTCGAAGCCCCTTCTGACCACGTTCGACTTCGTCCAACCACGTCACAACGTGGTCGAAGTCCTCCGACTTCCCATTGTGGTCGTCAGCCCGGCTGCTGACTTCTGGCCACAGTGGTCGAACCTTCGACTACCGGCCACAGCGCGCTACAACGTGGTTGTAGACTACCGACAACATGGTTGTAAACCTTCCAGCCGGCCCACAACGTGGTCGTAAACGTTCGACCATGCATCTTCTGCGACTACGTTGAAGCTACAGTCGAGCTCCGACTACGGTGAAGCTACAGTGGACCTGCGACTACGTTGAAGCTACAGTACCCCTGCGACTACGTTGAAGCTACAGTACACCTGCTACAGTACCTGTGGGTGTTGGAATTAATTTTGATAATCTATACATGGCTGTGGTTGAAGATGGCTCGGATGGGCGTGGTCCGATGGTGGTGGTCGGATGGGCGTGGTCAGATGACGGTGGTCGAAGATGGCCGTGGTTGGATGGGCGTGGTCGAAGATGGCCTGGTCGAAAGATGTTCGTGGTCGAAGATCGTTGTGGTCGCAGAAGCCCCTGGTCGAAGATGGGCATGGTCCAACATGGCCGTGGTCGAAGATGGCCATGCTCGGATGGGCGTGGTCAGAGATGGGCGTGCTCGGAACCATGGTCGTAGCGCCTCTTGAACACCTTCGATCACCTTCGCCGAAGCTTTGCCGTGGTCGAAGATGGGCGTGGTCGAATCGCCCTGGTCGAAGATGGGCATGGTTGGATGGTCGTGGTCGAAGATGGCCTGGTCGACGATGCTCGTGGTCGTAAGATGCTCGTGGTCGTGTAATCGTAGTCGTAAGCGTGGTCGTAAGCCGTCCTCGAGCACGTTGTGGGTGTTGGAATTAATTTTGATAATCTATACATGGCTGTGGTTGAAGATGGCTCGGATGGGCGTGGTCAGATGGTGGTGGTCGAAGATTGGCGTGGTCGAAGATGGCGTGGTCGAAAGATGGTGTGGTCGTGTAATCGTAGTCGTAAGCGTGGTCGTAAGCCATCCTCGAGCACGTTGTGGGTGTTGGAATTAATTTTGATAATCTATACATGGCCGTGGTTGAAGATGGCTCGGATGGGCGTGGTCAGATGGCGGTGGTCGAAGATGGGCGTGGTCGAAGATAGCGTGGTCGAAAGATGGCATGGTCGAAGATGTCCGTGGTCGAAGATTGCCGTGGTCGCAGAAGCCCCTGGTCGAAGATGGGCATTGTCAAAGATGGCTGTGGTCGAAGATGGCCGTGCTCGGATGGGCGTGGTCAGAGATGGACGTGCTCGGAGCCGTGGTCGTAGCGCCTCCTGAACACCTTCGATCACCTTCGCCGAAGCTTTGCCGTGGTCGAAGATGTCTGTGGTCGGATGGCCGTGGTCGAAGATGGCGGTGGTCGGATGGGCGTGGTCACATGGCCGTAGTCGAAGATGGGCGTGGTCGGATGGGCGTGGTCGAAGATGCGCGTGGTCGTAAGATGCTCGTGGTCGGATGGTCGTGGTCGAAGATGGCCGTGGTCGAAGGATGCCCGTGTACTCGTAGTCGTCCGATCTCAAAGGACCAGTCGTTATGTGACATTCATTATGTGACAAAAATATTTGGTTATACAATATATGAGACGTGAATACTAATGAATCTGATTGTTCGTTTTATTTTTTAAAATTTTATCTGGTTTTGTATTTTACCGTAGCGTTAGCACGGGCACACTACTAGTGAGAGAGAAACTGCTCTGTCGTTTTTTAAGTAAGGGCGAATCCACACACATAACACTCTCAACACCCATGCTATTGTACAATAAGAATGGAATGTAATTTCTAGATTGTCGGCAAGTAATTTTTCCCCAAATTATGAGCTAAAAACATAGGGATTTCACAAGCACTTCCTTGTTGTACGAATTGGCTTTTGAGCCTCTCTTCTCATTCCAGGCCTTTCCTTTAAAAAAAGGGAAAAAAAGTGAGGACTTTATGCTGTGATGCTGCTACGGCGCCCTATGGCATCAGCATCATAGCCGGTGTCAAGCGGGATGAAAAGCCTGCACGGACCTAGGCAGCAGCAGCAGCATACAGAAACAAAGGGTGGTTGCAGTTGCACCTAGCTAGACGTGCAAGCTAACACAAAGTTGCATGGCACCAAAGTAACGTTAAGGTGGCGTCTTTCCGCTGGTGGCGACAGAGGCACGACGAGCAAGTCCCAACGTCCTGTGTTGCCTTTTTCGCTCTCCCTTTCTTTCCGCGGTCAAGTCCGAAGAAAACGTCGCAACTGAGGCAAACCACGATCAACCGACCCGGCTGTCCCATTCAGATCCAACACAAGGTCTAACATTTCATCAAAAGCCATGGGGTAAAGTTTGATCTCGAGAGCTGAATCAGAAACAGATGATTAGAGGTGTACTCAACGCAGACGTTACCTCCCAATTCAATGCATGACAGCGAAGAAATTTAGGACCGAATTGCTGAAAGCACTCTTTACGTACTAGAGCCATAATAACTTTACGAGATAGGGATCAACTGCAACCATTAATTCGGATTAGAACGAATCAGCTACATGCTATGTGGACCAATGAATCGCGTTGGACTAAACCATCAATTGATAGTTTAGCTCAAGGGAGGAAAAACGAAACCAGCTTCATCTAGACCACCGACTGCCGATCGAACGGTCCTCACGCACTCTAAACTAGAGTTGTAAACGAGTCAAGTTTGAGCTCGCCTGGACTCCTAAGCTCGAGCTCCTCAGTAGAAACTCGAGCCGAGTTCGAGCGAGTCTGAGTTAAAGTCCGAACCTGTACGTAGGCTCGAGCTCGACTTGAATAAACTCGATAACAATTAAAAACAGTTTAACATGTACTAATTTTCAACAATAAGAAAGTTTAACTTTGAATTTAGCTCGAGTAAGCTCGGTAAGAATAAAAAACAATTCAACATACACTGATTTTCAATAATAGAAAAGCTCGAGCTCAACTTCAGCTCGAGTAAGCTCGGTAATAGTTAATATGTATCAATATTCAGGCTCGAATCGAACTCTAACAAGCAATTCGAGTTCGGTTCGTTGAAACTCGCAAACTCAGGATTAAACTCGAATTCGGCTCATTTAGAGTTGGAGTCAAACTAGAACCAGGGCCGTCTCAACAATTTCAAGGGCCCTTGGGCAAGCAAGACGGCAAGGGCCCAACAATCTAATTTTTTAATAAAGTATATAGTACTACTAATAAGAGTTAACTTACAGCATATGTTTAGTTTATAAAAGATAACGATAGTACAATAAACAAACTAAAAGAACGGTAAAATAACTATTATGATTACCTCAAATAAAAAAATAATGCTTCAGTGCTTTTCAAGAAACCTGATCGGTGATGGGTGATCCTGTCCAGCCATCCGCCGTCCGCTCGTGGGGGCGTGGGGCCCATCCCTCGTCGCATGCGGACGAGCGGCATCGGCGTGTCGTGGCTTCACGGTGTCGCGCCTCACGGAGCGGCGTCGCCGCGTCGGGCGATTGGGCTGGGCGATAGAGAGGCGAAACGATCATCGGTCGGCAATCGAGAATAGCCGAATATCAGAATAGGAAGCGACGGCAAGCTAATTCCTGATTGATTGCTGGACTTGTGCTAAGTGTATGGGCCTTTAAATTTTCATTTCAATATGCCAAATACATATACTAAGTACTATATACATACATATACTTATGGGCCCCTCTGTGGCATGGGCCCCCGGCCGTCGCACTTGCTGCCCTCCCCTCTAAGACGGCCCTGACTAGAACCGAGCTTAGAGTGAGCTAAGCTTGAGCAGCTCGTAAGCCTCGAGTTTTTTTACGATCTACTCTAAACCTTAGGGGGCCTCCACTGTAATAATATGCACCACCAGTGCTAAGGGATGAACACGAATAAGCACAGGGTGACATGGCCACATCGACTGGCGTCCAAATCCAAACCCAATCATGCATCCATCGCCGTAGCCAACGCGAAGCGCCACCGCCGTGCACTCGAGAGGCTGCAGGGCCCTAGCTCCCGTTCGAAGATGCTGGACCAGCCAGCCAGCAGCAGCTAGCTTAGGCTTTAGCCCCTCGCAGCGCATGTGCGATGCTGTGCAGCCAGAGCCCAAAGATAGCTGTTTGGCCTGGTGCAAAGCAAGTGGCAGACAGCGGCTATGCAGTCAATGGCTGGAGCCAAAAGTTGTGTGAGATTGGGGGAGAAAAAAGTGTAGCGGCAGATGCATTTTAGGGCATAGGCAGGGTGGTGATCTAGATGCTATGCTTGGTTAATTTTTTGACAGTAGATGCCCTGTCCCCCATGGAATGGAGCCGACTGGACCTGATCGTGTCTTGATACACTTATTATAAGCTCGTTCTGCGTGAAGCGATTGTCGCTTAAGCGGGTGCTTATGTGACCTAGCAGGAGGGGGCTTTGCAGAGTAACAACTAACGCGCTACCAGTGGGCACTATGCTTCCCTACCTGGGAGCTCAAAGAAAACACAAATAGAGGGAAAAAAAAACAACACGATTATTTGCCGTGATACACCTAACGTGAGGACACACTCCGCAGTCGTCCAGTCATGATCTAGAGATCACGATTCGTGGTCTCCTCACATCGGCAAAGCCCCCAAAGAAATCATGTCCGCAAGTTGTTTGATCATTCAGATGTGTTCCACATGTTATATTTTGAAGGAGAGACAAATGTAAAAGTGAAATTCTCTCCGAAAATACCGTAGCGCTTGCTGATAGGTACCTGGCTCCGCTCGTTTAGACTTTAGCTTTTGTCTTTTGATTTATAGCTTCTAGTTTCTTAATTTTGTCTTTTTTTGGTTTTTAACCTTTTTAGGTTTTTTTGCATTTTTCTCGTATTCTTTTGTATTGTCCGTGATAGGCTAACATATTTTTTTTAGTTTATTTAAATTTAATTACACTAAAAAATCAGCAACTACAGTATAAAATAAACCAACTACTTAACCAAATTGTGAAAAACAAGTTGCCATGACGGCACCATATCCCAACCGTCTATCCCGAATTCCAGATCCACCTGTTGTTCGTGAGTGCCACAGCACTTTTGTCAAAAAAGAAATAATTATTCCCGTTCGTACAATTAACAATAGCGGCCGTCCGGTACGGTCGCGGAACATGGCCGTTTGGGCCTGAGACGACAAACACCGAAAACGGTACTACAATGCTCACTTCAATGGTTGAGAAATAACGAAACAGTACCTACCCTCCGGCTGAACTGAAGGTAAAACGAAAACCTAGACGGCAAGACAACGTGGAATGGAAGGAAAAGGGCACTCCCAAGTCCCAACAAGCATGGCTGTATGCCCGCATCACAGCTCGCAAGTCACATTTTACTCAGGCATAACAGTTGCGACAAGTTAGTGATCATTGTACCTTAGAATGAAGAAGCAAAGACATATCTTTTTACCTTATACAATATTTAGAAGATGTCATAAAATGCTCGACAAGGAAGAATAATTGTAAGTACAAGATAAAAATTTAACAAGAAAAACTCTGGTAGAAAAAAGCCACGGATATACAATCAGTGAAATCACTACATGAAAGAGAATTTATATAATACTCTTGACGTATTACATATCCTGCTCGAAGACGAGAACATCTTGCTCGAAAACGAACCAGAGTCTCGAGTCAGAAGTGACTCGAGTAGTCACGTTTGACTTTAGCCGGCGTAGATACCTTTGAACATCTCGACTAGTGCAAGTTGGTGCAAATTCCATCACAAACACGAAGATGATCCTAATTGATATGTTTTTTGTGCGAAACTTAATTGGATTTTTAAGTGGTCAAATTCGAATAAATTCAGATCACAAAACATAGCGAATACAACAGAAAAGAGTGCTCTTTAGCAAATCAAGCCATGTGAGGCTGCTAGAACAAACAACTTGGAAGTTTGGAACTAGAATTTGTTTGCAAAGAGAGGGAAAATTGATCATTTGTCCTATTTTTTATGTGTCTTACATAAAGGTGTCGCAAATGATAAAATATTTCAAAAAACTATAGGAGCAGTGCGTAATATCAAGGGAAAATGAATTAGCACACCAAATAAGGCAAACCCAAGAGATTTACATATACTCCTCCCTAATCTATCTGATTTAATTTAACATGCTATTATTTGTTGTCCACATCACATAACAGCACCAAGCATGAAAGAAGCTCACTACTATTGCACAGCAGAGCTCGCAAACTCAAAAGCCACTCACAAGCTAACTAAGCATACCGGCAGTTCACCTCACAGCCGGAATCAAAAGCCGATCCCGGTGGCGTTAAGGGGACGATGCCGGTCTTTCCAGAAACAAGCGTCAGGTGCCTGTCGCGCCGATGACCGCATCGGCTCTGATTTGCAGCGCTTCAGAACGAATGGCGCGTACGCTGCCGCACCAGCAACCAGCGGCAACTCTAGCTTCACCTTCTGCTCCGCGGCTGGTTTGGGTGGTTTCTGGGCAACTGGAGGCGGCTTTGGTGCCGAGTTCACCGATGCTGGCGCTTCGCTCTCTCCGGTGTGCTTTGCAACGCTGGTGCCTTCAGCACTGTCCGTATCCTTGAGCTCCCCCGCATTGCTACCAGCTGAGGCCTTTTGTTGGCGACGGATGCGGCGGTTCTGGCCCTGGTAAGACTTCCAATGGACAAAGTCAGTGCTACAGACCCATGTCTCCTTGGAGACCTCCATGGAGAGCTTGGGCTCATACAACATCATGAGGAGGCAATCTGGCAATTCATCGCCGCTCTTCTTCCTCTGTTCCTGTTCTTCTTCCACATCTTCCTCGTCACCACCTCTCATTTCTACCTCCTCAGCTGCCTCGTTAGTCTCCACATCTTGTGTTGTTCCTTCTTCCTCCCCATCCTTGGTTGCTTCTTCCTTTCCATCATCTTGGGATTCTTGGGCTTCCTCTGCGCTGTTTGGTGCAGCAACAACAGCGCAATCTTTTTCTGACTCCGGTTCAGATGAAATTTTCTTCCCCTTCCTGGATCCCATCAGCACCTTAGGCTCCGCAACAAGATGCTCCTGCTCAATCGAGAAGCTCCACCTCCGGCCATCTCTATCAATGGAGAAACTAGCCCTCCTTGAATCCTTTAAGCTCGAGAAGCTCGACCGCCGTGCATCAATCGTCTCAGCAGAGAAGCTGTGCCGCCTGCTTACCCTATCACTGCCCGACGAGACCCTGCTGCTGCTGCTACCAACACGCCTCCTACTACTCAACCGCCGCAATCTGCGGTCCTCCTTCAATGCTGCAGACGGGGAGCAGCTGCTGCTTGACTTTCTCCCCTTCACCTCTTCCTCCGCTTTCTCCTGTCTTGGAGCAGCATCTTCCTCTTTAACGTCCGCCACAACCTCCACCATCTCCAGCACTTGGCTTTCCCTATCTGCAGCTTCTCCTGCCAAAGCAACCTCCAAGGCGGCGTCTTTCCGAACAATCTGTGCCTCCTCAAGCTCATTCTTCTCCTCTCTCTCTCCTCTGCAGCCTCCATCCTTCTCTTCGTCCCCAAGATCTCCGCATTTAGAGCTCTCTTCTGCTTCCATCTCCACTTGATCTGCCTCCCCTGCCTCACCACCGCCATCTTCAACACCACCACACTCCCGGCATTCCACTTCTTTGACGGAAACTGCAGAATCGCGAGCTTCCTCTTCGCATTGCTGCTCTACTTCGGCCTCACCCTCCTCTTCCTCTTCTTCCTCGCCGTCGTCATCCTCCTCATTTTCAACCTGACCGACGGTGGCCGCGGCCGGGGAGCCCCAGAAGCGCGTGGCGAGCGCCGCCATGCGGACCGGGTCTGACCTGCAGCGCATCAGCAGCAGCGCGTTTCTCGGCGGGATGCAGACGCTGACCCTCCCCTCCTCCTTCCCCACCACCAAGATCTCGTCCTTCACCTCCACCTCACTCACCACCACGCCCCTTTCCTCTTCCTCCACGTCCCACCTCTCCATCACGAGTCCCACCTCCGACTCCTTGACCTCCTCCGCCGGCACGACGGCTGCTCCCTTGCCGACCTCGTCGTCCTCCTCCTCCTGGATGGCCAAGAGGCACCTCGCCACGGCAGCGCCGCACAACCAGCTCCCGCCAGCCGGAGCGCGTCTCCGTTTCTTGTCTAAGGCGGCCCCGGCGGAGAGGCCGCCCCGCTCGCCGCCGCCCCGAGACGGCGAGCAGAGTGAGCGGCCGCCGCAGGAGCCGAAGGTCTTCAGCGCCTCGCAGATGTTCACCGGGATCTGGTAAACCCAGCCCTGGTTCTTTCCCGGGAGGCCGTCCCGGTCGTCCCCGGCGCGGCGGAAGCTGGCCTCTGCGCTGCCGCCGACACCACCGCGCCTGGACCGCGAGCGCAGCGCGGCGGCGGAGGCGTGCTTGGGCTTGCGCCTGCCGCCCTTGACGCGGACCTGGCCGATGCAGGTCACCTTCGGAGACGAGGGCTCGGCGGGCTCAAACCCGCCGCGGCCGCGGCGACCGCCGGAAGACCCCGCCGGGAACATGGGGGACTGCCCTCCCTTAAGACTCCCGCTGTTGTGGAGGCGGCGGCTGAGGGAGGGGTGGAGCGGCGGGGCCGGCGGGTCAGCGCTGGCACCGGCACTGCCTCCGCCGCCGATGCGGCCGGGGCTGAGAAGCTTCGAAGAGTTTGACGGACGGAGGGACGCGGGCGCACCGGCGGCGGCGGACGCAGAGGAGGCGGCGGAGGGGCGGGAGGTGAAGCAGATGAAGAGCTCCGTGCCGCCGCCGCCGCCGGCCCGGTCCAAGTGCTTCTTGCGGCGCATTTGGGGGGAGAGGGGTGAGGCTCGTGACTTTTCTTTCTTTTTTCCGTTTTTGGGCGTATTTATGAGGAGTGAGGTGAGGAACGGTTGTTGGTGGCGCTGGGCTGCTGGCTGTGCTAGATAGATCTGGCTCCTCTTAACTGAGAGCGGCTGAGGAGCTATTTGGTTTATGGTAGGAATGATTATATATAGAATTATGTAGTTTATCTGATTTAATATAAATGGAATTATTATATATAGAACAAAGTGGTTTATCTGATTTAATCGAATGAACTGATACAGTATCTGAATGAAATATTTTTCACCTAACCATCTGAATAAAATCATCTTATCTGAGATGGATTGGTTCCATCCCTTTAACCAAACATGAGGAAGAGGCATATTTTGGACTATCTGATCCAGATACAAACTTAGCCATCGAACCAAATACGTCCTAAGTCACTAACTACATGCAAGTCGGCTTCAATAGATCGAGATCGAACGATCATCGGATGATCCAAATCACAGCCACACAAGAAATTGAATATATCACAATATAACAGCAATTTATCGTGAGCTAGTTCCAGCTGATCTAGATTGTCCATAGTTTCATCCGACGGTCCAGATCTCCCAAACTGTAAGTTAATGTGCTGCTCTAACGTAGCTCCTCTAACTCAGAGGAGCCGGCTCCGTGCTAGATGAGGTGGGAGAATAAATTAGGGTTTGTTGGTGGTGGCGCTAGCAAGGCGGTGCTGTGTGGGGTAAACGACTGTGGAGAGGGGAGTAGGAGTGCTGGCAGGGGTGGTGGTATGTTTGGGTAGGGTGGTGGAGAGTGTGGGGCCCACAGTGGGTTTATCCTCGCCTTTTTGCGATTGGTCTATCCTTCAGTTTGGGAAAAAAGCAAAGCAGAAAGAAAAATATTTTTTCCTGTTTGTTTTTAGGAAAGCAATGGGAGTGTCCAATGATTCTTTCTTTCAGGTGTTTGGTTCTCATTTTTTTCAGAAAAATAATCGTCCAATATGTTATAGGTTATGGGGAAAGAAATTTCGTGTGACATTTTCATTTTGCTCATAATAGCTTTGTTAATGCTATTATTCATCTTCCCCCCCCCCCCTTTTTTAGGTTGATACCAATTGATTTAATTTAATTTTGGTCATAAAGAGTATGAAATAAATATATGTGAACAAGAGGGAATCTTAGGTAACTAAATGAAAAGATATTTGAAACATATTCAAATAATCTTACTCATGAGAGCTCTCTGAAAGCTTTTGAATTTTTTTCATTTGATGCACACTCCAATTTAAAGTTTCAAATTTTTAGGATTTTGACATTTCAATTTAGCTTCAAAAGCTGGCTGGAAACTTAACCTACAAATGTCCAATAAATCTGAGGACATTTGTCAGTATAGGTGAACAATAGGGGATCAAAAGTCATTATTATGCCTTCCTCAGATTATGAGCACACTGAAAAATACAAAAATCACAAAACTGCTCAAAGTCATGCAAGGTTATTGTTACACCATGCGGCTAGGTTTAGGATATTTTGGTGATGAATAATTGACAATGGTTAATTTGTTATGATGAATAATTGGTAATTTTGTTTAGTGATGTTATGAGAGGTGTGTGGTGCATGCGTGAACTGATGTTGGTCAAGTTGGGACGAACTTGTGCCGGAAAAATATTCTTTGGTCTTTGCATGTGCAGGTTGAGTATGGAGACGATCATGGTCGGTGACGAGGTGGACCGGAACTAGGATGGGGAGATCCGAGGTTCGGACGGTCAAGGAGGTCACGAGATGGTCGGGCTCATGCTTGGGGCGCCTAGAGATCAAAGGTTGATGATACGTGGAGAAGCTACGGGAGGTGCGGTCCTGGAGGCTTCGACACGTGACGCGTTAGAAAAATCGAGAGTGTGAAAAACCCGTGTTAGGAAGGGTTTCGGGTCCCTTGAAAATTAGTGGGCCAAAAGCCTAGTTGAGTTAAAAAGGCCCAAGTCTAGTTGGATGAGTTGGATTAGGATTCTAAGTAGAGATTGAATAGGATTCTGAGTTGGATTAGGATTCTAAGTTGAGATTGAATAGGATTCGTAGTTGGCTGTATAAAAAGAACAGAGCGCAAGGAGAAAAATTTGACAGAGCAGCCGTGAAGAAAAAAAGAAAAAGGGCGTGCGGCGGCGTGAGCAGAAAAAGAAAAGTTTGCAGCGGATGGATATTTGGTTGAGGATGATGGATGAATAGTGTCCACGGTTTTTGAATAAAGTTTGTGAGTTTTTATTTCACATATATTATCCTTTTTATTGGTTTTTTTATTCCTATAAATTCTCCATGTATTGATCTATGTCTAGCTATTTTTGTTGCTTACATACATGAATTAGTTTTGATTAAAAATCAATTCCTAAATTGAATAAAAAATGTGCACATTTCGTTGATCGATCGGAAGTTTTCGATGCTACAGTAGCCACTACAGTACTTTACTACTGTGCGCTACAGTAACCGCTACAGTGCTTTGCTGCAGTGCGCTACAGCATTGTTGCAGTAAAATCAGAAAAAATCTGTTTTTTTATTTCTGGTTTCTTAAACAATTAAAAGGCAAAAAATTTAAAATTAAAAAAAGTTTCCGCTGTGTGTTGCAATCATTCACCCCTCTCTGATTGCTATCAACGATCCTACAGTTATGAATTTCAGCATTTTGTTAAAACGAGAAAAGTACCCAACTTTCTCAAATATAGTTGGACTGCTTTCAAATTCTGCAGATATAAACTTTGGACTCCTAAGAAAATTTTTAAATAAGAATTTTTAAAAAAAGGGTCTCCATTTATGAGTTATGCTAAAATGCACTTTGAAAGCATAAGACGATGATTTTTCAACTAGAGCTCAAAAACCAATGTTCACTTCACGAATACCAAATGAAGCAAATGAGAATGAAACATATTTATTCACAAGATCCATAAAATATTTTGGGTAAATAGGTATAACAGCTTTCCCAATATTAATACTTTACCCTTTTTACTTTAGCAAGCCCAAACTACTATATAAACTTTTCACAAAGAAAAACTCTACCTTACACAAAGGTTTCTCTTGGTTTCTTTTTCTCCTTTGACACACAAAGAATTTTTTTCTCTCCTTATTTGACTTCTCTTTTCATGTCTCTTCCCTTTTTATTTAACCTTTCTCTCCTTATGTCATCTAGCACCAAAAATTAAAGATACCAATTGTAAACATTTTGTCCATAATAGGTACCACTTGTAAGCCTTTTATCTATACTAGGTGCCTTTTGATCTTTTGTGGCTCTTCTGTCTTTTCCATGAAGGGCATACACGACTTTGATAGTTATACCACTTATGATAACATTATATACCATTTTTGAAACTTACCGCTTATAATTATGAATGATATCAAGTATAATTAATTCTAATTGTAGAGACTAGATACTAGTCACGAGCTTAGACGATATCAAGTATGATTAAATCTATTTGTAAAGACTTAATACCATTTTGGAAGCATACATGATACCAAGTATGATTGATTCTATTTGTAAAACTTGATGCCACTTGTATAATCAACTTCTATCCCATAAGGCCAAATTAATCACTTCATCTACCATGATTTCCACTTGATAATACTAGAAGGGATACCACTTGTAAGAAGATACCACTTAAAACACCACTTGAGAGAAGAGGATGATATCATTTGAGAGAATACCATTTAGGAGAGATATACCACTTGCAAGAATGGATATCACATGAAAGACATTATTTGGAAGAACTTGGTTAAAAAAAATTTTGATCGGCAAAAGGAAAGATTTGATACTATTTGAAAAGGAAAAAGATGATATCACTTATAAAGACAATGATAAAACTCATGCCAAGGTCAAGATGATCAAAAGTCTACTACTCTTAGAGAGAATGCTATTTTATAAAAAAAGTATCACAAAAGGATCAAAATGGCATATGGAGTCAAAAGATTACTCGAGGTGACTAGCAATGATAACAAAGATCAACTTGACTTTGAGGAGCAAAGTGAATGGCTAATAGAATTGAAATCAACAATTTTGAATCAAATAAGCTATTTTTTAGAGAAATCAAAAGTAACACAGTTTTACTGTCGGTAGTTCCAGAAAACGGAAGTACCGCAGAATGTGTAGCGGTAGTTTTAATTTTTTTGGAAGCATTCCAAGAATTAGAATTTTGAGGAGATGGTTGATATAATGTTGTATGTTGCTCTAAAGCCTTTCACAAAGAAACTTAAACCACTTACGCGGCAATTCCAACTATATGCCAAGATTTAAAATCTTTTGAATATAGATTTTGACAAATTAAGCTTTCATTTTTAAAAGCTAACTCATTTTCAATGAAATCTTCAAGATTGCAAGAATAAGCATTAGAGGGTAATTTTAAGCATTAAAATTTATGTATAAGTTATAAATATCCTAATGAGCTAATATATATTAGTTACTTAAGCTCAAATGGTAAAACTTACTTAAGTGCTAGATTGTGACCACTTAGGTCAGGTTAGGATTTTGGATGAATTTCAATACAAAATAACTTTTGATTAGTTGGCCTTTTTGAAAACTTTTGAATACCAATAATGTTTGAATAGCAACTCTATGTTTTGGTATTGAACACTTTTCAAATTCCTTTTAGAATGTTTTTAGTCAATTTTTTTAGTTTAAAGCCAAAATAAGATACTATATCGCTAGTTTTGGGTTAGAAACTCAATTTTACTTGACATAAGTTTTTTTTAAAGCCAAAACCTTTAGAAAACATTTGAAATGCATTTGTATACATTTTCCAACAAGTTTTTCAAACATATACTAATAATTTCACAATTTTGACTTTTGGGCTAAATGGCTCAATTTAAAAAAAATACTAGAAATTAATTTATTTGGACACAAATAGGGATGTGATATACATGAATATGATTTGGCACTCCTCTTAATGTGTCACTACATCTTACTCATGATTATAATAATAAACTTTTAGAATAAGAGCAAGAGCACCCCTTTTTAATAATATTCATGCAATACAAGCTACACAAGGCTAGGGGCGAAATATATCAAATGTAGATACTTGTTACTGAGATGGCATTGGTTCATAATATGGCTTAATCATCCTTAAGCTTGGCTCTAATTTTGCATATGGTGGGATTCACCTCTTCATGAATAAGCAAGCTTCCAATGCCTCTCTAAGAGCCTATTAAGCATTTAAGCGTATTTTGGTACCAAAAACTTGGTTGGGTTCATAAATATTAATCACAATAGATTTGGATACCCAAATGGCCCTAGCAATAATTTTATGTGAACTAACATTTTTAGCAAACATATTACCATATCTATCCTTCTTAAACAAATAATGTTTATTAAATAGAGATGGCTTAGAAATGATACCTTTGGGACAATCCTTACTAAAATATCCCTTTTCCTGGTAATTTACACCTCTTCTTATCTTCTTGTCTTGCTCATTGCCATTTTGCCTCTTCTTTGATGACTTTTGCTTGAAATCCACCTTATTGGGGCACACCAAGGCGAAGTGACCCTTCTTATTACATCCAAAGCACTTGACAATATTGAATTATTTTTCACATTGCTTTGGGATGCTCTTCACCTTTTTCTTAGAGGTGAAAACGTTCATCTTTTGTAATTTGACTTTTTTGACTACCTAATATTTTATCAAGAGAGGCCTTCTCTTTGTAGCTTTTCTCTAAGTCATTTCTCAAAGTTGCAACTTAGGCCTTGAGCTCATTATTCTCCTCTACAAGGTTAGTCTCAACAAGTATAGAGGAAACAGATGCATCTATTTTTGAGTAACAAGGTAAATCTAGCAAATCATCACAAGATGTAGATATACTAACTTTAGATGTTATGCAAGGATTAGAATCTATACATGGGAATCTATACATGGCATATCATCTATTAAATTGCATGTAATACCTATATCCACATTAGGCTTAGAATATCCCTTGAAAAGAAGAGACTCATGTTCTTCTTTTAACACATTATAATTGTTTTGAAGAGTGATATATTCTTTCTTCAAAGTTTTAAATATAGCCTTTTCTTTTCAAAGGAATTCTTTTAGCTCTTCTAACATATCCATAAATTCATTATAAAAACGTGCATCATTGTCATCATCATTATTTACCTTCTCATTACCTTTAGCAATAAAGCATCAAGTTGATATGGAGGGAATGGTGAATTTTTCATCGTCGAAGCTAGAAGTTGAGTATTCTTCTCTCGACATCCACTCTTATATGCAATCATCACCGGATAAGGTGGACACTTCATATTTATCTTGAATTTTTGTCCACATATCATGAGCACTCTCAAGATTGCATATGGTATTAAACACCTATACACTCAAAACACTAAATAAAGCATTAGTCGCTTGAGCATCGAGATATGAGCATTTCTCTTCCTCAATTGTTGGAGCAAGAGGATCCATTGGAGGAGAAAAGCCCACATCTACAATCCACCATATTTTTGGGCATATGGTCTTAAAATAACAAATCATGTGAATTTTCCAATTATCATAATTAGTGTTGTTGTGCTACTGACCAACAGCATATGAGGGGACTAGCCAGAGAGAGACAATGACAGGAAAGAGAGTACTCATGTATGGAATGAGTGGATCTGGCCCCTCATACCTCTCTTGGGGGTTTATACATGAGTGGGATTAGGTGGAAAATCCCTATCCTACCCCCTTAATAATTACAAAAGGTAGAGGTATATTGATACATTCTTTTGTACACATGTCCATATACTATTGAGCCCATTACATATTGGGCCAGTTGTAAGGTCCCACCACGGGGGTTGGGCCACCCCTACAATAGTATTCCCTAGACAACAAGCGCGGAGGTCCCGATGGGCAAGTTGACATGCACAATTAGTCCAGGCTGGCCCCGCCCCCGTCCCCCGGAAGTAAGCACGCAGGTGCCGATGGGCGAGCTAATACAGCTGGTAGCTCCCAATCCTCAGGGATGTGGACGTAGTCGGACGTGTGGCAAAGGCTTTGGAGCATGCGCGCTTCGTCCAAAATCCCCACCGGAGAGGCTCAACATTTGCCGGTGTTATTCGGAGGTTGACTCCTTGGTGTCAAGATGACAGCGCGAGCATCGCGGTCGATGGTCGTACCAGCACGAGCGTCGTGGTTGACGATCGTACCAGCACAGTCATCGTGGTCAATGGTCGTACCAACGTGGGTGTCTCTGTCGAGGTCGTACCGGCGCAGGCGTTGCCATGGGGTACCACCAGCGCTGCATGCTGGACTCAATGGTCGCTACCGTCGCACATCTCTTTCGCTTGGTTATCGTCGTTTTATAGCACATTCTCTTGTGCAACTTCTTGAGTGTCTCTACGGACGGCGCCAACTGTTGTGGCTACTAACCAAACGACAAATAAGGGGACTATCTAGAGAGAGCCAACGACAGGAAGAGAGAGTGTCCGTGCATAGAATGAGCGGATCTGGCCCCTCATACCCCTCTGGGGATTTATATACATAAGTGGGATTGAATAGAAATCCCCATCCAACCCCCTTAATAATTACAAGAGGAAGGGATACATTGGTATATTCCTTTATACATATATCCATATACTATTGGGCCTATTATATATTGAGCCAGTTGCAAGGCTCCACCACGGGGGGTTGGGCCACCCCTACAACAGGTGCCATCAAATATAGGTGCTTTATCTAAGTACGCTATACCTCTAGTCGTCATCCTTTTACTCTCCAGGCGGTGAAGCCTAATAAATGAGAAACCAAACTCTCATACCACTTGTTAGATCGAGAAGGCCGACTAGAGGGGGTGATTAGGCATTCTAAAAATTCTTCTCTAATTAATTATCAATTTCTATTTGGCTAAACCAAGCAAATAATACAGAAGATTAACTCAAAAAGGTTTAACACAAATAACGCATAAAACAACCAGGTTCACCTAAGTGCATCAGCAAGTTAAGCCTATGTCAAGGTTTATAATCCTAGTATGACAAGCAATCAACTTAATTCTATAAATATAAATTGCTTGAATGTAAATTGAGTACAAGAAAACAATACATGGTTACTTTTTACCGTGGTGTTTGGGCTAGCCCAAACAAATTGGACCGGCTCCACGAATTAAGCCAAAACACCTCAATCTACTAGTGGTAGCTCTTTTCCGCTCTGGGTAGGTGAGCTCTGACCTTCACAACTGTGCCAGTCTTCACACAACGTTCTTTAAGGAGATCACCATGCACAACACCTCCAACGCTGTCTAGGAGTCAGCAAATTTCAAGAGTAATAAGTCAATTCCCTCGCTTAACTCTCACCACGTGCAACGAATGCATAAGCAATCAACTTAATCTACATCTAGATGTAACACATGCAATCTAGAGCATTTCTCCTTACTCACAAGGTGCAACACATCATAATTACGAGGAGGACCTCACATTATCTCAAGAGAGTGAAATGGAGTGCCATAAGTTATCCTCCAACCGGTCACAAGGGGGTATATATACTCCACACCTTGAAACTAGTCATTGGGATAGAAAAATAAGATTTTTGGAAGTATCGCAGGCAACCGACCGGTACTTCCGCTCCCCTCAGCAACTTTTAGCAAACTGGCCATTGCAGGCAAATTCGGTGGTTATGTCATTCAAAGTCCAGTACTAAAAGTACCGCAACACTTGTGCGAAACTACCGATTTCCTCGGGGACGAGAAGACTCCACATAGGTGTCTCTGGAAAAAACATACCACTACACAAGCCAGACGTTCTGGAAATTGGAAGCACCGCTCACACAGAACTGGTAGTACCACTTGCTGATCGGACTGTTCACACAGACCCGATCGGACCACTCACATGGAGCTGGTCGAAAGTATCAATCGTCGACTACACTGGTCCCTTATCACATCGAATGGTTCGACCACTCAGGTCTCCGACCACATTGATCACCAACCAAGTTGTCCGGTTTAACCATATAGGCCTTGGACACATTGGTCTCCTACCATGCTAGTCTTCGACCACATTATCCGAATCGACCACACATGTCTCTAACTATGCTGGTCTTCGACACCATTAGTTTCAATCACTCAGGTCTCGACCACATCGACCATGTCGATTTTTGACCCCATCAATCTTTGATCACATAGATCTCCAATCGCACGTCAATCTTCGACCACATTGTATCAATCACGTCAGTTTAACCACGTCAATTTCAACCACACAGGTTTCGACTATATCGGTTTGACCATGTCGGTTCCTAACCACATTGATCTTCGACCACACAGGTCTTCTGACCACTAACAAATACGGTAGTTCCGTGGTTACAATGCCAGTAATTCTGACTAGCGGTAGTACCGTAGAATATACAGCAATAGTTTCGATTTCCCTAAGAAGTGCATATACTTTAATAGATTTTGAAAAATACATTTGCAAACTATAGTATCATGTGTACAAGGATTATCAATGATTCCCAACATATTGTAAAACAAATTTGCACATTTTTAGAATCATGACACAAGGATTATATATATGAGCTTCAACTATTTATAAAACATATTTGCAAATATAAACCTCATACTACAAAGAATGAAAATATGGACTTCAAACACTTGCAAAACACATTTGCAATGTATAGTCCCATGTTACAAGCATTCAACATATGAGCTTCAACTATTTGCAAAACAGATTCGCCAATACAAGTCTTATGCCAAGGGGAGCTAGAGCAAGTAAGATTGAGCTATCAACACATGATGAGACTCAAGTTACTAGATATGACCTTCCTTAATAGTACAACGACTATACTAGCAACCCAGTCTTTCAACAAAACACCAAAACCAGTAAAAGACTAAGAACACATGCTTAGCCTTAGCTAGTTATACCTTTGCCTTGCGCATCCCCTTGAAGTTTGATGACTCGAATCTACACTTCAAGTCCGGGTCATCGTCTTTACGTGTATCAACACATGATGCATCCTTCACTTGACATCCTTCAACACATGATGGATATTCACTTGACTTGATGATCAACAGATGATCATCTCCTCTTGGATATGCATTAACTCATGATGCATCTTCCACTTGACTTGATAATAATCAACACATGAAGTCATCTCAAATCTTTCTTATTTATGGAACCTAACTTATTTGTCCAACTCATAAAAAATGTTAATACACAAAACAATTACCATCAATTGCCAAACTTCACCATTAACACATAATGGAGGGACTAGATTCTACCATATTCTCTTTTGGTAATTCATGACAATCTCAATAAATAATGAGATGGAAATTGAATTACGAGTATGCAACATGTATACAACATTTGTATACTCTAAGGTAAGCTTTTGAGCAAAAGTTACTTATCCATTTGTCATTAATTACCCAACGATTAACATATAATGGAAAAACTAGATAACAACCCGATTATGAGTATATATAAACTACACAAGCTATATATATATATACACACTCAAGGGATATGTTTCAAAGTAAAGATCTTCAATATGTGAAATAGAACATAGATCAATACTAATGAAACCATAAAACATAGAGTGAACTCCCCTAAATGTGTGTATACAATAATGTATTATGAAAGCATATGCACATATTCAAGTTTGACTTATTTGGTGAAATTCATTTTATATTTTAGATCCAAAATGCAATAAGATAAGAATGTGTATTGAATGCATACCTCTCATGTTTTTCACTTTTTCATCCAAATAAGACTAAACAATATCATAATCAATAAATATATTAGTCTCATAATTGTATTTATCATTATCTCTAAAACTAACTTAATGGAGTTTGAACTTACAGTTAGGGATAAGGATGTGTTCCTAATCTTTTACCGGTCTTGGTGTTTGGTTGAAAGACCGGATTGCTAGTATAGGTTACCGTACTATTAAGAGGGGTCATGTCTAGTAGCTTGAGTGTCATCATGTGTTGATAGCTCAACCTGACCTGTTGTAGCTCTCTGTTGTATGATGCTTATGTTTGCAAATGTGTTTTGCAAATAGTTAAACCTCATGTGTTAAATTCTTATAATATGGAACTATACATTGATAATGTGTTTTGCAAGTGTTTGAAGTCTATGTTTCCTATTCCTTATGGGGTGAGGCTTATATTTGCATATATGTTTTGCAAATGATTGAAGCTCGTGTATAATCCTTATAGCATGTGACTTAGGTTTGCGAATGTGTTTCGCAAACATGAACAGTTCATGTACCTATATCTTGTGTCATGATTCTGAAAGTGTGTGAATGTGTTTTGCAACTTGTCGAGAATTATGTTTAATTCTTATTTGTATGATACTATAATTTATAGATGTGTGTTCCAAAATTTGTTGAAGTATATGCACTTACCAGAAAATCGAAACTGCTAGCCTTAAAATGGCAGAACTACCGAAGATCAGAACTACCGGCGTGTATTGCACGGTACTACCGAAAATTGAAATTATCAGCATGTGTTGTACGGTACGACCGGACATAGGTAGTACCGGCTCTGTATGAGTGGTCCGATCAACTTATGGTACTACCGACCTATGTGGCGCAGTACTACCGGAAGTCGTTACTACAGGCATGTGTTGCATAGTACTACTGGACACTAGAACTACCGGCTCTGTGTGAGCAATACTACTGGGCTTCAGAAGCTTTGAAAATCCTGCGATATGTTTTTTCAGAGAGACACATTTGTTAAAGTCTTCTCCTCCTTGTGAAATCGGTAGTTCCACATGTGTGGAGCGGTATTTCCAATGATCGGTAGTACCGGACTTTGTGTGGTGGTACTTCCATTTTTGCTGATAATGGCTAGTTTTCTGACTGTTGCGAGGGGAGCAGAAGTACTGGTGTTTTGCCTATGGTAGTTCCGAAAATCCTGTTTCTTTTAGGGGTTTTGCTTCCAACAGCTAATTTTTGTAGTGTAGGTATATATATACCACCTTGTGACCGATTGGAGTGGAACATTTGGCACTCTATTTCTCTTGCTTAAGCTAGTGTGAGGTCCTACTCTCAATTGAGCATGTATTGCACCTTGTGAGCAAGAAGAAAGGCTCCAGATTGTGTGTGTTGCATCTAGAGGTGAATTTCGTATCCACTTGAGTTTGTGCATTCGTTGCACGTTGTGAGAGTCAAGTAAGGGGCCTGACTTGTTACTCTTGGAGTTTGCCAACTCCTAAATAGCATTGGAGGCGTTAGACGCGGTGATCTTCTCAAAGAAGGTTGTGAGAAGACCCAGCGAATTGTGAAGATTGGAGCTCTCCTACCCGGAGTGGGAAAGAGCTACCACTAGTGCATTGAGATGTTTCGGCATAATTTGTAGAGTCGGTCCAATTAGTTTGGGCTTATCACAATGTGGATTAGGGGAGACCAACAAGTCTCCGAATACCACGGTAAAAACGAACCATGTCTTTTTGGTGTGTTTCCTTATGCTCAATTTACATTCAAGTATTTTACATTTATAGAATTAAATTAATTGTTCATCATCCTAGGATTGCAAATCTTGATATAGCCTTAGAGTGTTGGTGCACTTAGGTGAATATAATTGATTTAGACTTTATTTGTGCTAAACCAAATTGAGTTAAGCTTCCACATTATAATCTTAATTATAGCCAAATGGAAATAATTTAACTAAAAGAGAATTTTTTAAAACCTCATATTCACTCCCTCTAGTCGGTCTCCTCGATCTTTTAGAGGATGTGCGGAGGTGATTGGTGTGAGCTATGGCGATTTGGGCGGTAATTGTCGGCTAATCACACTGCGGCGACGTGGGGAGGGGTGGGGAAAGCGACGTCATGATAAGCTCAAAAGAATACACTTTTTTTTGGAACATCGGTTTTGGGGAGAGAAAAAGGGTGAGAGGAGGGGTTTGGCTGACGGGTGGGTCCAAGTCTAGGGGATTTTATGTGTAATTAAATTTCTTCCTCTCGGGTTCTATGTGTTATTTGTTGGCCTCAAGTATAAATTGGAATAATAAAGGGGGTTGCTAACGAAAAGGTAAAGAGCTGAATTGCAAATAGCTGAAGCTACTACTTCGAGCCGCCATTAATTTGGAAGGGGAAATTTTTGTGTAATAACTTTAGCTTATAAGAAGGCATTCTCTGAGTTCTCTCTCCTCAAACTACATCTTATTGGTACTATAGCAAAAGCTAAAAGCTGCCAGCTTTAGAGAAAAAGAACAGGCCCATTGTAGCCTCCACTATGAATACCCTCATGCAACCGATCAAACTGTGAGATGAAGAGAAGAAAACGTCAGCACAGCCAGCCATTTCGCCTTCCCGTCTTTAGAAGACAGTCGCCTGTCTCGTTCGACTGGTTGGGTTTGGGTTGGCTCACTGCCCTGACGAACTCATTTGACATGTAGAGGTATTTGCTAGTCACGATCAGACGGGAGTCGCACTGAGTTCAACCTGGAGGTATTGCAAGTGGGCAATTAATAGTACCTTTGTTCTGAGGCACCGTAAGAACGATGTTACACTGGGCTGCAAGAAAAGCTCGACTTGTTTTTTCAGCTCGACTCGAAAGGTAATGGATAGTTCGAGTATCTTTTGGAGCTCCGATCAAAATGGTCGAGGGCCTGTTTGGTAGAACTTCACTTCTCAAATTTTCAACTTGAGCTTTTACTTCTTCAAGGATCCACCCTATTGAAAATATAGAGTTGTCTTAGAAAAGCATTTGGCTAGAAGAATGACTCTAAAACTCTGAAAGAGATGATTATACACAGATAATGCAAGATATCACAGACGATTCGTATTAATAACCGTTTGTGATAATTCACAGACGTTTATTTATAAGAACCGTTTGTGATATGTGCATTATCATAGACAGTTCGTATAACAAACCGTCTTTGATAAGCCAAAACACCGATTCGTGGCATCTCCCCCAGGATTTTGATCTCACCTATCTATTCTCTCCACATCGAACGACAGGCACCGGTTCCTCCCACCTCTCGCCCATTATTAATTACTCTCCCTCCCCCTTTCACTCCAAGATGCGTGAGTTCTGGCTACTTCTAGCTAGTTCATCCACTCCTAGCTTGCTCCTCTACGACGCTAACTACCGTCGTGAGCTAGCGCCTCCGTTATGACACCACGGTCCAGTACACAAGACACTCTTGTTATAAGTGTCGTAAGAGTGTCTTATGCAGTGTCACCGTCATGACACAAAGGTAACATTACCGTCGCCTCTCCTTCATTGCAATGCACCGCAGAAGCAGCTAGCTACCAAGACGGTGCTCAAATCGGCGTTAAGGATATCCAGCTCGTGTGTTGCTAGAATCTCTCATTCTTCTATATTTTTTCCATGGGTTCATAGGATTAGAAGATACGTTCTTGCCATGTTTAAGAGTTAAGTTCTTTGGATTAGAAGATGTATTCTTGCCATGTTCTTACTGTGTTAGATGGGTAACCTGCACATTATCTTGTGATGTTGTAATGGTAGATTGTAATGGAATATGTTGCTGTGTTTGCTGCTGTATTTGTTTGTTTTCAAAAGGCATAGCTAACATTTCTTGAAGCTAATAAAAAAAGAAAAATTAAAGTATAGTATGAACTATTATAGGCGGTTTTGTGGTATAAACTATCTATAAATGACTATCACATATAGTTCTATATTACAACCGTCTGTGATACTCGCCCATCACAGACGGTTAGTAGTTAGAACCATCTGTGATGTTAGAATATTATAGACGGTTTTTACTTCGAACCGTCTACGATGTTAGAGTATCACAGATGGTTCTAGTTACAAACCGTCTGTATTGTATTTATCACGGACGACTCACAAACCGTCTGTGATAACCTTCGATTATCACCGACCCATAAATTCAGATGGTTCAGAAAACCGTCTATGATGACAGTTCCGAACAGTTTGTGATAACTCTTTTTGCAGTAGTAAATGCTATTCCTCTCATTTGTTTTTGTGGTACCATAATGAGCTAATTTTCTCTGCTTCCATAATCCATAGTTCATCCACGCATGAAGGACGGTCAAATCAGGTGATATAGCTAACCAACTAATAACCATATCATAACACCGATGAACGTAGAGAGCTATTACGTGAAAAATTCCTAGAGCAAGGGGAAGAAAACACAGCTGGGAGAGGTCAATTTTTGGGGGAACGCCGCAGCTTACCGTAGCTTGAAGCTGCATTCAGCCAGTCACCGAGAATCCCAATAGAAAAAACGACACCATCTTGCATGCAGTACAAGCCAAGCCAAGTCAGGGCTGTCGGCCCGCCGTTGTTGCGGTGTTTCGTGCCACCCTAGCCGTTTGGTCTTAATGTAGTGTGGTAGTTTTTTTCGTTTGCACGGCACCGCACGATCAAAGTACAAGTAATATCCTGTGATTCCAATCAAAGTGATGCATGCATGCTGGGGCTGCTTGGACGATAGATTTGGCACGAGTCGACACAAGAGGTTATTGTCGTATGAGAGGGTATTATAGGAATTTCTTAATTGGTTCATTAGAGTGCTTGGCCGGTCTCCGTTGGTTATGTGTCTTGTGTGGCATTCTTTGATCCTCGATTTTGCATTTGTGGTGAACCTCAGTGCAACAAGAAGGCTTTGTATCTTCAAGAACCACACTGAGTAACCACAGTTCAAGCGACAACGATAGATTTTCTAGGTCGGTGTCATCCTGGATGTGCCTAGCCGAATTACTTCTAGATAGATTTGAGTCCTATCTTGGTTGTGAGTACTTATGTTGGCTTCAACAACTATTTTCAATATGTCAAATGTGCTATAGTAGTAAATATCTTCATCTGTTTATCGCTATTTAATTCATCACTAGCAGTGGCGGACCCAGGATTTTACCAAAGGGTATGCCGCACCAAAATTTTCATATGCAATTCGGTAAAACCATTTGTCAATTCGGTAAATAATTGTAAAATTTGCACCATAATTTGCTATACATGTACTAAATAATATGATAAGTCTTAAATTCAAGGATTAAGTTGGAAACTTGCACAAATTACAATATAAATAGTTCAAACACCATACTAATAGTCTCAAATATACATAAAAGAGATTTACAAAACTACTTGTCTGACTTTTTTGGCCTATACTTTCTAAAGGACATGAAAGTAGGGAACTGAGTGTGAAACTACAGGTTGAGTTGCTTTTACTTTACTTCTGTCCTTAACTTGTTTCACGAATGCAACAAACACTAAAGCTACAGATGGGTATGTGGTCTTGCCTTAAATCAAGTAAACAGAGCAAAGGAAAATTTTCTCCCTACAATTCCGAGTAAATTCACACTCGTTTCATTCTAAACCAAATTATTTCATTTCCCACCGTTAGCCCAATGAATTCAATAAGCACTTGCTTTTCTTTTCTTTCTCTTTCTCATTTTTTCTGTGAGGAACAAGCACTTGAAGATAACTGAAAGTCTAAAGCCGATCAATCATTTCCTCCACAGCCCATGGTGTCACCCAAATTTAACATTAACACAAGTTCACCTACGCAGAATGAATCCTTATAATCTAATGCATCAAACCAAACACCACACTTCCGTGATCACATCACTCAAAGGAAATGTCAGAGATCTTCTGCATTTGGCTTCTATCAGATTATTCAAATTTTCATTGGAGCCTTGCTCAAATTTTTAGGTAGGCCGTAGGCAGTAGCAAAAGAACAATAACAACACATGTTCTGAATCTTACTTTTCGAAAATTCTTCTACCAGAAGAACTATATCAGCAGAGTTTGAAAAAAAAAGAGGAAAAGATTCTGTTTCAGAGTTTTTCTTTGTAAGTTTTAGACCTACGTAACTAGCAAAAGCCTTTTACTGCAAGGCACAAAATTTAGGGGGAAAAGATGCAAATCTTTTTAGTAGTTAAGAAACCAATCCCAAAGTCTGGACAAGCCCTTGGGCATTCAATTCTTTAAGGCAAAACTAGAAGTATGATAGCAACATATGTTCCTTCTGCTCACCTGTTGATCCTGGCAGGCACATTCTCAGAAGACATGATCACCACTGGAATGTCCTTCAATGAAGATGACCCCTGGACCCCCCAAAATTAACATGAAAAGGAACAAATTTTTACTCCCATCAAGGTCCAATATTTATGGATGAATAAACACCGAGAAAGAATTAAGGCTCTGCAAATTTTACCTTGACCCTCTTCAGCAGGTCATACCCTGTCATGCCAGGCATGCAGTAGTCAGTGATGATCAAATTCACATCAATCTTCTGAAGCAAGAGATCAGAAATCACATGATAAGTTTGGGATTGTAAGCCAAAGAACAGGAATCAAGACCCTAAGGCCAATCCAAACAAAACAAGAACAGTGGCGCCAGGACCACAGATCGCAAGAGCCCTAACCCTAACGCGGCAGCCGACTCGAACGTGGCGGTTGAGGGGATGGCGGGGTTACCGTATCCGACGGCGGCGCCGACGAGGGACCCGGCGGCGGACTCCGTGGCGAAGCGGAGGAGGCAGACCCCCGGTGCGGCAGTGGCGGCGGCGAGCGGGCTTGAGTTCCGTGACATCGCAAGGCGCGTGAGGATGGGATTTGCGCCGGGGCTTCTCCGCGGCTGCTGGCCTGCTGCTGCGGTGACTCGTCGAAAGAGTCGGCATCGGTGGTGTCGCCGCCGCCTTCTTCGGAGGAGTCCTCCAGCCTCGGGTCGCCGCTCGCCATGGCCTTGGTGGGAACCGGGACAGAAGGGGTAGGCAGACGGCTGGACCCCAGGGTATGCCTTGGCCCACCCGGCATACCCTGTGGGTCCACCCCTGATCACTAGTATTAGGTGACTTGACATGATTAGATGTGGATAAACAATGCTCGATAAGGATTCTATGGTCTTATCAAAATAATAGCGACAATTTAGAAGCAGTTTGCTAGTTTTGAGTAATTAGTGATTATATTACTTGCTGTCCTATCACTTGCCGGGGTATTAACTTGTCTTCGGTCCATACTGTTATTGCAATTCAATTGATCTTATAATAGTTCAACTGTAGTTAACAGTTGAGGTAAATTGTCTAATGAAAACTAGCAGATAATTTGGAATTGTCATTCTATTTCTTGAAGTAATTAGACCCATTGTGCCGTGAGGGTCTTGTTTAATAACAAGTACAGCCAATATCTGAGAGCACTAATTCATTAATTTAAAATGAATATAATGCAGATTGTTTATCATTATATCTCTGCAATGTTCGATATAATATCCTGTTTATATGACTTGAGGAAATTTCCTGATTTAACAAACATTTTACTTGAGCTCTTGTCATATATTTGCTGCTGGAATTATGCTGTTAAATTTAATTATAATTTTGGAATTGTTAGTGTTTCATTGCTAAAACCGCATAATATAATGTTTCAAACAGTTATCAGTAGTAGAGGCGAACTACCTAGGGTGGCGCTATCTAGTACTCTAGCCATCTGTCAATATTGGTCGCCGTTGTCCGTTCCATACTGTCAGCATTTGTCAAAGGTGACTTGTATTTATGGACGGAGAAGGCATAGTACTACAAGATCTCTATGGGACAAGTGGTGTGATAGAGTCGCAAGGTGCTAGATGCTTATTGCCGGGATACGTGTGATATAGACCCAAGCTATTGGAGGGCTGTTAACCAGTACAGTACAGCCCAAAAACACTGGTTTAGCACGTGAACTCGGCGGAAAAAAAATATATTGGCCACAAGATTGGCTAGTACTCCACTCAATACTCCAAATAGTTAGCTTTTCGTTACGTACTTGGCGGCTAACAGCCATAGGTTTTGTAGTAGCAGTTGCGTGCGCTCCGTGCAAAATGGCAGAACGAATCCTGTGTGCTGACCAGCCGCACACATTCCAAGCTGCTGGTGTATTATTAGAGGTGTCATGGCGTGCTTGGCTCTGCTCTGAATGGAAAGCAGCACCATAAATCTCGGTGATTTGGGAAAAGCAAGGTTTAATCAAATAATATAGGGTGCTTACATTCTGGGGAACTCTGCTCTGGTCGTTGTCGTCCTCGGATGCCGCCACCAAGAGGCCAAATAGGTGGGGTATGAGTTGCTGTGAATCTGTGATCGTTACAGCAAAAGAAGAGTTACCTGCAAGCAGATCTATTTCTCTTCAACTTTTCACTTATGATTTTTTTTCAAATAAACAAATAAAACGATTTCTTTACTATTATTTCAAAACAACGTATCAGAGTAGTCTTTTAGAAACAGCTTATCGATTTATTTGTTCATACGAGTGCTTACCTATGATCAAAAGCCATAAGCTACAGTTAAAAAGAACGCACAAGCTACTTCTCCAAAATTTGTTTATACCAATAAAACCAATCAATGGCATCTTGGTGTGGTTCTTCATACAGCGGTCACCATTTCATTGGTCAAAAAACACTTCCCTCGTACATAAGTTATCGATTTTGCTTGCTATACATATATCTGCTAGAGCTTAAGCAGGGACACACTTTGCGGTGGTTGTTGGATGTCACACGAGGAATGGTTTAGCCATTGGTTTTTATTCATATAGGTCAGGGGCGTCTACTAGTTTTGCGCCAATTTTCTTAACTATTTTTACATGCCAGTGTGCTAGCACCAATACGTGCAACTAAGGTTTCTCAGGTGGAGATGACGACTAGGGTTTCTAGATGTTACATACGTCCATGTGTGTTTCACGTAAAGTTTTTGTACCTTGCATGTCCACCACGTCTCTCTTTATATAACCTTCAATTGGATTCTTATCCAATACGAGTAGAGATTGTATCCCATCCGGACTCTTATAAATCCTTATCCATAATCAACTCTTATTGTTTAAACTCATTAAGTATTTGATCCTTTAGGTTCATGTACATTTGGCCGCAACCTGGAAACCTTCTTTACGATCACAAGTCGGTAATGGCCCTTAGCAAGACGTAACGACTCCTGAGCATCCCTAGCAAGACATAACGACTCCTGAGCATACACAAAGATCAAATCGGACGGACCTTACGCAACATGATTTGCAACCAGGTCCTAGTCACTCACGACTAACTCATAACTCCTTACAATTGGTTCGTATCTGGTTGGGACACATGCTGACCAGTTCACGACCATGTCGTATGGAGTGACCTATTTGCGTACTCTCCTTTTGTAGTGATGGATAACTACTTGTGGTCGACTACTCGACCACTTGTGGGATGACCATACAGTTCCTCTATCCAACCACATTAAAGGGTCCAAAGACATCTCTCTCATTATGTAGGTGGGGGACATCCCACTTCGACCAGTCACATTCTTCCACATGCTTTATAGTATACTCAAAAGTTACCTTTATAACAACTCGGCGTTTGGCAACCCCTAAGTGTACTATTAGACATGTAGGAAATCATGCTGATATCAAGTCTAAGAATTATATATCATCATTGCTTGAGACCAACTAATGACATGCAGAAATATAACAATCTCAATAGTGTCTCAAAGTGGGTTAGTCCAACATCATTTTCTTTAACATGTGTACGTCCACATTATTGATTCAATATCCCTATATCTATGACCGCAAAACATGGTCATCAATCAATACATGTTTCAGTCTTTAGATCACTAGAGTCTCGACCAGTGACGCCTGACCAAGGATCCTTTTAGAATGGTATCATGTAAATGAATAGCTCCACCAACAAGTCATATACTTCCTAATCTTTATAATGACAACACATTCAAGGAACAAATAATACATTTATTCATAAGTTCATAGACATAGAGTGATACAATCATCCCTATGATTACCTGTAGTGCATATCACTAGCATTGTTGTGACTTGTGAATGGCCAGAGCTTGCCATTCTGGAGTAGTGAAGAGCAACCATTAGTGTAAACTGAGGATAGGCTTGTGTGGAGAGCTGACTTACATGTGAGTACCTCAATATGGAGTAGGGGAGATCGGTAAGTCTCCAAGATAACGGGATATATCATGTGTCTTCTTTATGTGGTTGTATTTCTATATGTCTTTTATTTGGGCAATTTAGTTTCCTAGAGATTATGTTAATTGCTTGTCACCAAGCTTGTGAAACTAACAAGAGATTAGACTTAGTGTCTCTCTAGTTCTCTCCCTAGATTTGGGAGATTGCACTTAGTGAGCCATTTAGGCTTCTATTATTGAAATATACAAAACTATTTTCTAAACCATTTTTGGCCAAAAATTTTAAAACATCTTATTCACCCCTCTAGTCAGCATCATCAATCCTACAAGGGGTTGCACAAGCATGAAGCTCAAAAAATCTATGGCCCCGGCTCACAGGGGCTCCTCTCCATCTTTTACTGCACTAGCTTCTTCTTCCGGTGATCCTCTTGGTGGTTGCTCGATCGGTGGGTTGTTGTCTATGCGACAATCAACACCCCCACATCGGCGATGGTATCTTAGAAGTATTTGTAAACCATGGTGATAATGGCTTGGTGGGTCGCCCTTTTGGTGGTCAATGCCACCCACCTTCTTCGGAGCAGTAGACAAATAGGTCATACCCCAATCTTCAACCTCAAAAGGCTCCTTCAATGTTGGATGGATCATTAGGAGGTTCTTCGGTGGCGAGGACCTAGGTGTCCAACATGGTTGTTCGCCAACCTCCAACAATGCTACCTAGAGTGGGCACTTGTTGTTGACAAGTGCCACCATGCGCACGAAAGGATTTATGCACGTTTTGTTGGCTCGTGTGACTATGCCCTATTCTTTTTGGCTGGGGGCTGTTAGCTTATGGCTATAGCTGATGGTTTTTTTGTCTTAGTACGAACACTTATACGAATGAACTAAATGCCGATACGCCGCTTTAAAAAGACTATCCCAATAAACCACGTCGAAACAACGGTAGAGAAGTCATCTCATTTATTTATTTGGGTAAGCCAGAAATCATAACCTATAAGTTAAAAGGAACTAGGCTCCAAAACATTTTTTTTCTTTTCAGAGTAGGGAAGATTATGGGAGGACGTACCACCATCGCTACCTCTAAAATCTTTTTAGTAGTAAGTATAAATATTTGTCTGGAGCTACATTATCAAATCTTACGAGAGACTAAATATGCAACTATCGACCGGAGGAATATAATTCATTACCACATTGATCAGATGATCTAAACACAAGTTCATGTTCTACTATGCTAAGACTAGTTCGTCCCTAATATAGCCTATTGTTGAGCATAAAGTTGTACAATATTTGTAACTCCGAACTTCTGCTACGACATGTCGACATGACATGCAATACTTGATAAATTGGTGAGTTTTTCTGGGCTGCTGCTAACAGATTATAGCTACCATTAATGACTTTTAATACTAGTATGAGCGTTTGTACGAGTGAATCGAATGTCGATAAATCGCTTCGAGAAGACTACTCCGTTAAAACATTTTTAAAAATAACGAAAAAATTGTCCCGTTTATTTGTTCAGAAAAAGCAGAGTTTCTATGCTTTTCACTCCAATAATAATGGTACTAATCTCAAAGCACATGAAATGGTAAGTAATCACTATCCATCATTCAGTTTTACTTTAAAAATTGTATAAATCACTTTAAGAAAAATATTAAAGCACTTTCCAAAAATTAAAGCAGTAAGCTGAAAAGAAGTGCCATTGTTTTCTTACGGAGGGAGCAGTACCCTACCGCACATTCCATTTAGCTGGTGTACGCGTAGCAGATCCTAAAGTACGTAACTCACTGCGTGCAGCCAGGGTGCGGCTCTGGTGCTGTGCCCCCTGCACTTAGCGCGTGCAGGGGTCCGCCCAGGAGCCGCCAAGTGTCCCTCAACATTCAAAAAATTCCGAAAAATTCAAAAAAAATACTTAAAAATCAGAAGAATTATAAAAAGTATTTTTTTAAGTATAAAAAGTATTTTTTCTAAGTACTTAAATTTTTTCTTGATTTATACTTTTAGTAAAAAGTATTTTTTAAGTACTTAAAAATACTTTTTAATAAAAGTACTTTTACAAAAAATACTTTTTACAATTCTTCTGATTTTTTAAGTATTTTTTTTGAATTTTTTTGGAATTTTTTTGAATGTTGAGGGACACTTGGCGGCTCCTGGGCGCACCCCTGCACGCGCTAAGTGCAGGGGCACAGCACCAGAGCCGCACCCAGCCAGCCACCACTGGCAAGTACTTAAAAATACTTTTTAATAAAAGTACTTTTACAAAAAATACTTTTTACAATTCTTCTGATTTTTTAAGTATTTTTTTTGAATTTTTTGGAATTTTTTTGAATGTTGAGGGACACTTGGCGGCTCCTGGGCGCACCCCTGCACGCGCTAAGTGCAGGGGCACAGCACCAGAGCCGCACCCAGCCAGCCACCACTGGCAAGTACTTAAAAATACTTTTTAATAAAAGTACTTTTACAAAAAATACTTTTTACAATTCTTCTGATTTTTTAAGTATTTTTTTTGAATTTTTTGGAATTTTTTTGAATGTTGAGGGACACTTGGCGGCTCCTGGGCGCACCCCTGCACGCGCTAAATGCAGGGGCACAGCACCAGAGCCGCACCCAGCCAGCCACCACTGGCAACAGCACAAAGCACAGACGCGTCCACCTCCACGTGGGCCTCCGGTGATCTTTTCCGGTTGCTTTTGGGACAACTGACGTCTGGGCCGTGCACGCCGTTCCTTGGAACTTGGGAGCTTTCCAGTCCCTCCGTTGACGGCCTGACCGTCTTCTGCGGCTTTTGGTCAGGACCTGTTGACCGGTGTGTCCAACAGTAATGTGACTCGACAGAATTACACTACCGTACACTTCGGCTCGTGAAGCTGTGCTGTGACGGATCTCACGTAGACAGTAACACAAGCTCTAAGCTCTAGAAAACTAAAATTAATGTAAATTTCTGTACTACCGCAACGGTAACATGAAAAAAAAATCTATTTACACTAAGGAATAGCATTCTTCGCAAAAAGGATAAATAGTATTTATTTCATAAAAAGAGAGGGTAGAGTAGCGTTACAACAAAGATATATATTTGTAGTGGACATCGGGACATCCAAATATCCAATTCTGCTTGAAGATACCCTACTACTATCTGCCCATAGGATACCCTACTACTATCTATCCATCTCTAGCTAAGCAATGCCAACATTCAGTAATTGTATGGTTGGTTTGATCCTATCAAAATTAGGCCCCTTAGGATGATGTAACTGTTCTCGTGGCATAAAGGAAGTTTTAGTTGACTTCATACTGAATTGCAAGAGATGCAAGCGTACCAGCAATCAGCACTTGCATAAAAACATCTGCCCATCTTGGACATGACCATAAGATCTCACAGAAGTTACGGGATCGGACAATTTGAACATGACCTTTCCCAATCCCAATTACATAAAAACCACCTCAGAGCTCTTCAAATTTATATATGAATGATGACCATAGTATTACCCTGTCAAATATCGTCCAAGATAGAATTACAACCAACCACCACCATGCTCATGAGTCACGATACAACATGTGTGCAGCACTGACAAACATCAAAAGATTACTCCAGCCAACTAATCCTCAATCGTCAAGCTTGTCTATGTTTCTTTTTTTTTACTAAGCCTTGTCTATCGATTTCTAGCATGCTTGCTTGCTGTTCTAGCATGATCTTGCAGGTCCTAAGTCCTAACAAATCTGAACCATCATACATACAAGATCAGTTCAGGTCACTTGCCCAATCCCCAATTTACTAAATCAATCAACCTCCTACAGCTCGCGAGAACTGAGCGGTTACTTGTGGGAAGACCAGATGGGCTGGGTTGGGCTTCGGGCCTGTTCGGCCTTAGTTTAGGTCCATCAGAATACAGAAATGTCCACAGGCCGAGGATGGTCGGAAAATGCTAATTTTCAGGCCTGATCCAGCGGACGCCTGCCGCGACTGTTGGATGGCACGGCCATCAATCCGGAGTAGAGATGGCAACGGGCACAAACCTGTTGGATTTTGCTATCCCAAACCTGTGCCCATGAAAGTTGGACGTGCCCGCTAAAAAACCCATGCCCGTGACGGGTGCAGATTTTTGCCCAGACCCATACCCGCTGGGTTAACGGGTACCCACGGGTCGCCCGTGGGTTCAGTAATGCGAGCTGCAATAATGGTTAATGGAGAGGAGGAAGAAGTTCACCGGCCATCTTCGTTGGAGCCGGAGAGCAGTGCCATGGCCAAGGGCCTACTGCTACGATGCGCGTTGGCTGTGGCGTGGGGGCGGCGAGCTGAACTGGAAGGCGAGGCGACGGCGAGGGCGTGCGGGAGGCGAGAGTGGCAGGAGCTGCGGGACGGGAGGGTGAGCGTGGAGACTGCCGGAGACCGAGCGCAGAGCGCCAGATGTGCCGCCACTGCGGTGGCTGTTGAATCGAGCCATCGGGGTGGGGACTGGGGAGGAGTGAGTAGTGACCGTGACCGAGTGCTAGCTAGGGTTAGCCGTATGGGTAATGGGGCATTGCCGCATTGGATTGGGGGCTTGGGGCTAAATGGCTAATGGGCTATGGGTTGGGGTGGTTTGCCTGGGAGGCTGGGAGCCTGGGTTTATAACTCCTATGGATCGGGTTTATATCACCCATGGGTTTACGGGTTTGGGTACTATAGGAACGTACCGAAACCTGGCAGACCCGATGGGTTGGGCTTTTTGCCCAGTAAGAGACCCATTGGTTAGAAAATTGACTCAGACCCATGCCCTAATAGAGTAAAAACCCACCGGGTATCGGGTTTCGGGTACCCATTGCCATCTCTAATCCGGAGCCGGTGTCTCGATCTCCTTTTCGAGGCTAACGGATAATTCCTCTTATACCTCTCGAAAGGCGTAGCCTAAAATATCACTCTAAATAATAACTTCTATCATATACTATTCTAAAAAAGTTCAGATTCAGCATATACTATTTTCTTCATTTCATTGTAAATTAGTCTTTTCCTTTGTTGCCACACGAAAGAACCTAAAATACCACTCCAAAAAATAACTTCCACCACATACCTTTCTAAAAATGTTTAGATTTAGCATATACTATTTCCTCTGTTTTTATTGCAAATTAAAGCCTTTTCCCTTTTTTGCCATGGGAAATATCCTTTTACCCATGTGTCAAATGTTTTATGAATCCAAGAAATGCTACTCTGTGTCGATCTTTCTTTTGTTCGACTGAACCCGATCAAAGTTACTTCTCTACCTTCTTTATTACTCAATTGCTGGGGACTAAATATGTCACCCGAGATCAAAGTTACAGCTTCGTCGATAGTAGTACAAGTTACACAATTGAATTAGCTGACTGATCGATTCAGTCGAACCATAGAAAATGGTAGGATCAGAGAAGTGGTATTTTCTGAAATCTCTACTACTTATAAAGAAGAAGTTGGTGACTCGTATGTTCTTTCTTCAGCCCTTGTTCTCCCCTCCACCGATGTACGCGCTCGCCCGGCCCACCACAAGTTTCCTTCTTCTCACGACCCGCTCCGCCCCCATGCGGCACATGCCTTGCCTCACCTCACCTCCTCCCCTACACCTCAATCAACACGACTCCTCTCCTTTCGGGTCTTCCACTCTTCCTCTCTTCCATCGCAGCGCAATACTTGTGCCAGCCGAGCTGAGAGGCCAGATCGGCAAAACCCCGGCCCCACCCTCCACGTGTGCAATGTCCCCACCCACCGCCCCTTCGGATTTTGGGCCAACGGAGTATTTCTCAAGACGAGGTCTACAAGTTAAACGATCTACACGTTAAAAGCTCAACATCTGTACCAGCCAAAATCGCAAGTGAGTATATGTCTCTCCGTAATCTGTACCGTAAACAGCTAAAATTCAAAAATTTTAGCCAAAAGTCATAAGCCGCAGCCGAAAAGAACATGCCCTTTACCCATCGCCCGCTGGAGCAACCGTAGCGAGCAGCTAGAACTAGGGTTTTCAACCTCCGTGCCCTAGAAGAATGAGCACTAGTAAGCAACCTTTTCTGTCTCCCCCATCTCTTCCTTCTCGTTCCCGATTTCCACAGATGTAGAGTAGAGGCGGCGGATTCATTATGTATTTCTGCCTACCGGTCTACTCTCCTCTCCAACTTCAGTTGATTTAGGTGGATTTTATCTTCATAGTTCTTATCGATGGATGTAGTAGAAATCCTTATGTTGATGTGAAACCCTGCGATTTGGTGCTGATGAAGCTACGAATTTGAATCATGGATTATTAGGAGAACCCCGCGTTCGAGGAGTACTACAAGGTGCGACTACTTGCTTCCATCATACGTTACGCATAGCTTCCCGTTCGTATCATTTTTTATGTGATTGTAAGTGAATAAGATTGTAGTTTGGGGCTGATTCGGTGTTGAAACTCAAGCTATTTTTTGATCTAGCAATGACGAATGTGTTCACATCACGATGACCTATGTGCAAATTTTATCATTGCCTTGTGGTTCTACTATGTGCTAAGAGCAACTCCAGCAGGGCCACTACTTGAGCCCTCATCCTATTTTTGAGGGCCGAGGGGCAAAAAACTCACTCCAGCAGGGCTCCTACTTGAGCCCTCAAAAGTAGGGGGCCCTCAAATCTCCCCCTCGAGTCTTCATTCCTGGGGGTCTGGAGGGAGCCCCTACTTTTGAGGGCTCAAGTAGGGGCCCTGCTGGAGTGAGTTTTTTTGCCCCTCGGCCCTCAAAAGTAGAATGAGGATGAGGGTGGGTCCTATGTGTCATCCCCTCTAAGAATGAATTTGAGGGTCCTGTTTTGAGGGCTCCTGCTGGAGTGTAGCCTAAAAAACAGAGCTCTCAAAAGTAGGGAGAGCCCTCAAATAAAAAGTAGGGGTCCTATTTTGAGGGCTACTGCTGGAGTTGCTCTAATGCGAAGTTTCCTATCTTGCCTCTTCTCTTTTCAGGGATCAACGTGTACACCCAAATATAAAGAGGATTTAGAGGCAAAAAAGGTATATCTTTTGAACTTTGGCAGTGGACAGGAGGATGAGAGATCTTGCATGAATTCATGACCTTTGCTATATGCATGGTTATTGTTAATACAAGTAAAGATAAGATCTCCTCATAGATTTCTTCTCACATCTCCAAATGGTTTCGGTGCACATCTATCAGTTTAAGGTGTTTGATCTAGACCTTTGTCTTCTAGGTAGGTCAAACAAATGGATTTCACCATCTATATTTCTAGATGAATTTCACTGATTACACTTTGCATACTCTCCTGTTCTGCGATGGTTTAAGTGTTAGATGAGCCTATAGTCAAAATGATGGTTGAATGCTTTGTAACTTGCAGAGTGGCTGTTATATAACTCAAAGCTTGCCTTTGTACCAGAGGTTTTGCTTGTGTGTCGTATTCCCTACATCATTGGCTCTTATACCCTCTTTTACATGTTAGTGATGTGCTCTCAGGATGAACTCATGGTTGCAGCCATTTAACTTAATAAAATTACAGCGTGCTTTTTCTTCTATTGGATTTGAAAAGCCTATGTAGGTAAATGTTGGTGTCTAATGATTTTTAAAGTCCATGTTCATGCTTTTTGTGCCATATTGCCATTTATGTCTATCAAGTGTTTTCAATCTCACTTGTATGAATGGCTTGGATAAAGTACGAGTGCAAGTTGTCTATGGGTTCAATAGAAATACCTGAACTTTGATATTATGTCTTGTATGGAATACCTGAACCTTGAGCACAAGTGGTTTACGGATTAAGTATGAGTGCGAGTTCTTACTTAACATTTTGTCTGTGTTCTGTTTATCATGATGGGTAATCGGCTCAGCTTTCTTTGGCTCCTGTTAGTTTGATGTGATTCTTTGGTTGACGTGGTTGTAGATTAGTTTGCATGGTGGGAAAATCAACACGTGGAAGAATGATTACTGCGATTAACTCATGCTTGCCAGCAACAAGGTGAGGCCTTTGGCTAGTGATCATGGTTCAATTTTTTGGCAATGCCACTGTTTTGTAAGATCCATCTTATGTGATTGATGAGGATTTATGGTAGTGGTTTGTTGAGATATACTTTCCTAATCACTGTGCTAATGAACATTCTCTGCCCTTTGAACTCGAGTTTAATTTTTTTCTTTTTGGTTTCTTTCAATGGAGGGATGACTCGTGTACTGAAATGGGAACATAATTTTTACTTTACAATTTTCTGCATGTATGCAGTTTGAGCAACTACATTTTATTAGTTTGACACAAATGTCATTAAAACCTTGTAACTAATAACTGGTTTTGTAATTTAAAAATAGATACCACCAATTTTGCGCTACAGGCTGTTTCACAAGAGCTTTTGATGTTTTCTCTCAAGCATTGAATTCTTTCACAGTACTCTTTAATATAACTTTGCTGCTGCTGCACATCCAAAGTAGATGATGCGACATGATAACTATTGCTATTCTGTATCTAGGAGTCTACTGCTTTCATATTGTCTCTAAATTTACTGATTTTGTCTCCAGATGATGCAAGTAGCTATGGATACTTCTGTTCTATCTCTAGGAATTTACTACTTTCGTTTTGTTTCTAAATATGATAGAATATCATTCCAACTAAGATTTGTTTGGGCTGACATTTTGGAATCATGATAGCTCAAGAGTTGAAATTGAATTCATTATTCCATATGTATAATCTTGTCTATATTGGTCACTTTGAATTAACAATATTTTAATATCTAAATCTAATCTATGATAGTGCTTACACTATAGTAGATATTCATAAAAGGATTTATTCATCATATACCCTCCTCATAGATGGAAATTCAGGATTTACCCTCCTGACCCACGTGTCAGTGACTTATGATGACCCCACATGTCATTGAGGTGGGAAGGTAAATCCTGAAATCCCCATTTTAAGGGAGGGTATATGATGAAGATCCCCTTCATAAAATGGTAACTATGCATCCTCTATCGATGCAATGCATAGAAAAAACTTGTTATGGATACACTACATTTCTGCAGGAGAGGGTGATTGAAGCAGATCACTCCCAATGGAAAATTTGAGGAGATTGTTGCAATGTATTGTCCAAAGGTAACTATTTGATTTTGCTTTCTCTCAAGTATTCAATATTTCATTTGAACAATGCATGCATCGTGAAGTCTAGGCTGAGTCATTAAAACGAAGGTTCATGTCTTAGTGACCCACTCACAATCTCAAGGATATTGTTCTCTTTTTTTAGAGAGAAAGGATATTGTTATTGGAATAATATAGTTAGTGACAAGGAGCAATTCTTTCTTTCTTTTGTTTTGTGAGACCTGGTTGAACTAAGGTTCATGTCTTTCCATAGTGACCCACTCACAATCAGGATTTTGTTTAACATGTGACTTCATCTGCTTTGATCTGGTTGAACAATCGGATTGATGACCTATTGTTTTGCTTGTTGAGCCTTGGAGTTAGTAAGTAGAAATGTAGAATATCTCCATACACATAATTTTGAGTCAGCTAAAGAAGATCCATCTATTATTTGGCACGATTGTTTCTTCACTTGTTAACTATCGACATTAAAGCAAAGGAATAGCTGATGCATTTGCATACACAAACAAAATTTTGGGTATTGCTCCAGTAGGCCTGCTTGGGTTGCTTCTTTTGATTTAATTTTGCTATGAAGAGATTTTGTTAGTAAACTCCTCATTTGGGGAAGCAATCATCGTTTTGTGTAAATCAGGCAATTTATGTACTGTCTTCTAAAACTTGATATTAGTATGCATTCTATAGAGACAAAATTGAAAGGAGCTACCTTTACTTGCTAGAGCACATCTTGGATCTGTCAATTATGGTATGGTCGGAGTCCTACTTGTTCCGCTCTTGCTTGCCGCTACTATCGGGTCCATCTGGGGTTGGCGGAGTTGGTAGAAAGCACGGTTGGCCATAACCTTGAAATATAATTTCAAGAACTACTTCTATTTTATAAGATTTGTGGCATATCAAGTATTGCTTCTATAATTTACAAGGTTGTGCATATGTTGTGCCTATATTTTTAGTAGCAGCAATGGAAGATTCAGCTGTCTGTTCTGTTCTCTCTGTATGCACAAAAAACTAAAAGAGTATCAATTGGCATGTATGAATCTGTAGGACCGAAATGGCGACAGAGGGGGGGGGGGGGGTGAATGTTGCTTTTAAAACCGCCCCCAAGAATCCACCCTCAATTCTTCTCCAATAGCTATAGAAACTATGAAGCAAGAAAATGATTTTTGCTGAGAAACTGAAAGGTCTAACTGCTGCAAAGAGAACCAACTGGGGGCAAACTACAAATAATTAAAAACTGCAGCAGAAGAGAGAATAAAATGGTGTCCAAAACAGTAGAGATTTGAAGCAAAAAAGAACACTCAAACTTGCTGAAAACTGCAGTAAAATGCTGCCTATATCTTGCTAAAAATTGCAGTAAAGTGCTGCATAAACCTTGCTGAAAAACTGCAGTAAGGTGCTGCAAACTGCGGCAAGGGAAAGCTGAAAACTGCAGTCCGGAAATGCTGAAAACAGCAGCAATGAAATGCTGAAATCTGCAGTCCAAAAATGCTGAAAACAGTAGCAAGAGAATGCTGAAATCTGCAGCCCAGAGTTGCTGAAAACAGCAGCAAGAGAATCCTGAAAACTGCAGTCCAGAATTGCTGAAAACAGCAGCAATGAAATGCTGAAATCTGCAGTCCAAAAATGCTGAAAACAGTAGCAAGAGAATGCTGAAATCTGCAGCCCAGAGTTGCTGAAAACAGCAGCAAGAGAATGCTGAAAACTGCAGTCCAGAATAGCTGAAAACAGCACACAGTAAATAACCTAACTGCTGAGAGCAAACTGAAAATGCCGAGAAATTGATTGCTCTTTTCAGGTCAAAAGAACTGGACCTTAAACTAAAAAACAAGGATACCTTTGGGAACAAAGAAAATCAAGGATAGAGCAAGAATTCCAGATTTTGACAAAAATCTGAAACTTCTTCAGAGAACTAGCCAAAAACCAAAAAACTCAATGATTCCTCATTCTTTGCACATGAGCTCCTGCAAACAGAATAGCAATAACCTCAGGACTAGCAAGGATAAGTTTCAAGCCACCTCATGAAGGGAATCACAATCCATCTCAAACCCTAGACCAACACTGAAAAGGTACAGAGTGAGCTCAAATTCTCAAATTGCCATCTCATCTCTGATTCTTGGGTTATGAAACTTAGAGAATAGCAAGAGAATAGCACTAGGGCTCTGAGACTCAAATTTGGGCATAACCTTCCAAGGGAAAAAGAAAATAGCACTAAACCCTAGAAAAGGAAACAGAGAAAATTAAGAACAGAGCAAATGAAAAGAGGGTTTTTGGATTTTCAGCTGTGCTCTTGGGAGTTTGTTTGATCAAATGATCTTGAGGCATTATCCCATCACAGAGCAACCCATTTTGGCACTTCCCAGCGACAAAGAACAAGAAATCAAGAAGAGCTATAAATCATGCAAGAGGAGCATCGAAGAACAGAGAGACTGAACAGAGAGAAAACTTCAGAGATTTCATTCCTTGAAACAAGATGATTACAGATACGTCCAGATACGCATGGACATTAGAACAAGAGGAATGATTACATGGATTCACTACTCAATCCGTCTCCTCTCCCCATCTCAATCCCTCAACCATACATGCTTGGAGGAGGAAGAACTCACTCAGACTCTCACCTAGAAACCATCTAAGGGGACACAGAGGGAACACAACTCTGCCTTCTCCAACAACTCACAACAACTAAAGTCTAAAGCCAAAGCAAACTCTAAAGCCTATTTTGACTAAAGGAAACCCTAAAATCCCTTGAAGTGTTCAAGTGGGCATGCGGCCCCTCCAACCTATTTATAGCCCACGGCTAACGGGTCTCCGCCCCGTTACGCCCGCTAAATCCAACGGAGCCCGCTCCCGCTTGTGCAGCCTTGCGAAATTCCCGTTTCGCCCCTCCCGCACCTTCCGGGAAGCTTCCACGCTCCTTGTCTCGCACGCCTCGCAACCACCTCGAGTCCACGTCGTCTTCGACACATCCTCGACCGTTCTGACCTCAGCGCCACCTGCGCCTAGTCCGGTCCACCGTGTCTCGCCACGACTCCGCCCGATGTCCTGCAGCCACACAGACAAGAAACACATCAAATAGCACCGCTCAATGCATGAAAGCGTAAATGGTATAAACACACCATACTTACACACACTGAAGACCAAACCTGTAAAAATATCAGAATATGCATCCTAACCCGTTTGACCAGGAATGACCAAGTCCGACCGAGTCCGTCGCACCATGCAACGACTTGACTCGGAACTACTCAAACCAAACTCGACTTACCTAAACCAAAGTCAATTACTCATCACACTCACGGGATGACCACCACATGGTCTCTCAATCTCCCCCTTGATGAGTATATTGACAAACCCAGAAAAAGCGTGAAGTTGAGTTTGAGTTTGAAGAATCCAACATGGTCCAAAGAGAGAAAATGGAACTAATGATCATGTCGATAGAAGGAACACTAGAGCAACAACTGAAAGAGCAAATTGTTCTCCAAAGCTCTAAAATGATCCCAAACTAGCTTTTTCTTCTCTATTCTCTCCCTTTTGGCAATAAACACATCAAGAATGCAAAAGAGAGAATATGACATGTCAATGGATGAAAATGGCTGAAGTTTGTTTATTTAAGCATGTAGAGCCATGAGAATTATCCATAATGACCATAATGAACTACACCCAGCCATAACTCAATAAAAGGCTATCTAGATCATGACAAGACATGTATATCCTAGCTTGAGCACATAGATGACGATCTGAAATGTAATGCATTTTATGAGCATGTCAAGTCATCAATAAGCAAGGTCTAACTAGAGATATCCAAGGATGATGCAGGCCATGTCAATAAGCTAAGCGGAACAAAGAAGCTAATATTGAGACCAATTAGAGCGCTACACGCTCAAGAATGAAACATTGGGTTAAGTACTTGATTCTTTTTGTAGCTTAAGCAAATTGAACACATAAAACATTGTCTTGTTAAGGTTCATGGTCGTTTCCAACCCAATTTTTTTGTTATGTGCTAGATCTCAAGCCTTATGCGACTACTCCAAGCAAGAAACTTAAGAAGATAGTCTAGGTCATCCAAAACGCCCCCTGAGTTCATGCCTAGTGCAATGGCAAGCCGTCTCATGAGAAAGAATTGGTGAAATTAGTTTTTTCGCACAAAAGAGATCTTTTTGCTTTTTAAACAAGTTGTACTAACTTATGCATCATCAAGAGACGAAAATAGCTCAATCTAAGGCTCAAAAGATTCAATGCTCAACTAAGCCTATTTGACATGGCATGAATCATAAAAGGATAGCTCAAGAAAGACTATACTCAAATGCTAGCATGACAAGTTTTTAATTCAAGTTGAGCAATTTTAATTAACTTATCATGACAAAAGCTAGTCTACACATATGAAGTCATGATAAATCTAGCATATAAGCACAAGTCATGGCAAGGTGTAGAGCATTGTACGCATGTCATAAAAGATAATAATCAAGGCTCAATGTAGTTATATTACAACGCGAAATGCTAAAAAGCAAGAAAATCCAGCTCCCCCTCAACATGAGATGCAACTTTTAGTTCAAGTAGAGTTATGTCAATATTAAGCTCTAGAAGCTCCCAAATGAACTCCCTCTGAACCAAAGCAATAAATCGAGAAGCTGAGAAAGAAAACAGCAAACAGGCAGTCCTTAAAGCATAGATAAGATATAGAGACAATTATGGCTCAGACAGACTCTCATCTACCCCATATGACTCCAGGACTATTAGCTTGACCGTAAAACACACACACTAGAGAGCAAACACGTACCCTGTCTACCCGAGGGTGGCCCAACCCTCGCTAGAACCTACAAGAAGTGAGTGAGCTCAATCTAGTGAGATAAGAAGCAGCTGATAAGAAGCATCCTGGAAGCACAAGATAAGAGTAGGAAGTCTAAGCAACTAGGCAAGAGAAGCACTCTAACCTATGCTAGAAAGACTAAACCCAATGCACCCCGAGTGCAAAGCGACAGAAATGAGACAGAAGCATAATCAAAATAGTAAAGCAGTAAAGTCCAAAGCTCCCCTTCACTACAGTCCATAAGGACAAACCACCCCAAGCTCTCCCCGCAGAGCTGAAAACCTCGAACTATCCAATGGCTTGGTGAAGATGTTAGCCAACTGGTGGTCACTCTCCACAAACTGGAGCACTATATCGCCCTTCTCTACGTGGTCTCTAAGGAAGTGATAATGGATATCGATGTGCTTGGTCCGAGAGTGTTGCACTGGGTTCTTAGCAATGTTAATCGCAGAAGTGTTATCACAAAAGAGTGAAACACTGTCGATAACTAACCCAAAGTCCCGCAGGGTCGAAGCCATCCAGAGTACCTGACTGCAGCAGCTGGCTGCAGCAACATATTCGGCCTCTGCGGTGGACTGTGCAACACCGGACTGCTTTCTAGAAGACCAAGAGACGAGAGAAGTGCCAATGAACTGGCAAGTGCCAGAAGTGCTCTTCCTATCTATCCTGCAGCCAGCAAAGTCTGCGTCCGAGAAGGCTCTCAAGGAAAGACAGGAAGAGTACTAGATACCATAGTCAATGGTAGCTCGGAGGTACCGAAAGATGCGCTTCACTGCCTGGCGGTGAGATACGCGAGGAGAGGCCTGAAAACGAGCACACAAACACACAGAGAAGTGTATGTCTGGTCTCGAGGCAGTGAGGTAAAGAAGTGAGCCGATCATACTTCTGAACTCTTTCTGATCAACTGACTCGCCGTCCTCATCTGGGTCAAGATAGGCTGTAGAAGCCATGGGAGTCGACACAGGCTTACCATCACTCATGTCGAAGCGTCTCAGGAGGTCATGAGTGTACTTTCCCTGATGAAGAAATGTACCCTCCCGAGTCTGCTTGATTTGGAAGCCAAGGAAGAAGGTCAACTCGCCCATCATACTCATCTCAACTCGGTGCTTATGACATCCGAGAACTGTGAAACCAGAGTATGGGAAGAGCCGCCAAAGATGATGTCATCGACATAGATCTGGACGAGCAGAAGGTCATTTCCAAGCCTACAGATAAACAAGGTCTTATCTACTTTACCCATCTCAAAACCATGACTCAACAAGTAGGACTTAAGCCTCTCATACCAGGCTCTAGGGGCCTGCTTAAGTCCATACAAAGCTTTGGAAAGCTTGAAGACGTGGTTAGGGTATTTAGGGTTCTTCCTCAATGAATCCATTAAGGAAGGCACTCTTGACGTCCATCTGGTACAACTTGAAACCCTTAGAAGCTGCAAAGGCAAGCAGAATTCTAATGGCCTCAAGTCGAGCTACAGGGGCAAGGTCTCCTCGAAATTTAGACCCTCAACCTGGGAGAACCCCTGAGCTACCAGTCTAGTCTTGTTTCGAATAACCACTCCATCCTCGCTCTGCTTGTTCTTGAACACCCACTTAGTCCCAATGACATTGTGACCTCGCGGGGGCTCAACAAGCGACCAGACCTTGTTTCTCTCAAACTTTTCTAGCTCCTCATGCATGGCATTGACTCAAGACTCGTCGGAAAGAGCATGAGAAACATCTTTGGGCTCGAATGAGGCGACAAAGGCAGAATGGAGACAGAATTGAGACATGTCAGCTTTTGAACGAGTGACTCGCTCAAACAGGTCTCCAATAATCTGCTCAGAAGGATGGTCTTTTTGAATGTGTCTAGGAGGTCCATGATGAGATGATGAAGTGGCCTCTACCTCATGAGCTGTCGAGGTAGGAACAGAGCCACTAGCTCTAGAAGAAGCAGAAGGCATGGGCTGATCGCCTCGGGGTGCAGTGGAAGAAGGCACCTCGAGGGGTGGATGAGGGACTGGATCGGGTAGACAACCCTCATCTCCATCGTCCTCATCATCCACGAAGATGGGCTCGGACTGCTCTAAAGAGCCTGAGATATCGGGCCTAGTCCCCGGACTGGCCTCGTCAAAGGTCACTTCACAGGTCTCTACCATTTTGCTAGACTCGCAGTTCCAAACCCGATAAGCCCGCGAAGAAGGCGAGTAACCTAGAAAGTACCATCACAAGAACGTGACTCGAACTTATCTAGGTTCCCGGACTTCAAAATAAAGCACTTGCAACCAAACACACGAAAATGAGAGACGCTGGGCTTTCGCCCATATCTCAGCTCATAAGAAGTGCGGTGCAAGTGTGCCCTAAGAAAAACTAGATTTGAGACATGGCACGCGGTGGCTATAGCCTCAGCCCAAAACTTCCGCGGTGTAGAATACTCATCAAGCATCGTCCTGGCCATCTCGACCAGGGTACGGTTCTTTCTCTCCACAACGCCATTTTGCTGTGGGACGTGCGAAGAGGAGAACTGATGCTCTACACCTGTCTCACCACGGAAATTCTCAAAGTAGGAATTCGTGAACTCCGTGCCATTGTCACTGCGGATTGCTCGTAAGGCACCAGGAAGCTCAACAGAAAGCCTACTGAAAAGACCTCGAAAATGTGTAAATGTCTCATCCTTCGAGGCTAAGAAAAACACCCAAGAAAACCTCGAATAGTCATCGACCATGACAAGAACATACCACTTCCCTCCGGCTGACTGCACTCGAGCTGGTCCGACTGTGTCCATGTGGAGCAGCTGTCCCGGTGCATCGGTCATGGTCACTGTGATCGGAGGGTGAGAAGCGGCAACCATCTTGCCATGCCGGCATGGAGCACAAACAAGGTCTTTGACCATTTTGAGCTTCGGCAGACCACGAATGAGGTCGTGGCCGCTAACTCGGGTCAAATGGTCAAATCCGATATGACCAAGTCTCCTATGCCAGAAGGAGAGGTCGCGGGACTCAGAAGCAACTAAGCACCTGAGAGGATCACCAGAAGACTCAGAAAAATTAGCACGAAAGATCCTCCCAAAACGAGAAATCCCGCAAACCAGACTACCCGAAGAATCAAGAATTTTGCAATTGTTTTTCTTAAAGCTCACCTCAAAGTCGTCATCGGTAAGCTGAGAAACGGAAAGCAAATTATACTGCAGCTTACTAACCAAGGCAACATCTTTCAAAATGAAAGAGTCATTAATGCGCACTGTACCTTTGGCGATGACGCGCCCAGATGAAGCATCTCCGAAGGTGATCGTCTCATCACCTGGAGCGCGGGCAAGGGAAGAAAACCAACGGGAATCTCCGGTCATGTGTCGTGAACACCCGGAGTCTACGAGCCAAACCTTTCCCTTCCCTGCCTGGCGAACCTGAGTCAACAAGAGAGTAAAGTCTCAGTACTTGGGTAAATCAAGAGTGATTTGGCACCCAATACTGAACAACACGTCGAGTAGTAGAAGTAGCCACACACGACTGACCTCTAGCTACCCTACGCTCTCTGTCACTCAACACGCCAGAAGGTCTACGTGTAGACCCGAAGCTGCTACTGGGTCCGACGGCTACGGAGGAGCGAGTCGGAGCACCAGCAACACGCTGATCACGCCGTGGGTAGCTATCTCGATGAGGGAAATGAGATCTACCCTCAGGACAGCGGAAGACACGACCCGAGACAGCATGAGGATGAAAAACAGAAAACTCAGAAAAACCAAGTCCTCTATGCTGCCCAAACTCCGCAACTGGAGCTAACCTAGACCTCGTGTTGATCTTAGGTGCACTCAAGGTCTGGGGCTGACCCTGAATACCCCTAAGAGCTGCAACACGGTCTCTCTGCGTGATCCTGGCACGCCTGAAGCATCGATCGACTGTGTGTCCATCCTTCTGACAGAAGGTGCAGTGGTACTTCACCTTCTGAGAGGTAGAAGTAGCACGGGGAGGCTTCGCCTTCTCAGAGGCCGAAGCAGCAGGTGGAACCACCTTGCTGTCAGAGATCCCCTGGACATAGCCCGCTGACTTAAATTGGACTTTCTCGGTCCTGGGCTCAGTCTCGATCACACCTGGTGCTATGGGTCTGAGCACGGCAGGTGGATGCTTCCTCATTTCTTCATAGAAATCATATCCTAGACCCTGATTGAACATGCAAATCTTGGATTGGTCTAGAATAAGATTGAGCTTCTTCTTGCCACCTACAAATCTCTCGAGAGTGTTCATAAGATATTGACACTCCCGAAAGAGAGAGGTACAAGAAGAGCAGGGAGAAGAGGGAACAACAGGAGGTACGGGAACAGATGAAGAACCAACAGCAGAGGAAAGAATGGCTTGTGCACGCACAGCCGACTCTGAATGGACAGTCCTACTGCTAGCAGGTTGGTTCACGTCGCTAAGCGTCTCAACCTTACCCTTGGGCTCCATCCCCTTCTCAGCAATCACATTACAATCTGATGGTTGCTTCTCTAGTAAGTCCTTAGTTAGCTTCACACATTTCTCATCCAATGCAATCAAGTCAACTTTTAGTTTTTTACAATTTTTGCATGGTGAGCTAACAGGGTCCTTAGAAGCATAATTAGCTAGTTTCTTATTGTGTTCAATCATTTCTTGAAACTGCTTGGAAACAGATTCAAGTTCAGCAGTTAATTTAGGACAGTTTGAACATGAAGCAGCTGGCTCAAACAACCAAGAATACAACTCATATATTTTATGATCTGCCCGTTTTAGGTTCATCTTCAAGTTATTGCAGTTTTCACACGACTCGGGCAGATCTAACAGCATGGTGTAAAGACCTCTAAACGCATTGTCCTTATCCTCACATGAGGTGCATGCAATAGTCTCGACAGTAGTAGATGAAATAGGTGCTACTCTACTCATCTCAAGCTCAGCAAGAAGACTAATGTTCTCCACCTTAACAATATCAAGCTCAGAGGACAAACTATCATGCGAGGTCCTTAGTTTCTCCAAATCACCCAGCAGAGCAGAGCATGTATCACAAGTATCACTAGAGGGATCAGATGTAAGAGCAATAATCTCTAGTGACAATCTATCTACTTCCTTCTCTAACTCAGTACACCTAGCCCTAGCTCTAGCATGAAAACCACCTAGCTCAAGAAAAGCATGATTTAGCTGGTCGTAGGTGGGGCATATCTCGTCCGAGTTGGAGTACAGCTCGCTGTCGCTGAGTTCGCCCTCGAGGGCCATGAAGCACATGCCGGAGAAGTCGTCGCCGCCATCCTTGAGCTCTTGATCACCCATCCCGTCATCGTCGAAGGCGGTGAGGATGTGGTGGAAGAGCTTCTTGGCTTTGCCAAAGTTGCGGAACTTCTTCTTTCCCGGCGTCTGAGCTGGAGTCTTCTTGTTGCGGTTCTTGTCAGTGTAGTCGTTCTTGCCCGAACCGCCGTAGTCGTTCTTGCCCTTCTCCAGCTTGGGGCAGTTTGCCTGAATGTGGTTGAGGCCACCACACTCAAAGCAAATCACGGGTCCTCCTCTCTTTCTGTCTCTCCTACCCTTGTAGGCATGGGAAAACCTTCAGGCTTGGAGGGCCAGCTGATCATCCGCAAGCTGCTCTAACTGATCATCAGTTATGTCACAGAGAGCAGCAAGGGAGAAACTGCAAGAAGAATCAGAAGAAGGCCTGGAAGAAGAAACGGGATCGGTGACCAAGGCCATCGACTGTGACTTCGACCGACGAGAGACAACGTCAATCTCGTGAGTCTTGAGGCGCGAGTACAGCGCGTCAAGAGTCAGGGTCGAGAGGTCTGTCGTGTCTTTGATGGTGGTCACTTTCATTTCCCAAACACGCAGATCGAGTGCCGCGAGCATCTGACGAGCGTTGTTCGAGTCGGGGTATGTGAGACCGACCGCTCGGAGGTTGCTCAAGATTTTGTGAAATCGCGAAAAGCACTCGTCCAGGGACTCACCAGCAAGCATCTCGAATTTGTTGTATTCGTGCTTGAACTGGTCCTGTCGAACCGTCTTGATCTGGGTGGTGCCCTCATGGTATGCGTCAAGGGTCACCCAGATGTCGTAGGCGGACGACAGGAGAGATATGCGGTCAAACTCGCTACGACTCAAACCCTGGATGATGATGTTCCTTGCCTTTGCATTCGCCTCAACATCAGCCATGTTCCCGGCATTGATGTTCTCATCGGCAGGAACAACGAATCTTACCTTGACCTTCCGCCAGATGGCATACCCCTGGGCCTGGATATATGTCTCCATTCGGCTCTTCCAGAAGGGGTAATCGATGCCATCGAAAACGGGCGGCTTGGTCGAGTACTTATCCGTCGCCATGGCTCTTAAGACCGGTTAAGATCTATTGATTAGAGCTAACCGGCTCTGATACCAATTGTAGGACCGAAATGGCGACAGAGGGGGGGGGTGAATGTTGCTTTTAAAACCGCCCCCAAGAATCCACCCTCAATTTTTCTCCAATAGCTATAGAAACTATGAAGCAAGAAAATGATTTTTGCTGAGAAACTGAAAGGTCTAACTGCTGCAAAGAGAACCAACTGGGGGCAAACTACAAATAATTAAAAACTGCAGCAGAAGAGAGAATAAAATGGTGTCCAAAACAGTAGAGATTTGAAGCAAAAAAGAACACTCAAACTTGCTGAAAACTGCAGTAAAATGCTGCCTATATCTTGCTAAAAATTGCAGTAAAGTGCTGCATAAACCTTGCTGAAAAACTGCAGTAAGGTGCTGCAAACTGCGGCAAGGGAAAGCTGAAAACTGCAGTCCGGAAATGCTGAAAACAGCAGCAATGAAATGCTGAAATCTGCAGTCCAAAAATGCTGAAAACAGTAGCAAGAGAATGCTGAAATCTGCAGCCCAGAGTTGCTGAAAACAGCAGCAAGAGAATCCTGAAAACTGCAGTCCAGAATTGCTGAAAACAGCAGCAATGAAATGCTGAAATCTGCAGTCCAAAAATGCTGAAAACAGTAGCAAGAGAATGCTGAAATCTGCAGCCCAGAGTTGCTGAAAACAGCAGCAAGAGAATGCTGAAAACTGCAGTCCAGAATAGCTGAAAACAGCACACAGTAAATAACCTAACTGCTGAGAGCAAACTGAAAATGCCGAGAAATTGATTGCTCTTTTCAGGTCAAAAGAACTGGACCTTAAACTAAAAAACAAGGATACCTTTGGGAACAAAGAAAATCAAGGATAGAGCAAGAATTCCAGATTTTGACAAAAATCTGAAACTTCTTCAGAGAACTAGCCAAAAACCAAAAAACTCAATGATTCCTCATTCTTTGCACATGAGCTCCTGCAAACAGAATAGCAATAACCTCAGGACTAGCAAGGATAAGTTTCAAGCCACCTCATGAAGGGAATCACAATCCATCTCAAACCCTAGACCAACACTGAAAAGGTACAGAGTGAGCTCAAATTCTCAAATTGCCATCTCATCTCTGATTCTTGGGTTATGAAACTTAGAGAATAGCAAGAGAATAGCACTAGGGCTCTGAGACTCAAATTTGGGCATAACCTTCCAAGGGAAAAAGAAAATAGCACTAAACCCTAGAAAAGGAAACAGAGAAAATTAAGAACAGAGCAAATGAAAAGAGGGTTTTTGGATTTTCAGCTGTGCTCTTGGGAGTTTGTTTGATCAAATGATCTTGAGGCATTATCCCATCACAGAGCAACCCATTTTGGCACTTCCCAGCGACAAAGAACAAGAAATCAAGAAGAGCTATAAATCATGCAAGAGGAGCATCGAAGAACAGAGAGACTGAACAGAGAGAAAACTTCAGAGATTTCATTCCTTGAAACAAGATGATTACAGATACGTCCAGATACGCATGGACATTAGAACAAGAGGAATGATTACATGGATTCACTACTCAATCCGTCTCCTCTCCCCATCTCAATCCCTCAACCATACATGCTTGGAGGAGGAAGAACTCACTCAGACTCTCACCTAGAAACCATCTAAGGGGACACAGAGGGAACACAACTCTGCCTTCTCCAACAACTCACAACAACTAAAGTCTAAAGCCAAAGCAAACTCTAAAGCCTATTTTGACTAAAGGAAACCCTAAAATCCCTTGAAGTGTTCAAGTGGGCATGCGGCCCCTCCAACCTATTTATAGCCCACGGCTAACGGGTCTCCACCCCGTTACGCCCGCTAAATCCAACGGAGCCCGCTCCCGCTTGTGCAGCCTTGCGAAATTCCCGTTTCGCCCCTCCCGCACCTTCCGGGAAGCTTCCACGCTCCTTGTCTCGCACGCCTCGCAACCACCTCGAGTCCACGTCGTCTTCGACACATCCTCGACCGTTCTGACCTCAGCGCCACCTGCGCCTAGTCCGGTCCACCGTGTCTCGCCACGACTCCGCCCGATGTCCTGCAGCCACACAGACAAGAAACACATCAAATAGCACCGCTCAATGCATGAAAGCGTAAATGGTATAAACACACCATACTTACACACACTGAAGACCAAACCTGTAAAAATATCAGAATATGCATCCTAACCCGTTTGACCAGGAATGACCAAGTCCGACCGAGTCCGTCGCACCATGCAACGACTTGACTCGGAACTACTCAAACCAAACTCGACTTACCTAAACCAAAGTCAATTACTCATCACACTCACGGGATGACCACCACATGGTCTCTCAGAATCACTTAAGGACTCACCATCTGAAACCTATACTCAAATTTCTTTTCTTCCTTCTACAATGTGAGGATCTCATTTTTGTAATGCTTAACTATGATATGGTGAAACTGGAACAGCTGCTGGCTCTGTATCTCTAGCTATGATGCAAGATAAAATGGTAAAAAGCAAAACCAAAGGATATGGATACAAACATCTACATATTTTAGAAGCGAGAAGCACACATCAATGATATGTCAACATTGTTTGAAAGTTTCAAACCCGTGACAAATCTCAGTGTCGCACCAAGCCAGTCGAGGAAGGATAGATGTCTTGTAGCTTATGCCCACATTGTGAATTTAGAAACTCTATCCTTTTTTCACTAGTAGATGTTGTACAACAACTTTCAAATTACTTGAGTATCAACTATCAGGTTCTGGTTAAGGTCGAAGACATGCTTTTAACCTTTCAATGAGAATACATGTATTGAATTAATACAGAGACAATAATGGGCCTGTTCTTTGAGTCAAAAGCTAGCGGCTTTTGGCTTTTGCTACAATACCTAACTTTCAAACGGAGTATTTTCTCAAGACAAGGTCTACAAGTTAAACGATCTACACATTAAAAGCCCAATATCTGTACCAGCCAAAATCGCAAGTGAGAATCTGTCTCTCCGTAATCTGTACCGTAAACAGCCAAAATTCAAAAATTTCAGCCAAAAGCCAAAAGCCAAAAGCCGCAGCCGAAAAGAACAGGCCCAATATTGATTTTGGAGGGTTGTTAGAGGGATTTTTTTGTATATGATATGGTTAGTTAATGTCCATATTCCGTAGATGATTATTTATCACCAAGAACTTGAATCAAGCCTTACATTATGGAGAATTGGAGGTGGTGTCATTGATTTTAATTAAAAACAAAAGTATGGTTATGGGTTAAATGAATTGATTTATCATTATTCTTTGCCCTCTTTTCTGTTTATGGTGGTGGGATTGCAAGGAACGGGGATTACTAGATATGTTTTAGATTGCAATAAAATAGAACATGCTAAATTTCTTTTGGGCTTATTGTGGTATCAATTATTTGAGATCCGTTGCAACGTAGGGTATTCTGCTAGTAGAGGAAAAAGCATAGGGAAACGATTCTGTCTAGGCATCCACCTTAGTCCCCATTGCTGCTTTTGTATATTGATCTATCCTCACGAGTGCATCTGTGAGACTGCCTCCCTTCCTTCCTCTTCATGTCTCACCCCTCCTCTAGTAGGTTGGAGCTCCGGTGAGCCATCGATGGCCAGGAGATCTCCACCAAAGATGAGCTCATCTTCTCTCTAGCACCTCTCTTTCTTCTATCCCCAAAGCCTCCTCCCTCCTCCTTGTCATTCCTCCACCCAACTCATCCCTTCCTCCTCATCAGCAAATCAAGGCTCTGGCGAGCTGTCGGTAGTCGGAGATCGCCACCATAGATGAACTACTTCCGAAGGAGTGTTCAGGCAATGCACTAGAAGGGCCAGAGCGTTGGATCTATACAAAATCAAACGGATTTGGTGGAGGGCCGATGATGAGCCACCGGGCTACCCTTGGCCTCACCCAGATCTAGGCTTATCGGCGATGCGGTTTCGAGCAAGCCATCTTCTCCCCTCCAGCAATATTAGTCATCAAAGCCATGGGCATGGCCTCCGCCTCTGGTACACTTTTGTTACAGACGTGTACTCGAATTGTTACAAATTGTTTATTGATTGATGTATAAACTGTTGTACTTTGTTGCAATGCAGTTTCTCAATTGTTGCTGCAAGAGGTGTTTGTTGCAATTTTTTATTATTTGTTTGTGCAAGAGTAAATTTTTGTTGCAACGTCTCTTCTCAAATGTTGCCGCAAGAGGTATTTATTGTAACTAGCTCTGTGCCCGTGCGTTGCAACGAAAACTCAAACTATAGAAGAAAGTACCTCAATGAGTCAGCCTTCTGCTTTGTCTCCACGAAAACCAATGTTAAATATTACTGCAGCTAGACAAATATGCTATTTAACATGAGAAGAAGTCTTCAAGCAAGAAACAGAAAAATGAATCCAATTGTAAACTTCAAGATGCAAATTATATGCCTTGTTATTAGCTATACTAACATATTGCTTTTGTAAAAGATACAACAATAGCCTCTTTTCTCCCCCATCAGAGAGAAACTCAACTTTATGCATAATTAGGTTGGTGCTTGACCCCCATCCTCCCAACAGTGATAAATATGTAATTTAACAAAAAGGTCGAAGCCAGTCTCTAAAAACCAAATTGGATTAAAAAAAGTTAGATATGATTCAAATGTATATAAACAGACATAGTCAAATATATCTAAAGCTAACATCGACAAATGTGGATATGAGTTATAACCAATAGACCATGGCCATGTCCAACCCAAGCACAACGCAATTGCATAATTTTTACTAATATAAGGGCACAATTTTTGATACTTGTTAGGTGCCTTGGCAAAGCAGAAACAGAGATGATTCCTAGACCCAAAAAAAGAAGAAATAAAGAAATAAAAAAGATGACTAAGCATCTGCAGGTAAGTGGCTTGCTCAACTACTGCCTATTGATGCTCTCTTTGTAGCATTGTAAGATATATTCATAAAAATGACAACACTTCAATACAACTCTATTCAATATATGATGTTATTATAAGCATAGGAACAAAATAGGAAAGCGAGTAGTCTCGCAATTCATAGCCTTTATTCAAATAATTATTCTTCATCTAATACGAAAAAGGAAATAAAAAAGTCTTATAATGCTCAAAACTATTGAGATTCACTGGGAAATGTTATTGGTAGATTTGTCATAAAAATTACTGCCATGCATTCTATTTTTAATAATTTTTGCTAGCACATACTTAGAAAAGGTAATGGTCAAATGTGTGTATTGAGTGCCATGTTAATGTCCAAAACGACAAGTAAAAGAAAATAGCAGTAGTAATATGTTAGCAAAAAATTGTATATAATGCAATGAAAGCATTATTCATGACAAATCTAGATATTTATATATACTGGTGCCAAAGTAATGATGCGTGGAGAAGCTACAAGAGGTGCGGTCCTGAAGGCTTCAACGTGGAAGTTGATGAGGCGTGATGAAGACACAAGAGGTACGGTCCTGGCGGCTTCATCACGTGGTGAGTTAGGAGTTATGGAGGGAGTACATAACTGGAAAGATTGGAGATTGGTAAAACTCATATTCGGAAGGGTTTAGGTCCCTTGATTTCAGAAGAGATAAAATTGTGTGTTCATGGTTGAGGCAAACACAGTTTGGACGTTAGCCTATAAAATCAGGGAGAGGCTAAGGGCTAATGGGTTGGTTTGAGAAGGCTTTCGTCGAGAAGGCTTTTAGGGGTGCTTTTCAGGACACTTTGTAAATCCAGTAATAAAGATCATCTTGAATCAATCTGGTTCATGATTTGTTGAAGATTGCGAGCAATTGTGGTTGGGTTGAAGCATGTAATCAGGGGAAAGATGTCGATTCGTTATCAGGAAAACAAAGGAATTACGAAGTACTCAAGGCACTAGTTTTCTCGAAGGTACAAGTGATCGAGAGACTCTACTGCTGGTGTTGACAAATTCAAGTACGTACAAATAGGGCATAGATCAAAGTTGAGCAAGCAGTCGAACAGAGCGATTGAGTGAGTGGTCGAATAGATCGATCAATCAAGCGATCATGTGCTGAGCATTTGATCAGGTGATTTAGCACCGAGCGGTAAAAACCTTCACCGACCACCAGGAGACTCCAAAAAGTGGTGACAATCATTTACCCCCTTGATTATAGTATTCAATCCTACAATCCACATTTCAAAAACTTTTGAAGGGGTGAGGCTATAGAAGAGATGCGCTTTTCTTGCATGCTTGTGTGTGTGATGGTGGTAGTAGTCTGCTTGGGGACGATGCCAATAAATAGGGAGGAGTCGTGATGCATACAAAAAATCAATGTAATGCCCAAATGAATAATACTCCATGCACAAGAAAATCTTGATCTGAGACACAGACCATTGTACATTCTAGAGGGATCAACATATCTTTATCAAAAAATTATTGAAACTAAGAATTTATGATAAACTAATTCTAATATGTAGGTTTAAACAACTCAACTCCTTCAAATCTAACTACTACTGTATGAAAAGTTTTATTGCACACATACACAATGAATTCTAAAGTTATAATAACATGGAATGGATGGAGTAACAAAATGTGGGTTTAAATAGCTCAACCACTAAAAAAACTAACATCTACTAATGTATCTGTCATCAGACATAAAGAAGGCAATCTTCAGAAAAAAAGAAATAAGAGGGCACTAAAAACACATTGTAAGTAATCCGGAAAAAGCACTGTTGCAGTAAAAATGACAAAGTGAGCAACAATGCTTAGCAAAGTAGCTATAAAAAAGCAGCTACCTTAGATTTAGGCCAACCTGTAACAAACAATAATAAACAACAATAACAATTCTGTAATAAAGTAATAGCTTACTGTAGAAAAATATAGAATGGTCTGTTATGTTTTTCCTAGTTTACCTTAGTGAGTCTAATCCAATGTTAAGGTTCATCAACCAGTAAATTTGATAACAATAAAAAAGAGCAATCCACCACTCCTACAAAAGGACAGCACCTGCATGTGAGATCAACGGCTACAAAGTGTCTATACTTGGATCAACCTCTAATGAGGCATCGGTTTTAAATCTCGCTGATAGTTCTTGATGTAGATCATCAATATATCATTAGAGATCAGTTGTACAGCTGTCTGATCCTAAGTTCATTGCTAGTTTACCATTCAAATTAATTGCATTACTATTTGGGTACTGTTGTAGGGGTGGCCCCCACCTAAGACCAGCAGGCCTGTTAGGAGAAGTGCCCCTGAGGGAATACTCAAATGTAAGGGTACTATTGTGAAAACACTCCCCATGTGGTGTCGGGACTCCGGATTTCCGAACCCAGACCCTCTGTGTATTACTGCACTAATCCCAGATCAAAGCTAGTGCACACAGTTAAACAGAAATGAATACATAACCAGCAACGCTTTATTACAATATTAAAGAGTACAGACCGAAAGGTCTCATTATTACAATTGAGGTTTCAAGACCTCGCACACACGAAACACAGCGGAAGCAAAAGATAAACTCGGTGCAGACCCATCAATACGCCACAGACAATTGACTGGGGAAGCGCGACCTAGAACTCCTGGAATCCTTCGTCGAATCCACCCGCGAAGAAGTCATAATCACCTTCTTGAGCTTCATGTTCTTCTGAGTATTGTTTTTGAGTGCAGCATGTGAGTACATAAAGTACTCCGCAAGTCTTGGGAAAAATGCATAGATGCAAGGCTTGACAAAGGAAGGCTATATGGTTCTTTTGCACAAAGCAATATTTTAAAATTTCAATTACTACTAATTATTTTCGAAGGCATCCATTTAATAAAGTAAATGTTTTAGCAGAAACTATCATCAACTTTCTAGTGAAGGTTCCATCTACCAACACTAGCCAACCAATTACAATTGGTCAAGTTTAAAACTGCGGGTTCCATCCACCCTCTCTGGCTCCAACTGCCAGGATTCCCTTCCAAGAGTTCCCTCCACTCTCGGAATACAAAACTTTTGATTTTAAAATAAAACCAGAAATCTACCATGTGAATGCATTCCTTGCCCGCCCTTGACCGTGGGCACGGCTATTCGAATAGTTTTACACTCTGCAGAGGTTGTACAACTTTACCCACAAGAGATAAATTATCCTAAAAGTCAACACGCTTCCTTTGGCATGAGACCCAGATAAAATATCACAAAGCTTTTACCTTACTCTAATCTAGCTAGATACCACCCGCTGAGGTTTCACCGCAGGTAGGCTAACCGCCCGAACCGAAGCCCCCTCTTGTGCCATATGAGTACAGTAAATCCCTGTCCCTCACTGTGAATAACCAGTCCATCCCTGGCATCCACTTTCCACTGGTGGCACCTAAACTAGACTATCGTAAGTTAGTCAGCTAGGTCGTACCCATATAGACTTGTGGTTGTACGGTTAATGCTCAGTTTGGACAAACACAAGCGTCGGTCCTTAATTGACTAGGGTGGAACATACACTTTACAAGATCTCGTGCTTCCTGCACCAATCCAAACTAACCATCCACCCTAATCTAAACCAATTTTCACATTTTAGTTTATTTTAAAAGAACAGTGGCAACTCCAATTACCACTAATTTTCATAAACACAGGAGTATTACAATAATTCATAATTTCCCATTTTCAAAGTTCCAAGGGTATTTATTTAGCATGACTAAGCATTATACTACCATACTATCATTGTCAAAGAATAAGTAATAATCTCATTAATGAGACAAAGGAAGTTCTAGGGTGACAAGGGTACATGACAATCAATTCCAATGTAGGGCATAACAAGGTTGGATTAACTACTACCTTAAGATTTGAACTAATATTTTATATAAATAGCAATGCACATAATTTAAAATAATTAAAACATTTCGAAATCATAGGTTCAAGATGATCAAAGGAGACTTGCCTTCTTGTGTGCTATTTGGTTCTTCTTGCTGCAGTTCGACAAATTCTTCGGCGACGTCGGGTTCTACGCGCGAAACGACAAAACAAACGAACAAATAAACACAAATATAATCTCAAATATAATAAATATATATACTGGAAGGAAGTTTATGATTTCTTACGAATTTAGGAGAAAGATTCAGCGGATTTGGGGTTCACACGAGGGAGAACGAATATCTGGAAGATCGGTTGGGAAAAGAAATTACTGAGACAATATTGGGACCAAGGAAAATAGAATGAATTTTATGGAGAGTTTGCAAGATTTGAATTTGAATTTTGAAAGTGCACAGAGAATTTGGAATGGAACTGAGGCTTTGAATTTAAACTAGGTATTGGAATTTAAAATTTAAATATTTGAAATATCAAATAAATTTCAAATATTCGAAAGGATGGAAGAAATGGATAGTTTGGAATTTTTGATGAATTTGGAAATTTGAATGGGCTCAAACGGAGTTAAAACGAGAAAGTTATGACTTCCGAAAGATTAAATAGGAGGGAAAAAGGAAAAACCGATTTCGGGAATTATTTTTGTACTGAAAAATGCTATTTATGACGTCAGCAAATTTCGAATTTCTTGAGCGGGAAAGTTATTTGAATGACGGGTGGGTCCGGTCCACCGTGGACCGAATCCACGGACCATGGGCCTTGCCGACGTGGCGCGCCGGCCACATGGCGCCATGCGGGCGTGAGGTGGCGGCCACGTGGCCGTCCACGCGGGCTCAACCTGCCACGAGGGCGGCGCGCACGGGCGCACGGGAGATGGCCGGCCGGCGGCCGGTGGCCGGAGGTGGGGCGGCGAGCGGCGGCGGGGTGAGGGGGGGTCGGCGGCGGCTTACCGGCGGCGGCGATGGGAGGCGGGGCGGCCGACGGCGGCGCAAAAATGGCGGCGGCGATGAGGCCGGTTGGGGGCGGCGGTGAGGCAATGGGGCGGCCGGCGAGAGGGGATGAGGAGGCGCGGTGGGAGGCGGTGTGAAGGAGGGGAGGGGAGGCGGTATTTATAGGCAAGGGGAGGAGGGGAGGCCGAAAATGGTGGAGCTCGCCGGAGTTAATGAAATCCGTGATTAGAGGAAATAAAAGAGGGGAAACGGCCGGAGGAATGGAGGGGATTGATGGGGCTTCCGTTTCTATACTTCAATCGGGATTTAATGCGAGAATAACGGCCGGATTCAAAGCTTCATTTTCGGTTTAATGGAGGTGGAGAGAGAGGGTGGGAGGAGGAAGAAAGGAAGGTAGAAGAAGGATATGACAAGTAGGCCCCATGTGTCATAGAGAGGGTGAGTTAGTGAAGGGGTATGAGCCGTCGGATTTGCGACACGTGGCAAGTGGGTGTATGAGAGGCTTTGGATTTTATGAAGGGGTAAGTTGTGGTGGATGGCTAGGATTAAAACGTGGAGAGAGGTGGATTTAATCTGAGAGCGACACGTGGCGGGCTAGGATTTAATTTGATTTTTATTTTCGGAATAAATTTCAGCAAATACTAGAAACTTTATAAAAGCTTGGAAAATTAATATTTAATGTCTAAAAATTCCAGAAAAATCATAGAATATTCCTGGAAGCATTTTAGACTTATTAAAAATATTTTTAATTTCAGATTTGCAAATAATAATTTTATAAAATACTTTTTAGCTTTGCAAATTGATTTTAAATTTCAGAAAATTCTCAAATAATATTTAAAAATTTAGGAAAGGCTAGGAAAAATATAATTTTCCCTTTTTGGCTTTAATAAAATATTTTAAATATATTTTCTTGCTTTAAATTTTGAAATAAAATCCAGAAAATCAAATAAAAGCCAAGTAAAATCCAATTACTTTAAAATAGTTAATTTGAATTTAAATTTTTCCAGAAAGCCAAATTTTGGGATGTTACATGTGGGTATATATATACGATACCGGCCATGGGGGAAACCTTAAGCACTTGCTCACCTAACTCTCCACTACCATACTCTCTCTCTCTCTCTCTCTCTCTGTTTGGTCAGTAGCCACAACAGTTGGCGCCGTCCGTGGGGAGGACAAGAGCAAGCCTCAAGATCCGAAGAAGGATGGCACAAAAAAAACTTCATCGTCGGCGGCGAAAAAGAGGAAGGTGGGAGTGACGGGGCCTAGTGTCAACGCCAGGGCTTCGGCGTCGGCAGTCGTAGGCGGCGATGCGGGCGCGACAGTCGCGAACATCGGCGTTCACGGCATGACGCTCGAACCCGCCACCGCCGCCACGACGGCCGACCCCACCGCTGCCACGACAGTCGACCCCGCCGCCGCCGCCACGACGACCGACCCCGCCACCGTTGCCACGACAGTCGACCCCCCCGCCACCGCCACGACGACAGACCCCGCAGAGAATGCCCTGCTGACGGCTCTCAGCGTGTTTCAGCGGGAGTTGGCAGATCTCCGCGGGGCCGTGCAGGACATCCAAGAGGCTCGGAGTCGGCAGACCTCGCTGGCGGGTGCGACGGAGCCCACGCCGGAGCGGGCAGATAGCCGCGACACCCCCACGGCCAGCCGTGTCCCGCTGCGACGCGTAGACCCAGAGTCCCCGCTCTCTGTAGCCCTGCAGCAGGCAGCATGGCCGAAGGACTTCGAGTTCCCAAGCGCCATCGAGCCGTACAAAGGTGATACGGACCCGCGAGAGTTCGCGCGTGTGTACAAAACCGCCATCGAAGCTGCCAGCAGAGACGACACCAGAAGGCAGGGAGTGGCGCTCTCTTGGTTCTTCACCGTCGAGCCAAACTCCATCTACACATGGGAGCAGATCCGCGACCGACTCTACAACAACTTCCAAGGGAACTACGTCGAGCGCATCGACGCGGATCAGCTCTTCGCGGTCAAGCAAAAACCCTCGGAAAGGCTCCGGGACTACTTCAAGCGCTTCGCGAAGGTACGCTGCCAGGTCAAGGATGTCAATGAGACAACTATCATCAACGCAATAGTGCAGGGCCTTTGTTCAGGGCTGCTGGCCGAATACAATGCGCAGAAGCCAATCAGGGCGGTGACGAAGCTCTTCGATAAGATGGAAGAGTACGCATGGGGCGGAGGAGGATGCGTAAAGGCATGAGGGCGACGACTCCGACCCCATTCAAGCGGAGGAGTGGTCGTAGAAAGGAAGCGCGAGGAAGGGCCCCTCCACAGGAAAGCGCAAGAAAAAGTCCACGGAGGACGCCCCTGAATGCAGCACGCTGGGGAGCATGAGAGCTTGTCAAGCGGTAGGCGCAAGCCCCGACGTAATCAGCGTAGGTCCTAGAAGGCTCGCCACGTCCTCGACATAGAAGGCGCCCCTCGGGAACCTACCCCCACCCTGCGCGGGAACGACCGGGGAGGCCGGAGATGGGGGTGTGGGGGCGGCCGCGACGAGAGACCGCGCGCGGAACAGGAAATCTTGGACTACGGCAGGTGGTGCGAAGTGCACAGCTACAGCGACCATATCACGCGGGCATGTACGGCGGTCATGGTGCTGCGGCAGGCAGCAGCCAGAACCTGGGCCTTGGAAGCGTGGCCCCCCGCCGTAGCCCACGTACAGCAGACGCATGAAAGCCCCCGCGAGCTGCGGCTATAGAGGGGGCCCAGCACCGCATCGTGAGCGTCATTACTGGAGGCTACTCGTCGGGAGCCTTCTCGGTGCGACCACCTCTGGGGATGCCGCACCACAACATCGCCTTCGTGCCAGCTGACGCTTAGGGTGTGGAGTTCCCCCACCAAGATCCCCTAGTCATCCAGGCCGACATGGCGAGCTGCGACGTCAGGCGCATCCTCATTGATGGGGGTAGCTCTGCAAACATTCTGTTCGTGGAGGCCCTCGACCGCATGGGAATCCCTCGGAGTCGCTTGGGGCCGTCGAAGACCCCGCTCCAAGGTTTTGGAGGCCAACCACTGAAGGCCTTGGGTCAGGTACGTCTTCAAGTTTCCTTGCGTCAGGTCGACAACGCCAGGAGCGAGGACATTGTCTTCGACGTTGTAGACATCCCGCACCCGTACAACGCCATACTGGGCCGACCCACCATCAACGCCTTCGAGGCGGTCCCGCACCATGCCTTCTTGTGTATGAAGCTCCTGGGCCCGTGGGGTGTTATCACTATCTTCGGCGACTAGGACCTCGCAAGGCGCGTAGAGGCCGGCGCTAGAGCTCCACACCACAAGGTGCACATCATTACCGACAAACTCAAGGCAAACACGCCGTCCGCTCTGGGGTGGACGCCAAAGCCTCAACTAGAGGGCGGGGTCAAAAGGGTACCTCTCCAACCGGAGGGGCAATTTGTGTCCATTGGCGAAGGCCTCCCTCTGGAGGTGGAGCAAGACTTGCTCCAGGTTCTCCGGAGCAACGCCGACGTCTTCGCATGGTCCCCGGAGGACATCAAGGGCGTGGACCGTGCCCTCATCGAGCACAACCTGGCGGTTCGCCCCGACGCCAAGCCAGTCAAGCAGAAGCTTTGGCGTATGTCTATGGATCGGCAGCAAGCGGCCAAGGCGGAAGTGGCGAAGCTTCTCCAGGCCGGGGTTATCCGCGAAGTTCAACATCCGGATTGGCTTGCCAATCCGGTGCTGGTCAAGAAGGCTAGCGGCGCCTGGCGTATGTGCATCGACTTCACCGCCCTCAACAAGGCACGCCCAAAGGACGACTACCCATTGCCGTGTATAGATCAACTGGTCGATGCCACCGCGGGGTGCGAGCTCATGAGTTTCCTGGACGCTTACTCCGGCTACCATTAGATCTACATGGCCAAAGACGACGAGGACAAAACCAGCTTCATTACGCCGGTTGGGACTTTCTGCTTCGTCAGGATGCCCTTCGGGTTGAAGAACGTGGGCGCAACCTTCACCCGCCTCATCGCGTTGGCGCTAGCTGCTCAGCTTGGGAGGAACGTGAAGGCCTACGTCGACCACGTGGTAGTGAAAACCAAGCAGCTCGCCTTCCACGGTCGCGATCTCCAGGAGACCTTCGACAACCTCAGGAAGGCGGGCATCAAGCTCAACCCAGACAAGTGTGTATTCGGCGTGCGAGCGGGCAAACTCTTGGGCTTCCTTGTATCCGGACGGGGCATCCGGCGAATCCCGACAAAGTCGACGCTATCCTAGCTATGGAGCCGCCCAAGATGACAAGGGAGGTCCAGAGGCTTGCCATCCGCATGGCTGCTTTGAGCCGCTTCCTGTCTAGGGCAGCAGAGCGGGGCTTGCCATTTTTTAAGACCCTCCGTGGCTGTCATGGGTTCCACTGGGATGGCGATTGCGCGAGGGCCTTCGACGACCTCAAGAGACATCTCGCAAGCCTCCCCACTCTAGTCGCCCCGACGCCATAGGCTCCCCTCCTGCTCTATCTCACTGCTTCAGCGACAGCGGTCAGCGCTGTCCTTGTCCTGGAAGAAGGCGCCCTCCAGCGCCCCGTGTACTTCGTCTCCGAAGCCCTTCAGGGCGCCAAGACGTGGTATACGGAGCTCGAGAAGCTCGCCTATGCGCTGGTTATGGCCTCGAGAAAACTCCGACACTATTTCCTAGCCCATCCAATCACGGTGCCATCTTTGTTCCTCTTAGCGGAGATGCTGCACAATAAAGAGTCCACAGGGCGAATCGGCAAGTGGGCAGCCGAGCTCGCCCTCTTCTCCTTAACATACACCTCGAGAACAGCAATCAAGTCCCAGGTCCTTGCGGACTTCCTTGCGGAGTGGACCCCGTCGGCTCAGCCCGCCCAGCAGCCGGAAGACCCGGTGTGGATGCTCAACACTGACGGAGCCTACGGCGTGGCGGGCGCGGGCGTGGAGGCGGTGGTCACCACGCCTGAGGGGCACCGCTTGCTGTACTCGGCGCGGCTCACGTTTCCTGCCACCAACAACACGGCTGAGTACGAGGCATTACTCTTTGGCCTCACGAAGCTTAAAGCGTTGGGCGCACGGTGAGTTATTGTCCGCACCGATTCACGGTTGGTGGTGGGCCATGTGGCCAAGTCATACCAGGCCAAGGATCCAAAGTTAGCAAAGTACCTGGCAGCCGTGAGAGCCAAGGAGTGACACTTTTTGGGTATCACGGTGAAAGCCATCCCTCAGGCGGACAATGAGCAAGCCGACGTCCTCGCAAAGGCCGCCAGCCAGCAGCTCCCAACTCCCGAGGGGGCATTCTATGAGATCCTACCAATGGGCGCCATCGCGCAGGACAACCGCGACGCAGCCATCGTTCACCAGATCACCCAGCAAGGTGATTGGCGGGAGCCGGGCATTGCAGAGCCAGACGACCCCATCGAGATCCGGCGCTTGCAGCATCGCGCCAGATCCTTCCAGGTGCTCGACGGGGTGCTCTACAAAAAAGGAGTCTGCGCACCGCTCCTGCGGTGCCTCTCGCGCGAAGAAGGAAAGCAGCTCCTTGCGGAAATTCAAGCGGGACTCTGCGGCTTGTACCTTGCGCCGAGGTTGCTAGCCGGTAAGGCATTCAGGCAGGGCTTTTACTGGCCAACTGTTGTCGCCGACACCCAGGATCTCGTGCACCGGTGTCAAGGCTACCAATGGATGGGACGGGTTATTCGCAGGCCTCCAACGAGCCTCAACCCCATTCCCCCGGTATGGCTGCTGGCACGGTGGGGCATCGATGTTGTAGGACCACTTCTCTGGGCCCCAGGCGACCTGTGGTTCGCAGTTGTCGCTTTGGAATATTTCTCCAGGTGGCCAGAGGCTATAGCTCTAGCCAAGATAACCTCGGCGGCCATGCAGCATTTTTTTGGCAGAACATCATATGTCGCTTTGGCGTGCCCAGGGAGCTCACCGTCGACAACGCTGCCCCGTTCAAGGACTTCTGCGATGACATGGGCATCACACTCCGGTTCGCTTCAGTCAGGCACCCGCAATCTAACGGAGCGGTCGAGCGGGCAAACGGCGCCATCTCCGCCGGAGTCAAGAAACGCCTTGTAGGGCTGCCAAAGGGCAAGTGGCCGGGTGAGCTCCACAACGTCCTCTGGTCCCTCCGCACAACGGTGACGCGACCAATGGGATTCACGCCATTCAAGCTCCTCTTCGGCGATGAAGCAATGACGCCTGAGGAAATCAAGGCTGGATCGAGAAGAGTCCTCGTCCAAGCACCCGAAGAAGAGCGCCAATTGTCTCTGGACCTTCTCGATGGGGAGCGAGTAAACGCAACTCAGCACGTCATAAAGTACGCACGGCAGATGGTGCGCACTCATAATCGCTCCATATACCCACGAGAATTCCAGCCTGGGGACCTCGTCCTTAAAATGGCGCTCCACGCGGAGACGATCGGCAAGTTGGAATCCAAGTGGGAAGGGCCATACATCGTCGCAGAAGCTCTGCAGAAGGGAGCATACCGCCTTGCCACGTTAGAAGGGCATACACTTCGCCATACATGGAACATAGACAGGCTACGGCGGTACTATGTCTAGGGCAGAAGGGGGAGCGGTATCGAACTTACCCATTGTAAGATGCTCGCCCGCGCAAACGGGAGATTAATAAAGCCGACCTTCCGCCAAGCTTCCATCTTGGTCTACTGCCTCCGCACGCACTCTACGGAGTATAAATAAGACGTAGCGTCGAGGTCCGCCTCCGCACGCACTCTACGGAGTATAAATAAGACGTAGCGTCGAGGTCCGCCTCCGCACGCACTCTACGGAGTATAAATAAGACGTAGCGTCGAGGTCCGCCTCTGCACGCACTCTACGGAGTATAAATAAGACGTAGCGTCGAGGTCCGCCTCCGCACGCACTCTACGGAGTATAAATAAGACGTAGCGTCGAGGTCCGCCTCCGCACGTACTCTACGGAGTATAAATAAGACGTAGCGTTGAGGTCCACCTCCGCACGCACTCTACGGACATGATGTCCCTGCGCACTCTACTGAGTATAAACAAGACGCGGATGTCCCCACGCACGTGCGGGCTTTGCCCTCGCACGTATTCTTCGGAGTATAAATAAGACGTGGTAGATGTTCCCATGCACTCTGCGGAGTATAAACAAGACACGGATGTCCTTGCGCACATGCGGGCATTGCCCTCACGCGTCTTCTCCTGAGTATCATAAGACGTGGTAGATGTTCCCACGCACTTTGCGGATTATACACAAGACTCGTGCGTCTACCTCGACTAGGCGCCAGCTCCGCTGCCACCACTTCGGAGGGTAGGGGACGGCGCGCTCACGCGCCTACCTCGACTAGGCGCCAGCTTCGCTGCCACCACTTCGGTGGGTAGGGGACGGAGCGCTCACGCGTCTACCTCGACTAGGCGCCAGCTCCGCTGCCACCACTTCGGAGGGTAGGGGACGGAGCGCTCGCGCGTCTACCTCGACTAGGCGCCAGCTCCGCTACCACCACTTCAGAGGGTAGGGGATGGAGCGCTCGCGCGTCTACCTCGACTAGGCGCCAGCTCCGCTGCCACTACTTCGGAGGGTAGGGTACGGAGCGGTCGCGCGTCTACCTTGACTAGGCGCCAGCTCTGCTGCCACCACTTCGGAGGGTAGGGGACGGAGCGCTCGCGCGTTTACTTCGGTTACTATCGATAAGCGGAGCAAGGTCGAGCGTGAAAATCCGAGCCTTACAGGGCACCTGCCCAGAGCAAAGTAGTACGCAACAAGAAGAAAACCTTGGACAAGTGTTGCTTCGTTCATATAAAGAGGTTGCAAGGCAACCATACAAATAGGCGTACATAGCATAGCACACACCCAACCCCGGCATCAGACCTACGGGTTCGTGCCGTCTTCGTTGCACCGAGGAACTTCCTCGAGCCATCGGAGGAAGTTCCCCTCCTCATGCAGCGTTCGCCGCAGAGCGACCTTGGTTGCGTCCTCCCCGACGTAACCCCAGATCTGCCTGTGGAAAGTCCGGAGGCCAGGCTGGATGAAGCGGATGGCGTCGGTCATCGCCTCGGGCCTGGCGGGAAGATCCAGCTGAGGGTTTGCCAATTCGTTGACGTGCCTACACCCATGGGTATGGAGCATGGCAAAGCCGAGGCAGGCATTGATGAAACCGTAGTGCTCGCCAAAGGATTTGGCACTGCGGAGGGCGACGCTCAACCCCTCCTCGATTAGCTCAAGTGTTTGCATCAGATCTTTAGGGCCATGCGTCACATCCGGCACGTCAACGGAAAGGTCCCGGAGGGCCCGTTCCAAAGATTCCATCGCCTTCCACGCCGACACAGACGCATCATCAAGGTCCGGTTCCTCTCCGCAAGGGATGCGGCGAGCTGGGTCTTCTCTTCCTCCAGCACAAAAATCTGCTGAAGAAAGGCGGTGCGCTCCTCCGCCGCGGCGCGCCGGACTTCCTCCGTGGCGCGTTGCGTCGCCGCCACGGCCTCCTCCGCATGGAAACCACCCTCGCGTTTTCAGCCTCTAGCGAACGAATGTGCTCGTCCTTAGCGGCGTGAGCCACGTCTGTAGCACAAAGCTCGCCCTCCAGCACCCTTCGCTCGTGGATACGGGTCTCCTCCAGGGCTTGGCTGAGAGCAAGAGTCTAGAAAACACTACTGGAGTTAGAAATACATTGGGCAACGGTGTGGTGCGCGAACCTAGCTACTTACCCTTATCTCCGAGGCGCCCAGCGTGAGTGCCAGAAGGTCTCCCCCGCACGTTGATAGCACCTGTCGATCCAAGCTGCTGCCAACGCGCCCCACGACATCGTTAAGAACGTGAAGCATCTTCGACCGAGGCATGAAATCGGAGACGACGGGCCTCGGCCCCTCTGCGTTGGCGGCTTTGGCAGCAACGGACGCCCGCGTCCTGCCCTGCGCAACAAGGTCGGAGACTTTGCGCACACCCCAGTTGCTCGATCCTTCACCGCGTGTGGGAGACCTTGTCTCGCCTGATGGTGACGACGGAATGAGCGAGCAAATCGGAGAGAGTTTCGTGAAGTCGCGGGGGGAAAAGGAATCGCGCCTACCTTCGATACACTCCGCCGCGACACGGGAAGGTGTTCGCCCAGCCTCCATCCAGGGTACGGGGGCTTCGTCGGCCCGAGGAACGACGACTTCTTCGCTGGGCGCCAGGATCCCGGTGATCACGCCCGCCACATTGGATCGCCCCCTCGAAGGCGGGGGCGACTGTACCCGGGGGCGCTTCGCCCTCGGGGATGCGGGCACACTTCCTCGCCCGCTCCAGTAGCCGCGATGATTAGCACGCGCGGCAAGTCCTCGGTAGCCCCTACAGGCGACGAGACTTCGTCTTCAGGGGCAACGGCACCGGGGCCTGTCGCTTCGCCGCCGTCTAAGGCCTCCTCGCCAGGGGCAGCGTGCCCCCCCTGAGCCGGTCGTGCCCCCCGTCCCAACGGTGCCGGCCGGTGACACGGCCGACGGGCTGGAGACGACAGCGTTAGATCGGGCCGTTGCCATCACGGTGACTTGTGACCTCTGTCGGCACCGCGCGCTCGGGTACGGGAATCCCCAGGACCTAGCATATCCGATTTATCCGCCCCTATTTCGCCGAAGCGGTCGCGGCCTCGCACAGCTTGTGTTCCTTGGCCGTATATGGCCTGAGGAGCGCAACAACCGCGCGCTCCGCGTCTTCCAGCCGGGACACTACACACAAAAATGGAGAATCATTCCTAAGGGATCATGCGCCTACGTGAGCGGCCGCGCAGCCTACGACTGAAGAACTTACAATGAGCGGAGGGCTTTAAAAGGCAGGACACTGTCGGATGGACGCTATCCTTTCGGGTACCGCCCCATCGCTCGTACCGCCATCGACTGGAAAGCAGAGCCACCCTGTACAAGGTGAACTTTTTAGCGAGGTCACGCATGTTGAACTGGCGGGCCACACCAGCAAGCCTCCGCGCCAGCTGCGCATCGTAGGCTTCGGCTTCACGTCTGGCGAGCTGTTGAACACTATCGGCCGTCCCCGACACAGCAGGCCGCTTGTGCTCGTCACGTGGTAATAAAACCACTGTCGTGTCCAACCGGACTCCCACTTTCCTCGCGCAGCCAACGCAGGGATGAGCCCCGCGCACCGCTTCCTCAGCACAAAGCTGACGCTGCCGAAGTTCGATACCGCTCCCCCTTCGACTTTCTTCGGCTGGCAGCGCGCATCGTGTAGGATGGCGAATAGGTTCGCGCTGGGACAGCGACCTTCTGTTCGTATCGCCCAAACGAAGACCGCCAGGCGAACTATCGCGTTGGGCGTCGCAGGACCTAGCCGACGAAGACCATCGATGGCATATGAAGCCCGGCATCAAAAAATGCGACGAAGACGATCGCCTCCGTCTCCGCCGGGCGCGGCTTCGTCTCGTCGGGGCCGGGCAGGCGAGCCCCGGCAGGATCCTCGATCTTCCCCTCCCGGACGAGTCTCTGGATCATCTCCTTAGTAACGCGACTCCGCCCTAGCACACGGGAGCAACGACCTCCCGAATGCTCCATGGCGTCCCACCGGTTGCCGACTTGTGTGGATCCTCGCACCACCAGGGGATACTCCGCCCGGGGAGGCGACAAGCCGCGCCGATTGGACGAGGCGCTGCCGCTGGGTCAACGGGCGGGATCATCGTGGCAAGCCATTCTTCTTTGAGGTAGGGCGCTAAACAATGGGAGCAGGAGTGGATTATGCCAACAGCACTAGAAGCAGGGCTAAGCAACCGATGGAGAAGAACGTTCTCGTGCCGGTGGCGACGCCTTATAAAGCCCGCTCACCCCTTACCCCCCTCGGAAGCGCAACCGGTGAGAGCCTAGCGGTTCGGCTACCTACAATCGGGAAGCGCAACCGCTGACAGCCGGGGACGCGCACCGGTAGGTGGGCGAACAGCGCATGACGCGCCACTAGCACCCTACCACGCGCCCCGACCCCTTGGGAAGGGGCGAACGGCCGCGGTCGTGCGACCGCTGACAACCCACGACGCACCAATCATGACTCGCCGCGTGTGCCCTCCCGATGGAACAGTGCGTACGGCCGTAGTAGCTTGTTCCTGACAGCTCTGGGGTCGGTGGGATTCCAGGTGCCATTAAAGTGCACTACTGCACCCGGAGTCACCAGACCGTGTCGACATTAGGCCAGGCGGAGCCCCTCACCCTACTCAATCGCCCGGGGTTATGCGCAGGAGTCTCGCACACCTCGCCCCCCAGAGAATACGTGGTGCGGGGTTTGTCTCCGCCTCTACTTCGACTCCACCACCCAAGGCACCTGCGGTCGAGGGGGGCCCGGGCAACCAGGTCGTGGCCACAACTTCGCCAGTAGGCCCACCGAAGGTGCCCGATCCCGCCCCGCTCCCGACTCCAACTTCAACTCCGACTTTGACCCCGCCGCTGGAGGACCCCGGGGCAAGGACGACTTCGCCAACTCGCTCGATGATGTGCCTTCGTGGCGGGGCGAATACTACACCAAGCAATAGGCTCCACCAAGCGTTAAGGAAGCTCACATGCTGCAGGGACGGAGGGGGACAAAGGGCTCGGCAGCATGGCTTTGGCCCGTGAAGCCCTTCACCATGAGAGGCTCCTGTTGTAGGGGTGGCCCCCACCTAAGCCCAGTAGGCCTGTTAGGAGGTTGTAAGGCCCAAAATGGGACACGTATAATGACAAAAATGCCCCTGAGGGAATACTCAAATGTAAGGGTACTATTGTAAAAACACTCCCCATGTGGGTATATATATACGATACCGGCCATGGGGAAACCCTAAGCACTTGCTCACCTAACTCTCCACTACCATACTCTCTCTCTCTTTCTCTCTCTCTGTTTGGTCTGTAGCCACAACAGGTACCTTTGTCTAGTTCACTGTGAGATTACTGCATAAATGTCAGAACATAAGAAAAGTGAGATGTATGAGGCAAAAAAATCATGTTAAAGTTACAAGATTTTCGTGGCATATTGGTAGGAACTGCAATTTCTGTTCTGCTGATAAAAGTATTTTACATCTACTTTTTGAATGTCCAGTGGCAAGGGTAGTCTGAGAAGTTTTTGCCAAATTGCTAGGTGGTTAGTGCAGAGTGCACACATACTTACTTTGGGCAGTGATTTTGCTAGGTACAAGAGTATTTTTCGGATGGGGAACAGTTCCATTATGAGGGTTTGTCAGTTGACAGGCCATTTACACCAGGAATTCCAACTAAAGCATCTCTATAAATGGCTTGAGTTCCATAAGCTCCATCACCTCCTCAATGAACATCTACACACAGAAAGGTCAGCAAACTGTATATCGAGAATTTAATGAATGCCTTTGTTTCAAAAAATAGTATCAACTGAAGGTGTGAATTACAGACATTTTGTTTGACTAACCTTGTCTTTGAATCTACTTTATCAGGAAGTCAGAGCCATGCTGAGAAATGCAACAACTCATAGACTTGTCACTTGTGGCGAGTGGATATCATTTTGTTCACAATATCCTGATATATGTGCAAAGGTCTCTTGTTTCTTTGTATATCCTGAAATGCTAATGTTTCCTTCAATGTACCAACCAGTCTTTCTCCCTGCCAACACGTCCGTCAGAGTAGTCTTGCTAGCGCCAGAGACGCCCATCAGTGCGGTAAGCACTCCTGGATTAAACACACCCACTGACACCCTTCAAGAGCACCAACCAGTGTGCAAGTACGCCTTGTGCTTTCATTTCCTGAATTTTAATTTCATACCCAAGGTTACATAATTTTAATTTTGATGATGATGACCCGTCCGAACTCGCCTTGAACATTTCCCACCTTTCTTGTGCCATGCTTGAGCTCACCATCTCACCCAATATCCTCGATCGTTCTGAGCCTCAACTCCTCCATGAGTCTTGCCCCGATCCTTGCCGCTGACCACAGTTGACTCTAAGCAACCCTGAATATCCAAAGACAAAAGAAATCACTTTCAGGCACAAGTTCTTCACAACTTGACCTACATTAGCCAAGACATACATCTTACACCCAAAATCCAATGGCCCAGCTCAACCCAACTTAATTCATGATTCAATTTCCTAAAACTCTATTTTTCTAGAAAGATCAAAAGTACCCCACTTACTATGTCGGTACTTCCACTCTGTGGTACTACCGCTCCCCAAAGCGGTACTTCCGCACATTGAAAACCTCATATGGACCTCTCTGGAAAAAAAACATACCACAACTCAACCTAGTACTTCCGCACTTATGCCTGTGGTACTTCCGCAAAGTGGAACTACCGTACTAATACTTGCGATACTTTTGATTTTCCTGACACTTCCAAAAAACAACCCAAATCAAATGCAATCTTTGCAAAACCATTTCATCACTCCACAAAACTTGCAATGGTTCATCACAACAGTATCTTAGACCTTCTCACATGGTCCTTCAATCTCTCCCTTGATGAACCCATTGGCATTCTTTAAAAATACAAATTGGAGGTTGTTTTAGAAAAAGAAAGAGGAATTTTGCAAAGAGAGCCCCAAATGGTCAAATGAAGATTGCGAAGAACTAAAGATGACCATTTGAAACAGAAATGGCTAGAAGTTGCTAAAAATGACAGTTTTGCATAAAAACTTCTTATCCACCCAAAAGTGTTAGTAAATCTCACTCTAGGTCCATATGAAAGAGCAATTGCTCGATTTGACCTTAGTCATGGTGAGAGATGATAGAAAATCATAGTAACACAACAAAGCTCCAAAAATCGAGATTATGCACAAAAACACCAAATCACACTCTCGGTGCATTTTTACTCATCTTTCTCTCCCTTTGATAATAGAATCATCAAGATGCATGAAAAAGATAGAGCATGAATGAAATGAAGTGGCTGCATTTTATTCATTTTAACCATTAGGAGCCATGAAGATTATCCAAAACGACATTCCAAGTATTGCACCAAGCCATAAAAATGAAAGTGCTATCTAGATCATGCAATATATATATATATATATATATATATATATATATATATATATATATATATATATATATATATATATATATATATATATATATATATATATATATATATATATATATATATATATATATATATATATATATAGCCAAGCTCAAGTTAAATAAGCAATGATTCTGGAATTAAGTGGATTTTTAGCATGTCAATTTACCCAGAAATGAGCCAACCCATGCCAACATACTAAATAGAGCCAAGAAGATATAATTAAGTCATTTCAGAGTGCTACAAGTTCAAAATTGAAATAGTTTATTCAAGTACTTGATATCACTTGCACATGAGCAAATTTAGCACACTTGGTAAGTTTTGAATTTATTTTTGGTTTTGACTGAGCTTCAACCATTTTTCACAATATTTAGTTTCTTTAGCCATATGCTAGATCTCAAGCCTTATGTGATCATTCCAATCAAGAAGCTTAAGTAAGTGATCTTGGTCATCCAAAACTCTCCATGAGTTCATGCCTAGTGCAATGGCAAACCGTCTCATGAGAAAGGATTGGTGATATCAGTTTTTTCACACAAAAGATATCATTTTACATTTTCTTGATTTAGTTCAAGAACAAAGAGCTAATACTAACTCATGTTTCAATAAAAAACTAGCATAGGCCCATCTAAAGCTTAATCTAAGTTCAAGACTCAACTTAGCTGATTTAACATGGCATGAATCATAATAGGAAGTAAGACATGATTTAGTTCAAATTTATCACATTTAAAGGAGATATGATGGCAAAAGCTAATCTATACATGAAAGAGCATGATACCTACAGAAAGCTAATCTACCCAAGGGGGCCTAACCCTCGCTACACCTAAAAGAAGTGAGTGAACTCAACCTAGTTAGAAAAGAAGCAACTAATAAGTATCATCCTAGGATCACAAGATGAGAGGAAGAAGTCTAAACAACTGAGAATGAGAACTGTTCTAGTCTATGCTAGAAAGACTAACACAATGCACCTAATAAACAAAGTGCAACAAAATGAAAAAGAAGCATATGAACAATAAAATACAGAAAGTACATGATGCTCCCCTCAGATTAAGCCATAAGGATAAACCACCCCAAGTTCTCCCCACAAGGTCATGAACCTTGAGCTATCTAAAGACTTGATGAAAATATCTGCCAACTGGTGGTCACTCTCCACAAACTAAAGCACTATGTCACCCTTCTTCACATGGTCTCTAAGGAAATGATATTTGATATCTATGTGTTTGGTCCTAGAGTGTTATACTAGGTTTTGGGCAATGTTAATGGCAAAAGTATTATCACAAAAGAGAGGAACACTATCTATGGCTAACCCAAAGTCCCATAAGATAGAAACCATCCAAAGCACCTGACTATAGCAACTAGCTGCTGTAACATACTTAGCCTCTACGGTGGACCATGCAACATTCAACTGCTTCCTAGCAAACCAAGAAATAAGAAAAGTGCCAATGAATTGGCAAGTGCTAGAGGTGCTCTTCCTATCTATCCTACATCCAACAAAGCTTGCATCAGAGTATGCTCTAAAGGAAAGACAGGAAGTAGAAGAGTATCAGACACTATAGTCTAAAGTAGCTCGAAGGTACCTGAAGATGCGCTTCACAGGCCTACCACTACTAATTTTTGGGCCTATTGCAACGGCGTCGAAACGTTGCAATAGGCCCAAAATGGTTGCAATAGCACCTATTGCAACGCTAACTTTTCGTTGGGAGGCGTGGCAAGAAGTTGTGCGGTCTAAAGTTTGGGCCACGGTATTTCGGTTCGTTGCAATAACGTTTACCTATTGCAACGCAATAAAGCATTGCAATACATAGTTTATGCAACAATGTATTGCGTGGTAAAAACAACTATTGCCACGCAATGAGGCGTTGCTGTAGATAGCATTTGCAACATACCGATTTCGTGGTTATAAGTTAAATTGCAACGAAAACTGGTGGTAGCAATAGACTATATTGCCACGCAAAGCATTCGTGGTAATAGATTCAATTGCCACGCAAAGAATTCGTGGTAATAGATTCAATTGCCACACAAAGAATTCGTGGTAATAGGACATAGTGATATTGCCACTCAAATAATTCGTGGTAATAGATTCAATTGCCACGCACATACTTTGGTTGCAACAGCCTCTATTGCCACGCTTACTATTTTCGTTGCCATAGCTTCTAATGCCACGCTTGATCTTTTGTTGCTATAGACTCTTTTGGTACGCTGTTTTTTTGTTGATATAGCATATATTGCCACGCCAAAAGTTGAAGGGAATAGTGTATATTGCAACACATTGCTTTAGTAGCAACAAGAATTATTGCAACGCCATTAATGTTTGTCACAACTGGAATCAACCGATGTAGTAAAATCATTATATCAAAATAGAATTTGTTGTTACACATATCTGAAATGAAACCAACTTTAATTGTGACAAAAATTTGAAGTTGTATTACAAGCATCACTAAAATGTCCCTAGCTATCACTGCATTGAAGCTTGGCTTGACCTCGTTGAATAGCTTGAATTGACCTTAGCTTCCCATGGCTAGAGCACTGCACTCAATTTGTTCCTTCCTCCTGAATAAAATCATTCAAAATGGCATATGCATCAGTTGTTCAGCTCATCACGACAGTAACACATTGTAAATGTTATAAATTTTCATAACATGAATACATATGTTCATTACTGCATCAATGCAATTGTTTAGAGATATAGACATGATTGTCAAAATATGTAGAGCTCAAGAACCACTAGAAAGGTAGATGATGAATAACCCAACCAAAAAATCAAAAAGTGACCAACCACCAGAAGCATCCCCATTGTGTACTTCAGCAGTGACCAATGGTGTAAAGGTGATAAATCTTAATATCCTGCAGATTGCCTACATGAATTTGGAACTCTTTTTGTGTTGACTGTTATTCTCTAGTAAATTTCTATTCCTACAGTTAGTAGTCAAAAAAACAGAGTTAAGGAGCCAAGCAATCCTACAGTGAGTAGGTTAGATTCCAATTAACGTCATTGGTGACATAACGGAGAAAAGAGCCAAGCAATCAAAACAGAGTTAATATAGTGAACTCAAGGAGAAAATTAATCCAGATCAGTGCAGTTTACTTTTCATATGCTGGTGAGAATTAGGCTGCAAACCAGGATGGAAATGAGAAGATGAATAAATATGAGCAGGCAGTGGAGTAAAATCATACCCCAAATAATCAGCGCATAGAGAATTATAGAAACCAATCATGATCAAACACTCTGCCATGTAAATGAGGTATTACAAGAAAACATTGCCAAAATTGCTACTGTTTTCAGTGTGAATGACAATTGGAGATTAAGGGGAGTAACAACGAGCTGATTGCTCTGTGAGATGTCATGCTGATAATCTATATTGTTAAGGTAAGTAATGGAAAGTTAATGATCGAGGTTTCTATAGTGGAGGGGCTGCATAAGAAAATTGACAATCATTGAGCCTCAAACGAAAAGAAAAGAAAGTGATACAAGCTGTCCTGACGCTGAATTATAGGAAATAGATAACAGAGTTTACTATTTCTTTCAGATTATCGTGATTATGAGAACATTGAGTCAAACAATTTGTGTAAGTTGACTGATTTGGCGTTCTTTTCTGTCCTAACAAAGGAGAGATTAACTAAACTATATTTGTTCCATCTGAACTAACTGAACTGAAGAATCAGAGCATGGCTATCGAAGTTGTTTCCTCACTCAAAAGTCTCATGCCGTGAACTAACTAAGGAGGTGTACTAGCTGATCAATGAAAACAAAACGTCTATCTGCAATACAAACAATTTCAGGACATACATCATGGTGCAAATTAATGTGATGGCGCGCGATGCACGAAAAAACAGGAAATATACAGAAATCTGAACAGACTGTATAAGGTGAGGATATTTGAATCTGTGCTTTGAATATGTGCAGATTAGTTATGTTCCTGTGTTCATTAGTTCAATTCTGTCAAAGAATAATTAACTAGGAAGAACATGCTCTGAAAACTGAATAAAATCCATACATATGAATTAGGAATAAATATACTTTACCCCTAAACTATGGTGTTATCTAAGTTTTAACCTCTAACTAGAAAAATACTTCTACTTCTACTTCAATGATTGATAGTATATAAATCAAAACTGAAATGGAAATGTAACTGGGCACAAAAACTGCTTGTTAAGATATACATACGTTTAAGAACATTTCCACCAAAACAATGCACAAAAACTGTGTGTTAAGATATACATACCTGTTGACTCCTTGTGCGTGCACGTTTAGTAGCAACAACAGCCTTTAGTGTTTTTGTAGTAATATAATTCACTGACGCATTCCTGTCTTTGTTTTGGGGAAGAGTTCGGTTAAGAACACTACTTCTAGGGGTGCGAGTATTGGTTTCTGCAGTTCGCCTAGCTTCATGTTGTGTTTCCAGGTTGCTATCTGGGTTAGTCTGCTTATCAAAAAATTCGAGAAAACATTTCAAGGCTCATACAGTGTAGTGATCCATGTTGCCTGTAAACATGTTGCAACTGCTATTACCTGCGGTGTTGTTTCTTCACTTCGTGGAGTCGTGTCATTTCGTTCGGTTGGGGCAGCAGGAACATGTATTGTTTCGTTGGCAGCTTGGTTACCCTGCATTTAAAATTTAGTTTTCAAATAGTTAGCTCTTTGAAGTTATTAACATCCCACTTAATTTATTAACACCCCACTTAATGGAACGATCCAGCCAGCGATGTCTCGATGAGCTACCACTGTTCGTCCTTGATGCATCCCATTCCCATTCCAATGGCTGGCTGGCACTCCTGCCTCTTTACCCTTTGGTGCTTAGTTTCACAACACACGAACACCACATACCAGTATCAAAAGATCAACCAGGATATATCTAGTTCAGACATATTACTGTCGATCACTTACCAAAAGGACATCTTGTAGCAATATTATCATATAGTACGGGGAGGATTAATGATCGAAAAATACAAACAGAAGGGTCCTCAAAAGACAAGGAGAAATGCCAAAAGTGACCCAAAGCTGGCAATTAAGATCCAGTACACTCCCATAACATGTAGGGGGTGTCCTTTGACTCAATAAAAAGTAATAGAACAAAAGGTACCAGGCAGTGATATGTAGTGGATGTGCAACATGGTGGACCAAATCATCAAAATGCTTCTTGCACACAATGCTCCATCGATTAAATAACAGACCAGAAGCGGGTTATAATGCAACTTCATCATGACGAGTGACGTACAGATCAAGGAGCTGGCGAACTCGCAGAGACACTAAACATGGTGGATTCATTTCAAAGAAACAGGGAGAATATTGTTGCCAGCCTATGGCCGGCCATGAGGCCATCTATTTATCATGGGAAAACGACAAAGTAGAAAGTACAGAACCGTTTGGAATACAGGTGGACTTACTGTTAGTGGCAGAACAACAGAATAATGCCATATATTTCTACGTGCAATGTACTAATGTCGTATCTTTTCCTAGTATCAGCACAAAAATAGCACTAGAAAGATTTCTAGTGTAATACAGTTAAATTCGTAGAAAAATTATAGAAAAAGAAGGAAACATATAAAACAAAGAGCGGCAACACTGAATGGTAGAGCAATCTAACAAATACTTTGCAGTCATATTGCAGAAATTGCAACGCAAAACATCCATAGCAGTACATATATGATACCATCTATTACTAGGAAGCTTTTGGTGACACAAATAAAAAGTAGCTAGGGAGAGATAACAAGTGCCTATACATACACATATATGCAGTTAGCTACACTAGTGGCACAGCATCTCAACTAATGATGATGGGGAACATGTCGTAGAGCATATCTGCGTCAATCAGATGCTCTTATTACTGCAGTAAGCGCATCGGGACAAGAAATGAAGTATGTAAGTGCAAGATTGATTAAGGAAAGGAAGCAATGCTTGTCTCACTAACTAGCTAAAATTAACATTGTGTGCAGGCTTTGTGTGTATATGTTGTCCCCTCTCTGGAATTAAGCTAGCGCGCGGGTGATTAATCAAACCACTGCATCAATATTAAAGGAGGGCATACGTAAGGAACGTAGGGGGGGTGTTATTAACTGTAAGTTAAATTTGTTTCAAAATTATTACCATTTGAATTTTTCTGGAATTAATTAAAGCTTAATTGGAATTTTATTAAATTGAAAGGGTTTAATATGAATAATCTAAACATAAACATTTGCCAAAGTTATTTTATTTGAGTTCTTTGTGTCTCAAGGAATTTATTGGAATTTTTCTGGATTTTTCTGGATTTATTTGCTATTTTCTAGAGCTCAAATTAATTTATTTGAATTTCTGGAAAAAGAAAAAGAAAAGAAATTCCCAAACCGGCCAGTGGGCTGAAGCCCACCAGCCGGCCCGCTTCCCTCCGCGCGCGCCAGCCCGCCAGCCGGCCCGGCCTGCCCGCACCCCGCAGCCACGCGTCGCCCATCGGCGTCGCGCCCGCTCGCCCGATGCCCGACAGCTGTCGGCCATCGGTGGCCTTTCCGCGCCCGCGCCCCGCATCGCCGCTGCTCGCTCACCCGGTGCCACTGACAGGTTGGGCCCACCTGTCAGGCGTCGTCTCCGAGCGGGACTCTTCCCCGAGTCCGGTTCGAACCCGCCGCCGCCGCCTCCCTTTTCCGCCGCCGTCTCCGCCCCGGACTCCACGCTTGCCGCGGATGCGTCCTCGCCGCCCGGGTATAAAAGGGGACCCTGCCCCCTCGGCTTCCTCATCCCGCAGCCGCCGCCTCCGCCGCCGCTGGTCTCCGTGCGCCGCCGCTTGCGCCGTCGCCTTCGCTGACGGGAGCTTCGCCTCCGCCGTCGCCGTTCTCGCGCCGTCCGTCTCCGCCGCCGTCCGCCGTTCACCACCGCCGGTGAGCCTCCGTCGCCGACCACCGTCGTCCCGCCGCCGACCCAGACCGCCGCCGCCCGCACCCTCGTCGGCCAGCCGCCGCCGTTACCCGCTCCGCGCCGCCAGCGGAACCACGCCCGCGCCTCGCCGCCGCCTCGGCCGCGCCCCGCGTCGCCTCGGTCCCCACGCCGCCACGCCAGCGCCGGTGGAGCCGCGCCCCGCGTCCCTTCGCCTTCCCGTGCGCCCGGTCCATGTGAGCCGTGCCGCTGCCATGTGGGTCCAGCCCGTCAGCCCGAGCCGTAGACCCGTGAGCCGATCTGGGCCGACGGCCCGGATGCGTCCACGCGGCCGCACCACAGCCGTCCGATCGCCCCGCCGCCGTGCACCCGAGCTGCCACGCAAGCCGTGCCACGTCAGCCCTAGTGCTTGCGTGTCTGCCACGCCAGCTGCCACCTCAGCCCTAGTCGCCCGCGTCAGCAAGCCGGCCGCCCCGCACTGTTCTGTGCGCCGCGTTCACCGTAGACCCAGTCTCCCGTGCGCCCGGTCCACAGCATAGTGCAATTTTCCATTTTTCCCCGATTTTCTGTAAATCCAATTTTCCAAGAGCCCGTTCTCCCTCGTCCTAGCTCCGATTGACCCGATTCTTTTTCCTAAATTCATCTAAAATTGAGCTCTTCCTTTTGGTCCAGGTTTGGAAGTTTTTGGAGTTCATTTGAATTTTATTTGAATTTAGTTTGTCTTTTCGTCTCGTTTTCTCTCTCGTTAGATCACGTGTTCGAGGGAACGGAAGTTGGATTTGAAGACCAAGAGACCTCAGCTGAGCAAGGCCAAGGCAAGTCGTGTCCTTTGATCATGTTGAACCCAGTTTTCAAATCTATTATGTATTATGTTGCTTTAAATTATCATGCATTGCTAGTTTATTATAAAACCCTTGTATTGGTAGTTAATGACCTAATTGATTATTCCTCCTTGATAATTTGAATGCCCTGATTCCATTGTCACCATAGAATGGGAAATTACTTAGTGATGCAATATTAGCTGTCACATGGGTTGTGCGTTTAATTGCTTAGCCATGCTTATCACTAGTACGTTGGGTTTATCATCACATGTGGTTAATTAATCTTGACTTAATGATATACTTGAATGTGGTGGTTAACCACGGTTATAAAACTTGTTGCCATGGCATGGGTAGTGTCATTGGTGTTGGTTATACAAAATTGGTTTACACTTGGGCGATTGATCGTGCAGTAAAGGGGGTGCGAGAGGCACATGGGATGTGGATGTTTCGCCCGGGTAATTCTTAAGGACTTAACTTTGTGCGCCATTGATCTGAGTCTTACCGTGCAAACCACATGTCTAGTATGGGATAGACCTAGCTGATTAACTTGCAAAGGTTTAGTTCAGATATCATCATTGGTAAGTGAGTACCAGGGGTACTGGTTTGCTCACAGTGAGGAACAGGGTTACTGTCCTCATACGGCGCAAGAGGGGGCTTCTGACTGTGGTGGTTAACCCTTCAGCAGTGAAACCTTAGCGGGTGATGTCTAACTAGATTGGAGTGAGGTAAAGGCTTTGTGATAATTTATCTGGGTCTCATGCCTAAGGAAGCATGCTGGCTATTAAGATGATTTATCTCTTGTGGGTAAAGTTGTGCAACCTCTGCAGAGTGTAAAACTATTCGAATAGCCGTGTCCTCGGTCATGGACAATGCTCGGTGATTTCACACGAGGTATAGTTATTTCTAAAAAGTTTCGGACAGTGGATGGTTAATTCACTGTTGGTGGGAGATCCATAAGTGGTTGGTTTAGCTTATGGATGGGAGATCCGTAAGTGGTTACTTCAATTCCTTTGGTTATTATTTATTATTGTTTTACTTCAAATACGCCTTCAATCTATTTATTGTATTTTCGAATGCCGTTTTATGCAAATTAACCTTTCAGCCATCCATTGTTAAGCCCTGCATACTATATTGCATTCTTTGTTACAAACGACTTGCTGAGTACCAATGTACTCACGGCTTTATGCCCCTGTTGCTCAGTTGAGGAGGAGGAGTATCACCAGCAGGAGGTTCCAGAAGGAGAGTTCTTCGATGTCTTCGCGAATTAGGCTTCGTTCTCCACTCGATAGCCTGTGGGTGTGTCGATTGGTTGCTGCGCTTTCTTTTGGATTTCCGCTGCTAGTTTTTTTTAAGCCTTTCAGGCTATTAATTGTAAGCTTGACCATAAGGTCGTACTCTGATGATTATTAATAATATGAGTCTTTTCTTAGTAAATCGTGATATGTTCGATATTTCATCTTTGTTTATACTGTGTGCACTAGCGTGATCCTGGACTAGTGCAGAATACACAGAAGAGTCCGGATTTGTATATTCGGGTCTCTACAGGGGTGTTATTAACTGTAAGTTAAATTTGTTTCAAAATTATTACCTCCTGGAAGGCTCCTTGTCTTTGTGTTCCTAGCATGGACATAAACTCTTGCCTGAGTTCTTCTTTAATTGTGTCCCTCGAATTCAACAATTCTTCTATCTGACGCCTGCTTTCTTCCTTTTCGTTGGCCCTTTCAGCAACTTGGTTTGCAAGTTGTTCTTTTAACATTTGAACCTCAGACTGGAGCTCTAACATTGTCCTATGGGATTCCGCAGAATGTCGGGCTTGCATCTGCAAATTTTCATTGTATAGCTGCCTTCGTGTTGGATAGTACGCCAAGTATCCATTACCACGAGTTTTCGATGATTTGCACCTAGTGCTTTCCTTATATGATGACTGGAAAACAAAGTTTTCCTCTTGTGATGAAATGAAGTTATCTTGTGACTCTAATTCCTTCTCTGTTATTTTGTTGCTTGCAGTATCCTAACGCACAGAACATATTTGTAGGTGTCAATTGAGACTGGAAGTGTAGGCCAATATTATGAATGACTTAGTTGGCCTGATCGGCTGTGCTTCTTGGGCTGCAGCTGTTGCTGCAGCTGCACACATACAAGCTGCCGAGTAGTAGCAGCAGCTGTTCAAATGTATACCGCAGCAGCAGCAGCCACAGCCCAAGTAGCAAAAGCGATCACAGCCAATAACTTCATTACAAATTATTATATACTCACATAGATAGCCTTAGATGCACTGTTTGACCATTGCCCATGCTTCGTGTGCGTTGTCATCCAAAGACTCAAATCATTTGGCTCTTCTCCAGTTTCCGGGTCTCTCTAAGTTGGGAAGAATCTAACATATGAATATTTCATCATTGAACAAAACAAGTACATGTTCTTTTCATGTCATTACCTGCTCATAGCTACACTGGGAAAAAGGTTTCGAGCCCATGAGATGCTTGGTCTGTTGTAGATGTCTGTTTTGAGAATTCTGGCTGCTTATCTTCTGCAGATTGAGTTAATGTTAAAGTTCTAAAAAGAAAGCATTATGTGAAGCTAAAGTAGTAGAAAAATTTAGGTAAATTCCATCGAACCTTGAATTGTTCAGTGCCAAAGTATAACACCAGATTAGATTAGGGAGGCAATTAATTTGGGCGGAGGGTAGGCGGGGGCGGGAAAAACGTGGGTCAGGCGAGGGGTTTTGGCGCTTCGTCTTTTTTCGCGGTTTTTAGCAGGAAGAAGTAGAGGTGGGACTTGGGCCGGGCTTCTTTGGGCCAGCCCGAAGCACGGCCGGCACGGCCCAGCCCAAGCACGGCGGCACGGGCGGCACGAGGAGGCGGAGCCGGGGAGGTCGGGCCGTCGGGGACCTCGGGGTCCATGGAGGTGGGGCGCCTGCTGCGGGGGAGCGGGCCGAGGGAGGGGGCGGTGGGGGGCTGAGCCGCCGAGGGAGGGGAAGCGGCGGGAGAGGGGTAGGGGCGGCGCGGAAGGGGTAGGGGGCGGCGGGAGAGGCGGCGGGGGAGGCGGCGCGGGAGAGGCGGCGGCGGAGGGCTGGAGGGGGCGGTGGGGGGCCGACCGGCAGAGGAAGGGGGCTGTAGGGACCCAGATATTAACATCTGGATTCCTCTGTGATTACTGCACTATTCCCTGGATCAGTAGATAGTGCTCACAGTTACAGTAATGAATATCAAAATACATATCATGCGGAAGCGTAAATATAATAGTAGACTTACTCATGGGCCGATTAGGCTGAAATCATTAAATTGCAGCAGCGGAAGAACGAAGCACACAGGTGGGACCTTCAGGACATGCCCACAGGCAGCCAACTGGAGGTTCGCGACCTAGCCCTTGACATCTTCATCTTCTCGGCCAGCTTGTCCAATCTTGTTGCTGAGGCGAGGTAATTTGATTCCTGAATCTGAATTTTTTTTGTCGCAAAAGCGAGCGTGAGCACTCCGACCCCGTGCTCCGCGAGCCAATACACAGAATGCAAATAAATAGTATGCATAGCTTAACAAAGGAGAGGCTCGGGCTATTTTATTTTGCGTAGAGTGCTTTTGAATACAATTAATTAAAAAGTCCTATGACTTAGCAATTTTGGAACAAATCATAATGTACAAGGAAATGCATTAGTAATATCGATTCAGATTCCATCCACCGTTACATGGCATCTGCACCATATAGCAATTTCTTCAGCGTTATAGCCGCTTAACTTACCACTGGGACGACACCCAGGATAATTCCAAACTAGGGCCTTTCACTGCCCTCCACTTTTCCATCCCACCCACAAAACATTTTGAAATAGAACTATATCTGGTTAAGTTCCCATGTCCGCCCTTGACCGTGGGCACGGCTATTCGAATAGTTTTGACTCTGCAGAGTTTGTACACTTTCACCACAAGAGACAATCAACTCGTTGCCCCACACGATTCCTTAGACGTGTGGTTGAGCAGACCATCACAGTGACTTTTCAAAGTATCTAGTCCCTTTTCTCATCCCACTATATGGGCTTCTCCCATTTGCGATGGGTCCCATCTAATTGCACGGGATGTTTCTCACTGCTACTAGCGTACGCGCTTCCCTCCCCTCTGCGCTAGTACGACTGAGAAACTTCACCCTACCTGGTGTCCCTTCAGGCCCCCTTGCCATAGCATAACCCCATCAATCCACTACCAGTGAGATGAGTCCGGGATTTCGATAAATTTACTTAGCCAAGTTGTATTTTACAGACTGGTGGTTGCACTGTTTTACACAGGAGGTCATGACAAGATTCGGTCCTTAGCGGTATCTGGGCGGTCTACCACTAACCCACTTTGTGCATCCACTGCACCACATTCACACCCTCATACCAATCCACCCAGATATTTAAGCAAGTTTGGGAATTTTGGAAGCATAAAATAATCATGTCAAATTATACCAGTCATTCCCACCATGACTGCCCAAACCAGTTCTTCAGGATTTAAAATGACAATGATGTTTTGGGCATTTCAGCGCCCCCAAGTAACTATGCAGTACTAAGCGTGGCGTATAGATATGGACTTATTTTCGAAAGCTAACAATTATAATTTATCCACTAGGGGGACAAGGTTCACACATTCCAATATTCCAAAGGAGGGGTAATATTATTCAAGGTAAACAATGGGCATATAACTAGAATATTAAATTAAACATGTATTTGCATATAAAATAATAGCATGCAATTTGATAATTTAAAACAAAGTAATTTGCAGAAAATGTAGGTTCAACATGATCAAAGTATTGACTCGCCTGGCGCGGGTTACCGCGGTCTTGAGCTCACACAATGCTTCTTCTTGAGCTTCTGGTCTCTATCTTCACTTCGAGCTTAATCTCGTTGTGTCCTCCTTAATCTTCACGACTTCCAATTTATAATTACGCGACAGTCGACTGAATCCAAATGGAAGCTAATAACTCAAAAGATCCGAATAAATCCGAATAAACTCAACTTTTGTTTTTATTATGAGTTAATGGGTGATTCGCGTGATTTGAGGCAAGACCGGTGGTAGAGAACGGTGACTCGATCTTTTATTATATTTATCAAGGAAGTTCCATGAGTTAAGATGGACCTATGAGTAGGTGTTATTTTGTCGAGTGTTACTTTTCAGGGTATTTTGGCTTACCGTATTAATTTTAGAGCCTAGGTGTATAGCATTTTATAGGGTGACATTTTATGGGCATTTTAGTTGTTACTAGTCATATGCGATTATTTCATGCTCATCCTTCTTATTTATTAATCTAGTGTTAAGATTTAATCAATGGTACTATTATTATTTTTTTATCCATGCTTTAGTTACTATTAGACTTAGCCTTATTTCTAATTTAGCTATTGAACAACGTTTGGCCAGTATCATTTTATGCGACCCTAATTATTCGTGTTAATGGTTACATACTTACTTTAGAGTGTCTATATGTCTGTGAGATGATTTTGGCATTTGATGACCTAATGTTATTACATGTTAGCGTCTGTATATTATTATGACCTTTTTAATCCGAGTGTTTTATGGAAACTACTATTTTTGATATTTTATCCTTTTGTAGCTTGAGCCTGCTAGATATGATGGCATTTTGTTATCATTACATACGAAAGCTATCTTTTAAGATTGGGCAGTATTTATATAATAGTGTTCCCATGTATACATTTTTAATGGGGCCTATGGTGAACGTAAAATTGCATTGTTGTATTTACTAGTAATCCGCATACATGCCACCTGCATTTTACTAACCATTTATTTACATATTCCTACAGGTGCTCATATATATTCACATAGAAAGTCTCTGTACTTTAGTTGTTATTTGGCTTAGATTTTTCATTATTTAATAATGGAAGTTTATCTTAGTTGTTAGGTTTAAAGACATTATTATATGGCCTAGCTTGGCATATGATAAATCTTCTGCATCATTCTCTATTGTGCAAGGATTCACGGTTTATGGTATATTAACCTTTGTTTGTTGGGGTATCATTCCATGTGAGCATTTATCTATATTATAATCCCATTGATTCTTTTATTTGGTAAAGATTTACCCTAAGTACTCAATTTATTAATTATGCCCTTGTTAATAGCTAGGCTTTAGAACACTTATTTATAGCACGTTAGTCACTAACCAATTGTTATTAGCGTCTATTAATTATGTCTGAACAATAATAGTTTTCGCTAATTAATTTGCATTAGTTAATGTTTAACCTTTGATTAGTACCTTAAATGCCCCGCTACTGTTGGCTAACAAAAAGGTAAAAAAATATCCCCTAATACCACCGGACGAGGATTCGAACCCAGGCCGGCGGGGTGAGATCGGGCAGCCCTAGCCACTTAGCTACCCGGTATTACCTGATGGAAGAAAGCGAAATAATGCAGTCGAGCCGAGTGAGCGGAGCCAGAGCTGGGGAAACTTGGGGGCTGCACGGCCGACGGTGGTGCCGGCGAGGGGCGGTCGGGGTGGTGCCGGAGATGACCAAAACGGGTTGCTTGCGCCGAGGGGAAGCCGGTGGAGGTGCCGGAGGGGACCGAGGAGTTTCGAGACGGGCCGGCGGCGTGTGGCGGCGACGACTTGGAAGTAAGCTCCGGCACCGGCGTGATACCGTCCACGGGAAGCTCGGGGGAGGCCGGGAGTAGGACTGCGGGGTCCCGGAGATGGTGTGGGAGGACGGAATCGGGTTTTGGCGACGGGATTTAGCGGGGAGGCCGATGGCCAGAGGTGGAGAAGATGGATGGCGCCGGCGAGCTGCGACCAATGGGAGTTCGATTGCTCGGGACAGGAGGCAGAGAGGAGCACGACGGAGAGAAGTGAGGGTAGTTGGGACCTTATAGGCGGCGGAAAGGAGCTCGGTAGCAAGCGGGGCGGGAGTGTGGTCCCATCGGTATCAGGCGGAGGTAATAGGGCAGCTGCCGTGTAGGATCTCCGGTGGATTCAAGTTTGACTACTCAGGGCAGGGCGACAGCCTTTGCGCCGAGCGTTGCGTGCGGCAGAGAGCTGGCGCCGCGCACTGCTGGATGCGACGGAGCGGTGCGGGCAAGAAAAAGAGGTGGTGGAAGAGGCGCGGTCGGAGGCGGCAGTGTCCAGTGGTCCGGCGCGGAGCTCGGGGCGACGTGATCGGCGAACGGCGCGTGCAGAGCAGGGGGCTGGCAGCGCGGCAAAGATCTGGGGAGGATTCGCGCAGAGAGAAAAGGGGAGGAGAGACGTGGAGGAAGCTCCACCATGAAAGAAGGGGAGAAGGGAGTGGGGATCCTGGGCGCGTACGGGAGAAAGGAGAAGACAGGAGTCGGCAGGGGGAAAAAGGGGGCCCGTCGGCAGTAAAAGAAAAGAAAGGGAGAGGGGAGAGAAAGAAAGGGGTTGGGACCCACATGTAATTGAGAAAAAAAAATAAAGAAGAGACAATGAGAAGCTTTTGCAGTGGCTGAATTTTGATCCTTGAATTTGGATTTTCTATTTTTCTAGCTTAAGTTTTTGTTTAACATTTACGTTTACCCATTTTTATATGACCTTCGGAATTTAAGCTATATATATACATATATATATATTTAAGTGAGAGTTCCTATTACTATTATCATTTGGGTTATACGTGTATATGTGTGCGTGTATATATATTTATACACACACACATATATATATTCTCACATGTTGTTATTGTTATTGGCTTATTTCAATTTGCATATAGGTATATATACACTTGTTTCTTATATTGTTAAACTCTGACTTGCACCATTTATATATGTACATATATGTACCTATATGTGTATGTATTGTGTTTGCATTTTATTCATTCACTTTTATTGTTAGTCATGCCATTATTTTCCAAAGAAGATTATATATTTTTAAACTCAGGTTTCTCCCTCCTTATGCTGGATCATCTTTTCAGATTCGTATTTGAAATTTTATCTTTCTATTATTTGCATATTTCCTTTTAGGGTATTACTAATGTTTGCTTCTTTTTGAGCTTAAATTTTTGGAACCTCAACCAAATTCCAGAAAAATGCCATAAAAATCCAAACTCAATTAGAATATATTGTAAAACTATTCAAAAAAAATTCATATTTTAAATTTCAGGTTTTTCAGGGTGTTACAAACCTACCCCCCTTAAAAAGAATCTCGACCCCGAGATTCCGGTAGAGCAGAAAGAATGGGGTGAGTCATATTGGCTAGCAATGGATTTCGGGGTGTTGCTCGACGTATACTTCCTTAGCTCCACTGAGAGATGAAAATCTGCACAATAGGGGTTAGAACTTGGAGAAATCAAAAGGGAAGAGAGAAACCTTGTTCTCCTGGATAGGTCATAGACTTCCAATTGCTTGCTCCTTGACATTGTTGTCTTCACGTCACCGTAGAATGGAATAGTTGCATCGCCTATTGGACATATGGTTGTAGAATTTCATATTGATAGGTGGGTAGCAATGGTCTGTGCGCTAGGGGTAGAGGACCTTAGGGATGCAGGGTGACTACGGACATATTTTTATGGTGGCCTTTCACTCCTACTGGGATCCCGCTCTTAGTCCTTAGATTTTGCCTCGCGCTTGTAGTCTTCATTACCAGAAGATTTCTGGCCTTGCGAACCTCCTTGTACTGATCTGATTAGCTCTAGTCCAGGTTGTTGCAGTCCAAATATACGTCGCAGCAGTTCTTCGGCATTTCTATCTCATAGTGCTACCCCCCTTAAAATATATGCCACTAATCATTATTTGTCTCTCCTAGCTCAATGTATGATGGGTCCTGTGGCGAGTTGGGGACTCATCCGTGGTCCTTCGGCTGCTTGATCAGTAATAGGTTTTGGGAAGCATTCTTTTGGGTTAGCAGTCTTGTCTTCCGCAGGGGAAACATTTGGCCTCGCTCACAGGATATTCGCCAGGGTGATGGTCGTCTTCGTAGTTGGGAATAGTCTACGAAGCATTGGTAGGTGCAAGGTCTTTTCTCTTCATATCGTCGATACATTCCTTGTCATTATGTGTAGTCGGCGGCGATTTGATCTATGGGACCTCCGAGTGGGTGAGGAGAGAGTGTATTCAAGACAGAGTCTCAAGTCTTGGTCTTTGGTGATCCATCACTTTGCTTCAGTGGTACTGAGGGCTTTTCAACAGAAAGGTGAGAGGGAACAGCATGGGATACGAGTAGAATCGTGGGGGATAAGACACCCTAAACCCATTTTGATTTTAAAAGGGGTATACCCCGAAAGCTGGGGTGGCACATAAATCACATAAGTTTTTAAAACACTCTTTTCCTGTGACCGCGAAATGTAACGCCCGAGAACAAGAAGGCAGTGCACAGGGCCAAATAGAATCTCGCAACAATACATCGTCTATTCGGGGAGCACACATAAGAACGTAGGGTCCGTGCACATAGTATATTTAAAACGAGACCACCTTATCTTCCTGACCATCTTCAACGTTCCTAACCTTAATTTCTTGGAGTAAAGGTACGAGAAGAGAATCAAAATTTTCCTTTTGAATTAATAGACAGAGGAGGGAAGTAATTGGGGGTAATTTGGCTGATATTAGCACTCTCTCTTGTGTTATTATTTTGAATTCGGGGTAAGAGAGCTTTTAGAAGTAAAAATGTCTAAGGCAGCAGTTAGATGAGAGAGAATCATCTAAGAGAGATAAGAATGAGCAATATTACTTATATTTTTGGAAATATAACTTTTAAGAAATAATTCTAGTCATGAAACTAACGGCCAGGCTAACTAGGTCACGACCTGCAGTCGATATGCTCTGATACCATCCCTGTAGGGACCCAGATATTAACATCTGGATTCCTCTGTGATTACTGCACTATTCCCTGGATCAGTAGATAGTGCTCACAGTTACAGTAATGAATATCAAAATACATATCATGCGGAAGCGTAAATATAATAGTAGACTTACTCATGGGCCGATTAGGCCGAAATCATTAAATTGCAGCAGCGGAAGAACGAAGCACACAGGTGGGACCTTCAGGACATGCCCACAGGCAGCCAACTGGAGGTTCGCGACCTAGCCCTTGACATCTTCATCTTCTCGGCCAGCTTGTCCAATCTTGTTGCTGAGGCGAGGTAATTTGATTCCTGAATCTGAATTTTTTGTCGCAAAAGCGAGCGTGAGCACTCCGACCCCGTGCTCCGCGAGCCAATACACAGAATGCAAATAAATAGTATGCATAGCTTAACAAAGGAGAGGCTCGGGCTATTTTATTTTGCGTAGAGTGCTTTTGAATACAATTAATTAAAAAGTCCTATGACTTAGCAATTTTGGAACAAATCATAATGTACAAGGAAATGCATTAGTAATATCGATTCAGATTCCATCCACCGTTACATGGCATCTGCACCATATAGCAATTTCTTCAGCGTTATAGCCGCTTAACTTACCACTGGGACGACACCCAGGATAATTCCAAACTAGGGCCTTTCACTGCCCTCCACTTTTCCATCCCACCCACAAAACATTTTGAAATAGAACTATATCTGGTTAAGTTCCCATGTCCGCCCTTGACCGTGGGCACGGCTATTCGAATAGTTTTGACTCTGCAGAGTTTGTACACTTTCACCACAAGAGACAATCAACTCGTTGCCCCACACGATTCCTTAGACGTGTGGTTGAGCAGACCATCACAGTGGCTTTTCAAAGTATCTAGTCCCTTTTCTCATCCCACTATATGGGCTTCTCCCATTTGCGATGGGTCCCATCTAATTGCACGGGATGTTTCTCACTGCTACTAGCGTACGCGCTTCCCTCCCCTCTGCGCTAGTACGACTGAGAAACTTCACCCTACCTGGTGTCCCTTCAGGCCCCCTTGCCATAGCATAACCCCATCAATCCACTACCAGTGAGATGAGTCCGGGATTTCGATAAATTTACTTAGCCAAGTTGTATTTTACAGACTGGTGGTTGCACTGTTTTACACAGGAGGTCATGACAAGATTCGGTCCTTAGCGGTATCTGGGCGGTCTACCACTAACCCACTTTGTGCATCCACTGCACCACATTCACACCCTCATACCAATCCACCCAGATATTTAAGCAAGTTTGGGAATTTTGGAAGCATAAAATAATCATGTCAAATTATACCAGTCATTCCCACCATGACTGCCCAAACCAGTTCTTCATGATTTAAAATGACAATGATGTTTTGGGCATTTCAGCGCCCCCAAGTAACTATGCAGTACTAAGCGTGGCGTATAGATATGGACTTATTTTCGAAAGCTAACAATTATAATTTATCCACTAGGGGGACAAGGTTCACACATTCCAATATTCCAAAGGAGGGGTAATATTATTCAAGGTAAACAATGGGCATATAACTAGAATATTAAATTAAACATGTATTTGCATATAAAATAATAGCATGCAATTTGATAATTTAAAACAAAGTAATTTGCAGAAAATGTAGGTTCAACATGATCAAAGTATTGACTCGCCTGGCGCGGGTTACCGCGGTCTTGAGCTCACACAATGCTTCTTCTTGAGCTTCTGGTCTCTATCTTCACTTCGAGCTTAATCTCGTTGTGTCCTCCTTAATCTTCACGACTTCCAATTTATAATTACGCGACAGTCGACTGAATCCAAATGGAAGCTAATAACTCAAAAGATCCGAATAAATCCGAATAAACTCAACTTTTGTTTTTATTATGAGTTAATGGGTGATTCGCGTGATTTGAGGCAAGACCGGTGGTAGAGAACGGTGACTCGATCTTTTATTATATTTATCAAGGAAGTTCCATGAGTTAAGATGGACCTATGAGTAGGTGTTATTTTGTCGAGTGTTACTTTTCAGGGTATTTTGGCTTACCGTATTAATTTTAGAGCCTAGGTGTATAGCATTTTATAGGGTGACATTTTATGGGCATTTTAGTTGTTACTAGTCATATGCGATTATTTCATGCTCATCCTTCTTATTTATTAATCTAGTGTTAAGATTTAATCAATGGTACTATTATTATTTTTTTATCCATGCTTTAGTTACTATTAGACTTAGCCTTATTTCTAATTTAGCTATTGAACAACGTTTGGCCAGTATCATTTTATGCGACCCTAATTATTCGTGTTAATGGTTACATACTTACTTTAGAGTGTCTATATGTCTGTGAGATGATTTTGGCATTTGATGACCTAATGTTATTACATGTTAGCGTCTGTATATTATTATGACCTTTTTAATCCGAGTGTTTTATGGAAACTACTATTTTTGATATTTTATCCTTTTGTAGCTTGAGCCTGCTAGATATGATGGCATTTTGTTATCATTACATACGAAAGCTATCTTTTAAGATTGGGCAGTATTTATATAATAGTGTTCCCATGTATACATTTTTAATGGGGCCTATGGTGAACGTAAAATTGCATTGTTGTATTTACTAGTAATCCGCATACATGCCACCTGCATTTTACTAACCATTTATTTACATATTCCTACAGGTGCTCATATATATTCACATAGAAAGTCTCTGTACTTTAGTTGTTATTTGGCTTAGATTTTTCATTATTTAATAATGGAAGTTTATCTTAGTTGTTAGGTTTAAAGACATTATTATATGGCCTAGCTTGGCATATGATAAATCTTCTGCATCATTCTCTATTGTGCAAGGATTCACGGTTTATGGTATATTAACCTTTGTTTGTTGGGGTATCATTCCATGTGAGCATTTATCTATATTATAATCCCATTGATTCTTTTATTTGGTAAAGATTTACCCTAAGTACTCAATTTATTAATTATGCCCTTGTTAATAGCTAGGCTTTAGAACACTTATTTATAGCACGTTAGTCACTAACCAATTGTTATTAGCGTCTATTAATTATGTCTGAACAATAATAGTTTTCGCTAATTAATTTGCATTAGTTAATGTTTAACCTTTGATTAGTACCTTAAATGCCCCGCTACTGTTGGCTAACAAAAAGGTAAAAAAAATATCCCCTAATACCACCGGACGAGGATTCGAACCCAGGCCGGCGGGGTGAGATCGGGCAGCCCTAGCCACTTAGCTACCCGGTATTACCTGATGGAAGAAAGCGAAATAATGCAGTCGAGCCGAGTGAGCGGAGCCGGAGCTGGGGAAACTTGGGGGCTGCACGGCCGACGGTGGTGCCGGCGAGGGGCGGTCGGGGTGGTGCCGGAGATGACCAAAACGGGTTGCTTGCGCCGAGGGGAAGCCGATGGAGGTGCCGGAGGGGACCGAGGAGTTTCGAGACGGGCCGGCGGCGTGTGGCGGCGACGACTTGGAAGTAAGCTCCGGCGCCGGCGTGATACCGTCCACGGGAAGCTCGGGGGAGGCCGGGAGTAGGACTGCGGGGTCCCGGAGATGGTGTGGGAGGACGGAATCGGGTTTTGGCGACGGGATTTAGCGGGGAGGCCGATGGCCGGAGGTGGAGAAGATGGATGGCGCCGGCGAGCTGCGACCAATGGGAGTTCGATTGCTCGGGACAGGAGGCAGAGAGGAGCACGGCGGAGAGAAGTGAGGGTAGTTGGGACCTTATAGGCGGCGGAAAGGAGCTCGGTAGCAAGCGGGGCGGGAGTGTGGTCCCATCGGTATCAGGCGGAGGTAATAGGGCAGCTGCCGTGTAGGATCTCCGGTGGATTCAAGTTTGACTACTCAGGGCAGGGCGACAGCCTTTGCGCCGAGCGTTGCGTGCGGCAGAGAGCTGGCGCCGCGCACTGCTGGATGCGACGGAGCGGTGCGGGCAAGAAAAAGAGGTGGTGGAAGAGGCGCGGTCGGAGGCGGCAGTGTCCAGTGGTCCGGCGCGGAGCTCGGGGCGACGTGATCGGCGAACGGCGCGTGCAGAGCAGGGGGCTGGCAGCGCGGCAAAGATCTGGGGAGGATTCGCGCAGAGAGAAAAGGGGAGGAGAGACGTGGAGGAAGCTCCACCATGAAAGAAGGGGAGAAGGGAGTGGGGATCCTGGGCGCGTACGGGAGAAAGGAGAAGACAGGAGTCGGCAGGGGGAAAAAGGGGGCCCGTCGGCAGTAAAAGAAAAGAAAGGGAGAGGGGAGAGAAAGAAAGGGGTTGGGACCCACATGTAATTGAGAAAAAAAAATAAAGAAGAGACAATGAGAAGCTTTTGCAGTGGCTGAATTTTGATCCTTGAATTTGGATTTTCTATTTTTCTAGCTTAAGTTTTTGTTTAACATTTACGTTTACCCATTTTTATATGACCTTCGGAATTTAAGCTATATATATACATATATATATATTTAAGTGAGAGTTCCTATTACTATTATCATTTGGGTTATACGTGTATATGTGTGCATGTATATATATTTATACACACACACATATATATATTCTCACATGTTGTTATTGTTATTGGCTTATTTCAATTTGCATATAGGTATATATACACTTGTTTCTTATATTGTTAAACTCTGACTTGCACCATTTATATATGTACATATATGTACCTATATGTGTATGTATTGTGTTTGCATTTTATTCATTCACTTTTATTGTTAGTCATGCCATTATTTTCCAAAGAAGATTATATATTTTTAAACTCAGGTTTCTCCCTCCTTATGCTGGATCATCTTTTCAGATTCGTATTTGAAATTTTATCTTTCTATTATTTGCATATTTCCTTTTAGGGTATTACTAATGTTTGCTTCTTTTTGAGCTTAAATTTTTGGAACCTCAACCAAATTCCAGAAAAATGCCATAAAAATCCAAACTCAATTAGAATATATTGTAAAACTATTCAAAAAAATTCATATTTTAAATTTCAGGTTTTTCAGGGTGTTACAGGGGCGGTGGCCGGTGGGGGAGGCCGAGGGAGGGGAAGCGGCGCGGGAGGGGTAGGGGGCGGCGGGAGAGGCGGCGGGGGAGGCGAAGCGGCGGGAGGGGCGGGGGGGAGGCAGCGCGGGAGGGGGATGCGGCGGCGGAGGGCCGGAGGGGGCGGTGGGAGGGCCGACCGGCCGAGGGAGGGGGCGGTGACCGGTGGGGGAGGCCGAGGGAGGGGAAGCAGCGCGGGAGGGGTAGGGGGCGGCGGGAGAGGCGGCAGGGGAGGGCCGGAGGGGGCGGTGGGGGGCGAGGGAGGGGAAGCGGCGCGGTGGGGGAGGCCGAGGGAGGGAGGCCGGAGGGGGAGGCGGGGGAGCGCCCGGGCGTGGGGGAAGTGGGACCGTAGGGCCGTCCGGGCTGGGGGAAGTGGGGACTGGGGAGGGCGAACCGGCGAAGGCACTGAAGGACAGAGCTACAGAGAGCAGGACTGAAAACAAAGATTTTCAAGATTGAAACATATAAGAATATTTAAACAGAAACATACATGACACAATATTTAAAAAAACATGATTTAAACAAAAAAATCATCATCCTGGCCTTGACCCAAAGAATTAACCTAAGCAACTATTCCATCATTAATATATGTGTCGTCATCATCATCTTCGTCATCAACAAATGCTGCATCATCTGGTTCAGGAAAAGATTCAGCAAGCGCCCTCTTGATAACAGAGGCATCACCACTTATGCCTTCCATGCCTGATCTCGTCCAAACTGACAAATCCTCATGTCAGCTTAATTTGGGCGAGGGTAGGCGGGGGCGGCAAAAACGTGGGTCCAGGCGGGGGGTTTTGGCGCTTCATCTTTTTTTCGCGATTTTTAGCAAAAAGAAGGCGCGCTTGTGACTTTGTTTGGGAGAATATTGGTGGGATCTCTATTTTGGCGGAAATTTAACTTTGTTTATAAATTTGCGAGCTGTCCAGTTTGTCAAATTTTAGAAATTTTGTTTGGGTGTCATCACATCATGTTCGTGGACCATTGATGATTTGATGAACTTTGTATAAGTTTGTATCAACCTATACAAGCGAGCATTCGTTCTCCGAATGAGCTGAAAATTTCACGTTAGACTCCCATCTGTACCGCTGACGTACCATTAGAATTCGCCGCCAAAGTTCATTTCGTACCGCACATGAGAAATCGTAGAAGGCAATACGTACACCGTTTGGTTGTATCAACCTATACAAGCGAGCAGTCGCTCTCCGAATGAGCTGAAAATTTCACGTTAGACTCCCATCTGTATCGTTGACGTGCCATTAGAATTCGCCGCCAAAGTTCATTTCATACTTCACATGAGAAATCGTAGAAGGCAGTACGTACACCATTTGGTTGTATCAACCTATACAAGCGAGCAGTCGTTCTACGAATGAGTTCAAAATTTCATGCTGGACTCCCACCTGTACCGCTGATGTGCCATTAGAATTCGCCGTCATAGTTCATTCCATACTTCACATGAGAAATCGTAGAAGGCAGTACGTACACCATTTGGTTGTATCAACCTATACAAGCGAGCATTCGTTCTCCGAATGAGCTGAAAATTTCACGTTAGACTCCCATCTGTACCGCTGACGTGCCATTAGAATTTGCCGCCAAAGTTCATTTCGTACTGCACATGAGAAATCGTAGAAGGCAATACGTACACCGTTTGGTTGTATCAACCTATACAAGCGAGCAGTCGCTCTCCGAATGAGCTGAAAATTTCACGTTAGATTCCCATCTGTACCGTTGACGTGCCATTAGAATTCGCCGCCAAAGTTCATTTCATACTTCACATGAGAAATCGTAGAAGGCAGTACGTACACCATTTGGTTGTATCAACCTATACAAGCGAGCAGTCGTTCTCCGAATGAGTTCAAACTTTCATACTGGACTCCCACCTGTACCGCTGATGTGCCATTAGAATTCGCCGCCATAGTTCATTCCATACTTCACATGAGAAATCGTAGAAGGCAGTACGTACACCATTTGGTTGTATCAACCTATACAAGCGAGCAGTCGTTCTCCGAATAAGCTGAAAATTTCACGTTAGACTCCCATCTGTACCGCTGATAGAATTCGTGGCTAAAGTTCATTTCGTACTTCACATGAGAAATCATAGAATGCAGTACGTACACCGTTTGGCTATATTAACCTATGTGGGCGAGCAATCGTTATCTGAATGAGTTCAAAATTTCATGCTGGACTCCCACCTACACCGCTGACACGCCATTGCAATTCGCCGCCGTAGTTCATTCTGTACTACGCATGAGAAATCATGGAAGATAGTGCGTACACCGTTTGGCTGTATCAACCTATACAAGCGAGCAGTCGTTCTTTAAATGAAAAATCAAAGCTAATAATGTCCGTGTGCTGATAATGTTAAACGGAATAGAAAGGTACCTTCTAGCTGAAATTTCAGCTCATTCTAGAATGTAGAATAATTAATTACATGGAGGGAGCACGACTAATCCTAGAACTAAATGGAATCGTGAACGTAACAAATTGACCGATGTAGGTATTATTTCCTTCATTATCACCTACTGAAGGGCTCCTACATAAGAGAAGCATAAAATATTATTGTACTAGCAGATCTCTCGTGGAGTTTTAAGTTTTTATTCAAAATTAACAATTCAATTCCGGCGTCCAATCGCCTCGTCGACGGCAACTATATCGTTCCTCTAAAGTATAGTACCAATCGCGCCCTTTGTTTCTTCGTCGCAAAGGGTATTGACTTAGTTGCAAGCTTGGCGAGTTCCTATGCCACTACTTGTTTGACCTACGCTTTCTAAGGGACATGTAAGTCTTGATTATATCATCTTCATCAACTTCGCTAGAAAACTTGCAAGACAAGTTTTGGGGAGGCGGGCATTGAACCAACCTTATGAGTATTCGTACTATAACCGTTCTAGAAGAAGGCGTTCTGATCAATGAATGTGACTACATATATTTATAATGTATGGGTTTATGATCAATATGGTATGACAATAGAGTAATTTGTGATGTTACAGATATAGGTTCAGTTTAGTGAATAAAAGACGGCTTTCATTGTTTTAAAAGAAAAATACTTGCTTAAGTCTGGTGTTTTCGCTGGTTGTTCGCATATAGTGAGATAAAATACTAGTAGAAAAATAATAAGTAACTAAGCGCAACTCATGTAATTAATTTTTGGGGAGGAAAAAATACTGTAATTAATTTGTGGGGGAGCAAAAAATAGGAAAACAAAAATTAAATTCTATCTCAGAAAGGATCAAACCTTCCACCTCACAGGTAGAAGCTATAGCGCATACCACTGGGTTATCGCCTCTTTTTTGTTTCCACATGCAAATATTTTATATCTAATATCTGATGTTAGTGTCAAGTGTGCCTACCCACTACCGGACTCGTCGTACCCTCGTCTAACACCTCAATCCCCAAATTCCGCATCCCATCCCCGTTCTCCTCCTCCGCCTGCAATCCCTCCCCGTTCCTCCACCTGCGGCGACGGCAGCGTGGAGAAGATGGCCGGCAATAAGCGCGGCCTCAACGCGAGGACTCAGATCCGCGACAATCTCGGGCGCTTCGCAACCGCCGCACCATCCGAGCTTCATGGATCGGCCTCAGCTCCGCTCGCCCGCCGCCGGCTAGCCCGTCGCCTCCCTTCGCCCGTCGACTCCTGCCGCCTCCGCCTCACCCGTAGTCTCTCCCGCCGCCTTGCCCGTTGCCTCGCCGACCACCTCACGCCCTCACCCGTCACCTCAGCGCGCCACCTCGCCCGCTGCCTCGCCCGCCGCCTCGCCTGTCGCCGTGCCTCGCCTCCGCCCGTCGCCTCCGCCGCGCCTCCGGTGGTCTCCTCCGGCCGTCGCCTCCGGTGGTTGCCTCCGGCCGTCGCCTCTGGCTCCGCCTCCTCCGTTTTCCGCCTCTCCGGCTTCGCCTCCTCCTTCGGCTCCGCCTCCTCCTCGCGGCCTCCGACTCCACCCTCCAGCTCCGCCTTGGCCTCCTCCGGCTCCGCCTCCTCCTCGCGGTCTCCGGCGCCGCCCTCGCCTCCTCGGGCTCCGCCTCCTCCTCTGCCCTCCGGCTCTGGCCTTACTAACTAATCCCTCCAACTTCAGTCCCGACTCTAATCTTAATTTCCAATTTCAGTAGTAACTGTACTGACAATTTGTTCATGTTAGTTTTTGTCCGAGGCACCGCGTGAAGAAACAATGCCGGGTGCCAGCATCTGTTCTTGCCAGGCTCATCTTGAGAAGAAGAGGAGGTACAACATAACTATATATCTTGAGATGAATTAAAACGCTACTCCATTCCTCTGTTTCTGATCTTAATTTTGACGACATTCACACATACATATGTTACTTGCTTTGTGCAGGCTGCCTTCTTCGAGTCACTGTCAAAGAAGGCCCGGTATAATATCCTCTTTGCAAACATCTTAAGTTTAATCAATCAATGTAGCTCGCAGCTTCTATACATGTGCGGCAGCTAATAATGATGTTTTTCAATGGCAGATTGTTCAGTAAAGGCAAAGGGTTGGCTGGTCTGGTGGATATTCTTGGTAAAACAAGTCTCTGCTCTGCATATGTTCTCCTTTGTTTACTCTGATTCCAGTTAACATATATGCATCAATCAACCCTTGTGCTCAACTTGTTGTTGATTAGGATTATTTGGTAGCTTGACCACAGATGTAATTTATCATGATGCCATTTGACCTCCCATATTGACAAACTGTCACAACTAGATGAACAGCTCTCGTCTGTTTCAATTGTTGCATTGTTTTGGAAACCCACTTGGATTGGTTATGTGTGTGTACTGTATAGCAACTGATCGATGAACTTATGTGGTCTTCAGAGGGAAGTCTACAGACTGGTAAAATGTGGCCTGGAGCTCCATCAAGGGTAACCAATTCAATTTGAGGTACTTGTATCTTTATTACGCTATATTCTATATGGTTTTATATACTTTCTTTATTGTGATTTGTGTTGAAAACTTGTATCTTCCAATTATATGCACAAACAAAGGAATAAACTAGAGGTTGACCATGTGCTTACAAGCTACAGGTAGCATAAACAGTACAGTCCTCATGCATACAAATCTCAGAATTTCATGATTGAAACATATTTTTGGACGAATATTTAAATATAATAATATTTGACAGAAATCCAATCATGTTCCTTGACAATGTTTGAGAGAAATCTCAGAACATTTATCATGACTGAAAACAAAGATTTTCAAGATTGAAACATATAAGAATATTTAAATAGAAACATACATGACGCATTATTTAAAAAAAATGATTTAAACAAAAAATCATCATCCTGGCCTTCACCCAAAGAATTAGATGGAGCAACAATTCCATCATTAATGTAGGTGTCGTCATCAACAAATGTTGCATCATCCGGTTCAGGAAAAGATTCGGCAAGCGCCCTCTTGATAACAGAGTAAAATTCTTCTTTGCCTTTGCATCCCATGTTTCAACACCCTTCTCCCAAAGATCATTTAGCTCATCGATAAGGGGCCGCAAATATACATCAATATTAATTCCAGGTGATTTTGGACTAGGTATCAACATCGACAACATCCAATACGGTTGTTTCAGACACAACCAAGGAGGCAAATTATAAGGGATTATGATCACAGGCCATGTGGTGTATGTAACATTCAGCATCCCAAATGGATTGAAACCATCAGATGCAAGACCCAGCCTAACATTACGAGGATCTGAAGCAAACCACTCATACTTGCCATCCACGTGCTTCCATGCCAAGGAGTCAGCAGGGTGACGTATTTTGCCATCACGGACCAATCCTTCCTTATGCCATCGCATATACGATGATGTGGTTGCCCTCATATATAATCTCTGCAGCCGAGGAATAAGCGGGAAATACCGTAGAATTTTACGTGGAACACGCTTCTTTGTACCAGTGCCACTAGCCTCATCACCCTTCTGAGCACCATCGGTCGTTTTCCACCTAGACTCGCCACATGTTGGACATGTATCCAATTTTTCATTTTCCTTCCAAAATAACACACAATCATTCTCACAGGCGTGTATCTTAATATAGTCCAGGCCTAGATCTCGAACCACCCTTTGCACTTTGTCCAAAGTGTTTGGGATACAATGGCCTTCAGGGAGCACAAGCGAAAAAAGATGAAGTATGTTCTCCAAGGCAGTATTACTAATACCATGCATGCACTTAATCTGAAAGAGCCGCACAATAAAAGAAACCTTAGTTGCCTCCTTGCAACCTGGATACAATGCCTTTTGTGCCTCCTCTAATAATTTATAGAATTTCTTTGCACTTTCATTTGGCTCTTCATTATCAGTACTAATGTCTCCATGTATTGCACCCCTGATTAGTGAGGAAATCATATTTTTGGCGGCAGAAGTATCAACTGGAGTGTCATCATTGTCTAATCCTACATCAGTATTGTCATCATCAGCTGAACCTTCCCTTGTACCGTCCCCTTGGATGAAACTTTCATCAAACCCTTTAACAAGCAAATGATTCTGAACTTCAGATTGCGTTCTGTATGCCATGCATCGACATCTAGCACATGGACACACAGCAGTTCCTCCTTTCGACGTGCCAGCAAATGTGGTTTCAATAAATTTCTGGAATTTCTGCTGCCACTCAACTTTAGTCCTATCCATGCGCATCCACCTCCTATCATCATGTGACATTATGCTTCCAAATAAAGTTTAACAATCAAACTGATAGAAACCAGTCTGTCCAGAAACTTCTGCATGTTTCACAACATCAAACATAAACCAAAATTTATTAGAATTATACATATCAATTTACAGCATAAGGCTGCAGCATGGGGAAGAGTTCTCGGCATCAGAAGAAGAACTTTACCAGGCGAGCTGCACAGCAACGGCACAAGCAAGATCATAGGCTTAAGGGTCACCAAACGATGCATGCTGAAGACAGATGGTGGCGAGGTTCTGATGGAGGGGGCGTCTGTTCGGCTGCATAAAAAGCGGGATGAAATTATCAATAACAAAATGTGCAAAATAAATTCTGCTCTACGGGTACGGCACAACTAAATTGTGTAGGCATAATGCATGATCAACCATCTATCTATACAAGAAGAAAAAGCATGCCTACTGCCTAGTCATTTTCGCTCTTGCCATCTGAAGATCTGAAAGCATGTGTAACATGAAAATTTAGAATTGAACTGATTTCTTTAATTTTTTTCCTGATTATTGCTCTACAGAATCCAGATTTATTGTCCAATAGTCTGTTCGGCTGGTGTGATAGTACATATCAAATCATTTTGCACTCTTCAATTTAATCCCGTAGAATTAGTTCTGTCTATGATATGCCAGTCTCTTCTTTCCATTTTTTCTGCCTGTTTCATGTTCAATGTTATTCTGCCTGTTTCATCTTCATTTTTTCTGCCTGTTTCATGGTCTAGAATTACTTGATCTGGGACAAACCAATTACAATTGCTGAAGCTGTAGTGAGGCATAGTTGGCTTATTGGTCTTGAGTGCTGCTTTCAAAGTTGTAAACTTAGTAAGAATTGAACAGATATATATTTCTTGGGATGACAAGGGTAAATTAGTTCACTTTCTATATCTTTCTGTTGATTTCAACTTTTGCAGGGACAACAACCCACATCCCCGTTGGTACATGTGGCAAGTCTCCAATGGTCTATTCTGATGTGGTTGATGACTTGATCTCTACTAGTTTAGAACTTCAAGTTTAAAGCCTGGTCTCTTTTACCTTCTGCCATAGATAGTGATTTGCATATCATTTTAAAACCACTGTGTTCTGAATTTTAGTAGTCAGTGTATGATGACACTAGCATTGAAGCCATTTCGAATGTCATCAGTAACAAATATGAGGATTTCATACTGCATATATTAACTTATTTAGAAACGTTGAACCATTTGATCATTTCATACCGACAAATAGTTCATCTTATTACTAATTATCTCTTGAATTTGGCTACCGAGCTATTGAAGCTTTAAGTAACTTCCGTTGCTCAAATGATTCATTTTCTTAATTGCAATTGCTTTCTCTGACGTGCAGTTGGCTAGGGGATTTGTGGATACTGAGGAATTTCAGAGGTGAATTTTGTTCTCCCAAATTATTCTGCTCATTTGTCTATTCAAACTTCCTGGATGGCCTCCTTATGATTTCATTTCATTGCATCTTTTCATTCAGGTTGCGGGATCTAAAACAACTTGGTGAGCTCTTTTTTCCTCACATCATAAACCATCTTGAAATCTCTGTATTCTATATCGCTGGAAGTGTCAAAATTAAAATGGAGTTCCATATCTTGATATTTGTTGTTTGTCCTCGTTAAGAAAAAACAAGGGTTCATAATGGTGCTTTGCCCCAGAGAACTGATAATGGTGCCAATCACCTGAAGACTCTTCAAGAATTAGGGATGACGAGACCAAAGAAACTGGAGTCACAAAATCCTTGAGTGAAAAGCTAGCATGTGAACATTTTATATATTAATATATCATTTATATTGATGGTTCTAAAAAATATTGTAATTATGTTCATTTTATTTATGCTTGATTTGTTTTGTATTAAGAAGCAACACAATGGTATACAAGAATCATATTTATTCCCAAACTCATGTCTCAGCCAGAGCGCACAAATCAATACATGCATGCAGCATTTAATCACTTGTTTGTAAGTTCTACTGACCTCACGTCTGTCGGATGCACGCGAGTGCGACCGAAGATTATACTGTCGCGTTGGCGCCGGACGGGATGCGCCCGCGTCGCCGGCTCGAGGAAGCTCCGTGATGAGCGCAGCAGAAGCAAGACGCAAGGAACGGACGCCGAAATTAGAAGACAATAGAAGACGAGATGGAGAGGTGGTAATTCTTTCTTAGCTTATCTCTATTACAACCATCCTCAATTTATAGCACCGATCTGATCTAAAGATCGCATGCAGCGAGTCCGTAATGGACTCTTACTCAAACCACTAAAGCATCCTAATTAAGAATAGGAAATTAATTACAATTCCAACTCCTACTCCGATTCCTTCTCAACCGTAGCACCTGGTGCGACCGATCCAGGGGTCTGCTCTTCCGATCCGTCGTCTCCGTCCATGAGGACACACTTTAGTCTTTTCCTTCTCCAAGTTCTCCTTTACCATCTTCAGCCTTACCTCTTGCCGTGCAATCTCAGCCTGTGAAAGATCCAATTGAAACAAGCCGTACTACAAGCCATTAAAAGTGCTGCTGACATAAAGGAATTCCTTGCATTTTTTTAAGAACTGTGGTTACAAATATCTTTCTTTAGAACGGTTCGTTGTATATATACTGTTGTTTACTCATCTCGCTAGTCACTATATCGTTTGCAATTTGCGTCAACTTTGGTAAATATGGTATTTACCGATACCGTACCGAAATAAATTGGGATTTACCGATACCGAACTAACAATACCATATTTACCGTACCGAACCGATTTTACCGAACTAACCGAATGCACAGTCCTAGTCTCCGAGTATACGTACTCCCCCACATTACAACGTCACGGCCGACGACGCCTTTTTCTTTTCTTCCGAACAGCGCCGCCTATATCTTGTAAACACCAGCTAGCTCCCTCTCGCGTTTTCCCAAAAGCCTCGCCGAGCCCTTTTTCTTTCTCCGATAGCTCACGTGCCGCTGCTTTTTCTTCTTCAATCTATTCGATCTGAATGGCTGCACTACTAGAACAACCGCCGTAGCCTCTTTTTCTCTTGTTCGCTCAATCACAGCACGCCTTCACAATTCTTGCAGCCCCTGCACCATGTTTTTATATATACGAAGAAAACCGACTGTCACCCCATACCAACAGCCGGTCACCTACACGGACACCAACTCCAAAAAGGAAACGGCCGTAAGCCTTACAGGCTTTTCAACTCCAACACGGAGATTCCACTTATTATTGTTTAGGTACAAAATTTTCCACGTATAATCACAACTGTGTTCGTGTCCTAGTGGTATATGTGAGCGTTGGCTACCAATCAAGAGGTCCCTAGTTCGATTCCTAGGTGGCTTCCCATTTTTTCAATTTTCATAATTTTTTTGCTGCATGACTGGATAGCTAAACAAAAGCCCACGAATCAAAAGGGTTGCAATAGAATACCATATTGCAACGAAACACACTAACCTATAGCAACAAAATTTACACGTGGCAATATAAATATGTTATTGCATCGATTTAGTTTTTTGTTGCAATACACACCTACCTACTGCAACGCCGCTGAAGATATCCCAACGAAAAAACATCGTGGCAATAGTACCACCCAATAGCAACGAAATTATATATGGTTGCAATAGGAGCAAATAATTGCAACGAAAATCAACACTAAGGCAACAAAAGAGTGTCGTGGCAATATATCCAACCTATTGCAACACTTTTTCAAAATGGTTGCGATAACACCTACCTATTGCAACGACATTCACGAATATCGCAATGCAATATAATAGTGGCAATAAAGTCCACCTATTGCCACCATTTTGGGAAAACGTTGCAATAAGTCCTACCTATTACAACCAAAATGGTGGCGTTGCAATTTCTTTCGTGGCATTAGGCCGAAAATCTAGTAGTGTACGCGATTTCTTGGTCACGTAGATCGAGAGATTGTCACGAGGCCTTTACAATACCTCGCCCCTAGCATCTCACCCCTATGGGTTGCTCCCACACATGGTGGGTCCCATAGGTTATGCGGGATGTTCCACCATAGCAACTGGCGTAGTTCATACTCCCCTCTCTGCAGCGCCACCCTATCTAGCAAACATCACCCTCCACTCGGTATCCCATTCAGGCCGGACCTTCACTGTCCTCATGCAAGCTCCCTCCTTTCTCCTACCCATGAGATAACTTTGGGGGTCTAGTAAATTATTCAGCTAAGCCTACATTTTGCCAGTTTATGGTTGTACTATTTTACATAAGGAGACCATCACAAAATTAAGTCCTTAATTTGTTCGGATGGTGCATACCACAAACCATAAATTCTCATGTTACATCCATACCAACCTCTCTTACCATTCGTCTAGATAGGTATAGCAAGTTTTTAGGGGTTTTGAGAAGCATAAACTGAGTTATCACAAATTATCAGTCACTTACATCCTGTGACTGCACCAAAATAAGCTTTCATGTTTGGTGAATAATGAGCAGGGCAATTTAATGGCCTGAACTTGACAAGACTAGTATGGTATTAATTATGACTTATAACTAGTAAAGTTATTATTAACATCTAGGGTGACAGGGATCATGTATTTCAAGTGTCAAGGAATGACATATTAAAATTAATACAACATCAAGTGGGCATGTAGCTACCTTAAGTTTTGACATATATTTACATAGTAAATTAGGCATGCAATTTGATAATTTAAAGGAACCTAATTTTTGAATAAACTGTAGGATCAACATGATCAAAGTGATGACTTGCCTTACTTGGTTTACCATGGCCTTGATCTATTTCAAAGCCTGCTCAGTCAGTAGTCTTGAATCTTTGGGTCTTCGTCTTTTACTCGAATCTTGATCCCACTCGAGCTTGTCGCTTCTTTGAGTCTTTAGATTCTAATACGCGACAAACGAATGAAAGACCAAATAAATCCAAATAACTGCAATAGTTCAAGTATATTTAATTAAGTTTACTTATAGTATGGTTGAGAATAGAGAGAAGATTTAGCGGGATGCGGGATAGGGACAGAGCCAAATGGATTTTTGGGTGAGAGCAAAGTGACGGAGTAACTTCGTCAAGAAGGATACAAGGAGGAATTGATGTAGAAGGAATATTCGCAAGAATATTCTGCTTAAGATTGGAGTATGACTTGGACTCAAAGATTTCGATCTTTTAATTAATAGCTTCTTTATTCAATTTATATTCATTAAGGAAGTTCCATATGTTAGGCAGGACTTATGGATAGATGGAAAAGATGAACTGGAACACTGGATATTATTTGCCGAGTGATAAAACTTGGTAATTTAGGATATGGGTTTCACATGGGATATGTTAGTTAGTTGAATTTAACTAGATAGTTTGAGATGTAATATTATCTACTATCTACAGCTGCTAGATAATTAAATTATTAATTCAATATCTTACTTTAAAGTGTGGGGTTGGTCATTTAACCAATTATTATTAGGAGCAAGGTTGATTATTTTGACGATTAATCAATTTATTAGAAATAACCAATGGTCCGCTTTTATTAGACAGGGGCTTAATTTTTTAACCAAGTCCTCTTTTAAGATTTAACTGAATTATTGGTGAATTAGATATTCTTAGGCATATCGGTAAATTTTAAATCCTGGGATACTAGTCGGATGATTATAGATTATTCTTAGGATCATTTGATTGGAGTTTTGGTGTGAGATAAAGATTAATGGTTCCTTATTCATGTTTAAGAATTCCTAATTATAAACAAGGAAACCATTGATCTAAATCTCAACATTTTAAGATAAATATTGGAGACTTTACCATAATTATTTTAAGCACTATTGAAAAGAGAGTTTTCATGATTTTAGAGATGAGCAAACTACACTTGATAGTATATGTGACATGCAAATTGTTTTTGAGAGATGCTCTCACTAAGCAAGGTAGATTAAATCATCATTATGTATAATATTTTATTAAGCTTCATAATTAATCTTTTAGTCATGATATTCTTTTTATTTGAGGTTATGATAATTACTAATATTTTACAAGAATTGCTTTTTAAATAGGGAAACAATTCATGGTATGATCTTGCTTTACTACTTTTTACATGAGGATTACTAGGTCAATTTTTTAGGGGTATTGCAAACAACCAAAGTTAAGTTTTTAGTTTAATTGCATGAGCATCCATTATCATCTTACAATTAAATCCTTATTTCTATTATTATTTATAAATCATATTTTATTAGCTTGCAAGCTTGAACATTTATTAAATATGAAATTCAAAATTAACCATATGGAGGAATTGTGAGGCATGTAAGCAAGACTTGGGCATATTACCAAGCCAGTCCCACTAGTCACATAAAGAAAGAGGAAGGGCAAGGCAAAAGAAAGGAACAGAGAAGGGAGAGGCACCGGGCTCAGTCGGCCGAAACAGGGGAGGTGCACGGTGGCAAGGGCAGGCGGGCTCACCGGCATGTCCAGTGGCCAGATGGGCAGTGGGTGTGCAAAACAGGTTGCTTCCGAGGTGAGGAAACCTGGGGAGGCAACCACTCGGCCTAGGGCATCCGTGTGGCGAGCTGGCAGTGGCTCTAGGCAACGATGGCGGAAGCTGAATGAGGCACCGGCGACCAGAGGGGAAAGGGAGGAATTAGGGGCGACCACGAGTAGGAGGTGAGCAAGGCAAACATACCAGTGTGCTTGGTGAGAGCGGCCAAGGCGGACCAGCGATGGAGATCGGGGTCGACAGTTGGTGGATTCCGTGGAGGCGACATTAGGGCAGTGGAAGGCGCCTGCCGGTGGGTGCAAAAGACTCAGGGCACCGAGGGAATGCTCTCATTGGAGGGAATCGAACCGAGGAGTGCCGAGGGGGAAAACGGCGGCGCTAGAGGTGGGGTCGGTCGAGTTGGAGCAGAACGGCCGATATGGCGGATTTCAGTGGTGAAACTTCAATTAAATGAAGGGGGAGGTAGAAGATATCGGGGGACACATCGTGACGCAGACAGATTGTGATAGCCGGTGCGGGCACAGAGGAGGCTTGGCTGCGCTCGGCTTGGGGGTGGGGATAGAGGATAGGCTGTGGGAGCAAGAAGAGGTGGCACCATGGCTTCTTATAGGCGATGAAGGGGGAGGTGGTTGAGTCCCATTGAAGATGGGCGCGAGTGGAGTAATGCGGGGCAGCGGTAGAGGCAGGCGGCTACGGCGTAGACCTGGCGGCATGACGTGGCATTAACACTGGAGCTGGGGGCGTCGCTGAGGAGTAACGCCGGGCGGAGGTAGGGCGCAGACATAGGACGGCCGTAGGGCACAGGCGCGGAGTCAAGGCATCACAGGGGAAAACCGGGGGCAGGAGCAGCCAACTTATGGTGAGGGGATGCGAGAAGTGATGCACGACCGGGCTAGTTGGAGGAGGAGGTGGCAGGCGCACATCGAGGGGAGAAGCTAGGCTGAGGCTTAGGGCGGTGGGACGAGGGTGGCGCTAGGGTACTAAGGGAGTAGAGGGCGAGTGCAGGTGTGGCATTGAAGATGGGCGCCAGAGGAAGGAGGAAACGGGGGTGGCTTGGCGTGGCCAGCGCGCGGGCGCAACGGAGTTAGGCTGTCAGCCTGACGCAGAGGGCGCGATGCACGGCTTCGCGCGTGCGGAGCGGGGCTCGGTCGGCCTAGGCATGCCCGTGCACAACGCACACATGGGTGTGGTCGACCACGCCGAGGGCGGGCCTAACTTGGCGGATGCGACGCGGCCGGGCGCTTGCGCCAGACTCGAGTGATGCGCAGGAAGAATAGGGGAGGAGGAAGGAGGAGGCCAGGGTGGGCTGAAGGCTAGGGGAGAGAGGAAGAGGCTGACCGGGCCGAGAGGAAAAACGGGCTAGGGCCCAAGAAGCTTTTTAGAAAATTTTGAAAAAAATCAGAATTTGATTTCTTGGCTAAATTAAATAGGTGGGGAAAATGTTCAATATTATCTTAGGTTTCAATTTCCGCTAGGAGCTGAGGAGAGGGCGGAGGGTTTGGCGGCGACACTATCGGAAACAGCAGAGTCGAGCGAGGTGGGGCGGAAGAAAGAAAATTGGAATGTGCCCATGTGTCAGCGTGAATCTTTTGTGAGGGAGGGAAAGAAAGATACCAACCATCAACTCATTCTTTCAAGTAGTAGAGAGTGTGTTTTAATTTTGTTGCATGAAGGTAAATTGGTGTTTTAGTAGATGTCTATTTGTTGCAATTAAGAATCCGTGTTTGCTACATCTAATTACGGATTTGCCATTTTTGCTGTATAGCGGCGAAGATTTGTTATAGGCTGGTGTTTTAGTAGAGTGACTTTTAAATTGTTACCTCCGAATTTTTATTGTATCGGAATTGCTAAATCACAGTCGCCTGAAAATTTCTAAAATTTCAGTCAATTCTATGGCCGTTTGATCTTTCTGAGATGCGTGCTATACCTGTGTATGATTAACGGGCCCGTTCTACTATTGGGTTCTTGACTTCTTGTGCATCCACTACCTCTTCGACAGCAGCCAACTCGTCTCTTTGTCTCTCTCTCTCTCACTGTCTCCTCTTTTCCTTTCCCCCAACGCTCCTACCTTTCCCTTCTACATTGGCACGCTCTCTCGGTCCGATCGATCGAATCCGTTCGAATTAGGTGTCGATTCCATGAGATCGTCGAGGAATCCGTGCCGATTTGTCCCCAATTCCACCGCCTTTGTTTTCTCTGGTTTGTTTCGTCCGGTACCATCAATTTTAGGTTTGCTTTGTACTTGCTCGGCGAACATCGATTTTTGGTGTGCAAAACTCGCTGGGAGGCAAGTTTTTGAGAGGCACCATTTATGTTTGCTACGTAATTTCAATTTCTTGGGCATCCAATTTTGTCTGGTTATTTCAATTTGATTTGTGATTTAAATGTGGTTTATAGTTTCAATTTTTTTTGTATCTAGGGTTTGTAACATTCCCCTTTGTAAATTTTGTACCCATGCCGTGAGACCCCACTGTTCCATAGTTAGATGTGATTATGGTTTGTGAAATTCGTATGAATGTGGCGTGATTTGATCTGTTGCCTCACTCACTTGGTTTAATTTTGAGGGTACTAGCACAAAGACAGCTAGTTGGCCACTAAATCCTTTCTATGTTGCACTAATTCACCTCATCTTGGATACTCCATGTTTTCAGGGTTTTGAAGCATATGTTGGAGTATTGCTTCTTCAGACGGCTTTGCACGGGCTCGTCTCTGGATGGCAAGCAAGAATTAAGTCAATTGTTTTCACGATTGGTAGTTGACTATTAGGTCTTCATAAGGATTATATTATGCATTTGTTCTAGATCAAATTTATTGTTGTTTGACTTTTTATTCAGTCCTTACACAAAATGCCTTTCCCAGAGATTTTTAAAAAGAAAAGATTAAAAAAATTAAGGTGGTGATGAAGCTATAGGTCAAACTGTCTAAAATGGATGATATCATCCTTAATTGAGATGCCATTTGTCCTACACTGGAGTTTACAACACCGTCGTTTTCCACTTTGCCATGTTGTAGTTTGTGGGATCTTGCTAGTGGTTATGGCAGTGGGCAACTTTGTAAACACGGTGGAGACTTTGATCTTAAAACTGAGGTTCAAAGCAAAGATGAAGAGAGCAAAGAACAGGTAGGATCACGTTCACAGTGGTCCAAATCGCTCACATCAAAATTGACAAAAGCATCATAATCCAGAATGATCACTCCATGCTTGGAAACAACAATGCTGACACTTGTCTCTTTTGTAAACCCTTTAATCCATAAACCGTTTTTGGATGCTGGTGATAGGTGGGTGTACATCTATGTGATAGTTTCTTAGTTATGTGATTAGTATTCACATGTTCTATTGTGGCTGCCATTCTAACCCAGAAGAAGATGTTGACAGCGAGGAGGGGAAGGAGAAGCAGTGTGCCATGGTCGTGCTTCCTTACTGATCAATGGCTATTGGTTAGCTAAGCATGAGGTGCTTTGAGCTTTGTTCTGAGGGTGGTTGGACAAGTTTATGTATGAGGTGATGGAAATCAGTGAAGATTTTATGTGGAATTAGGGTCTTATAGGTAGCAATACAATAATTCAAGTTAGTAGGTCAATTTGTACTTTGTATATTCACCTATGATTAGGTGTCCTATTTATATTTTAAGTCACTAAGTAGTATAGAAGTTGGTACTGTTCAGTTCTAACTAGACCTCCTCTTTGTCATTTGTTCTTGTTAGATATGTACTTTTATAGTTTCAATAATTAGGTAGTATGATATGGTGTTCTTATAAATTGTACTCACATTCATGTCATATGTTCATTCTTCAAGTCATGCTAGATGCTGCTTAAAGAAAAACTATAAGCCATTTATTTGTTTTTTGCGGCACAGACTTCTGTGCAATTTTCTAGTAGCAAGTGCAAGTTTTCTTAGGCTTTGATTCTACTAGAATGCATTTGCAATTGCATATATATTTGGTGAAAACACTTCATTATATTTGAGTAGATTGTCGATCTAGTTTTGTTAGGAAGAATAAGAGTTGCATACCATTTTTACTAAATTTGCAGTGGCATGCATTTTGCAATTTTAGTTCATTGTAACTGCAGTTGTCCATTTATCACTCTACTGCTATCCAGTAGTTTAATTCTCTTGGTATGTTTATATTATATTTTGGATCTCCTTTTGTACTAACTAGTTCACCTATGTCACTTGTATTTTTCTAACTTTCTTTAGGTTTGCAGGTTTTATTTGTATGTTGACCATACAACTAAAAAATAGAAATCATATATAAATTACATCTAAATAAATCATGTTAGTGTATAAGTTGCTTACAACTATAAATAAACTTTCAGTATTATGTAATATGCAATTTTAGTACATTGTTGATATAATTTGTATTTTGCCAGTTTTTAGTATGTTAGTTGTAATAATAGACTAATAGTCACTCTTGGTATCCATTTCTAACTTAGCTTTTCAGTTTATAGCAGGCCTTACCGTTTTATGCCAGAGTTTACATAGGTATGCAGCTTTACGTGTTTCTCAAAAGTAATTTTGTTTATTTAGAATTTGATTTTGTTTTATGTTAGAGTTCACCTAGGTTGGGACCTTTCTGTCCTTTTTAGAATTTTTTTTTGATTTTTCAGTTTATGATCTTTGTTTTATGCTAGAGTTTACCTAGGTCAGAAACTTTTTGTCCTTCATTTTATAAAATTTGTTTCTTCAGGGTTTGATTTTGCTTTATGTTATGATATTGAAGTTGCATTACGATGCCATGCTATTTAGAATAAATATGGATGTCATCATGCCCTCACAATACTTCATAGATGGCAACATTGTGTGTTGAGATTTTATTTTGTGAAGTAATGATCTCATCCTTATTGACATTTATATCGATTTTAATTGTTGTTTTTATTCTGTCAAATCTATTTCTACTAAAGTTATTAACCTTGGGATATTGTTGTTTCTTCTTCAATGTCAGTAGCACAAACTTAGTTCAGGTAAAATTTTGTATTGAAGTTGTCAAATATTTCCAATGCCTCTTTTTCAAGTAATACACAACAACAGTATTTTTTTACCTCCATGTGGAATGCAGTTATCCCAAAATTGATAATTTGAAAGCTTGTAAAAGATAATATTTATTATGGATGTCAGCATAATCATGTATTTGTCTTTGTCTTTTAACTCTGTAATTTGTAAGGGTTTACCAAGAGTAAAGATTTTGTCTAGCTTAGAGTCTTAATTTTATCTTTGTCCTTTGTCTGGGTTCACCAAGTTTTGATAATTTTGTCTAGATCAGAAATTTTTTGTTTCTGTATTTTTCAAAATCATTTTATAAAGCTAAGTATGGATTGCAAATGTAATTTAAAATTTGTAGTTTAGATAAAATGAGAGGTAGTATATAGCTTACTGTTATAGCTCTAAGGTAGTACATATCTTCATCAAATTAAACATGTGTAATTTTAATAGGTTCAAGACTTTTTTTGTGTTGCTATATATGGCTCTGTAATTCATCTGTGTCTTTTGACTTTGTAATTTGTAGGGGTTCACCAAGAGAATAGATTTGTCCTACTTAGATTTTGGTTTTTGTGTTTGTAACTTTTCTAGGTTCAAGACTTAGTGTTTTCTTTGAATTTTGTCGGGGTTCAGAAAAGTCCTAAAGATATAGCGTTGCCTTATCAACTTGAATACTAACACATGTCAATCTAAAGACTTTATAATTTTTATTCGCAATGCTAGAGTTGTACCAAGAAACATTGTTTAGTACGAGGTGTAGGAAAAGATAAGCTACCAAAGTATTAGGTTGAGAAGATATATTCATGAGTTTGCAATCCTCTGTGTTTTTGATTTGCTTTATTGTCGATATTCTGAATTTGTACCAAGTTTATATAGCAACTAGATCGAATAGATAACTGAAAACAACAACATCATAAAAGCATTTTTAAAGTTCTCCCTTTAAAATTTTGGTCTAGTCATTTTTAATAGTTGTAAAATCTAATTCTGTTTCATTGTTATTTTCATCACATGAAGTAGTAACTAGATCACCTAGTTCATATTACATATCATTGATTATTCTGAATTTGATCTCGTATTTTCACCTAATTCATAGTATTTGACCATGGAATTAATATATGAAAATGACATTTAGGTAACCTATGAACAAATCATGTCAGACTAAAAGTTGCATTCTATTTCAACTAAACTTTAAGTCCCATCCAGTGTGCAATTTTAGTTCTTCTTGGGTGCAACTTCCATTGACCTTTTTGAATTTGTCCCTTTTAAAGTTGGCACTAATGTTTACCAGTAGTTTAATTCTTTGCGTGTGTTTCATTGATACATGGATCACATGAAGTATAGTAACTAGCTCACCTAGGTCAAAAGTTTTTTTGTGGCTTTGGTTCTGTTCTCTGCAAGGGTTCACTTTGGTTTGGAATTTTCTGTCCTTAGACTATATGTCTAACCCTTTTGGGATGGATTCTGTTCTCTGCAAGGGTTCAGATTGCTGCAATCAGATTGTGTGGGGAGTTGGGGAAAAGGACTTCAACTATAGGGGAGCTTACAGAGGGGAGCCAAACGTTCAAACTGCTTAAGTCGTTTCAGTTTAAGTGTTAGAAATTTTCTGACCTTTATCTGTCAGTCCTTAATGAAGGAGGTTTATTATCCATTATAATTATTAGTTCCTAAGGTCAGTTCACAGTTTTGTATGGTATGCCCACTGATTAAGTACTACATTGCAACCATGATATCAACTACAGAAAATACTCTGTAACTCAGAAGTTGCATTTTAGCACTGTACCATGGTTCTTAACCATGTACAACTCTTGTTATTTAACTTTTGTAAGTTGTAGCCATGCACAACTCTTGTTATTTTACTTTTGTTTCCACCCATGTTGAGTTAGTAACTATATCTCTTGTAAGATGTGTTTATGTTTTCTTGATCAAAGTTAATAGTCTTTCTCTAGGTAGGTTTAGGCATTTGAGTTATTTGATCTCAATTTTTGTAAAGAAATCAGATTATGTTAAAATTTTATCTCTATAAAGGATCTTTGTTTTGTATTTCTGTGATGATATACCTATTCTTCTATCTCCATTTGTGTGAAACTTGGTCAGAATAATCCATTTGACATGCATAGGTAGGAATCTATAAATTTTGAAATAATTTGCAGACCATATGTATGAATGTTGCAGCTGTAATTGATATGCAATTTTATAATTACGAAACTGCAAGTTTTATAAATTTTTTCATGTACGAGAGTATACCTTATACTCTGTTTTTGTATCTGCATGTGTGGAAACACAAAATGTTCCTATGAATTTTTTCTTTTGACCATGGTTCTTGTGAAAAATATTGCTAACATTCATGCTGACGTTCATGCTTTCCACTCTTTCAAATTATGCTGGTTCACCATATTTGACCACCATGCTGTTTTGCTTCATTTTGAATTTTGCAAATTAGGTAATGATATAAAACAACTCAGGTTATCTTAAATATTGTGTTTTCATGATGCAAAATGAATCATATGTAGTATGTTTCAAATATTTTTTATCCCTTGTGTATGCCAAATTTGGATTCATTATTTTTTGAGATCAATAATTGCAACATTTTAGTTGTAAGTTGAACTTTTGGAAATGTCATTTTAACAATTACTTTTAGTTAACCTGCCTATAAATCATGTTAGTTTATAACTTGCATAACATTTGAATTAAAATTTCAGTTTAATGTAATGTACAATTTTAGTACATTGTTAGTGCAACTATATTTCTGCCCTTTTTTACTATGCTATTTTTTAGATTAGTCCCAAGTGCTATCCATTTAGTTCCTTTTTTTTACATCCATGCATGTAGTGTTGTGGATCTATGTACTTAGCTCCGATGGTTGAGAAATTTTTAGTTTCATGATGAGATTTATTTTTTGTGATTACTTGTATTGAATTTTCTACAGCTATAAGTTGTTTTGGGGGAACGAATTTTGCTTGAATTAGGCATGAAACTTTAATAAACCTGTCACATAAAAACTTGCATATTGTTTTAATGAAACTTTCACTTCCACATACTGTGCAATTTTAGTATCTTGTCAGTGCAATTTTACTTTTAGCCTCATTTAATATGTTTCTTTTAAAGTGGACAATAGTGCCATCTAGTGATGTACTAATCTCTGTATTTTCTTGTAGGCCCTAGGTGTTACTGTTGCAGTTTTGTATTATTCTGTAGTCCCTTTATACGCGTCACTTTTGTTATAATATAAATTATTTTGAAGTTTTGTTATTTTACTGAGCATATTTGTTGTAATGTCATTCCAACAAATGAGAGTAGTATTGTTTACCTTCATGTTCTTGATTGTTTTCCTCCCATTACCTTTATGTAGAATTTATTGTTATTTGGAAAAACCTGTGTAGCAGATATCAACAATGCGTGTTAGGCTTTTGTTAGCGTTCACCAATTTTGGCAAAATTTTGACTTGGTTATAACATCTTTTTTTTATTTCAGTCCTATGCTTGGGTTCACCAATGGTAAATTGTCTAGGAAAGAAACTTTATTTACTTCAGTCCTATGTTGGGTTCACCAAATTTGGTACAATTTTGTCTGGGTAAGAAAATTTTGTTGTTTCAATTCTATGTTGGGGGATCAACTAGTTCTGATAAAATTTTATTTAGGTTAGAAAAACATTCATAAACTTAGCACTTCAAGGTTAGAAACTTCATAAATTTTGTGTTTTTGTTTTATCTTACGGTTCACCAAGGTCAGAAACTTTCTATCCTTCTTAGAATAAATTTCTTTCAGCTTTTGATTTTGTTTTTTGTTAGGGTTCACCTAGGTTAGAAACTTTCTGTCGTTCATATAGTACTTTTTGTTTCTTCAGTTTTAGAATTTATTTGTGGTGTGGTATTCAAGTTTCAATATGGTGACATGTTATTCAGAATAAGTTCAATTATATCACGTGGCCACCCAGTATTCCAGGTTCGCAAATGGCCTCCATGTGTGTTGATTTTTTTTTGTGTGTTCTCATGATCATATATAGGACCTAAGCACTTAGTGTCAGGTGTTTGTTCTGCTTTTGACTTGTACTAGTGAAAAGACCATTAAACATTTAAGCTGCAAGGGCCATTACTCAAACTAAGAACTTTTGTTGAATACTTCATTGTGATTTGTTGTTCCCATAATTTGCTTTTGAAGTTTACATTCTCACCTTTCTTATCCCTTCTTCATAATTGTTTTGCCCATGACTGCTTCCTTATTTTTCTGCACAATGTTATTGCATTTACTTTTAGTTTGGTGCATATCAGGAAAAAATAGCATTCTATATCGTGTATATTAGAAATGGCCTTTACTATGGACATTTAGATGGAAATGACCTATGAAAGAATCCTGGCAGATTAAACTTCCATACAAATTTAATAAAATTTGCAGTGCCAAGTGTTGTGCAATTTTAGTACAAATTGCATGCAAATTCTGTTGTAGCTATATTTACCTCTACATTATATTTTTCCCTTATTTTTCTTTGCAGGCCCTATCATATTTATGTTTTGTTCAAGATTGGTATTTGGTAGCACACACCTTATTTGTGCATTATTTGCAATGCTTCTTTACATGTCATTTCAGCATAACCTATCTATAATAAAAAAAATTATCTTATGGTTCTTACCATATTTTTAGAAGTCCTTCCAGCAAATAATAGTTGTACACTTATACTATTGCTTGCTAAATGTGATTCTCACAGTCACCTCTATGTGCAATTCCTTGCCATTAGAGAAGCTGCATAAGGAAAAAAACGACTGTGGACATTAGCATAAGAGTTAATACTCATTTTCTTCCCATCTTATGTTGGATTTCACCAAGATTGCTGCATTTTTGTCTAGGTTAGAAAATCTTTGTCTCTCTATTTTCGATTGAGGTTCATCTAGGTTACTTCAATTTATATCTCTGTCTTGTGTTGGGGTTCACCAAGGTTGCTACAATTTTGTCTAGGTTAGAAAATTTTTTATCTCTAGGTCAGAAAATTGTTTATCTCTATTTTCTATAGGGGTTCATCTAGGTTACTATAATTTTGTCTAGTTCAGAAAAAAAATTCTTTTTTTTTTGTAGGGGTTCACTAAGGTTATGGTAATTTTATTTAGGTTAGAATATTTTTTGTCTTTTGCAAATTGTAGGGTTTACGAAGGTTAGGATTATTTTGTCCATTTTAAAATATTTTCTTTTATATGTTGCCTTTTGTATAATTTTATCTTAGGGTATTTTTTTCTGTTTCTAGTAGTTTCTTACTCCACCTTTCTTTTTTACGTAGAAAGTCATATGTTGTCTTATTAGCCAAACTACACGGTTCATAGCCCACTGCTTTATTATGATTGCTATTTTAAATTTTCAGTATGAAACTTACCTTATTAGGTTCTGTGAGTTATTGAATTGTGTAGCTTTCTTTTGAGTTTCAAAAGTCATCTATGATCTGCTAAGGAATTAGCCTAGTTTGCAGATATCCTTATTTTAGTTGGAAGGAAATTGTAGGGTAATTGATTGCACAAATTTTGTATTCAGAAATTTCAGACGTACACATGAATTTTTTGCTTACTATGGCTAGTCAGGATGTTGTAGTTTGCTTTTTAGCTGCTAGTTAATAAGTTGCGGACAATTTGTTTACATATTATGTTTTAGTGTAATTCTAGAATTTGTTTGTGGAGAAACATTTTTTTTTCTGTTTTATGTGAGTGTTCACGTGGTAATTTGTTTTTGTAATTAGTATTTGTCATGGATGTCATGGCTTTAGCTATTTGTGTAGGGAGAACTAAAAAAATCGATTTCATCTTTTCTGAGTAGATCTTATTTAAAGCATGGCATCTACTTGGTGAAGGAGAATTTTTTTTTTGCTATTTCAGTGAATTGGTGGAGATGATGTAAGGCAATTGGTTGAAAAGAAGCAAAAAGGGGGCTGTACATGAAGGCAATTGAAAGCTCACAACAAAACGGATGGGCCAACGTGTTAACGGGTTCAAACAGTTGGCCCACACACATTATTGACCCGTTGCCAAAACAAAACCGCCCCATCAACAAAAAGAAATGGGGAAAATTTAGCTGCACATTGCGGATTATGTGGTGGAAAGGGAATCGACTGGTTTTTGTAAAATTTTCAGTCGCCTGTGTATTAGTTAGCCCCTTATTGTATCGCTTTCTATGTACGTCTAGGAGCTAGCACGTCTATATCAAGATGAAATGACGTTCCTTATTCGAGTGGTATATCGTGGATAGGGTGCCAAGTGAGACAACGACCTAAGGTTAGGATGTACAGTATAATTTACTCTTCCGTATTTGAATGATTTGCTCCACTTCCTTCAAAGCTTCCTGTTCGTCGTCTTGCTTTCGTCAACTCCGAAGCTGCTTCGTCTCGTTTCTTCCCGCGACCACTCCGACCTTCTCTCTCCCGAGTCCCAATCGCACCTCCCCGATGGACCCCACATCCTCCTCGCCCGCCGCCCGTCGCGCCGCCACCATTGTCCGCCACCTCGCCAGTGTTCCCGCGACCGCGTACACCTCCCTGGAGCCCTCCTCCTGCCTGGGCTACGAGCCGCCGGAGTCAGCCGAACCATCGCCGGCGTTCGCGCCTGCTGACCTTCGGCGGCTGTTGGACGGGCACGACCTGGGCGTGCGCGACTGGCTGTTCCGCGCAATGGAGGAGAGCCCCCTGTTCTGCCGCCGGCGCGCGGTGACGGGGGGCAGGGTGTTCGTCTCGCCGGACTTCAACGAGGGAAAAGAGGGGCAGCGCGAGGCCACGATGGAGCGAATTGGGTTCCTGTCACGGCGCGGCGTGTTCCGCGGGTGGCTCACGGAGGACGGCGCCGAGGCCGAGTTGCGCAAGATCGCGCTACTCGATTGTATCGGCGTCTACGATCACTCCCTCGCCATCAAGATTGGCGTCCACTTCTTCCTCTGGTGATTCCCTCTTTGACTTCCTTGCCATGTCTTGACTCCACTTCGTCCGCTAGCGTGCTTCTTACATAATTTTATTCAGTTTCGCTTGGTTCTTGAGTTTCACACTCTAGATATTGGTATAGACTGGCATGGCATAGATATTCGAGTATGCTGTTCCATTCGGGTCGTTTGAGTTCTCTGACGTCTTGAAAATTGAAATTCCTTCTTCCCAATGCTTTTCATTTGCCTTTCGCCTGTGCTGGATTGGTAACTGCTACCGTCTAACCAGAATTGACAACTGATTGTGATGGCTTTGATAAGTTGGAAGCTATGACCAAATTACAGCCTGGATGTCTCATGATACTTCTTTTCTTATAGAACCGAAGTAGTTAAGTTTGGCCTCCCACCTCTTTTTTGTCTGAGGTTAACCAAATTGTATAGGGAATTTCTAAATATCTGGTACCTGCCTGATAACTATAGGTTGTACCAAAATTTTGATTTTCTTTTGGTTCTATTTGTTGGATGTCTTTGATATGTTTAAAATTTAGCGTACAACTTAAGTTGAACTGGGTGTTATAAATGCTAATCAACACTGAAAATCACAAAACTAATTTCGTTTGAAGTTTACTGCTTTATTTTGAATACTTATGCTTTGTTTGTGATGATCTAGAAATATGCTTTTGGAATCTATCTTGTATGGTTGTGTGACAGTGACCTATTCAGACAGCTAGAGCAGAGGGAAAACACCAAATCTAGATGATCATTTCTAAGACTTTCTTGTTGTTCCTTGGACCGATTTTCATATATAGAAGGTGTGCCCTATAAGTACTCTGTACGGACATATTCCGGAAAAAGCAACAGGTTTTGCCTTGCTTTATGTTCCTTTAATTGGCAGTTCGTTAGATTTTTTCCAATGGACATTGAGCATGTGTTCCTTTACTTGGCAGTACATCTACGAACATTTCTCAAATTTGTGATTACTAGTTTGTATAGTGAAAAAGGTTAAACTAGAAGTATTCGCTGGAAGCCTTGCTCTTTCATGGTCCTCAATATAATTTTGCCAGCTCAATTTCACACCCAAAATTAGGAAGTCAATTGGAACCAGTTTTAACCCTTCATACAAATTACTCAATCATTTTTTGATTTTTTTATTCCTTGTCATGCGCAGCAGCATGGTGGTACTGTTCAAGTGCAGTTCTGAAACGCAAAAACTAATAGCACCCATGCATTACTGTAGCAGAAATTAGGTGCAGCAGCAGCAGATTTAGTTTTTAGCATCTTATCTCTTAGTTGCTATTAGTTAGCCATTAGTTGCACGAGAAATTTGATTAGTTATTTTGTTATGGGGCCCCTATAAAAGGAGGTCATTATCTATATTTGGGATTAAGTAAAGAATGAGTTAAAGTTGCGCTCTCTCTCTCTCTCTCTCTCGTTGTGTCCCTTCCCCCCTACCGTGTGCTCTTTCTCTAGCACAAATTGTCCTTTGAGCCGTTGCTGTTCAACCTCTCTATGGTGTTTATCACGTTATGAACTAAGATTCATAACATTTCTGTATATGGAATGATTACCATACTAAACTAGGAAGTCAATATTAGCCTGGAACGGGTTTCAGCCATAAATTGGGAAGTCAATGTTAGCCTGGAACTGGTTTTAGTCCTTAATAAAAAAAACTATTCAATTATTTATTAATTTTTTGTTTCCTCGTGTGGAATGTCTAGCACACTAAATATCAAATATGAAATAAAAATATTCTCCCTTACAGAACATACAACATGATGTTGTATATACCTCTTTCTTTGAGAACTTTTTGGTGTTCACCCTATTTGTTTATTTATTTTTTATGTATTCCAGGGGCAGCGCTATCAAGTTTCTTGGAACGAAACGCCACCATGACAAATGGTTGTCAGCCACAGAAAACTATGTTATCAAGGGTTGTTTTGCCATGACAGAACTGGGTCATGGGAGCAATGTAAGTGGAGATATTTGGGTTAAGAATGTCTGTTACGGATTGTGTAATTTTGTTAGCTTTGCTGCTGAGGTTTTCCTTCACCTCTTTTTTTTTTTGACCAATTTCAAGGTACGAGGAATTGAGACAATGGCAACTTATGATTCCAAAACACGAGAGTTTGTGATAAATACTCCTTGTGAATCAGCTCAGAAGTACTGGATTGGTGGAGCCGCTAATGTGTGGCGAATTTCACTTAACTAATTGTCTAATTGTGCACATATATGCTTTGCGTTTGGTTATAACCTACTATAAGTGTTCATGTCCTTTTACAGCATGCGACACATGCAATAGTCTTTGCTCAGCTCCATATAAATGGAAGAAATGAAGGAGTCCATGCTTTCGTAGCTCAGATTAGGGATGAAGATGAAAATGTATTGCCAAATATCCATATAGCTGACTGTGGCCATAAGATTGGATTAAATGGTGTTGATAATGGTCAGATTTGGTGAGTCATTGCGTTTCTAGGTTTTTCTTATCTATTGTATGGCATGCATTGTAAATCAATCAAGTTTGACTGTCCTATCAGGTTTAAGAATATTCGTGTTCCTCGAGAGAACTTGTTGAATCTGGTTGCTGATGTTTTGCCAGATGGGCAATACGTTAGCATGATAGATGACCCAGATCAGGTACAACCCCCTCCCTCCTCTCAAGAGTGAAAGGGTGAGAGTTGTCAACAAAGCTTCAAATATTTGCTGAATTTATTTTATTCTTATTGTTCAAAATTGACATTGTTCTGATTTGGCAGAGGTTTGCAGCATTTTTGTCTCCACTTACACTTGGTCGAATAAATATTGCAGTTAACTCAGTTTATATTTCAAAGGTATGTTGTACAGCCTTTTCTTTCTGTAAATACATAGAAGTTGTTCGGTATTTTTGATGAGTTCCAGAAGTATATAGCTCCTGAAGCTTGCAGTAACTGGCTGATTAAAACGGACCTGGTATGTAATACCCGTGGGAAAGCAAGAGAAGTAAAGTCCCATTTGACCACCAACACTGCTAGCAAAATATCAACCGGCAGCCACATGGCAACAGTAAGGGGACAGCAGAACCCATCGAGATAGCATGGTGACAAGCAAAATAGCACACGCAGCCAGCCGAATGGAGGGGAAGAGAAGGCACAACACGATAGAGCCAGCAAAACAGCAGAGTAAAAGAGAGGGGAGAAGAAAGCACACAACCACATATCGTCAACCACAGCAAGGCCAATTTAGGGCAAACCGATTAGAAGAAAGAAGTAGGACCGCAAGACCTGCCATAGGAGGAGGCCAGCCATAGCCTAGTAGGTACGTAGCCGACCAAGGAAGCGACTGCCGAGGCCAAGCCTCCATCCTTTTCCAAAGCGACTAGACAATCAACCGATAAAGGTAGCCCACAAACCACTCTTAGAAACATCATCATTTTTTTTTCAAGTTTAAGCCATGCATGCCCTATAGATAATAAGCAACCATTTGATTGTCACATAGCATTACAAAGGCACCATGGAGCCACCATAGAGAGTACCAGCTGAAAGTAATAGAGGTAGAAGAGAATAGGAGTAACAGGGGAGGATGAGGAGCCAGATCAGAGCCGGCGGGAAGTAGCTTCGACATAGCACTGACTTAGGGTTACCAAGAGCGGTGCGTAGGACTCGAACGACGAGAAGCTGGAGTCAACGAGGGCCGAAGAAGCCAGCGCAGAGGAGAGCTGACAGCGCTAGCAGCAAGGACGGCTGAGTGGAGGCGCCGGTGGCGGCGAAGCCGTGCAACAACTTGAGGGCAGCGAAGCCATGGCTGAAGCAAAGTCGAGGGGAGGAGACGTCGAGTGGAGCCGGCGACGGAGGTGCTAGGGCCATGAGGGGCCACGGCGTTGCGGTGCCAAGGGGCTGGAGGCGCGGCACTGAAGCGGATCCAGATCGGCATGAGGAAAGGAGGAGCCAAGAGAGAGAGAGAGGAGATGAGGAATGAGGCAAGTCGACTGGCAAAGAACAGAATAAAAGAAAGAGGCCAGAAAAGAAAAGGAGAGGAAGGAAAAAGAAAAGAAAAGAAAAGAGGAGAAAAAGAGAAAAAAGATTATATGCGTATGAATAAGATTTATCTGCGAATATAGACAGTGTGATCTCTAAATTATGGCTATTTTGAGTACCGGGACCACAAAATGGTGTCGGGTGAAGGGGGGGGGACTGTTTGTGTTGGGTTGTACATGTGGAACGGCGTCATACGTCTATATGCACATACGGTTTAAAACTTTAAATGTATTGAGACTGGGTAATGCTTGTACAGGTGGTGGTTTAGTTTTGGGTGCTGTCCATGCATCGTCCACCAGGTTAACAGGCAAGCGGCATACAGAGGCGCATTATGCATTGCACTCATACGAAGGACCTACGACGGTAGGCCTCCCACGACGGTGGAGAAATCAAGACCTACTTCGGTAGGCACCTCCAGGGATAGAGGTAGAGGGGTTTCACTGACGGGTGAAGCAACTCCACTATACCAGTATAAGCTGCATACAAAGGTGTATCACATCGCATTGTATTTGCAGGAAATGAATAGGAGATAAGAAGGAAATCCAGAGATTCTGGGTTACAGTGCATAAATATGTGATTGAATGATTATTGTACCAACCCCACTGTTTTATAGTGTGCTTGCTGAGTCTTCGGACTCACCCCTTGCTTTGTTGTTGTTTTTAGGTATCTGTTGAAGGCGACATGTACGAGCGGGAGTAGCACATTTGTTTCACGTGCAATAGTAATTCATATATCATTTATAGTTGGCATATTTAGCCTTAAATAGTTTAAGTACCTTTTTAGTAATGAGGAAATTTATACCTCTACTGCGCCCAATCTCAAGTATATCGACTTTTGTCGTTTGGTTGAGATTTAAATAGAGGAATTGCTTTGCAAGACAGCGGCAAATATTGGAGTTGGTAGCATCATAGAGTAGATGGTATCACTTTGGGCTTAAGGGATGGGCTGAGGTGTTATAGTTGGTATCAGAGCGGGCGGTAGGTCCGTGGTGGATAATTTGGTAACCTAGGCTGCCTTAATCATCTAAAACTTGACTTAGGTCAAGTAATTAAATTAAAATCTTACACACTTTGGTGCACAGTAGGATGGGTTTGGGACAAGCATTGCATTTACCTTTTCGTTAGTCATGTTGTTGATTTGCAATGTTTTGAGATAAATGCTTGGGAGCTATTGGCAAGCGGTTGAATTTGTCACTTGTGTGCCCAAGTGGACATTGTTTTGATTGTATCGCATAGCAATGCAAAAGAGGCAAAGACCGTAGCCGCTAGAGAGGCCAAGTCATGTTGCCATTCGAGGCATAGAGGTAGCGATATGTTGTTCATGAGATGTTTTGCCCTAATTTTGGGTAGTATCCTTGGTTAATGACTTTTTGAGTTGTTGAATTATAGTTGATAATAGGCGAACGACCTTAAAGCTAAGTTTACCAATTCCGCACCATGATTGATTGTTATAATCACGACCGATGCTTTGGAATGTTCTAATAGTTGTAATTTTAGAACTCTATTGGAATTAGTTGGAAGGACAAGAATGTGGATCTTGATGTCGGATAAGTCTCCTAGCTAAATTGAATGGAGAAGAATTATTGTAGAGTTGTGTGAGACTTGAATTCTAAGGGATGAAGTTAATAAAGTTCTAATGAGATTTGGTAGCTAAGCATGAGTTGATGAAGTTGTTACTGCATTTGTAGGAAATTACGAGCACACCTACGGAGGTAGAACAAGCGGATCCTATGCTTAAGATAATAGTAAATGCAGTTCATGGGAGTACATAGATATGTTGAAATCTAGGTGATTGATCATCCTTAAAGAGTCGAGTTGGTGCATTTTATTCAATGCCTTGGAATCAGGTGCTTATGGGATTATTGATTGAGAGTGGATACTTTGATCAAAGAACCTCGTCCGCATCTTGTGGGTTGCGCACTTGATAATCATTATGATTGTGCTGCTGGGTGTAGTAAGGTGGCAGAGTTCGGTAAGCTAGGGAGTAAAGATGGGGGAAAGGGTACCCAGTTCTGTAATGAGCCTTGGGAAGGTTTACGATGGAATATTGAAAATCAATTATTCTTGTTTTAGCAAATTGACGTTTGCTATTCGTGTAAGCAGTACTAGGGGTATTGGCTTATTGTTATGAGATAAAGAATTTTGATTGATTTTCATGATTGGCATTTGGAAGGAATGCTTTGTGTTTTGACGCGCATGTTCGTTCGGCATTCATGACTTCAGAGGAGGCCATGTTCAGTTTCTAGTAATGATGACTGCTTGGAGCTGTGGTAGGAGATCCGCATGACTCACAATTGATATATGTGCATGTGTCTTGAGTGTTACATGACTTCCCCCACCTCTGCATATGAGATTTCCTGGATGAGTGTTCCGTGGCACTCCCAAACGTGTGAGTTTCGGGTGTACCTAGGAACGACATCCTGGGCATACTCAGGAATAAGCCCTGAGCAGTTTCCAAACACGTAGTTTGGATGGTCTTAAGTCAGAGTCTAGAGTGAGCCTGTCATTCCGAGTCTTGCCGAGTCATTGGCCATAATAGAAGCTAGCGCTAATAAGATGGCCAGCTACAACGAAGGGTTGGCGGACGCCTTCCTCAACATGCATGCCTTCTTTGAGAAGATCTTGAAAGATCGGAAGAAGGCGCAAGAAGAGCCGCTCTACGAGCAAAGGAGACGGTAGACATCGACTTGCCGGTTGTTAGCGACGAGGAGGACGAGGCTGACCTCGCCCCCGTCGACTTGCCTCCCTCTAGCGACGAGGAGGACAAGACTGACTTCGCCACTCTCCCTAAGACCATCGGCCACGGCGAAGACAACAACTCCTCCCTCGCCAAGATCGCTGGCCACTTCGAGGAGGCGTCCCTCCGCCGCCAGGGAGGAAACCATGCGGCACCACTACAGCTCGGCCACCTCGTCGTGCTCTCCCTTGAGCGCCGCGGCCACCATCTCGTGCGGCAGCACCGCGTCGACAACCATCCTCACATGGCCGGTGCACACCTCGTGGAAGAAGCCAGCGACGCCCGCCTTGTCGCGCTTCAGGAACGCCTCCTGGTACTGCAGCATCGCCACGGACACCACGTGCACGTAAGGTAGCTCGTCCCACTTGCTCACCGCCGGGCCATCCCCGTCTTTCCCCGTCAAGGACGCCGCCGAGCACGGGGTTTACAACCTTGTGGCCGACCTGGCCATCCTCCCGCTCTCTGCCATCCGGCAGGCCGAGGCCGACCTCCACGAGCTCCTCAACAAGATCTCCGCCGCCGAGAGCGCTGTCGCCCAGGCCACCATCGCCGCATCCGTTCGAGCCGCTGCCGCAGCCCAGGCCGCCGCCGGATGTGCCGGAGTCGTCGTCGCTTTGCAGGCCGCCACTCCTTTGGTTGGTGCTCTGCCGACCACCGCTTCTCGAAGCCGCCCTTGGCCGGAACCGCTGCCGCCGCCGGTCCGCATCGGGCGCCGCCGCCACCCTGGGTCGCCCAGAATCCCCGCCTCTATTTCCATCGTGAGACTAAGCCGTCCGCACCAAGTCTTTAATAGGACGAGAGCCGGTGAAGGAAAGAAGAAGCAAAAAAAATCTTTTGCAGGTGTTGTTTAAAAAAAATCCAAAAAACTTATTTTGCAGGCATCATTTAGCCTTGTTCCGCTTGGATCTGGCCGGCCGTCTCCATCTGTTGCAGGACCTCGTCATTGTTCGTCTTTCACACCGGCGTCGGAGGTTTTCCATTGGTGCCCATGACCGCCGCCTAGCAGCTCGAGGACGAGCTGCATGTCCGGGAAGGGTGTAATGTCATAGTGGTGGGCCTAGCAGCGGGTTATTATTAGAAATTAGAGATTAGATTCTATTTGAGTTAGAGATTAGTTTCCTTGTGTTAGAGATATAATTAGAGATATGTTATTAGTTTCTATATTTGTTAGAGATATAATTGGGATTATATTCTATCTGTTAGAGGGAGCCATCTATATAAGAGGGCTACCGCATGCTATTGGAATCTATCAGAGAAATATCAAGTCTTCCTCGTCTAAATCTCTCTCTCCTACGCCGACGCCATCCGGCCGTCTTCTTGGTGATGTTTACCCCGGTTCATGATAAAGCCCAGGAGCGTCGACTGGGGTAATGTAATATTTGGATTTTGTTGCATGTCCATGTTCCTTGGGTGTTATTTGTCTAATGTGTTTGCTGTAATGTAATGCTATGATCAGAGGGAATGGGTCCCCTGTTAAGGCGTTGCACCATTGAAAGGGTGGATTCTGTGTTGTGGGAATTTCGTAGTTTGTTTTATGGGAATGAGTGCTAAAATCATTCCAAAGTTTTGTTTTGTTGGAAAAACTGCTGGAACTTTGATTTGCTCTTGGATGTTTAAATTTTATAATCTTCTGGTTTGAGGAGGTTTATTGAAGTGTTGGAATCCCTTGTCCTTGAAATGAAGGTTAAATTCATAATGTGAAGCTTTGTTAGGTTTAAATGTATAGTGAAGATAATTGATATGCTTAGTCATGAGGGGATTGGAAAGATTTGTGTGGCTAGTAGAGTACGAGATGCTCTCATGCCATAATCATTGTGGAAGATTGATGGAGAACAAAATTAGCTTTGGAGGCAAAAACTGATTGGGTTGTTGCAACCAGTAGTGTCTATGGGAATGATGGTGATTGATGTCACAATTAAACTGGTGAATTATGGAAAGTATCGAAAGTTTGAGATTTTGGTGAAAGCATTTCCCTAACTTATGCTTTGTGGCATCATCGCTAGGTGTTGATGATGTTTTAAATTGCTGGATTACTATATCATGGGTTAAAGATGTCATACCATCTGAGTTATTGGAGGAGTATTAGGAACTTTGACATATGAGCCTCAAAGGAGAGCCGATGGCGCTAGTAGCAAGGACGGACAAGAGGAGGCGCCCGTGGCAGCGGAGCCATGCGACGACTTGAGGGCGGTGAAGCCACGGCCGAAGCGAAGTCAAGGCGAGGAGACGCCTAGCGGAGCCAGCAGCAGAGGTGCCAGGGCCACAAGGGGCCACGGCGGCGCGGTGCCAAGGGGTCGGAGGCACGGCGCTGAAGCGGGTCCATATCAGCGTGAGGAGAGGAGGAGCCAAGAGAGAGAGAGGAATGAGGCGAGCTGGCCAGCAAAGAGAAGAATAAAAGAAAGAGGCCAGAAAAGAAAAGGAAGAAAAAAGAAAAGGAAGGAAAAAGAAAGGAAGGAGAGGAAGGAAAAAGAAAAGAAAAGATTAGAAAAAGAGAAAAAAGATTATGCGCATATGAATAAGATTTATCCGCGAATATAGATAACACGATCTCTAAATTATGGCTATTTTGAGTACCGAGACCACAGAAAGGTGTCCGGTGAGGGGGGGGGGACTGTTTGTGTTGGGTTGTACATATGGAACGACGTCATATGTCTATATGCTCATATGGCTTAAATGTATTGAGATTGGGTAATGCTTGTACAAGTGGCGGTTTGGTTTTGGGTGCTGTCCACGCATCATCCGCTAGGTTAACATGCAAGTGCTTGGTAGAATAATGGATTATGATGAATACCTGGTATTTGTTTTATGCCATGATTTATGCCGTGTTATGAAATGATATCCTAGCTTATCTATTGATTATACTGCGATGAGAAATGCTTATGATTGAATATCAACATTTGAAGAATATTGCGTTTGCATTGCACCATGAGAATCACGAAAGCCCTACGACGGTAGGCATCCCACATGGTGGGAATATCAAGACCTGCTTCGGTAGGCACCTCCAGGGATGGAGGCAGAGGGGTTTCACCGACGGGTGAAGCAACTCTACTATATCGATATAAGCGGCATACAGAGACGCATTATGCATTGCACTCATACGAAGGACCTACGACGGTAGGCCTCCCACAACGGTGGGAAAATCAAGATCTACTTCAGTAGGCACCTCCAGGGATGGAGGCAGAGGGGTTTCACCGACAGGTGAAGCAACTCCACTATACCGGTATAAGCTGCATGCAAAGGTGTATCGCATCGCATTGCATTTGCAGGAAACGAACAGGAGACAGGGAGGAAATCCAGAGATTCTGGGTTACAGTTCATAAATATGTGATTGAATGATTACTATATAAAGCCCATTGTTTTATCGTGTGCCTGCTGAGCCTTCGGACTCACCATTGTTTTGTTGTTGTTGTTAGGTATCTGTTAAAGGCGACATGTACGGGCGGGAGTAGCACAGTTATTTCACGTGCAATAGTAATTCATATATCATCTATAGTTGATATATTTAGCCTTGAATAGTTTGAGTACCTGGTAATTAGCAAATTTATACCTCTGCTGCGTCTAATCTCAAGTGTATCGACTTTTGTCGTTTGGTTGATATTTAAATAGAGAAATTGCTTCGCAAGACCAGTGGTAAATATTGGAGTTGGTAGCATCACAGAGTAGGTGGTATCACTTTAGGCTCAGGGAATGGGCCGAGGTGTTACATGGTAGTTACTCAAACTAGTGCAAGTCAGTAAAGGTAATCTGGCCAGCTCAACCGAAGTGGAATATCATCCATTTGGACAGGGACAAGTCACGATTTTGTGCACTTGTTTAAATCATCCCATACAAGTTTGGTTGGAAGCACCTATTTTAAGTGCACACGAACATTTTTTAAAAACCTAGCAAATTTAAATAAAATAATTATGTGGAACATGATTGTTTATTGGATGAACTGGCTGTTCCAGCTTTGTACCAGCCAAGATTGGTAACAGCATAGTCTTTTCTCTAAAAAAAAATATTTGGCTGAGTCCAGACCAGTTAGTGCCAGTAATAAGCTAGTAATCACCAGTACTGGTCACCCAGAGGAATTTACTTTGCCATTGATTTTCCATGCCTAGATACACGAGTTTTTTTGTACGGATAATCCATTTTTTATTTGAAATTACAGAAATATACCTGCGAGAAATTTTTTTACAAAAATAGGCTCAAGTCGCCCAATGGGAGGGCGACTGGAGCCTATTGCCCAACCAGAAGGCGATTCTGTTCCTATCGCTCAATCATTGGGCGACTGCATCCAGTCGCCCTCCCATTGGGCGACTTTAATGCAGTCGCCCAACGGTTGAGCTAAAGGTATCAAACCTTCGCCAAAAATAGTGAAAATTGGTGGGGCTATTCCTCATACATCCAAAAGCCTTCAGAAAAAAATTTGAGCAATTTCGGCTACGGGATCAAAAGTTATAGCAGTTTCAATCGAGGCCGAAACGAATTTGAGTCCGTTTCCGACACACCTTCAGTAAAACGGGCATAACTTTTGCATACGATGTCCATTTTTGACGTTCTTGTACTCGTTGGAAAGCTGACGACGAGCCCGATCCAAAGAAAATGACCAACTTACGCCCGCGCCCTCCAAGACCCCGAAAATCGGCTATCTTTGGACCTAAACCTGCGTCGCAAGTTTTTGGTTTCTGTTTTTGCATTTTCTTTTGGTCTTCCTTTGGAATTTGGATTTTGTTTCAAATGAAAGGTTTCAATGAGATCTAGAACTTTTCAGTTGAAACAAAATCCAAATTCTAAAGGAAGACCAAGAGAAAATGCAAAAACAGAAACCAAAAACTTGCGACGCAGGTTTAGGTCCAAAGATAGCCGATTTCGGGGTCTTGGAGGGCGCGGGCGCAAGTTGGTCATTTTATTTGGATCGGGCTCGTCGTCAGCTTTCCAACGAGTACAAGAACGTCGAAAATGGACATCGTATGCAACAGTTATGCCCGTTTTACTGAAGGTGTGTCGGAAACGGACTCAAATTCGTTTCGGCCTCGATTGAAACTGCTATAACTTTTGATCCCGTAGCCGAAATTGCTCAAATTTTTTTCTGAAGGCTTTTGGATGTATGAAGAATAGCCCCACCAATTTTTACTATTTTTGGCGAAGGTTTGATACCTTTAGCTCAACCGTTGGGCGACTGCATTAAAGTCGCCCAATGGGAGGGCGACTGGATGCAGTCGCCCAATGATTGAGCGACAGGAACAGGATCGCCTTCTGGTTGGGCGATAGGCTCTAGTCGCCCTCCCATTGGGCGACTTGAGCCTATTTTTGTAAAAAAATTTCTCGCAGGTATATTTCTGTAATTTCGAATAAAAAATGGATTATCCGTACAAAAAATTCTAGATACACTTATGTACTGTTTCGTTTCCATGCTTTCAGGTAGGCCTGGCAATTGCTGTGAGATATGCTTTGTCAAGGAGGGCCTTTTCAATTACACCAGATGGTCCTGAAATGCTGTTAATTGATTATCCCAGTCACCAACGACGCCTTCTACCACTGCTAGCAAAAGTGTAACCCACTAGCTTGCTTTGGTTTATTGTACTTTCAGTGAATATATACTTATTTGTCATAAGATGGTAGTTCACTAGTTCTTACATTTGTATGGTTGGATTTGTTGCGTTAGCTTGGCTATTTTTAGTTCTTGCTAATCGTCCATCATCGTTGCTCTAACATTTGGCACTGCACTAGATCTGAGTATTCTAGTTATGAAATCCCAAATCTGTTTAATCTATTTATGAAATTGTAGGACATATTAACATTTTGATGCACAAATATTCCACTCTGTAATTGAAGTCACTAATGCTAACCCCTTCTTTTCTGCAAATATTTTCGCTGCTACTTAACAGATATCATCATATGTTAATGTATTTTTTTTCTTTATGCAGATGCCTGATGAGCAGTGCTGGTAATTTCATGAAAAAGATGTATGTGAAGAGGACCCCTGAAATTAACAAAGCTATACACATTTACTCTAGTGCTCTGAAAGCTACACTAACTTGGCAGAATATGACCACTCTACAGGTAACATTTAAAGGGCTATGAGTATTTTTCTTTATTTGGATCAATATTTCTCACTGGATTTTCTTTTACTTCTGTTAGGAGTGTCGTGAGGCCTGTGGTGGCCAAGGTTTGAAGACAGAGAACCGTATAGGAATTTTCAAAGCTGAATTTGATGTCCAGTCTACATTTGAGGGTGATAATAATGTTCTAATGCAGCAGGTTATTTTACTTATTGCTGTTACACATCCATGTATTTTTCTCAAAGGTGCTTAGCTTGGCATGGTTGTAACAATTTAATCTTGTTGACCCAGGTAAGCAAAGCCCTATATGCTGAATTTTCGGCAGCGCAAAGGAAGAAGAAGCCATTCAAGGGATTGAGATTGGAACATTTGAATGGTCCTTGCCCTGTTATTCCTGATAATCTGAGTAGTGGAATATTAAGGAGCCCCAAGTTCCAGGTATAGAATCTTAATTCAGTTCGTTAGTGATAAGATATCTCTTTTGTGGGGTAAATCTTGTTGTTATGTGTGGCTATGTGCACATGGATAGATGGACTTGTTCTGCTTAAGGGAGCGGGATTTACTAAAGCAGTTCACCGAGGAGGTTTCTCACTATCTGGCACTAGGCGAAAGCAGAGAGAAGGCTTTGATGCTGGTAAAACTCAGTTTCTACTGCACATTTTCTTGCTGATCTAAACTTCCTTCTATAACTAATGTGAATGACATTTATCCAGAGCTACCAAATTGCTGAAGACTTAGCCAGAGCTTTTACGGAGCGCACGATTTTGCAAATATTTTTGGAGGACGAGATTAATGTTCCGGCTGGTTCTTTAAAGGTACATTCACTTTCCTCTTATTAATTTAATGATAAGAGGATAGCTGAAACCTCCTCGTGTTAATCCCTTTTACTTGGGCATGAGAATTATGCGTGAAATTTTATTGCGAAAGTAATTTTGTTACCTTGAATTTGTCATTTGCAGGATGTATTGGGCTTATTGAGGTCTATGTATGTTATGGTCTGCATAGATGAATCTTCATCTTTTCTGAGATACGGTTATTTGTCGCGAGACAATGTACCCGCTCTGAGGAAAGAGGTCATGACACTGTGCAGTGAACTCAGGCCCCATGCTCTTGCTATTGTCAGTTCTTTTGGAATCCCTGATGCCTTCCTCAGCCCACTTGCTTTTGACTGGATTGAGGCAAATGCGCTGTCTTCCGGAAGCGAATGACTGCACACTATCAGATAAGCAGTCAAGTAGTCCAGTGAAACTACTACAAATGAACGGTCAAACACACATATACAATACAAAGATAGGTGCATTTGCTGCTTCCTGTCGTTTACATAATTGTTGTTAAGTGCATAGTCGGAGATGCTGATGCTGATCTGCGATGCAAAAAAAAAGGGGAGTTTCCTCTGTTGTGTTCATTAGATCAGTCGTACATGAATAAGCCGACGTAGCCCTACAGTGAATGTACCAGGGGTTTACGGCGAAAATAACTTACGAGGTGCTGTAAATGTATTGTTGAACAGTACATAAAGTAAAGGGTGAAAACGAATGGAATACGGTCACAGCCTAGCGGCTTTACCATGTGCGAATCCATTCATATTTTATAGATAGAAATACTGATGTGGCTACCACAAGAGCACGGAGATCCGTTTGAAACTGAATTTTTTTAGGAAACAGTTTAATTTTCACAGGATTTCGGAAAAATTCATGTGTTCAAAATGGCCCTGAATATGAGTTATGAAAATTCATATGTTCCAAACAGGCATGAATATGAATTATTTTAATAGATTTGTTAGAGATCGGGTACTCCCATGGAATGAAATTTGTGACCGTCGATGTGCCTCAAGATTTTTGCATCCTCTCCCATGGAACGAATTTTATTACTGCCGATGAGCCTCAATATTTGTGCTCCTGCAAAACCTTGTTGTGCAATGTGCAGCCCTATGAGAGTGATAAGTATTTAACTTTATTTATACTTTGCATGTATTGATTGAGTTCGATTTTTATATTTTTGAATTTTGGTCCGTGCGTTTCTAGAGGCACCAGTCAGATCGGCTTGGGCAGGTGGTCTGACATCTATGAGGTTGCGGTCAGACCAGCCTAGGGCGACGGTTTGACTGGTGGAGTGTGTCGATCGGGTGGCGGTCCAACCGGTTGTGTTGAGTTTTTCTGAGCTGAGACTGAGAGGAGCTGGTTTTGAATTGTTTCTGGTTGTGTTAGTAACGGCGGGAGTCCGTGCAATGTTAAACATGGTGCTTTCATGCATGTGTTAGTCATGGTGTAGGTTCATGCATATGGTTTACTAATTGAGAGTCAAGTGCATGTCATTTGTGTTTGGATTGATTGCTTTGTTCTTTCGTGTGCAGGTGCTTTGATGATTGTTGTGGCCAGTAGCAAGACTGAGGCTACGGACGGGGTTCTGAGACCATGGCAGGTCGTGTAAGTTCAGGTGGAGCAACATCTCAAGCCGAGAAGCACGGGAGAAAGATAAGGGTTGTGAAGAGGCAATGTATGCATGTGGTGTGACAATTGGACTTGTGCATTTCAAGTGGTAACGTTCCTCAGAGTAGACGTATGATTTTGGTCGCAAGGCATTGGGCATCACAAACTATGAAGTGATGTTGGTGTGCCATAGGACTTGAACGTTTCAAGTGATGACAGCCTCAGTATAGGCGTACGATCTTGGCAACAAGTCATAGACATCGCATCATCGTGAAGACCGGCAGTTGGCAACTGAAGAAATTGTCCAAAAACGGATAGAGTGATGATTTGTAAAAACACAGTGTTGGCATAAGTGATTTAGGTCATGTTTTTATGAATGGAATATCTTAGCGGGCTATTGGAGCTTCTGGGAAGTCGCACTTTGAAAAACGTGCAAGTATGTGTGAGAGTAAAATCCGTTTGTGTGTGGGTTATTGGGTTTTTCTAATTATAAATTGTGTGATCCACTAAGAAGTGACTGGTTGTTAGGGTTAAGTGAGAGGTGAGGAGCCTTCACTATATAAGCTTTGTGTTGCGTTGTGAGAGGCATACCTCTTATGACTTTAGTGATTAGGGTTAGGGTTTTTTTATGTTGGAGTCTCGTGTGTGTACTTTAGGCTTAGAGCTTTGCTATCATAAGGAATTGGCTATAAAATATTCATCTACAAGTGAAATGAACATTTAACATTTACCTAAGTGAGTTGTGTCATAGATCCCTTCTTATTCTTTTGATTTTCTTAGCTTTCTTATTTGGATTTCTCTTCTCTTGAGATTTTCTAGTGCCAAGGACGTATAAGAGGTGGAGATATCTCCTGGAGACAAGATCTCATCTATTTAGGCATAATCTAGAAGAAGTTCTTGAGTTTGCTTGGTTTTTTTAAGAGAGATGATTTTTGGGTTTTGGTCTTGTGGATGATTTGGATAGAATTCGTGTTGTGATCTAGCTTGTCATGATATGTGAGAACTCATCTGAAGTCTGTTGGTGTGACTTATGCAGATGCCGACAATGCAGCTCATGCTTTGAGTGCTCTTGACATGAGTGTTTGGAAATGAAAGTCACATCCATCAGTGACTAGGCAGACTTGGAAACTATGACCGTGGATAAGCTATATTCACGCCTTAAGACCCATGAGGCATCATAGCCAAAAAGTCCAAAATCCACATATGATTACTCTTGTGACTGATCATGTCAAGAATGACACTTCTTGTGCAAATGTTTTGTCTGGCTTTTCGTTGTCTTGTTTTCAAGTCATAAGCGATGAGCAACTTGAGAGTTTTCTCATAGATAATCTAGTCCTCATCACTAGCCGATTTGTCTATGCCTACCACAAAGCAAGAGCACATAGGAAAGGAGGTCCAATTGTGTGTTTGAGTGTGGTGAGATGGGTCATGTCCGTGCTAGATGCCCTAACTTTGTGAACAAGGATAGAAATGATCGTGGGAGGAAGGAGTACAAGAAAGACTATAAGAAGGGTTACACCAAGAAGCCTCATTGACCATTCAGGAACCACGACACAATCAAGGAGGTGACCATGTCACTTCTCTCAACCCTCAATAGTTGAGACTGAGCTATGTTGATCCTACAACTTCAAGCGATGAGGAGGAGCAAAGAAAGAAGAAGAAGTCTATTGGCTTCACTGGGTTGTGCCTTATGGCTACTAGCAATGTTAATTCCCACAGCACGCATGACAAGGATGATATCTACCTGCGGACAATGATGAGGTAGATTCATTTGACTTTCTCATGCTCAAATATGATGATTTGTTGGCCGATCACGTCAAACAAATCAAGCACTTGGAATGATTAGTGAAAGCAAATAATAAGTTTATAGCTGAAAAATGAGCTCGTAGTCTTGCAAATGGATAGGCTTAGAACTACTATTCCTTATCTTTATAACTGTGATACTTGTCTTACTTTGGATGCTAAATTGAAAGATTGAGATCTTCTGAATCATTTTTGCTAGGACAATTAGAAAATGCTAAAGTTGAAATTGTTGACATCAAGGCTAGTCTATGTTTTAGTTGCTTTGGATCTGGGGACATTTCTAGAGCTAGTGCTTTGCCAGAATTATAATGAATTGGGAAAAAAACTTGCTAGGTAAACTAGAAAAATTGCTTAAATTCAGTCCCGAATATTCTTGTCCTCATTGTGAGTTTAGAGAAGAAACATTGAAAGAATTAACTAACAAGCTTATTCTTCTAGATCTGAACCTTGTGATACTTGCCCTAAGCTTGATTCTAAAATTAAAGTTTTCACCAAGATGTTGAAAGACAAAAGGGATAAATAATCTATTGCTCCTGTTCATGCTTCAAATGTTGATTCTGGTACTCCAATAGTTTGTGCATTTTGTGCTGAAATTGAAAATGATTTAGATGATATGCATGAAGTATTTAGAGTTAAATTTGATGACTAGTTGCGTAGAATCAAGAATGTGTCTTGTATTTCTAGTGAGGCTTTAAAGCTAGAGGTGGTTGTGTAGAAGGAGAGAAACACTAGAGCTGTTAAGAGCTAGTTTTTAAATCTTGTGTCACCTTTGCCAAAGAGAATGATTAGTTGCAAAAAAACCCTTAAGAAGTCCTATAGTGGAAAAAAGAACTTAAATATGATTTTAGATCAATTCAAGGTTAGTAAGGCCAATAGAGGTTTAGGTTTCAACCCCTATGAGCATTCCAAGGTCACCCTCCTAAGGTAGTGAGCATAGTTGAAAGTGCAAAGTTTGAGGTTGCCCCTCTTGAGCCTACCAAGATTATGTTAAAGTTTGCAGGATTTGCCCAGTCCCCTTCTATAAATGTAGGGCTTCTACTTCAGCAAGTACAACCCCTCAAAAAGTCAAATACCATTGCACCTTTTATGAGAAAGATGGCCACATCATAGAGTTCTGTTTTAGGTGGGTCAACAAACTATGTCGTGACCATACTAGAGCCTTGAGAAGCTTTTTTTTATCAGTCCCCTTTTGGTGGCTTTAAAGAGCGATGTGGTTCTAGGATCCATAAGAGTGGGTTTTATCGTGGGGAGGAGATCATGTGGATCATGTCATCTTTTTGGATTTCGTACCTCACTCTTGGGCATTTGGTGATGGCTATCACTTCTCAGGGTGCAGCTTACTTAGCTTCAACTACATCGACTATATTGCACTGCCAAGAAGTGTGACGCAGGTTCTATGCTTGAGCTTTGTCAATTCCCTGCTTCCATATTCAGCAATGCATAACATTTGGGAGTGTAAGGGTTTTTAGATTTTCAAGGTGTTGTGAGTCATACTTTTTTGTTTTGTGTCTTTCTTAGGCACTTCTTTTCCCTACTAGGTTCTCTAGGATGTCTTACCCTGTCTAGGTTGAGCATGCTTCTTCTTTCACTAGCTTGTAGTAGTGGGGTGGCCAGTGTGTTAGATTCACTCCTTAACAATGTGTATTCCTTGGGCTAGAGACCATGTGGTGGAGAGGTCTTCACTTCTTGCAAGAGTTTTTCTTTTCTTACTTTTAGTTCTCATTTTTCATTTGAAGTAGTTCTTATTAATAAGGGGAGTTTTAGTTCTTGCTTCCTTTTTTGTATCATGCATACATGGTATTGTATTGTAATATATGCATTTTAGATATGAGTACTACTACTCATTTGTGATGTAATCTTGACTTTATATTGCTCATTGACATGTTATGTCTAGTGAGTTAGCTTTGTCATGCTTTTGTATGTATGATTACATTTTTGTCATGCTAGCTTAACTTGCCAACCTATTTTACGAGTGGTATCAATGTCTATAATTGGTATCTTTGAAGCTTGCAAGAATGGATCTTTTGACTAGTTTACTCTCTAGTGATTTGCTTACGATATATGCCATGTCAAAAATGCTCTATTGAATCTTGGATCTTATGTTGAGCTTTACTTAGTACTTTGCTAGTTCGTTGGAGAGCTTGTCTTGCTCACTGAACTAGTGCCTAACTTGATAAAATGATATCTTTTATGAAAGAAAAACTGATCTCACCAATTCTTTCTCATGAGATAGCTTGCTATTGCACTAAGCATGAACTCAGGAAAATTTTTGGATGACCAAGACCCTCTTTTAAGCTTTCTGCTTGGGATGTTTTAAGTTTTCTGCTTGGGATGGTCGTTGTAAAGCTTGAGATCTAACACTTGGCTAAGAAAACAAAAAATTAAAAAATAGTTGAAGCTTAGGAGACAGTTGTAGATGACTCTTAGTTCATAACTTGCTTTGCTAAGATAAGACCTAAACGATTTCTAAACTTTCAAAAATAGCTTTTATCTAGTACTTGAACATAATTGGTTAAAACTGATCTTCTAACACTTTAAATAATTCAATTTGAGCTTCTTGGTTCTATTTAGCTTTCTTGATATGGCTTAGCTTATGCTTGGATACCTTTAGTTAAACTTGTCAATTTTTAAGCCTTACTTAACCTGTAACTAAATTAAATGTTCTAAATTGTGCTATCTTTCCTATATTGGTTATATATGTCTTATCATGATCTAGATAGTTTTGTATGCATTTTATGGCGTTAAGTGGTATCTTTTATTTTTAAACTCATTTTGGATAATTTTCAAAGCTCTTTTTTTGGTTATGCATTTTTATTCATGCATGCAAACTCTTTCTTTCTCTTTTGTTGTTTACAAGTATTTTCATGCATCATTTTAGGGGAAGAATGAATATTTGTAACACCCCAGCCCAACACTCTGTCTGGAATCCTACTACCACCCAATTTCACTACAAATTTAAAACCTCTATTACAAGATTTCAGTAACACCTTTCCTCGATGTACAACTCACAAGAGATAATCCACATAGAATTTATAGTTACAATATAAGAAATTCTTGCTAAGAACAAAATTAAGCAACACAGATGTAGACCTCACGCCTGAGAAACCTAACATGGAGAACTATCATCAATAGAAGGATACACAACCGCCTTAGATCATCAACAGCTATAAAACGTATTATCTAAGGATCATTACAATGCTAAGTATCTAAGCATACCATTAAGTTTGAGAATGATAAATAAATGTGGTACATGGATTATTGTTTGCATGTGAAATGAATGTGCTATTCCCGCCCTCATGCATGCCGCCTTCAACATTCACCTAAAAACAATAACGAAGAAATGGTGAGTCTAAAGACTCAGCAAGTATATAATAAAACAGTAAACATCAACATATATGTATCACCATCTTAATTCACAATTTATTAACTCGTTCTTAACATTGAAACAATAGATGATCATAAGTATGTCAAACACATATCCTCATATGCATTCACATTAACCTTGTAACCATAACCTTAAGCATTTCACATCTCTTCACTTCCATTCATGCAATGCAATGCTCATTCATATATCTTAACTTCTCTTTAGCACATACTAGTATAGCAGAGTGTTACACCCATCGGTGTCTACTCAAACTCCCCCTTTTTCATTCAAGGACCTCAACTCCACTCCTGTGGAGTGCCTACCGAAGGATGTCTTTCTCCATTCCTGTAGAGTGCCTACCAAAGTAGGCCTTTCTTTGCCCACTCTCGTGTGTCGCCCACACAAAGTAGGCTCTAGAGGACAACATATGTCACCTATTTCCATCATGAATTCTGAACATGCAAATGTAATAATTCTTTTATTCAATATTCACTTATGAACATTAACCATTTGATATCATCATCATTTAAACTATAATCATATGAGCATTATAAGAAGCAAGTGTAAACATATGAATAAGCATACCAAGTATTTATTTAACATAACCAGCAAGAATAAACCTCTCATGTTACCATTTTACCATACACTTGCCTTAATCATGAAGAATGACGTGATGACTGATGATCAACCACCAAAACGAAGCATTAGAACCTGATAACAATTATGGTACAACTCTTCAATACACATCCACAATATGCAAATAAGATCACGTTCTTCTATGCATAACATGCCTCTATTCCCTTCTCCTCGACTTACCAATATTGCTATCCTAGCATTCAAACAAGCATAACTCACAACCCATAAACCCACATGCATTAAAAATATATATTATGGAAACTAAACAAAATTTTCTACATTTTCTTATTTACAAAATTTTCTTGATTAGGTTGTCTAAGCCCTTGTTTTCAATCCCAAAGGTCAACCTGTTACATCGCTGTATAGCAGGCTTAATAATTTTGTCTCTATTTTTCTATAACACAAAAATGGCAAATCATACCACTTCTAGGAACTACAGAAAATTATCTAACTTTTCAAGTTATAACCACAACTTAATTCGACCATCCAATGTGTTTAATATGCCAAAGAACAGAACTGCTACCATTGATAATGAATTTCTAGACAGCAACTATCTTAGAATCGTAACATTCAATCTACCCATGCAAGTTCCATGAATTATCATTCTATAGAAATCTTAGACAATTATTTGCATCTTTCATGTTATGGCAAAACACCAATTAGGCCATCTAATAATTTTAATATATTAACTACTACAATGCTGCTCCAATTGTGATGATTCACTGGAAAGCAAGCTTACAAATATCATAACTATTAATATATCCAACCAAATTATGTGATTAAGTACTCTATGAGAGGATAACAAAATTATCTACAGCTCTGTAGTAGATCAATTTCTCATATCAAACACATAACATGCCCAAAACTACACTACAAGACTCTACACATGGAATCAACTACTAACTAGGGTTTTTGGTGGCTTCTGATCACAATAATTCACATCCACTTGCACCAACCTCCTCTCCAGACCTAATCTAACAGATGAACTAGCAAGGGAAAATATTTTGGTTCGTTAAACTAAATCTAAACATTGACAACGATGAGCTTTCCTTCTCTTCTTCTCCCCTTCTGTCATGGCAGCGCTCAATGGCATGGAGCAGCAGCAGCATTATAGCTCTGCTACTGGTCTCCCTCTTCTCTTCCCATTCTATCTTCCTCTCCTTCCTTCTCTACCTTGCTTCTTCTCTTTCTTGTGTTCTCTCTATGCTTCTTCCCCGCTCTCCTTTGTCTATCTGGCCTTAGCCACAAATACCGGTAGCAGCACCAAACCACAAATACATGCATGTGGCAATAGCCATACACAACTGTAGGACCGAACAGGCAACAGAGGGGGGATAAATGGTGCTTTCAAATTCTCCTCAAGTATTCACTTAACCCTTTTCTTTGATAGCTACAGAGCTATGAAGATTAGAGATGAAAACCCCCTTGAAAACCACAGAGATAGGGTCGAACACAGCAGGAAAAACAGTGTGGTCGAAATCTGACAACGCAGTTGAAAACTTACAACGTGGTCGTAAGTTCAACAATGTGGTTGATCACTGATAAAGTGGTCATAAATCCGACAATCAGACAGAAGTACAACATGGTCAAAAATCGATTACCGAACGAATATCACCGTAGTTGAAAACTGATTGTATGTTGGAAATCAGTGTAGTCGGAAGTTCAACATAGTTTAAAATTGACTACCGAACAGAAATCACTTTAGTCGATAACCACCAAGACCAAAATCAACGTGATAGAAAATGGGTGCAGTCGAAACCAACGTGGTCGTAAACAATATGGTCAAACATCAATGAGTGGTCGAACAATCAACGTAGTCAGAACCAGTCGGCAACCAAAATGATCAATCGTGGTCATAACTAATGTGGTCGTAAGCCAATAAGATGGTCGAACAACCAATGTGGTCAAAACCATACTGCAACCAAAAGATCAATGTGGTTGTAACCAATGTGGTCATAAACCAACAAGTGGTTGAACAATCGACATGGTCATAACCAATCTACAACCAAAAGATCAACGTGGTCACAACCAATGTGGTCATAAACTAACAGGTGGTCGAACATTCGACCAGGTCGAAGGCCAATTAATGATCTGCGACCAGCGTGAATGATTTAGCTCAAAAACAAACTAGAGAAAATGAGGATATGTGAATGGTTGGAAACCCCGTGCGGGAACACGAAGCAGTCGGAAGAACGTGCAGTGATCGGAAGATTGAATGTGGTTGAATAGTAATAGATGTGGTCGGAATCTTGACCGTGGTTGAAACTAGAAGCGTTCATAAAAGATTATGAAGAATAGAGGAAGAACAGAGCAACACACGACTACAAAATCTGTACTCCGCATATCTTTTGATTAAAAGATCAACAGGCCATGAAACTTTGTACACAGCAAGATTAAGGTCTCAAGAGTTTGCTCTAATCTTTGATTGAAACTTAGCAAACAAATGGAGAGCTTTTTGTGAATTAACTGAGTAAGCACAAATCCAAAATCATGAGATCGAAAAGACAATCAGACCATGCCCGTGGGAAGAGAATAGCCAAGATGGCTTTGAGTATGATTTCACAACGCCCAACAAGTTAGATCATCAACAAGATAAGCAAGAACTTCCTCTCAGATCAAGAAGAGAAAAGAACAACCAAAGAAAAAGAAGAACAGGGGAAGAACCAAATCGAAGCCGAGCAAACTCAATCAGACAAGAGATACATAAAGCTAAATTGAAGATTGATGTATTTCTCAGATGATTAGTTTTACAGTCATTCCCCTTGGGAGGACCAAGCTTCAAGCCTAGAGCCCACATCCACTCTCTATCCTAATTCTCATGGGAGGGAGGAGGGTAACATCCTAAATTTTGGGTAATCAGAAATATGAAAGTTTTAAAACTTTTCTTGCGCTTTGCTGGTGTATAAAAATTTCTTTTGAATGTTTACTTGAAGTCTTTCGAGTTTCGTAGCATGCAAATTAAAATTTTAGGTATTAAATAATGGGAATAAAATTTGAAACCTAATTTACTTAAATAAAAGAGAAGCAATGGCTAAAGGAGTATTAAAAATTCATAATTAAATTGTTGAAAATTAAGAGTAAAATTCTAAATGTCATGCAAAAATTTAAACCAACAATCATAATGTGAAATGGAAATTTAAATTAGAAACCCAAATTTTATATTTTGGCTTAAAGCTTTCTCTTTCCCCCTTCTTCCCTTTCCCCTTTTACCTTCTCTATTACATGTGGGCCAGCCTTCTTTTTATCTTCCTCCCTCCTTCCTCCCGTTTTCTTCTCTGCCCGTGGGGCCCCTCCCCATTTTCCTCTCTGTCCGATGGGCCGAACGCCGCAGCCCCCTTTCTTTTCTGCTCCCACTGCGCACGGTCTTCTCCCCCTGCTCGTCACCCGAGCACCAGCATCATCCTCCTTTCTCCCATCTCCTGTGCGCGCATCAACCGACCAGCCGCCGTCACCTCGCTTCAGCTGCAACTACCCCGGTCTTCGTCGTCGCACGGCGCCCACGTCAAGCGCACGCCGCGCCCATGCCCTGCACGCATCCCCCTGCTACGGCATCGCCTCAATGTCCCTGGCGCAATGCCCTGTCTTCCATCACCTAGCAACCACATCGCTGAACGCTATGCTTCGGTCGACGGCCACAATATCTCTACGGCGACTCCCTCCGCTCCTATAAGTGGCTTGGCCCCTCCCGTTGCTTCCCTGTGCCAGCCCCCTTCTTCCCCTACCTGCCTCCTATCTTCAACCCGTGCACCGGCCGCCGCACGCCATCGCCATTCCGGCCGCCCGATGGAGCTCCGGCCAAATTGACCGCGTCAAATGGAATCTCAACCTCCCATCTACCTCCTCTGGGAATTAATTGGGCCCTTGATCATCAGAGCTCGCCGCCGCCGCATCTTCCCCATTACCGGCCAAAATCACCGCCACCAGCGCCGCCGCCTCCTCGGGAAACCCCTCCCCAATTCCATTCACGGAGAGCAACCTCGCAACGCCTTGGAGCTTTCCCCGCCGCAGGCGGAGCCTCCCCTTCACTCCAGCTCGCCGGCGCCGTGCTCGCGCCGCCCCGGGTTCTCGCCGCCGGCTCACCACGGCCCCTCCCCGACTCGACAACCGGTGCGGTAAGCATTCATCCACCTTCCTCCCGCTCATGCGCACGCTATCCCCTCTCCTTCTCAACCGCCGGCGCGTCACTCCCACCCTCACCATCGGCCGCTCAACTCGCCGCCCGAGCCGCCTCGCCTCTTCCCGGCTTCCGCCACTGCCCCCACTTGGCCTACACCCTTACCAGCGACCCATTTTGATGGTCCCCCAACCCCCTCCGGCTGCCGCTCACTGCTGGCAAGGCTCCTCCCCATCGACGCCGCTCTGCTCTGTTTTAGCCCCCCCAACACCGTTCGCTCTTGATCAATACCCCCCGCTATTTGGTCGCGAAAGACTGATGGCCAGTTGGCTAGCCCGAGCGTGCGTTACTCCTCATATCCCAGGTCCTGGGTTCGACCCTCTCATCTCTACACTTTTCGTTATTTTCTTTTGTTTTGTTTTCTTCAACCCATTTCCCACTAGGAGAATTAGAAAATTAGCCCATGGGGGCCAACAAGTCTTATTAGGATGTAAATAAAATTTGTTCAAGATTTAGTATTGATTAATCACCGTATATGCATAATTAATGGGTCTTTATTATTTAACCTTAATCTAAATATTAAGTGAAGGCAATAGTAAAAGAGGGTACATAAAATGTTGAGCCATAAAATGCTATAAGACCGGACTCTAATATTTATTGGTACACTAAAAATTGTATGCATCTCTACATATAACATATGCCCTGAAGATTAACGCTTGACAAAAACAAAGCTCAGCTAAAACTCGTATACCGAATCATAGGTCTAACCTAGCTCATGGAACTTCCTTGATAAATGTAAGTCAATTAAAAGAAAGTCATCAAGCAAAGGTCAAGCCTCGCTTTCCCTTATCGGCCATGTCCGGCCACCTTCTTTTCCCAAAAGAAGATAATTCCTGTAGGTACATCTTCACTTTTGATCCCTAGTATTTCTAAAATTTTCCCTCACGGTAAAGCATTCAGACAACTCGTCCTCCTGCTCAAACCCAGCTACCACTGTGCTTGCAACACACTAACCTGAATCATCCTTCTATTCTCAAATCATAATAAATGCATAATTTAAATTAAATCGGGTATTTAAAGTAATTGGATTTATTTGGGTCTTTTGAGTTATTTGCTTTTGCTTGTGTTCAGTCATTAGCGCGTAATTAGAAACTGGAGTTCTGAAGACTCTAAGAGCTAATCGAGAGCAAGATCAAAGTGGGGACGAAGACCGGGGACTAAAGGACCATCGCATGAGACAGCTTCAAGTGAGCTCAAGACCGCGGTAAACCGCGCAAGGCGAGTCAATACTTTGATCATGTTGAGCCTACATTTTCTGCAAATTATTTTGGCTTAAATTATCAAATTGCATGCTGTTATTTTATATACAAATGCATGACTAATTTAAGATTCTAGTTATATGCCCATTGTTCAACTTGATTGATATTACCCCTCCTTTGGAATATTTGAATATGTGAACCTTGTCACCCTAGTAAAGTTATAATGGTAATCTTTCAAAAATAAATCCGTAATTATATGCCATTCTTAGTACTGCTTAGATACTCGGGGGTGTTGAAATGCCCCAAGCATCATTATCATTTTTCAATCATGAGAAACTGGTTTGGGAAGTCATGGTGGAAATGACTGGTATATGTTGGTATGATTATTTTATATTCCCAAAAACCCCAACTTGCTTAAATATCTGGGCAGATGGTTCGAGTGTGTATGTGTATGTGGTGCAGTGGAAGCACAAATTGGGTAGTGGTAGATCCGCCCAAATACCACTAAGGACTGAATCTTGTCATGACCTCCTGTGTAAAACAAGTACAACCACAAGTCTGTAAAGTACAACTTGGCTTAGTAAATTTACCGGACCCTGAAAGTCATCATCATGGAGTAGTGCAAGGGGCTGTCTGGGTGGCGGACTTGAATGGGACACCCACAAGTGGCATGTCTAGGTGGCAGACTTGAGGGTGAAGTTCTTCTGCGGCGTGCTAGTAGTGTGGGTAGCCAGCTACTAGGCGCATAGGAGGGGAACATCCCGCACAACCTATGAGACCTGCCGCAAGCAGGACAAGCTCATAGGGGTGAGATGATGGAAGGGGCGAGGTACTTTGAACGGTTATTGTGATGGTTGGCTCAACTGCACGACTAAGGAATCGTGTGGGGCAACGAGTGAACTGTCTCTTGTGGGTAAAGTGTGCAAACTCTGCAGAGTCAAAACTATTTGAATAGCCGTGCCCACGGTCAAGGGCAGACATGGGAACTTAACCAGATATAGTTCTATTTCAAAAACTTTGTGGGTGGGACTGGAAAGAGTGGAGGGCAGTGGAAAGCCCTGATTTGAATTGTCCTGGGTGTCGTCCCAGTGGTAAGTTAAGCGGCTATAACGCTGAAAGATGCTATATGGTGCAGATGCCATGTAACGGTGGATGGAATCTGGATCGCTATTATTATTGTATTCTCAACACATTATGTTTTTGTTCAAAACTACTAGGTCTCAGGAAATTTCTATGTATTATATTTCTGAATAATGTTAATACATCTCACAAAGTCAAATGTCAGGAAGAATTGATAGAGTCGTAAGAAAAGTAGATGGTTGATTGTGTTAACCGTATAAAGTTGTTGGTGGATTCATGTCAATCATAAAGGTGAAAATGATAATGCGGATTCTGGGATAAATAAATTGGTGGAGCCTAAATGAATATATAGGCTAGATAGATGAATTAAATGATTTTTGGGGAATTAGGGAGTGCAAAGGTATTTGCTGGATTATGACACTGATAATTAATATAAATTCTTGGAAGATATTGGCGATAATGGAATTAATAGGATTTGATCGATTACTAGATGAGTCAATTGAATTGTTGGGAATTTGGAGATATGATAATTGGAGTATAGATTTGATCAATGATATTCTTGGTGGATGTATACTAGCGAATCGTAAACTTGATCAATGATATTGTTGGTGGAGGTATACTAGTGTATTAGTTAGAGATAGATAATGGAAAATAAGGTTGATTATTGGAAGTGCAAATTGTGGTTGAGAATCAATAACAAAAGGAATGGGTTGTTAGAGATTTGGGAATACAAAAGATATTGGTGGAATGTATAATTGATGATATTCGCTGTTTGGAGTTTTAGACAGTACTCAATATAGAAAGTGTGTGTTCAATGGATTAATTGAATGATATTAGATAAATGATGTCACTAGCTGTTCGGAGATTTAGGCAGCACTTGATTGGTGGATTGTATAATTGATGTTATCCGCTGTTTGGAGTTTTAGACAGCAATCAATATAGAAAGTATATGATCAGTGGATTAATTAAATGATGTCACTTGCTGTTTGGAGTTTTAGACAGCAATCAGTATAGAAAGTGTATGATCGGTGGAATAATTAAATGATGTCACTCGCTGTTTGGAGTCTTAGACAGCAATCAGTAAGGAAAGTGTGTCTTTGGTGGATTAAGTCAATTATGACAATCGCCGTGTGGAGTTTAGGTAGAATTAATAACACTATAATTTAATAATAATAATTCTACCAAAAGCGAATTTTGGCAAATAAAATAACCCGAGCCTCTCCTTTGATAAGCCATGCATACTATTTAATTGCATCCTGTGTGTTGGCTCGCGAGCACGGTGGTTTGTGCTCATATTCGCTTTCCCCACAAATCCAGAATCAGAAATCAAATCACTACGCGTCAGTAATACTTTTGGATCATGATGGCGAAGAAGATGAGGATGTCAAAAACTAGGGCGCGAACCTCCAGTTGGCTGCCTGTGGGCGTGTCCTGAGGGTTCCACCTTTGTGCTTCGTTTCCGCTGCTGCATCTTATTGATTTCAGCCTAATCGGCCCATGAGTAAGTTACTATTATATTTACGCTTCCGCTTGATATGTACTTTGATATTCAGAACTGTAATCTGTGAGCACTATCTACTGATCCAGGGAATAGTGCGGTGGAATCACAGAGGATGCTGGATTGTATAATCTGGGTCCTTACAAGGGGCTAACCACCACAAGACCTAGCCAGCCATCTCTCTCAAACCCTAACTCTTGCCTCCCCTCCCCTTTTATAGGCTCCACCAATTAACCCTAGACCTAACGGATCCTACCATTAGTCTAAATCGGAGATAACCCGTTAATCCCACCTAACACCGGGTTTTACTCACGCACGTTTCTCAAAGCGGCATACATCCATTAACACATTAGTGAACCAACAATTGATCCACTTCACAATTTCAGCACATACAAGACCTAAACCACATAGGCCAACGCTGCGGTTTCACACATCGCTACTTTTCCCAGTATTGGGCAATTTACCAAAATGCCCCTCTACCGCCTTCCTCGAAGATTCCCGTTTCCTTTGCCACGAATCCTTGCCCATGATTCGCCATCTTCCATGTGCCCCAATGACTTGTCGTCAAGCCTCTCACGCATTTGGATCCCACTGAACTATTCTCGCTTGCAAATGACCCAAGTCACTTGGTGCACCACGTGCTTCTCCTCGCACATGACGGCACCCGGCTTCCTCGACCATCTGGACCTCGACTCCTCCCTAAGCCTAGTCCCAGTCCACCTCGTTGTTGCCCGTCACGTCCACCACTGGTAGCTTTCACTCCGGGTTCTCATCGTCCCGACTTGCAACCACCCCGCAAGGATCATTCATCATTGGTGTCTCCCTAACCGTTCTGGACCTCAACACCTCAATGTGCCTAGTCCCGGTCCTTCCATGCCTCACCATGACCTAGCTCCGAAGTCCTACAACCAACACTAACAAGCAAACCATCACATAGCACTGCACAATACACAAAGATCATCAATTTGCAAAATCAAAATGTATGCACCCAAATTACTGATTCTAATCCTAGAACCAAGTAAGAAACTCATGTGCACATTAGCAACAAACACCCTGGTCAACTCTGATCAAAACACCAATAATCTAGTGAACAACCTCACCTCACCGACTGGTCTGATACAACTTACGAGTACTCGGATGTACAAGAAATGAGGTACTCGTAGCCCACGAGGTCCTACCAGTAGCCTATGACCACACAACAAACCACTACGACCACCACACAGAACACATCCGCAAATATCTTTTGGAATCACATCACCGAAAGACGACATGGACTTAACCAAATTCAAATTTGCCTTTTCAAACTTAAGTCACATGTAGCAATAATATTTGCATGAGCTACAAATATTCGAGAGACACATCTCAAATATTAGCATCATGCCTCAAGGAGAGGAAATAACATGGACTTCAACATGTTACAAAACACATTCGCAATCATTAAGTCACATGTCACAAAGGACTTATGCATGAGCTACAATCGTTTGAAATCACATTAAAAAATAATAGCATCATGCAACTGAGAGAGATAGCTAGAGCAATCAAGCAAGCTAACAACACTTGTTACATTCAAGCTACTAGTCGCGACCCCTCTTAATAGTACAGCATCCTATAATAGCATCCCAATCTTCTAACCAAACACCAAGATCGGTAAATGACTAGAAACACATCCTTAGCCCTAGCAAGTCATACCTTTGCTTGACGCATCCACTTAAGCTCGACAACATATAATTCAATTCCAAGTTTGGGTCATGACTCTTAAACACATATGAAGTCTTTACATTTGCGTGAGAATAGCCAACCGCATGAACTCATCTTAAATTTATCCATCACCATGAGATTTGTCCTGTTCATTCACCTCAATGAAACTATTAGTCCCAAAATGTTATTGTCATTAATTACCAAAACATGTCATTAACTCATAATGACGGGTCTAGATTCTTCAATCTCCCCCTTTTTGGTAATTGATGACAATACTCAACAATTGATGAAGTAGTTAAATTTTCTAGTATACACCTTGTAACAACAATTGTATACTCTTGGACAAACTTTGAAAGCATTAAATTCATTCTATTTGGCATAGTGTGAATTTTGAAATTAATGCTCAGCAAAGCCATAATATATAAAGAAAGCTCCCCCTAAATATGTGCATAAAAATTTGAATGAAATTCATGCATATTTGTGGATGTTGTAAATTTTGATGCAGTTTCCTCTATATTTTGGGTCCAAGAAAGCATGTCCACAATAGCAATATAATTAATAGTCAAATTATGTAAACATGCATGCATCTATATGAGAAGGATATGAGGAAATAATTTGGACAAAACTCAATAAAAGAGAAACCACAAAGGTTCACGAAGACCATAAATCATATAAAAGTTGTCCACAAGACTACAAATAAGATAATGGTTCAAATAAGCTTACAAAAGAATTTTACAAGAAACCATAAGCTTATCCATCACAAGACAAGGTCTATTGACCTACAAGATAAACTAAGAACTCAACTACTACACCCTCTTCATCCTTCTTCAATTTCTTCTCCTTTTAATCTTCATCTTCATCTTCTTCTCCCCCTTTGGCATCAAGTACCAAAAAAAGAAGGATTGAGCCAAAAAAAAGAATAAACAGAGGAAAGCGGTGATCTAAAAAATTATTTAGAGAACGCACGAGAAGGAGCATTGGAGGAGCCACCATGCACACTTCGGCGATGACGAAAGCGAGGAGGGGGATCATCTCTCTCAAGGCGATTCAGCCTACTATGGCAATCAATCACTTGTCGCTCCAGAACTCCAAGCCTTGAATTCCATCTGGCTTGAGCAGCAAGGGCCTCTTGTAGATTTCTTTCCATAGTATCGAGGCGAGAATCAACTCTGTTTATCACTGTAGAGAGATGTCCAAGACTTTGACGCATCTCATTCATGAAAGCATCGTCAAAGAACTGGTGCTCGAGCTGTCCCATGTACTGTTGCCCCCTTGCCCAAAAGGCTGTCCTCCATGCTTATACTGTCCACCATGAGGTTGAGGAGGCACTGGAGGTGGATGAGCATCTCGAGGACGGTATTCTTTATGCTCCATATTACAGTCAGCATTAAAATCTGTCATATCAAGAATGAGCTTCATAATATCTTGCCTTTATCTCCTTTCGATGAGACAATCTCACGAATCATTAGATCCACAATATCAAAATGAATGCCTTCCATAATATACTTGATAATATTCCGAGCTCTGCCATGTATTTCATCATTGTTGCCACTTCTAGGAAAGAAAGTGGCTCTCATGATTCTATTAATAATGCTTGGAAAAGGAAGGAGTCCTGATACTCAGCCATGCATAAACATCTGTTTGGATCATAATATTCATCAATGAGAGTAAGAGGTAGTGGATCTTTATCATGAACTTTGATTCTGTGAGATGGTTGCAAACCCAAAGAGATTTCGAACTCCATTTTGGTTGCTTGCGCTCGTGTTGTCCTCGTCATCCAAGAGAGAAAGTCAAAATCTAGGGAGACATACACAGTGGAATGAAACTGTTTGATGGCTTTGGCATGGTAATCACACCTCAAGTCACAAATTCATCCAGGTGCACACGCCGAAGAAGAGGATATAAATCATTGAACAGAGGATTCTTACTCAGAAAGCTCCATGTGACATATCGATGGTTTGCAAATTTTTTGTCAGGATAGATCTGATGGTAAACCTGATAAGGACATCTCTATTACACATTCATCGTCCACTCCAAGTGTGCATGACAAAGCTAGTGATGAGGCTCCGAAAGGTCCTATGACAAGAGCAAGAGCTAAACTACTTCAACAACAGGTGCTTTTGTTTCGTAGAGAGTCTTCTATTACGTTAGATGAGAATTGCATACTACCTAATGCAAATATGTTGTGCCTTCTCAGATTCGAAGTAACGGAAGATCAAGTGGAGAAGCTCCAACCGGCCACGAGTCAAGAGAATGGGAGTCCATGCGAGCAAGGAACTAAGATATATGCGTCCAAGAAAGTCTCAACCAAGCAGCCATCAAATCAATGGAAGGTCACGTGATCACAAATCTCATGGTGTGCGCAAGATGTGGCCTGCGTGCCCAAAAGCTGACCGAATCCACCTCAAATCTCGGTTTTGTAATAGGATAGGGGCTTAGCCTGAAATTGAAGGAAAAAGACTTGCTAAATTTTAGGAATTAGATTAGAAAACCTTGACCGAATTAGAGATTTATTCAGCCAAGCCTTCCTTGCGTGAGTTCAAGGGAAGCACTATAAAACCCCTTGTATCCCCTTTTGTTTGAGACAGACCACGTTTGAGAAAAATCAATCTACTAAAGTTTTTGAGCTTAGCATTGCTGCCGAAATTCCTTAGGGAATTAGGAGTGTCTTCTTCAATCAAGATCGCTCATCCTTTTCGCTGGGAATTGGGTGCACGATAGATCTTTGCTTGGTGGTCGGCGAAATCAACACGAGTGTGTTTTGGCGGATTAAAGAGTATTCGTCCCTTGCACTGGCATTGGAGGATCATTACGATTCATCAAGACTCCCGTGAGTATCCATCCTACGTCGAGAAGATCGGGCGACCCCTTATCAAAACCTCTTGTTGAAACATGGTGTGAAAAGATGTTGTGTCGCAGAGCGAGGAAATTGGAATTGATCTGCATGTCTGAGCATTGCATACTCCTCATGGCTCATTTTAGAGAAATCAGGGTGTTCTGGCTCTTCCTCGTCCTCGCCTTCATTATCATTCTCTTCTTCCTCCTCAACGTCCATCTCAGGCTCTTGTGCAGCCTCTTTGCCTTCACGGCGTCGCAAAAGATACTCATGAACTTCTTCTTCATGCCGTTGAGGTTGATCTCTTGAAGAGGAGCTTCCTGCAGCTCGATGGTGATGCACCCTGAAAAATTGAGTGAAGTGTTGCTTCACTGTGTCCTGCGCATTAAGGTAGAGCCGTCGATATGCATTGAAGAAACATACATTGTACGAAGGAGTAAAAATAAGAATGTAGCAGCATTATAGAAAAGTACTATGCCCCTCAACAGCACCCCCAACATCCCCTCTCACGTCACCATGGCCCACTTCACCTCCACATGTGGATCACCCCCAACTCAGTCACATTGCGCACACTTGCAGGATGTGGGACACGATGCAACACGTGATGTACCCGATCAATGCGCTCCACTAGGAAATAAAACAACTTCAAGTTAGCACATACGCTCAAATAAAACAATGAAAGTAAAGTAGGAGTAAATCTAACTTGTAAGCAAACAAACAAAACAGTACCAGGCTTTCAGGACACTACTTTCAAAAGTAATGAAAAAGGGATATTACCACAATAGTTACATAAATAGTACGTGCAACATATGATACATGTGCTACGACATTACGTACATCAAATGAAAATGGGATAGTACCACAACAATTACATAAACATTATAAGCAACGTACAATACAGGTGCTACGACACTACATACATCAAATGCAACGAGTTCATAAGAACATGGCTTGTGTAGGAGCTTCGGCTTATTGCACGTACAACAAGGTTGGTTGATATGATCTTCAAGGCATACCTCGTGGGTGACAAGAGAACGAGCCATTCCAAATCCAGCTCTATCCTGGAGGAGCACGTTGAAACAATACTCTATATTACCTATCACGTACACTGTGTGCAATTGGCCCTTCTCTATCTTCGCCTTCATGTATGTTGTAATCTTCATGTAGGTGTTTGTGGGTTGGCGGCATGAAGTGCAACATTTGCATGCTTTATCAGCAGTCATTGACTGCAACTGGACCTCTGTGGCATGGTACTCCCATGATGATTCATGCTCGTCATGCACAGCAACACCCTTAGCGTCAAATCTGTTCCATTCCTAGGGGATGAGAGCTTCGTCATCATCAGAATTGTTCTATTCATCCTCCTGTACAGCTTCCTCTTCAGCCCATCCAGTCATCACTCTCCATTTGATGCACTATACACTCACTATGTTCTCCTTCATCAGTCTGTCATGTACGCTCAGCATGCGGTGATCGATCTTTCTCTCCTACATCTACCACGTCAGCCTCGTCAGGAGCAACATCCTTCGCACTCATCGTAACACTGGCCTCCGGAGCCTTTTCTTCACCAACATGTTGGGCACCCAAGCCGCTCCCACCACTCGGATGATATTCGGCAGTAGGGCCCAGTACAACTTCTTTTGGTCATGCTTGCACAAGCAGCATACATTCATATCCACAACGTCAGCAGCCTTCCAAAAAGCCCTTCCACATAGCCATGCGTATCTGTCTTCTTAACTCTCATCTAATCTACGTGGGATTCTGGCTCCAAAGCCCTTGTATGACGATGCTGCACACCTTAGAGTCCAAGGAGAAGCTACGGGTGAGCTACTGCATCACATCTGTGATTCATGTATTCTCACTATTCGGGTGTACCATAGTGGCTTGCGAAAAACTACTCAAGTCAACACCGTACGGACCTTCATGAACAGTGCCAATTGTAATGCACTTTCAATATAGTGGGTCTCGGCATGACTACTGTTTGCCTGCAAATATTCACAATATTACAACTAGTCAAATTGCATCACACGGTACGCACGTACTGTTGTACTGTAATTTACCTTTGTACAACCGTTCACCTATCGTTAGCAACTACACTACCGCATGGTTAAGGCGTCACTCATTCTTGAAGGTAGAGGCCATGATTAATATGTAGGCATGTTCATATCGGTAATTTTCCCCTCATAGCATAACCCTTCCTCATTCGACCGACATCGCTCTTATTCCTCTGCCCCACTATGCATCAACTCGCTATCTGCTCCTATGCACATTGACACCGCTCTTCTCTCTCTACTCGAGCTCTCTCCTACTGTACATAATTCCTAATAGGTTATGAGAATTTATTTGACATTGGCAAAATTAATTAAGTAATTAAGTATGCGACATACTGATTTAAATGTCAATATACCAGTTTTAACGATAAGCCAGAATTTTCAATGTACTTATGACATTAAATTCATTCCTAAATTATCATAAATATTGTCTAATGATATTTTGCATTTTCACATAACTAAACAAAAATTTTCCACTACTCTAACAGGCCACGAGAATCTCCTAGTTAAATTTTCACAACGACATAAAATTAAATACACGCGTATTTCTCCTCCCTTCTCTTTTTTTCCTCTTATCTTGTGTCTAGTCTTTTCCTCTAACGCGACTAATTTCTTCCTACCTAATAGGATTGATTCATCTAACCAAAGTTATACTATTCTTTTCTACAACTATATTTTTCTATAGATGCTAATTTCGCAGTAAGCAAGCTATTTACTTAATACAAAAAAATTGACTAAACCATAGCAAAATTTTTACCTCACAGAAGTAGCGGAAACTCCTCTCTCCTCTCATCTCCTCTCCTTTTCTTCCCTCTCCTCTCTTCTTCTTTCTTTCCCTTCTCTTCTTTCTCTTTTTTCCCTTAGTGTCGGCAGCGAATGTGTTGCACTCAGGCACTCGCCCGAGTGGCCAAATATATATGCTATCCATTTGTTGTACCATTGGGTGATATGAGGTCCAGTCGCCCAACGGTTGGGCGATAGGATCCAGTCACCCGACTGTTGGGCGACTACATTCATGTCGCTCAGCAGTCCACCTACTGCCTTCATGTCGCCCAACTGTTAGGCGACAGGGTCCAGTCGCCCAACGGTTGGGTGACTAAAGGCTATTTCAATAAAAAAACTAAAACATAGGTATATTATTGTATTTTAGAATAAAAATAGATTACTTTAAAAACATTAAGACAGAGCCATCTGAGGGGAATGGGTGCGCACCATCTTAGTCGGTCCAACAGGAATAGCATGAAAAGGTCGAACGTGCTGCTCTAAGGGCAAAAAGTTCATTTCACCTTATAGAGAAAATCAAAATAGCAAGAAAATGCAACAAAGGATGAGATTTTCCCTAAGGAGGTTCTACCATGTGGAAACATGAAAAATAAGTTGATTTTCACCATTAGATCCAAAGTTGTCCAAAACTAAATTCGAGTAGTGAAGTCTTGGATGGGTCCTTTTGAGCTGAGTTTATGGCTTATTGCTATGGCTTTTTGAATTCTAGTCTGTTCGTGAGATGCAGTATGCAGAGAAAAATATTCGCATGCGATTTTGGCTAGTACAGCTAAACTTAGTACAATTTGTACTACAATTTACATATAGACCCTGTCTTAAAAAGTGCACCATTTAACGATAAGTTACTATAGAAATAGAAGCCAAAGCCTAAGCACAATCCCAAAAGAATGGAGCCACACTGTGACCTTACATTTACCAGAGTGATGCGATCCTAGGTAGGATCTTAATTTGGTAAGATCTTAATATTGCTGCAATTCTAACAAAAAAATTCGTAGAATCAAGAAGGCAACTTACATATGATCCTATTGGGTTCTACCGATCCTAGTAATTAATTATAGATTGTACTTGAATATGTCCTTTCAATCATAAAGTTTCACATTTTATTCATTAATATCTAATATTATCTATATAAGAATAATAGAAATTTTTATTTGGGCTTACATTAATATCTAATAGGGCTTTGTTAGTGCTGGCAAGGTGGTAAGGTAGTGGTGTAAGGGCTTGCAGTGTGTGGCGACTAGGATTAGGTTTGGGGAGGAAAAGGGGGACAAAGTTACATAGTAGGGACAAGGAGTAGACTACGTGTGGAAAACGGTAATGGATAATTCATTTTATCCGATATTCGTATCTGAGAAAACGCGAATGTGGTAAGCAAAATTCGTATTCGAATATTTTCATATTCATATTCGAGAATATTCATATCCATATTTGAGAATATTTGTATTCAAGAATATTCGTATCCGTATTCATATTCGAGACTATTTGATTTGTATTCGATCCATTTCTAGAACCCATGAAAAATTCGTACGAATTTTGTGATTCAAAATTTGAATTTAGGCGGTTTAAAACCAGTGAAAAATTGGCAAATCCACTAGGAATTTGTTTTATCCGATATTCGTATTCGAGAAAATCCATATTGAAAATATCCGTATTCGTATTCAAGAATATTCATATCCATATTTGAGAATATCTGAATTCGTATTTGTATTCGTTTTAAAAATATGGATTCATATTTGTTGTACATTTGAGTATTCCCTCAGGGGTACTTTTGTCATTATACGTGTCCCATTTTGGGCCTTAAAACCTCCTAACAGGTCTGCTGGGCTTAGGTGGGGGCCACCCCTACAACAGGAGCCTCTCATGGTGAAGGGCTTCACGGGCCGAAGCCATGCTGCCGAGCCCTTTGGCCCCCTCCGTCACTGCGGCCTGTGAGCTTCCTTAACACTTGGTGGAGCCTATTGCTTGGTGTAGTATTCGCCCCGCCGCGAAGGCACATCGCCGAGCGAGTTGGTGAAGTCGGAGTCGAAGTTGGAGTCGGGAGCGGGGCGGGATCAGGCACCTTCGGGGGGCCTACTGGCGAAGTGTGGCCACGACCTGGTTGCTCGGGCCCCCCTCGACCGCAGGTTCCTTGGGTGATGGAGTCAAAGTAGAGGCAGAGACAAACCCCGCACCGCGGATTCTCCGGGGGGGCGAGGTGTGCGAGACTCCTGCGCATAACCCCGGGCGATCGAGTAGGGTGAGGGCTCCGCCTGGCCTGATGTCGACATGGTCTGGCAGCTCCGCGGTGCGGTAGTGCACTTTAATGGCACCTGGAATCCCGCCGCCCCCTGAGATGTCAGGAACAAGCTACTGCAGCCGTACATACTGTTCCATCAGGAGGGCACACGCGGCGAGCCGCGATTGGTGCGTCGTGGGTTGTCAGCAGTCGCACGACCGCGGCCGTTCGCCCCTTCCCAAGGGGTCGAGGCGCATGGCAGGGTGCTAGTGGAGCGTCATGCGCTGTTCGCCCACCTACCGGTGCACGTCCCCGGCTGTCAGCGATTGCGCTTCCCGATCGTAAGTAGCCGAACCGCTGGGCTCCCGTCGGTTGCGCTTCCGAGGGGGGTAGGGGGTGAGCAGGCTTTATAAGGCGTCTCCACCGGCATGAGAACGTTCTTCTCCGTCGGTTGCTTTGCCCTGCTTCCTCTGCTGTTGGCATAATCCACTCCTGCTCCCGTTGTTTAGCGCCCTACCTTAAAGAAGAATGGCTTGCCACGATGATCCCGCCCGTCGACCCAGCGGCAGCGCCTCGTCCAGCCGGCACGGCTTGTCGCCTCCCCCGGCGGAGTATCCCCTGGTGGTGCGAGGATCCACACAGGTCGGCAAGCGGTGGGATGCCATGGAGCATTCGGGAGGTCGTTGCTCCCGTGTGCTGGGGCGGAGTCGCGTTACTGGGGAGATGATCCAGAGACTCATCCGGGAGGGGAAGATCGAGGATCCTGTCGGGGCTCGCCTGCCCGGCCCCGACGAGACGGAGCCTCGCCCGGTGGAGAAGGAGGCGATCGTCTTCATCGCATTTTTTGATGCCGGGCTTCGGATGCCGTCGACGGTCTTCGTTGGCCAGGTCCTGTGAATTTAGGGGTTAGAGCTGGCGCAGCTGACGCCCAACGCGATAGTTCGCCTAGCGGTCTTCGTTTGGGCGATATGAACAGAAGGTCGCTGTCCCAGCGTGAACCTATTGGCCATCCTGCACGATGCGCACTGCCAGCCGAAGAAAGTCGAAGGGGGAGCGGTATCGAACTTCGGCAGCGTCAGCTTTGTGCTGAGGAAGCAGTGCGCGGGGCTCTTCCCTGCGTTGGCTGCGCGAGGAAAGTGGGAGTCCGGTTGGATGCGATGGTGGTTTTATTACCACATGACGAGCACAAGCGGCCTGCTGTGTTGGGGATGGCCGATAGTGTTCAACAGCTCGCCAAACGTGAAGCCGAAGGCCGACGACGCGCAGCTGGCGCGGAGACTTGCTGGTGTGGCCCGCCGGTTCAATATGCGTGACCTCGCTGAAGAGTTCACCATGTACGAGGTGGCTCCGCTTTCCAGTCAGTGGCGGTACGAGCGACGGGACAGTACCCGGAAGGATAGCGTCCATCCGACAGTGTCTTGCCTTTTAAAGCCCTCCGCTCCTTGTAAGTTCTTCGGCCGTAGGCTGCGCGGCCGCTCACGTAGGCGCATGATCCCTTAGGAATGATGCTCCATTTTTGTGTGCAGTGTCCCGGTTGGAAGACGCGGAGCGCACGGTTGTTGCGCTCCTCGGGCCATATACGGCCAAGGAACACAAGCTGCGCGAGGCCGCGAACGCCTCGGCGAAACAGGGGCGGATAAATCAGGTATGCGAGGTCCTAGGGATTCCTGTACCCGAGCGCGCGGTGCCGGCAGAGGTCACAAGTCACCGTGATGGCGACAGCCAAGTGGGGACGCCGCCCTCCCGGCGTAGGGCCCGATCTGACGCCGTCGTCTCCAGTCCGTCGGCCGCATCACCAGCCGGCACCGTTGGGACAGGGGGCACGATCGGCGCTGGTTCTGAACCCGCCGGCTCAGGGGGGCACGCTGCCCCTGGCGAGGAGGCCTTAGACGGCGGCAAAACGACGGGCCCCGGTGCCGTTGCCCTTGAAGATGAAGTCTCGTTGCCTGTAGGGGCTACCGAGGACTTGCTGCGCGTGCCAATCATCACGGCTACTGGAGCGGGCGAGGAGATGTCGCCAGCATCCCCGAGGGCGAAGCGCCCCTGGGTACAGTCGCCCCCGCCTTCAAGGGGGCGATTCAATGTGGCGGGCACGATCACCGGGATCCTGGCGCCCAACGAAGAAGTCGTCGAGGCTGAGGGAGAAGTCATCGTTCCTCGGGCCGACGAAGCCCCCGTACCCTGGATGGAGGCTGGGCGAACACCTCCTCATGCCGCGGCGGAGGGTGTGGAAGGTAGGCGCAATTCCTTTTCCTCCCGCGACTTCGCGAAACTCTCTCCGATTTTCTCGCTCATTCCGTCGTCGCCATCAGGCGAGACAAGGTCTCCCAGACGCGGTAAGGATCGAGCAACGGGGGTGTGCGCGAAGTCTCTGACCTTGTTGCGCAGGGCGGGACGTGGGCGTCCGTTGCTGCCGAAGCCGCCGACGCAGAGGGGCCGAGGCCTGTCGTCTCCGATTTCATCCCTCGGTCGGAGATGCTTCGCGTTCTTAACGATGTCGCGGGGCGCGTTGGTAGCAGCTTGGATTGACAGGTCCTATCAATGTGCGGGGGAGACCTTCTGTCACTCGCGCTGGGCGCCTCAGAGATAAGGGTAAGTAGCTAGGTTCGCGCACCACACCGTTGCCCAGTGTATTTCTAACTCCAGCAGTGTTTTCCAGACTCTTGCTCTCAGCCAAGCCCTGTAGGAGACCCGTGTCCGTGAGCGAAGGGTGCTGGAGGGCGAGCTTCGTGCTGCGAACGTGGCTCACGCCGCTAAGGACGAGCACATTCGTTCACTGGAGGCTAAAAACGCGAGGGTGGTTTCCCACGTGGAGGAGGCTGTGGCGGCGGCGCAACGCGCCACGGAGGAAGTCCGGCGCACCGCCTTTCTTCAGCAGATTTCCAGCTGGAGGAAGAGAAGACTCAGCTCGCCGCATCCCCTTGCGGAGAGGAACCGGACCTTTGATGATGCGTCTGTTTCGGCGTGGAGGGCGATGGAATCTTTGGAACGGGCCCTCCGGGACCTTTCCATTGACGTGCCAGATGTGACACATGGCCCTGAAGATCTGATGCAGATGCTCGAGCTAATCAAGGTGAGGTCGAGCATCGCCCTCCATAGTGCCAAATCCTTCGGCGAGCACTGCAGTTTCATCAGTGCCTGCCTCGGCTTTGCCATGCTCCATACCCATGGGTGTAGGCACATCAACGAATTGGCGAACCCTCAGCTGGATCTTCCCGTCAGGCCCGAGGCAATAACTGACACCATTCGCTTCATCTAGCCTGGCCTCCGGACTTTCCACAAGCGGATCTGGGGAACGTCGGGGAGGACGCAGCCAAGGTCACTTTGTGGCAAACGCTGCATGAGGAGGGAGACTTCCTCCGGTGGCACGAGGAAGTTCCTCGGCGCAACGAAGACGGCACGAACCCGTAGGTGTGATGCCGAGGTTGGGTGTGTGCTATGCTATGTATGCCTATTTGTATGGTTGCCTTGCAACCTCTTTATATGAACGAAGCAACACTTGTCCAAGGTTTTCTTGTTGTTGCGTACTACTTTGCTCTAGGCAGGTGCCATGTGAGGCTCGAATTTTCACGCTCGACCTTGCTCCGCTTATCGATAGTCACCGAAGTAGACGCGCGAGCGCTCCGTCCCCTATCCTCCGAAGTGGTGGCAGCGGAGCTGGCACCTAGTCGAGGTAGATGCGTGCGCGCTCCGTCCCCCACCCTCCGAAGTGGTGGCAGCGGAGCTGGTGCCTAGTCGAGGTAGACGCGCGAGCGCTCCGTCCCCCACCCTCCGAAGTGGTGGCAGCGGAGCTGGCGCCTAGTCAAGGTAGACGCGTGAGCGCTTCGTCCCCCACCCTTCGAAGTGGTGGCAGCGGAGCTAACGCCTAGTCGAGGTAGACGCATGAGCGCTCCGTCCCTCACCCTCCGAAGTGGTGGCAGCGGAGCTGGCGCCTAGTCGAGGTAGACGCGTGAGCGCTCCGTCCCCCACCCTCCGAAGTGGTGGCAGCGGAGCTGACACCTAGTCGAGGTAGACGTGTGAGCGCTTCGTCCCCCACCCTTCGAAGTGGTGGCAGCGGAGCTAACGCCTAGTCGAGGTAGACGCGTGAGCGCTCCATCCCGCACCCTCCGAAGTGGTGGCAGCGGAGCTGGTGCCTAGTCAAGGTAGACGCGTGAGCGCTCCGTCCCCCACCCTCCGAAGTGGTGGCAGCGGAGCTGGCGCCTAGTCGAGGTAGACGCGCAAGCCTTGTTTATACTTAGGAGAGTACGCACGAGGGCAATGCCCGCATGTGCGCGAGGACATCCGCGTCTTGTTTATACTCCGCAGAGTGCGTGGGAACATCTACCACGTCTTATTTATACTCCGAAGAGTACGTGCGAGGGCAATGCTCGCACGTGCACGGGGACATCCGCGTCTTGTTTATACTCAGTAGAGTGTGCAGGGACATCATCCACGTCTTATTTATACTCCGCAGATTGCGTGCGGAAGTGGACCTCGACACTACGTTTTATTTATACTTCGTAGAGTGCGTGCGGAGGCGGACCTCGACGCTACGTCTTATTTATAGTCCGTAGAGTGCGTGCGTCCGTAGAGTACGCGCGAAGGCGTCCCCCCGCTGCGTCTTATTTATACTCTGTAGAGTATGCGCGGAGGCGGACCTGGACGTTATATCTTATTTATACTCCGTAGAGTGCGTGCGGAGGCAGACCTCGACGCTACATCTTATTTATACTCCGTAGAGTGTGTGCGGAGGCAGTAGACAAAGATGGAAGCTTGGCGGAAGGTCGGCTTTATTAATCTCCCGTTTGCGCGGGCGAGCGTCTTACAATGGGTAAGTTCGATACCGCTCCCCCTTCTGCCCTAGACATAGTACCGCCGTAGCCTGTCTGCGTTCCATGTATGGCGAAGTGTCTGCCCTTCTAACGTGGCAAGGTAGTATGCTCCCTTCTGCAGAGCTTCTGCGATGATGTATGGGCCTTCCCACTTGGATTCCAACTTGTCGACCGTCTCTGCGTGGAGCGCCATTTTAAGGACGATGTCCCCAGGCTGGAATTCTCGTGGGTATATGGAGCGATTATGAGTGCGCACCATCTGCCGTGCGTACTTTATGACGTGCTGAGTTGCGTTTACTTGCTCCCCTCGACAAGGTCCAGAGACAATTGGCGCTTTTCTTCGGGTGCTTGGACGAGTTCTCTTCTTGATCCGGCCTTGATTTCCTCAGGCGTCATTGCTTCATCGCCGAAGAGGAGCTTGAATGGCGTGAATCCCATTGGTCGCATCACCATTGTGCGGAGGGACCAGAGGACGTTTCTTGACTCCGGCGGAGATGGTGCCGTTTGCCTGCTCGACCACTCCGTTAGATTGCGGGTGCCCGACCGAAGCGAACCAGAGTGTGATGTCCATGTCATCGCAAAAGTCCTTGAACGGGGCAGCGTCGAACTGCAAGCCGTTGTCGACGGTGAGCTCCCTGGGCACGCCAAAGCGACATATGATGTTCTGCCAAAGAAAATATTGCATGGCCGCCGAGGTTATCTTGGCTAGAGCTACAGCCTCTGGCCACCTGGAGAAATATTCCAAAGCGACAACTGCGAAGCGCAGGTCGCCTGGGGCCCAGGGAAGTGGTCCTACAACATCGATGCCCCACCGTGCCAGCAGCCATACTGGGGGGATGGAGTTGAGACTCGTCGAAGGCCTACGAATGACCTGTCCCATCCATTGGCAGCCTTGACACCGACGCACGAGATCCTGGGCGTCAGTGATGGCAGTTGGCCAGTAAAAGCCTTGCCTGAATGCCTTACCGACTAGCGACCTCGGCGCGAGGTGCGAGCTGCAGATTCCTACATGAATTTCCGCAAGGAGCTGCTTTCCTTCTTCGCGCGAGAGGCACCGCAGAAGCGGTGCGCAGACTCCTTTTTTGTAGAGCACCCCATCGAGCACCTGGAAGAATCTGGCGTGATGCTGCAGGCGCCGGATCTCAATGGGGTCGTCCGGCTCTGCAATGCCCTGCAAGAAACCAAAGATGGGCTCCCGCCAGTCACCTTGCTGGGTGATCTGGTGAACGAGGGCTGTGTCGCGGTTGTCCTACGCGATGGCGGCCGTTGGTAGGATCTCATAGAATGCCCCCTCGGGAGTTGGGAGCTGCTGGCTGGCAGCCTTTGCGAGGACGTTGGCTTGCTCATTGTCCGCCCGAGGGATGGCTTTCACCGTGACACCCAAAAAGTGTCGCTCCTTAGCTCTTACGGCTGCCAGGTACTTGGCTAACTCCGGGTCCTTGGCCTGGTATGACTTGTCCACGTGGCTCGCCACCAGCTGCGAGTCGGTGCGGACAAGAACTCGCCATGCGCCCAACGCTTTAAGCTTCGCGAGGCCAAAGAGTAATGCCTCGTACTTAGCCGTGTTGTTGGTGGCGGGAAACGCGAGCCACGCCGAGTATAGCAGGCGGTGCCCCTCAGGCATGGTAACCACCACCCCCACGCCTGCACCCGCCACGTTGTAGGCTCCGTCAGTGTTGAGCGTCCACACCGGGTCTTCCGGCTGCTGGGCGGGCTGAGCCGACGGGGTCCACTCCGCAAGGAAGTCCGCAAGGACCTGGGACTTGATTGCTGTTCTCGAGGTGTATGTTAAGGAGAAGGGGGCGAGCTCGACTGCCCACTTGCCGATTCACCCTGTGGACTCTTTATTGTGCAGCATCTCCGCCAAGGGGAACGAAGATGGCACTGTGATTGGATGGGCTAGGAAATAGTGTCAGAGTTTTCTCGAGGCCATAACCGCATCTTGGCGCCCTGAAGGGCTTCAGAGACGAAGTACACGGGGCGCTGGAGGGCGCCTTCTTCCAGGACAAGGACAGCGCTGACCGCCGTCGCCGAAGCGGCGAGATAGAGCAGAAGGGGAGCCTCTCGCGTCGGGGCGACTAGAGTGGGGAGGCTTGTGAGATGTCTCTTGAGGTCGTCGAAGGCCCTCGCGCAATCGCCATCCCAGTGGAACCCGTCGCAGCCGCGGAGGGTCTTGAAAAATGGCAAGCCCCGCTCCGCTGCCCTAGACAGGAAGCGGCTCAAAGCAGCCAAGCGGCCGGCAAGCCTCTGGACCTCCCTTGTCGTCTTAGGTGGCTCCATAGCCAGGATAGCATCGACTTTGTCGGGATTTGCCTGGATGCCCCGTCCGGATACAAGGAAGCCCAAGAGTTTGCCCGCTTGCACGCCGAAGACACACTTGTCCGGGTTGAGCTTGATGCCCGCCTTCCTGACGTTGTCGAAGGTCTCCTGGAGATCCCGACCGTGGAAGGCGAGCTGCCTGGTTTTCACTACCACGTCGTCGACGTAGGCCTCCACGTTCCTCCCAAGTTGAGCGGCTAGCGCCAACGCGATGAGGCGGGTGAAGGTTGCGCCCGCGTTCTTCAACCCGAAGGGCATCCCGACGAAGCAGAAAGTCCCAACCGGCATAATGAAGCTGGTTTTTTCCTTGTCGTCTTTGGCCATGTAGATCTGATGGTAGCCGGAGTAAGCGTCCAGGAAACTCATGAGTTCGCACCCCGTGGTGGCATCGACCAGTTGATCTATACGCAGCAAAGGGTAGTCGTCCTTTGGGCATGCCTTGTGAGGGAGGTGAAGTCGATGCACATACGCCAGGCGCCGCTAGCCTTCTTGACCAGCACCGGATTGGCAAGCCAATCCGGATGTTGAACTTCGCGGATAACCCCGGTTGGAGAAGCTTCGCCACTTCCGCCTTGGCCGCTTGCTGCCGATCCATAGACATATGCCGAAGCTTCTGCTTGACCGGTTTGGCGTCGGGGCGAACCGCCAGGTTGTGCTCGATGAGGGCGCGGTCCACGCCTTTGATGTCCTGCGGGGACCATGCGAAGACGTCGGCGTTGCTTCGAAAACCTGGAGCAAGTCTTGCTCCACCTCCGGAGGGAGGCCTTCGCCAATGGACATAAATTGCCCCTCCGCTTGGAGAGGTACCCTTTTGACCCCGCCCTCCGGTTGAGGCTTTGGCGTCCACCCCGGAGCGGACGGCGTGTCCGCCTTGAGTTCGTCGGTGATGACGTGCACCTTGTGGTGTGGAGCTCTGGCGCCGGCCTCTACGCGTGAGAGACCATGTGGTCGTGACTCCATGTGAGTGATGAGTAATTGACAAAGGTTTAGGACAGTCGAGTTTGGATTGTGTGGTCGGACCATGGCATTGCGTGGTGCAATCGGCTTCAGTCGGACTTGGTCAAACTTGGTCGTATGGGCTTAGGATGCATATTCTAATATTTTGACAGGTTTGGACTTCATCATGGGTAAGCATGATGTGTTTATGATATTTTCGCTTTCATGTATCGAGCGGTGCTATTTGACGTGTTTCTTGTCTGTGTGGCTGCAGGACATCGAGTGGAGTCGTGGTGAGACACGGAGGACTGGACTAGGCGCAGGTGGCGCTGAGGTCAAAACAGTCAGGAGGTGTCGAAGACGATGTGGACTCGAGGTGGTTGCGAGTCGTGGACGACAAGGAGCGCAGAAGCTACCCGGAAGGTGCATGAGGGGCGAATCGGTAAATTCGCAAGGCTGCACAAGCGGGAGCGGGCTCCGTTGGATTTAGCGGGTGTAACGGGGTGGAGACCCGTTAGCCAAGCGCTATAAATAGGTGGAGGGGCTGCATGCCTCTCCATGGCTTTGGGAGAGAGCTAGGGTTTTAGTGAGTCAAAAGAAGCTTTGGAGGTTGTTTTGCCTTTGCTCTTTAGTGGTTGAAGAGTGGTTGAGGGCAGTAGTAGTTGTCTCCATCGTAGCTTCTCTGTGTTGTCTCCTCTCCAAGAAAGCATGTAGAGAGTACTTGTGTTCTTGAGTTGGGAGAGGTTGGAGATGGTTTGAGCTACCTTGTAATCATCCCTCTGGTTGTAATTATGCATGGGGACATCTCTATGATCCTATATATCAATATGAGATGCTTTGGTTGATTTAGTTCAAGTCTCTGGCTCTCTGTTCTTCGTTCTTTCTTTTTGGTGATTGTTGGTTGTTGCTTGGGAGTGCCAAAATGGGTTGCTCTTTGATGGGATAGTGCCTCAAGATCAATTGATCAAGTTTCCCTAGAGCAAACCTCTTTCAATCTCAGATTTGGTGTCTTGCCTTCCTCTGTTCTTCTTTTGCATTTCTAGGGTTTTGAGGCTTTTTGTGTTTCCCTTGAGGAAATGGCCTGAAATTTGGTCTGAAAAGTCCTATGGCTATTGCTAACTAATCTGCAAAATCTCTTGGCCATAGGATCAAAGATTGGGAAGCAATTTGATTTTTGGCTCGGGTCGTGCAAGATTTCATATTTTTACCCATAATCTGAAATTCTTGTTTCTTGGTTTGATTCTCTTGTTTCCCAAGGTCTCCTTACTATTTAACATGTTGTAGTAAGGTCTTGGTTCAAAAAGATTGAGAGCAAACCCTCATTTTAGCCAAAAACCCGAAGTTCCATTTCTTTCAGCCTGAAACCGCCTGTTGTGCGGTACTACCGCCCGAGCTGCGGTACTACCGCTCCAGCGGTACTACCGCTTGGTTCATTCCGGTACTACCGCAAGCAGCAGATTTCTGAGCTTCAGCGTTTATCTTTTCTTGCTTGTGCGGTACTAATTCCGGAACTACCGCTCCAGCGGTACTACCGCAGATATCACGCCGGTACTACCGCTCATGCGGTACTACCGCTAATATCACTCCGGTACTACCGCCTGAAGGCAGATTTTTCCCGGTTTGATTTGTCTTGTTCGCTGCTCTCTGGTTTTGTGTCTTTTATGCTGTTGAGTTTTCTTGTGAGCTCTGGTTTTCTTCCTTCATAGCTTTCATAGCTATTGGAGAAGAAGATACTTGTTGGGGGCGAATTTTAAAGATCGACATTCACCCCCCCCCCCCTCTGTCGCCATTTCGGTCCTACAACGCGCCTGGCGAGGTCCTGGTCGCCGAAGATAGTGATAACACCCCGTGGCTCGGGAGCTTCATACACAAGAAGGCGTGGTGCGGGACCGCCTCGAAGGCGTTGATGGCGGGTCGGCCCAGTATGGCGTTGTACAGGTGCGGGATGTCTACAACGTCGAAGACAATGTCCTCGCTCCTGGCATTGTCGACCTGACGCAAGAAAACTTGGAGACGCACCTGACCCAAGGCCTTCAGTGGTTGGCCTCCGAAACCTTGGAGCGGGGTCTCCGATGGCCCCAACGACTCCGAGGGATTCCCATGCGGTCGAGGGCCTCCATGAACAGAATGTTCGCGGAGCTACCCCCATCAATGAGGATGCGCCTGACGTCGCAGCCCGCCATGTTGGCCTGGATGACTAGGGGATCTTGGTGGGGGAACTCCACGCCCTGAGCGTCAGCTGGCATGAAGGCGATGTTGTGGTGCGGCATCCCCGGAGGTGGTCACACCGAGAAGGCTCCCGACGAGGAGCCTCCAGTGATGATGCTCACGATGCGGTGCCGGGCCCCCTCTATAGCTGCAGCTCACGGGGGGCTTTCCTGCGGCTGCTATACGTGGGCTACGGCGGGGGGCCACGCTTCCAAGGCCCAGGTTCTGGCTGCTGCCTACCGCAGCTCCATGACCGCCGTACATGCCCGCGTGATATGGTCGCCGTAGCCGTGCACTTCGCACCACTTGCCATAGTCCAAGATTTCCTGTTCCGCGCACGGTCTCTCGTCGCGGCCGCCCCCGCGCCCCCATCTCCGGCCTCCCGGGCCGTTCCCGCGCGGGGTGGGGATAGGTTCATGGGGGGCGCCTTCTATGTCGAGGACGTGGCGAGCCTTCTGGGACCTGCGCTGATTACGTCGAGGCTTGCGCCTACCGCTTGACGAGTTCTCATGCTCCCCAGCGTTGCTACATTCAGGGGCGTCCTCTGTGGACTTTTGCTTGCGCTTTCCTGTGGAGGGACCCTTCCTCGCGCTTCCTTTCTATGACCACTCCTCCGCTTGAATGGGGTCGGAGTCGTCGCCCTCACGCCTTTGTGCGTCCTCCTCCGCCCGTGCGTACTCTTCCATCATATCGAAGAGCTTCGTCACCGCCCTTGGCTTCCGCGCATTGTATTTGGCCAGCGGCCCTGGACGAAGGCCCTGCACCGCTGCGTTGATGATGGTTGTCTCATTAACATCCTTGACCTGGCAGCGTACCTTTGCGAAGCGCTTGAAGTAGTCCCGGAGCTTCTCCGAGGGTTTTTGCTTGACCGCGAAGAGCTGATCGCGTCGACGCGCTCGGCGTAGTTCCCTTGGAAGTTGTTGTAGAGTCGGTCGCGGATCTGCTCCCACGTGTAGATGGAGTTTGGCTCGACGGTGAAGAACCAAGAGAGCGCCACCCCCTGCAATGCGAGGGGGAGCCCCTTTGCCTTCGTGGTGTCGTCTCCGCCGACGGCTTCGATGGCGGTTTCTAACACTCGCGCGAACTCTCGCGGGTCCGTATCACCTTTGTACGGCTCGATGGCCCTTGGGAACTTGAAGCCCTCCGGCCATGCTGCTTGCTGCAGTGCTACGGAGAGCGGGGACTCCGGGTCTACGCGTCGCAGCAGGACACGGCTGGCCGTGGGGGCGTCACGGCTATCTACCCGCTCCGGTGTGGGCTCCGTCGCACCCGCCAGCGAGGTCTGCCGACTCCGAGCCTCTTGCATGTCCTGCACAGCCCCGCGGAGATCTGCCAACTCCCGCTTAAACGCGCTGAGGGCCGTCAGCAAGGCGTTCTTCGCAGGGTCCGTCGTTGTGGCGGCGGCGGGGTTGACTGTCGTGGCAGCGGTGGCAGGGTCGGTCGTCGTGGCGGCGGCGACGGGGTCAGTCGTCGTGGCGACGGCGGCGGGGTCGACTGTCGTAGTAGCGGTAAGGTCGGCCGTCGTGGCAGCGGTGGCGGGTTCGAGCGTCGTGCCGTGAACGCCAATGTTCACGACTATCGCGCCCGCATCGCCGCCCGCGACTGCCGACGCCGAAGCCCTAGCGTTGACGCTAGGCTCCGTCGCTCCCGCCTTCCTCTTTTTCGCCACCGACGATGAAGCTTTCTTTGGTGCATCCTTCTTCGGATCTTGAGGCTTGCTCTTGTCCTCCCAACGGACGGCGCCAACTGTTGTGGCTACAGACCAAACAGAGAGAGAGAGTATGGTAGTGGAGAGTTAGGTGAGCAAGTGCTTATGGTTTCCCCCATGGCCGGTATCGTATATATATACCCACATGGGAGTGTTTTTTACAATAGTACCCTTACATTTGAGTATTCCCTCAGGGGTACTTTTGTCATTATACGTGTCCCGTTTTGGACCTTACAACCTCCTAACAAGCCTGCTGGGCTTAGGTAAGAGCCACCCCTACAACAATATTCGTATTTGAGACTATTCGATCATATCCGATCCGTTTCCACCCCTAGAGCAGACCCACAAGATCAATGGCTCAAAATTGGTAATGTCTTCTTTATAACTCTGGTGATAAACTTCTCCCTCTATAAACAAACATTTATATGTAGTGTTGTCCTCAACATTAGAGGTGGCGAGACTATTTGTCGTTGGCATGGTAGCAATGGTGGAGGGCCACACACGGTGAGTTAGAAATAGAAGAGAAGGTGAAGAGACAAGTTAGGCTTTGGCAATTGCAACGATGGCATAGGGGAGTGAGGAGATGGTGGAGAAGGGCTTTGCAAGTGCCAACAGGGTGGTAAGGTAGTGGTGCAAGGGCTTGCAGTGGGTGGAGGATTAAGTTGGGGAAGAAAAGGGGGAGAAAGTTTCCAATGATCTAAAATTTGACTAATTTTATCTTTCACTTTCAAAATTATATCCACATCAGATGTACCATAATTTTCATAGCTGTTTAGCGTCAAATAACTGATTTTTGCAACAAAAATCAACCAAATTTTAAGGGCTATAAGGGGCATGTACAAGGGTAAAGAAAATTGCTATGTATACCCTCAATATCACCTAGAGTCAAGACTAAAGACAAGTAACACGATCGTGTCTACACTACTTTCGTTTCTTCATTAAACCTACTGTAAATTATTTATGTGATCGGCCGGCTTTGTTATAATTCTGTTCTGCGTGCATTCTAAAGTAATACGAGCTGCCTGCTTTCTTGGGTTGTTTTGCGTATATTCCACGGTTGCGTACAATCATGATATGGAATCTAGTGATGCGCATTAATCCATACGGCTGCTTGCTTTCTCAGGTCAGCCAGCCAGTTTGTACTGGAATACTCCACAACACAACCAAATTCCTAGTCATCATGGACGCGATTGCTTCCAAGTATCCCAACTGTTACAAAACAGTTACTACTCAAAAAGTAAACAGTGCCCAATGTACAGATGCCTTTACAAATAGACACCTTCTCATAGCATCTTTTCATCATGTATAAATACTCATGTAAATGTTCAGAATAAAGATAGGCATAACAGTTCTCTCTCAACACTTGTCAATACTCTTGTAATACGTTATCAGCACACCACACAAGTGCAAACAGAGAAGAAGAATAAAAAGGTACGGCATGACAAATTTGCATCTCTGTTCGGCCACTGTGCAAACAAAAACCGCTGGCTGATTGCTTCCCCCCTGGCAGGGGGCACTGCCGTCGTCGGGGCTGCCCCATGGGGTGCCGACGCCATGGCTTCTGTGCCCGCACGAGCCGCCGGCCCGAGCCTCCTCGCCTCCCACGCACGCGTCTGAAAGCGCGCCGCTTGGTCCCCGCACCGGCCGTAGCCTCGCCTTCTGCGCCTGCACGCACACTGGCCGCCGCTCCCCCGCTTGCACCCGCACGTGCGCAGTCCGACCGGCGCACGGTCGGCCCTGGCCCGACGCGTCCGGCGGCGCCCATGGAGGCGGAGGCGTTCCCCGACGGACGGATGGCGACGCACGGCGAGGCATGGAGACGCAGCCGGCGCGGCCCGGCGTGCGGCGCGCGGCCCGCCGTGGAAGCGGAGACGCGGTGGCGTGGTGGCGCGAAACCCCGAGGCGGCGGTGGAGGCCCCGGCGCGGGCGGATCTGAAGCCCGGCGGTGGAGGCGGCCGGCGGCGGCTCCCCTCGGTGGCGGCGGCGCCAAAAAGGCCAGGCTGCGGCGGCCGCCCAAGGCGGCGGCGGCGGCACCCGAGGCGACCAGAGGTGGCGGCGCCCGGCCCAGCCCGGCCGGCGATGGCCGACGAGGCCGGAGGCGGCGCCCATGGCCGGCGCCCGCAGGTTGCGGCGCCCATGGCCGAAGTCGGCGGAGGCGGAGCCCGCGGCGGCCCGAGGTCGCGAAGCCCGAACCGGCGGCAGCGGCCGGCGGCGGTGGAGGCGGAGCCCGTGGCGGTGTCGTGGAAGGAGGAGGTGGCCCGAGTCGGCGGTGGCAGAGCCCATGGCCGGCGGCGGTGGCTGCGCCCGTGGCCGGCGGCGGCGGCACCCGAAGCCCGGCGGCCGGCGGCGGCGCCCCCATGGCGGCTGCGGCTAGGGTTTGGGGGGAAACCCTAATTCCCCCCTCCCTCATTTTATATGGCTGCCTCCCCAAATGGGCTTTGGCCCAATAACTCCACCTCCCCACATGTTTTAGAACTTTTGCACTTTCCCCCTATACTTCTTGGAAAATGCAGACTTTTTATTGTAAATAAAATTCCTATTGTGGTATTTGTAATATAGACCTTGTGCTTATTTATAATTGTACTTGTCAATCAGTACTTTTATAAATTAGCATTTCAGTCCCTACAGTATCTGAAAATTATGTAATTGTTCAAATAAATGTGCATGCACATTTCTATAACTTTTACATATTTAGGTTTATTTTATTGCAATTTATTTACAATATGCATTGCGACCATACTTAAATTTGCTATCTTTCGCAAATTTAAAATTTAAAATTCCCATTTAGAAAGTACCATTGTACTTAATAATTTGGAATTTTTTGCAAAATATTATACCTACCATAAATACCATAAAATTACAATTTATGGCACTTTGCTACATTTATTTGTACGCTATGCCATACAATAAATTGGTGTTCACCACCAATATTGTGATTTATACGGTATTATAAATATAACCACATGTTATATTTAATTTGGGTATATATTCATTTGGATTACAATACTCATATTGTTTTCCACATATTTTGCATTTTATTACAACATTACCATACACATTAATTTACCTCATGTAAATTAATTATTTATGGTGTACTTTTCATGTAGGTTTTAAATGGCTACCAAAGATTTTGAGCCTCTCGCTCTCGATGGTACCAACTATCCTACATGGGCTATGACCTCAAAATCAACCTAACCACACGTGGGTTGCAACGGGTGATATTTGATCCTCCAGCTGATCAAATTCCTCCGGATATTGTGAAATATTCCGTTTTGAATATCATACGGAATCACATACATCCGGATTTGAAGGCTGAATATTTGTATGAGGAGAATCCACTCACATTATGGTTAGCCCTCAAAAATAGATATGAACAGTAGAAAGTTGTTATATTACCTGAGGCTAATCATGAATGGGCACATCTTAGACTCCAAGATTTCAAATCTGTTGGAGAATATAACCATGTCCTTCATACAATTTGCTCCAAATTGCGTTTTTGTGACAAGGAACCAACGGATGCGGACAAAATAGAGAAAATTCTCTCGACTATGCTCCCATCTGACAGGGTCGTACAACAGCAATGGCGTGCTGCAAATTACCAAACTTATTTTGATCTTATGCATACTATGCTTCAGGCAGAGAAGCATGCTGAACTTCTTTTAAAGAACAATCAGCAACATCCAATTGGGGCTGCTCCACTTCCTGAAGTTCATGCTAATCAAAATAACAACAAGTTCAGTGGTTCACACAATCACTCAAAGAACTTTAAAGGTAAACACAAACGCAACAAGAAGCAAAAACCAAGTGGATTCAAGAAAGGTAAAGGCAATCTTGGTAAGAGAGTTGACAAAACTAAAATTTGTCAAAAATGTGGTTGCTACAACCATCCTACCAAGAAATGCCGCACCCCGAAGCATCTTGTGAACCTCTACCTCCGATCTTTGGCTCACGGCAAGAATGCTCAAGAGAAGCGATTTGAAGCACACTTCAATCTCACATCCAACAATGATGCAGCCGGATGTTCTCCAAAGTTCCTTCAAGAACTCAAAGACACATGTGCTTCTCCAAAGAAGGATGATCTCATGTGCACCGAGGACACACTTGAAGAATTTCATTCTCAAGACATGTTTGTAGATCTCAGTTAGACTCCTCGTTCCATAGCTAATAAGTACTATAGTGTTGTAATATAAATAATGTTGTCATCTATATTGTAAGCTTGTATGCTACAATCATATATCGAACAAATTCGGTGTTGTAAAATAAAGTTTGTATGTATTCTATATATACCACTATAAGAATTTCATTAAATTCTTCTTTTGTGTATATAGATTTTTGGAGTTGATCCAATGGAGGAGGAATTATGCCTTGTGGATAGTGGTACCACAAACTCTATACTTAGGGACACAAAATATTTCCTAACTCTTACTAGGAGGAAAGGAAATGTTTTAACCATCGCTGGACGCGATGCAACGATAGTAGGCTCTGGTTGTGCTTCTATCACTCTCCCTATGGGTACACAATTGGAAATTGAGGATGCACTCTTGTATCCCGATTCAAAACGTACCCTACTTAGTTATAGAGATATCCGTCAGAATGGTTTCCATGTTGAAACCCGAAATAACAATGAAGAGGAATATCTCCTCTTAACCAAACACAACGGATATGGCAAATAAGTACTAGAAAAAATTCCATCTTTAAACTCCGGATTGTACTATACATACATCAAACCCGTTCAACATATTGCGTACAAAATAATTTTCCAAAACACTAACACATTCCAAACATGGCATGATCGCCTTGGCCATCCAGGCATTGGAATGATGAGGAAAATTATTAGCAATTCAATTGGTCATACATACCTCAAAACAAAATTTCCGAAATCCTCAGATTTTGTGTGTACTTCATGTGCCACCGGAAAATTGATTTTAAGACCCTCTTATCTTAAAATCAGAGCTGAACCACTTAAATTTCTTGAACGCATTCAAGGAGATATATGTGGTCCTATACAACCATTGTGTGGACCGTTCAGATACTTCATGGTTCTCATTGACGCATCTACTAGATGGTCACATGTGTATCTTTTATCCACACGAAACCATGCATTTGCTAAGTTAATTGGTCAAATTATCCAATTACGAGCACATTATCCTGAATATCGAATTCAATCAATTCGAATGGACAATGATGCTGAATTTACATCCCATGCCTTCAATGATTATTGTATGGCTCTTGGGATACAAGTTCAACACTCTGTTCCATATGTCCATACACAAAATGGTTTAGCAGAATCTCTTATCAAGAGAATTAAGCTCATTGCAAGACCATTATTACAGAATTGCAACTTACCAACATCATGTTGGGGTCATGCAGTTTTACACACTGCTGACTTAATCCAATTGCGTCCAACTGCATATCATAGCACTTCCCCGCTACAATTAGTACGTGGAAATCCACCAGATATTTCCCATCTGCGAAAGTTCGGTTGCGCTACATACGTACCGATCTCACCACCGCAGCGTACCTCAATGGGACTGCACAAGAAACTTGGGATCTATGTTGGGTATAAATCTCCGTCAATTATAAAATACCTCGAGCCCCTCACAGGGGACCTGTTTACGGCCCGGTACGCTGATTGCATATTCAATGAGGAATATTTCCCGGCATTAGGGGGAGACAATAAGTACCAAACTGAATGCCAGGAAATTAATTGGAATGTACAAGGCATTCCTGCCTCAGACCCACGTACCAGAGAGACTGAACTTCAAGTTCAGAAAATCATTCATTTGCAAAATATTGCAAATAACCTGCCAGATGCATTTACTGATTATAAGGGTGTCACAAAATCCTATAATCCTGCCAGAAATGTACCTGAAAGAGTGGAGGTACCGCAAAATACCACTCAACTCCCAGTTCAAAATAAGAGGGGGAGAAGTATGGTACAAATGGCGGATACAGCTTCTAACAAGCGACAAAGGAAACAAAAGAATGTAAATGCAGATCAACCTCAAGTTGATAGACACCAAAGGATCCTTGAACCCAGATCAACAGTGCACTCAAATTCTGATCCTGGGACATCGGAATACCCCGACTCAAATGTTTTGGGAAATAACATTGAGTCATCAGGGGTCCAAGAAATTTCCACTAACTATACTGATTCTGGAGAATCATACGATCGTAAGACAACAATTGTCGATATTTATTTCTCCACAACAATTGCAAATAACCTTCAAAATGATCCAGATCCCAAGACCATGGTAGAGTGCAAACAGCGCTCGGACCGGAATCAATGGAAGGATGCAATTCAAGCGTAGTTAGCCTCGCTCAATAAAAGAAATGTATTCACCAATGTGATACATACACCTCCCAAAGTATTCCCTGTCGGTTTCAAATGGGTTTTCGTCCGCAAACGGAATGAAAACAATGAGGTGGTGAGATACAAAGCAAGGCAAAGCACAAGGGTTCACGCAGAGACCCGACATTGATTTCAATGAAACTTATTCTCCAGTAATGAGTGGAATAACATTCCGATACTTAATCTCATTGGCAGTTAAAAATCATCTTATCTTTTCAGTTGATGGATGTAGTGACTGCATATCTTTATGGGTCACTTGATTCGGAAATATATATGAAAGTTCCCGATGGAATTTCAATTCCGAATCCGAACGCAAATCGCAATATGTATTGTGTAAAATTGAACAAGTCTTTATACGGCTTGAAACAGTCGGGCAGAATGTGGTACAATCGACTAAGTGAGTTCCTAATTAAAAAGGGATACTCCAAAAATGATGATTGCCCATGCGTGTTCATCCAACAGGATTTTGTATTATATCTGTGTATGTTGATGATCTTAATATCATTGGTAACACACAAGATATAGATGAATCATGTAATCATCTTATGATGGAATTTGAAATGAAAGATTTGGGTAAAATCAAATTTTGCTTAGGTATACAACTTGAGCACTTTCATTCAGGCATCCTAGTGCATCAATCAACCTATGTCCACAAAATATTGGAGAAATTCAATATGGACAAAGCATATCCATCGAAAACCCCCATGGTTGTTCGATCTCTAGACAGGGATAAAGATCCATTTAGACCCCGAGATGACAATGGAGAGCTATTGGGACCCGAGGTTCCATATCTCAGTGCCATCGGAGCGCTTATGTACCTTGCAAACTGCACCCGGCCGGATATTGCATTTGCGGTAAATCTACTTGCTAGATATAGCGCTGCTCCAACCAAAAGACATTGGGTAGGAGTGAAGAATATCTTTAGATATCTTCAAGGCACTAAAGATCTCGGTCTATTCTTCCAGAAGAATAAAAATGTGGATTTAATAGGATATACAGATGCTGGCTATTTATCATATCCCCATAATGCCAGATCTCAAACAAGCTTTGTATTTTTACACGGTGGAACAACCATCTCTTGGAAGTCTTCAAAACAGACTCTAGTGGCTACATCCACTAATCATTCTGAAATAATTGCATTATATGAAGCATCACGTGAATGTGTATGGCTTCGCAGAATGATTAACCACATACAACAATCATGTGGTATAGGTGCTATTGCATCACCTACCATTATTTACGAAGATAATGCTGCTTGCGTTGTTTAAATGCAAACGGGTTACATAAAGAGCAATATCACAAAACATATTGCACCAAAACTATTTTACCCATATGAATTGCAAGAGAGTGGGGAAATAAATATTCTGCAAACTAAGTCTTGTGATAATCTTGCAGACTTATTCACCAAGTCATTACCAACTTCCACATTCCAAAAATGTGTTCATGGAATTAGTATGCGAAGACTACGTGATTTGCAGATGTCATGGGGGAGAAATCTCCTAAGGCTTAACCCGTTCAATACAATATTGTACTCTTTTTCCCTTTATGAGTTTTCCCTCTAAGGTTTCTCATCAAAGGTTTTTAATGAGGCAATATAACAACGTAATCATAAATATATCTCTATTTTTCCACAAGGGTTTTTAAAGAGATATAATCAAATATATGCCATATCATTTTTCTTCTTAAATTTTTTACTGGGTTTTAAAGGAGTTTTTCATGGCATATCTACTCTATCGGTTCTCCTCATATTTTTCTCTACAAGGTTTTGGAGGAGTCATTTCAAGATGATGAATCAAGGTGATCATATGAAGATACATTGGTCAAAGGGGAGTGTTACAAAACAGTTACTACTCAAAAAGTAAACAGTGCCCAATGTACAGATACCTTTACAAATAGACACCTTCTCATGGCATCTTTTCATCATGTATAAATACTCATGTAAATATTCAAAATAAAGATAGACATAACAGTTCTCTCTCAACACTTGTCAATACTCTTGTAATACCAACGAAGCACACCCAGCAAAATCCTCGCGCTCGCCTACGTGGACACGGCGCAGCGCAGATGATCCCCCTCCCGAAGGCAGAATTCCGACACGTGCTCCACGCTCCAGCCTGACTCACGGTGCACCACGTCCACGGGTCAACGGCGCTCCCGCCGAGCTCCCCTCCTCCACTCCTCTCGTCCAACCGAGGATGACGTGCACGGATCGAACACAGGCTACCGAGCTTGCGGGGAACTCATCTCGCTGCATGGTGGGACCCCTCACTCTCGGATCCTCTTACTACAAGCGAGGACTAGTATCTTCTTGCTTTCTCACTCGCGCCGCTTCTTGAGATCACCGACCCAAGAACTTGTAATAAAGTTTCTGAGAAGAATTTTTTATACTTCAGACTGCGCGCGAAGCAGGCAGTGGGCTGTGGATCTGCGCTCTGCGGACTGCGGGTATACTTCCTCACTTTGAGCGGGTAACAGTAGTTGTTTCTTGGTCACCCTTTTCTCGCGACTTATTACTGTCATAGAATCAATCTGGTGAGGCTTAGTCTGCCTTTTCGCCAGCGTAATTAGCAAGGAATCGATCATTCGTTGCTCTTGGACTCAGTTAACTGCTAAATCGAGGTGTAGTTCCGGCCCGTATAGCTTAATTCTGCTGGATCTCGTGTAGGACAGCAGATTTCTTGATTTCTGCTCTCTGATCAAGTCCCCATATAAGCGGTGGAGTTCTTGATTCCGGTTCAGTTTAGTGAGTTTGGTTCGTTCCTCTGTTGCAGAAGTTGTGTGCTAGCTACCGGAGCGGTCATGGAAGTGGTTTCTTCCAGCCACTCCTGCTTGGCATTTCATCAAACACCCAGCAGTGCTTGGAGGTTTCGGGGCATTGGTCTCGGCCCGGGGCATACCAAATCCACTCGGCCGAGAAAAAGTGCAGTTCTTTGTGTTGGGACCGGGAGAGCTTCAAATCCAGGTGGTTCCGGGAAGGTTCATGCGAGCCATGGGTTCTATGCAAGTGATGTGGATGCGGCCCTCCAAGGCATTCCCAAGAAGGCTGGCGAGATTGAGAGGGTGATGATTCCGGGCCTGCCGGAAGGGCTAGACTGCTCTCAAATCAGTACTGGGTTCTGGGAGTGGAAGCCGAAGCTGACAGTATATTACGAAACGTCTGGCACGGAGAATAGCAAGGCACCAGCAGTGCTCTTTCTACCGGGTTTTGGAGTGGGGACGTTTCATTTTGAGAAGCAATTGAGGGATCTTGGGCGTGATTACAAGGTGTGGACAATGGATTTTCTTGGGCAGGGAATGTCATTGCCATGTGAAGACCCTGCTCCTAAGAACGTGGTAGGGGAGCAGGATGAGGAGGCATATTGGGGTTTTGGACAAGATTTGCAACCATGGGCACAGGAGTTGGTGTATTCTGTAGATTTGTGGCGTAACCAAGTTCAGCATTTCATTGAAGAGGTACTCCCTTTTGTTGTGCCATCCAATGTTCATTTTGCTAAAATGTTTTTCAAGTTCAGTTTGCAAATCTTAGTGTGCTTTGCAATCTTGGAAGGTCCTGCAATAATTGTTGAATTAGCTATTTTCTTTTATCAAGATTGCTTGGATGTATGATATTTCAGCATTTGTAAATAGGGCTTTATAGAATTTTTCTGCTTCATTATGTGGCCTCCACAGGTGCCATACTCCTATTTAGTTGGCACTCGTGCAGTACATCTGCTCACTTTGGGCAAATGCATCTGTAATGCATCTTTTTGATTCTAGTACCGAGAAGAATCGAGAGCAAAAGGGAAAAAAAAAACTTAGATCAAAGTTTACCAAAAATGGGATTCTGATACAAATTTTTTATCAAGGGCAATGTTAATCAAACATTCAAACTCATATAATTAGTAAGGCACCTTTTGGTGTTATATTACATATATAAACTTGTAAAAATCTTAATATGGTATGCTGCCAGGCTGGACAAGATTCACATATACTATGTATATATAAACTCATCATAATCTCATTATTTTTTTTGTTCATTAAATCTCCAAATTGGAACGTTATGTGAATTTCTGCATTTTGGTGCTGACAAATTGCTTAACGGAAGCAAAATGCTCTCCAGTAATTGTTTCCTGTTTGGTCAGTATTTTCCTGGTTTTTGTTCATATGCTTAGGGACGGTGCTGTTAATGTAATTGATCTTTGTCAAGAGATGTCCAAGTTTGGTGGTTATGAAGTATTTTGAAGTTAGCACATACATAAACAGTGGGCCGCTTGTTGCTATGTCAGAAGTTGTGTTTTTCTGTTTCCTTTTGGATGGCATATTGTATCAAAAGAGTGACATGAATCACGAGTACTGTATTTATAGTAATAAACATAGTAATTCATGCATATTTTTTACTACTGGGGAAATATGGAACATTTGTCTTATTTCATTTGTTGATTCTGTTGCCAAGCGCATATGGCAGGTTTGACCTTTGTGTGTTTTGTCAGTCATCATATAACCATTTACGTCTTTGTACTATAAAGTAGCTATTTAAAAGCTTGCTTATTCATAACCATTCCGATAACATATCTTTTCACTATTGGATTTATATCCCCTGTTTCTTATGCTAATTTTATAACCCTCTTCCAGGTTATCTGTGAACCAGTTTATATTGTGGGGAACTCTCTTGGAGGTTTTGTTGCTCTATATTTTGCTGCATCCAATCCACACCTTGTAAAGGGTGTCACATTGCTTAATGCGACACCATTTTGGGGATTCCTTCCTAACCGTGCTAGATCTCCTCGGTTGTCAAAGATGTTTCCATGGGCTGGGACATTTCCTCTTCCATCATTTGTGAGGAAACTTACTGAAACAGTGTATGTGCTAGTTTTTAGCTTTTGGCAAACATACTTGCATATTGCATATTTTTAAATTTCTCCTTGCTGTTAATTAATGATGTCTTGATGTTTTTGTTTCACTAAATTGAAATATTGAATCGATGGAATGAAATTTTTTTATGCCACATCATGTATGTATTTTGCAAGGCATCATATGTGCCAGACTTCACCTATGAAAAGATTTGGAATTAAATTATGTTTCGTTTGTGCATGGCACCTTTTACATGGAAATTTTAGAGATAAACTCAGATCTACAAGCAAAATATGTACTGCTGCATGTCATTTACTGTAATTGTTTGTCCATTTGTCTATACTAGGATGATAGGCTGTGCCTACTATTGACATTTTTTACAATATGCTCAACAGGCTATCATATGGTAATTATGTGATTATTGCATCATTAAGACTGTCAGTTATCCATGCATTGGATCCTATAAATGGGATGGAGTTCAATTAACCCCCTTTGTGACAGGTGGCAGAAGATTAGTGACCCGAAAAGTATACAGGACATACTCAAGCAAGTATATGCTGACCACTCCACAAATGTGGACAAGGTGTTCGCTCGTATTATAGAGACAACACAACACCCAGCAGCTGCTGCATCATTTGCCTCCATTATGTTTGCTCCAATGGGTCAGATATCCTTCCAAGAGGCACTCTCTAGGTGAAGTGGAAAGACCAATTGATGAATCGCTCCATTGCTTATAATGTATCATTTTCCATTTTAACACTGATCATCTGCAGGTGCCAAAGGCAAGGTATTCCCATATCTCTTATGTATGGGAGAGAAGATCCTTGGGTTAGACCTGTTTGGGGTATTAAAGTCAAACAGCAGGTGCCAGAAGCACCATATTATGAAATTAGCCCTGCTGGTCACTGTCCTCATGACGAGGTTCCTGAGGTAAACATTGCAATGTGTTTAGAAATTATAGCTCCCCTTTGGCTTTCAGTATATCATATTCCAATTGATGGCACATAATGGATTATGGACAATTTATTATGGTGCATATCTAGAGCAAACTATCAACAATTTATTATGGTGACATATCTAGAGCAAACTATCATGTGGGTGCCTACATGCAAACTATTTTGGTTTGAGAACTAAATTGACAAGACAAAATCCCAGAAAAATGAGAGGATAGTTTTTGGAGCACTGCATTGCCCGTTAAAATAAAATTTAAACTCAAAATGAGTTAGGAGAAACAAAAAAGAGAAATTTGCTGTGTGTAACCTTTTTCTTTTTGTTTTAACTTAATTTGTCAAGGATTCATCTTTTTTTATTTCTCCCAACAAAAATTGAATTTGAACTTGAAATTTTAACTGGATTTCACAAATTGTTTTAATTTTTTTTTTGCATCAATTTTGTGCCCATAACAAAGTGGTTTGCATGTTTGCACCTGACTGATAGTTTGCGCTAGATATGTTAGCTATAATAAGAAAAGAGGCATGGGAGATCATAAGTTGTATTTGAAGAGCAGGGGAGAAATTTCACGTCTTTCAAAAAGTGGGAAGAAAGGTTAAGTACTTCAGTAATTTGAGCAAAACAATCCGCGTCGATGATGAAAGCAATAAATGCTATTGCCAGTGGAAAAAACTAGAAATTGTTTTTTTAGAATCTAGTGAATTTCTATTTGAAACTAGGAAATTTGGTACAAAACCGATGAGTAACTTGTTACGTGACTAAACGTTTGTCAGTCTCTACAAAGATGGGCAGCCATTGTTAGTAGCCAATGCTATTAATGACCCATGTTTGAGTTTAGAATCTTAAACAAGTCTCTGGGTTTAGATTTGGATCAATAACTAATAGATGTTATCTTGAGAGTAGGGCTAAAGACTTGGTTTTTGCGCTACTCAAGTAGTCTAATACCCTTACAGTGCCAAAGGGGAACAGGAAAAAAGGAATAAAAAAATCAGTTGGTTTGTGGTATTCCCCGTGATAGAATTTTCTGATATGTGAATTATGTATTGTGGCATTTGTGCACTCAACATGGTTTCTGCAGTCCTCATTTAATCTGTTGCATTTAATTGGTATAACGACACCTTAATGTAACAAAGCTTGCCTTGACAAAGTTACGTTATGCTTTTGCTAATATTTATGTAATGCCCAAGTGGAACGTAATTTCCTTAATCTTCTATCCAGTGTTCTACCCATGCACATGATACTAAAGTAACTAAACTGGTATGCTGTTATCCTATAATTCTTGATCAGCCTGATAATTTCATGATACATGTAATTATATATTTTTTTGTGAGAAATGTACACTTATGCTGGGTATTAGTGTGTGCCTCTGGACTTTGAATACTGTTGAGTCGATGACTATGCATGTATGAACAGCATTGTTTTAGTGGCTAGTGAGTTTTGTTTCTATGATAATGGTAATTGGTATCTTTTGATCAGGTTATAAACTACTTACTCCGAGGGTGGCTTAAGAATGTAGAGTCTGAGGGTTCAATTGACATCCCATTTCTTGAAGATCCCAGCAATGATGAACAAGGTGTATCAAGGGAGTTGGAATTTGTCAGAGAAGGATCCAGGAAATCAGTTCGTGTGCGGCTCTTTGGTTCCAAAGTTTCCTTGTGGGGCCAGCTGAGCTCATTCTTGAATCTCATGTCTCCAACTCACGGGTAATATCAAGATAATTCACCCCCACGTGTGTGTTAGATATTAAAAGCTTCAATTGGATATTGTATTCATTATTCTTTATTTAAAGTAGTCAGAGTGATGCATAGATGTACTACATAGACAGGATTTTGAACATTTCTAGTGAATGTAAATATGTGCGGTACAGAGCCAAAGCAGATGGTCAAGTTAGTGGGGTGGTGCCACATCTGGTAGATGGTGGTTTATCCATACTCCAATATGCTGACGATACGATCCTCTTCATGGAACACGACCTGGTAAAGGCTACTAACATGAAGTTGTTACTTTGTGCCTTTGAGCAAATATCTGGTTTGAAAATAAATTTCCATAAGAGCGAAATTTTCTGCTTCGGAGAAGCCAAGGAATGCGAGCACCAATACAAAGATCTTTTTGGCTGTAATCCAGGTACTTTCCCAATGAGGTACTTGGGTATTCCTATTCATTATAGGAAATTAACAAAAGATGATTGGCGAAAAGTAGAAGAACGTTTTGAGAAACGCCTCAGTAGTTGGAAAGGCAAGCATCTATCAACAGGGGGACGCTTGACTTTAATAAATTCAGTCCTTAGTAGTCTTCCCATGTATATGATATCCTTCTTTCAGATACCAAAGAGTGTTCTTAAAAAATTAGACTATTATCGGTCTCGCTTCTTTTGGCAATGCGACGAGCACAAAAGGAAATATCGTCTAGCCAAATGGGATATCCTGTGCCAACCTAAAGAACAAGGAGGGCTAGGGATTCATAACCTGGAGACCAAGAATACAGCACTACTCAGTAAATGGCTGTATCGGTTACTGAAAACAGACGGTACCTGGCAACAAATATTACGCAAAAAATACTTGGACACAACACCTCTTGTCCAGGTGCAGTGGAAGTGTGGGGACTCTCATTTCTGGGGCAGCCTGATGAAGATTAAACGGGATTTTCTGCGGTTTGGATCCTTTATTATTAAAGACGGATCGCAGGTACGGTTCTGGGAGGATAAGTGGCTAGGAAATAAAACTTTACGTGATCGATATCCTCAACTGTATAGCATAGCCCGCAAGAAACAAGATACAGTGGCCGAAGTGTTGAGCTCATACCCACCAACTATATCATGGCGCAGAGACCTTATTGGTCACAAGCTAGAGTCGTGGAACAATCTCCTTTCACGACTGACCAACATTGTTTTGAGCCAAGATGAAGATGAATTCCGATGGAACCTGAATAGGAGTGGAGAATTTTCTGTAAAATCCCACTATCTCGCATTGATCCATCAGGATGTGCCCAATTCTAACGAACGCTTATGGAAGTTAAAAGTACCTTTGAAGATCAAGATTTTTCTGTGGTATCTTCGACGGGGCGTAATTTTAACAAAGGATAATTTAGTGAAACGAAATTGGCAAGGCAGCAAACAGTGTTGTTTCTGTCATAAAGATGAAACGATCCAACATCTGTTTTTTGAGTGTCGGTTAGTTCGTATGGTTTGGGCGGTGGTCCATGCGTCTTGTGGTCTTTCTCAGCCTCGTAGTGTGTCCAATATGTTTGGTACTTGGCTACGAGGGTTTCGACAGGACTTAAAGTCTTTAGTTCTTCTTGGAGCCGCTGCTACTTGTTGGGCTATGTGGTTATGCAGGAATACAATGGTATTTGAAAACAAACAACTTTCATTTTTGCAGGTTATTTTCTCACTTTCGCATTGGCTCCGTTCCTGGGCTATTCTACAGAAGATCGCTTCGCAAGATATGGTTGTGGCGGCCTCGCGTTCCTTGGAGAAGGTGGCCAAGGAGTGTTTTGCCCGGACACATGGGTGGCGGTCTAGTCTTCGGATTGATTGTCATTAGTGTATTCCTTTTATTTTTCACTTTTTTGTAAGGCTGTGTGCCGCCCAGGCAGAGGCCGGGAGGATTTCAAGTTGATGTATCACCTTGATTAACATACTTGAAATCAATAAAGCTTCCCTTTTCGAAAAAAATGTGCGGTACAGAGCTAGCTTCGAGCTTCAAATATGTGCAATGATTGTGGATAACATTAGGTGCTATTTGAAAGGAATTTAAGATCTGATAGACTAATAATATTTTAAGGTGAAAAAACAACAATTTTTAGAAAAAAAAGAGAGAAAGAAACACCTTACTGAAGTCCAGCAGATACCATGTATCATGGTGTCGCTGAGAGACCCTCGAGGCTACAAAGAATGCCTGCTGTGATGAAAAGAATGGTGAGTTTGTCTAATGTTATCCAAAACCTCTACTACTACTACTACTATTTATTATTATTATTATTATTATTATTATTATTATTATTATTATTATTATTATTATTATTATTATCTTCTGTTCTGCTTACTGTTCCTGGGTATTTTGGTGACAATATTTTCTAATTTTATGAACTTTACATAAAACTTCCTGCTAAATCTAGCTTTTAAGTCTAATTCTTGATTGTAGTCTATCAATCTTTGACAAGTTCAATTCTGATTTCTAGTGAATATAAAATTGTAAATACGGACCAAGATGGTTATTGTCCAGTTTGAGTCCATCAAGTGAGGTCCAAATCCCAACGGAGTTTTCTAATATTGACCGGTTTTGGATAGCATTAGGTTCTATGGCAAATGAATTTAAGATCTAATAATGAAAAATTGAAAGAAATAACAATTTTTTAAAAAAACACACAAAAGAAAAAAAACCTTACTGTAGTTCACTAGGTAACGTGTACAAGGTAATGCTGGGAGACCCTTGAGGCAACAAATAATGCCTGTTGTGCTGCAAAGAACTGCTAAGTTTGTCCAATGTTATCCGAAAAATTGTGAGCTTATTATCTTCTGCAGTTTTTAGTTCTGTTCTGTTTACTGTTCCTGGATATTTTGGTGAGAAAAAAAATTCTGATTTCATAAACCTTAAATAAACTTGCTGCTTAATCTAAACAATTGGATGAAACGTTTTAGCAGAGTAACAGCTTTTGTCTAGCCAGTGTAGGCACTTATTACAGATCTGATTATTGTAAAACCCTAGCTTAGCAAAAGTCAAGATGTTACCTACAATTACTATCACCATGGATTTTAACCGGTAATCAAACATTATCAACATCTAAACTTCAATAATAAACATTCAACAGGATAGTAAACATAAATTCCAGCAACACTGTAAACCATAAATTGAATTTAAAATGAACAAATAATAACCCAAATGAATCATAAACAAATCTAAATCAAGTAAAGCATCAAGTAGCAATACTAAGAACTGTGAAGACTGAGGATAACCATAAATCATATAATTAGTTCAATAGAAACTACTAAATTGTTATCCATAGGCAAAAAATAGTTAGGGGAAGTGAAGAGCTACAGGTATGCAAAAATTCATGTTCTGCATCCATCCATGCATGACGACTTCAACGTTCACATAAAAACAACAAATAATCAAGAGTGATTCCACGACTCAACAAGTATAAAACAAAATAATAAACGATGCATCATCTTATTAGTAATTTATAACCATTTTTCATAACTCAATTTCTCATATTTATTCTTATCAGTTTCCATTCACATATCTCATTAGCTCGAATCGCTTTTCACTTTTCATGAATTCTATGCAATACTCATGTATATGTCTCAACTCTTCTTCTGTATATATCGATATAGTTGGCTGTTCACCTGAATAACACACCCTTGCCCTATCCTTCTTACACAGAGTCGCCCTATCTTTTTTTATACAAGGTCACAACTCGTACTCTCGCCTTATCTTTTTTCATAAAGGGTCGCCCTGTTCTTTTTCATACAAGGTCTCACCTCCTCTCACGTGGAGTACCTACCGAAGTAAATCTTTACAACTCTGACACATGCAATGCAATGTTTACATTTCATTAATTAATTAGCATCATTAAACAATTGGCAACATCATTATTTTAACTATAATCATCATAATTCTACCACAAGCATTATTATTCTACCATAAATAGATGAGCATTATAAAAAACAAGTCAATTCATGTGAACTATCATGGCAAGTATTTATTTAATCATATCAACAAGTTTTAAATATCCGAGTACTATTCTACCATGCACTTGCTTTTTTAGTTGCGACGGTCGGTTTGATTAGGAGAAAACACAGCTGGTGCTTACTCCTTCTATAGTAATTACTCATTCTCAAAGTAGGCTTCGGCAATATAAGGTAACAAATAAATGACAACACTTCTACATGTTCTCAAACCCATAACTATCCCACTTTACCGAATAGTCAAACTCGCTGTCACTGTACTAAAATTATCATAACTTTCAATTTTTCATATCAAAATAAAGCAAACTATACCGGTTCTAGAATTTATACAAAATTTTCTAAACTTCCTAGCTCATCAAATGTTCATATTAAATCATCTAAATACCCAGTTTCAAAACCCAGATGTCAGATCTGTTATCTTCTGGACAACAGAATTAATAATTTCATATTTTTAATCTACATATGCAAACCTAGTAAACTATAATATATTTAGAAACTACAGGAAAATGCCTACCACTTTTTAGTTATGCATATAATTCAATTCTACCATTAAATTAGTCAAATCAACGATTTTCATAATTGCGTCCAGTAGCAATCAGGTTCTGGATATTACTCTAGGAGACGCCCATAACTGAATCCCCACAAAACTACCCCAAAACGACCATCTAACGCAATCTGTCCTGGGTAGACCACAATACCGACATTGCTACAACAATTAAATATGCATCTAACCGGGGGAAATAGGGATTACTCTTGACGAACCGCTGAAGAACACGATGAATACCACACGATCTCTCTCTCTCTCTCTCCCTTCCTTTTCCCTTTTCCCCTTCCTCTTCTTCTTCTGGGTCAAAAACACCTCCCGGCGATCGATCTCCTTCCTCCGCTCGACTGGCAGCAAAGGGGATCTTCTTCACCAACAGCAGGGGCTTCAATGGAGGATGGGGTGCTGCTGGACAAGGTGGAGGCGCATGGGGGGCAGGGGAGGCGGCGGCCACAAGGAGAAAGAGGAGGGGGAGCAGGGGTGGCGGCTAGGGTTTGGGGGAGAGGCGCCTCCCCCCTTTTGGTCGGCCACCACTTGGGCCAAGGCCCAGGCCCAGGTTGCCAGGACTTTTCAGAAATCCCCCTCTAAAAATCTCTATTTAACTCTTTACTATATGGTCATTCCCTCCAATTAATCGATTATCTCTCGAATCACTTTTGGGGTATTACACCGTCGATCGAGGCTGCCGCTGCCGTTCTGTGCCACTCGAAGCCCGCCGCTTGGCGCTGCCCGAAGCCGCAGCACAGGCCAGGCCACCGGCCCCGAAGTTGCCGCTCGGCGCCGCCCGAAGCCGCAGCACAGGCTAGGCCACCAGCTGCCTCTCGGCACCGCCTGAAGCCCACCGCTCGAGGCCGTCGTCGTCACTCGACGCCACCTGAAGCCCACCGCTCGGCGCCACCCGAAGCTGCCTGTCGATCGAGGCCGCCGCCGCTCAGTGTCGCCCGAAGCCCGCCACTCGGTGCCACCCGAAGCCGCCCGCCACTCGAGGACATCTGCCGCTTGAGGCCGCCGTCGTCGTTCGATGCCGCCTGAGGCCCGCCGCTCGGCGCCGCCCGAAGCCACTGCACGAGCCCGCCCGCCTGCCACCACCGGCAGCTGCCGCTCACCCCGTGCACCACACGGGCCCCCGATCGCTCGCAACCCAGCCACTTGGAATGCGCCATCGCCATGGGAAGGAGCCAGTGACTAGGGTTTTAACCCTAGCCACTAGCATTGTAGGCTGCCGGGCCATATGAGCCAAATGGGCTGGTTCTCCGGCTTGATAGAAAAAGAGAAGACCCTGAAAAAAGGGAAAAGGGAGATCGGGCCGGTGCCAATAAAATTGCAAAAAGGCCCCCTAAATTCTAGAAATTACAGAAGGGTCCTCAGATTTTTCAGACGGGTGCTAAATTTTGCAGCAAGGCCCTCAGAGAATCAAAAAATTACGCGAAAATTTTCTTTGAATCGAAAATTTGCGTGTAGGCCTTCTAAAATTGCAAAATTCACTGAAAATTCATATTCCGGCATAAAAGGGCCTCAGGAATTCAAATTTTGAATTATTTTTAGCATTTGAAGTATGTTTAGTACTGTCATTATTATTTTCTATATTTTTTGTATTTATTTACTATTTTGATTAATCATAATTATTTAAATTGCCTTTAAACACCGAAATTAATAGTAAAATTTATAGAAAATGCATAGAAAATTCTGGAATATTATGAGAATCTTTTGTACCATTATCAAATTTATTTACCTATAGTAAAATTATTCCATGCATGTTTACCCGTAGTAAACTTATTTATTCCTTTTAATGTTCATGTAGATGACAGGCATCATGAACCAGGAGTTCGAGGAGTTGGCCCAGCATGGCCAAAACTACTTGACTTGGGCTTCTGATGTCGAGATAATACTTGGAGCCAAGAAGCTCCGCGCTGCCATTGGGATTGGTGCACCGCAGGATGCCAAAGTCACCTCTAAGGAAAATGATCAGACATTTCACTTCCTCGGGCACTATCTTTGTCTCACTCTCAAGGATGAGTACATGGAAGAGAAGAGCGTGCTAGCATTATGGACTGCACTTAAGAAGCGGTTCGAGAGGCTAAAATACACCATCCTTCCTCAGGCAGAGCAAGAGTGGATCCGACTGAGGTTTGTCGACTTCAAAACGGTCGAGGTGTACAATTCTGCTCTTTACAGAATTTGTACCAATCTTCAACTTGTGGCAAGCAGATCACAGGTGAGCAAAAGATTGAGAAGACTCTATCCACCTTCCACACCAATGCAGTACAGTCTGCACGCAACTATCGTCAAGACAGCTACAAGGAGTATGACGCAACTATCAGGATGAAGTTCTTAGCAAGAACTATGTCACAAGGCCACCTAGGAGCTCTGTTGGCCATGAAGCCAACGCTGGGAGCTATAAGGTGCAAAAGCCCATAATGAAGAAAAGGAGAAGGAAGGGTAAGGACGCAGCCCACAAAGGCAAGTCAGATGCTCCATGTGAGAATAAGGCAAGCAAGCCAAAGTAGGACGGCAAGCCCTACGGTCAGTAAGACCAATCCTGCTACAAGTATGGCAAGTGGGGGCGCTAGTCACGGATCTTTAAAGAGCCACAACATGTCATCGATGTCTTCCAAGCTCAGAAGAAAAAGGATTGTAAAGGGCAGCATGAAACCCACTTTGCTTCTGTTGAGGGGAAGGGTTTTGAGCAGCTGCCTGCGCTGATGGAGGTTGAAACCATCCTGACAGTAGCACCCCTTTTTGACACTGCAGCTACTACCACCATGATTTCTCTGGAAGAGCATATCACCCCCAAGAAGATAGCACTCGAAGTCTTTGACTTCCTAGTAGATTCAGTTTAATGCACAAAATGCATTTAGACTTTAATTGTCATTTAGTTTATGTGTGGGAGGAATAAGTTTGGATTTGCATGGATAGTACCTAAACAATTTTTTCTCTCGTGATGGATGATATTGAATAATTCATTTATTTATTCAGTCTATAATGGCATGATATGTTCTGGTATTGAAGTATTTTATTTATGTGTTGATTCCCTTCTACTACATATTAAAAAATACTTTATATTAGAACATGTGTGGCGCCCTTTGGAGGAAGTGTACTTAGCCAACAGTGGCACAACGAATACCATCTTAAGAGAGACAAAATACTTTCGGTCAATTAGTAAGAATGCTGACAGGCTTACAACAATCACTGGTAACGATGCTTGTATAATAGGTTCAGGAAGAGTCATAATTATACTCCCAATGGGTACAACTTTGGTCATTCAAGAAGCCTTATTGTACCCAGAATTGACTAAAACTTTTCTAAGTTTCAAAGATATTCGCGCTAATGGTTTCCATATTGAGACTGAAGAAGAGTATGGTAAGAAATATCTACTCATTACGAAGTATGAAGCAAATGGAAAAAGGGCATTAGGAAAACTTTCTTCATTAGAAACTGGGCTATACTACACCAACATCAAGACACCTTAAACCTATACTGCCCTGAAAACAATATTTAGAACCTCTGAACTTTTCTGTCTCTAACATGACAGATTAGGCCACCTAGGTCTTAGGATGATGAGAAATATAATTAACAATTCATAGGGACATAATATTAACGTAAAGAATTTTCCGAATCACGAAGATTTTGTATGCCCCGCATGTGCTACCGGGAAATTAATTACTAGACCTTCTACTCTGAAAGTGAAGGATGGAGTCTCTGCATTCCTGGAACGCATCCAAGGAGACATTTGTGGTCCCATATAGCCATTATTACACTACAACAAAATGAACATATTAAGACGTTTTGTTTAAGACGTTTTGTTTAAGACGCTTTGAATCATGTCTCTCTTTTTAGAACCACAATTGAAATAGAGACGCAATTTGAGACGCTCTAAAGGGTTGCACGCTATTAAATTCTATTAAAACGGCTGCTGAGACGTTTTGGAGTATGTCTCATGTATAGAGACGAAATTTTAGATGTCTTATTTATCATTTGAGACGTCTTATCTATTATCTCCATATAAGAATATTTACAGCCGTTGCCCCGCTGCGCTTCGATGCGGCCCATTTCGCGCGACCGGCCCATTCCGACAGCTCCCAGCCTCGGCCCATTGCTCCCCAGTCTCAACTGCCAGGCCCAGAACGCCCGCCGCCCCCTCGCTGCGACCCCCTCTGGCCTTCTCGCCCGCCTCTCGCAGTCTCGCCCCCACCTCCGCCTCCCACCCGGCCGCTGGCCTCCTCCGCCCCCACCCGACCGCCGGCCTCCTCCTCCGCCCCCAGATCCGCCGCCGCCTCCTCCTCCTCCTCCGCCCCCACCCGGTCGCCGGCCTTCTCCTCCGCCCCCAGATCCGCCGCCTCCTCCTCCTCCGCCCCCACCCGGCCACCGACCTTCTCCTCCGCCCCCAGATCCGCGGCCACCACCTCCTCCTCCACCCCCACCCGGTCGCTGGCCTCCTCCGCCCCCACCCGGTCGCCGGCCTCCTCCGCCCCCAGATCCGCCGCCAGAGGCAGGGTAATCTGTTTCCTCCTCGCATTCTTGATTTGTTTCGGTGGGTAAGAGTTAGGCCGCTGCCACTGGGCTGTTTCTTTCAGTTCTTGAATGCTTTGGGTTTAATCAATATGCTTGGAAGTTGGTTACAGATTTTAGAAGACATACCTATCAAAAGTACTGATGATCGGGAGATATTTACAGTAAGAAAAAGATCCGTACCGACCTAGGGAAGAGGGGAAGAAAATCTTGGGACCGGAATTTCCATACTTAAGTGTAGTAGGAGCACTAATGTATTTAGCGAATTGCACTAGACCGGACATTGCATTTGCCGTAAACCTGTTAGCAAGACATAATGCAGAACTTACCAAAAGGCATCGGTAGGGAATAAAGGACATCTTCTGATACCTCCAAGGAAGAAATGATCTTAGGTTGTTCTATAGAAAGAACCAAGATTTGAATATAACTGGTTATGCAGATGCAGGGTACATGTCGGACCCGCACACCGCAAGGTCACAAATAGGCTGTGTATTCCTGTGTGGCGGAACTGCAATTTCCTAGAAATTGTCTAAGCAAAGTCTTGTAGCGACTTCGAAGAACCATTCATAAATCATAGCGCTGTACGAAGCCACACGAGAATGTGCTTGGCTTCGACGAATAATTCATCACATCCAACAGTCATGCGGGATGAATATCGTGCAAGCTCCCACAATTATCTATGAAAATAATACAACTTGTGTTGCACAAGTGCAGACGAGCTATATAAAGAGTCATTTCATAAAGCATATCAACACCAAGTTCTTCTATGCTCATGAATTGCAAAAGATGGATGAAATTAAGATACTGCATACTAAGTCATATGAAAATCTTGCAGATTTATTCACCAAGTCACTCCATTCATTTAGTTTTGAAAGATGCGTATGAGGAATTGGAATGATGAGGCTTAGAGAAGTACAGAATTCAGGGGGAGATTTTTCTCAAGCTCGTTATTAAAACATGATCACGAAAATCGAGTACCCAAAGAATAAATCCTGAAGATTAAATAAAATTGGGTGGATTGTACTCTTTTTTTTCCTTTGACGAGTTTTCCTGAAATTTTTCGGCCAAGGTTTTTAATGAGGCAATTCGTGCAACGCAGAATAACATATATCATGTACTCTTTCTCCAAATTTTTGCGCTGAGTTTTTATGGAATTTTAATGAGGCATGAACGTATCGGATGAGTGCCCAAGGGAAAGTGTTAGGAAACCTGGGGTCTGGGCTTGAAGCTTTGCCCCATAGTGGACACCTTACCATTAGGCTATAAATAGGGAATCCCATTGACTATTTTGTACACGCAAGAGAAAGAGAAAGCAATAAAGAAAGATCAAGAGTTCTCCTTATCTCTGTGCTTTAATCTACTATTTGTATCTTTTGTAATTGATCTGTATTTTGAATAGCAGACGAACCGATTGAACTGGTTGCCAGCGACGGTTCATCAACAGTGACAAATTGTGCAAAAGCACACGAACGGCAGAACCTGTACACAAATATTTTTCCACTTCCGGATGACTATGAACGTACGTAGAGCCATCTTTCGTATCACGCACTACTACAGAAAACCGTATTACAGACGGTTCAAAAACGTCATCACAAACGGTTTTCTGAACCGTTTGAATTTATGGGTAAGTCATAATCGAAGGTTATCACAGACGGTTTTCGAACTGTCTGTGGTGTAAATATCACAGACAGTTTGTAACTAAAAACCGTCTGTGATAGCTAATAATCACAGACGGTTTGTAATGAAAAACCGTCTGTGATAGGTGATAATCACAGACGGTTTTTAACTAAAAATCGTCTATGATTATCAACTATCACAGACGGTTTTTAGTTAAAAGCCGTCTGTGATATCTAAATATCACAGACGGTTCTAGTTAAAAACCGTCTGTGTTATTCTCTTCTACCCCTAAATCTATTTCTGTTTATTGGCTAGCCTCAGGAAATGCTAGCCATGCTCTCTGAAACAAGCAGATCAACATGTACATGTATATATCCAATTCACATCTCAATTCATTTCACAAACATAAAACATCCATTTCACAAATCAATTAATTGAAATGAAAACAAGCAAATATAGTATGAAACACAGTACACATTTCATTTTTATTAATATTAGAGCCTACCATTACAATATCCCAAAACAACAAACATGTTGCCTATCTAGCTAACATAACAAGAACATAGAAAAGTAAAGATCCTCTATGCCTAGGCCTTCTCGCCCCTGATGCAGCGCACGAGCTGGATGTCTTTGACGCCCACCATCGTCAGCGTCGATTGAGCGCTACCTTGTGCATCGTCTGCTTCGTGGGGCTATTATGGTATAGGAGAACAGCAAGGAGGAAGAGAACAACAAAGAGGAGGAGAACAGCAAGGAGGAGGAGAACAACAAGGAGGAGGAGAATAGTAAAGAGGAGGAGAACATCAAGGAGGAGAACAGAAAGGTGGCTGGGTTCTGGTGATTATTTATAGGGGAGGGAGTGCGAAATTTTTTGGCGCGGGGACGGAGAGGCGGAGCTACGATCCGTGGGGTGAGGATTGGTAGATTTCTATTGGCTAGGATTGGGTTGAGGAGGATCGACGGGCCCAGCGGTCAGATTATCATAGACGGTTGATAGTTAGAACCGTCTGTGATGAATGAATATCACAAACGGTTCTATATGCCAACCGTCTGTGAATTAGAGTACAAAATTTTATATACCGAAGCAATATAAACAACTAGTCTTAAAAGATAAAATAGCAAAGTTTATATGGCTTATATATACTCATTTGAAAGGTTTCGATGAGATCTATAACTTTTCAGTTGAAGCAAAATCCAAATTCTGAAAGGAAGACCAAGAAAAAGGGCAACAACACAAATCAAAAACTTGCGACGCAGGTTTAGGTCCAAAGATGGCCGATTTTCAGGGTCTTGGAGGGCTACTAGTGCAAACAGGTTGTTTTTTGGATCGGGCTCATTGTTAGCTTTCCAACGAGTACAAGAACATCGAAAACGGATATCGTATGCAAAAGTTATGCCCGTTTTATTGAAAGTGTCTCAAAACTGAATCCTACTCGGACTCAGACGGCAAATTATGAAATTTTGGGGAATTGCAAGGCGGGAAACATATCACAGACGGTTTTTAATATGAACCATCTGTGATAACTTCATTATCACAGACGGTTTTTAATAAAAACCGTATGTGATACTGGAATATCACAGACGGTTCATACCGTCTGTGACACTCGTTTTCTCCGACGTCATCAATATAGACGGTGTTCAAATTAAAACCGTCTGTGTTTGAATAACTTCCACTACAAATGCCATTCCTTTCTACCATCTAGCACACCTACCCCTCAGGTCGCAATCTACGTGAGCTTAAGTCCTATTAGAACAAATGGTTCTGATGCGAATTTTGTCGCTGTGTTTCCTATGAAATTCTTGCTTTTGAAACAGGGGCCAACTTTGAATTTTGGACGTTTTTGACACTATTGCTATCCGAAAATACCAAAAATGGCGCTGAGGAGAACAAAATTCCAATTCTAGCACCCTGTTGATCGCACCACTTAACGGGAGTGTGACACGTGTCAATGGTGTGGTCGGGGACCGCACCACACCGGAGTGGTGCGCTCCCCGACCGCACCACATGGTCACATCAGAGTGAGTGGTGCGGTCGGGGACCGCACCACTCAGGTGTGGTGCGCTCCCCGGCCGCACCATTGGACACGTGTCGCGACGCGGTTAAATGGTGCGGTCAGGTGGGGGCTAGAGTTGGAATTTCGTTTCCGAAGAGGCTATTTTCGGAATTTCGGGTAGCAACAGTGCCAAAAGCGTCCAAAATTCGCCAACTTTTCTCTTTTAATCTCTTTGAGGTGGACCTAGAGATAAGAAGCTACGTACACCCAAGAACATAGGTCAAGACCGTGAAAAGAGCATGGTTAAAAAGGCTTATTCATAGGAATATTTTACGGTACATTCTATTAGTAGTAGTAAGGTGCTAAGTAGAAATTAAATATAATTATGATTTATGAGGTTACAATAGACATTTCTTTATAAATCTAATTTTTTGTAATGACATTGTAGATTTTTTTCTTCTAATCTATTATTAATCCTTTTCGTCCTGTCGCCTGCGCCTCCCACCTATTCTACTATGCCCCTGCCATTGTCTCTTGTACGCGCACTGCCATGGTATTTGTAGAAATTAATCTTACGTCATGGGTTTCCTTTATAATTTTACCTCTCTTGGGATTTTAATGCTACTAATATTTTCGGTAATAGTATAACTAAATTGTAACTAATTTGGTCTAGTGGATCAAAAAGAATAAACGGCTTATATTCAATTTAGGGTACCATACTATTTCCAAGCGGTCAAGAGCCACTGCCCACTGATACATACATCTGACTCACCGGAAGGTAGTCATTTCGTCAGGAATTTGAACAAAAACAACTTCTAATCCTCTCTTATCATCAGGCAAACCACAATGCCTAGTAGTCGAAAATACAGAGGCACCACATAGAAATGTTACCATTGGAGCGCCTACAACTACGTCCTACAATAACAAAAGTGCATTCATTGAACAAAATCGATTAGAAACTCGTCCAGACAGCACGACATCATTATTTGGTTGCCACTAGACAATATTTCCTTGCTAAGCATCGTGTTGACATTCCCAATTAAAAGAAAGCTATCCTCTCCTTAATTTTTCTAAGAGATTCAGGCACTACTCAATAGTGCCGAGCCCAACAAGACAAGAGGATAACAAAAACACGGTGTATATCATCAGCATGATAGTTACAACACCAGCAACCATCAAGAGATACGAAAGAGAGGGAGAAAAAAAACGCAGCAACTTCTAAAAAAGCAAAGCAACAATCCATGCACGCACGCAGGGCAGCTAGAGCCAGGGGCACCACAGGACTCTGACAAAATAAAGTAAGAACGCGTGCGGCAACTGAGCTCTTTTCATATCCTCCTTCCCTTCCACTGATCCTCGAGAGCTTCGCATAGGATGATCATGGCAGTGCAAAAAGGAGCACCGACTGACTGCTTTGTGCCATGAGATGCAAAGGTGAGGTTTACCGTTGTCCTCATCATCGCTTATCACCAGCCTCGTCTTATCTGCCAACGCAGAAAGATTTTCGACTGTCCTTGAGGTCATTGCCGATGGCACCTAGCTAGCTGCTTGATCCGCGCACGCCAAGCTTCTTGACCTCCACCTTGAGCGACTTGAGGTACCTGACGGCCTCGTCGAGGACGGCGGGCGTGTCCATCCGGTCGCCGCCGGGGATGATCCCCTTGAGCGTCCGCATCATCTTCTTCATCCGCTCCTTCCTCTCGACGCCACCGGCGGTGGGTTCATGCTTCCGGCCGCCGCTCGGGCCGGCGCTCACCCCGTACCCGCCGGAGGAGCAAGTGGAGTCCGGCGAGCCCCCGGCGCGGCACCCCGGCGTGCGGCCCGTGCTCAGCACGTCGTCCTCCTCCTCGCCGTCCTCGGAGCTCATTAGCGCGTCGATCTCGTCGGTGTCCTCCTTCTGCCGGATCGAGCAACCCCCGCCCTCGTCGCCGCCACCGTAGTAGGCGCTCTTGCCGGCGTAGTCCTGATCAAAGCCGTAACAGTGGTGATCATAGCCGCCGGACGAGCCGAAGTTATTGGCCAGGGAAGGGTGGAACATGACCCGGCTTCGGTCGTTGGTCTGATCGAAGATGACGTAGTTCTTGGGACAGGTGTCCGACGGCTGGAACTCGAGCCCGGTGAGCGGCGCCGGGAAGTCGTGCTGCCTCCGACCGGCGAGCGGGTCGTCATAGGCAGCCGGCGCGGCAGGGTACCCACCGTTCCCGTAGTACGCTCCCCCGGAGCCGTAGCCAGCCATGTCGTAGCTGCCGGCGCCGGCGCCGTAGCCATACCCGTAGCCGTAGCCATAGCCACCGTACCCGTACCCTGGGTCTCCCTGCATCAGTTCACTTGTGCAGTGCTGCTGCTCAATTCCTGTGAGTTTGTGGCTGTGTTTGTGTTGGGAAATCAAGAAAGGTTTTTGCTTTTGATTGAAACGAAATAGAACAGGAATTCAAATCAAAATTGATTTAGTTAGTTTGTTTGGGTTTGAAGCTGTTTGGATGGAATGTGTGAGCTGTGAGTGATGGTCGAATCTACGTCACGGGCTTAAGCAGCTGGCGGAAGTATTCGGCCTGCAAGGAATAGCCAATGGAAATGTACATTAGACAACAATGTAGTAACACTAAGAGGAGAGAGTTAAATGGCAGGAAAAGAAATGTAATTGTGCATATACATGATGTTTTTTATATAGCATGCTAATAGAGTCCCAACAAGTATTTCAGATGAAAGTTCCTTTTGATGTATCAGCTTGTTCTGAAGTGTGTACAACAGGGTCAGCCTTGCTGAGAAACAGCACAATGGCAAGATGTCTAAAGCAATTTAAGCAACTTGCATACGCAGACAGTGGCTGATCTTTAAGACTAGGAACACATGTAGAGGCTCGAATCGGAGCAAAAGCGAACACGAGTGTATTAGTATTTAGCGATTTGTCACAAAGAAGGCTATGTTATGTGCAGAAACGGGAGAATGCGTGCGTACACACAACATTGGAAGAGTTACTGCAGCTCTGCCGAACCGTGATTCATTGATGTGATAAACGGCACATATGAATAATCAAATGAAATGTTTCAGTTCGGTAATAGTAATCGTATCTTATTCTACTGTTAGCACAAGCAAACAAAACACGAACATGCTCCCCTGACAGAGGCAAGTACTGACCGCAACGTTGTAAATTAGCACACCGTCTTCTTTTTTGACCAGAAGGAAAAAAAGATAAGTAGCTAGGCTCCCGGAGACAAATCTTTTGACCACCTGCAGCTTTGTCATATAGTTGCATATAGTGGGCCCTCATCGTTGACGTCGAGCTTCGTCCTATAGTGGACCTTGATCTCGTTCCTATCAAACATGCAACACATTCTCTTCCTCACACGAACAGACAGCACTAGGAAGCAAGTTGCTTATCCACGAGATGAGAGACGACAGGTTTTTCACCATCAGCAGATCGATAAAAATTACTTCACTCAAAACTATCAGAATTGACTATACAAAATTTGTATCATTAAATTTATTATTAAAAAAATACAATTATAATAATATAATTTTATTAATATATCTTAACGTAAAGGTTAAAGTCACCTCTCAGAAATCGTAAAAAGTCTAAAACGTGAATAAAAAAAAGATCAAAAAGAGTATCTAAAGATCAAACAATGCAACTAATCAAGGACGGGGTAATCAGAGGAGAGGAGAGACGGTATGTTGTTTCTTGCGAGAGGATGCTCACCTGGCAAACTTGCATCAATCTGTAGTAGTACGCGACGGCGCCACTTTTCATAACGACGACGTCAAGGCTCCTCCGGTTGAACCCAGCGCACATATCCTCGGCCACGGACGATCTACCAAGAAGCGCGCCCCCACGGCTCCTGCCAACCAAACCTCGGCCGATCACAGGATGACGCGGAAGAACACCACCAGCCGCACGATCTTCCCCGCCCACGGCATCCTGGCCAGCCTCCTCCCTCCTCTGCAAGAAACAAAAACAGAGGCGTGAAGGCGCAGCGCGAAACGACTGGAGAGATATGCATGCACGCACGGTGCGAGCATCGGTGCGCGATGTAACGAAGACGTTGCATACCGGTCGATTCTCTCGTAATCTACGGGGTATGTGATCCCTCGGGAGCAATTGCAGCTGGTGGTGGACCGGAACAGAGCAGGGGCAGAAGCGGAAGCAGAGCAGGGGAAGTGAAGAGGACGACAAGGAATGGAATGCAACGGGTTGGCCACACCTCGGGGTTTTATAGAACGGATTAACCAACAGCGGGCGTGTTGGATGCTCGGATAATCGGATTGGTGTGTCTTGTCTCTGTCTCTCGTTTCCCTTTGTTCTTGCACACCTTTTGAGTAGATACAGAGAGGAAGGAGAGGATGGCGAGCAGTGCCGCGCAGTGATGGAAGGAAGGAAGGGATGGGGGCGGGGCGGGGCGGGGCGGGGGAGGAGGGAGCGGAATTAATGCGGTGGCGTGCGCACTCGATGGGTGCTGCGGGTGCGCGTGCCGCTTCCCACCGTGCCTCCACCCAAAACGCTCCACGCCCACCCGACCCCTCCCGCCCGTCACCCAATGACTTGTGGACTCCACCACCGCGTGCCCCGCATGTCGGCGAGACGGCAGACGCTGCCCTCCCGTGCGCGGAGGCGCGGTCAATGGAGGTGGACATCGTGGCAGAGCAATCCACCCATATTCCCATCTCCTCTCCCAAGCACGAAGCAAGCAACGCAAAACCGCACGCGGCCGCGAGAGGAAGCCATGAGTAGGCAGTAAAAAAAAAAGAGACAAGCTCGCGACAGCTTAGCTCGCTTAGGTTCATCGGGCTCGACTTTAATCCTAAGTTTGTGAGTTTAATATTATAACACATTAATTTTTACTTAGCTTACTTGAGTTTCAGTTTGAGTTTTTCTTATTATTAAAAATTGTTGTAGGGGTGGCCCCCACCTAAACCCAGCAGGCCTGGTAGAGAGTTGTAAGGCCCAGAATAGGCCATGTGTAATGACATAAGTGCCCCTGAAGGGGAAACTCAGATGTAAGGGTATATTTGTAAAAGCACTCCCCATGTGTATATATATATATGGAATACAGGTCACGGGGGAGGCCAAGCCATTACTGTCACTTACTCCCAACTCTCCACTACCATCTCTCTCTGTTTGGTCTATAACCACAACAGTTGGCGTCGTCCGTGGGGAGGACAGGAGCAAGCCTGAAGTCCGAAGAAGGATGGCACCGAAAAAAGCTTCGTCGACGGCGGCGAAGGGCAAGAAGGCGGCCGGGTCGGAGCGTCGCATGGGTACCAGGGCTTTGGCATCGGCTGTTGCGGGCGTGGGTGACGACGCAGGCGCGGTGGTCGAGGACGTCGACGCTCGCGCTGCAACGTCCAACCCCGTCGCTGGTGCTGCGACGACCAACCCCGCCGCCGGCGCTGCGACGGCCAACCCCGCCGCCGGCGCTGTGGCGACCAACCCCGCCACCGGCGCTGAGATGGCCGACCCCGCCGGCGCGACGACAACCAACCTCGCCGCCAGGCGGTGGAAAGCGCCCTGCTGGCGGCCCTTAAAGCGTTCCAGCAGGAGCTAGGGGATCTTCATGGGGCTGTCCGAGACATACAAGAGGCTCGGAGCTGCAGGCCACGCCAGTGGTCGCGCCAGAGCCCACGCCGGAAAGGGCGGACAGCCGCGACGCCCCCATATCCAGCCGCATGCCGCTGCGACGCATCGATCCAGAGTCCCCGCTTTCGGCAGGACTATAGCAGGCGGCGTGGCCCGAAGACTTCAAATTCCCCAGTGTCATCGAGCCCTACAAAGGCGACACGGACCCCCGCGAGTTCGTGCGCGTGTACGAAACCGCAATCGAGGCCGCGGGCGGAGATGACACCACAAAGGCGAAGGGACTCCCCCTCGCGTCGCAAGGAGTGGCGCTCTCCTGGTTTTTTACCATAGAGCCGAACTCCATCTACGCGTGGGAGCATATTCGCGACCGCCTTCACAACAGCTTTCAAGGAACTTATGTCGAGCGGGTCGACGCAGACCAGCTCTTCGCCGTGAAGCAGAAACCTTCGGAGAAGCTCCGGGACTACTTCAAACGCTTCGCGAAGATACATTGTCAAGTCAAAGACGTCAATGAAACCACCGTTGTCAATGCAACCATACAGGGCCTTCGCCCGGGCCCGATGGCCGAGTACAACGCACGCAAGCCTATCAGGACGGTCGCCAAGCTCTTCGACAAGATGGAAGGGTATGCGCAGGCCGAGGAAGATGCGCGAAGACGCAACACCCCCGTCCCCGACCTCGCCCAAGCGAAGCGCTCGCCATGCGAGAAGGTGGGTGGTGATTCCCCGCGGCAGGACTGCAGTCGACAATCCCGGAAGGCCACTCCCGGAAGCAACAGCCCCGGGAAGTAGGAAGGCTCGCCGGGGACAGGCGCAAGCCCCGGCGTCACCAGCGCAGACCACGCAAGGTCCGCCATGTCCTTGGTATCGGAAACGCCCTTCAAGGACCGGCCCCCACATCGTGGGAAGGGGGCCGAGGATGCGGAGGCGGACCAGGTCGTGGCGAGTGACCTCGCGCAGAGCAAGAGCTTCAGGACTGCGGCAAGTCGTACGAGGTACATGGTTACGACGATCACTACACGAAGGCATGCACCGCAGTCATGGAACTGCGCCGGGTGATGGCCTCTCGGGCCTCGTCTCCTCGGCCCCTTGCCGAAGTCCATGAGCGGCATCCAAGAGGTGGTCCCCCGCAAGCCTCCGACAGGGAAGACACACAGCACCGCACTGTCAGCGTCATCACCGGAGGTTCCCTATTAGGGGCCCCCGTGGAGCGATCGCTACCGTGGGTGCCGCTCTGCAACATCACCTTCACCCTGAATGACGCCAGGGGTGTGGAGTTCCCTCACCAAGACCCGCTAGTCATTCAGGCTCACATCGCAGGCCATGACGTCAGGCGTGTCCTCGTCGACGGGGGAAGCTCTGCGAATATTCTGTTTGCAGGGGCCCTCGAACGTATGGGAATCCCCCGAAGCCGCCTGGAGCAGTCAGGGGCTCCACTTCAAGGCTTCGGAGGCCAACAGCTGGAGGCCATAGGACATGCGTCCCTTCCAGTTACGTTCCGCCAGGGGAGCAACACCCGAAGCGCGCATGTCATCTTCGATGTCGTAGACATCCCGCACCCCTACAACGTCATATTGGGACGGCCTGCCATCAATTCCCTCGAAGCGATCCCGCACCACGCCTTCTTATGCATGAAGCTCCCAGGCCCGGAGGGCGTGATCACTGTCTTCGGCGACCAGGACCTCGCCAGGCGCGTCGAACGCAGCAGCCGGAGCTTGCACCGCCCAGTGCACGCCCTCTCGGGTATGCCCGGCGACACGCCCTCCGCTCCGGGATGGACGCCTAAGCCTCGGGCCGAAGGTGGGGTCAAGAAGGTGCCACTCCAGACGGAGGGGCAGTTTGTGTCCATTGGCGAGGGGCTCCCTGCGGAGGTTGAGCGAGATCTACTCCAAGTACTCCAGGACAACGCCGACATTTTTGCATGGTCGCCGGAGGACATCAAGGGCGTAGACCGCGCAGTAATTGAGCACCGCTTGGCGGTTCGCCCTGACGCCAAGCCGATCAGGCAGAAGCTTCGCCGTATGTCCATGGATCGGCAGCAGGCGGCCAAGGTGGAGGTAGCGAAGCTTCTCCGGGCCGGGGTCATTCGCGAGGTCCATCACCCAGAGTGGCTTGCCAACCCCGTACTGGTCATAAAGGCTAGCGGGGCCTGGCGTATGTGCATCGACTTCACGGCGCTCAACAAGGCGTGCCCAAAGGACAACTACCCCCTGCCACGCATCGACCAATTGGTCGATGCTACCACCGGATGCGAGCTAATGAGTTTCCTGGATGCTTACTCCGGTTATCATCAGGTATACATGGCCGAAGATGACGAGGACAAGACCAGTTTCATCACACCGATTGGGACCTTCTGTTTCGTCAGAATGCCTTCGGCTTGAAGAACGCAGGCGCTACCTTTACCCGCCTCGTCGCGCTTGCCCTCGCCGCCCAGCTCGGGAGGAACGTGGAGGCCTACGTCGACGACGTGGTAGTCAAAACCCGGTAGCTCGCTTTGCATGGCCGGGACCTCTAGGAGACCTTCGACAACCTCAGGAGGGCCGGCATCAAGCTCAACCCCGACAAATGCATCTTCGGCGTCCAGGCGGGCAAACTACTAGGCTTCCTCGTATCCGGACGAGGCATCCAGGCGAACCCCGACAAGGTTGAGGCCATTCTAGGCATGGAGCCGCCCAAGATGACGAGGGAGGTCCAGAGGCTGGCGGGCCGCATGGCGGCCCTAAGCCGCTTCTTGTCTAGGGCGGCGGAGCGGGGTCTGCCGTTCTTCAAGACACTCCGCGGGTGCGACGGATTTCGGTGGGATAGCGACTGCGCGGAGGCCTTCAACGAGCTCAAGAAACACCTGGCGAGCCTCCTTACTCTGGTCGCCCCAGCACCAGAGGCTCCCCTCTTGCTCTATCTGGCCGCGTCGGTCACGGCGGTCAGTGCCGTCCTCGTCTTAGAGGAAGGCACCGCACAGCGGCCCATGTACTTTGTCTCCGAAGCCCTCCAAGGCGCCAAGACAATATATACGGAGCTTGAAAAGCTAGCTTACGCGTTGGTCATGGCCTTCAGGAAGCTTCGGCATTATTTTTTGGCCCACCCGATCACAGTGCCTTCCTCATTTCCCCTGGCGGAGATGTTACACAATAAGGAGTCCACGGGGCGCATCGGCAAGTGGGCTGCCGAGCTCGCCCCGTTCTCCCTAACATATGCCTCGTGGACGGCAATCAAATCTCAAGTCCTCGCCGACTTCCTCGCAGAATGGACTCCGCCGGCTCAGCCCGCTCAGAAGCACGACGACCCGGTCTGGACCCTCACCATAGATGGGGCTTACGGCGTCGCGGGCGCGGGTGTAGGCGCAATAATTGTCACACCCGAGGGGCAACGCTTATTGTACTCGGCGCGCCTCGCGTTTCCGGCCACCAACAACACAGCTGAGTATGAAGCGCTACTCTTCGGCCTGACCAAGCTCAAGGCAGTCGGTGCGCGGCGAGTGCTCGTCCGCACGGATTCGCGTTTGGTGGCCGGCCACGTAGACAAGTCATATCAAGCCAAGGACCATGAGCTGGCTAAATACCTCGCCGCCGTAAGAGCAAAGGAAAGGCATTTCTTGGGCGTCACGGTCAAGGCCATCCCTCGCGCGGAAAATGAGCATGCCGACGCTCTTGCGAAGGCGGCCAGCCAGCAGCTGCCACCCCCTGACGGGGCGTTTTACGAAGTATTGCCGCAGGCGGCCATCGCGTAGGACAACCGCAACGCGGCTCTCGTTCACCATGTCGTCCAGCAGGGCGACTGGCGAGAGCCCATCTTCAATTTCCTGCAGGGCATCGCCGAGCCAGAGGACCACGCCGAGCTCCGGCGTCTGCAACACCGTGCCAGATCCTTCCAGGTGTTTGAAGGGACGCTCTACAAGCAGGGAGTCTGTGCACCGCTCCTGCGCTGCCTCTCCCGCGAAGAGGGGAAGAAGCTCCTCGCGGATATCCACGCGGGGGCATGCGGGTCTCACCTCACGCCGAGGTCATTGGTCGGCAAGGCGTTCAGGCAAGGCTTTTACTGGCCGACTGCCATCACTGATGCCCAGGACCTCGTGCGTCGGTGCCAGGGGTGCCAGTGGATGGGGCGCATCATCCGCAGGCCCCCGACGAACCTCAACCCTATTCCTCCGGTGTGGCCGTTGGCACGCTGGGGTGTCGACATAGTGGGACCGCTCCCCCGAGCCCCAGGGGACCTGCGGTTCGTGGTGGTCGCGCTGGAATACTTTTCCAGATGGCCGGAGGCGGTAGCCCTAGCCAAGATAACCTCGGCGGCCATGCAGCGCTTCCTCTGGCAGAACATCATATGTCGCTTCGGCGTGCCCAGGGAACTCACCGTCGACAATGGCCTGCAGTTTGATGCCGCCCCGTTCAAGGAGTTCTGTGGCGACATGGGCATCACGATTCGGTTCGCCTCGGTTGGGCACCCCCAGTCCAACGGAGCAGTCGAAAGGGCGAACGGTGCCATCTCTATCGCCATCAAAAAACGCCTAGTCGGGCTGACGAAGGGCAGGTGGCCGAGCGAGCTTCACAGCGTCCTCTGGTCCCTTCGCACAACGGTAACACGCCCGACGGGGTTCACGCCCTTCAAGCTTCTTTTTGGTGACGAGGCAGTGACACCTGAAGAAATCAGGGCTGGATCGCGAAGGGTCCTCGTGCAAGCGCCCGACGAAGAGCGTTGCGTGTCCTTGGACCTCCTCGATGGGGCACGAGCGAGCGCAGCCCAACATGTCGAAAAGTATGCACGGCAGACAGTACGTACTCGAGACCGGTCCGTATATCCATGAAGGTTCAAGGCCGGGGATCTTGTCCTCAGAACGGCACTCCACGCGGAGACCGTTGGTAAGCTGGAGTCCAAGTGGGAAGGTCCATACATTGTGGCTGAGGCATTGCAGAAGGGAGCGTACCGCCTCGCCACACTCGAGGGACAAACTCTCCGCCACACATGGAACACGGACAAATTGCGGCGGTATTACGCCTAGAAGCAGGATGGAAATTATAACGGCATCAGCCCCTCCTTGTACGATGCTTGCCCGTGCAAACGGGAGTTCAATAAAGCTCGCTATTTCCACAAATAACATTGTCTGGCCGCAATATGCAAAGGATCACCCCCGCGCGCAGGTACGCCAGTCTACGGACTCTAAATAAAGTCGTAGCGTCGAGGTCTGCCTCCGCCGCGCCAGTCTACGGACTCTAAATGAAGTCGTAGTGTCGAGGTCCGCCTCCGCACGCGCCAGTCTACGGACTCTAAATGAAGTCGTAGCGTCGAGGTCCGCCTCCGCACGCGCCAGTCTACGGACTCTAAATGAAGTCGTAGCGTCGAGCTGCGCCTCCGCACGCGCCAGTCTACGGACTCTAAATGAAGTCGTAGCGTCGAGGTCCGCCTCCGCACGCGCCAGTCTACGGACTCTAAATGAAGTCGTAGCGTCGAGGTCCGCCTCCGCACGCGCCAGTCTACGGACTCTAAATGAAGTCGTAGCGTCGAGGTCCGCCTCCGCACGTGCCAATCTACGAACTCTAAATGAAGTCGTAGCGTCGAGGTCTGCCTCCGCACGCGCCAGTCTACGGACTCTAAATAAGACGCAGCAGGGGGGCGCCCTTGCGCGCACTCTCCGGAGTATAAACAAGACGCGAATCCCGCGCACGCATAGGCGTTGCTCCTGTGCGTACTCGGAAGTATAAAAAGACAGCATACAATATTAAGAACGGGTGCTACTTCGATTTTCCACAAAAAATGCCGGGGCTGCATGACCACAAGCAGGAGCGCATAGTACACCGCTCCCCTAACCAATCGCTCACCCTTCGCGCGGTCCCGATGGGCCCGCGCCACTGTTGGGACGCCTGGGAACTCCTTCGAGCCAGCGGAGGAGGTCCCCGCCCCCGTGTAGCGTGTGCTGCACCGCGACCCTGGCCGCGTCCTCCCCGACATAGCCCGAGATCCATCGATGGAAGTTTCGGAGGCCAGGATCGATGAAGCTGATAGCGTCCGATAGCGCCTCCGGCCGGGCAGGAAGATCCAACTGAGGGTTTGCCAGCTCATGGACATGTCTGCACCCATGAGTATGAAGCATGGCAAGGGCGAGGCACGCACCGAGGAAGCTGCAATGCTCGCTGAAGGTCTTCGCGCTGCGGAGAGCAACGCCGGCGCCTTCCTCGACCAGCCCGAGCGTCTCCACCAAGTCCCTCGGCCCGTGGGTAGCGTCCGGCACGTCGACACACAGGTCCCGGAGGGTCTAGTTCAGGGACTCCATTGCCCTCCACTTCGACATGGACACATTGTCCAAGGCGCCGTCCTTCTCCGCAAGGGACCCAGCTGGGCCTTCTCCTCCTGCAGAGTGGCGATCTGTTGCAAAAAGGAGGCGCGTTCCTCCACCGCAGCGCGCTGGACTTCCTCGGTCTCCTGCTGCGCGGTCGCCAGGGCGCCCTCCAGCACGTGAAGCTGTTCATCCTTCGTGGCATGGGCGTCATCCGCAGCACGAAGATCGACCTCCAGGGCTCGCCGCTCCCGGATGTGGGCCTCATCTAGCGCATGGCCAAGGGCAAGCGTCTAGAAATAGCAGAAAAACTCAGCAGGTGCTCGACAGTGCTCTAGCAACCGCGAGCGCACGTACTTACCCTTATCTCCGAGGCTCGCAGTGCGAGCACCAGTAGGTCCCCCTCGCACGACGACAACATCTGTTGGTCAAAGCCATCGCGGGCGCGCCGCGGCTGCATTAAAAGCGCGAAGCATCTCCGGGCGCGGTAGGAAGTCGGAGAGGACGAGCCCCGCCCCGTCAGGGGCTGCGGAGGCTTCGGCCACGTCGACGGCGGCAGCCGCCTGCAGGATACCCCGTACCGGGTCCGGCACGTCGTGCACACCCCCGTTGCTCGATCCTTCACCGCAGCCGGGAGACTTCGTCTCGCTTGAGGTGGACGGAATGAGCGAGCAAATCGGGGAGAGTTTCACGAAGTCGTGCGAGGAAGGGGAGCTGCGCCTACCTTCTGCATCCCCCGCCGTGACAGGGGGTGCTTTTTCAACCGCCAGTCGGGAGGCGAGTACCTCGGTGGCCGGTCGAGAAGACCCTTCGGCCGCGCCGACCACGTCGGGCGCCGCAGCTCCAAGCACAGGGCCGGCAACGCTGTACCGACCCCTCGAAGGCGAAGGAGGCTGGACTCGAGGGCATTTCGCCTGTGGCTCCACAGGCGATTCTTCTGCGACGCTAGCGGCTGCAGCTCCTGTCGCGCCTTCGGTCATTACCACCCAGGGTGCCTCCTCGACGGCCGCCGTAGGTGGCAAAGCACCGTCAGGAGTGGTGTCCTCCCCCGGGTTGGCAGGTTCCGGCACGACGAGAGGCGTACTCACGGGTTCCACAGCGCCGGCGGAGGAGGCCGCCAATGAGCTCGGGGCGACGCGCCCTCCCGAGCTGGGCTGGCCGGACCCATCACCGGTCGCACATCCTGTCCCACCAGTGCCAGCCGCCGAGGTGGCTGGCGGACTGGATGCGGCAACCTCGGAGTAAGCCCCCGCTTGGCTACCGCCACCACGACGGCTCGAAGCCCCTGCGGGAGTCTCCGCCGGCACTGCGCGCTCGGGCACAGCAATGCGCAGAACCTTGCATGTGCAGTTTATCCGCCCCTGCTTCGCCGTCTTGGTCGCAGCCTCGCGCAGCTTGTGCTCCTTGAGTGTGTACGGGCCCAAGAACGTCGCAACCGCGCGCTCCGCATCTTCCAGCCGAGCCACTGCACAAAAGGCAACAAGTTGGTCAGCCGGGGACTACGCAGGCACAAAGGGATGCGCACCAATGCACTGCGCGACTTACAAGGAGCGGAGGGCGGATGCAGGGAAGACAACGATGGGCGCACCCCGTCCTCTCGGTCATCGCCCCGTCGCCCGTACCTCCACCGAGCGGAGAGTGGTGCCACCCCGTACATCGTAAACTCTTCAGCCAAGTCGCGCATATTTAGCCGGCGTGCAACGCCAGCAATCCTCCACAGCCTCCGTGCGTCATCAGCCTCCGGCCTCACGCTCGGCGAGCTATTGAACGAGATTGGCCCACCTCGGCACAGCAGGCCACTCGTGCTAGTCACGACGTAATAAAACCACTGACTCGTCCAGTCGGATTCCCACCTCTCCAAATTGGCCAGCGCGGGGAATAGCGTCGTGCAGGACCCTCGTAGCATGAAATCCACGCTGCCAAAATTGCATACAGCCCCCTCAACCTTCTTGGGTCGACAGCACGCGTCGTGCAGGATGGCGAACAGGCTCGCGCTGGGACGCCGGCCTTCCGTCCGTGTAGCCCTTGTGAAGACAGCCAGGCGGACTATGGCGTTTGGCGTCAACTGCGCCAGCTCCAACCCGTAGGTCCGCAGGACTTCGCCCACAAACATCGTCGAGGGCATTCGAAGGCCAGCATCGAAGAATGCGGCAAAAACGATCGCCTCTGTCTCCTGGGGCTTCGGCTCCGTCTCGTCTCGGCGGGGTAGGCGAGCCCCATCGCGCTCCTCGATCTTCCCTTCCCGTACAAGCCGCTGCAGCGTCTCTTCGGTCACGCGACTCCTTCCTAGCACACGGGAGCAGCGACCCCCCCGAGTATTCCATGGCATCCCACCGCTTGTCGCCACATGAACGCCCCCGCAGCACCATCTCGTAGTCCTCGGAAGGGAAGGACAACTCGTCCCGGCTAGACGAGGAGCCGCTACCGGGATGGCGGGAGGCACCGTCATGACCGGGCATTGTTCTCTAAGATTAGGTCAAAAGGGCTATCAGCGCGAAATGAGCAGAGCTAGGCGGCAGGCGAGATAAAGCGCCTCTACCACAGCGATGGCGCTTTATAAAGCCCGCTCGCCTTCTACACGACCAGAAGCGCAGCCAAATTAAAACCACCAGCGGTTCGACTACCCACGACTGGAAAGAAGAACCGCCGGCATCTGGAGGAGCGTGCCTGGTAGGTGGCCAGGCAGCGCACAACGCCAGCACGCGCCCGACACGCGTCCCGCTTGCCTAGGGAAGAGGCGAGCGGCCGCGCTCACGCAACCGCTCGCATCCCACGACGCACCAGGCATAAACCGCCGCGTGCCCCACCCACGCAAGGCAGACTGCACGACACGGTCAGGCGCCGGCACGATTCCAGCCGCCATTAAAAGCGCACTACCAGACTGCGGGGTCACAACGGCCCTGAAGTGCAACGACGTCGGCGGCGCAAGGCCCGCCTTCACCACTGCGTCAGCCACAACTTCGACTCGGCTCCCAACGCCGACACCACAGCCAAGCGGTCTGGCCTCACCTCGGCAGCCCTGATTGCATTTGTCCCGCGTCTACTTCGGCTAGGCGCCAGCTCCGCTGCCACCCGTTCGAAGGGTAGGGGACGGAGCGCGCACGCGTCTACTTCGGCTAGGCGCCAGCTCCGCTGCCACCCGTTCGAAGGGTAAAAGACGGAGCGCGCGCGCGAGCGTCTACTTCGGCTAAGCATCACCTCCGCTGCCACCCGTTCGAAGGGTAGGGGACGGAGCGCACGCGCGTCTACTTCGGCCAGGCGCCAGCTCCGCTGCCACCCGTTTAAAGGGTAGGGGACGGAGCGCGCGCGCGTCTACTTCGGCCAGGCGCCAGCTCTGCTGCCACCCGTTCGAAGGGTAGGGGACGGAGCGCGCGCGCGTCTACTTCGGCTAGGCGCCAGCTCCGCTGCCACCCGTTCGAAGGGTAGGGGACGGAGCGCGCGCGCGTCTATTTCGGCTGGGTGCCAGCTCCGCTGCCACCCATTCGAAGGGTAGAGGAGGGAGCGTGCGCGCGTCTACTTCGGCTAGGCGCCAGCTCCGCTGCCACCCGTTCGAAGGGTACGGGACGGAGCGTGCGCACGTCTACTTCGGCCAGCCGTCAGCTCCGCTGCCACCCGTTCGAAGGGTAAAGGACAAAGCGCGCGCGCGTCTACTTCGGCTAGGCGTCAGCTCTGCTGCCACCCGTTCGAAGGGTAGGGGACGGAGCGCGCGCATCTACTTCGGCTAGGCGCCAGCTCCGCTGCCACCCGTTCGAAGGGTAGGGGACGGAGGGCGCGCGCGTCTACTTCGGCTAGGTGCCAGCTCCGCTGCCACCCGTTCGAAGGGCAGGGGACGGAGCGCGCGCGCATCTGGAGGGAGCGCCCGCGCGCGTCTACCTCAACTGCAATCTAGCCATCGGCCTTGACTGCGGCCTCAACCCCCGGTCAAGTTCAGAAAAGTTCACAGGCCGCAGGGACGGAGGGGGGCCAAAGGACTCGGCAACATGGCTTCGGCCCTGTGAAGCCCTTTACCATGAGAGGCTCCTGTTGTAGGGGTGGCCCCCACCTAAACCCAGCAGGCCTGGTAGAGGGTTGTAAGGCCCAGAATAGGCCATGTGTAATGACATAAGTGCCCCTGAAGGGGAAACTCAGATGTAAGGGTATATTTGTAAAAGCACTCCCCATGTGTATATATATATGGAATACAGGCCACGGGGGAGGCCAAGCCATTACTGTCACTTACTCCCAACTCTCCACTATCATCTCTCTCTGTTTGGTCTGTAACCACAACAAAAATAATACATATTAAATTGTTGGTAGTTACGAAGCTCACTTAAGCTGAACTTGAGCTTACTTGAATTTGAATCGAGCCGAGCTCGAACCTAAATCTAGGCTCGAGCTCTAACCAGGTTTAGCTCGAGCTTGAAAGACTAGTCTCGTTCGAGTTTAGCTTGTTTACAGCTCTACCATAAGTATGTCTGTGTGATAGGCAGCGTGTAGCCGTTTGATTTTCCGGTGCGCGTGCTCATGGGGGCTTTCGATCCAAGGGACGGGCTGGGCAGGCTGGGACGATTGAGCGAGTTGATCATGTTAGGGCAGCACGCGCCACGGTGTCCAGGGGACAGGCATGATGGCGTAGGAGTGAGTACTGGAAGCGGGGCAAGGCGGGGTTTGGTGGTGGCAATGGACCACCGGACACACAACATTTCTCATTGAGATTGTCTGTGCTCACGTGCTGTCTGCTTTGCTGGTAGTAAGCTGCTACTGGAGTGTTGCTACTTGTTACTACTTTGTTGTGGTTTGTTTCTAGGTTATATATGACATGCTTCCCGCAATTGCTCCGCACACCAAGGTATTCTCACTTCAAATTCCTCTATTTCTTCTTTTGGAACAACCAAACTCTTGCCTTGAACAAACATTTCTTTCAAACCTTGCAATTAACACATCACAATTTATACTTGTCAATGTTACAAATTATTGGAAAAAAACCTAAGTCTCACAAAAAAATAAAACAACAATGGAAACTATCTTTATTACAATGAATTAATTAGAAGATACCCTCAATGGGAGATTGAAAGGGGATGCTACTAGCCCTAGGATTGCTACTTCTTGTCTCCGTAATCTGCCTTTTATTCGAGAGATCTCCTTTGATTATCTAGAGTTTATCTCTGTGTTGTCTCTCATCATACTTAAATAGCATCGAAAAGATGTCGGTTGTCCACATGAGCAGGCGCCATGTCGATTCCTCATGTTTGATTGACCGAGCGGTTGTATCAACGAGAGAAACTTGGCAATAACTGTTCATCGATTATTGTTAGTGGGAAAGAATCATGGGGTTAACCGGAAGACTGTTGTCCCATGATTAACTGCAAGACGGTTGTCATCAGAGATGTAGGGCTGAGTCATCATGCAGTCAGGAGGAAGATTAAGCATGTGCTTTTGAGAGACCATGTGGAGGTCATCCCGTGTGTATGATGAGTAATTGACATCGGTTTAGGAAAGTCGAGTTTGGTTTGTGTGGTTCGGACCATGTCATTGCGTGGTGCAATCGTTTCGGTCGGACTTGGTCAAAAGCGGTCGGACGTGATTAGGACGTTTATTTTTTGTTTCGATCGGTTTGGGCTTTATCATGTTATTGTATGGTTACAATATTTCGAGCGGTGCTATGTGATTTGTTTCTTGTCTGTGTTGGCTGCAGGACATCGAGGCGGAGTCGTGGCGAGACACGGTGGACCGGACTAGGCGCAGGTGGCGCTGAGGTCAGAATGGTCGGGAGGTGTCGAAGACGGCGAGGGTTCGAGGTGGCTGCGAGGCTTGCAAGGCAAGAAAGGAGGAAACTTCCTGGAAGGTGCGCGAGGGGCGTTTTGGTGAATACGCAAAGCTGCACTAAAGGAAGTGGATTGTGGGTAAAGCGCAAAAGGTTAATGGGTAAAGCAATGGTGAACCCATTAGTGGAGGCTATAAATAGAGAGGGTGTTCTCTAGTAGTCCTCATGGATTTTAAGGAGAAATAGTATGCTGAAATTAAGAGAGAGTGTGTGTGAAAGTTAGAGTTTTAGTTGGATCTCTCCATACATGAGTTGAAAAGGCTTTAGGGCAGCTCTTGTATTTTATTTTGGGTGTTTCTCTTGAGTTGTGAGATGGGGTGATCCGATGTAATCATTCCTCTTGTTTAAGCATTCATGTCTTCTTGTCTAAGCTGTTTAGACTTCTTGCTCTTATCTTGTGATTCTAGGATGCTACTTATTAGCTGTTTTTCTTCTCACTAGGTTGAGCTCACTCACTGCTTTTAGGTTCTAGCGAGGGTCGGGCCACCCTCGGGTAGACAGGGTACGCGTTTGCTCCTTAGTCTGTCAGATGACTAGTTGATAGTCCTAGAGTCATATGGGGAAGATGAGAGTTAGTCTGAGCCATAGTTTCCTCTATATCTTATCTATGCTCTAAGGACTGCCCTTTTCGATTTTTCTTGCCAGCTTCTCGCATTTATTGCTTTGGTTCAGGGGGAGTTTATTTGGGAGCTTCTGGAGCTTAATATTGACTTAACTCAACTTGAACTAAAAGTTGCATCACATGTTGAGGGGGAGCTGGATTTCTTGCATGTCATTCTGCATTGTACATATCTACATTGAGCCTTGATTATTATCCATTTATGACATGTCTCACAATGCTTTACATTCTGCCATGACTTATGCTTCATTGCTAGATTGATCATGACTTCATATGTGTAGACTAGCTTTAGCCATGATAAGTTTATTAAAATTGCTCAACTTGAATTAAAACTTGTCATGTTAATACTTGAGACTAGTCTTTCTTGAGTTATCCTTTTATGATTCATGCCATGTCAAATAGGCTGAGCTGAGCGTTGAATCTTTATTGAGCTTTAGATTGAGCTATGATAGTTCTTGATGTTGCATAAGTTAGTACGATCTTTTATGAATGCAAAAAGATCTCTTTTGTGCGAAAAAACTGATCTCACCAATTCTTTCTCATGAGACGGCTTGCCATTGCACTAGGCATGAACTCAGGGGGAGTTTTGGATGACCTAGACTATCTTCTTAAGCTTCTTGCTTGGAGTAGTCGCATAAGGCTTGAGATCTAGCACATGACTAAAAATTTTGGTTAGAATCAACCATAAGCTTTAAAAGAAAATTCATGACAAATGTGCTCAATTTGCTTAATTACAAAAAGAACCAAGTACTTAAACAAATGTTTCATTCTTGAGCTTGTAGCACTCTAATTAGGCTCAATACTAGCTTCTTGGTTCCGCTTAGCTTATTGACATGGTTTGCATCATCCTTGGATGCCTCTAGCTAGACTTTGATCATGGATGACTTGACATGCTCACAAATTGCTCTAAATTTCAGATTATCATCTATTTGATTTAGCTGGCTTATATACATATCTTGTCATGATCTAGATAGTCCTTTATTGAGCTATGGCTTGGTGTAATTCCTTATGGTCATTATGGATAATTCTCATGGCTCTAAATGCTTAAATAATCAACTTTCAGCCATTTCATTCCATTGACATGTCATATTCTCTCCTTTGCATTCTTGATGTGTTTATTGCCAAAAGGGGGAGAATAGAGGAGAAAAAGCCATTTGGGATCCTTCTAGAGCTTTGGAGAACAATTTGCTCTTTCAGTTGTTGCTCTAGTGTTTCCTTCTATCGACATGGTCATTAGCTTCGGTTTCTTTCTTTGGACCATGTTGGACTCTTCAAACTCAAACTCAACTTTGTGATTTTTCTGGGTTTGTCAATATACTCATCAAGGGGAAGATTGAGAGACCATGTGGAGGTCATCCCGTGTGTATGATGAGTAATTGACATCGGTTTAGGAAAGTCGAGTTTGGTTTGTGTGGTTCGGACCATGTCATTGTGTGGTGCAATCGTTTCGGTCGGACTTGGTCAAAAGCGGTCGGACGTGATTAGGACGTTTATTTTTCGTTTCGATCGGTTTGGGCTTTATCATGTTATTGTATGGTTACAATATTTCGAGCGGTGCTATGTGATTTGTTTCTTGTCTGTGTTGGCTGCAGGACATCGAGGCGGAGTCGTGGCGAGACACGGTGGACTGGACTAGGCGCAGGTGGCGCTGAGGTCAGAATGGTCGGGAGGTGTCGAAGACGGCGATGGTTCGAGGTGGCTGCGAGGCTTGCAAGGCAAGAAAGGAGGAAGCTTCCTGGAAGGTGCGCGAGGGGCGTTTTGGTGAATACGCAAAGCTGCACTAAAGGAAGTGGATTGTGGGTAAAGCGCAAAAGGTTAATGGGTAAAGCAATGGTGAACCTATTAGTGGAGGCTATAAATAGAGAGGGTGTTCTCTAGTAGTCCTCATGGATTTTAAGGAGAAATAGTATGCTGAAATTAAGAAAGAGTGTGTGTGAAAGTTAGGGTTTTAGTTGTTCTCTCCATACATGAGTTGAAAAGGCTTTAGGGCAGCTCTTGTATTTTATTTTGGGTGTTTCTCTTGAGTTGTGAGATGGGGTGATCCGATGTAATCATTCCTCTTGTTTAAGCATTCATGTCTCTTCATCTCTTTGTGAAATCTTGTGTCTAAGAAGACTTGATAACCTGCCTTTGTTATTCTATGTTATGCTTTCTTCTAGCTATTTATTTTGTTGGCCGGATGCCTCTTTTATTGCTTGAAAATCTCAATTATTGCATGAAGGCTTGAGCAGGAAATCAATCAATCTCACTTCTAGTTTTGGGTGTCTCCAGGAGTTAATTTTTAGGTTTTTCTTGCTGCCTTTTTAATCTTTTTCTTCCCTTCTTTACTGCTGATTTTTAGTCCTGCTCCTTGTGAGCTTTTGATCTTTGGCATCCAGCAGCAAGGTGCTCTTTTCAGCTCATTAGCTCTTTTGGACAGGGGCTGTTTTTGGTTCTAGTTTGTGCTATGCTGACTGCTTTGTGTTCTAGTGCTTTCAGTTTTGCTTTGGCCAAGAAAAGAGCCTTGGTAGTTCAGCACTTTATTCCCTGTTTGCAGATGCTTTTCGGCAGCCTCTTCTTCAATTTGCAGCAGTCTTTGTTTGGCTATTTCAGTCCTAAAATCTTCCATTTTTACCTTCAGTTTTCAGCAGCAAATACACCCTTTTACTAGCTGTAATTTATCAGTTTTTGCAGTACTTGTTTAAGTGGGAGTTGGCTATTTTGTGATCTTGTTCGGCTAAATTACTCCTTTGTGCTTGCAGTGTGTGTAGTTCGGCAAATGCATTGCCCTTTGTCTCTTCGGTGCAGGTAGTTGTTGGTCATCAATTCTTGTAGTCTCAGTCTGGTCTTTCTTAGGTTAGTGTTTTCCCTTTCTTTTGAGAATTTTATGGTGATCTGGTTTTGCCTCTTTTAAGAGCTTTTTCGGTCAAATTGCAAAATTGGTTTTAGTGAGCATAATTTCTCGTTCTTCATGGCTTACATAGCTATTGGAGAGTAGAGAAATCGTGGGGATACTCGGGGGAAATTTTTAAAGGGCTCCATTCACCCCCCCTTTGTCGCCATTTCGGTCCAACAGCTTTATCCTACCGCATGGGAGGAGTTGCCTAGAGGAGGGCCTACATATCAATTCGTAAGACCTCTGAGTGGTGACTGATCGGGTGAATAAACAGTGACCTCCCGATTAGGGGTACTTGGGTAATGCAATATTTGGTAGTTCACGACCACATTGGTCTGAGTTTTTAATTGAGTATTAAAGCTATATTTAATGGATTATTTAATCTTGTCGGCTAGTCTCTAACCTTTAAGTGAATTCATAACTTGAATTTTTTTGACTGGAATACAAGCCGGGGAATATTCTTTAGTGAGAGTAAAGAAGAAATTTTTGTTCATTTAAGCTTGAAAAAGCCAACTGAATGAAACTAAAAGGTTTTCTGTCTATTAAGCACAAATCCCATAATCACTACCCTTGGTAGTTGGGAAAAAACTATATAAAATTGGTGTGGTACACGTTGGTTTCACGTTTTCCAAAACAACTTTAGTTAGGAAAAACCATAAAAAATTGGTGTGGTACCCGTTGGTTTCATGTTTTCCAGAAAAAACTTTTCTTATTCTTCAATCTTATCTATCTATCTATCTATCCATCTTAGAGTTCTTTGACTTTGGCTTTGAATGCCTTCAATCGTCAATTAGATCTTTGCCATCCCAATCGAAAATGTCTTAATCGATCACCGAATGCCCAAGGTCTGAGTTGGGATTGAAGAGGTAAAGGCCTTGGAGGATGTGGGATTAATTCCTGATAAAGTTCTAATCTCCTAGAAGTCGGCTATGGGGGAGAACTTCTTGAGCAGTGACGATGGTGAGATTTCCATCTTCTGGGCATACGTGGAATGCAGATTTAGGCTGACGGCACACTCCTTCCTGTCTGAGGTGTTCGAGTTTTATGGGATCGACTTAGTGAATCTTTCTCCCAACTCAATAGCAATCCTCAGCATCTTTGTCTACCTGTGTGAGGTGTATATAGGGGATTCCGATGAATCTAGAATTCTTCAGATACTACTACAGGATGACCAGGAGAGCGGAGAAAGTAGCAACATCACTAGGAAGCTGCTTCCTGTGTCTTCATGACAGGAAGGCAAGGGAGTACATTATGATCTACTCCAAGTCTTCTTGGTCGTCCTGGAAGAAGATCTAACTTTACATGATGGTCAACAAATAAGATAATCTATCTTTTACGAGAAGGATAATAGTGGAGAGGCTGAAGTGGAGGTCATCTCCCAATAAAAAGGGGAAGATACAATGATGGGTTGAGGCCATTGTGTATCTTAAGGACAATGAGCTAACTTCATGACATGTGGTAAGCGACTTCATCATGCGCCGAATCAGTCCCATGAAGTCATGCAAATATATCATGCTATGGTATGAAGGCATGAAAGATTTGATTAGGAACTCCTCGTAAGGTAAGCATTGAGACTTCTGATTAGTTGAATCATTCTTCATTTGGTACACTTTTTCTTATTCGAAGTTTGCCATTTTTTTTGATTTCGTAGCCTATTCCCTTTTGAGATAAGGGAGAGGGTGAAGGCAATCCGCAATGGGGAACCCAAGCAGAAGCAGGGAGTCCTTTTGATCCTAGCAGTTACTTCTCTGGAGAATAGGATCAAAAGGCTTAAGGTAACAAAAGATTCTATTCACCTAAATTTTACTTTTCTAACCAGTATATTGTAATATTCTCAGTACATACAAGTGGTTGGGATAGGTGGTTCTAAGCCAAAGGAGAGCATAAAGGAAGTCGCTCCGAGCCCCAAGGGACGATGACTCATCAAGGAGTTGTATGGGGTGTCGGGATTGTCTCATGCTTCTTTGATCATCCAAGTGTCCGAGGAGAAAGAAAAAATATCCTCGAAGATAGGTTTTTACTATGGCTTCGAAAGCTTTTCTTAAAAACCTACTCCTGCTCTTCTACGTAGAATGAACAAATTACACTAATGGAAATATATTTGAAGGTATTTGCCACTGAGCTTATCACTACTGATGAGACAGCGGGAGCGAAGGTGGAGCCACTGATTGGTGGAGACACCACCATGGAGCCTACAGTGGTTGCGGGTCCCTTGGTCATGAGCACCAAGATGATTGGAGCCGAAAAGGTCCAGAGCTTTTGGTCACCCCCAAGACTTCCACAACACTAGTGAAGACAAGTGCTCCAGTGGTCGAGGAAACCCAACCTTCTAAGGAGGTGTAGGTGATCGAAGAGGTAATCTTTGATTGCCATAAGGAGGATCTAACCAAGGACATTACTCTAGGTGAGAACATATAGTCAAAAGGCACTAATGGTTCGACCGGCTTTACCAGTTCTGAATTGGTGAAGTTGGTGGAGAAGAAGAGGAAGGTGAACACTATGGACTATGCTTCAGGGTAGATTAAATTCAAGACAAAGAAGGCTAGGTATGTGCTAGTCGTAGGAAATTTAAACATTCATACCTTTTAAGTTCTTTGTGCCTTGAAGTTTTTACTTTTCCCTCTTCTTATTTTACTGATTTTGTAGTGCATCTACCACCTTGGTCCCAATCGTCCCAAGTGCTTCTATTAAAGAAGTATCGAAGAAAGTAGCGATCATAACTGCTCCTTAATCGGTCGACTGGAGGAACAGAGATTGCTACAATAAAAGATCCTTTGGTAGCTTCGACACCATCGAGGGATGTTGAGGTGGAGATGAAGTCTCAGTAGACCCCTGTGTTTTACTGGGAAAGTAGTGATTGAGGAGGAGGAAGTAGAAATACTTCCTTCTTTTTTTGGAGGACCGGTGATCGAGTGCTCTTCAACAATGGGGAAGTCTCCTCATCCGAAGGGCATTCTAGATTGGGGCTATGTCTTCAATAACTAAATACTCGAAGGCCTTTGATAGAGGAAGGTATCGACCTCGAGTTGAAGATTGGCATTGAGGAACTCTACTCTACCTTTGCCAATACAGCAATCTCGGTAAGTTCTTAAGACCAGTTTTACTTACTGGACTTTGGATCTTATCGAAACTTCTTTGAGTTTCTTCTCCTTTTTTAGCACATGATGGGGGTAGTTGCTCTAGTCGAAGAAGCGACTAGGCGATCATCAGCCCTAGAGAAGGAGAGGGTTACTCTCCATTGATAAGCTAACAATTGGTAATGAGTTTTTGTTCTCGTTATTTCTTGTCATGATGTATTTTTCTCTCGTAACTTTTTAAACACTTTTATAGGTTGGGAAGCATCATGAAGATGCTTGAGGATACCCTCAAAAAGGAGAGGGAGTTGTTTGGGTTGACAGTGACTGAGAATGAACAACTCCTCAATACCCTTGAGGAGAAGAATCTCCAATTAAGAAGTAAGTTATTTCTGAATTTTCCTTTATTGCTTCTAAATCTTTGCTTTTTTCTTATTTTCTTCCTTGTCGTGGTCGACAGAATTGGAAAGTCTCGAAAAGGAGGCCAAGGCTAAGGGAGCTGTCATTCTAAAGCTAGAAGAGGTGTGTAAAGCCAAGGACCAGTCGATCGAAGACTAGTTTACCCGATTTAATAACAGTGCCCTTAAGCATAAGGAAGTAATCGAGGCTCATGAGAAGAACTAAGGTAACTGATCGTTTATTTGATTAGTTTGTTATACTTTGAACTTGTCTTAATTGACTTTAAGCTACTCATGAAGAGCAAGCTTTAAAGCTTCAAGAACTCGAAAAAACTCTTGGTATTGAGGAGAGGAAGAAGGACATTCAAGCAAATCTTCAATATAAAATCCTTCTTCTCAACAACATGCTTGCCAAGATGGGCGTGCAAGCACTTACCTCCTCCTCGGAGGAACTGATCGAGAAGGTGAATTGTCTTGTTCGAGAACTTCAAATCCTTCGAAACATGTTGGCTACTTCAAGGAGCAACTTTGAGCAGACCATGCAAGACGCTGTTGTAGATAGAGTAAGCTTTGCCTTAGCAAAACTTAAGGTATCCAACTCTTCTCTCAATCTTCAGTTGCTTCAAGTAGAGTTCAACTGCCCGGAGAAAGAAGTAGTGAAGTTCTTTGAAGAAGTGAAACACTTCGAGAACAAGATCACCGATGAGATGAAAGTTGGGTCTCTATCAGACAGTGGCCAGTTGGGAGGCTCCAACGAGTAGTTAGCTATAATGTAATTTGCATACTTTTTTTGAATATGTAAAACTTACTTTTGGTATTAATAAATTTATGTTGTTTCTTCTAATTTGAAGATTGATCGTATCTCTCCTAGCCCCCGACTACTTTCTTAGTAGTATGATGTAATAAGCAATAGAAAAGGAAAGACACATTGTAGTTGCCTCTAGTTAGTAGACTTAGTATATCAACACGTTTGATTATAAGCCTTAAAGGATCAAGTAGCATTAGGAAATTCTCATGATGGATAGAGCCAGTGAGAGATTTCGACTATTCTTAGATGCCTTTGCCATAATCACAATATAATGTAGTCACAGAAAGCTTTTTGCATTTATTTATAATAATAACTATGTAAGACTACATGCTAATAAGACAAGTGTTTTATTTGTAAGTTTATCCAACCTGGTCATAGGATAGCCAAGGATGAAAGGCATGAACAAAACTCCTCTAAACATATTCAATCTCCAGTTTTAACTTGTAGCAAAGATCGTAGGAAAAAGACCATCACTAGGAAACTCCTTCCAGTGGGCATAACCACATGTAGAGAGGAGATATTTTGATTAGAAGGTTTTTTGTGTCCTAACTAGAGTAAACAAGAGAAGGATAGAATGAATAAGGAAGAAAAGAAGCCTTTGAGCCCCTGAGCTGTAAATGACCATTTTAGTTGTCTGTGTTCTTTTACTTCTTTTCTTTTGAGGCAAAAAATACAAATTATCGTGGGAACCTTGGCTGTCATGATTACGATAAGGATTCACATGGTATTTAACAAAAGTGTCAAAGCCAAAAAAGTCAAAACATCCCTAAGAAGGGATTTTGAGAAAAATATAGATATTTCTATGAAAACTTATACAATAGTGATAGTTTGTGACAGAATTGGGCAAGGAAATACAAATAAAAATACCCATAAGAAGAATGACATAATAAAAAAAGAATTTCATTAAAATATAGAAATAAAGAAATACATTATACGTAAAACATACATAACTGATCGATGTTCCAAGAATTTAGAAGAATATGCTTATCCGATATAGCTTGTTGTACCGAGCTTGGTCTGTGACTTCGACCACAGTGTAAGCACCTTCCCATTTAAGCAAAAGTTTATTACGATTTGCTTGACTCTAAATTTTTCTGAGAACTAGATCGGCTTGTTGCTCAACTACCAATCAGATTAGGGTTGTATTTCTTCGCTCTTCAGGAAAGTTAATATCATTGATCCAACGATCTTCTTGATCATTTTCACTATAACGATCCGTGCGAGTAGAGCCAATATTTAGTTCTGGAGGAAGCATGACTTCTAGCCAACTTTTAGTTCTAGAGGGAGCATTATTTCTACTCCATAAACTAGGAAGAAGGGTGTTTCTCTAGTCGCATGACTGGTTGTTGTTCAAACTACCCATAATACTGAGGGAAGTTTTTGTATCCAAGTTCTTGACTGTTTTACTAACTAGTCGAAGACTCATCATTTAATCCCTTGTATTAATGTACCATTGGCTCATTCTACTACTTTGTTACTCTATGGATGAGCTACTAAGGCGTAGCATATTTTGATACTTAGACCCTCACAGAATTCTTACAAATTTTTGCTCAAAAACTCAGAACCATTATGTCGGAACCCGAAGTAATGACTCCTGGATCCTCTGTGTAAATCGCACTAGTCCAGGATCAGCTAGTGCACACAGTACAACAAAGATACATACCAAGCACAAATGACCAATTATATTAAATAAAGGATACGACCTTATGGCCAAGTCTTACATCAATGCCCATTGGCAAAGTAAATAAAGAAAATAACTGCGGAAGCAAACTGATAAATAGCGAAGCCCAAGCCTGCCCACAGGCAAACGACAGTAAGACACGGCCTACTCGTCCAGATCTTCACCGTAGTCGACATCATCCTTCTCTGTAGGGAGGGTGCAAGGTGAGTACAAACTTGTACTCCGCAAATCACACGGAGATATGCAACATAATGATAAAGGCTTCAATGGAAGGCTTATAGGGTTAGTTGCATAAAACAACATTTAATGAAATACAATAGATAGATTAAAATTGCTGAATTTTAATACAATAAGTAAAAACAGTAATTGTAGTTGAAAATAATACCGTCAGTGCAGGCTCCGACCAAACACCAACCTATCCACGGGCATCCCACCCGAACCATCTTTTCCAAAAGGTCACGTATAGATTACATCCATCCACACGTTTCCAAACACTCGTGGATTCCATCTATCCACAAGCTTCCAATCTCTCTCATGGGTTCTATCCACCCACAAGGTTTTCATTCTCTCATGGACTCCATCCATCCATAAGGTTTTCGAAAATCATTTTTGAAAAAACAAAATCTAATCAATGAAAAAATTTTACTCAGCATGCCCATAACCGTGGGCACGGCTATCCAGGATAGATTATACACTCTGCAGAGGTTGTACAACTTTACCCACAAGACACGATCATCCCATATTGCCACGCGAGTTACACACTTCCTTAGGTGTGCGGCAAGGAGTCGTGGCAAGGCCTTTACAATGCAAAGTCTTCAACCTGGCCAAGCCAACTCTAAGATTTCACCCCAGTAAGGAATCCACCAAACCGGGACCCCCCTCTTGAGCCTGAGTGAGACTTCTCATGGCTACAACTATGCTCACCCTAGTGGGACTTCACATGGCACTAACCACGCCCACTTTCAACCTACGACTTGACTCAGGTTGGGACTTTACAAATTATTTAGCCAGGGCTGTCCCATACCAGCCATGCGGTAGTACAATAGGGCTTTGCAACAGTAGTTAATCTGACTTAGGCCCAACCACATACCCCTGTGCATGACAGTCAACCACCGCGGCTCCAACCAACATGGCATGCCTGCACCCACCAATCTAACCATTTGCCTAAGTCTAAACCAGGTTTGATATTTTGTTTTTAAAATATTTCAGAACACTCCTTGACTCACCAAAGTCAAGAGTGCAGTTGAAAAGCTTATCATTTCGTGTGAAAAGGTTCGTCATTTCATGTGAAAAGTATCCCAAAACAAATATCATAACTAAGCAGGTCTAAGCATTTAATATAAAATCTCTCTAGCCAATACTAATGTAGCAACTAGGGTTTGATCTAGGGTGACAAGGTATAAGGATTTCAATATCAATGGAGGAATTAACAAGTAGGCATTAACTATATATAAAACTGAATTGAAATACGTTGCATAAAAATATGCATGCAGAATAATTTAAAACAACATAGTTTTATTTTGAAATCTGGGATCAACATGATCAAGGAGTGTGACTTGCCTTGCTCTTCAACTTGGTTCGAATCTTCATCGAAGAATTTTCCCGAATCGTCGAAGTCTACACGTGAAAATAACCCACCAAATTCAAATAAATTCAAATTGACTTGAAATATTTAAATTGAGGCTAGAAATGGATAGAGGAGAATTTTTGATGAATTTAGAAATTTGAATGGGCTCCGGGAAGTTTAAATTCAGAGAAAATGGAAAAAGGGATTTTTGGAAATTATTTTTCTAAAGCAAAATCTGGGAATTATGGTGTCAGCACTGAATTCATTTCGGCCGAATTATATTCCTACGAAAAAAATCGGATTATTGCGCCATGCTGGCATCAGCACCGGGGTTGGGACGACTGCCAGGTGGGCCCGGGTCCATGTGAACCGAGTCCACGGCGAGGGGGGGTGCCGAGGTGGCGGGGTGTGCTGGGGACAGAGGGAGCCGAGGTGGCGCTGAGATGGCGCCATCTCACCTGCCACGCAGGTGCGGCATGCTGACATGGCGAGCACCGGCGGGGAGGGGCTCGGGCATGGTAGCGGCGGCGGCGCTCCGGTGGGTGGCTACCGGCGGCGAGAGCGGCAACGGGGAGAGGAGAAGGAGGGGCACTCGGGGGAGGGGGTGGCGATTACCTAGGGCGGCCGGAGATGGGGAAGGGAGCTCGCCAGAGTGCGGCCGAAGCTCGGGAAGAGGGGAATCTGCGGCGGCGGCGGCGTTTGGGTGCTCGGGAAAGGGAGTGGAGGCCCGAGGGCGGTGGAGTGAGGAGAGGCGAAGCTCGGGGCAGTATTTATAGGGGGCAGGGAGGGGTAGGTCGGGGGCAATTTGTCGCCGGAGTAATCGGGAGGTGGCGGCGGTTGCGGGTGAATTGGGGAGTGGGGAGGTGGGGGAAGTGGGGGAAAACAGGCGTGGAGAAGGCGGGGAAGTGGGCGCGTGGGGAAGAGAGGGCAAAGGGAGAGGCGGGAGCGGTTGCGGGAGGCGGCGGCGCTCGCGGGGAAGAAGGGGCTCACGGAGAAGACGGATCTAACGAGTGGGGTCCACGCGCAGCGAGAGAGGGGGGCGCGGGCGGCCAGGATGGTGCCACGCGGGGGAGAGGGGGATCGGGTGGTCCGGGGAGGAGGGAGAGGTGGACGGCCGAATGGCGGGGGAGGCGGGAGATCTGGGCTGGCCAGGTGGCGGCCCGAGAGCAGGGGAGAGGTGGCCGACGTGGGCGCTATCTGGCCGTCCACGTGGCGGCCAGAGGAAGGAGGTTGAGGGATAGTATTTTAATTTCTGATTTATGGTTTTTTAGAAAAGCCTAGAATATTCATTAAGCCTCAGAAAAATATAAAATAAACTCCAAAAATTCCAGAAAAATTCAAAGAATCTCCTGGAGACATTTTGGACTTAATAAAATTACTTCCAACTAATGTTGGTACTATATATTTATATTTAAAATACTTTTTAATTTCAAAAATAGATTTTAAACTCCAGAAAATCCAGGAAACCAAATTAGAGCCAATAAATCCAAATAATTAATTTAAAGTAGGAGTTTTATAGAAAATCAAAATATCATTTTATTTAATAATAATTTTAGGTTTTACACAAAATACTTTTTAAATCTAGTTTTTCAAAAACAGAAATTCAGGGCAAATCCAAAAATAAAAATTAGGCACAAAAATACTTATTTTAATTAATATTTATTTATTTATTTATTTATTTTATTTTCATAAAAACCTGGTTGTTACGCATTATCTGTGATTATACAACTAGGTGCCCCAAATTTTGTAACAACATATTTAGTAATAAATTTCTTGGTTACTTCCATTGTTGTTTTGACAACTACCTTAGCTTTGATCCATTTTGTGAATGTATCAATCATGACAAAAAGAATTCAAAGCCCCTAGGTGCTTTTGGGAAAGTTCCCTAAATGTCTAAGCCCCAGGTTGCCAAAGGTCAAGAAAGTGGTATAGTTTGGAGAGCTTGTGCAAGTTGATGTACTTATCGGTTATGAAACTAACATTGTATGCATCTTAACATAAGTTCCATTGTGTCATGGAGGACAGTTGGCCAATAGTACCCTTGTCAAAAGCTTTAATGTCCAGTATTATGTAGGAATAATGTGCTTCACAGACTCCTCCATGTATTTTGAATAGTAATGTAAACCATCATTTTGAGATATACATCTCATCAACACCCTCTGAGTTCCTCATTTGTAGAGGGTACATTTGAACATAGTATATGATTTGGCATTTCGAGCTGTATGATTAGCCTCTACATCATCTTCAGAAAGTTTGCCACGCTGAAAATATTCGTAGATTGATGTTATCCAATTATTGTCCGGGTCAATCTAAGTGACAACTATTGGATCGTCTTCGGAATTATCGACTACTGAGGGTTTGTCGAGTTGCTTGAGGAATAGTCCAGGCAGGACAGGTAATCTTGAGAAAGCCATCCATGCCAACTAATCTGCAGAAAGTTTTCCTTTCTAGGAATGTGTTGGACATCAAGATCAAATAAATGTTTCTCTAGTTTCTATACTTCTAAAAGATAAGATGACATCATGATACTTGAGCATTGATACTCTTTTCTTATTTTATTTGCTACTAGTTGAGAATCACCTTTCACAAATAATCTACGAATCCCAATGTTTAGCAACTCAGAGCCCTGCTAGTAAATCTTCATACTTTGCCACATTATTTGTAGCAGGATAATTTAACCTAATAGCGTGTTTAATTTATTCTTTCTCTAGTAGGAGAGATTAGGATTACCCTAGCCCTGAGCCTTTTATCATCAATGACCTGTCAAAGTATATAGTATATTGCTCATAGTTCTCGTACTCGGGCCCTTGGATAGACTCAAGATTTTTCCATTCAACGATGAATTCTACTAAATTTAATGGCTGTTTGTGAGATGAAATGGAGATCAAACTCTCCAACTTCAATCGCCCATTTTGCTATACATTTTGATGATTCCCTATTTTGGAGAACTTGATCGAGAGGGTATCTGGATGGCACCACAATTTTATGGGCATGGAATCGTTCCTTAGTTTCCTTGATGTCATAAGGACAACATACAATAATTTTTGTATTTCTAGATATCATTCTTTTGGTTTATTTAAGACTTCTCTTACGTAGTATACTGGTCATTGGATATTGTCACGTTCATGATTTGTACTACACTGACAGCTTGTGGTGTAGTAGCCAAGTGTAAAGTAAGGATTCTCTTGGTCTTAGAGAGACCAAGACCAGGGCACTTGTCAAGTATTTCTTGACTTCTTCAAATCATTGTCTTCTTTAGTCCATTAAAAACTTTTATGTTTTCGAAGAAGTTTAAAGAAAGGCAATATTTTTTCTTCTAACTGTACTATAAAATGACTTAACGGTGTCTCCCATAGTTTACTCATGCTTACTCTGATAAGTGGTCAGCAGACTTTGAAGGTGTTCAAGTTGATGACCAAGACAACGCACCATCTCAATCATTTCTTCTAAGGAGGGCGCAATTGCTGTTGAGTCCATGTTAGTGAGCATGCTGTTGAAGAGGGCAATCTTGTCTTCAAGAGCTCTTTCAATCTCTTTCCTCTTCTTCTCCTTAGAACCAAGAACTTTTTCTAATTCTTTAACTTTTAGAGCTTGCTCTACACGAGCGACTCAATATTAACCAAAACAACTTATAATTAAATTAAGATTGGTCAAATCTATGATTAGTTACATTCGTTCTTCTTCTCGTACACTTCAACTGCTTTCTTATGTTGAAGGATGATGTCTTTGAACTTGGTCGACCAGTCTTCAATTGATCGATTATTAACTTTGAGTCTCTCCTCAAGCTTGACAATGACAACACCTTTTGATGCGGATACAATATCAATTTCATAGTTGACAAGTACATCAACCTGCATAAGCTTTGCAAACAAACCGCTTTCTTGGTCTTTCACAAGATGAGGTCTAGACATTCTGGGACCTTTCCCAAGAGCATCCAGGGCTCTGAATTGTTTTTTGTAATGACTGATATATTCACAAAATGGATGGAAGTTGAGCTAGTTGTTAAGATAACAACTGAAGCCGCCAAGAAATACATCACAAAAAACATCATTACACGATTTGGTGTCCCTATTCATATAATCACAAACAATAGTACCCAATTTTCTAGCGGAAATTTCCAGTAATTCTATGAGAATCTAGGTATCAAGGTATGTTACACCTCGATGGCTCACCCACAGAGTAACAGGGCAGTAGAAAGAGACAATGGCATATTAATACAAGGGATCAAACAGTGAGTATTTGACTAGTTAATACAATGGTTAGGGGATTGGGTTTAAGAACTTTACTCTGTATTATGAGCTATTTGGACCACGACCAGTCATACAACTGATGAAACACCCTTTTTCTAGTTTATGGTGCAGAAGCCATGCTTCCTCTAGAATTAAAGATTGGCTCTACCCGTACAGATTATTATAATGATAACAATCAAGTAGAACAAAGGATTGATGACATCAATTTTCTTGAAGAATGATGAAATATAGTCTTAATACGACTGACAGTCTACCAACAAGCCATGTGACAGTACCACAATCGTAAAGTGCATCCTCATAGCATAGCTGTAGGTGTCTGGTTCTTAGAAAAATTCAGAAACAGACAAATCACAATAAACTTTAACCTAAATGGGAAGGTCCTTACACTGTAGTCGAAGTCACCAGACCATGCTTAGTACAAATAGCCATGTCAGATGGGCGTGTTATTTTGAATTCTTGGAACATCTATCAATTAAGTAAGTTCTATCTATAATGTACTATATTTCAATAAAGTTGCATTATATTCTTTCTTTTCTGATAAGTATTTTTATTTTTACTTCATTATCCCAAGTTTGGACACATACTATTATTGTCTGACAACATGGAGAAACCTATTTTTCTCTAAACCCCTTCCAAGGGATGTATTTTACTTTATTAGATTTGATATTTTCCTTAAATGCCATGCAGATCATTATCATGACTATCACAGAGATGGTTCTGATGATAATCTACACTCTTTCCTCAAAGGAAGAAGCACACAAACAACTAACATAGTTACTAACCAGCTCACTTCTACATTTTGTTCTTCTCTTGTTTAAACCTGGTCAAGATATGGAGAACCTTCTAGTCGAAATCTCTCCTCTCTCCATATGGTCACACCTGCTAGAAGGAGTTTCCTAGCGACGGTATTTTTCCTATGATCTTTGCTATCAGTCAGAACTAGAGAATGAATACATTTCGAGAAGTATAGTTCATGTCTGTAGCCCTCAGCTATCTTACGACCAGTTTAGATAGTGTTTATAAATAAAACACTTATCTTTTTACACACATTCTTGCACAGTTTTTCTTATTCTTCATGTCAATATGTTTATGTCATAGTTTTATTCTAATCAAGTTTTGGATTATCTCGATTATAGACATAATACCTAAGACTAGTCGACATCATCCATTGGCTCTACCAGATATGATTTCCTAGAAAATACTAGATCATTTCTACAACATAATCAGAGTTCACCGATCGAAATAAAGTACATCTTATTTTTGGTCTACTGCTTAGTAAGTTCTACTACTAAACAAGCAGCAGGGGGATAGGAAATATATGAGTACTCATTAAATTGAGGAAATGGCATAAACTTTATTGATAATAAAGGTAGATTTTTATATAAGAGTTCTTCATATTACATTTATACTAAACTACTACTCAGAGCCATCAGATTAGCCGCTATGTGATGGGGACCTTACTTTCATCTCCTCTGCTATCTACTTCATGAAGGGTTTCATTTCTTCAAAGAACATAGCAACTTCTTCATCTGAGAAGTCAAACACCATTTCGAGTGCTTGAAGATCAAGATTGGGGTTAGCAGCTTTAAGCTTTGCTAAAGCAAATCTCACTCCATCAACGACGGTGTCTTTGATGGTCTGCTCGTAGTTACTTGGGAAGTGACTAGCAGGCTTTGGAGGTGTTTAAGTTCATGACCAAGACAACTCACCTTCTCGGTCGTTTCTTCTAACAAGGGTGCAATTGCTTTTGAATCCATCTCAGTGAGCATGCTATTGAATAGGGAAATCTTGTCTTCAAGAGCTCTTTCGATCTCTTTAACCAAAACAACTTATAATTAAATTAAGATTGGTTGAATCTATGATCAGTTAGCTTGGTTCTTCTTCTCATACACTTTAACTGCTTCCTTGTGCTGAAGGATGCTGTGTTCGAACTTGGTTGACTAGCCTTTGATCGACTAGTCCTTAGCTTTGACCCTCTCCTCAAGATTGACAATGACAACACCTTTTGCCTTCGCTTCTTTTCGTAGTCTTCTAATTCTGTCAACCATGACAAGGGAAGAAGTGAGAAAAATCCAAAAATTAAGAAGCAATGGAAGAAACGTTAAGAAGATACTTCTCAGTTGAAGGCTTTTTCCTGAAGAGTCTTGAGGAGATGTTCATTTTTGGTCAAAGTTGACCCAAACATTGCTCTCTCTTTCTTAAGGGTGTCCTCGAGCACTTTGTGGTGCTCATCGACCTGAAAAGAATAATTAAGTGACTACAAGTAGAAAAAATACTTCCCGGCCAGAATGAGAAGGGAAATTTCATTACCATTCATCAGCTTGTCAGTGGAGGTTAGCCCTCTCCTTCTCAAGATCTAATGAATGCTTGGTTAGTTCTCCAACCAAAGCCATTCCCTCTACCAAGTGCTAGAAAAGAGCAGAAAAAGAAATAGAGAAACTCAATAGAAGTCTCAATATACCTCAAATGTAATGTAATCTTCAGAACTTACTGAGACTGCTTTATCAGCATACGAGGAGCACAACTTCTTAGGGCCGTTCTCTAATTCAAGATCTGTTAGGACTGGATTTTCAAATCTAAACCTTCTATGTATTACCGCACTAGTCCCACATCAAAACTAGTGCACACAGTTGAACAATGATGAATACATAACTAACAATGCTTTATTACAATAACAAAGAGTACATGCCTTATGGCCACTTATTACAACTGAGGTTACAAACCTCTTGAACTTACAAAACATAGCAGAAGCAAAATAAAACTCTGACAATGACCCATCAATATGCCACATGCAATTGACTAGGGAAGCATAACCTAAAATTCCACTGTCTTTATTCACCTACAAGCTCTGCATTAATTTCATTTGCCTTTATCATATTGATTCAAAAATCATTGTGTTCATCCAAGATAGAAATAATTGTTTCAACTTTTCAAAGGCGCTTGATTCAAAAATCATATACCACAAATGCACCTTAATGATTTCATATTGATTTTTACCAATAAGCCCAAAAATTTTTAATCTCTCCACTAATTCAAATTGACAGCAAACCTTAAAATGTTTCTAACAAGAGTCCAATAACATTGTAATATGTGATTTCCACAAATTGCTTTACGATCAATGTCTAATCCAACAAATCCATAACTCCCACAAATAATATAAAATTAATCCAACCTTTTAATAATCATCAATCGATTTTTAGATCATCTAAGCAATAATTCAATATTCTTTAATCCACCAACATCAATCTCTCAATAATCACCTATTTTTGTTCTACCAAATTTGAATGTAACCAAGTACGTCAATTAATTCTCATCTAATAATTTATCTCTCATAATTGATTTAAATCCACCAAATTAAACATTTGAACATCCTTAAATGATCTAGTCAATACCATAAGTTAAAATCCAATTATCTATCAATGATTTGAGAAATCCATGAGTTCTGTATCAAAATTCACTTTTAATGATAAGACTAATCCAACAAGATTCCCAAAAATGTGTTATCTTCCAAAATTCTATGAGTATCTACTAGCATCAGTAATTCCGCCAAGCTCTGATAATTAATTTACTCCACAAAGTTCACCCAAAATTAATGTCATGAATTGTGTATGATAATCCAACTTCCTAATCTTTTAATCTCCATCTTTACTAGATCAATATCTGAATACCAATGCTCCAATTATCACAAATAATCCATTCAACTAAGATTTGGTTTAAAATCCAATCCTAGATAATAAATCCAATGCATCAAGTCTAGGCACTTCTTGATATTTTATTAGGTCCACCAAGTTTAACACTATATTCCTTCTCCATGACCTATTCAATCCATAAAGATGGCATTATTTTTATTTATTCATAGTCAATTGGTATCCACAATATACCTTTGTTTCTCTCCATTCACCCGAAATTGCTTAACCAATCTTGTCAATTCTAAATCAAAAATATATCACACTAGCAACAATTCTCCACATTAGCTAACTTGACATCCAATGATCATGACGACTTTCCTATCAAGAGTACTTTCCACAAATTTGTGATCTTTCATATATTATGGGTCCTCATGCACTATGCAAGACTGCGGTGAAAGAATTGGAGCTTGCAATTGTGCAGTGAGCGTGGATTGAGTATATTCCAAGCAAGAGCTTGAAGAAATTTTAATTGCATTGCCATCATCCGTTCCATGTTCATCTGGGGTACTTGAGCTAGAGGTGGTGGTGGAAATGGAGCATTGTTTCCTGCCTAAGAATTGACTCCACTACTGTTGCAGGTGTTGGCACTGCTCCTTGTGTTCACCATTTGAAGCGGCTAGGGCTTAGAGAAAGAAAAGAGGGGAAAGTAAAGACGAGGGGAAGAGGTAAACTCCCAAGACAACTGCAAAGGAAAGAAACACACCAACTGAAAAAAGTTTACTTGAAATCAAAATAGTTTCTATGGATGGTTGTACTACAAGTTCACAAAGGATTGGTACAGTCCACCTAATACACTAATTAAAGCATTCTAAAATCATATAACTTTACTTGGCTAGTACGGACTGAAGAATTACTTCTCATCTTCAATGATGATGCACTCCTCAGGATCCTTCTCAAGCTCATCCTCGCTGACCCATCTATAGAATTTACAAAGAAAAGATGATCCAATTATTGTTATAAAAGGTGGACAAAGAGCTAGATAAGAAAGAATGCCATGGCGAAGGTAAGAATAGAAAGACAAGAAAAGATGAGGATAGCATATTATTAAAATTTTGTTTTATAAAATAAAATTTTGAAGCTTTTCTAATAATGACCAATCTAACAAGATCATGTTCTACAGTCAAACTGGCTCTAATACCACCTTTGTCGAGACAGGATTTTCGAATCCGAACTCTCTATGTATTACTGCACTAGTGCCAGATCAAAACTAGTGTACATAATTAAACAGTGATGAATACATAACCAACAATACTTTATTACAACAATAAAGAGTATAGGCCTTATGACCACTTATTACAACTGAGGTTACAAGACCCCTTGAACTTACAAAACACATCGAAAACAAATAAAACTTTGAAATGGCCCATCAATACACCATAGGCAATTGATTGGGGAAGCGCAACCTAGAACCCCATAAAGCCTTTGTTGAAGCCACACATGAAGTAGTCGTAGTCTCGTTCTGTGTCTTCATAATCCTCTAAGATATGTTTGACTGTAGCATGTGAGTACAAGAGTACTCCGCAAGGCTTGGAAAAATGCAATTGTATGTAAGTCTTAACAAAGGAAGGATAATATGGTTATTTACACAAAGCAGCATTTTATTTCAATTACCATTATATATTTTTTCAAATAATCAATTTAATAAAGTAATTGTAATAAATGAAACTAGATAATTTCTAGTTAAGGTTCTAGCCACCAACACTAGTAATAAGGCTCTAACTGCCATGGTGCAATACATGTTCTATCCACCTACACTGGCTCTATCCATTAGGACACACTTCTGAGAGTTCTAACCACTCTTGAGTTCACAAAAATTTATTTTAAAACTGAAGCCAAAGATCTACCAGGTGAAGGCACACCTTGCTTGCCCTTGACCATGGGCACGGCTATTTGAATAGTTTTATACTCTACAGATATTGTATAGTTTTATTCACAAGACATGATTATCCCATATTGCCACAAGATAGGCACACTTCCTTTAGTGTGCGGTGGGGAGATCATGACAAGGACTTTGCAATGCATCTCCCTAATGAGGCTAACCCGCAAAGGTTTCCACCGCCGTGAGGTTCTATCCACCATCTTTGAAAGCCCCCTCTTGCATCATCACGTCAAAGACTCTGTCCAGCTCATTTGATTGTGTGCCACCGAATGGTGCAACCCTCACTGGGTCAATGCAAATTAGTTGGCCAGGTGGTTATACCGTAGTGCTCAGTTTGGATAATCACAAGTGTTGATCCTTAGTTGACTAGGGTGGTAAAGTCACAAGAATATCTCGTGCTCAATTTGCACCAACCCAATCTTACCATCCACCCAAGTCTAAAATTAGTTTTCATCATTTTATTTTATTTTCTAAACCACTGGCAATACTTATTGCCACAAATTCTCAAAATAAATGATTAAGGGTATAATATCATTTCCCACCCATAGGGTTTATAATGACAAATAAGTTTGTCAAAGCAAATTCTACCATTCTAAAAATAATCTCAATACTAATACAAATATAACTAAGGTGATAATGGTACATTGATAACAACATTGAATGAGGGTATAATAACATCGGATTAACTAACAACCTTAAGATAGACGTTATTACTTTATGTAACATAGCAATGCAATTAAATTTGAAATAGTAAAATAATGTTGATAACATATGCACAATATGATCAAGGAAGACTTTCCTTCAGTTATGTTAGTGGGAATTTCTTCCTACTGATCGGGGTACCCTTCGACAACGTCGGAATCCACGCACAAAGCGCGAACACAACAAATAAATTCAAATAAAATCACAAAAATACTGAGAGACCATGTGGAGGTCATCCCGTGTGTATGATGCGTAATTGACATCGTTTTAGGAAAGTCGAGTTTGATTTGGTTGGTTTGGACCATGTCGTTGCGCGGTGCAATCGGCCTCGGTCGGACTTGGTCAAACCTAGTCAAAGTGCTCAGGATGCATATTCTCTTGTTTCGACAGGTTTGGGATCTATCATGGGTAAGTATGATTTGTTGATGCCATTATGCTTTCATGTATCGAGCGGTGCTATTTGATGTGTTTCTTGTCTGTGTTGGCTGCATGACGTCGAGGCAGAGTCGTGGCGAGACACAAGGTGACCGGACTAGACACAGGCAGTGTCGAGGTCAGAACGGTCGAGATGTGTCGAAGACGGTGGAGACTCGATGTGGTTGCGAGGCTTGGACGACAAGGAATGCGGAAGCTTCCTGGAAGGTGCACGAGGGGCGTTTCGGTAAAAGCGCAAGGCTGCACAGGTGGAAGCGGTTCCGTTCGGAGTTAGCAGGCGTAACGGGTTGGAGACCCGTTAGCCAAAGGCTATATAAGGAGGAGGTGCCTCCTTGTGGATGCATGCACTCCAAGGGTTTCTAGGGTTTGCTTTCGTCAAAATGAGCTTGAGAGGGTTGTTTTGGCTTTAGGGTTTTAGTTGTTGAGAGTGGGTGAAGGAGGCAGAGGGTGTTCTGTACTCTTCTTCGTTGTGTTCTTGAGAGCCCTCCTTTCTTCCAAGCATGTAGTGTGTGTTTTCTTGAGATGGAGAGGGAGAGGTAGAGGAGATCCTTTGTAATCATCCCTGTTCTAATGTCCATGCGTATCGGGACTCCTCTGTATTCCTTGTTTTCAATGAATGAAATCTCTGAAGTTCTTTCTCTGTTCATGCCCTGTTTTTCTCTTCGTTACTTTCTTGGCTTGATTTTTGAGATTTTGTGTTTTGGCTCGATTCTTGCCGTGGGGTGCCAAAATGGGTTGCTCTATGATGGAATTGCATTTCTAGACCCTTTGGTCATCTAGTTCCAAGAGCAATTTGAACGATTTGCAAGAATCCCATTTTCAGCCTCCCTGTGTTCTTTTTTGCATTTCTAGGGTTTTGGTGCTGTTCTTGATTCTCTTCGTGTGATGGCTTGAAACTTTGTTTCTAGAGTCCTGAGGCTATCAATTAGCTTTCCTCAAAGTTTCATGGCCAGAGGATCAAAGATTTGTGAGAAATTTGGATTTTGGTTGAGCACTCTGTAGTATTTCAGGTTTTTGGCATTTCTAGGGTTTCGTGCAAATCTGCGATTTTCTTGTTGAGATGGCGTGAAACTTGGCATGTTGAGTCCAGAGGCTATTAAGTAGCTATCCTCAAAGTTTCATGTCCAAAGGATCAACGATTGAGGAGTAATTTGATTTTTGGTGGAGTCTCTATAAGTTTTCAGATTTTGGGGACAAATCTGAAATACTTGTTCAAATGGTGAAATACTATGTACCAAGAGAGCTTAATGCTATCTAGAACATATTTGTGCTCTTCTGGTTTGAAGAAAACAGAGAAAAACCATAAATTTCTTGGATTTGGTCAAGTCCCTGTTTATTTCAGCCTGCTGCCTGAAACTGACTCTGCTCGAATTAAAGTGTAATATCCCGGAAGAGTTTTGGCGAATAATCAATTAATCGGGGAGAAGGACCTTAAAGGGAAAAGTAAAATATCAGTTTTAGGGGGGAATTTCTGAATTTTTATTGCAACCTGGGCCTGGGCTTTGGCCCAGGTGGATTTCGGTCTAAGGGGGGGGGGGGGGGGAGGCGCCACCTCCCCTCTAACCCTAGCCGCCCCCCTCTCCCCTTGTGCGCCCCCTCCCTCCCTTGTGCCGCCCCCTCTGTGGTGCGCCCCCTCCCCTCTGCCTCGCGCCGTCCAGCAGCGACTCCTCCTCCCCTCTCCTCCATTGCCGGTGATCAAGACCTCCAATTGTTGCCGAATGATCGGGGGAAAGGATTAAGGCGCAGCTAGGCGATTGGGTTCGGAGGAAGGGAAGAAGAAGAAGGGGAAAGAGGAAAAGAAGGAGAGGAGGTATTCGTGGAGTGTACGTGGTATTTCTACAGCGATTCGCCAAGGGTAATCCCTGTTCTTCCCCTAATAGATGTATATTCTATTGCGTAATCAATGTCGGTATTCTGGACTGCTAGAACAGATCGGGTTAGTCGGCTGTTTTGGGGAATATTCGTGGGGATTTAGGTCTGGACTTTGCCTAGAGAGTTTTAGAGGGTGTCATTATCTTTCCATGAAGTGCTAGAACGCGTCATTTGGATCTCTGTAGCAGAAGTTATGATTTTATTAGCGGAACTGTTCTGCAGATCGGTGGGTTTTCCGTCAGGTTTTGGGAGATCGAGTTTTGCGATTAGAAACTGGGAGAATTAGAGAACCTCAGTATAATGAAAGTTGTAGGTAATTGTCTTATATTTCCAGGAAGTCCAAGAAATCGTGATTCCAACACTCGTACAGAAAGTTATGGTATTTTTAGCGCTCGGTCCAGAGAGCCTGACGAGAATTTGACGGTTTAAGAAAACCAGTTGGTGCGGGTAGAATATGGCCGAATCAGAAAGGATCACCAACTAGGTTTAGTTAGATAATTTAATTATCTTTCCAGAAAGTCTGAGAACGCCCCATTCGGACTTCTGTACCAATAGATATGAATTTTTGAAGTTGGCTGTCCGTGGAGGGGGACAGGATGCCGAAAGGATTTGGGGTTTTGGTTCAAGCTAAACACGTTGGGTTAGTTTGGGGGTGTTCTTTTATTTAATCTAAAAACTTGCTGCTGTTGTCTTAGCAATCATTATAATTATTATTCAGGAGGAGGAAGGATTCCAGGGGCCGCGCCTTCTGATCATTCCCCATTTTCTCGTCGTTAAGGCAAGTATAATGATGGTTTAAATTTTATAGTGTGGATTGTTGATGATTGTTGCTATGAAGATGGTTGTTCCATGCTTTGAGAATATGTGATCTTGATCATGATAATGATATGTTGAAATTGTTTATGGTAGATTGCAATTGAAAGAGTTCATGAGAATTTATGATGCATAGTTGTTGTGAATGCAAGTTTTATTTGTTGAGACATTCACATTTGTGCATCATGCTGATTTATTGAAGTCTTGGTCACGAGATGACCAAGCGCCGAGGTCCCCGACATGTTATTGTCATGACGGGCTAAAGGTCCCCATACTTGTGGAGTATGGGCAATTGGTCCCTGTACCAGAGGGTACAGGCATGGGTGTGCATTGACGGATGCACACTCCGCATTACCGGTAAAATGCGCAAGAGAAGAGATACAAAGATTTTTGATCATATTGCATAGCATGTTTATTCATATGATTGATGGATGAATTTGTGAAGTGATGTTCACTTTTATCCTTGTTGCCATTATTTATATTTGCTGAGTCTTTGAACTCACTCTTGTTGTTGTTTGTTGTTGTGGTTGTTGTTTGTTTTTAGGTACCTACATGAGATCGGCATGCATGGGAATAAAGAGGGATTAGTTTTGATGCACATGCACGGTCTATTCACCATGGAAGGAAGAAAGAACATTAAACATTATTTGCTGAATAATTTAAGTGGTATTTGATTATTGTTAATCAGGTTCAATGTGTAATAAAGAATAGAACTTATTTGCTTTGATTCCGTTCTTTATCTAAGTAGTATGGTTATGAGTGCGATGGTGATCATAACCCAGTTTTGCTTATAAATGAACTTATTGCTTATTGGTATTCATATCAGTTGATTATGCTTGTTGAAACCTTTGATTTACTCAATAAACAAAGGAAGTTCTGCCGAAATTTTGTAAGATGAATATTAGTTTCCTTATTATGTTATTAGTTTGGTAGCATTCCAGGTCATTGATTGGCTGGGGTGTTACATATAACCGGCGGTCAGACCGCCCCTCGGCCTGCGGTTAGACCGCTGTTGGACCTCCGGTCAGACCGCCGGTGTGTGAGCGGTCAGACCAACCTGCACACACCGGTCTGACTGGCCTTTCCTTTGCAGCTTGAGTCTCTTTTGTATTTTTGTTGGTCCTTGCTCCCTTCTTCTTCCTCTTGCTGGTTCAAGTTTCCAGAGAGTTTATTTTAACCCCTTCATAGCTCTTCATAGCTATTGGAGTGGCAACTCTCTAAGTGGAGATTTTTTTTTGTGGGGCAAGTTTTAAGTGATCGACATTCACCCCCCCCCCCTCTGTCGCCATTTTGGTCCAACAAATACAAAAAAGTACTAGAAGATATATTAGTATTTTAGATGAATTTAGGAATTTGAATCACTCAATTTGGAGTTCAGACGACGAGAACAGACTATTAGAAGTTTCAATGGAAGAGAAAATCGAGAAAAATACCAAACGAACTCTGAAAAATCTGAACAAATACAGAAAATTCCTTGCAACATAAGGAATCTAAATAAAATTTGTTTTAATTTAATTAAAGTTTATTTTATTCATTTTAAATCATTTTCATTTTAGAAAATCCTAATTCAATTTTAATTAATTCAAGAAAATCCCAAATAGTTATTTTTATTTTCATAAACTTCACTGGGGAGAGATGACAATGGCAGGGGTGATGGCCAATGGACCAGAAGATGACTCTCATGGTGGCTATGATGCATGGGAGGTTGTGGTGCTTGGGCAAGGCGAAGAAGGGGACGAGGCATTCATGGTATTCCAATTTATAGAGCCAGAGAGAAGGAGATAGTGCGGCCACAATGGGATTAACAATGATGGTTTTGGTTGGCTTCATTACATAATGAAGATGGGAATGAGAGGTGGTGAGGTATTGCGGGTGAGTGAAGGAATGGAACGTTGTCTCAATGCTCCATTTTATAGGGCAAGCAAAAGAAAAGTGGAAGAATTTAGCCAAATTGAATCAACAATGGTTTCCAATTTGAATACTTGGAAAGTGAAAAATGGATGATTAAATACTAGCAAATGAAAAAGGATATTGATTCCTGGTAGTGATTACAGACGCTCGCCATTCATGCATTTTTTTTGTTGGAACATGCTTTGATCGGTCAGCAAGGACATGGGCGTTCCATTGTCTTAATCAAATAGAGACATAGGAAGTCCGTAGAGCAACACTCGGCTGGAGGAAGAAGGAAGGAAAAAAGAAAAAAAGGAAAGAAGAAAGAGAAAAGGGAAATGGGCATGCTGGCTAGGGAAATAGGCTTAACCCAAGAAGAAAAAGAAAATGCTTTAGCCCAGGAAAGAAAAGAATCTAAGCTCGGCTACAGGAAATTCAAATTGAAATTTGAATTTGGAATTTGGATTTTGAATTTGGAATTGAATTTGAAATTGGAGATATTTTATAGGAATTTGATTTTGATATTACAGATCCACAGAAGAACTAAATAAAATCCAAATCTTTGAAATAATTAATTTGAAAATAAATTTTTAAAGAAAGCCAAATTTTGTGATATCACAAGATTTGACACCTTCCTCCACCAGAGATCTTCAAGCCTTTGGTTGTTAAAGATGCGTTCCCAATCAAGAGTGTTTACTTTCTCCTCTTTGACCACCTTCTTCCCAGTAGAAACAGGATCCAGCTGGGACTTCACCTCAGCTTTGGCATCCTTTGATGGGGTCAGAGCCACCAAAGGGTCCTTGGTCACAATAGCTTCTTATTCTTTCATCTACTCAGGAATTGTTGTGACAAATTCTTCTTTAGGAGTCTCCTCATGTGGAGCACTCAGATCAAAATTGATCGGAGTAGTAAAGATGCTACAAAGAAGGAAAAACAAGAAGGAAGAAGTTAGGACTTCAAAACCAAAAAAAATTAGAAGGTATGAATTCACAAACCTTTACAATTAGTACATAGATGTCTTTTTTGTTTTGAAGTTAAAGCATCCAGGAGCATAGTCTAGAGTGCTTGCCTTCCTCTTCTTCTTATCAACCGACCTTACCAGCATAGAACTAGTAGGGTTTGTCAGACCCTTTAAGTCCCCTTACCGGATATACTTATCCTTAGTTGGTTCCTCCATGGGGATGTCAAAGACAGTTTCTTTGATCGCCTACTCAAAAGATGGAACTTCGATCGCCTATTCAGAGGACTAATTTGGCACATGAAAAAAAATCCCTTACCACGTGCCATGAGGTTAGTCCCCTATCCTTGAGATAGGCAATGACATCGACCCATCGCCTTATCTTCCCCTCTTTCTTCGATGAAGACCTCCACCTTGGATTCTCAATTGCAATCCGATCGGCGAAAAAGAGGCTATCTTCTTTACTGAGTGTCATGTAGAAAGAGCATCCCCATTCACTCCTATGGAATTCAGCCATCTTTCTTATATTATTTCATAAGATTGGTAACATGATAGTCAACAGAAGCCAAGAAGCTTTTTAGAGAAAACTCCGAACACACATTTCTCTAGGTTTAACTTAAGGTTATGTCTTCTTAAGTAAGGAAAGGTTCCTACACGTTGGAGACACGGCCTTTGATGTTGGCACTTTTACTACTAAGTCATCAATATAGGCCTCTAAATTTTGACCAATTTATATACTAAATGTTTTTTTTGCATTAACCTTTGAAAGGTGGCACCAATGTTTTTGAGTCCAAATGGTATTTTTCATATAATAGAAAGTTCCGTATGGTATGATGAAAGAAGTTTTCTCTTCATCTTCTTTACTCATACTAATCTATTGGTACCCACAATATGCATCTAAGAAGCTTAATAACTCACCACTGTAGATAGAGTCAACAAGTTGATCAATGCGTGGAAGAAAAAAATTATCATTTGGATAAGCTTTATTAAGATCTATAAAGTCTACACACATTCACTATTTTCCATTACTTTTCCTAACCGGGGTGTTTGACTTCACGAATGAACCCAGCCTTGAGAAGCTTATCAATCTCAAATTGGGTTGCCTCCTTCTAATTAGGTACAAAATGCCATAGCTTTTACTTGACTGGTTTGGTCAGGCCGGAGTGCTAGATTATGCTTGATCACCTCCCAATGGACCCTGGGCATATCAGATGCTTGCCACATGAATACATACTAGTTTGCTGAGAGGAAGGAGATGAGCGACTCTTCCTATTTAGGATCGAGTCCTATCTTCACTTTGACAGTTCCCAAAGGCCTATCCTTATGGAGAGGTACCTCCTTGATCTAGTCATTGGGTTTTGGAGCCACCTTGGGCCCGAATGCTTTACCTGTATTGAAGGTGACTTAGCATTCCAGGTCGATAATTTGTCAACCAGTTTGAGAGACTTGTGGTCACAGGCATAAGCCATCTTCCTGTCCCCTCAAACTATTATGGTCCCTTTTGGCCTCGGTATTTTGAGACTTTGGTAACCGTAGTGCGTGACCACTAGAAACTTGGCTAAAGCTAGTCGACCAAAGATCCCATTGTATGTGGTTTCATAATCTACTACGTCAAATGAGATCATTTCTATTTGGAAGTTATTAGGACATCCGAACATAACCGGTAGGGACACTTGCCCAATTGGCTTGGCCGAAGATCGTAGAACTATGCTACGGAAAGCATACCTCACATATTTTATTTTACACTTGGGAACTTACATTTCTTCAGTATCTCCTGTAAATTAAATGCTAAGAGAGCTATCTCCATTAACTAGAACTCGATTAACCTTATACTTATTAATAGTAGATTCTACTATGATAAAGAATCTACCTAGTTGAATTGAAGGGTTGGGGCAGTTTTCTCTTTCAAAGATGGTTGTTTCTGACATCTAGAGGGCTTGATGGTGACTGGAGCATCAGTGAGATTCACCTCGTGTTCCACGGTCTTCAATTGTCTTCTGGACTCATAGGGGGATGATCCTCCAAAGATTACATCAACAGTATACTTTGGCTCTTGATATTCCATTTCTTCATCTCCATCTTGATCCTTTTTGGTGCTCGATTCTCCAATCTCCTGGATAGAAGGGAGAGGACCCTCACCCGAGTAGTAATCCTTAAGCTTCTTCTACTAGCAATGGTAGTTATAGAGATGGCGCCCTGCCGTTTGGTGGAGTGGATGCCATCTTTTGCCATTCTTGGATTCGTCAATTGGAGCTTTTACTTTGTTTTGACTAGAATAATTCCTTTTACATTTAGAGTATATTTTGGGATCACAAGGAATTCCTTGTTATTAGGCTTGTGATTCATCTTACCCTTATGCGATTTCTTGACCTTCTTTTTCTTCTTCTCCAGGCTTGGCTGATTAATCTTCCCTATTCGATGGATAGCCTTGTTCCACTCGACTGCTTAGCTAGTGGTGGCGCACGTATCAGTCATATCAAACAGCTCAACAATTATTCGTGGAGGATTCACAGCAATATTGTAAAGTCCAAAAATTTTCAAATGTTTTAATTTGTGTTCAAATTTCATTTTCTACATTTTGGTGGATTTTCAAAAACTTTCAGCACTTATTAAAAGCTTTTCTAATTTCAATAGATGAAAATGATTTCCTAAAAATAATTAAATTATTATTAGTGTCTAAAGATAATTTAATTAATTTCTCTATTTCAAGAGTATAAACAATATTTTGGAATAATTTTATACCTTCTTTGCATTTTTTAAGAACTAGAAATCCTACTTAAAATTTGTAGCAACCATTTAAATTTTCAAGAAAAACTAGGAACTGGTAAATGGTGGGTTGAAATTTTATTAAAAACTAGACTAAACCAGGAGCCTACCCAAATAGTTTCACAATTTTGGGAACCCATTTTCTATATATAAAAATCCCCCAAATTATTAGTTTAAATGGAAAATTTTCAAACACAAATAGTGCAAGATAGTAATATTCAAAGAATTTTTAAGAAAAATATAAAGTAGATAGAATCGTAGAAAAATTATATACGAATCTACACTATGTCAAGAGCATTCATAAAAATTTTCATAATTTTATACCCCATTTGTTATGCCTAAAAATTCATCAAAACTTTCAGCCATCTCTTCCTCCATCACTCGCTGCCACTCAGGGCCACATGCAAACTTCATCTTCCACCTCAGGGATTCTCCATGGCTGTAGTCAAGTAGGCAATGACAAGAACTGTACCCACCTACAAAAGCTAAGCTTTGACCCCTCCTCGAGCACCCTGCCCAAGGCCCTAAGCCCCTCCATCATCCCCTCTGTCCCGTCGCATCCTTGACCAGCCAAGAGCCGCGCCCACTGCTGCCCACAGAAGTTCTTGTTGCCCCCTGTTTTGCCCTTTGTTTCCTAGGTTTCATTGCCCTGTTTAATCTACAAACCACATCACTTTCCGTGCCATTTCCCCTCTCCATTCTGCTCAAATTTTAGCTCAATAGCTCCACTATCTTGGTCAGAACATGCATGTCTTTCCCGACGCTAGTGAGCATGCCCACCATTGCTGCCACAATGATGTCACCATTCCCACTCCGTCGATGTGTTTTCACTGAGATGTTCATGTCACATTGTGTTCTTAGCCTTAAGGATCAAAAGCCCAATGTTCATTTTGGATTTTTGTGTAGCGCATCCCCAGGAACATGACTTCTTCCCCAACTCTGGCAAAAACTGGCCGAGAATGTCACCGACACTATAGCTCTTCACCGAGAGCATCTCCCTTCGATGCCTTGCTGCTGCTGCTTCCCCTTTGACCCCTATAGCTCCTCCAAGGATTAGCTTAAAGATTCATCGATCAAGGAGTCTCCTCCACGTACACCACCATTGTCGCCACCAGAGCTTTAGGGACAGCCCACCCCGGCCATCCTCCACCACCGTGGACTGGTCCTATGAGTTCCCCTTGGCCCATGGATGCTCACACACCCTTCCCTTTTCTCCCCAGTGAGTCGCGCCACTGTTGCCTTATCTGGCCATTGCCTCGCTGCTACCGTGAGCTCGCCACAAGCCACTGCCACCATTGAGTTCATTGTCCCATAAGCAACCCATTTAACTAGTTCCCACTGACTTCTTGGCCTTCCCTTGCCATTGGCCGAGCTCACCAGAGACCATCCATGAATGCTGCACTGTTCATCCTCCCTACAGCCGACACAATAGAATATTTGAGTTTTGTCTCTATTTGAATTTATTTAGTTTTCATTTGTTTTATTTGGCTTTATTTGCTAGATATCGACGTATTGACGATATTTTGGAAATCAATCCAGGGAAATACACAGGTGTTCGACAAGAAGGCAATCACCCCTTTGACCATGTTGGTACTATGTTTCAATGTTAAGTACTTTGGTTGCTCAAACTTTTACGCATGCGCGTATTTTTGGTAAAATCTCTATATTGGTAAGGTAAATAGTTATGCCAAATTGTTGCATTGACCCTTCCTTAAAAAGTTGTCATACTCACTATTGTCATCCTAATAATGATATCCACAGCTGATACAATTATTTGTGCAATTTTAGAATGGGTATAAGATAGAGTTGCCTAGCCCTACATAGATGTTGGTATACTGGACAATCGGATGGTACACTTTCAAAATATGGGATGGATATGTTGCTAGACTAGAGTGGTCACCCTTGGTATTTTACCTAGAAAACAAAACTAAAAAAACCATGATTTTGACTTGGGCGAGATATGTGTATGACTTGTGGTATGAGAGAAAGTCACACATGTTGGTTGGATGGTGGAAATTTACGTGGATATGACTTATGGTGAAAAAGGAAACTTGTATGTATGGTTGGAGACTCTAACTAGAGTCAGTTAAGGACCGTGAATTTATGTGTTGTTAAACTAAGCCTTTCATACAATCACAGGCCCTGTATGGGAAGGCCCTAGCATAATAAGTTTTTTTGGGTCTAATCTTGCACCCATGATAGATCAGAGTAGTGCAAGTGCCATTAGTAGGCTCAAGCTGGTTCCCGTCATAGTAAGTGTATGGGGCTAAAACCGATGACACAACATGAATTCATCAGGGTTCAACGTGAACTAACCCCTGAGGGCAAAAATTCATCAGGCGGGGTAAGATTGGAATCGAGTAATGTAAAGGCCTTATATGATCTAGTGTCGACCACACTATTTGTATCTTGTGGGTCAAGTGTACATCCTCTGCAGACTGTAAAATTTATTCGAATAGCTGTGCCCCTGATCATAGGCAAAGCTGAGTGATGTCGCTAAGGCTAGACTTATGATTTCAAAACTTGGTTGGAAAATGGGAGGTATCCCTTTTGAAACTTGATCACGAGTATGAGAAAGTTGTTGCTTATGGCTATGGAAGAGCTAGTTGTGAATTATGTTTATGTTACTTACTTGTTACTTTATATGAAATGTTAACTACATTTACAACTTTCGCTTGCAATCTGTTATCTATTATCTCAAATAAAAGCAGGTTTTTGCAAAGAAAACCTTCGACTCAGGTTGCATACTATATAACTTTACTATAAAGTCTTGCAGTGTACGATTTTTGTACTCACAGTTGCTTGTTGAACATTATTTAGAGCAAGAAGAAGATATCCAGATCGATTAATTTCATGCTGCCGGTATAAGCAAAGACGACGCCATTTGCTAAGATTTAACTTCAGTCAGTTGCCTGTGGTGGGCCATGGAATGCTTGCTGGAAACTTCATCTCATTTATCGCTATTCCACTACTATTTACCTGTTATGTGAACTATTTGGCTGGTCAGCCCTTTTATCAAAAAGCTTAGTTGTATAATTTTATGTTCTCATGTTTATTATTATGTGCTACTTTGATTATTCATGCAAGAATAGATGTGATACAATGTTGTAACATATGTGTGCTACCCACTGATCATGGAACTAGCACTGCAAATACATAGGATTTCAGGATTAAATTCTTAGGGTCTGATAGATGTCCTCCATAAACTGCCTATTCCTTAATCTGATTTTGAATGCCTAGATAACAGAAGAATCGACCACTTCTAAGATAGAGTTACGAACCTAACTGAACCTTTTGATGCACTGCTGTAGGGTTTCATTTGGTTCTTGTCACATCCAATGAAGGTTATCTTCCTTGTGGAGTTGATTGTATGTACCCTGAAAGTTGGTGATTATTAGTTTACAGAGTTGTTCCTAAGTGTAGATCATTTTGGCCTGTTGGTTGAGTAATCACGATCGAGCAAAACCCTCGAGAACGGTTAGCAAAGAATTTGCCATCACATTGTTGCCGCCTTCCACAGCTCTAATTGTAGTTGTGTAAATATACAAAAACTCCAATGGATTTCGCTTCCCATAAAATTTCTCAAGGTTAGATGGTCGGAACCTTTTTGGCCAGTGTACTGCATGAAGGCCTACTGAGAAAGCTCGACAACCTGTGATTAGGTCATGGTGCCTTCTCTAAAAAGGGGTCGATTGTAATCTGTCAGAGATCTATTCCTCCGATAGTCGTAGTGGGGAGTTAGTGCCCCAATTCAGTTGTGGACACTCAAATAGAGTCTCCAACCAGAGGTTTGGTTTAGATGATGTCGCAGATCACTTGGACCATGTCCCTGGTTTCATCCCTCATGATGAGGGGGATGTGTTGCTTCATTATTGAAGACCCTTCCTCCCTCATGGCTTTCTTGTTGGAATCTTGAATGAGTCTTGTGCCTACTGATGGATTATTGTCGGTCTGACCTTGTTAGCTTTTGTGTGCGAGGAATGCACAGATGAAGTTAAGGTTTGGCTCTCCAACTACCTTTGCTCCTAATACATCTCCATGCAACTTGAGTATATCCTAGGGTTTCTACTAGAGCAGGGTTCGGGTTGATAAAAATATCATGGATGTATTGCATATTTTGAATTGTTACCGAAGGTCTTGGAGTGTTCCTTTGGCAAAAGGGGTACGATGACTCGAGTTTCGCCCCGAGTTCTCTACTCACTCCACGTGACTTAGCAAGTGTGGAGGGGTAGTAATGGATGGATTAGATGATTGATGTCTACCAGTTCCATCATTTTTTACTTTTTTGGGTGATGAAAGAGAGTTCATACCATCCTGACCAATGGATTATTTAGGGATCTGTCGTGGAGGACTATGCACGGTATTTGTAGTGGTATCGTCGATTGTGTTAACCTTGTGCTTCTAGCAGGAATCTCCTGATGAACTCCCATAAAAATTGAGGGAGAGCCTTCCATCACTTCAGTAAGGAGCCTCCACGACGGAGAATGTTGGACACCACCATTTTTGGGGGCTGTGTGGTGGACTCAACCTGATTCGACAAATTCTGATCAGATGGTGAGTGTTATTATCTTCGTTTTGCCTTTCTGCCAAGGTAATTTTATCTTTACAAATTATGGGAAAAAACTAAGTCCCATAGAAGGATTTAAAAGGAGAATGGGGTCTATCTTTACTACTGTGAATTGGTTACAAAATGATGTCGATGAGAGATTACAAAGGGGATGCTGCTAGCCCTAGGATCACTACTTTTCCTCTATAATTTGCTTTCTGGGCAAGAGATCTCCCTTGATTCTCTCGAACTATCTCTGTGTCATCTCTCATTACACTTAAATAGCGCTGAAGTGGTGTCGGTTGTCCACGTGAGTAGGCGCCTTGTCGATTTCTCATGTCTGTCAAGCAAATGGTTGCTGTTAGTGAGAGAAACCTGACAATATTTGTTCTTTGGTTATTTTCAGTGGGAGAGAATTATGGGGTTAACCGCAAGGCGATTGTCCTCATAAACAAAGGGTCGAGTCATCGTGAGGTTAGGAGGAAGATTAAAGCACATGCTTTGTCATACCATGCAAGAGGAGTTCCTTGGAGGTGGGCTCATGTATCAACTCGTAAGACCTCACTGCTACAAACAGTGTTATCACAGATGGTTCAAAACCGTCATCACAGACAGTTCCTGAACCGTTTGTGTATATGTGTCAATGATAATAGGTGGTTATCACAGACAACTCCCACGCCGTCTGTGATAACTTACAATACAGATAGTTTTTCAGAAAAACTGTCTGCGATACTCGACTATCACAGACGGTTTTTGTTATTAACCGTCTGTGATATGGTTCATATCACAGACGGTTCGGAACACCGAACCGTCAGACGGTTAATAACAAAAACTGTCTGTGATATCATTCATATCATAGACAGTTTGGACCGTCTGTGATAGCTATTGATGGACCATGTGGAGGTGACCCCGAGTGTGTGATGAGTAATTGACATCGGTTTTAGGAAAGTCGAGTTTGGCTTGTAAGGTTCGAGCCTTATCATTGCGTGATGCAATCGGTCTCGGTCGGACTTGGTCAAACCTGGTCAAAGTGATTAGGATGCATATTCTCTTAATTTGACAGGTTTGGGCTCTTTCATGCGTAAGTTGGTTCAATGATGCATGGCTTCTCAAGTGCATGCATATCTTGTGAGAGAGAGTGCATGGCTTTAGGGTTTTACTTTAGTCAAAATGGCCTTTGGAGAGGTTGTTTGGCTTTAGGCTTTTGTAGTTGATAGAAGGAGAGAGGTGGCAGTGTCTTTCCCTTCGATGTCTCCCTGAGTGATCATGTGTTCTTGAGTTGGGTTCTTGATTTTGAGAGAGGGAGAAGTTGGAGATGAGTTGAGGCACTATGTAATCATTCCTCTGTACTCAATCGCGTATGGGGACTCCTTGTAATCCTTGATTGATTAGGAATGAAAGGTCTGGAGTTTATTTCTCCTGTTCGTGCCTGTTTTCCTTCGATGCTTCTTTTGGTTGATTTGTCAGATTTTTGTTTTTCTGTTGATTCTTGCTGGGGAGTGGCAAAATGGGTTGCTCTTTGATGGAATTGTATTCCTAGACCCTTTGGTCAGCTGATTCCAAGAGCACAATGTTTGATTTGGAAGAATCAAGGTTTCTTGCCTCCCTGTGCCCTGCTGATTTTCTGCTTACCTTTCTAGTGTTTCATGTGGATTTTGTTTCCCTTCTTGAGATGGCATGAAACTTGGTACCTAAGGTCTGGCGGCTATTAATTAGCTATTCTCAAAGTTTCATGGTCAAAGGATCAGAGATTAGATAGCAATTTGAGTTTTAGTTGCTGTTCCCTGTAATTTTCATTTTTTCGACCAAAACCAAAATTCATGTTCTTGAGTTGAATCCTCTTGGTCCCCTAGGTTTCCCTTGCTATTTACTTTGTAGACTTGCTGTTCTGGGCTGGGAAAACCTGAGATAAAACTGAAATTTCTCAAGAGTGTGAAGATCTCAGGTTGCAGTCTGTTTTTCGGGCCTGGCTGTTCTCTGAAATCTATGGCCGGTCAGACCGGTTATAAACCGGCGGTTTGACCGGTGGAGAAGGGGCGGTCAGACCGGGATAATGCCTACGGTCAGACCAATGCTCCTGGGGCGGTCAGACCGGCTTAGCTCGGGCGGTCAGACCGGCTTCATACCAGCGGTCTGACCGGCGCACGACCAGTGGTCTGACCGGTCCTTGCCTGTTCTGGCGAATGTCTGTGAATTTTTAGTGTTCAGTTCATTTGTTTTCTGGGTTGTTCTTTGCCTCTAGAGTCTTCAGTAGGCTTACCCCTTTTCTTCATAGCATCTGTTGCTATTGGAGAAGAACCTTTTAAGTGGATAATTCTGGGGCAATATTTTAAGTCGACATTCACCCCCTCTGTCGCCAATTTCGATCCAACAGCTATTTTAACAGCGATTTTATTTGCCATTTTTCGGCTAGCTTCAGGATATGCTTGCCATGCCCTCTGAAAACAAGCAAGATGACGTATATACCACAGGACAATCATTACATAAATCACACAGATGAATGAAACAACACCAGCAGATCATATATATATATATATATATATATATATATATATATATATATATATATATATATATATATATATAGCATGACAATCGTTACACAGATCTCACAAATGAATTAAATTGAATGAATTATTTGATTAAGCACAATTGAGTGATTTGTACAATTGAATCCAATTTTTCAACATCTAATTATCATTATTGCCGGAGTGAAACTCTCCAGACTTGTTTATGACCTCTGCTAGCAAGAATTGGGAGAGCTTTCCACGAATTTTGATGAGTTTGTCAAGATCATATGCACTTTCGTCGAAGTCCACCCGTTGTTGCTAGGAGCAATGTTAAGTCATTAATTAGCATGTGTGTATATATACATATATATAATCAGATAATAATAATTATTGGAAGGTTGACAAACCTCTTGATCATTCATCTTAGTATCTGTGATTTCCTTCACATGGCGGCAAATGTAGAATCCACATACGTTGCTCTGTAGTTGCTGGTGGCACTGCAAAATATATAGAATTACATACTGTAACATCCCAAAAATTTACAAATTTGAAAATATGAATTTCTTGAATTGTTCTTGCAATATGTTCGATTTGAATTTGGATTTTAAGATGTTTTTCTGAATTTGGTTGAGGTTCTAAAAATTTAAGACTTCATAAAAGACAAAGACGGGGATTAATAATGCCCTAAAAAGGGAATGCGCAAATAATAGAAAACTAAAAATTGTAAGTATGAATCTGAAAAGATGATCCAGTATAAGAAGAGAGAAACCGGAGTTAAAAATATAAAATTCTCATTTTTGAAAATAATGGCATGAAAAAAAAAACAATGGAAGCAAGTAAAGTAAATACCAACATTAGTTGGAAATATTTTTATTAAGTCCAAAATGTCATCAGGAACTTCTGTGTATCTTTCTTGAATTTTTGGAGCTTATTTCATATTTTTCGGAGCTTAGTTGAATTTCTTATGCTTTTCGAAAAATCAAGAAAATACAAATGAAAATAAAAACTCCCTCCCCTTCCATCCGGCCGCCACATGGACGGCCCGGATCCGCCGCGAATCCCGCCTAACGCCTCCCCGATCTCGCCACGCGTGCGGCCCGGATCCGCCGCGCTCCGCCCGCGCCTCTCCTCCCGCAGCCGCGTGGCCACGCTGGCTCTTCCACTGACAGCCGGCCCCGCCTTGCGCGTCTCCCTGCCCGGTGGCCCGCCTTCGCCCAGCGCGCGCCTCCCTGCCAGCGGGCCCGCTTCACCGCGCGGGACAGCTTCTCCCTCCCTCTCTCTTTCTTCTTCCTCTCCCGTGCGACCGCGCTTTTCCTCTGCTCCGCACAGAGTTTCTTCGCCCCGTGGCGGACATGCACCGCGGCGCTCAGCTCTCCGCCTCTCGTCCCGTCGCATCACCTGGTGGGCACGGCGCAAAAGCTGACCCCACCCTGAGTCGTCACCGCCCAAGCCCTGCTCCCGTCGCCTCGTGCCTGCGCTCAACCGCTCCCGCGCCATGCCCTGCTCTGCCCTACGCCAGCGCCCTGCTCCGTCGACTTCAATCCCTTCGCCATCCCGTTGTCTCGCGCTTCGGTAGCAGCTCGAGTGCACCCCCGTGACTGCCCTCCAGCCTTAAGTAGCCTCCAGGCCTCCCTTTTGCTCGGCGCTCTCCCCCACTTCTTCCCCCGTGCACACCGGCCGCCGCGCCTCCACGCCGCCCCGGTCGCTCCGGCGAAGCTCCGGCCACGATTACCGCGTCATACCGTGCCACCACCCCTTAGCTACTCCCTGTCCAAAGGAATTGGACTTCGGTGCAACCAAGCTCGCCGGGACGACCATCTGCCCAAGTCCGGCCACCACCGCCATTCCCACCGTCGCCGCCTCCTCGGTCGATTTCGCTCCGATTCCTGGCGGTGGGAGCGACTCCTTGGTGCCCCGGATCTTCTCCGACCATCGCCGGAGCCTCTCCCCCTCTCCAAGCCGCCAGCACCGTGCGCCTCCTCGCCGTCGCCCCGGGCTCACGCCGCCGAGCCACCTCGGAGTCTCTCCACTCCTGCCGACCGTTGGGTAAGCTTCATGGTGTCTCCCTCCTGCTCACGCCCTTCTCCAATCTCTCTCTCTCCCACCACGGCGGCGCCGCCACATTTCACCCCTACGCCGGCCGCCCTGCGCCGCCGCTAGCTCGCCACCGTGCACCATGGCCGGAGCCACCACCCCCAGAGGCATCCCCGCCTCAGGGGAATTCCATTTCACTGGTTTCCCGCAGTTCCCCGGCCACCATCCATCGCCGGCGACGCCAAAACCGACCGCCGTGCGCTTCCCTGTTTCGCTATGTATGGAAAGCCGCTTCCAACGCTCGCCTCTTCTAATTGGCTGCCTCTGCTCTACCAGCACCGGCGTCCCGCCCGCTTGGCTAGCCGAAGCAAAACTCACGCGCAAGCCCTCAGATCTCAAGTTCGATCCCTCTCGGCAGCGCCCCTTTTCCCCATTTTTGCATTACTTTTTGCAGCTATTTAAAAATAACAAAAATCAGTGAAAATTTGGGAATAATGTAGAGAAGTTAATAAAATTTAATTAGAAGGCAAACAAAATTATTTAAGATTTTAAATTTGGAGTTAATTAGGGTTTAACATCTAGTTAAATACCACATAAGAAAAGGTAATGAACCTTTATTATCTGTATTGAATCTAATTAATAATGAAAGGTGGATTGTTTTAGAGTCCAAATTTAATAAGGAACCTAATTAAAAATATATTGAAGTTAAAATGCATTGGATGTTATGTTAAAGCAATAAGAACAAAGCTTTAAGTTAAAAGATCGTCCTTAATTATAAATAAATATATGCCATACCCTTTGTCATGCAGGCATAAAATAAATCTTAATGGTAGGTTTAATTAAATTAGACCTCTTCATAAAAATTAATTTAACAATAGGGCGTGACCATAATCATTTAGATTAGAAGGCCCTAATGAAATCCCCACCATTAGCACGTCACTAATAAATAAATCTTAAGGATAAATTTAGTGGAATAACATTTGGATATGGCGTGCTCGGTCCTAGATAAATAAATTTTTAATTAAAGCTAATCACAACTAAAGTGTAGAGACCTTCTAAGTAAACACATATATAAACATCTATATGAGTATATAAATAAGAGGTCGTAATAATATACATGTGTTACAATAAAGAACCCCTAGGTGATTTGTAATTAAAATAATCTCACCATTAGGCATATTAAAGAACAAGGTAATGTTAGCACAACCTAAAATCATACATCTCGAATTGCTAAAAGTATGACTATAGCATCCATTTTAGATATGATCCTACACTAAAGTAAAGGCTAGGGAAAAGTTAGGCATAATCTAAGGAAGCTAATAAAATTGAAATAAGGATTTAGGGAGTTTATGTATGACTTAAATTCAGATTAGATGTCATGATAAATAATTAGTGTAACTTTAATATTTACATTGTAAATCTAATTATATATTAAGGCATTAATAAGAAGAAGCAGCCTTTGGATAAATGAGTATAATTAATAAAAATGGCCCTCCATTAACATGTAAGCATATATGTCCCAATATTTATCATGCCCCCATTAAGCAAATCTCAGCAATGTATTTCATTAAATAACGATAATGAGATATTACCTTGTATGATAATCTCTGCCTAGATAAATAAATCTAAATTAAATATTGAGCCCTTGCCATTTATCTTAATCTAACTAATAGTGAAAGCCTGCATCAGAGATTATTCTAAAAACTTAATAACGATATCCAAGTGTGATAATACCTTTGACTAAAAGATTTATAGAATAAGTACAGATCTCATCCATCAGCCCAGTTTGCCTTTGCCATAACCTGAGTTGCAAGGAATGCATACCCTAAAGATAGAATTTGTCCACTAAACTCCTGCACCAGTCTATAGGTCTAACCTGACTCATGGAACTTCCTTGATAAATAACAAAATAACAAAAAGAGAATATTTATAAAAAGATCAAGTCATCGCCTCCCACTATCGGTCTTGCCTCAAACCACACGAATCACCCACTAACTCAAAGTAAAACTAAATTAAGTTTATTCGGATTTGTTTGGATCTTTTGAGTTATTTGCTTTTATTTGGATTCAGTTGTTTATCGCGTAATTAGAAAGTGGAAGTCGTGAAGATTCAGTGGAACAAGCGAGGTCAAGCTCAAAGTGAAGATAGAAACCAGAAGTTCAAGAAAGCATTGTGTGAGCTCAAGTCCGCGGTAAACCGCGCCAGGCGAGTCAATACTTTGATCATGTTGAACCTACATTTTCTGCAAATTATTTTGTTTAAATTATCAAATTGCATGCTGTTAATTTATATGCAAATCCATGTTTAATTTAGAATTCTAGTTAAATGCCTATTGTCTAACTTGATTAATATTGCCCCTCCTTTGGAATATTTGAACATGAGAACCTTGTCACCCTAGAAAAATTATAATAGTAACCTTTGGAAAATAAGTCCCTAAATATATGCCATGCTTAGTATTGTTTAGATACTCATGGGCGCGAGAGCGCCCAAGCATCACTTTTAATCCTGAGAAAAATTGGTTGGGCAGTCATGGTGGGAATGACTGGTATCCTTTGATATGGTTATTTTATGCTCTCAAAAATCCCAACTTGCTTAAATATCTGAGCGGATGGCTTGGGGGCTGGTATGTGGTGCGGTGGGAGCACAAATTATGAAGTGTGGTAGAACCGCTCAGATAATACTAAGGACTGAATCTTGTGATGACCTCCTGATGTAAAACAGTACAACCACAAGTCTATAATGGGTACGACCTAGCTGAATAACTTGCAAGGATTTAGTTCAGATATCACCGAGGAAAGTGGGTGCCAGGGTGTACTGGTTTACTCACAGTGAGGCACAGGGTGTACTGTACTCGCACGGCGCAAGAGGGGGCTTCTGACTGTGGTGGTGTAACCCTTCAGCGGTGAAACCTCAGCGTGGGTGGTGTCTAGCTAGATCGGAGTAAGGTAAAGGCTTTGTGATAAATTATCTGGGTCTCATGCCTAAGGAAGCATGTTGGCAAAAAGGATAGTTCATCTCTTGTGGTGAAAGTGTACAAACTCTGCAGAGTCTAAAACTATTCGAATAGCCGTGCCCACGGTCATGGGCAGACATGGGAACTTAACTGGATATAGTTCTGTTTTAAAAACATTGGAAACTGGGAATGGGAAAACTTGAAGGGCGAAGGACTGCCCTGGTTTGGAATTGTCCTGGGTGTCGTCCCAGTGGTAAGTTAAGCGGCTATAACGCTGAAGAAATTGCTATATGGTGCAGATGCCATGTAACGGTGGATGGAATCTGAATCGATATTAATAATGCATTTCCTTGTACATTACGATTTGGTTCAAACTGCTAGGTCTTAGGGATTTTTAAGTAATTGTATTCAAAAGCACTCTACGCAAAAATAAAATAACCCGAGCCTTCCTTTGATAAGCCATGCATACTATTTAATTGCATTCTGTGTATTGGCTCGCGGAGCACGGGGTCGGAGTGCTCATGCTCGCTTTTGCGACAAAATTCAGAATCAAGAAATCAAATCACCTCGCCTCAGCAACAAGATTGGACAAGCTGGCCGAGAAGATGAAGATGTCAAAGGCTAGGTCGCGAACCTCCAGTTGGCTGCCTGTGGGCATGTCCTGAAGGTCCCACCTGTGTGCTTCGTTCTTCCGCTGCTGCAATTTATTGATTTCGGCCTAATCGGCCCATGAGTAAGTCTACTATTATATTTACGTTTCCGCATGGTATGAACTTTGATATTCCGAACTGTAATCTGTGAGCACTATCTACTGATCCAGGGAATAGTGCGGTGGAATCACAGAGGAATCCGGATGTTAATATCTGGGCTCTTACAGCTTTGGTATCAGAGCATATCGACTGCAGGTCGTGACCTAGTTAGCATGGTCGTTAGTTTCATGACTAGAATTATTTCTTCAAAATCTATTTCGAAACATATAAGTAGTATTGCTCAATCTCCTCTCTCTTAGATGATTCCCTCTCACCTATATGCTGCCCTAGCCATTTGTGCTTCTAAAGCTCTCTTACCCCAACTTCAAAACGATACCACAGGAATGAGTGCTAATATCAATTTGCCCCCAAATACGATTCTGTCTATCGATTAAAAAGGAAAAATTTGATCCTCTTCTCATACCCTTATTCCAAAAATTTAAGGTTAGGAACGCTGAAGATATTCGTGAAGATAAGGTGGTTTCGTTCTAAAACGGACTACGCAGATAAACCCGGTGCCCCATTATGTGTGCCTTTCCCAGGTAGACGTTGTATTGTTGTAAGACTTTATTTGGCTCTGTGCACTGCCTTCTTGCCCTCGGGCGTCCTATTTCGCAGGCACAGGAAAAGCTTACTTTTAAAAATTTGTGTGGTTCAGTATCACTCCAGCTCCCTGGGAGTGCTCTTTTAAAATTTTTGTATGGGTTTAGAAGTATCTTATCTCTACGATGTAACATTCATCTCATGCTGTTTCCTCTCATCTTTTCTGGAAAACCCTACCAGGCCATGGATGGATACAAGACAACTACTACAACCAGGAGCAAGAGGGGAAGAATAATAATTGATGCCCACAATAACCCCAACCATACGTATAGGCCGTCACCTGCCCTCACCCTACGGGGAAAGTCAGAGAGAAGCCATCATCATGAAGATAATAGTAGCCCTGCGCCAAGTAAACCTCGAAAGAAGGCCCCTTGTATCTATTGCAAGACTACTGAGCATCGTTCCCGAAAGTGTCCTCAGAAGAAGCAAGACAAATGTTTCAACTGTGGCCACCCAGGACATTACGCGAGGAATTGCCCACTTCAAAAGCCAGAAGAACAAGGAGATGGTGCTGCCAACACCGGCTTCAACCCCAACGAAGAAAACCCTAGCAGCTCCAAAGAAGAACGGGGTACACCTACCATAGTTCTATCACCAGACCAAGAAGCTTCGTTAAGTGCTACATGTCTCGAGTGCGGTAAAACCGGACATGTCGCACAATCCTGTCCTCCATTACGCCAAGATAAACGAGGGGCATGCTTCACCTGTGGGCAAACTGGTCATTACTGCTACAATTGCCCAGTCCCCTACTGCTTATACTGCAAGAAATATCACTACCCAGATGACTGCCTCACTAACCTAATAGCTTGTAGGCATTGTGGAGCAAAAGGACATGAGAAAAGCCAATGTACTGTTAACTGCCCCAACTGTGGAGGAGACCACCCGCCCGCAGAATGTCCAACAAGGAAGATGACATGTTTTCTCTGTGAAGGACAAGACCACTGCCCCAAGGATTGCTACCTGAGCCCGCTGCTGACCAAAGCAGCTGAGATACAACGGATGAGTCTTCAAATCGCCATAGGACTTGTCATGCCTGGAGTTAGAAAGAATGACTGATGTCTGCTACCATTTATTTAAGGGGGGTAGCAAGAGTAGATGAGTAGGTTGGTGAGCTACTATGATGTATAATTACTTTTAGAAGTACTAATATGATGTAAGCTACTTTGGAGGTGTAATAATACTATAGTAGATCTAGATGAATCAGACCGAGAAGATTTGCAAGATCCTCACGACAAGTTAAACTCTAAAGCCTATTGCTGGCCAAATTTAACCTTCCCTGTTTCCTTCCTACTCTACTGGAATCTCGGGGTCGAGATCCTATTTAAGGGGGGTAGGTTTGTAACATCCCAAAAATTTACAAATTTGAAAATATGAATTTCTTGAATTGTTCTTGCAATATGTTCGATTTGAATTTGGATTTTAAGATGTTTTTCTGAATTTGGTTGAGGTTCTAAAAATTTAAGACTTCATAAAAGACAAAGACGGGGATTAATAATGCCCTAAAAAGGGAATGCGCAAATAATAGAAAACTAAAAATTGTAAGTATGAATCTGAAAAGATGATCCAGTATAAGAAGAGAGAAACCGGAGTTAAAAATATAAAATTCTCATTTTTGAAAATAATGGCATGAAAAAAAAAACAATGGAAGCAAGTAAAGTAAATACCAACATTAGTTGGAAATATTTTTATTAAGTCCAAAATGTCATCAGGAACTTCTGTGTATCTTTCTTGAATTTTTGGAGCTTATTTCATATTTTTCGGAGCTTAGTTGAATTTCTTATGCTTTTCGAAAAATCAAGAAAATACAAATGAAAATAAAAACTCCCTCCCCTTCCATCCGGCCGCCACATGGACGGCCCGGATCCGCCGCGAATCCCGCCTAACGCCTCCCCGATCTCGCCACGCGTGCGGCCCGGATCCGCCGCGCTCCGCCCGCGCCTCTCCTCCCGCAGCCGCGTGGCCACGCTGGCTCTTCCACTGACAGCCGACCCCGCCTTGCGCGTCTCCCTGCCCGGTGGCCCGCCTTCGCCCAGCGCGCGCCTCCCTGCCAGCGGGCCCGCTTCACCGCGCGGGACAGCTTCTCCCTCCCTCTCTCTTTCTTCTTCCTCTCCCGTGCGACCGCGCTTTTCCTCTGCTCCGCACAGAGTTTCTTCGCCCCGTGGCGGACATGCACCGCGGCGCTCAGCTCTCCGCCTCTCGTCCCGTCGCATCACCTGGTGGGCACGGCGCAAAAGCTGACCCCACCCTGAGTCGTCACCGCCCAAGCCCTGCTCCCGTCGCCTCGTGCCTGCGCTCAACCGCTCCCGCGCCATGCCCTGCTCTGCCCTACGCCAGCACCCTGCTCCGTCGACTTCAATCCCTTCGCCATCCCGTTGTCTCGCGCTTCGGTAGCAGCTCGAGTGCACCCCCGTGACTGCCCTCCAGCCTTAAGTAGCCTCCAGGCCTCCCTTTTGCTCGGCGCTCTCCCCCACTTCTTCCCCCGTGCACACCGGCCGCCGCGCCTCCACGCCGCCCCGGTCGCTCCGGCGAAGCTCCGGCCACGATTACCGCGTCATACCGTGCCACCACCCCTTAGCTACTCCCTGTCCAAAGGAATTGGACTTCGGTGCAACCAAGCTCGCCGGGACGACCATCTGCCCAAGTCCGGCCACCACCGCCATTCCCACCGTCGCCGCCTCCTCGGTCGATTTCGCTCCGATTCCTGGCGGTGGGAGCGACTCCTTGGTGCCCCGGATCTTCTCCGACCATCGCCGGAGCCTCTCCCCCTCTCCAAGCCGCCAGCACCGTGCGCCTCCTCGCCGTCGCCCCGGGCTCACGCCGCCGAGCCACCTCGGAGTCTCTCCACTCCTGCCGACCGTTGGGTAAGCTTCATGGTGTCTCCCTCCTGCTCACGCCCTTCTCCAATCTCTCTCTCTCCCACCACGGCGGCGCCGCCACATTTCACCCCTACGCCGGCCGCCCTGCGCCGCCGCTAGCTCGCCACCGTGCACCATGGCCGGAGCCACCACCCCCAGAGGCATCCCCGCCTCAGGGGAATTCCATTTCACTGGTTTCCCGCAGTTCCCCGGCCACCATCCATCGCCGGCGACGCCAAAACCGACCGCCGTGCGCTTCCCTGTTTCGCTATGTATGGAAAGCCGCTTCCAACGCTCGCCTCTTCTAATTGGCTGCCTCTGCTCTACCAGCACCGGCGTCCCGCCCGCTTGGCTAGCCGAAGCAAAACTCACGCGCAAGCCCTCAGATCTCAAGTTCGATCCCTCTCGGCAGCGCCCCTTTTCCCCATTTTTGCATTACTTTTTGCAGCTATTTAAAAATAACAAAAATCAGTGAAAATTTGGGAATAATGTAGAGAAGTTAATAAAATTTAATTAGAAGGCAAACAAAATTATTTAAGATTTTAAATTTGGAGTTAATTAGGGTTTAACATCTAGTTAAATACCACATAAGAAAAGGTAATGAACCTTTATTATCTGTATTGAATCTAATTAATAATGAAAGGTGGATTGTTTTAGAGTCCAAATTTAATAAGGAACCTAATTAAAAATATATTGAAGTTAAAATGCATTGGATGTTATGTTAAAGCAATAAGAACAAAGCTTTAAGTTAAAAGATCGTCCTTAATTATAAATAAATATATGCCATACCCTTTGTCATGCAGGCATAAAATAAATCTTAATGGTAGGTTTAATTAAATTAGACCTCTTCATAAAAATTAATTTAACAATAGGGCGTGACCATAATCATTTAGATTAGAAGGCCCTAATGAAATCCCCACCATTAGCACGTCACTAATAAATAAATCTTAAGGATAAATTTAGTGGAATAACATTTGGATATGGCGTGCTCGGTCCTAGATAAATAAATTTTTAATTAAAGCTAATCACAACTAAAGTGTAGAGACCTTCTAAGTAAACACATATATAAACATCTATATGAGTATATAAATAAGAGGTCGTAATAATATACATGTGTTACAATAAAGAACCCCTAGGTGATTTGTAATTAAAATAATCTCACCATTAGGCATATTAAAGAACAAGGTAATGTTAGCACAACCTAAAATCATACATCTCGAATTGCTAAAAGTATGACTATAGCATCCATTTTAGATATGATCCTACACTAAAGTAAAGGCTAGGGAAAAGTTAGGCATAATCTAAGGAAGCTAATAAAATTGAAATAAGGATTTAGGGAGTTTATGTATGACTTAAATTCAGATTAGATGTCATGATAAATAATTAGTGTAACTTTAATATTTACATTGTAAATCTAATTATATATTAAGGCATTAATAAGAAGAAGCAGCCTTTGGATAAATGAGTATAATTAATAAAAATGGCCCTCCATTAACATGTAAGCATATATGTCCCAATATTTATCATGCCCCCATTAAGCAAATCTCAGCAATGTATTTCATTAAATAACGATAATGAGATATTACCTTGTATGATAATCTCTGCCTAGATAAATAAATCTAAATTAAATATTGAGCCCTTGCCATTTATCTTAATCTAACTAATAGTGAAAGCCTGCATCAGAGATTATTCTAAAAACTTAATAACGATATCCAAGTGTGATAATACCTTTGACTAAAAGATTTATAGAATAAGTACAGATCTCATCCATCAGCCCAGTTTGCCTTTGCCATAACCTGAGTTGCAAGGAATGCATACCCTAAAGATAGAATTTGTCCACTAAACTCCTGCACCAGTCTATAGGTCTAACCTGACTCATGGAACTTCCTTGATAAATAACAAAATAACAAAAAGAGAATATTTATAAAAAGATCAAGTCATCGCCTCCCACTATCGGTCTTGCCTCAAACCACACGAATCACCCACTAACTCAAAGTAAAACTAAATTAAGTTTATTCGGATTTGTTTGGATCTTTTGAGTTATTTGCTTTTATTTGGATTCAGTTGTTTATCGCGTAATTAGAAAGTGGAAGTCGTGAAGATTCAGTGGAACAAGCGAGGTCAAGCTCAAAGTGAAGATAGAAACCAGAAGTTCAAGAAAGCATTGTGTGAGCTCAAGTCCGCGGTAAACCGCGCCAGGCGAGTCAATACTTTGATCATGTTGAACCTACATTTTCTGCAAATTATTTTGTTTAAATTATCAAATTGCATGCTGTTAATTTATATGCAAATCCATGTTTAATTTAGAATTCTAGTTAAATGCCTATTGTCTAACTTGATTAATATTGCCCCTCCTTTGGAATATTTGAACATGAGAACCTTGTCACCCTAGAAAAATTATAATAGTAACCTTTGGAAAATAAGTCCCTAAATATATGCCATGCTTAGTATTGTTTAGATACTCATGGGCGCGAGAGCGCCCAAGCATCACTTTTAATCCTGAGAAAAATTGGTTGGGCAGTCATGGTGGGAATGACTGGTATCCTTTGATATGGTTATTTTATGCTCTCAAAAATCCCAACTTGCTTAAATATCTGAGCGGATGGCTTGGGGGCTGGTATGTGGTGCGGTGGGAGCACAAATTATGAAGTGTGGTAGAACCGCTCAGATAATACTAAGGACTGAATCTTGTGATGACCTCCTGATGTAAAACAGTACAACCACAAGTCTATAATGGGTACGACCTAGCTGAATAACTTGCAAGGATTTAGTTCAGATATCACCGAGGAAAGTGGGTGCCAGGGTGTACTGGTTTACTCACAGTGAGGCACAGGGTGTACTGTACTCGCACGGCGCAAGAGGGGGCTTCTGACTGTGGTGGTGTAACCCTTCAGCGGTGAAACCTCAGCGTGGGTGGTGTCTAGCTAGATCGGAGTAAGGTAAAGGCTTTGTGATAAATTATCTGGGTCTCATGCCTAAGGAAGCATGTTGGCAAAAAGGATAGTTCATCTCTTGTGGTGAAAGTGTACAAACTCTGCAGAGTCTAAAACTATTCGAATAGCCGTGCCCACGGTCATGGGCAGACATGGGAACTTAACTGGATATAGTTCTGTTTTAAAAACATTGGAAACTGGGAATGGGAAAACTTGAAGGGCGAAGGACTGCCCTGGTTTGGAATTGTCCTGGGTGTCGTCCCAGTGGTAAGTTAAGCGGCTATAACGCTGAAGAAATTGCTATATGGTGCAGATGCCATGTAACGGTGGATGGAATCTGAATCGATATTAATAATGCATTTCCTTGTACATTACGATTTGGTTCAAACTGCTAGGTCTTAGGGATTTTTAAGTAATTGTATTCAAAAGCACTCTACGCAAAAATAAAATAACCCGAGCCTTCCTTTGATAAGCCATGCATACTATTTAATTGCATTCTGTGTATTGGCTCGCGGAGCACTGGGGTCGGAGTGCTCATGCTCGCTTTTGCGACAAAATTCAGAATCAAGAAATCAAATCACCTCGCCTCAGCAACAAGATTGGACAAGCTGGCCGAGAAGATGAAGATGTCAAAGGCTAGGTCGCGAACCTCCAGTTGGCTGCCTGTGGGCATGTCCTGAAGGTCCCACCTGTGTGCTTCGTTCTTCCGCTGCTGCAATTTATTGATTTCGGCCTAATCGGCCCATGAGTAAGTCTACTATTATATTTACGTTTCCGCATGGTATGAACTTTGATATTCCGAACTGTAATCTGTGAGCACTATCTACTGATCCAGGGAATAGTGCGGTGGAATCACAGAGGAATCCGGATGTTAATATCTGGGCTCTTACACATACATAGGTATTGTCAATTCTAGGGGCATTATAACAAAGTGTGATATAGGATTGTTGTGTTATAGCAGGTATCAAAAATCGCGTCCTGTATCGCAGCGTGTCACTGGACTCGTTATGTCTCCCTCTTAGGGCAACACAAGCGGTAAACAACCTATGTGATTCCAAAAAAAAGTTAGCCTCGGTCATTACAAACGAAGGAAAGATTACAATAGAGTTATGTATGGAGAAAATAAGTTTACCTGTTAATTACTTCTTGCACACGACTAAAGTCGTGGTTGCTCCTAAGTAGGGAATCAAAGTATATTATCTTGCTCCACTTTGATACAATCACAATCAAAATCCAGTGAGACTTAGTCATGTGTGTCGCCATAGTGATTAATCCTAAGTTCATGTTGCATATAAAGTACAAATGAAACTTGTGTGGTAACTAGTGAAGCACTTACCCTTGGTTGAAGGGTACCATGATGTACTCCTTATCGCTGTGAGCAATTAATCCCCTCGTTATGTAATCTTGAACGAAGGATGCATTTCTATTGATAGATTGTTCTGAGATCAAGTGTGGGTCGAGGAAACCCACCGGTTGTCGCCGTCGCTAGACTTCTTGGATCATGTATCTATACATAAGGAAAGAGTAATGACATTTATCGGCATGACGTGAATGTAGAACGTCATTGTATAGTACACTTACAGTGTCCAGTATCGTAGAAGTGAGGCGTCGAGTTCGTTGAGATTGAATAGTAAGAATAAGTTTTCGAATGGCACGATGAAGTAGCCCATGTCATGGAGGAAATGCGTCTCCTTATAACTCACAGTGAATCCACTATGCCGGTTTAGCTTCATGTTGGATCTCTGCATGTACCAGGTTTGTAATGTATTGCAAACCAGACCAAGCTGGGGTAATTGTGACTCAGGGACCAATGACACTCCTAGAATGAACTTCCATGGCTCGAGACGCGCCTTAATTTTCTTCGTTTGAGTCTTAGAGCCTCGCTTATGATACGTTTTCGGCAGCGTCTGCATGGGAGGCGATGCAACAGGCTTCAGAACCGGAGCTATAGGTGGAGCCACTGGAGTCGATGTGACAGGTCCAAGGTGATGTCCCTCTTGGGCCACAGGATGTGGAGTCGTGGCACGGACGAGTTGAGGGCGATGTCCCTCTTGGACCACTGGATGAATGTGTGGACAGCATCCCCTAATGTCGTAATCTCTTCGTTTAGGAGCTTCTCAAGAGGGACGGTCTTAAAAATATCATTAATCATATCCACGTGAATCTTTATGAATTTGGTCTCTACTTGTACACCGTGCACCAGCATTCCTGATAGCCATGGATACGCCATCCCCCGCCCAGCATCAACGGGAATAGAGCCAACAAGCCTAACTCTGAGGATGCAAGGCATGGGCTCCTACATAACGATACAAGATGAGCTAAGGCGTCCACCAGAGAGATCTATGTAACATTCTAAAGAGGTACATTACCTGGATGTCATCGATAGGTAAGTGGGTGTCGTTATGTTCAGTAATTGGTGTGGACGCACAGCTACTGCGACATTGAGGGGGGACTGGGTACCACAGTAACAGAGGTGAGTTGCGATTGGTTACGGACTTGTCTCAGTTCTTCCCTTAATGAATCTATCTCTCCTCAAAGTGAGGCATTCTGCTCTTGAAGTGAGGTAGATAGTTGTTCCTCAAGTTGGGCATGAAGCTCTTATTTTATTTGTTCATTACGGTAGGCCTTGGATCTCTTCCTACTATATGTCTCGGAGTCATTTGGAAATCTGTGCCTCCAAGATGCGTGAACCCCTAAGCCTCGTGTGTGACCTGGGTGCACCTTGTTTTCCAAGACCAGTGATAGTACATCTCTCTCCCTGTATTCTTGAAAGGAGCCTCGAGAAGATTCGGTAGTCAATGATTACTACAAGAGGCAATCATGTTATTTTTAAACCCACAAAGTTCAAGAGATATTAACAATTATGTAGTTTAACATATCTTATCAGGCGTTGGGACACTTCCTCGTCTGCGGGGTTTTTGAGACACCCGAAGACGTGGTTGATGACCTCGCTCGTAACTAGTTTTGAGCGCATTCGTTTGCGATCCCAGCAAATGGCGGGGAGGCCTCCAATCGGATTGCGACCTCGTCCTGCATCATTTACTGCGGGATTTTACTTGCGTACCCAGCGGTGCGGAGTCTGTGAGGGTGAGTGTTAGTCCCGATCTTCCGATAGGATGATAACTATCGATTTTGGTGGAGATGACTCTTGCGATCCGACTACAACCGTACGAGACGTCACTTGCGCCTTAGCAATCGCTGAACCACACCCAAGTCGTTATCAACCGTGCCAAGAACGCGGTTGACCTGACCACGAAGGTCTATTCCTGCATGCAATCGAAGAACAAACAAGAACAAGGATAGTGAGCAACCTGAATTTGCTAGATATAAAAGTCGCACAAGGATAGTTGAGGTTCTGTAACACGAATCTGTTGGTCTAGCCGACACAAGAGAACGTGGAGTTTGCACAAGGGGCTAAACTGATCTAAACAAAACCTAAGTTCTAGAAACGGAGGCGGCGGCTCCTATATAGTGAAAACAACCAGGGGAGGCGTCCCAAAGGGTACACCCTAGGGTTACAAGGCCCATGGGCCCAAGTGGAGGTGGCGCAGCACCCTTTTGACTCGGACTCAGAAACCTACGTGAATTGTTTTGATGATTCCGGCCGGCTCGGATGGAATTTGAAGATGAGGTTGGATCCATTGGAAAGTAGACTTGATAAGCTTTCCATGAAGTACAAGAACGTCCCAAACAGAGTCCGTATGAGGAAGTTATGTCCATTTAAACTTGCACCATTGCAGCAGTCCGAATCCGATTCCAGTACGTGACCAACGTGGACTCTTTTGACGATTGCGGCCGGCTCAGATAGAATTTGAAGATGAGGTTGGATCCGTTGGAAAATATACTTCATAAGCTTTCCATGAAGTACAAGAACGTCCCAAACGGAGTCCGTATGAGGAAGTTATGCCCGTTTGAACTTGGTACCATCGCAGCAGTCCGAGTCTGATTCCAAAACGTGTCCAACTCGAATTCATGCTTGACTTGGTCCCAAAGTGACGTGGTGACCTCCATTATTCCTTCCATGCATGTCCAGGACTCCATATCCCTTTCCTTCATCCTTTCCCAAGTTCCTAAGCACAATTAAATCACTTGCATTAGGTAGCGGTCTATTCTTAGTAACATATGAAGGTTGAAGAAACGAATTCACCTTTAGTTCAATCTTGATATTGGGCGCTATTGTCGTATGTGTTTGTGGCGTGGTCACATCATCCTCCCCTTCTTGATAGAAAAACCGTCCTCGGTTTTAGCATATGTGTAGCCTCACGTATTGCATGATCTTCATCATAAATGTCGGTACATAATAACAAACGCAACAAACCCTCATTATGTAATATCATAAGTTCTTTGTCAAACAAAGTGAAACCTCTTTGAAACGAGCTCACCTTATAATTTAAGCGATGCGAAGGAACTCTTGTAATTAGAACAACAAGCATAGGAAATATGGTTGTATCCATAGGGGTCATGTCCTCGTCATCCTCCCCTTCTTGAAAACAAAGCCGTCCTCGGCTTTTGATAAACTGAAAGTATGGTAACAAAGAAGCCAAGGTGTATGCATGGTATATGTATATGTCATCCGTTTTAACGGTTCTTCGTTGTTGCACAATTAATGCTATAACACAGCAGCAATCATAAAAGCTCATTGTATTATTAACCCAAAAGTAATCATATATGTCAATGACCAAATTAAAATTTCTCACACAGCAATTATTGCAACTAGATTTGCAAATGTAAGTGAAGCATTTATGCAATTGAAATATCTGAAGTTGTAAACTTGAAGTGGTGGCACATATGGGCGAAGCTACAACTTTTGGAATTAAGCATAGTTCATCCATATAATCATATCCCAATGGAGCAATAGCAAATTTATCCAGCAAGGGTGAAGAGATTTGTGTGTTCTTCCATAATTCATCATCTTTATTCAGATTGTCCATACTAGATGATGCAAAAAGAGATGAACACATAGGCATTGGATGCATACTAAATTTTACTCCCCTCTCATATTGAACAAGATTCAACACACAAGAATTGTTATCTAAAACAGCAAGCTTCAATTCATCCTTGTGATCACAAGTTATGCATATTCGATATACAAAAAATTGATTGTCTACACCATAATCTCCAATCAAATTAAACTTATACCCAGGGGTGTAGGCACTAAACAAGAATTTCGAACATGCAAGTTCAGAAACTTTCTCCATAGCACAATCCAAACTAACGGCCTCATTAAGCATGATATAGTAGCACAATGCATCAGCATGAGATATTCTATCAAATACTTCCTTATGTGTAATTAATTCGACATGTGCAAAATTATGAGCATTTAGATCAGCACATGGTTCGTTCAAGTCAACACAAGGAATATCAAAAAATTGCACTACAGCAGGTATATACTCACAAGGTTGATCTATGTCTTGTTGTAGCACCAAATCAGTACCTTTGTCATTATCGTCCTCATCAGATACTGTAGGTACCTCAAACTTCTCCTCTAATGGCATAAGATGCACCAGATCATCCTTCACCTCTTCAAGTATCTCGGTGGTATCTGTAGATGGAGTAGGAACCAAAACAATATCAACATTTTCAATTACCTCAGGTTCCACCTCGCTTGTGACCGTGGGTGCTGGAGGTACAAAACGATGTCGTAATTTCTTTTTCATCTCCTCCCATGTGTATATATAGTGGAACTCGAGATTTGACCACCAATGTTGAACATCACCAATCAGCGCCGTCCTTGCCATGCTCATCTTCTCATAAGGATCAAGATCTTGTTTTTCAAAGTAGTTATCCATCATAGTAACCCACAAGAAGTAGTCCGACGACGTACTCTCAGCGGTGAGTGGCAAGATATATACTGGTAATTGTTTCCCTTCGAGTTCAAATCTGCCCGCGATGACATCATAATCTACCAATTTTCTCAAGCCTGTCATTGTTAGTAGAAAACAAGGAAACAAATCACAAGTAAATGTTCCTATCAACTACTAGGATATGGAGGCATCAAATCAAGTCACGCATCTCTCAAGCTCTTACCAAATTCTTACAAGTTCTTACCAAAGCAAACAGGTGGTGCAACCGGTGGCTGGTTCGTGATAAATCTAACTCAAGTGATGAGTAAAGCGATTGCAAGGTACAGCGAGACCTGTTCGGTTAGTAGAAAAGTGGAGCTTGGATAGGCTATGTATTTTGTAGCAAAGGAAAACAATCAATTAATTTCAGAAATTGCACAGAATTGAATTATAGTTCGTATCTAGCACTTAGCCTATGTTGCTGATCAAACAAGGATAGGAGAAGGCCAAAACAAGTGTGTAACAATGTATAGGAGTGATGCGCACAAGATAATTCAATAGAATGCAATCTGGAATTGAAAAGCACAAGGATTGACCCAATTCTGAGAAAGCAGATTTCTGCCCACTGGACAGCACGTCGGTATTTTGGCCGTAACTTTTTGTCAGTTGCCTTTTTTTCAATGATTCTTTTTTTTGTGTTTCCTGACGGCTTTTTCTACAACTTTTGTTTTGGGGCCATATTCTAGAAACCGACAGATAAAATCGCACAAAAATCACAAGCGCAGACTGTTACAGATTCAGTCCGGAAATTTGGGACAACTTGCACCGCAGATATCTTTTAACTGCCTTAATGGAATGAAGCGAAATTTTAGGAGAAGTTAGATAAGGAATCTATGGGTCTCGTGGCGGTGGTTTCACTCAAAAAAGATATCGGAAATAAAAGATATGGCGTTTTTGGTGGCGGCTGCACAAGAGGGAGTCTTCTGGCCGAAATTGGAAATTAGGGTTTGATGTGATTTTGATGGTTTTGGACGTGAGGATTTTTTTTTTGGAGTTTTATGGACCACAAATATGACTAGCAACAAGAAAATGCTAAGACGAACACAAACTCAATTTAGCAAACCAAAATTAACAGATCTAAAAGCACAACGGGGTTTGGACAGCGGAAATTAACTCTTTTTGTGGGGCAATTTTTCTGGACTATGGGAAACAAAAATCAATCTACTAAATAGGGATACAAGAAATTCCTACCGGTCAACTGAGGCTCTGATACCAACTGATGAGGCGATGGGGTCCCGATCTTCCGATAGGATGATAACTATCGATTTTGGTGGAGATGACTCTTGCGATCCGACTACAACCGTACGAGACGTCACTTGCGCCTTAGCAATCGCTGAACCACACCCAAGTCGTTATCAACCGTGCCAAGAACGCGGTTGACCTGACCACGAAGGTCTATTCCTGCATGCAATCGAAGAACAAGCAAGAACAAGGATAGTGAGCAACCTGAATTTGCTAGATATAAAAGTCGCACAAGGATAGTTGAGGTTCTGTAACACGAATCTGTTGGTCTAGCCGACACAAGAGAACGTGGAGTTTGCACAAGGGGCTAAACTGATCTAAACAAAACCTAAGTTCTAGAAACGGAGGCGGCGGCTCCTATATAGTGAAAACAACCAGGGGAGGCGTCCCAAAGGGTACACCCTAGGGTTACAAGGCCCATGGGCCCAAGTGGAGGTGGCGCAGCACCCTTTTGACTCGGACTCAGAAACCTACGTGAATTGTTTTGATGATTCCGGCCGGCTCGGATGGAATTTGAAGATGAGGTTGGATCCATTGGAAAGTAGACTTGATAAGCTTTCCATGAAGTACAAGAACGTCCCAAACAGAGTCCGTATGAGGAAGTTATGTCCGTTTAAACTTGCACCATTGCAGCAGTCCGAATCCGATTCCAGTACGTGACCAACGTGGACTCTTTTGACGATTGCGGCCGGCTCAGATAGAATTTGAAGATGAGGTTGGATCCGTTGGAAAATATACTTCATAAGCTTTCCATGAAGTACAAGAACGTCCCAAACGGAGTCCGTATGAGGAAGTTATGCCCGTTTGAACTTGGTACCATCGCAGCAGTCCGAGTCTGATTCCAAAACGTGTCCAACTCGAATTCGTGCTTGACTTGGTCCCAAAGTGACGTGGTGACCTCCATTATTCCTTCCATGCATGTCCAGGACTCCATATCCCTTTCCTTCATCCTTTCCCAAGTTCTTAAGCACAATTAAATCACTTGCATTAGGTAGCGGTCTATTCTTAGTAACATATGAAGGTTGAAGAAACGAATTCACCTTTAGTTCAATCTTGATATTGGGCGCTATTGTCGTATGTGTTTGTGGCGTGGTCACATCAGTGAGTGTTTTGTGACTGGAGAGCCTTGTGCGCCGCACTTTGTTGTTCAAATTTGGTCGTTGTCTTCATCTGCACAAAGGCCTCCCATGTTTCTAGCGACATGAAAGGATACCTCGTGAAGGGCGTGAGATCCTTAGCCATGTACTGCGTAACAAGAGTGCTCTTAAAATTCTTCCATGCTTTTTCCATTGCGAGGAGCACTTGCCGTTGCACGAGTCCCCGTACTTCCGCTGGGATATTGAATGAATTTGTGATTTCCTCCCATAGCTGATCTTTCTGATCCTTTGCCAAATCTTTCCAGCTTGCTATGGTGATAGGGACCCATTGCCTTCCAATTATTCCGCAGGTAGTCCGAAATGATGCCATTGCTTTCTTCAGTTCCAGAGGGACCCCATCCGAAGAGATCACCATGATGGTAATTCGGTCCTTTGGTCTTTTCGATACTCCTTAGCCACGCTTAGTTATCCCAATCTTGGGAGCGTGAGACCCAGATGGAGACGACGACTGTGTGGACGCCATCTCTCTTCTAAGAAAAAACTAACTGTAGTGAGCTATGGGCCTAAACAAAGTTCTATGAAGCAAGTGACACACCAGTGTATCCAGTTCATTGAACCGGATACATTGGAGTGTGTCACTTGCTTCATGCCCTTTGAAGGTCTATGTGGGATGCATTATTACTACAAGGTCCCTTTGGAATAGTAACATGTCATTCTAAATAGATCTTGTAGCTAATAAGTGCAGCATATATCATGAAGTTCTAAAGGTCATAAAACAATTTAGCCAACTATTGAGGCAGAGCACAAGATTGACAAATGATAGTAATAGTAAAAATTTAGAGCTCAAGCTTGAATATTCAATTTTAGTATTAGATCTTGTAGCTAACAAGTGAAGCATATATCATAAAGTACTAAACGTCATAAAACAATTTAGCCATCTACTGAGATAAGAAAACAATTAGCCAACTATTGAGACAGAGGTAAACAGTGTCGGGAAGGAGCGACGGCGACGTGAGGTTGAGGCGGCCGGCATTGGGAGGGAGTAGCAGTCAGTGTCAGGAGGGAGTGGCAGACGGCGTCGGGAGGGAGTGGCGGACGGCGACGAGAGGGAGAGGTGGCCAGCGTCAGGAGGGAGCAACGGCGTCGGGAGGGAGTGGCGGCGTCACGCGCGAGTGAGCAGTCAGATCTAGCAAAACCTAGCAGTGGCGTCGGAGATGGAGAGAGTGAGTGAGGACTCTGTGAGCAGAACCTATTGCGAATATTTATAGGGAACTATCACAGACGGTTCTTTTATGGAACCATCTGTGACATTTATATCACAGACGGTTCTTTTATAGAACCGTTTGTGATATGTCGAATATCACAGACGGTTCTATTATAGAACTGTCTGTGTTGTATCATCACAGACGGTTTCTTCCGATAAATCGCCTGTGATAGTTCGCTGCATCTAGTAATCATGTCGGCCATGCAATATTATGAAAACGCAGCATAATCATAAATATAACTATTTTTTAGTTCCTGAGTCATTTACAATTACAATGGGATATAGTTCCATAATTACATGCCGAGTTTCCTAATTATGATTACATTGCAACAATTTCCAAACAGGTGTTGGCTTTCTGGGATCATTTATGACACTTGACTAGCAAATTCCTTTTAAATAAAGCCTTCACAATGATAGACATGCATATAGCTTGCTTCATCGCCTTGTTCTTCCTTGAGCCTGATGCCGCCTCTGAATGGAGGCAACTCATCAAATTGATTGTACTCTTCCTCATCCACAACGTTCTCAACTTTGACAATCCTTCTTTTTCCCTGAAGAACTACATGATGCTTCTTATTTGTCGGGTTGGTTACATAAATACTTGAATGACTTGCCTCGCGAGTACAAATGGTTCGTCTTCGTATCCTACACATTCGAGGTCCATGATAGTGACGACGTACTTGTCGATCTTTACACCCCGTGGCAGTTGGACCCAACGACACCGAAATAGAGGAATCTTAAAAATTACGTAGTAAAGCTCCCAAATCTCCTCTACAAGCCCATAGTACGAGCTTGGGCCAGCGGTACTGACGTGTACATCATAGGTATCTATGCGGATACTTGAGTTCTGCACTGTGTTCTTTTTATTCTGATCTGTTGTATAAAATGTGTAGCCATTAATGTCGTATCCTTGCCATATCACAATTGTAAATTTTGGCCATTTTGCCAACCATTTTAGTGTTTCACTTGACGACCACCGAGTCAATCGCACCTTCAACCATTTGTTGAACTGACGGTTGTGTTGTCTCATGATCCAAATTTCTGATTGGCCTGCATTCTCTTGGCATAGCATGTTCTTGTGTTATTCAATATATGGGGTCACTTCAGTCATAAGTTGTAAAACCGTGAAATGGGCTTGAGCATATGTATTTTGATCCGGAGTTATTGCTTTCCTTTCGATAGTCCCGATACCTCTAGCCTCCCCTTGTGACAAGATAGAGGTACACTTATCAGCTCGACCTGAGCCATGCAGCCGATGCAGAATTCAATGACCTCTTCTGTTGTATAACCTTTGATGATGCTACCCTCCGGTCGAGATCGATTGTGTACATAGGACTTGATTTCCCATGAACCTCTCGAATGGGTACATATGACATAGAAACACGGGGCCACATATCTTTGTCTCTTTCACAAGGTGGACCATGAGATGGACCATGATATCACAAAATGATGGAGGGAAATACATCTCTAGATGACATAGAGTTGTCACCACCTCGGTCTGCAGAGCATCTAGTCCATCAGGATCAATGACCTTCTGAGCAATTGCGTTAAAGAAATAACATAGTCTTATGATTGCCACTGAATCTTGTTCGGAAAAATACTTCTAATTGCAACAGGTAGCATTTGTGTCATTAGCACATGATAGTCATGAGACTTTATGCCAATTAATTTCAAATGTTCCATGTAAACAAGTTTCTTCATGCTGGCGGAGTGACCGGACGAAACTTTCACACCATGTAAGGACTGGCACAGTTGAGTTCTCTTGGACTTAGGCAGAGTGTAGCAAGCTGGGGGAAGGTACGTCCGGCCTTTATCGGTCTCTATCGGTGCTAACTAGGTCTTGATGTTCATAGCGACAAGTCATGACTTGCGTTGACACCATCCTTTGTTTTATCAGGAATGTTCAACAAGACACCAATCAAATTGTCACATACATTCTTCTCTATGTGCATGACATCGATGCAATTGCGAACTTCTAAGTGCTCCCAATAAGGCTAGTCCCAAAATATTGACCTCTTCTTTCACATGTTCTTCCGACAGGTCCTCAATTTACGTCCCTTTCCAAGCACAACGTTGATATCCCTGACCATATCATACACCTCTTTCCTACTAAAAGGCCTTGGTACTGAGTCATTGTAGGATCGAAAATGGCAACAGAGGTGCGGTGAATGGTGCCTCTAAAAATCGCTCCTAAAGTATCCACACCTTCTTCTCCAATACCTATTAAACCTATGAAGACAAAAGACAAAAGCTCATTGGCAACCCAAGAAAGATCAGCAAACAAAGTATTTAAAAGGAAGCAGTAGTACTGTCCAATTCATGAAGCCGGTCTGACCGCTATGACCTAGCCGGTCTGACCGCCCCTAAGCCGCCGGTCTGACCGCCATACTCTAGCCGGTCTGACCGCCAGTGGTTGGCCAGTCTGACCGCTAGGGTTAGCGGTCTGACCGCCGGCTGAGGAGCGATCTGACCGTCATGGGAGATGCGGTCTGACCGGGCTCACTTTCAGCGAAAGAGCAGAGAACAGCAGAAAACTCTACAGACTGAAAACTGAACAGAGAATACTGAAACCAGTGAAAACCACAGAAATTGCTGCAAGCTAGCTGTTCTTCTTTGCTCAAATGGACAGGACATCAAATTAAATAGCAAAGATACCTCAGAGAGTTGAAAATGCAGACCAAAAGGCATTGGAAGTGAAAAAACTGAGATTGCCAAGAAGGAGTCTGCAGGAGATCCAAAAACCCATATTTCTCATGATTCTTCAATCATTTGCCCATGAAACTTTGAAATGCATCAAAGAAGCATTCTCTGATGAGAAAGTATTTGGTTGAAGCCACTTTTCTTAGAGCATCATGAAAAACCAGGGTTGCCCTGACTTCAAACCCTAGCATTCCGAGAATAGAGGAAACTTGCAGGAAAGCAATCAAGAAAAATCCATTGATTCCAAGAATGCTCTCAGGGACAAATTAGCCAAATGGCTTTGATGCAGATCCCCCAGTTCAGAGCAACCTCAAATTGCATCTTCTTGAGAAAAGAATCAACTCAAACAGAAGATTCAACATAGAAGAGCAGAGAGCAAACAGAAATAGACATCCGTCACAGAGAGACAAATGCTCAGATCATTTCCATCACAAGACTTCTCAAATGAATACAAGGAGATGAATGATTACATCGGCCCCATACGCAATTGGGAAACAGGAAAACACACTACATGCTTCTCTCTCAGAGAAGAGCACACATGCAGAACACACACCACTGCTTCCATTACTTCCTTGCTTGACCTCAACTCACTGCCTACTCCTCTTCTTAAAGCCAGGCTCACAGCCACAAGAAGGAAAACAAGAATTGCAGGCCAACACACACTACAAACCTCACACACCAATGAGGCAAACCCCAGTCACATCCTGAGTGATCCACAAGAGGTAAATCAAGAAGTGCAATCCAAAACTCACTTCATGACTTCACACCCACTTGATGCAAGAGTCAAACCACTCACAACACAAGAAATGGAGGGAACCAGCCACTCCACTCATGCTTGAGTCAATTCTCCAAATTGCCCCTCAAGCACCTTCCCGGAAGCTTCCTGCAACCGGCACCCTGACCGTCTGGACCTCGAGTCCTCCCTGAGTCCAGTCCTGGTCCGCTCCGCTGCACACGACCGCACACGGCAACCTGACCGTCTGGACCTCAGCACCTCCCCGAGCCAAGTCCCGATCCACCTCGCCGCTGCCCGTCGTGTCCACCCGACTCCGACCGACTAGACCTCCGACTCCACCTGAGTCTAGTCCTGGTCTGTTCTGTCGCACACGACCGCAACCGACATCCAACCGTCTGGACCTCTGACTCCTCCCTGAGCCTAGTCCCGGTCTACTCGTCGTTGCCTGTCGTGTCCACCACCGGTAGCTCCAGCTCCGGTTCCTTTTGTCTCCCGACTCGCAACCACCTCAGGAGCCTCGATCATCTTCGGCATCTCCGATCGTCTGGACCTCAACACCTCCTGTGCCTAGACCCGGTACTCCCACGCCTCACCATGACCTAGCTCCAAAGTCCTGCAACCACACAGACAAGCAAACCGTCACATAGCATAAAATAGCATAATCAACAATAACATTAGTAAAAGGTACTCAACCTTGGAATACCCAAAACAAACTCAAACTCTCTAACTCAAGCATCAATTACTCATCACAAACATGGTGATACCTCCACATGGTTTGTCAATCTCCCCCTTGATGAGTATATTGACAAACACAGAAAAAGCGCATAAAGTTGAGTTTGTTTAAAATGAAAAAGAGTCACATATAGTCTAAAAGAAATGCAAATAGACTCAAGACCATGTTGACAGAAGGAGCAAAAGAAAGAGCAAGTTTTCTTCAAAAGCTCCCAATTTTTCCTTGAAATGGCTTTTTCTCCATTTTTCTCCCCCTTTTGGCAATAAAATCATCAAGGTGCAAGGAGGAAAATAAAGCATGGTTTGGATGAAATGGCTGAATTTTATTCAATCTAAGCAATTAGAGCCATGAAGATTATCCAAAATGACCATTTGAGTATTACACCAAGCCATAATACAATAGGAATGCTATCAAGATCATGACAAGATATGCATAATCAAGCCAAGCTACATAAGTAACAATATGAATATTAGATGAAGTTGTTAGCATGTCAAGCCATTCAAGAGTATAGTCTAGCTAAAGGTATCCAACGATGATGCAAGCCATGTCAATAAGCTAAGTGGAGCCAAGAAGCTAGAATTGAGTCAAATTAGAGTGCTACAAGTTCAAGGATGAATCAATTGTTCAAGTACTTTAGTCTTTTGTATTTAAGCAAATTTAGCACAAGTGACATGTTTTCTTTTGAAACTCATGGTTATTTTCAACCAAAATTTTAGTCATGAGCTAGATCTCAAGCCTTATGCGACCACTCCAAGCAATAAGCTTAAGAAGATGATCTTGGTCATCCAAAATTCCCCCTAAGTTCATGCCCAGTGCAATGGCAAGCAGTCTCATGAGAAAGAATTGGTGAGATCAGTTCTTTCGCACAAAACACTACTAGATTCCGACCCTTTAGCCACGAAATGCATCGCAACGACACTACATTAGTTGCAATAGGTATGTACTATTGCAACGTTTTGCCAAAATCGTGGCGATATGTGCACAGTATTGCCTCTAAAATAGTGCGTTGTGATAGTCATTGAATTCGTTGTAATAAGGTGGCTTTATTGCCACCATTTAGAAAATGGTTGCGAATAGTATGACTTTATTGCCACGGTTGTCTTGCATTGTGATAATATTGATTTTCGTTGCAATAGTTAGGAGGTATTGCCACCTTATAGAATTTCGTTGCGAGTGGGTGACAATATTGCCACAATTTTATTGCGTTGTCATAGTCATCAATTGCGTTGCAAAAGGTTCCTATACAATGCGTATGAAATGAGTTTGTATTGCCACGAAATAAATTTGTTGCTATATATGATGATTGTTCATGGCAATAATCTGTTATTGCAACGCTTTGTTTTCGTGGGCCTAACTGCTCAACGCAAGGGCCGAATTGGTGTGGAGGAATTATATTATCTATAGTTATTAATTGGTAGAGGAGATAAAAAATTGAAAAGTGACAACTAAAACGCAGTTGAGGAGGTCTCACTTGAAACAGGAGAGGATAAAAATTAGAATAGAAAAAATAAAAACAAAAACCATGGGGTGTACACCAAGGCAAGTTTTTCACCTGGAGATCAGTAAACATGAGAGCTACGTAGTGCCACGACACACCTCCAGGAAGGATAATGGCGCCCGAAGGCGTCATTGATGTCGAAACCGGTAAGAACACTGGCAAGGCTTTCGCTAGCACCTCCACAGCACCCCCACGCACTACCCACACACAAAATAGACAGCCACCAACACTTTGGGGCTCCACACCCTCCTCCTTCGCGTGGGTCTCGCCAGCTCGGGAACCCGCCGCAGCACCGCCAAGGGACGCCAGATCCGACCACCAAGCCGCCGGATCCGCCGCCGACGAGGAAAGCTACCGCAAGAGAGCTCGCGACCAAAACACTGCTCCCCACCGACCCGAGCTAGGGAAGAGAGAAAAGCCCCGCCGCCGTCCTCCTTGCGTCCACCGGCGACCGGTGGCGCGCTCCGGCGACGGCGAGATGATTGCCTACTTGATACTGGGAGATGTCACGCTAGCTAGCATCAATAGTGAGTCTGACTGTGTTTGGTCTATGCACGTGTCCCCATGCGTCCAGTGTCGGGTAGCAGTTTGCTCCGGCACCATATGCCCATGTACTAGTGTGAAATATTCTTTTATTGGACCATTGTACATTGACAGTACGTTTGTCAAGAGAGAGACGCGTGTCACCAAATGATACGGGCGGCGCTCAAGCTTAGACTGCTTCCACGTGTTTCTACTACGTATTGCTTCGATCATCTCTAGACACACATACATACACCCAAAAATATGCATTCAGATGTGCTAGCTCTTTCCAATTTCCACGCAAGGTTTCTTCATCCCAAACACATCGAGTTTTGCCATCTAGATCTCGGAAATTTGCAAGTGCTAATTAGGAATCACCAATTCAAGAGGTCCACTCTTCAAAGCTGGCCTCCTATCTCTTCTTGTCTTGTAGTTTTAACAAGTCAACCAAGACCTTAAACCACTCACATTACGCGCCCAAAGCAGCTAGACATGTAGTATCCGTGCACGTATATAGAATACAGATACAACACCCGAAACTCACGCACGCACACACACTGCCATGTTTGACAGAGAGCCGCAGCGCATATACGTAGTTATAATTTATAATACACATAGCATTTGTACTAATCATAACCATTACATTGCAGGGTTCAATCTTCAAAGTCATCCTCTGAATATCATTAGACCCTAAGAACTACATATAATATTACTGCTACTGCTAAGTAGTAGTATATATCAGCTAAGCTTGACATTACAGTCAACAAAGCCATGGGAGCTCTGACACCGACACACGCGCTGAGGCAATTGACTAGCTAGGAACAACGAGTCTTTAACTCCTTTAGCTTAGTAAACTACAAGCACATATATATAGGCATATAGCTAGCTGATGCCAAGGCATCTAATTGATTAAGCGGCATGTATACATAATTAATCTCTCTGCTGGCTATTTGACCAGTCAAGCAAGCTCCTGGTTCTTCTCCACCACCCTCACCTCCTTCGCCAATCTCAGTACGCACGCCTGCATTACCATATACATCCACAGCTGATAAGAGATAATGCACTGAACTCATACACAAATACACATTCAGAATGGATGGATGTTTCATGTATGTGTACGTGTAACATCACCTAAGCATCGGTTATCTCCACGGCGAAGCCGTCGACGATGGCGAGGGAGGACTTCTTCCGGTAGGTGTCCGGCTGGAGGAGCTTGGCAAGCAGCTTGTCGTGCTTGTCGCTCAGGTACGCGTCCAGCGTCGCCGACCCCTCCTTCGACCTGCAGAACGCAGCCAAGAAACAAAACCGCATAAATCACGTAGAATCGAAGATGGTAGCTAGGCTAGCTACTGATGATCAGTGGGAGTGTTATGTTGTCTCTGTACGTATAGTTACAGTCTTACAGACCGATCAGCTCTTATTCGCTCGTACACAGGGTCAAAGTTCATGAACACGAAGTACACCTCCTGCTGCGGCTTCGCCATTGCTCTAGCTCGGCACCTCTTCTTCTTTTTCGTGCTCTCCTATGGGAGAAGAGGATATACACGCGGCTAATTTCTCCACAAAGGTATAGCAGTACTAGAGAGTAGTGAGCCTAAGGAGCAAGTGCTAGCTCTTGGGTTGGTTGGTTCCATATCATTGCAATGGGCCGCTATTTATAGCCGGTGGAGAGGAGATAGGACTCGTGAGCGTGTATGCAGTTGCAGAGCCAAGATTTTAATGATAGAGATGTGAACTTAAAATACACCCGCTCTAACACAAATTCAAATATAACAAATTACATATTCACACTACAACCAACATCATAAAATATTTTTAGAAAATTACAACTTGATACAGCGTTCCTTCATGCATAGAAAGCGATTGATGATAGCATTATCACTAACTTATAGAAAAAACTCACGCTCAATGTATGTAACTAAACAATCATTCAAGTATTGTTCATCCATATTATTTCTTAGCTTGTTATTCACAAGATTTATTGCCGAAAATACCCTCTCTACACTTGCATACCTCCAATTTGTCTTTGTAGAAAATCATGTTAATGTTTGTTTGAGCCTCAGCAATTCAAGGCAAAATACTATTTGTCCTGCTTTCTCTATTTGAGCATGGAGTTGAAGAAGAAGATATCTTCTGTGCCTTTTTAGCTTTAGCAGAATGAGCACTCCATAAAGAGGCTAGATCTTTATTCTTCTTCATATTTTAGTTCTATATAATAATAATATTTCAATAAAAAACTATCATTCCCTTTCTTGTACTCATACTGATTACCGAAGGAAAGAAAATTAGAATATCTAGTTATCTGTGACAACATTGCAAATGAATCAAGTTGACCAACAGACCAATAGAACATTAGAACAAATCTATACTTGCCGCTTGCGAGCTCAAACTAAAAGGAAAACAACTAGAGGGACTAGAGGAAAACCCTGATCTAAAAGCCCAGAAGCACTGATTGTATCCCCTTTATCACCTTCTGCATTATGTGTATGGGACGAACTAGACATATTTACACAGTCATCCATACATGTTGTAGGTGGGAAGTTCTTTCCAGACAAGTGTGTGCGGGTCTGGTGCATAGAGCGCGATGGTAAGTTGAGGGAGGGCAAGGACCTGCTTGACGATGAGGGAGCCGGCATCGGAGAGGACGATAAAGATGAAGTTGAGGTTGCTATTTCCGTCAGCAGTCTAGTCCCTTAAGGACCCTAGTTCCGTTTCAGAGTTGGGGTTGGGATTGCAGTCCAGATCGGACTCTCCCCTGTAAATCACCTCATATATATTGTCGGATTGCAGTTGGGGTTGGGAATCAAGAAGCAATAAAGAATCTATTGTCTCACCTTTGCTTCCTTGCCGTTCTCCTGCTGGCGACTCGTCAAGCCGACGGTCCAGGCCACCGCCGGGAGCAGGGGCGACCGCGAGCTTCCCACCAGTACGCCCTGCGATCCCGGGGACCTGACAAGTACACCCCAAGGAGAAAGGTAAGGATCGTAGGGCTCCTGCGGCTGCTACCACGGGGGAGGGAGGGGAGGCGGGCTGGAGGCACGGGGGAGGCGGAGGGAGTGGAGGCCGAGGGAGGAGATGGGGGGAGGCGGAGGGAGGGGAGCAGGCGAGGGCGGCGCGGCGGCGGAGGAGGGAGGGGAGGAGCGACGGAGAGATGAGGTGAGGGCGGAGTGGCGAGAGAGGAGGCGCACGGGTTCGGTGGGGGAGGCCGGCGGCGGTGGCGGAGGAGGGAGGGGAGGAGGCGGAGGAGGGGTGGGGGAGGAGGAGGCGACGGTGGAGGAGGCGGCGGAGGAGGGGTGGGGGAGGAGGAGGCGGCGGGGGAGGAGGAGGCGCACGGGTTCGGTGGGGGAGGCCGGCGGCGGTGGCGGAGGAGGGAGGGGAGGAGGCGGAGGAGGGGTGGGGGAGGAGGAGGCGACGGGGGAGGAGGCGGCGGAGGAGGGGTGGGGGAGGAGGAGGCGGCGGGGGAGGAGGCGCACGGGTTGGGTGCGGGGAGGCAGGCGGCGGCGAAATCAGAGGGGAGGAGAGCCCGGGTTCGGGAGAGGTGGTGGTTGGGGGGGCGGTTCGGGAGGGGAACGCGGCTTCTGTCCCCTGCGCCCTGTTACTTCCGTGTCCCCTCAATCTTGACGCTCGCCAGATGATCCAACAACCCACATCATATTTTCACAATTTACTTATTTTACCTATTTTTCACCCGAAATTTAATAATAAAAATAGGTTAATCCATCATAAATAATTTAAAAAATACAGGAAAAAATAAATTTTTATTGAACCTAGTTTTCTAATCTATTATATATTAATTGTGTATGTTGTGGTCTTGCAGGTAGTGTTAATTTGGCCAGATTGGTTTTAATTTGCTATACTTTGATTGATAATCATTGGAAGCATGTCACATGATGGGAGCAGTTGGATGCGGATGGATAAGTCAACATCTGAGTGGCAAAAAGGATTCAAGAAATTTATTGAAACTACTTTTGGAGGCACATCTAAAGGTTTAACTGCACCATGTCCTTGTTCAAGGTGTCGTTGCATGTCCTATAGATTACAATATGAGGTTCAAAGACATTTGCTAGTTAGAGGGTTTGATGAAAGTTTCATTCAAGAGCAAGGTAATGGTGAAGCTTTGGCTGACGATGACAACAAAGATGAAGGAGATTGCAATGAAGGTGCAACAGGTGATGGGGCTTCTGTCAATGATCTAGTTTCTTCAATAATCAGTGGTGCTATTCGTGGCGACATCATCGGTTCTAATATTGAAGAGCCAAATGAACAAGCAAAGAAATTCTTTAAATTATTAAATGAGGCACAGAAGGAATTGTATCCAGGTTGCAAGGAGGCAACTAAGGTTTCTTTCATTGTCAGGCTATTTCAGATTAAATGCATGTATGGTCTCAGTAACAGTTCCTTGGAGTCCATACTTCATCTGTTCTCGCTTGTGCTCCCTGAAGGACATTGTATCCCCAACAACTTGGAAAAAGTGCAAAAGGTTGTTCGAGATCTTGGGCTAGACTACCAGAAGATACATGCATGTGAGAATGATTGTGTGTTATTCCGAGGTGATTATGCTAAGATGGATACGTGTCCAATATGTGGTGAGTCTAGGTGGAAAACAGCCGATTCCGTTGGAAATGATGAGGCTAGTGGCACTGATGGAGCAAAAAAGCGTTCTCCACGTAAAATCCTAAGATATTTCCCACTTATTCCTCGGCTTCAAAGATTGTATATGAATGGGACCACATCATCATATATGCGATGGCATAAGGAAGGATTGGTCCGTGATGGGAAAATGCGTCACCCTGCAGACTCATTGGCATGGAAGCATGTGGATGACAAGTATAAGGATTTTGCATTGGATCCTCGCAATGTTAGGTTGGGCCTTGCATCTGATGGCTTCAATCCATTTGGGATGTTGAATGTTACATACACTACATGGCCTGTGATCATAATCCCTTATAACTTGCCTCCTTGGTTGTGTTTGAAACAACCATATTGGATGATGTCGATGTTGATACCAGGGCCGAAATCTCCAGGAATGAACATTGATGTATATATGCAGCCCCTTATCGATGAGCTAAAGGATCTTTGGGAAAAGGGTGTTGAAACATGGGATGCAAAGCTGAAGAAAAATTTTACTATGCGTGCACTTCTACTTTGGACAATTAATGACTTTCCTGCATATGCAATGCTATCTGGATGGAGCACTAAAGGAAAGTTTGCATGTCCATACTGCCACAAGGATACTGACTACTTATGGCTGAAATTCGGGTCCAAGCATTGCTACATGGGACATCGCCATTTTTTGCCTTCGAACCACAGGTGGCGCAGGAACAAGATCAGCTTCAACAACAAGGTGGAAAATAGGGAGGCTCCAGTGCCACTGACTGGTCAGCAAGTGATGGAACAGTATGAGAGTTTCGAGCAAGTGACCTTCGGGAAGGCAACAAGAAAGAGGAAGCAGCGTGAAGAAGAAACTAGATGGCACAATTGGAGGAAGAAGAGTATTTTTTTTGAACTGCCTTACTGGAGCTCATTGCTTATAAGGCATAATTTGGATGTGATGCACATTGAGAAAAACATATGTGAGAGCATATTGGGGACTTTGCTCGACATAAAATATAAATCTAAGGAAAGTGAGAAGGCTCGGCTAGACATGCAACATCTAGGGATAAGGAAGGATCAACATCCTTTGCTCGAGAATGGTAAGTATACTTTGCCACCTGCTCTGTACTCTCTAGGTAATGATGAAAAGACGGTATTATGCAAATTTCTAGAAGGAGTGAAAATGCCTGATGGTTACGCCTCCAATATCAAGAAATCTGTGAATGTCACTGGGTGTAAGCTGTCTTCTCTCAAAACTCATGACTACCATGTTATCTTTCAGAAACTTTTACCCTTAGTAGTACGCAACATATTGCCACAAGATGTTGTTATCCCATTGATTGAGCTCAGTAGGTTTTTCAATGCAATATGTTCAAAGGAGCTGGATGAAAAAGAGGTTGAAAACTTGAGCACTTCGATTGGAGAGACTATTTGTCGGCTTGAGATGGTATTCCCACCAGCTTTTTTTGATATCATGATGCATTTGCCAGTTCATTTAGCTGAGGAGGCTAGACTTGGAGGGCCCGTGTGTTACAGATGGATGTATCCTATTGAGAGGTATCTACGTACGCTTAAAGGCTATGTGAGGAACAAAGCGTACCCTGAGGGTTCAATAGCCGAGGGATATCTCTCGGAGGAGTGCATGACATTTTGCTCTCGCTTCTTGGAAGACGTCGACACCAAGCTTAATCGTCCAGAGCGGCATGAAAGCGCTGCTGTGAACGAACCACCATCTGGGCTAAGCATATTTGGGAGCATTGACTATAGTAAGAAAGGATGTACTATCGAGTCTCTTTCTAGGTTGGAGTTGCATCGGATGAGGCACTACATAATTACAAACTGTGATGAGGCCATTCCATGGATTAAGTAAGTTGTACTTTAGATGTACTAAATTTCAAGTATATATTATTTTTCATGTTTTCAACTAATGGATGCCCTCTTTTTTGTTTTAATTTAGTAAGCACAAGGATGAGCTTAGAAATATGAGTGCACAGAATGTTGAAACCCGTCACAAGGAGCAATTTGTAGGCTGGTTTGAGCGTAAAGTGAGTTACTATTTTTTTTATTTATTAGTTCATTATGCTGTCACGTATTTGCCTAATAATTTTTCTTTGAACTAATTGCAGATCTCCAAACTATATGAAGAAGGAAAAACAAGTGATCTAATGTATGCCCTTTCCCGGGGACCAGACCATCGGGCTCGATTTTTCAACAGATGCTACATAAATGGATATCTGTTTCGGACGGCTGCCATAGAGAAGAACCTAACTACACAAAACAGTGGTGTTGCTGTGAAGGGCGATGACAGCACCAGCAACATGGACTGGTATGGCGTGATTAAAAAAATTATCACGCTAGATTTTGCCAACCAAAAAGAAGTCGTACTTTTTCAGTGTGACTGGTACGATGTACCGGCTGCTACTACGAAGAAAGGAAGAGGGTTCAGCAGGGATCAATACGGGATCATCGATGTTGATAAGACTCGTTTTCGATATTTCAATGAGCCTTACATTTTAGGGACACAAGCTGAGCAGGTTTTTTATGTGCCTTGTGCGACAAAGCCGAATTGGTGCACAGTGCTTCGCATGAAACCTAGGAATTTGTTTTCCATGCCTGATGTGGTAGGTGCAGAAAAGGAGGGAGAACCCGATGTTGAGTCGCTGGTCGTCGGACTGGAAGACATGAATGTATCCCGCCTACATGAAGACTTGACAAATTGGAAAAGGAATGACATGGAAGGGGTAAGTGTTGATGCTTCTGTCATAGATAAGGCGGTTCCTGTTCCTGAACCCAATGATGAGGACTTAGACGACGATGATGAAGATGATGACACCTACATAGATGATGGAATTGTCGCACCTGTGAATTCTGTAGGACATGGAGATGATGATTTTTTTTGTTTAAATTGGGAACCTTGTGCTTGTGTGGTGTGTATTGATTTGTTTTGAACCTTCATGCCCGTAAGTTCATGTACTCAAATTATAAGGAATAGAATAAATAATCATTCTGTGCATTTTTTCTAATAACACTTGCTGAGTAAAGATATATATATTTATTTTTATTTTTATTATATTTTTAATAAACCTAAAAATTTTCCCACCTAATAATTTCCCCACAATGCGCACATCCCGCCCAAATTCCTCAGCCCATCCAAAACCATCGCGGGATAACCCTACCACGCTCCCACGCCACCCAGCCGCCTCATCCCCCACCTTCCCCGCCGCCGCCTCGTCCCCCACCTCCCCCGGCCTCTCGCCTCCGCCGCCTCCCCGTCTCCCTCCGCCTCCCTCCACCCCTCCGCCTCCCTCCGCCCCCTCGGCCCCTCCGCCCTCGCCCTCCCGGCCTCCCCCACCCCGCCAGGCGCACGCTCCCACGGGACCCCCTCCCACGCCGCCCCGCCGCCTCATCCCCCACCTCCCCCGCCGCCGCCTCGTCCCCCACCTCCCCCGGCCTCTCCGCCTCCGCCGCCTCCCCGTCTCCCTCCGCCTCCCTCCGCCCCCTCGGCCCCTCCGCCCTCGCCCTCCCGGCCTCCACCACTCCGCCCGGCGCCCGCTCCCACGGGACCCCCTCCCACGCCGCCCCACCGCCTCATCCCCCACCTCCCCCGCAGCCGCCTCGTCCCCCACCTCCCCCGGCCTCCCCGCCTCCGCCGCCTCCCCGTCTATACACCCCAAGGCCGACGCCGCGATCTATTCCGATCCCATACGTGAGAGGGAACGAGGCGTCGGTTCGGAGAAGGCCTAGGTCAACAAGACGATGGCGATGACTCCATCGGCCGCCAACGCCACCGATGGGGATTTTGCCATCACGAGGGCCGACCGACGGGTTCCACCTCGAACTTCTGGCGCTGAAGAAGACGGCACGGATGATGCTTCCCTCCCTAGGTATGAAGCCTCATCATCTTCCTAAGTAGAAAGTAGCTTGAGGAACCCTTCTAATTTAGGCAAGTAAAAATTGTCAGATGTTATTTTGAATGAGAGAAGAGCATATCACTGAAGGTTGAAAAATCCCCACTGTAATTGTAGTCTATGCAGTGAATCAAAAGCCACTACTACACATTGAGGCTTGAGCATAACAACATTGACATTCCAATATTGTCAAGAGGGGGGTTGAATTTGCCACTATATACGTAATCTTATTTACAATTAATAGAATTGGTTATTGTATAGATGATGTTTCTTTAGGAAAAAAAAGGATACTAGTTTCCTTGTGGTTACACTCTGGATCAATCAGTACAGGACCAACAAAAAATTGCTATGGTAATAAGTAACTTACGTCGCTTAATATTTTAAGTGGTTCCAGGAGACCATCCTTGTGGTTGCTTTATAAGTAGGCTCTACTGAATTTTGTTCAGATTGATCAACTGAGAATATATTTTGATCCATCTTCTAGAAATTTTGTTATGGCCAAGGAGCTGCCTGTTTTAGAAGCTGCCATCTCTACTCATGGATCTTCCAATGCACTTGAAACAAATACAATTGAGCTGGAACATGAAGTTGCAAGAAGATTCGATTCAGTGGCAGCTAATCTGGGAAAATAAATGGAGCTTATGAGTATGAATCCCTGTAAACAGTTTCTACCCCTGAGAAATAGACAATGTGTATCTAGAAAGTTTGATTCCACAATGAGTATTTAACTAAGCCCCCAATTTTCCACCTCATTCACTGCTTCAAAGATTGCGAAGGGGCCACCTGCTTGGCCTATTGAATGTATGTACATGTAAGATTGTAAATAATTCCATCCATGTAAATGCATTGTTTTTCAAATTTGGTTTAGCAATTCCCAATCTGACCTCTATGTGCAGAAATTTTGTATGAATACATAATAGCTAAACAAAAACTAGAGACCTGAGGAATTTTGTAGCAGCTAATTGACTATCCAAAAAACTATAAAGGAAGTTCAATCATTCATATAATACCTGAGCCATTACAATAGCCATCTCCATGTTGAGTGATTGCTTTACAAATAATTCATAGTTGCAAGGTTTGTAGAAAAATCCTGCAAGCCAGGTTTCGTTCCAGATTCGACTGCATGTCAGGCAATGCAATATATCAAAATGCTTACAAATGAGTAACAGAAAGTTTCTCAAGGAATATGCTAAACTAGAGACCTCCTTACTGCTTAGCACTGTAAGATATTGTGCTAGCAGTCCAGCACTATCTGCTAATAGAAGCTTACTGTTCTAGATTGAAGCTTTATGACAGTCAATATAAACCTACATTAGCGTTATTTTCCCCAAGAAATATCATAAAGGATATGTTATGATGTTCAAGTTCAGCATTCTGCACTCCACCACAACAGTGATAAATTACTAGGCCAATGCCCACATGGTTTTAAAATTAAGTCCTCTATTAATTTTGTTTTGTTCGTGAAATGTCTTACTTATGCCATCCCTGATCTGTAAAATTCTCCTTTCATCCTTCACTGTTAATGGTATACTGTATGTCCTTGGTTCATGTGCGTGCTTGCTGACTGGTATACTGTGATGATATTCTTTTAGCATCGATTACTGCCTGGTGTTTATGCACAGAACACATCTGTGCCTATCTGCGAATTGTATGGTTCAGTCAGTCTTGATTATGTGATCTCTTGGATTCAAGATAATATCGTGCGCACGGCACGGGTTACTTGATCCATAAAGCGTACGTCTTTTGTGCATGCTTTTGAGCATTCATCTGTACTTGCATATCTCTTTCCTGTGTGTGCGTGGAGAAATATTTACTGGTGATGCATTCCAATTACCAAGTAACAAACGCATCATACGTTCCATATGTGTATGCTCTAATTTATTGTTTCCTTCTGATCATCTACTATTTTCCTCTTAGATTTTGCATACTGACAACTGCATTTTGACTATTTAACCTTTCTCTATGTAAACATACAGAACGAAACAAGGGTCGGGTCAGCAGTGGACTTTAGTTATTCAATGCAAGGGAGCACCACCAGAAAAAGAATTCGTCGAGTGCAATCTTGATAGGACTAATGTCTCATTTATGACATTGTTAAGTTTAAAAGAACAGCTTGGATACTCAGTTAGGGACTTCTTATACTATAAGAAGCGATGTGGCAGGGCGGTAGCAACTCTGGAGCCGATCGATTATAGTCGTGATGCAGACAGAATGATAGAAAGCAATCAAGATGAAAGAGAAGTCCGATTAGTAGTGTCAAGGGAGCGAGTAAAAGACAATCAGGTGACCATAACACCCATGAAGCGAAAGAGGAGTCAACAAAATAGTGATGATCCAATTACAAATGAACAACTTGATGCATACAAGGTTTGGCTAGCGAATCTGCAAGCCGAGGAAGAACACACGGGTAAGTTATATATGTTGCTACACTAATCGCGCTGATTTTAACAGAAGTACTGAATTGGCAACTGCACTAACATATATTCATGGCTCGCAGAATTTATGGATGACTACAGGGATGAAACAATCAAAACATATAAGGAATGGTTAAGGACGAAAGGCCATCTTGATGATATATGTAATTTTCAAATCTTTCACTGAACTATGCAAGCATATTATTAGTTTTACAAACTCACATGTATTTATATGATGAGTATTATAATGTGTGCAGTATCCTTTTTGAAAGAGGACCATACCAACAATCCAGCTGGTCTTCAAGATGAGGAAAGTCAAGACAGCGGCTCAACACCACCAGAGAGGCCATCTCATGCTCGGAAAAACAAGCAACAACAAAATGGTATGTTATCATTCTGTCAATTCTATTTTCTAGGTTCAATTGGTCCTTGCTGAATGTGTACATTAAATGACATTTAAATTGCTCATAAGGAGGTGGCTCCCAACAGTGCAAGAAAGGTGTACGTGGATGCCTTAAAGGTTTAGCAGCAGCCAACAAGAGAGTGAAGAATGCATCGCAGAAACTATCAATTCAATTTTCAGCAAGGTTAGGAGGCCCCGTAGGAGAAAACTCCCGAACATTTGTGGATGAAGTGGTAATCTTTACAAGAAAGAGGGCTCCACTTATTGGAGTCAAAAAGTGGAAAGATATAAAGCAAAATGTCAAAATTACAATAGCAGAGGATTTGCTAGTAAGTTGCATCTTTTTATTTGTTGGTAACTAAGCATGTTAATTCTGTAATTACATACGACTTCACCTTCATTTTCTGTTTCAATCCAAGCAGAGTAGGTGGGATTTTCCAAACATTGAGAATGCAACGGAAAAGATATGGGACATTGCTAAAGAGCGGTACAAAGGATGGCGATCAATATTCAGTTCTACATATAAGGCATACAACACTTACGCTGAGCGAATGAAACATAAGCCTGAAGATATAGACATTGTCGAATGGCACTACTTGATAATGTATTTTGGAACTGAAAAATTCAAGGTTCGATTTTTCTCTCTGCAATTACCAATTAGTGAATGGAATTGAGATAGTAACCATTAATGTATGGACTTGTACAGTTGATGCATTAGCAATAGCAATTACAAAATATATGCAGCAACATGTGTTACAGACATATATGCTTTTTACTACCACTATTTAGGATGCATATAATTCTTATTTAGACTTGAACAATTGTTGCATAAGGCATATAGGAGTTAGCTCCAGAACATCTTTGTATGTAGTAGTTAAAATAAGGCACATACATCATTTTGTATCAATAGTTGACTATTGATCAGTCACCTATTTGTTGAGTGCACTTGTAAACTTTTTTGCAGAGGGTCAGCAGCCAAAACTCTGAAAACCGTCAAAAACAGAAGACCAAGCATCTAATGGGATCCAAACCGTTCTCCCAATGTAGCTACGAGCAGGTAATGAAAAATTAAACTTATCTGATTCTTTTCTTAAATGATCAATTGTTCACAAGGCACAATGTTTGCCATCTTAGAGAGACCCAAATACTGGAGAAGAGCCAACTGATCTGACTCTTTGGATGACTACCCACACGAAGAACGGGGAATGGTCAAACAACGCTTCTAGGGATGTCTATGTGAGTAGTAAATTTAATTTGTTCATGACTTAGTACACTTTTCAGAATTTTGTGCATAAAACTTAACTGATTTAACTTATTTTCTCTTATCACACTTAGGATGATGCAGCCTTCAAAATTACTGACCTATCAACAGAGCCAGATAAAGACTTCCTTACAGTTGAAGAGGAAAACATTGCTTTCCAATCAAGTTACAAGGAAAGCACCGGTACCAAATCATGCAAAGCTCATGGTCATGGATACATGGCGAAATATCCCACACGAAGCCAACTGTTGAAAGACAGACTCGATGAACAATCCCGTGCTTCAGCTGCAGCCCAGCGAAAAAATAATGAGCTTGAAGATGAGGTGCAAATGTTAAAGGAACAAATTGCAAATGGAGTTGCTGAAAGGGAACAAACTAGGCGAGAGATGCAAGAGGAATTGGAGAAGGAAAGGAACGCAAGAGAACAACTTAGGCAAGAGTTCCTTTCATTGCTAGCACAACAGAGAGAAGCAACATTACAGGTAATACATCTGTACATACGCATCAGCAGCTGCTGCCTGTTTGTTGTTGATGGCTTGCAGCAGTCACCTAGCCTAACAGGTCCTAATGTTTTTCCTCATGGTCCATATGTAGGCTAACCAGGGAAGTATATTGAGCACAAGGGAAAGCGAGGCTAATCCAAGTGAGGAAGACGAAAACATGACAACATTGGACAAGGCTAACCCAGATAGTACATTGAACACCACAGAAAAGACACCTGAACAAGCGGAAGAAACATTACAACAGGTAACAAAATTTGCAAATAGTTTGCTGCCATAAGGGATTTGGACTTTGTACATTCTATTGATGACCTGCTGATGTGTACCTTCCCTGAACTTCAATTGATGCATGCATGCTGAACATATTTTAATAGTAGTACACATCAGGATGCTAATATTTTTTATTCTACATTTTACATTTGCAGAATGACCCAGCAAGCATCGTGACCACACAAAAAGATGCTAGGCCACCTATTCGCATCACTCGAGCTTCTAATCTTAACCGAAGCCTCTTTCAAAATGTCGCTGTTAATAATGGTTCATTGAACTTCATTCCTCCACAACAATTGAAGAATACTGCTACAACTCGTTCGAAGAAAAGGAGGGACCATCAGGTATGAAATGAAAATGTGACTAATCTTCATCTGTCATTGTTCTTATGTCAAATATAGCATACAGTTCTAAACTACTAAAAAATTATGCCAGGTGAAGTAGGGCTACTACATATCGGTAAATGAAATTAAATAATTCTGCTGGAATCACTTGCTAAACTTGCACTATGATGTACTTAAGTATGTGCTGCTGGAATCACTTGCTAAACGCAATTGAACTAGAGAACTCATGATTGCTATTTTTAGCTGTAACTCGTATCTCTAAACTTGCATTATGATGTACTTAAGTATGTGCTGCTGGACAATACTCACATTAAGGTCTCTCTTTATTGTTCATGTTCTATCAGGATGAAACAATTTGATCAGAGCATACAGAGTCGTGGCGTCGTCAAGTCAGGAAATTCAACATGGCAAAGAAGCACGGACAAATGGAATGGAAGTGATAGTACTTTTGTTATTAGTTACAAACTTTGTAGTTTAAGTATGGAGATTGATATGTAATTCCTGCATGAGTGGTGTCACTTTTAAATTATTATGTGTTGAATTAATATATGTGTTTTTGATCCAGCTGTGTTCCTAATTTGATTATTAATTTGCAACAACAAATTATAATAAACTATCATATGCTCAATATGCTACCGCAAATTTTACCGTTGCGATAAACCTGTATGCAAAATTGGTATTTCGTTGTGATAGGCTGTTGCAACGCCGCTACTATGTTGCGATTCCACTATATGCTATGAACAATGTTCGTTGCTATAGGATCTATTTGCCACAAAACATATTTCGTCGCAATAACTTTATGGCAATGAAACGCCTTCCGTGGCAATAAAACATATTGCAACGAAACACCTCCCGTGGCAATTAAACCTGCTGCAACGAAACGCCCCCTGTAGCAATATCTTGTTGCAACGAAATGCTCTCTGTGGCAATAGGGTCTATTGCCACGAACCATTTGCGTGGCAATAGAACCTATTACCACGCAATATTTTCGTGGCAAATGATACTATTGCCACGACCAAACTTCGTGGCAAAAGAAGCTATTGCCACGGAGTCAGCCGTGGCAATAGCCTATATCGCCACGACATCATTCGTTGCAACAACAAACAATTGCCACAACACATTGCATGGCAATAACCATAGCTATTGCAACGAAACCACAATCCGTTGCACAATCTTTTAAGCATGCAAGTACTTGCCACGCTTGCCAACGGAAGTGATGTGTTGCAATAGGTACATATTGCATCTATTTTGGCCCTATTGCAACGATTTCGCTCCGTTGTCCTAGACCTGAAAACTAGTAGTGAAAGAGATCTTTTTGTTTTTACTGAATTTAGTGCAAGAACAATAAGTTATAAAGAACTAGCATAGCTCAATCTAAAGATCAATAGAGATTCAAGACTCAACTCAGCCTATTTGATATGACATGAATCATAAAAAGATAACTAAAGACAGACTAGTCTCAAGAGCTAACATGACATGTCTTAATTCAAGTTAATGGCAAAGGCTTGACGACACATATAAAGTCATGATAAGTCTAGCAAGTTAGCACAAATCATGGCAAGATGTAAAATATTGTAAACATGTCAAATAAGGATAATAATCAAGGCTCCATGTAGTTATATTACAATGCAGAAAGACATGAAATACAGGTTAATCCACCTCCCCCTCAACATGTGATGCACTTTTAGTTCAAGTTGAGTTATGTCAATATTAAGCTCCAGAAGCTCCCAAATGAACTCCCCCTGAACCAAAGCAATAAGAATGAGAAGCTGGAAAGAAAATCAGAAAAGGCAGTTCTTAAAGCATAGAGAAGATATAGAGGATACTATGGCTCAGACTGACTCTCATCTACCCCATATGACATTAGGACTTATCAGCTGGTCGTCTAACATGCTAAGGAGCAAACACATTCCCTATCTACCCAAGGGTGGCCCAACCCTCGCTAGAACCTATAAGAAGTGAGTGAGCTCAACCAAGCGAGAAGAGAGACAACTAATAAGCAGCATCCTAAAATCACAAGATGAGAGGAAGAAGTCTAAACAACTAGACGAGAGAAACACTCTAATCTATGCTGGAAGGAATAACCCAAATGCACCCAAATGCAATGCAACTGAAAGGAGCATAATAAACAGGATAAAGTAGTAAAGCACAAAGCTCCCCTCACAACAGTCCATAAGGACAAACCACCCCAAGCTCTCCCCGCAAGGCTAAAAACCTAGAGCTATCCAAAGGCTTGGTAAAGATATCAGCCAACTGGTGGTCACTCTCCACAAACTAGAGCACTATATCACCTTTCTCCACATGGTCTCTAAGGAAGTGATATCGAATATCAATGTGCTTGGTCCGAGAGTGCTACACTGGGTTCATAGCAATGTTAACTGCAGAAGTCTTATCACAAAAGAGTGGAACACTGTCTATAACTAACCCAAAGTCCCGCAGGGTTGAAGCCATCTAAAGTATCTGGCTGCAGCAACTGGCGGCAGCAATATACTCGGTCACTGCGGTAGACTGTGCAACACCAGACTGCTTCCTAGAAGACCAAGAAACAAAAGAAGTGCCAATGAATTGCCAGGTGCTAGAGGTGCTCTTCCTATCTATCCTACAACCAGCAAAATCTGCGTCCGAGTAGGCTCTGAGAGAAAGACAGGACAATGAAGAGTACCAGATACCATAGTCCATGGTAGCTCAAAGGTACCGAAGGATGCGCTTCACCACCTAGCGGTGAGATACGCGAGGAGAAGCTTGAAACCGAGCACATAGACACACAGAGAAATGTATGTCCAGTCTCAAGGCAGTGAGGTACAAGAGAGAGCAAATCATGCTGCAATACTCCTTCTGATCAATTGGCTCGCCATCCTCATCTAGGTCAAGTGAAGCTGATGATGCCATCGGAGTTGACACTGGCTTACCATCACTCATGTCAAAGCGTCTCAGGACGTCACGAGTGTACTTGCCTTGATGCAAGAAGGTACCCTCCCGAGTCTGCTTGATCTGGAAGCCAAGGAAGAAAGTCAACTCGCCCATCATGCTCATCTCAAACTCGGTGCTCATGACATCCGAGAACTTTGAAACAAGAGCATGAGACAAGCCGCCAAAAATGATGTCATCCACATAAATCTGGACGAGTAGAAGGTCATTGCCATGCCTGTGAATGAACAAGGTCTTGTCTACCTTACCCATCTCAAACCCATGACTCAACAAATAGGACTTAAGCCTCTCATACCAAGCTCTAGGGGCTTGCTTAAGTCCATAAAGGGCCTGGGAAATCTTGTACACATGGTTTGGGTATTTGGGGTTCTTGAAACCTGGAGGCTGTCTAACATAGACCTCTTCCTCAATAAACCCATTGAGGAAGGCACTCTTGACATCCATCTGGTAAAGCTTGAAGCCCTTAGACGCTGCGAAAGCAAGCAGAATCCTAATGGCCTCTAGCCTAGCTATAAGGGCAAATGTCTCCTCAAAATCTAGACCCTCAACCTGGGAGAAACCCTGAGCTACCAGTCTACATTGTTTCATATGACAACCCCATCCTCACTTTGCTTGTTTTTTAACATCCACTTGGTACCTATGACATTATGACATCTAGGGGGCTCAACAAGTGACCAGACCTTGTTTTTCTCAAAGTTTTTCAACTCCTCATGCATGGCATTAACCCAAGACTCATCAGAAAGAGTATGACTAACATCCTTGGGCTCAAAAGAGGCAACAAAGGCAGAATAGAGATAGAAATGAGACATGCCAGACTTTGAGCGTGTGACACGCTCAAAGAGATCTCCAATCATCTGCTCTGAAGGATGGTCTTTTTGGATATATCAGGGAGGTCCTGGATGAGATGAAGAAGTGGCTTCTAGCTCATGAGCTAACGAGGTAGGAACAGAGCCACTAGCTCCAGAAGATGTGGAAGGCATGGGCAGATCTCCTCGTGGTGCAGTGGTGGAAGCAGCCACCTTAAGGGGAGGAGGAGGAACTGGATCAGGTAGACAACCCTCATCTCTATCCTCCTCATCCTCCACAAAGATGGCCTCAGACTGCTCTACAGAACCTGCGATATCGGGCCTAGTCCTCGAACTGGCCTCATCGAAAGTCACCTCACAGGTTTCTACCATTTTACTAGACTCGCAGTTCCAGACCCTATAAGCCCGCGAAAAAGTCGAGTAACCCAGAAAGATCCCATCACAAGATCGTGACTCGAACTTATCTAGGTTCCCAGACTTCAGAATAAAGCACTTGCAACCAAACACACGAAAATGAGAAACACTGAGCTTTCGCCCGTATCTCAACTCATAAGAGGTGCGATGCAAGTATGCCCGCAGAAAAACTCTGTTGGAAACATGGCACGCGGTGGCTATAACCTCAACCCAAAACTTCCTCGGTGTAGAGTACTCATCAAGCATTGTCCTGGTCATCTCGACCAAGGTACCGTTCTTCCTCTCCACAACGTCATTTTGCTGGGGGACGTACGGAGAAGAGAACTGGTGCTCTACACCTGTCTCATCGTAAAACCTCTCGAAGTAGGAATTTTTGAACTTCGTGCCATTGTCACTGTGGATCGCTCGTAAGACACCCGGGAGCTCAACAGAAAGCCTACTAAAAAGACCCCAAAAATGGGTAAATGTCTCATCCTTCGAGGCTAAGAAAAACACCTAAGAGTACCTCGAGAAGTCATCGACCACAACAAAGACATACAACTTCCCTCCTGCCGACTGCACTCTAGCTGGTCCAACCGTGTTCATATGGAGCAGCTGTCCTGGTGCATCAATCATAGTCACTGTGACCAGACGATGAGAAGCAGCAACCATCTTGCCGTACCGGCAAGGAGCACAAACTAGATCTTTGACCATCTTGAGTTTAGGCAGACCACGAATGAAGTCGTGGCCGCTAACTTGGGTCAAATGGTCAAATCCAATATGACCAAGTCTCCTATGCCAGAAAGCGAGGTCACGGGACTCAGAAGCAACTAAACACCTGAGAGGATCACCAGAAGACTCAATAAAATCAGCACGAAAAATCCTCCCATATCTAGAAATCCCGCAAACTAGACTTCCCGAAGAATCAAGAATTTTGCAAGCATTTTCCTTGAAGCTCACCTCAAAACCATCATCGGTAAGCTAACAAACCGAAAGCAAATTATACTGCAGCTTACTCACTATGGCAACATCTTTTAAAATCATTAACGCACACAGTACCTTTGGCGATGACACGCCAAGAAGAGGCATCTCCGAAGGTGACCGTCTCATCACCTGGAGCTCGGTTTAAGGAAGAGAACCAACGAGAATCTCCGGTCATGTGTCGAGAATACCCGGAGTCTACAAGCCAAATTTCTCCCTTCCCTGCCCGGCGAACCTGAGTCAAACAGAGAGAGATGGCTCAGTACTGGGATAAATCAGAAGAGATTTTGGCACCCAATACTGAGTCACACGACGAGCACAAGAAGTAGTCACACACGACTAACCTCTAGCTACCCTACGCTCTTCGTCGCTTAGAAAGCCAGAAGGTCTATGAGTAGACCTAAAGCTGTTGTTGGGCTTGACTGCTATGGAGGAGCGAGTCAAGGTACCAACAACATGCTGATCTCGCCACGGGTAGCCATCTCGACGGGGGAAACGAGACCTACCCTCAGAACGACGGATATCACTACCAGAGGCATATCGAGGATGAAAATCAGAATAGCCAAGTCCTCGATGCTGCCCAAACCCATCAACAGAAGCAACTCTCGACCTTGTGTTGGTCTTAGGTGCACTGAAGATCTGGGGCTGACCCTGAATACGCCTAAGAGCCTGAACACGGTCTCTCCGCGCGATCTTGGCGCGCTTGAAGTATCTCTCGATCAAATGTTCATCCTTCTGACAGAAGGTACAATGATACTTCACCTTCTAAGAGGTGGAAGTAGCATGATGAGGCTTCGCCTTCTGAGATGTCGAAGCAACAGGTGGAACCACCTTACTGTCAAAAATCACTTGGACAAAGCCCATAGATTTGAACTCAACCTTTTTGGTTCTGGGCTTCGCCTCGATCACACCTGCTGCTGTGGGTCTGAGAACAGCAGGTGGATGCTTCCTAACATTCTCAAGAAAATCATATCCTAGACCTTGATTGAATTTGCAAATTTTGGATTGGTCTAGAATAAGATTCAGCTTCTTCTTGCCTCCAACAAACCTCTCAAGAGTGTTCATAAGATACTGTCACTCCTGAAAGAGAGAGGTGCAAGAAGAGCAGGGGAAGAAGAGACAGTAGAAGGTAAGGGAGAAGAAGAAGAACCAACAGCAGAAGAACGGATGGCATGTGCACGCACAGCCGCCTCGCAAGGAACAGGAAGGATAGTCCTACTGCTAGCCATTTGGTTCTTGTCGCTAAGCATCTCTACCCTACCCTTAGACTTCTCTCCCCACAACAGCACAAGCATCACAATAGAATTGTGGCTTCTCTAGTAGGTACTTAGTTAGCTTTACACATTTATCATCCAAAGCAAAGAGTTCAAGTTTTAGTTTTTCACAACTATTGCATGGTGAGCTAACAGGGTCCTTAGTCGCATATTGAGCCAATCTATTGTTATGGTCAATCATTTCTTGAAACTGTTTAGAGACATATTCAAGTTCAGTACTTAATTTGGGACAATTGGTGCAACATACAATGGGCTCAAGCAAAGAAGCATGCAATTCAGCAATTTTATGATCTACCTTCTTTAAGTTCATTTTCAGGTTATTGCAATTTTCACATGTCTTAGGCAGATCGAGAAGCATAGTGTAAAGACCTCTAAAAGCATTATCCTTATCCTCACATGAGGTGCAAGAAGTAGTCTCAATAATAGTAGATGAAAGAGCAGCAGTCCTAATCATTTCTAGTTCAGCTAAAAGACTAACATTCTCCACCTTAAGCAAATCTAGCTCAAAAGTCACACTATCATGAGGGGTCCTTAGCTTCTCCATATCACCAAGCAAAGAGGAACATACATCACATTCGTCACGGGAGGGAGCAGATATAAGTGAATTAAGCTCCCGTGACAATCTCTCTACTTCCTTCTCCAACTCACTACACATAGCTCTAGATCTAGCATGAAATTTTTCTAGCTTGAGAAAAGCATCATTGAGCTGGTCATAAGAAGGATATACCTCATCGGAGTCAAAGTAGAGCTCGCTGTCGCTGATGTCGCCCTCAAGGGCCATGAAGCACATGCCGGTGAAGTCATCGCCGTCCTAGGGATCTTGATCATCCTTCCCATCGTCGTCACTCCACCCCTCCACCTCGCTGAGGTCGATGTCGTCGAAGGTGGTGAGGACGCAGTGGAAGAGCTTCTTGTCTTTGCTAAGGTCGCGGAACTTCTTCCCTTTGCTGGGGGGCTTCTTGTTGCGGTTCTTATTGATGTAGTCGTTCTTACTCGACCCGCCGTAGTCGTTCTTGCCCTTTTCCAGCTTGGGGCAGTTTGCCCGAATGTGGTTGGGGCCACCACACTCAAAGCAAATCACGGGTCCTCCTCCTCTCTTTCTCTCCCTAACCCTCTTGTATGCATGGGAGAACTTTTTAGCTAAGAGGGCTAGTTGGTTTTCTGGAAGCCGCTCTAGATGATCATCATAAATTTCACACAGAGCAGCAAGAGAGAAACCAGAAATAGTGTCAGCAGAAGATCTAGAGGCAGGACTAAGATCGGTGACCAAAGCCATCGACTGTGACTTCGACTTGTGAGAGACAATATCAATCTCGTGAGTCTTGAGGCGTGAGTACAACGCATCAAGAGTTAAAGTCAAAAGATCCATCGTTGTAACACCCCAGCCAAACAATGACCTGGAATGCTACTAAACTAACAACATATTAAAGAAGAACCTATATTCACCTTACAAAATTTTAGCAGAACCTCCTTTGTTTAATGAGTAAATCAAAGGTTTCAACATGCATAAACAAACGATCTGAATAATAGAAAACATTAAATATCCAATTCTAAACAAACTGAATTATGTTTGCCATCACAATCTCAACCACAATACTTAAATAAGAACGTAAACAATGTAATAGTTCTAAACCTTTATTACATTCTAAACATGGTGATCTTTAATCGGTTACCACTTAAGCTATTCAACCAATAATGATTAAGGTTCTTTATTTCTTCCAAGGTGAATGGACCGTGCAAGTGCAACAAAGCTAGTCCATCTCTATCCCATGCATGCCGGTCTCATGTAGGTACCTAAAAAAACAAACAACAACCACAACAACAAACAAGTGTGAGTCCAACGACTCAGCAAATATAAATAGTGGCAACGAGAGTAAAAGTGAACATCACTTCACAAATTCATCCATCAATCATATGAATAAACATGCTATGCAATATGATCAAAAATCTCTTTATCTCTTCTCTTGCGCATTTTACCGGTAATGCGGAGTGTGCATCCGTCAATGCACACCCATGCCTGTACCCTCTGGTACAGGGACCAATTGCCCATACTCCACAAGTATGGGGACCCTTAGCCCGTCATGACAACAACATGTCGGGGACCTCGGCGCTTGGTCATCTCGTGACCAAGACTTCAATAAATCAGCATGATGCACAAAGGTGAATGTCTCAACAAATAAAACTTGCATTCACAACAACTATGCATCATAAATTCTCAGGAACTCTTTCAATTGCAATCTACCATAAACAATATCAACATATCATTATCATGATCAAGATCACATATTCTCAAAGCATGGAACAACCATCTTCATAGCAACAATCATCAACAATCCACACTATAAAATTTAAACCATCATTATACTTGCCTTAACCACGAGAAAATGGGGGAATGATCAGAAGGCGCGGCCCCTGGAATCCTTCCTCCTCCTGAATAATAATTATAATGATTGCTAAGACAACAGCAGCAAGTTTTTAGATTAAATAAAAGCACCCCCAAACTAACCCAACGTGTTTAGCTTGAACCAAAACCCCAAATCCTTTCGGCATCCTGTCCCCCTCCACGGACAGCCAACTTCAACAATTCATATCTATTGGTGCAGAAATCCGAATGGGGCGTTCTCAGACTTTCTGGAAAGATAATTAAATTATCTAACTAAACCTAGTTGGTGAGCCTTTCTGATTCGGCCATATGCTACCCGCACCAACTGGTTTTCTTAAAACGTCAAATTCTCGTCAGGCTCTCTGGACCGAGCACTAAAAATACCATAACTTTCTGTACGAGTGTTCGAATCACGATTTCGTGGATTTCCTGGAAATCTAAGACAATTACCTACAACTTTCATTATACTGAGGTTCTCTAATTCTCCCAATTTCTAATTGCAAAACTCGATCTCCCAAAACCTGACGGAAAACCCACCGATCCGCAGAACAGTTCCGCTAATAAAATCATAACTTCTGCTACAGAGATCCAAATGACGCGTTCTAGCACTTCATGGAAAGATAATGACATCCTCTACAACTCTCTAGGCAAAGTCCAGACCTAAATCCCCACGAATCTTCCCCAAAACAGCCGACTAACCCGATCTATTCTAGCAGTCCAGAATACTGACATTGATTACGCAATAGAATATATATCTATTAGGGGAAGAACAGGGATTACCCTTAGCGAATCGCTGTAGAAATACCACGTACACTCCACGAATTCCTCCTCTCCTTCTTTTCCTCTTTCCCCTTCTTCTTCTTCCCTTCCTCCGAACCCAATCGCCTAGCTGCGCCTTAATCCTTTCCCCCGATCATTCGGCAACAATTAGAGGTCTTGATCACCGGCAATGGAGGAGAGGGGAGGAGGAGTCGCTGCTGGATGGCGCGAGGCAGAGGGGAGGGGGCGCACCACAGAGGGGGCGGCACAAGGGAGGGAGGGGGCGCACAAGGGGAGAGGGGGGGTGGCGGCTAGGGTTAGAGGGGAGGTGGCGCCTCCCCCCTTAGGCCGAAATCCACCTGGACCAAAGCCCAGGCCCAGGTTGCAATAAAAATTCAGAAATTCCCCCCTAAAACTGGTATTTTACTTTTCCCTTTAAGGTCCTTCTCCCCGATTAATTGATTAACGGTCGAAACTCTTCCGGGATATTACAGTCGTGTCCTTGATGGTGGTCACTTTCATCTCCCAAACTCGCAAATCTAAGACCGCAAGCATCTGTCAAGCGTTGTCCGAGTCAGGGTATGTGAGACCGACCGCTCAGAGGTTGCTCAAGATCTTGTGAAACCTCGCAAAGCACTCATCAAGGAACTCTCCAGCGAGCATTTCAAACTTATTGTAATCTCGCTTGTACTGGTCCTGTCGAACCGTCTTAATTTGGTTGGTGCCCTCATGGTACGCATCGAGGGTCACCCAAATATCAAAGGCTGACGAAAGATGAGAAATGCGATCAAACTCGTTTCGGCTCAAACCTTGGATGATGATGTTCCTTGCCTTAGCATTCGCCTCAACATCGGGCATGTTTGCCACATTGATGTTCTCATCAGCAGGAACAACAAAGCGAGTTTTGACCTTTCGCCAAATCGCATAGCCTTGAGCCTGAATATAGGTCTCCATCCGACTCTTCCAGAAGGGATAGTCGATCCCATCGAAGATCGGGGGCTTGGTGGAATACTTGTCCGTTGCCATGGCTCACAGACAGGTTAAGATCTGTCGAGAAGAGCTAACCGGCTCTGGCACCAATTGTAGGATCAAAAATGGCAACAGAGGGGGTAAATGGTGCCTCTAAAAATCGCCCCTAAAGTATCCACACCTTCTTCTCCAATAGCTATTCAAGCTATGAAGATAGAAGACAAAAGCTCACTGGCAACCCAAGAAAGATCAGCAAACAAAGTATTTAAAAGGAAGAAGCAGTACTGTCTAGTTCATAAAGCCGGTCTGACCGCTATGACCTAGCCGGTCTGACCGCCCTTAAGCCACCGGTCTGACCACCCCTAAGCCGCCAGTATGACCGCCCGAGACCCACCGGTCTGATGGCCATACTCTAGCCCGTCTGACCGCCAGTGGTCAGCCGGTCTGACTGCTAGGGTTAGCGGTCTAACCACCGGCTGAGGAGCGGTCTGACTGCCATGGGAGATGTGGTCTGACCGGGCTCACTTTCAGCGAAAGGGCAGAGAACAGCAGAAAACTCCGCAGACTGAAAACTGAACAGAGAATACTGAAACTAGTGAAAACCACAGAAATTGCTGCAAGCTAGCTGTTCTTCTTTTCTCAAATGGACAGGACTTCAAATTAAATAGCAAAGAGACCTCAGAGAGCTGAAAATGTAGACCAAAAGGCATTGGAAGTGCAGAAAACTGAGATTGCCAAAAAGTCTGCAGGAGATCCAAAAACCCATATTTCTCATGATTCTTCAATCATTTGCTCATGAAACTTTGAAATGCATCAGAGAAGCATTCTCTGATGAGAAAGTATATGGCTGAAGCCACTTTTCTTAGAGCATCAAGAAAAACCAGGGTTGCCCTGACTTCAAACCCTAGCACTATGTGAACAGAGGAAACTTGCAGGAAAGCAATCAAGAAAAATCCATTGATTCCAAGAATGCTCTCAGGGCAAATTAGCCAAATGGCTTTGATGCAGATCCTCCAGTTCAGAGCAACCTCAAATTGCGGCTTCTTGAGAAAAGAATCACTCAAACAGAAGATTCAACAGAGAAGAACAGAGAGCAAACAAAAACAGACATCCATCACAAAGAGACAAATACTCAGATCATTTCCATCACAAGACTTCTCAAATGAATACAAGGAGATGAACGATTACATCGGCCCCATAAGCAATTGGGAAACAAGAAACACACACTACATGCTTCTCTCTCAGAGAAGAGCACACACGCAGAACACACACCACTGCTTCCACTGCTTCCTTGCTTGACCTCAACTCACTGCCTACTCCTCTTCTTAAAGCCAGACTCACAACCACAAGAAGGAAAACAAGAATTGCAGGCCAAGACACACTACAAACCTCACACACCAATGAGGCAAACCCCACTCACATCCTGAGTGATCCACAAGAGGTAAATCAAGAAATGCAGTCCAAAACTCACTTCATGACTTCACACCCACTTGAGGCAAGAGTCAAACCACTCACAACACAAGAAATGGAGGGAACCAGCCACTTCACTCATGCTTGAGTCAATTCTCCAAATTGCCCCTCAAGCACCTTCCCGGAAGCTTCCTGCAACCGGCACCCTGAACGTCTGGACCTCGACTCCTCCCTGAGTCTAGTCCCGGTCCGCTCCGCTACACACGACCGCACCCGGCATCCTGACCGTCTGAACCTCAGCTCCTCCCTGAGCATAGTCCCGATCCACCTCGCCGCTGCCCGTTGTGTCCACCTGACTCCAACCGACTGGACCTCCGACTCCACCTGAGTCTAGTCCTGGTCTGTTCCGTCGCACACGACCGCAATCGGCATCCAACCGTTTGGACCTCCGACTCCTCCCTAAGCCTAGTCTCGGTCCACTCGTCGTTGCCCGTCGTGTCCACCACCGGTAGCTCCAGCTCTGGTTCCTCGTCTCCCGGCTCGCAACCACCTTAGCAGCCTTAACCATCTTCGGCATCTCCGACCGTCTGGACCTCAACACCTCCTGTGCCTAGTCCTGGTACTCCCACGCCTCATCATGACCTAGCTCCAAAATTCTGCAATCACACAGACAAGCAAATCGTCACATAGCACCGCACGAAACAGCATAATCAACAATAACAATAGTAAAAGGTACTGAACCCTGGAATACCCAAAACAAACTCAACTCTCTAACTCAAGCGTCAATTACTCATCACAAACATGGGGATACCTCCACATGGTCTCTCAGTCATCCTCTTTTTTCGTCAAATTGTTTCTTCATCTTGCGGTATGAGTGATACTTTGGAAGGAACCTACGGTGACGCATGTACACAGTTTTGCGCGAGTCGTTCTACAGTATTGCAAGATCTTCCACCAATGGTGCTAGGTACACATCAATATCATTCCTAGATTGCTTCGGCCCTTGTATAAGTAGTGACATCAAAATATACTTCCGCTTCATACACAGCAAAGGAGGAAGGTTGTACACGCACAGAGTCACGGGCCAGGTGCTATGTCGGCTGCTCATGTTACCGAAAGGATTCATTCCATCTGTACTCAACCCAAACCTTATATTCCTCGGTTCCACACCGAAATCTACAAACATCATATTGATGTTCCTCCACTAGGCAAAATCAGCAACGTGTCTTATTATTCCGTCTTTCTTATGCTGCTCCCAGTGCCAACGCATCAACCTTCCATCATTGCGGTTTGCAAATAAACACTTTAAATGGGGAATTATAGGAAGATACCACAACACCTTAGCAGGAGGTCCTTGCTTCACCTCGATGCCCTTCCCATCATCGGAGTCATTTTTATGCTTGTATCGGGATGCTTTGCACACCGGACAAACATGTAAGCTAGCATACTCTTTACGGTACAGGACACAATCATTCGAACATGCATGTATTCTTTTTACTTACATTCCCAATGGGTAAAGAATCTTTTTGGCTTAGTAGGTGGTTCTCGGTAACACATTTCCCTTTAGAAGCATGTCTGCTAGGATACCTAACAATGTCGTGAAACTCTTGTTAGACCAACCATTACTTACCTTCAATTTTAGCAGTTTTAGAACTGATAACAACCTCGTGTATTGCAGCTTGCAGCCCGGGAACAAAGGTTTCTTTGAGTCCTCTATCAAGCCCTCGAATTTACAAAACTCTCTCTCATTATAGTTCCCTTCTGCATCACGTAGCATTTGATCCAGATTCTCATCCTGCGAGCTATCCTCATGATCGAAAGCACAGTCCATAACCGGCATATCGTTCTCTCCCTCGACGATGTCATAACGACCTTTTTGTGTATTCTTCTCTTCACCGTGACTGGTCCAACATTTGTACTCCTTTCTGAAACCCCTTCGAATCAAGTGAGCTTTAATCTGTGCTGAGTTGCTAAACATCTTTAGATTATCACAATCAATGCGTGGACAATACATATATTCCATCCCCTTCTTCAACATGTCCAGCTCAGCCGCTCTTCTAAAAGCAGACATGTCATTAATGTACTATCCACTCACACAGTTCTCAATGTACATCCAGTTTCGGTCCATCTACGCTACACATGTAACAAATGAGTGTCAAAAATGATTATTAGCACTACTATATAGCAAATTAGACTAGTTAGCTATACTTACACATGACATCTATATATATTATGTAGGTAGCTAGTTAGCCACGTATTCATGACATATTAATATTAAGCAAGGATATATTGAAGAGTACTTACCCATTCTCGAATTGAGTAAACTAACATTATCTTTCTAAACCTAGCTAACTAGCTAGATCTAAACAAAAACCTATTTATCATCTCTTTCAATTACAAAAGCATGAATATAGGTTATTAAAAGTAATTAAGTACTAACATTTGATCACTAAAAAGACGGTGATATGTTTTCACCGAACTCTCTAAAGCCAGCCGCCTCGCTCCACCGATGCAGCGTAGCGCAATGAAGACAGGTCTGTGTCGAGATCGACCACGTACGCCTAGTATTTAATAGCGCAGATTATCACAGACGGTTCCAACCACAAACGGTCTGTGATACTAATATATCACAAATGGTTTGTATTAATAACCATCTATGATAATTTACAGACGGTTATTATTACGAACCGTCTATGATGTCCGCAATATCACAGACGGTTTGTTATAAGAACCATCTGTCATGTTCAGAATATCAGAGACAGTTTTTTATATGAACCGTCTATGATATTCACAACTTTCACAGACGGTTTTTAACACGAACCATCTGTGATATCTCACTTATCACAGACGATTCGTGATAAGAACTGTCTGTCAAAGTTCACAGACAGTTATTAACATGAACCGTCTGTGATGTCTCAATTATCACAGACGGTTTGTGCTAATAACTTCTGTAAAAATATCACAGACGGTTGCTACTATAAACCGTCTGTGATAGTTTTAGCACAGACGGTTCCGTATGAACCGTCTGTGATGTAGCCATCCAGTGTAGCCTCTTTTGTAGTAGTGCCTCCGAGTGGTGACTAATCTAGTGAATGAATAGTGACCCTCTGACCAGGAGGTACTCAAGTAATATAGTCTTTGGTAGTTCATGATCACCTTGGTCTGAGGTCTTAATTGAGTATTATAGCCGTATTTAAAGGATTATTTAATCCTCATCAACATGGAGATTACCACACCTTTAAAATAGTGGTACAATTACTTTTGTGTGCATATGTAGAACAGAATGAGGAAATAGTTAATGCTTTACACACACACGAGCCATACCTATGCCCAGGCACCATACCTACGAGCCATCGGATGGCTTTAGAATTTGTGCAAATCAAAACTTGTATTCGTGAACTAAACTAGGATCTAACCCGTTAAGAAATTCATCCACATGTTTAGGATTATTTCCATGTTATTTGCATGCAGATCTTTCCATGTAATACCCATGCCTTTGAATAGAGATTGTGTCGTCGAATTCTTTCCATGCTATTTGCACGCCGGTCTTTCCATATTATTTGTTGTAGGTTAGTCCATGATATTTGAATCATTTTCAAATGAGCAAGTTGTTTGCTTTTTTCCTTCCAACCATGCTTCATTTTATGAATGAACCAGCTTCAGAAGCAACGGTGCTTTGTTATGCCTCCGTGGTGCGGCCACGAAGCCGACAACGCATGTTGGCAATTTTGATCTCTTCATGTTTCCCTGAGGTATATATGCATGTATGATCTCTCTTGCATTATTTTTCTTACCTCCTAACCATCTCATCCAAAGCGGTTTATTTAGCGGATCGAACAGTCATACTTAAGCAATTCATGTGGTGCAAGGTTATTTACATGTACAGATCATCACCTTCATAGGTAGCACGTACTCTGTGGCCACCGCTAGCCACGTTGTAGCATGCCCACGCTGGTGGAAAGATTCACCATCTTCATAGGTATGATCTCTCTTGTTACTGTTCACAAATCATGATCCTTTCACTAAATAATTCTTCATTTGTTCTTCCATTCAAAATTTTGCTGTTCTTTGTTAGTGTTCAAGCCCGCTGATTCAATTTATTTTTTTCTTTCGTGTTGATCTTTGTAGATCTTTTCTCATCAAGTACATTAGTAACAACAATGTATGGACATCTCTTATTTCTCTGTAGCATGTGTTTGTGAAAAGCCCCTAAAATTTCAAACCAGAAAATTTTGTGATTTTTGCTGGATTTTGAGTGAATTTTGGGAACTTTCCCTTTTTGGAAAGTCGTCCCGCTTTCCTTTCTGGGCGCAGCGCCTCCCTTCTCCGCTGGCGCCCTTTGTGGAGATTACCACACCTTTAAAATAGTGGTACAATTACTTTTGTGTGCATATGTAGAACAGAATGAGGAAATAGTTAATGCTTTACACACACACGAGCCATACCTATGCCCAGGCACCATACCTACGAGCCATCGGATGGCTTTAGAATTTGTGCAAATCAAAACTTGTATTCGTGAACTAAACTAGGATCTAACCCGTTAAGAAATTCATCCACATGTTTAGGATTATTTCCATGTTATTTGCATGCAGATCTTTCCATGTAATACCCATGCCTTTGAATAGAGATTGTGTCGTCGAATTCTTTCCATGCTATTTGCACGCCGGTCTTTCCATATTATTTGTTGTAGGTTAGTCCATGATATTTGAATCATTTTCAAATGAGCAAGTTGTTTGCTTTTTTCCTTCCAACCATGCTTCATTTTATGAATGAACCAGCTTCAGAAGCAACGGTGCTTTGTTATGCCTCCGTGGTGCGGCCACGAAGCCGACAACGCATGTTGGCAATTTTGATCTCTTCATGTTTCCCTGAGGTATATATGCATGTATGATCTCTCTTGCATTATTTTTCTTACCTCCTAACCATCTCCTCCAAAGCGGTTTATTTAGCGGATCGAACAGTCATACTTAAGCAATTCATGTGGTGCAAGGTTATTTACATGTACAGATCATCACCTTCATAGGTAGCACGTACTCTGTGGCCACCGCTAGCCACGTTGTAGCATGCCCACGCTGGTGGAAAGATTCACCATCTTCATAGGTATGATCTCTCTTGTTACTGTTCACAAATCATGATCCTTTCACTAAATAATTCTTCATTTGTTCTTCCATTCAAAATTTTGCTGTTCTTTGTTAGTGTTCAAGCCCGCTGATTCAATTTATTTTTTTCTTTCGTGTTGATCTTTGTAGATCTTTTCTCATCAAGTACATTAGTAACAACAATGTATGGACATCTCTTATTTCTCTGTAGCATGTGTTTGTGAAAAGCCCCTAAAATTTCAAACCAGAAAATTTTGTGATTTTTGCTGGATTTTGAGTGAATTTTGGGAACTTTCCCTTTTTGGAAAGTCGTCCCGCTTTCCTTTCTGGGCGCAGCGCCTCCCTTCTCCGCTGGCGCCCTTTCCCCTTTCCGCCTTGCCTCTTCCTCGGCGCCCGCTCTCTTCCCTCTCCCCGCTGACGCCCCGCTCTCTCCCCGCTTTCTCCCTCGCGCACGCGCTTGCGCTTGCGCTGCGCGCCCGCTCCCGCACCGCCTCTGTGCCCTCGTGCCCACGGTTTCTCCCCGCGCCCGCGCCGTCCTGACCACCCCGGTCCGAAACCACTGGCGTGCTCGCGCCACGCGTCGCTGCCCTCCTGCTCCTGACCCCACCTGCCAGTGGCCGCATCTCCCCCTCCCGTGCGCGAACACGCCATTGCCCATTCCGTCGCTCACCTTCTCTCGTCGCTCGCATTAACACCTGGCAGCGCCCCGTCATGCCCCATCTCGCGGAGGCGATGCGCCACCAGCTCACCCTCCTTCTGTTGACCCCGGCACCGCGCCATTCCTTCTCCCCCACGGATCCCTCTCCTCTCCGCCGAAGTATAAAACCCCCGACCCGTCTCCCTCGCACTCTCTTGCTTCCCAGTCTCCCCAAACACCCCCATTTACTTCCTACCCCTCCCAGCTCCCTCCCCAAGCGGCCGATTGAAGCCTCATCGTCTCTGGCACCGTCGCCGCTCTCCCCTGCGCCGGCGACCCCAGTGAGCAATTTCCCTCCCCTACTTCCCCATTTCTCAATTGCTTTGACTCCGAGCATCTCTACCACCTGCTAATTCATTTAGTGAATTTCCCCGGCCAGGACATTGCCTGTGGAGCTCCGGCGCCGCCACCCACTCTCGGCCGAAACACCCTCCCCGAGGACAGCTTCCCTTAACGCTTCCCAGCTAAAACCAGAGCTACCTCGGTGATCCCCTCGCCTTGAAGACCGTGAAAACCCCTTCCTCCCCACCGAAGAGCCGCCGGTGAGCACCTACGCCGCCATGAACCCAAGATCTCCCCTTCTGCCGCCAGCCGCCATCAGTGACCCTCCTCCTACCCCGATCCCCAAAATGGGTTTCCCGCATTGAGATTCACCCGCCGGTACCCCTCCTCGACGCCAAGAACCCCGCCGGCGTCGGAGATCGAAGACACCTTTGTCTCTGTCTCTCGGTCGCGCGCGCACAGCTGGAGGAGGAAGACGACCGACGTGGTCGCTTCTCTACTGTCCACCTCCTCCCGTGCCTTCTAAGCCCAACCGTCGGATGAAACCTCCTCCCCACCGTCCGATCTTCTTAAGCATGCCTCTCCGCACCAGTCCGATCCCGCCCCACCGCTCCGCCCGCCTTCTCCACCCCACTGCCGTCCGATCGCCACCTCCCTCTGATCCAGTCCGCCCGCTCCCACTCAATCTCCGCCGTCGCCCGAGTGCATGGGCCGAACCCACGGCCTGCTTCGCCGTGCGCGCGCATGCGCGCGTAAGCCGTGTGGGCTGTTCAGCCGCGCGGACCGTCTTCTCCGCCCGGGCCGCGCTGTAGCGCCAGGCTGGCCCAATCACTGTTCATTGATTTTCCAGAGATTTATTCTTTTCCAAAAATCCAGAAAATCCCAAAAATTCTCAAATTTCACCACTTTGCTCCATTTGATGTCCTGAACCTATTTTTTGACCTCCTTTTCCCCAAATTTTCCCCAGAAAAATTCCAAAAATTCCAATTTGAGGATTTATGCATTTTACTCCTTTTTAATAGATTATTTTTCCTCGCTTGATTAGGCTCAAGTCGGACTTATGTTATTTTATGTGTTTGCGCTAGTATCGGAGATCCCGGAAGTTCAGGTGCAGTCCCAGGATCCAGGAGCTTCTACGTTCGAGCTAGCCGAGATCGTCCAGATTAACGGCAAGTCGCAAATCCTTGATCATGTTGCAACCCATGTTATCTAATTATGTTATTATGCTATTTGCATTATGCTAGTTGTGAAATGCTAGTTCAAAGTAAAATAAAATGTTTAGAATGACATGATATGTAGATAAATCCTACCACCGATAAATGCCATGTTAAACTCATAGCCATGCCTTTGTAACCCTAGAATTAATTACTTGGTAATCTAGATAACTATAGGTTATTATTATCATGCAAAGTCTTTACACTAATAAGGTTGTGGCTGCAGGCCAATAGAATTTGGAAAACCCGACTCTAGGGCAGGGTGGTATGGGACACCGTGCTCTAGGGCGGAGATTGTCAGCGTGCAGAATAGGGTAAGGGTTCGGGAAGGAACCGCGAGACGGTCTTCGCCCACCTCTTACCCTAGGTTGTAAGGTCGTAGACCTGACGGGGTTGCGGACTCCGGGGAAAAAGTATAAGGACCAGAGCCTTACGCCGAGCAAATGACATAGTGATTGCTCAACCACAGGAGTTGACTTGTCAACACTGGTTTAGTAGCTGCTCAACTCAATTGAAACTCTACAGGTGTTGAGAAGTAGGAGGTTGGGAAATTAGGTTAGGTATGCCGTGCTGCGGGTACCTAACAACGGTAGGGTTCACTCGAAGTGAACGGGAATTTCCATGTGCCAGACCCGAGTGGATTCTACCGGGTAGAGCCTATATAAAGAATTGAGCAGTGAAACGACCTGACTTTCTTAACTCTGTCGCGGGAGTTAAGGGATCGTGTGGGTAAAGCTGAGCAAACTCTGCAGAGTCAAATAAATGGTATTCGAATACGCCGTGCTCCCGGTTAATGGAACTATGTCACTTGGGTGATTCCAGCAGCGAAGCTTAAGTAGTTTTGTAAATGCTTTAACTTGATTAGTTGGTTAATTAACTTTTCATGAAAAACCCCTGAGATCTTAAGGAGTAGTTTTGGGTCCGTTTTATCAAAATGTTTGCAAATAAAACTGCATCCCCTCAAAGTAATAAACCAAGTATACTCCCCTCCTTGGTTGATCCGTGCAAGTAGTAAGTTAGGGTTTCCTTTGTGACTTGCTGAGCTGGTTGTTTGGCTCACGGCTTGCTAAATCTCCTCTTTAGAGAATCAAGACGAAGGTGAAGGTCTCCCCGTCGAGGACGCCCCTGAGGAGCTCTTCTTCGACAAGGACCCGTGGCTTTAGGTCTTCGGCGCGCTCAAGCGGATCTTGGAGCTTTTGTGATGTAATTATACTTTGGGCTTGCACGCCCCGCTGTTAAAACTGGATGTTAATCCATATGTGAAATATATGCTGGACTTTTGTTGTAAGCATGTGATGGTTCACTCTTGCGCGACATTCCAAAACTGTTCATGCGTGAATAGTTGCGGGATGCCGTGTCCGTACGCGCCCCTGGAAACGGGACGTTACAGTTTGCATGCTCTCTTATAATGTTGTGGCAGGCTAATTTAAGATTTTAACTTCTTTTAATGAGACTTCCGAGGATCATATTTTTTTTAGCGAAAGGATCATTCTTACCTAAGCCGTTTATGATCTGTACAAAATTGTTGTTGTTAAATACAGACCTCCAGTGCACTCGAAGGTTGATTACATCTTTAAATTAATTTCAAACAAGCTTAGACGGCGAGTCGGCTAGGACATGGATGTGCGCATACCTGCAAAGTAACTGATGCTGGGAGATTTTTTTTTGAAAGGTGCATCAGTATAGAACTCTGGATGCTCCCATCGATTATCCTTATGAACATCTGGTGCGTACCGTGTAAATTAATATGGCACTTCTTGCCCAGATTCAAGATGTATTTCAGCTTTTGGCTTGCAAACACATGTATACTTTTTTCTTGTTTTAAATTATTCGTGCCTCTTTTTTTTTCACAATCTCACATATGCCTTTTTTCCCTCCAAATTCGGTATTGATGCATTGACGAGTGTTTCATGCACCATGGTGCCTAGGCACCAATATCAATACCCATTGATTTGCTTCGAGATTCACAACGTTTGATGTGGGTATCTTCATATACCCATAAAAAAGTATATTTGAGATGTCAAACTCCGAAAAAATTTAAATTTAACTTCAGTTTAATTAGTTTGAACTATTTTTATGGTATATACTCACTGTAGTTGCATTGAACTCAAAAGTAGTTCAAACTAGTTTGAACTGAGTTCAAAACTAACTTACCATAAATATATCAAGGGTATAAAACATTTTCATACCCAAACTCAAAAAAATTATCAATCATACACGTGTATCGGATGTTGGTGCCTAGGCACCATGGTGCATTATGTAATTTATATATATATATATATATATATATATATATATATATATATATATATATATATATATATATATATATATATATATATATATATATATATATATATATATATATATATATATATATATATATATATATATATATATATATATATATATAGGCAAAATAACAGGTGCACCATGGTGCCCAAGCTCCATAATTAAAACTTTCCATCTATGATTAATACTTTCCATCCATGATTGATTCCTTTCCAAATTGATACCTTTTCGAATTAATGAATCTTAATAGGTTACCTAATATATTGCACCTACACGCATCTAAAAGCAATCTAACGACAGAGAGGCTTGGTGCCTGGACACCTTGGTGCCCCATTTCAGTATCCTCTCTCTCTCTCTCTCTCTCTCTCTCTCTCTCTCTCTATATATATATATATATATATATATATATATATATATATATATATATATATATATATATATATAAACTTTGATCACGATGTTCCATCATATGTTCCATGTAATACTATTTGGCATGCACCGTACTCTCTGAATTTATACATGTAAGGCATGTGCTAATAGGAGCCACGTACTCCATACCCAACGCCGCTTAGTAGCCAGGAGGTGCTTGAATTTGACAAAATAACTGTACAAATGATCCGAAGTTGCAAGTTACAACAAACATTTGTGGAAAACCAGCTGTCTCACATACCTTATGAATTTCCTATACTGATAATTGTCAATCTTGTGGAAGACCAATTGTCTCACACACCTTTTGAATTTCTTATACTAATAGTTGTCAATCTGAACTCAAAGTCAAGCATACTATTTAAGACAATTTAATTGTGAATTGAATTTGTGAGTATATACCCTTTTTAGATAATTTGTGAGCATATACCCTTTTTAAAATAATATGCGAGTATATGCATAGCTTATGCTGTAAAAAATGGATTTTATTGAAAATTTCCATTGAACTCATGTTAGAGTATCTTATAATTATTATTAAAATATGCTCAAAAGGATAAATGAGTATAACTTATTCATTTAAGCGGTATGTATATATATAGGAAAATGGTTCTATACTCCTGAGAGTACATACTCTGACTTCTAATACACCACTTTAATGGTGTTGTTATATCTCTTTATTTATTTGAACATACTCTAATAATAATTATAAGATACTCTAAAATGAGTTCCATGAAAATTTTCATTAAAGTCCACTTTTTATAGTATAATTTATGTATGTACTCCTTTTATATATGAAACACTGTATATAGTCAAAACAAAGGGCTCCGATAAAATTTTTTCAACAAGCTACATTGAAGTATCTTAAAATTAGTATTTAAATATAATAAAAGTGATAAAGAGGTATAAAATATTTGTTTAAGCGATATATTAGAAGTGGGAGTATGTACTCCCAGAGTACGAAAAAAGTTTCATATATATATATATATATATATATATATATATATATATATATATATGTGTGTGTGTGTGTGTGTGTGTGTGTGTGTGTGTGTGTGTGTGTGTGTGTGTGTGTGTGTGTGTGTGTGTGTGTGTGTGTTGCCCCAAGTAGTTGCATGCTTCCTAATTGTATTCCTATCTCTCCAGCACCGCTATCAATAAGCATCTAATGTGTGTATTGGTTGGAAAATCTTGCTTAGGAAAACCAAAATGTCATGTATTTGAAAAACTAAAACCAACTCATTATATAAATCGTCTTATATCTTGGAGAAAAGGTAAAACTAGTTTAGAAATATGGATAATAATTTGAAAAGTGTTGATCTATAATATATGTATATAAATACAAACAACCATTGAGATTCAACGCACTTCTTCGTTTTGAGAGCGAGAAAATCCTACAATAATAATCTAAAAAGAAAAACTTATGAAAATTCTTTCATTAATTGGGGAAAAAGATAATGATCTATACTGTTTATTTTAACGGAATCAGATTCTAATGGTGCAAGTTAATAATATATAGATATTAGAGTTATATAACAAATATAATTATATTTTTAAATATAGATTATAGCAGTATAACAAAGACAACTGTATGTAAAATCTAGCCATGCAAATGTGCCGCTTGTTTCTTAAATAAACATCATTTTATTGCAACAATAAATTTTTTTTTTGAATCTTCCCGCGGATAACGTAGGTGGATAACGTTTGCCACATGAGTCAAAGAGCACATAGCCAACGACAGCACGACACCCAACCCTGTAATCGTAAAAAATACTGGTAAGTACGTATGACAGTGGCGTCAGCAGGGCGTCATTTTGTCCGACGCGCCGGATTGGTGGACGGAAGCCAAGCCAGGCCCGTGCAGCGGTGGAATCATGGAAGCCACCGGAGGCAGCGGCGAGCAGTGATGGTGTAGCCGTACAGGGGAACGGGCGGACGCAGCGGCCATCATGGCCATCGACGGCCTCGTCGCAGCTCCAAGGGCCCCGCCGTAGACCACGTCCAGGGCGCACACTCCACCTCGTAGGCGTGCTCCTGTCGGGGAGCCGTCGGAGCCATCATCGCCGTCAAATGCCATCATGCCCCCGTCCTCGATCGCGCCGCGCCGGGCCGAGCCGAGGCGGAGAACAGACGAGCCCTAAGCCTCGTGTGTGCCTGCTCTGCATCTCGTAGCCATTGGTGCGACCAGAGCACAACAGTGGGGGCCCGCCGGCCAGGGAGAGGAGTGTTGCTATTGCGAGCACCAGACGCACTCACGCACTTTTATACTGCTACTACTGCGCCGTGCCGACTTTTTGTGTGGGTCCACGTGTTACGATCGAAACTTGAAGTGACTATCTACCGTATAAGTAATCTGAGCTATCCTATCCCAACAAACCCCACCCACACTTTATAATACTTCTGGAAAATCTTAGTACCCTTCATTTCGGTTTTAATTTTTAGCTTCTTAATTTTAGAAACCGAAGTAAACAGGTTGATTTCTTAATTTTGATTTTTTTTGGATTTCTTTCTTTTTTTGCTTTTTCTCTTTTTTCTTTATATTATCCATTGAGATATAACAACGTTTATTATTATTTTTTAAATGAATGATTTAAAAAACTAACAGTCATTACTGTATAATTTTAGCCAAAAATTAATAGCCGAAAGTCAAAAACTGCTAAAAAATCAAAACAAACGGGTTCTTAATCTAGCAACCCTTGTGACCATCCGGCTGTACACGGGGAAACAGTAGCGAATCCAGAACTTATGTAGCCTGTTGGTTCAAATGCATAGTTATATGTTTATGTGGAGTCCACCCTTTGTTATTTTTACTTGTTATTTTGGATATTAACGTAGTCTTTAATGCTACTGCTCCTTTTGATTATACGATAGCAAAATTGTTAACAGGTATAATGATGTAGAGGTAATTTTTATGATAAATCTGATACTATAATGGTAAATCTAAATGTTTTTATGTATATTTGTCATCAAAAGTTTTAATAGATCACCGTACATGCTTAAAGCGACAAGCAAAAGAGAATAAGTGCTATTACTGTGAGGAAAAAACATAAATGCAACAGAGGACTAAACCTATCTCTGAATTTGTTTGTAAGCCAGCAAGAGCACGCACAAGCATTTGGTCGTGTGGTTGAACGACCACAATAGACGCAAACCCGCTGAAACATGGCTAATTGGCACACGGCCTTCATGCGCTTTTATAATGATGCCCCCCGATCTGGCACGATCGTTCCTGGTGAGACAGGAGGGCTTGTCGCCTGTGGGGGTTGCTCGGTTAATTCCAAGGTGCATCATGTTGTTTTGGGGAGCATGGACTGCACGGCGGCAGCCATCATCATGGCTTCTGCATAGTGGAACCTACGCAACGTCCCAGATCTTCTCCCGAAGAGACAAACGCTTATTAAAAAATTGAAGATCGATGCGTATGTAGGAGGCGACAGGGCGGTGAAAGATGATGAATCTTGGATTCTTCTCCTCTTCTCTTCGCGCAATCACGCCTGAGCTGCCCGCGTGTCGGCCTCCTGTCCGGCAGGGCTTCTGCGGTGGTTATACCGGCTACGGTTCAATGTACGTAATAGTACGTAGGCACGCATGTTTGTCTCCTTTTACGGCACCCATGCGCCGTCGTGCACTAAAATTTAAGCATGGAGAATGTTTTGGGGAATTTTTAAAAATAATCTCATTTCTATTCCGAATTACAGCAATGTGTCTGCTTTTCTTGCAATAATAATTATTTGTTGCGCCACAGTTGAGCGACATGACCATTGGACGACTAGCACATGTCGCCCAACTGTGGAGCGACTAGGCACTAGTCGCTCAATTTGGTTGAGCGATTTAGCCCTAATCGCTCAACGGTTGGGCGATTTAAAATAATAATATTTTTATTTTATTAATCCAATGAAAATAATTGTGGGGGAGTAAATGGCAATTTTTATAGGTAATACATTTAACAAATTTTGTTTGTAAATTATTATTTTTTTACATAAAAGGCAGACAATGTAGGTCGGTCTATTTGTGATTTTTGCAGATTTTTAAGGGTACGAAATCTATTAGACTCGCAATAACATTTTATGATCGTCATATGTTGTTGTAGTGCGACAAATTTCTAAAGAATTTTATGAGAACGATTGAGGTGGCAATGATTCGTAAGTAAAAAAGGTAATTGATACTGCGATGCAACAGGGAATTCATACACGGAGAACTTTGGATAAATGGCACAGCAATAACAATACGACAGTTGATCCGACAAGAGGGTTACATGGCAAGCAGGCTAACGAACCAAGGATGGTACACGTATGCTTTTAGCAAAATAGGAATATATAGGACATATGGACGAAGAGGGTCGAACTACTACATGGAACGTGGCCATTTGCCCTTCCTCCCAAGGTCAGCGTTGTAGTCCTTGCCGGCAACCCTGGCCTTGGCCACCGGTTCATGCTTTCACCACATCATTATTTCATAACGATTCATCAAGTCTGAACTAACAGGTTCCAAGACTTTGATATGCGATTATGGTTCGACCTCAATTACTTCCTTTCATTTTCTTTACCTGATATGAACAATTCAAGTGCTCGGCCATGGACTTTGGTTTCAGATTTTTGTTTTCATATGAGAAACTTTAGCAATTTTAGAGGTAAACTGGTTGTCGACAACTTTTCTCCAAATATCCTCATAATTGAGTGTCTTTTAGTGTTAACTAAATCTTCATCATTTTCGAAATGAAAGATTATTGGTCATTCCATGTTCCCAGCATTGCAATATGCACGTGTCCAATTACTGGGGTTTCCATCTTCATAATGAGCCTTTTCATGAGGTATTTCACCTTCAAGGTGATTTCTCTTCTAGAATATTTAAGAAGTGTTTAATGATTATTTTGACTAGTGTCACCAGACTTTAGATCCATAGGCGTCCCCGTAGACTTTAGATCACTGACCAATAAGTCAACTTCACAAAGATAGATATACTATTCAACTCGGGGTATTTCAAACTTAGCGACACATTTACTTCAGGTAAATACTATATAACTCCTCTATGCAATGGAAAAAGAAATCTGGCAGTCTTTCCGCTTCTAGCATATAGGAGTATCAACTAAACTTAAATTTAGCTTAGTTAGTGCGTGAACCTTATACAAAAAATCTTTCTCTAGAAAAATATCATGGCATTCAAAGATTTTGGGCATTTATCTCCCCGTGATGCCGAGATTTGATCTTGCTTAATAGCATACTTCAAAATCCCCTTAGTATGGACATATGATAGATGGAATTTCAAATCCGATCTGATCCCAACTGTTGGTGGTGGCCCAAAATAGTATATGCTACGGTCGTGATATTATATGGGAAATGATTGGTTCTTCTAATATGCACTAATTCTTGATTGGGGTTCTTTTTCTTAATGCAGTTAGTTGGACATTTATTAATGTAGTGGCATGAAAACTACACCTCTCTACTACTGGTAGATTATCCCAAACATTTGGTGGGTTATTAATCTATGACAGTAGAAATATTCTAGCTTCTTATATATTGACCAATATTATGATCCAATTACTCATACTTCTGATTTAAAATTTGGATCACTCAAACTTCATGTTTTGACATAGTCAGGAGTATTATGTTTTGATAGTATAATATATATCTACAAGATGCTCTCAAAAGTATAAATATAACACTGCCACATAAGACATGACCATCGATTAATATGCATAGAATATAATATATTTTGCTAGAATATAATTGTAGTTTAACCTCCCAGATGGAACAATTATTCGCCAGGAATATATATGATTAATTGGGAGTAATTTATATGCCTATTATAATTTATAATGCCAAATAAGTTTGACAGATTTAGATAAATCGGGATCATTGAAATCCAATAGGTCATCTAGTATTTTGAGAGTTATATTTTCTTCAGGCAAATGGCTGTAGCTTCCAGTGGCATATGTGCGGCAGCTTCATGTACCGTGTAATTTCCATGTATGTTGTCACATGCCGACGACTAACATATTACTAGGGACAAATCAATTACCCTTTAAAAGTTGCAATAATTTTTGTTTGCCAATAGTGTGGATAGCTGTTTTAAGTATATCTCAAATAAACTAGATTATTTATAGCTTCAAACTTATTTCCTTCTGGATTTGACCTAGGATATGCCACTATGCCTGTCTTGACTCTCATGTCTTGAAGGTTTCAATATTCCTCATATGCCCAAATTCCTCCCCCTTTCATGCCAACCGTAAAATTCAGAGTGAGAACGCCTGCTTCTAGCATTTGCTTTGAATTATCTCAAAGTTTTAGCAATAAATTGCTATTATACTACTTCAAGAGTAAACTTTTATTGGCATGAAACTAGCATATACTTTGTAATATAGACTTCAAGTCTTTGAGGTTCATAGTATTTTCTAGTCAAGGTGGTCCTTCTGAGATTTAACATATGACCAGATTTCTTGTGTCTTTAAGAATGACAATTTTCCTATTGTCATCTGGGCATTAATGCACTGAAGCATATCATTCCTTTCAAATATCAAGCATAATATTTACAAATTTTATTCTATGCATGATTAATTATTTTACTGCAGGTAAGATATGCTACTGGCAATGTGTTCTATTAAGCAAATTTAACAGAACAACTTAGACCAAATATATTTATGGCATCTGGGAAATAATTATCTAATGCACAATTTTAGTCTAAAGCAAAAGATAATAGGTGCTCTTCATGAGCAAGATCAAGCTCGACAGGAGTTGCATCTATACTGTTGATGCTACTCATGTAGGGAAATGACATTTAAATAACACTAAGGGATAACTAGGAGAATGCTACTGGTCTCCATAATATACATGTTACTTAAACTTAGTCTAGAGACAATATGGTGCAAGGCGGAGTAATACTCACGTGCAGACTTCTTGTCCTAGAAAAAGAAGTAGATCCTTGCAAAGTACCTATAGGGACACCAATAATATTTTACAGGTTTGGCCATCTATTTAGAGATGGTCCTTAGGCCCAACAGATCAATCTAAATCATATAGTCATTCTTCAGGGTAGAGTAGAGGCAATACCTCATAAACTACAAATTTTTTGCCTTTCAATGGCAAAAGGGTATATCTACGTCATCGTCAGGCTTGATAGTGGTATGACTATATGACAATGAAATAAGCCTAGATGATACAATTGCAACCATTTGGGGCGAGCGAATATCCACTTAGCGATGCCCAAAGTCCTACAATATTCATATAATTTCCAACATGCTTAATGTTGCTAAGTAATTTCAAGTGCATGAAATGAGTGCAAATAGTAAATATTTATTTTTATCTATTCAAGATAATTTATTATTTTTCAGATTTTTCCTAGCAATCTTTGTGATTTTTTATAATTATTAAGGCATTTAAGCAATTTTTAGAATTACTAACCTATTAAATAAATCCCCAAACACACAATGCCAGAAAATAAACTATAAAACAAATATGATGCTTCCAAGTTGTATTAAGTCTAAGGTTTCACAAATTTATGGAAGCTCATATACATACCTAAAAACCATGTTTTTAGGATTTTCTAGAATTTTCTGGTAATCTTCAATGAATTTTTGCTGATTAATAAGCAATTTTTAGGATTACTAATAAGAAAAAAATAATATACTGAAGAAAATAAATCCAGAAACTTATAATAATACCAAAATGATAACTAGATTATAATGAAGCTCAAATAATCTAAGAATTAAATCTGTAAGGAGAAAATTCGGTCTACTGGACTTATTTGCTATTTTCAAAAACTTTGGGGGTCAAGATTATACTTATTTCATATTCTCTAGAAACATATCTTAATTTACTGAAATCCCAAGGGCTATCTTGCAATTTTTCATCGACTAGGTTTTTTTTCTTCTCCGCTCTAATGGCCCCTTTCGGCCCACTCCGGCCCGGTAGCCCATACGGTAGGTGGCTAGGGTTAAAGAATCCTACCTACTCGGCCTCCTCATCGGCGGTGGCAGTTAACCCGACGCGTGTGCTTCAGGTGACAATAGGCGACAGGGCATTGGGCGGTGGCTGGGTAACTAAGCGGCGGCGACTTCAAGCGCTGGTGGCTTGCGGAGCCCGGTGGGTGGCCGGAGGACCGAGAGGCAGTGGACGACCGATGGCTTGTGGAGTCTGGCAGGCGGTCGAGGAACTGATTAGCGGTGGCTTCGAGCACCAGAGGCTAGAGGAGTTGGCATCTCACCTATCGCACTTCGACGAGGTGTTGGCGGAGCCGGTCGGTCTAGGTGGCCTTGGAGGCGCATGACGGCTCACCCGCCTTTCTTCTAGGCTGTAACATCCTAAAAATTTAAATTTGAAAATATGAATTTCTTGAATTATTTTTGCAATATATTCTATTGGAATTTGGATTTTATGGTGTTTTCTTGAATTTGGTTGAGATTCCAAAATTTGAATAAATTCGTAAAAGATAAAGACAAACATTAGTAATGCCAAAAACGGATTATGCAAATAATAGAAAACTAAAATGTTAAATATGAATCTGAAAAGATGATCCAGTATAAGGAGGGAGAACCCTGAATTAAAATACAAAGTCTTACTTTGTATTATAATAACATAATTACTAATATAGGGAAATATAAATCCAAATGAATATTTATATGGAAGTATTAGATATACATATAAATATATCTGCAAAATTGTGCACATGCAAAGATTAATTCAGTAATAAGGAGATATGAATATGAAAATTATGTGAGCTAGCAAAAATGAATAAAATATCAATGCTATATACACAAACATACGCAAAAAAAAAAAGAAGTGAATTCGGTCGGCCAAACGGCCCGGCCCATTTTTCCTATCCCTTCCGACCGTTTCCTCTGGCCAGTAGGCCCCGTCCCCGTTCTTCTATCGCACGGGACCGCTCCTCCCTCCTCTCCTCATTCCCTTCCTCTCTTCTCCCCGTGCACCTGGGTCCCCCTTCTCCTCTCCGTTTTGGCCAAAGCCGCGCGACACGGCCTCTTCCCTACTCTGTCGCGTCTGCTCGCGTGCGCGGCAAAAGCTGCAGCGCCGACCCGGTGTGGTCACGCCTGAATCCCCGAGATCTCGCCGCAGCCGCTGCCCTGCCTGCTACCGACGCGACCGCACGGGCGAGTTCCTGATGCCGACCCCGCCCGCTCGCCTATAAGACCCACCGAGCCCATCGTCGCCTTCCCCACCTTCCATACTCCCTCCACCTCCTGGCAATTGAAATTTCGAGCACTCTTCACCACCGGCGCCACCTTTCTTCCCCACCGTCGACCAACAAGCTCGCCGCCGATTGCGAGCCCGTCGGGTCGATTCCTCCTTCCCCGAGCACCCTCGGAGCACGGCGGAGCTGTTCCTACCCATGGCCGAGCCCCCCGTCGACCGAACCTCGCCGGCGCCGAAGCCCCTCCCCAAGTCGCTGCCGCCGCACGCCGCCGGCTCGCCACCGTGCTCCCTAATCCCCGCCGGCACCCCCATCGGCACCACCGCAGCTCAGGCATCTCTCCGGCCGCCAACCGCCGGTCGCACCGCCGCCGTACCCTGCCTTCGGCTTCTTCTGTTTCGCTCCCTGCTGTCGCTCGGCTTAACAACAACCCACTCCCCCCGTAGTCAGGTAACACCGAGAGGAACACTGGTTATCAGCGCTGGCGCTCGCCTCGGCCGCCAGCGTTTGAGCCCCCGCTCCGCAGCGCCGAGGCAGCGTTTTGAATCATTTTTTTAGCAAATAACATCACAGAAAAATTTGGGGAAAATTAGGAAAAAGGTCTAGAATAGATGCAAAATTTATGTAAGGTATAAAGGAGCCTAATAAGTATTTAATCATGGATTAAAAGTTGCATGTTAGTAGCTAGTATTCTTTTAACCTTTTGTATTAGATCTTAATTCCTAACTTAAGGTATAGCGAGATATTAATTAGGAAAAATCAGAAATTAACCCATAAGTAATGCAAAAATTTATTTAGTATATAAGTGATGCTTCTTAAACATTTAACCATGGAATAATCATCAAATGCTAGTAAATAATATGCCTTGAATATTTATTTCAAATCTTTATTAGCTAAAAGCTTAATAGGAATGTGTTTAAAGATATGCTCTCATGAAATGATAACTTAGTAAATAAAGAATGACTAAACAATAGAACCTAAACCCTTGCATAGTGATAATTGTTGTGAAATCAATCATTATCTTTATGCCCTAGCAATTAGGAGCATCCCTTTTGCCTATAGGATAATGTGAACGTTAAGCTACAAACCTTTAGGCTATGGTCTCCAAATTAAAGTAGAAGTTATAATGCATATAATTGATTTATGGTTGAGTTACTTTGATCATGTTGATCCTACATTTTCTGCAAATTATTTTTGTTTAAATTATCAAATTGCATGCTGTTATTTTATATGCAAATACATGATTAATTCAAGATTCCAGTTATATGCCCATTATCTAACTTGATTAATATTACATCTCCTTTGGAATAATTGAATGTGTGAACCTTGTCGCCCTAGCAAAAATTATAATGGTAACCTTTCGAAAATAAGTCCCTAATTATACGCCATGCTTTGTACTGCATAGATACTCGGGGACACTGAAGTGCCCCAAGCATCATTACCATTTTTAATCATGAGAAATTGGTTTGGGAAGTCATGGTGCTAATGACTGGTATATGTTGGTATGATTATTTTCTGTTCCCAAAAACCCCAACTTGCTTAAATATCTGGACGGATGGTTCGAGAGTGTGTGTGTGGTGCAGTGGATGCACAAAGTGGGTTAGTGGTAGAACCGCCTAGATACCACTAAGGACTGAATCTTGTCATAACCTCCTGTGTAAAACAGTACAACCACAAGTCTGTAAAACACAACTTGGCTAAGTAAATTTATCGAAACCCCCGGACTCATCTCACCGGTAGTGGATGGAAGTGGATATGCAAGGGCAAGGGGAGGCCTAAAGGGACACCAAGTGGAGGGTGAAGTTTCCCAGCTGTTCTAAGCATTGCGGGAAGTGGAGCCCGGTTGCGTTAGTAACTGTGGAGAACATCCCGTGCATAGATAGGACCCACCGCAAGTGGGAGAAGCCCATAAAGTGAGATGACAAAAGGGACTAATACTTGAAAAGTCACTGTGATGGTCTGCTCAACCACATGACTAAGGAATCGTGTGGGGCAACGAGTTGATTGTCTCTTGTGGTGAAAGTATACAAACTCTGTAGAGTCAAAACTATTCGAATAGCCGTGCCCATGGTCATGGGCGAACATGAGAACTTAACCAGATATAGTTCTGTTTCAAAAACAACCTTGTGGGTGGAAATGAAAAAGTGGAGGGCAATGGAAAGCCCTGATTTGAATTGTCCTGGGTGTCATCCCAGTGGTAAGTTAAGCGGCTATAACACTGAAAGATGCTATAAGGTGCGGATGCCATGTAACGGTGGATGGAATCTGGATCACTATTATTATTGCATTCGCTTACGCATTATGTTTTTGTTCAAAATTGCTAAGTCTCAGGAAATTTCTATATATTATATTTCTGAATAATGATAATACATCTCACAAAGTAAAATGTCAGAAAGAATAGATAGAGTCGTAAGAAAAGTGGATGGTTGATTGTGTTAACCGTATAAAGTTGTTGGTGGATTCATAAAGGTGAAAATGATAGTGCGGATTTTGGGAGAAATAAATTGGTGGAGCCCAAATGAATATATAGGCTAGAAAGATGATTTAAATGATTTTCGGAGAATTAGGGAGTGCAAAGGTAATTGCTGGATTACAACACTGATAACTAATATAAATTCTTGGAAGAAGTTGGCGATAATGGGATTAATAGGATTGGATCAAATACTAGATGGATGAATTGAATTTCTGAGAATATTGGGGGAATAATAACAATTATTGGGTTACAACCTTGATAAAGTGTATTCTCGGTGGATGTATACTAGTGAGTCGTAGACTTGATCATTGATATCTTTGGTGGAGGTATACAAGTAAATTAGTTAGTAATAGATAATGGAAAATGAGATTGATTATTGGAAGAATGAATTATGATTTTTGGATCAATAACAAAAGGATTGAATACGAATGATTTCGGTTGATTTAAAAGCAATGGTGTTAATTAATCATTGGAATTTAGAAATAAAGAGTTGATGATTAGCAACCACAAGATTGGATTGTTAGGAATTTAAAATACAAAAGATATTGGTGGATCTAGAATAAAGGATGACACTCACTGCTTGGAGTCTTAGGCAGCAATGAATGTATGATCGGTGGATTAACTAAATGATGTCACTCGCTGTTTGGAGTTTTAGACAACAAACAATATAGAAAGTGAATTTTCAGTGGATTAAGTCAATTATGGCAATCGTTATGTGGAGTTTAGGTTGCAACAATAATACTATGATTAAATAATAATAATGCTACTAAAAGTGATTTTTGGCAAATAATATAACCCGAGCCTCTCCTTTGATAAGCTATGCATACTATTTATTTGCATCCTATGTATTGGCTCGCGGAGCACGGTGGTTTGTGCTCACACTCGCTTTCACAACAAATCCAGAATCAGGGATCAGAACACTTCGCCTTAGCAACACGATTGTACATGATGGCAGAGAAGATGAAGATGTCAAGGGCTAGATCGCGAACCTCCAGTTGGCTGCCTGTGGGCATGTCCTGAAGGTCCCACATGTGTGCTTTGTTCTTCCGCTGCTGCAGTTTATTGATTTCGGCCTAACCGGCCCATGAGTAAGTCTACTATTATATATTTACGCTTCCGCATAATATGCACTTTGATAATCAGAACTGTAATCTGTGAGCACTATCTACTGATCTAGGGAATAGTGCGGTAGAAACACAGAGGAATCCGAATTGTAAAATCTGGATACTATAGGGATGGTATCAGAGCATATCGACTGCACGTCGTGACCTATTGAGCCTGGCCGTTAGTTTCATGACTAGAAATATTTCTTTAAGGTACTATTTCCAAAAATATAAGTTATGCTGCTCATTCTTATCTCTCTTAGATGATTCTCTCTCATCCAAATGCTACCTTAGCCATTTTTACTTCTAGAGTTCTCTTACCTCGAATTCAAAACAATAACACAAGAGTGAACGCTAATATCAACCAAATTACCCCCAAATACTTCCTTCCTCTGTCTATTAATTCAAAACGAAAAATTTGATCCTCTTCTCGTACCTTTACTCCAAAGATATAAGGTTAGGAATGTTGAAGATGGTCAGGAAGATAAAGTGGTCTTGCTCTAATCAAACTGTGTATATGGACCCTGCGCTCTCTTATGTGTGCTTCCCCAACTTCGAGTGTGGACGTGAGATAGCAGGAGCAGCTTCAGGCTAACTTTAGGTAACTGTCACGGGAATCGGTGGCTCTAGGTTGTCAGCAAGCGGTGTCTCCAGATGCTGTCGGGCGGTGGCGCGCATCATGCAGCAGCGAGACCCAAGAAGAGGCACCAGGCCTCGGGTAGTCGGCATCTTTAGGAGGGTGGCGGTCGTGTCAACCGAGGTCAGGCGATGGCCGTGCGATGACCAAGACAGTTTATCGGCCGGCGGTGGTTTACAATTTTTCGTTGAATTGATCTTGATTCTAATCAAAGGATGCAATCCGATCTAGAAGCTAGATGACCAATCTACTAGATTCTAAATCTTATATGTAGATTGCGGATCAAGCTATGACTACTAACAATTGAAACAAGATCGATCTAAACATGGCATTGCAAACGAATATAGAATAAATTTAGATTGAAACATAAAACACAATGCGTAGTAGGTTGATTCGTGATTTGCATACTGTGCACCTTGTAGAGTGAGTTGTACTGATAATGTGTTAAGAAATCATTGAGGAATAGACAAACGGCAATGCAATCCATGCAATCAATCACCAAGAACACAATAGATCAATCAGTAGGAGACACAATTGAGAGAGAATGCCAAAACATAGTCTTTATTGAGTTCAGATCGTTTCTCATATTACATAGGCCTTTTTATTTATAGTCTAAACCCACTAGAGATAGTTCTAGTATTTGCCCACATCGTAACCTTCTAGGTTTTTTTAACACTAACGAGGACAAATGTGCTGCATCGTGCCACTGCCTGCAACCTACACTTGCTCTTTCCTCCTCCTTCCTGTCTCCTCCCTTGCTCGGCTCGATTGTGTGTGGTGCGGTAGGCTAGGTGCTTGGGTTCAATGGTTAGGGTTATCAAGGGCGAATGTAGGATATTCGCATTTTCACAGGCCTGCGCTTCCACAGTCCAGGCACAGCCCATGGCCTACCACCTCGATGCGTCCATGGTCCCATCCATCATCTTCCTCCAAGCTCCTGCCCTCCCCCATGGTGGATGAAAGAGGCAGCCGAGAGGAAGGTAATTCGATGATCTCCATATATAGCGATGATGGATGTGACCCCCATGGCCTGATCTGGATGTCGACCACACAATGGTGGATATGGCAACAACCAAGATGGCGAGAACGGCAATGAGGACTCACATGGACTTTGGCAACTGGGCAGCGACGACCTAGAACTGGCCTAATCTCCATGGTGGAAACTAGGATGACTAGGACATGGGTTTGCCCTGATTTCAATGATGTTGTGCCATATCTAGCCTTCACGACTGTGATGGTGACCTCAAGTAGTGAAAAGACAAAGAGGCGGCCTCGAAGGCTTGGGGAGGCTTAAAGTGGGCTCCCAAGCCCGATAGGAGGTAGTCGATGGGTGGCTCCTAGAGAGATTGCCACAAAGGCAATTGAGGATTAGATGAATCAACGAGGGCATGAAGTTGTGTGGCGAGGAAAAAGGCAAATGCACAACAAGGTTGAGTGGGGGAGGTGGCTGGGAATCACTGGTTGAGAGATCCACCATCATAAGCGACTAATCTAACCGTGGTGACACGAGGAATCAACATAGGGGAGAGAATGGAGAGAGAGAGTATTTGAAGTTGAAGGTAAAGTAAAAAAATTGACAAGTGAACCAAGACTGACTGAAAAAATATAGTAAATTTTGTAAAACCATGCTTTATTTGACAAAATTATCACCAAACCGTACTTTTAAGCTTTAGTTTCACTGAACCACACTTACTCTCGCATAATGTCTTATAAAACTGCATTTTTAACATATGTTGTCATATGTAATTGGTCTGACATCCTGGGCCTAGTTATCAAACTAACAAGGTCATCTCCATTTCCATTTGCTTACATGGAGGTAATTAGCAAGGTCATCCCAGGCGCACTTTTAACCTGACTTGTTAGCATGACTACATATCGTCATGGGGCTGACCAAAGAATTTGGGCTCCTCATGAAACCCATTGACCAAGTTTGAGAGGTGTTGCGGAAGGCTAGACATGTAGAAGTGGCGCAAAGCGGGATGCAGTGCATAGAAGTAGCACGAAATAAGATGGCCCTATTGGTCTGATAAGTGGGTTTGGGATGTTAGGCGTGTTGCATATGACGGTATTGCTGAAAAGTAAGTGTGGTTTTGTGGAATTGATCTTTAAAAGTGTGGTTTTATGATAGTTTTGTGAGAGACCATGTGGATGTGACCCCATATTTGTGATGAGTAATTGACACTTGTTCTAGAAAGTTTGAGTTTGATTTGGTTGATTCGTGCCAAGTCAGTGCTTGGCGCAGTCTAGTACGATTGAACCTGGTCGAACGCGGTCGGACGTGCTTGGGACGCCTGTTCTTCTTTTCGACCGGTCGTTGGGTTATTCTGTGTTTTAGTACTTTCTATTGATGTTAATGTATGATTATATTGTTTCGAGCGGTGCTATGTGATGTTTCCTTGTCTGTGATGGATACAAGACTTTGAAGCTAAGTCGTGGCAAGGCATGAGATGGCCGGACTAGGCACAGGCGGTGCTGAGGTCAAAGCGGTCGAGAGATGCCGAAGACAGCGAGGGATCAAGGTGCCTGCAAGGCTTGGACAACAAGAAATGAGAAAGCTTCCAGGAAGTTGCAGGAGTAGCATTTTGGTAAATGCGCAAGGCTGCAAAGAGGAAGCGGATTCGGTTTTAAGTTAGGAGGGTGTGCACTGGTAGTGGGGTGTCTCTCTTTTTCATTTTTCAATTGAGGAGTGGTTGGGAGTGCAGAGTTGTGTTTGCTTTTGTCTCCCTTGTCTGTGTGAGAGTCTGTGTGAGTTGGTGTGTGTTCTGTTCTTGAGTTTTGGTTGTCTCTGTGTGAGAGTGGCCCAGAATGTGAAATCATGTATGAAATGGCTGTAAAACTCTCAGTTAATGCAATCATTCATGTCTTCTCCTCAATCTTTGAGTTGTTCTTCCTGTGTTTTGATTTGATGAGTGCATCATCTTGCTCTGTTTTAGTTTCTTCAGTTTCTGGTTGATGCTTATTCTCTGATTTTCTGGTTCCTTTGGCTTGCCTGAGATGTTGCTCTGAACTAGGAATATCCTCAAGGCTCTTTGGCCAATCCATTCCTGAGAGCAAAAGGCAGAATCAAAGGGTATTCTCTTCTCTCAGTCAAGCGCCTCATTTTCTTATGTTTTCATATTTCTAGGGTTTTGTGAGCGGAGGAGTCATGAGCTCTTGGTTTCTTCTCGGATTAGAGGTTATATTCTTGTTAGGGTTGAGAGCTTTGGGCCATATGATTAGGGAATCAAAATCTATTCACAACCAGATTCAATGGTTGCTCAACTCTTCATCTTCTTGGTGTTTAGGTTCAGAAGTTCAGCTGAATGATTTTCTTGCTTTGTCTGTTTCTATTTCAGTCTAGACTGCTCTGTGTTTGCATTTTCTCTTTTCTGAAGTTGACTTAATGTTTAAGTTGAGGTCCTGCTCATTTGGCATGAGAAAAACAGAGAACATTCAGTTCTGTCCCTGTTTTCATTTCTTTGCCATTTTGGTCCTATATTTTGTTAAAGTTAACGTGGTTTTATGAAATTTACTAAAAAAAATATATAAAATCGTGGGCTAGTGGCCAACGCTTAGAGAGAACAAGCTCCCTATAAAGTTGTTGGTAGATACTAGATAATTTGGAGTATGCCAAAGACAGTGACAAAGACAATGGGTTGGAGATGCCTTTGGTTTTTGGAGATAGACACACAACATGTCAGCGTATTAGGGGTCGTTTAGTTCGGCTAAAATAATTTGATTTATAGCTTATTTTATACTGTAGTTAGCTTATTTAGCGTAATTAAATTTAAAATTTTAAAAATAGAAAAAAATAGGTTAGCTCATGACGGATAATACAAATGAATACGAAAAAAAGAAAAATAAAAAAAGCCAAATGGTCAGAAAAGATGAAATCATGAAATAGTAAACTAAAAACTAAAAGTTAAAACCTCAAACCGAAATAAACGGACCAATAATATGCACATGCATCCAAGGTCATGAAAAACATAAATTAGGACATCTTGAGAGGTATGCTTACATGCCATGTACGTGCCAAGAAACTGCCATGTGTTGGCTAGTGCGAAGGAGTGGGAGTGGGACAAATATTTCATTCCCGGTTAGGTGGTTCCCACACCTTTGTCAATTATTTACCTGTCCAGTGGATCGGGCTTAACCGTACCGACCCACAGCCTGATACTGTTAGCCCGATCCGAGTATGGTATGGTCTGTTTTGCTATCTGGTTATGCTTGGGCCAAGAGTACAGCCCGCTGGGCCGGCATGGCACGACCCGTTTGAGCCGTGGGTCGTGCTGGCGTGGCATGACACGGCACTGCCCGGCCCGGCTAATGTAGCCATTTTTTGACTGTTTGGGTCTAAAAAATTCAAAAAAATAGCAAAAAATTCAAAAAAAATATGAAATTTATTCTATAACTAAGGGGCATCCGGCCTCCATTTTCCACATGTCAAACGTCACTCTCATATCTGTGTTTAGCTGTGAAAAATCTGGCAGTGTTTGCGTAAATTTTGTAAAATTAGTGCGAAATTCAAAAATCTTCAAAGAATTTTCTAAGAGCTGCAAAAGGTAATAGTGCTGTCTTATTTTATTTTTTTTCTATTATTTGTTGATTGAATAGTAAGTTAATTGTTCTTTACTATTTCAATTTGCAGTTGATTCAATGGAGAACTACAATTTTCAACTCTCCGAATTCAGCCTTTCGGTGGAGGATATGCAATCCTTTCAACTTTTAAGTGATGCTACCGGTTTAGATTATTGTACATAATATAGAGTAGTTAAGAATAAATTATATGAGGTATATGAGAAATATGAAAATAAGTTTGGGACCGTATATTTGGAATGAGCCCCGGTAGCCCCTAGCACCTCTAGGGGGACTATGCAATATGGCAAGATTTTTGGTTCTTCCTCTAGAGATTCTTGTGTAGGTGCAGGTACACATCAGTCAGGAGGAGGAAGGTGACAAAGCACTGGAGACCTATCAAGCTATCTCAATAGTGATAGAGTCAGTTTTGAGCAAGAGTTGAACATGCTCGTATGGTGGCAAACCCAGAAAATAACATATCCAGTGCTATCTATATTAGCGCGGGATGTATTGACTGTTTCTATCTCTACAGCCTCCTCGGAGTTAGCCTTCAGTCTATCTGGAAGAATAATCAAGGAGCAACGAACAAGTCTCTCGAACGAGATGGTCGAAATCCTTCTGACTATCAAAGACTAGGAATAAGTTGAATCAAGACTCCAACATACTGTAGAGAATAGAGATTTAGAAAAATCTTTTGAGAATTTATATCTAGATAGTAATAAATAGGATTTTCAATATTTTTCTTTACATGTAGTCACTAATGAGCTTTATAGGCTGTACTCTTTTTTCTTTATCAAGGTTTTCTCAAGTTGAGTTTTTATTTGGTAAAGTTTTTAATGAGGTAGACATTCCATATAATTTAACAAGTTAATAATGCTCATTATATCATTAAAATAATTATCTTGATGATTAACTATGTCTACAATTTTCTATAATTTTTCTGATTTTTTCCTTAAATTTCTACAATTTTTTTCTTAATTTTCTATAATTTTTTGAATTTCTTCTCTTTTTCCCGGCTTAACAGGCCGATCAGGCTGGCACGACCCGTTAAGCCGTAACCGTGCCCGTGCCAGCATGGCATGGTCACGGGCTGTGCCTGGGCTCGGACCACAGCCTGTGGGCCGGTACGGCACGGCCCGTTTATTTGGGTGCCTTAACGGTTGTGCCGTCGCCAGGCCATGCCATTCCGGCCTGGGACGGCCCATTGCCCACCACTAGTCAATCATGCCCGAGCGCTAGTAGATGGCTATTGCTTTACAACTACATGAGAGAGTAGTGATGATGCGGCTTAGGTCAAGAATTTTAATTGCTACAGAAATCGCAAAAATACTTTGTGTTGGGGGCACCGATGTGCTGTTAGCGGTTGGTGACTATTGGTAAGGATCAATGTTATTGTGAGGGTGTTGGTGGGCAGCGGTGATGGCCAAAGGCCCTGTTTCAAATAGTTTCGATCAGAAGCTATTTAAAATATGTTGGTTTCTTAATTTCAGTTTTTTTGGTTTTTTTACTTTTTCTTCTCTTTATTTCTTTTTATTGTCCGTGACGATATAACGGTGTTTTTTTATCTTTTCTCATATTATTATTTCTAATTTATTAATTTCAAAAAAGCTAGCAGTCGATATAGTACATTTGTAGTCAAAAGCCAATCGTCGAAGCCCGAAGCCATCTCTCTTAAGAAAATGATATTTTACTGACAAACGAGGTCCACACATTTGATACAAACAAGATGACATCTCTTCTGAAAAAAATTACGTAATGGTTCCCTCTTAGTTAGAGCCAGATCCTTAGAACTTATTTCAAACGCGAAGATTTCAAGGGAATTCAAAAAGAGATATACTGCTTTTTTTTTTTGTTCCAAACAGATTAGCCCTCTCCTTCTCTACAGTGGGGAAGGATGCTAACAAAGCTGCACGCATACAAACTGAAAAAATTGCAAAAGATCGCCTACACGCATTTCCTAATTGCGCAGCCTGAAACACGAGGGCCATCGATCGTGGAAGTGCCAACTAGGGGCGGAGTAAGATTAAGGAATGAGGGGATCAAACAACCTCTATAATATAATTATATTTTATGAGGGGGCTAAATAGCACTAACGACAATAAAATTTCTTAAAATATAGATGATTATAGTCGTTGCCATCGAGCGACAGATCGGAGTATCCCTCGGGGCCTCCTCGATGTCGCCAGGCAGCAGCGTTGGGTGGTCGGACAGCGAAGGACCAACTGAAGGAGCTCTCGACACAGTCTCACTGTCGTTCGTGGCCACATGAGGAGCGTTCTTGGTTCGCAATGCGGGCTCCTGGCGAAACGAGGTGGTGCCTCTACCTGGGCTCGGGTGGGTCGACATCCGATGCAGAGGCCATGCTAATGGCGGTGCGATCGAATGAAACACCTGCATCCTTAATTAACTTTAACATGTGAATTAAATAATTAAATGAAATTAATTCAACAACTGATGACCAAATTACAAGGTGATTAAGTTGTTATAAACATGTATCAAACAAATTACAATATCAGAACACTGAATAAATGAATATTTTCACAAGTTTTATTCCCACAAATAATACACTTCAACTCACAAACTTTAGAATCGCACACGCTTTACGTGCATACAAAAGAATACACATATGTGTCCATACACATAAATAAATACAACTCCATACAATCATAATTGATGAGCTTTTTTGAGACTATTAGAGTTGGCATGATTTGTAGTAGCTGGGTCAAGCACCTGTAGGGAGAGTCAATAACCAGAAATAGAGAAGACCAAATCAACCAAATTAGTAAAGCCAACATTGCCGTGAGAACCCTTTTTTAGGAAAATAGTATTGGGCGATTAGCTCATTGAGATACCAGACTGTCCATAGCCAATCGACACCTCTCACAGCTATAGAGTTTCATCATTCGACGTGAAAACAAATCTAAATCAATTCGAACATATTTTTCACTACCAGCCAATCCCAATAAAAATAATTTACTGGAGTACATAACACACCAATAACAACTGTAAGCTTTCACAAACCAACTCACACAGTGCACAAGCAAAAAAGATAAAGACCGGTGAGAGACCACAGGGGAGAGAGAGATGGTCACCAGAGCCATCCAGCACCGGGTTCATAGCCACCTCTAGATCCACACACATTTTCCCCTAATCCAACCAAGTGAAGCAAGGGAACAAGAAGATGAAGGAGTGAACCGCAGTGACTAGAACATGAGAAGGAGGCAACACTGAAGAGAAGGAGACGAGCCAAGAGGAGAAGGAAACATCAGAGAACCAAAGGAGCAGGGACTAGGAGGTACTGAAGGGGAGAAGAAAAGCCACATACATGCAAGGGGAAAGGAGGGGAGCACAGATTGTACCAAATAGAACCTGACAAATATCAATCAAGGTACCCTACATTTTCCCCACCATTGTCGGCATCATATTGCAGGACCACATGCACATGCGGCTCCATATGCACATGCACCATAGTAGAGCAAGTAGTATCTACAACTAGGATAGAGTATAGGAGAAAAGGACCAGAGGGAGTAGAATAACCAATGGGAGAGCTAACCGTGGTGTCGATAGTACCCATCATCGACCACCCATGAGCACCTAACAACTTCCTCGTACTCCCCAGCGAATGGAAGGTCCCAAGCCCCGTTACATCACACCAAATTTGAGTATTCAAATCCACCACACAAATCATAATAAATCAAGAAATAAATCCCCCAATCAGAAGCCAAATAAAAAGCAAAAAGAAAATTGAAAGTAAATTAGAAGGGGGATAGAAATAGAGGGAGTAAGGAGAGTTGAATCTCGTTGACTGAAGTTGGAACCATGGCTGATTGGCATGGATCTAACTGGTGGGGAGTCAAGACAGTGGGCCCAAAGCTAGTGGAGGTCGATCTAGGCTAGGGGTCCGAAGATGGCAGTTAAGGGGAGAACTAGGGGGAGTGGGGCAGTAGAGGCAAGAGCTGCAGAGAGGGGAGCATCGGGGGGAGTAGCGGCATCCTGCCAGGAGGTCACCAACCTGTCAGCCGAGGACCAGAGGAGGGGACAACAACATATGGCGGCTTTATCCATACTCTTGGAAGTACGTACTTCTACTTGTTATATACCGCTTAAATGATGTTGTTATACCATTTTATCCTTTCAAGTATACTCTAACAATGATTATACGATACTCCAAAGTGAGTTCCATGAAAAACTTCATCCAAGTCCACTTTTTATAACATAATTTGTGTAATACTTCTTTTATATGTGGAAAAAAGTATATAGCAAAAATAAATGACTCATATAATCGAATCATAAGCACAAAAGATCATCTCTTAACAAGTACAAAGTCAAACATTAAACACACATTCAACTATGATAATCGACGGAAACGTAGATGCAACGCAAACCCCATTCTCACCTACAGTGCTTAGTGTGTCAAAATTAATATTTCATTAACCACGGACCTACAGCCCGCTCTAATACCAACTGTAACACCCCAGTCATACCATGGCATGGAATGCTACCTAACTAAGTAATGAAACAAAGACAAACTACATTCACCAAAATATCAGCAGAACCTCCTTTGTGTAGTTACCTAGGTCGGAATTTTCAACAAACAGTTCTATTAAATAAAGATAAATCAAATGGTAATGTAATCAAGACTAATCAAAACTGGCTATTTGTTGCTACGACATCCATAGCAATTAACATCTAAGGTATAAATCATGAGCATCCTGAATCTTCTAATCGTTTATTACAGCTTACTTCTAGCAAGCTATAGTCATAAAAGTACTAAAAGTAATTCATTCATCTACTAATTAATTTTTTCTTTCTTTCCATTGTGGGTAGATCGTGCAAAAGTGCAACAAGACTAATCCTTCTTTTCCCCCTGCATTCCGATCTCATAAAGGTATCTAAAACACAACAAACAACAAGGGTGAGTCCAAGACTCAGCAAATATAATAAACGGTAACAATACCATACATGAACACAACTCCATAAGAAACACCCAACAATTGCTTTACAAACACATGCTATGCAATATGCTCAACAAGATCTTTATTTTTTCTCTTTCTCTTTTGCATTTTACCGGTAATGCAAAGTGTGCATCCGTCGATGCACACCCATGCCTGTACCATCTGGTACAGGGACCAATTGCCCATACTCCGCAAGTATGGGGACCCAAGCCCATACTCTTCAAGTATGGGGAACTTTAGCCCGTCATCAACATCACGGGGACCTTAGCAACTACTTGGTCATCACATGACTAAGACTTCAAAAGGCCAACATGATGCATATGTATGAAAGTCTCAGTTTAATAAAAACGTGCATCCACAACAATTTCGCACAAGGAAGACCTAATCATACTACAATGTTCACACTCATGAACTTCATAACATTCAAACAACCATGAACATTACCCAAATACGCCTTCATCACAATCATGAATACACAATTGCTCATAATATATATCAAACATTGACATTCTATAACATCTATTATATCCATCATTATACTTACCTCTACCGAAGGAGCGAAGGGATCAAGCACGGTCAGGAGCAAAGCCACCTATTCACAAGGCACCACTGTACAAAACCATAATACAATATTCACAACTGAGATGTAAACGTCTCTACGCCCAAAACCCGCAACTCCCTCTCAAACAGCTGTTCCCATACTCTGTTCTCTATAGCAGCGCTACTTGTCTTTTCCGTATCTTTTAATCTTCTAATCAAACAACAACGAAACTAACATATTTGAAATCTTAAGAGCAAAAGCTAAAAATTTCATGAAGACACTATAATTTTATTATGTCATATAAAGGGCGTAATTCTCACTAGAAAATAGAGAACAGACTCTGCCTTCAAGTTCTGTCCAGCAACTTCCACAGACCACCACCGACAGCACACTGTTCGAAAAATTATAAAATTATGCCAGAAGCTAGTTCTAGATGTTATCTACCACTTTTATTATTATGAGTTAATTCATAAAATTCATTAGGACCTCTGAATCAGTCCACGATCAGAAACTGGATTCTGAATCCAGCTCTGCTGCTCAGTCGACTTCAATCCCCTGTTACGCCCAAACCCCACGTCAAACAATTCTGAAAAAAATTCCAGAAACTAGATCTATGCATCCTCTACAACTTTCGTGTTTGGGTTCCTCAGGAAAAATCATTTTGGCCTCCTAAACCACCCGAACAGACACATTGCCCGATCTGACTGTGCGCAGAACACTGATTAATCGCTAATCGACGGTTTCCCTTAGATCATCCCCTTCTAACGACGAACCAAAAGTCCTAAGATCATCCTAAAAACAGAGAGAAAAGGTGGGGATTACAAACCTAGGTTGCCCATGCGAGAAATATTTTCCTCCTTTCTCCTTCCTCTCCTCTCCTCCCTTCCCTTCTTCTTCTTGTCCTTTCCTCCCTTCTCCTTCCTTCCCCTTCTTCTTTTCTTTTCAGCAATGCAGCAAGGGAGCCAGGAGGGTGGGGGTGCAACTTGGGGGTGGGGGGTGGCGGCCAAGGGGGGAGAGAGGGCCTAGGGTTAGGGGGAAAAAAAGGGGGAAAAGGTGCGGCTGGGCCAAGGGGGAGCGGCTGGGCCTCAGGGGCTGACTTGGGCCCAAGGTGGGAGGTGGAAAAGCCTAGCCTCCATCTCTGGACAGCCCACCAACCCCCTCTTTTATTTATTTACTTTAGACAAACCCACAACCCACACTCGCCTTCACGATTCAATAGAAGAAAAAGAAATCTCCGTGGATCCGATAAAACTTCCGTAAACACCGAAACGATGTCGAGGGCATTACATATATACACCTGTATATTTATATATACGTATATATGTGTGTGTGTATACATATATACATATATATGTATATATATGTACATATATATGTATACACACACATATATACGCATACATATATGGAACATATCTAGTGCTAATGGCTATTTCAGTGCTAATGGTGATGTGGACCGTCCGATCTAAATTGTGTGGCTCAGATGGAGGTGGGTAGAAACCCATCCCACTTAATCGCATTTATAGAAAACCCCCTGCGCTTTTCACAAAAACCCATCAAGTGGAGATGGGGTTCCCACCCACCTCTATATAAGCCACAAAATCTAGATCGGATAGTCCATATCGTCATTAGCACCTTATCACTGAAATAGCCATTAGCACTAGTTATGTCCCCCCCCCACACACACAAACATGTATGTATGTATGTATGTATGTATGTATGTATGTATGTATGTATGTATGTATGTATGTATGTATGTATGTATGTATGTATGTATGTATGTATGTATGTATGTATGTATGTATGTATGTATGTATGTATGTGCAATCTGTCATGCTTTGACTAACAAACCGTGGTACTTGATCACACTTGTTGCTGCGTGGTAGTTATGATTCTCCAGTGATTTTATGTTCCTCAAATATTTAGAATTAATTAATTTGTGCGAGTGGATGTGTTATCTGAAGTAGTAGTGTGTTAATTTATTACTTGACATATTTTGAGAAAGGTTATCTACTTAATATTCTTCTGCTTCAGCCAAAGGGACATCGTGCCCTTTTATTGTTTGCCTATTTGAGAATTTCAGACATCGTATGCTTGGTATGGCTCCCTGGTTCTCGTCTATTTGCTCTTGGTACAAACTACAAACTCTACTTCATAATGATTTCTGAGATGCAGTGCTGCAAGAATTCCTAACTGATTACTGTAGCCCTGCATGGTTGATGGAATAGGGAAAAAACACATTCCGGTTGGAAGACTGTCAGTTTGTTGTGGTCTGTTCAAATTTAACTTTAAGCAAGCGTCAGTTTCTCAGCCATTTTTGCTTCATAGTGACGAATTTTCAATCTGATTACAGATCAATTGTGTTTGTTCAGGATTTCCCCAATTGTGTATCAGCTTAATTAGTCATCTCCTTTTATTGAATTCTGTGGCAACGCACAGCCCTCTTGCTATATGGTAAAAGAGCGAGAATTGTTAATTGTGTGACTATTTCGTCTTGACAAATCTAAATGTTTGTGCAATTCTCATGTAGCTTATGGCGGATGCATTGCATCCAAGATTATTGATTTCTCCACCTACGTATCATACACTTGATTTTACTAGCACGAAGGTAAAGATGCACTCCTGGGGATAAGATTGAAATTACATGTAAATATTCTGGAAGTTGTTTTGGTTTGTGCAAAATGCCATCCTTATCTCTTTTTTAGGAAGAGGAGCTTTGTGAGATTGAAATTCCTGAGTTTTGTAGCCTCTGTTGGCACTAGGGTGCATGGGCTTGCTTGTTGGTTTGATGTATTGTTCAATGGGAGGTCAGTATATGTCATTCTGGCACTCTTCTTTTCTTGTAGTATTATTTGCTATAGAATCTGCTTCTACCTGCTTCAATCCGGTATGCTATTTTGTTGGATTAAAAATCTGGTATATTATAATGTAGTACTGTGCAAAGATGGCTTACCACTGCTCCAACTCCGCTGCAACTCACTGGGCTAAAATGAATTGGGCTCTGTTTCTGACCCATCTCACAAGTTATCTGATTGTAATGAGCAAATCTTCAGCTATTTCATGATTTCATCTATGGTGCTTGCTTAGTTCTGTACTGTAGTTCAATCGTGGCATTACTTTTTTAAAAAAAAGAATCGATAGTACTATTATTTTAGTACTTTATATGGTATAACTTATAGGATACTTTTATCCTTTACAACGCACGGGCACATAACTAGTATCCTAAAAATTCTAATTATGAATTAAGCAGCAGGTAGTAATAATAATTAATTTGGGATATGAGAACCGGATGGACTAGCCCATCTAAGTCTTGCCCTATAAGAATGAGTTTTATTTGGATTTCCCTAGGGCTGCTCCTCTCTCCCTAAAGAACAGCCGTCACCTTCTCTAGGAGGCGCACCTCTCTAAGGCTTCTTCTTTTCCCTAGGGTTTTACCATGGCTACTCCAAGAAGTAGACTAGGAGGCAAGGAAGATATTGAGGAGGATAAGGATTAGTGTATTTTCTTCATTAGATCTTCTTTGATGCATTAGTCATCCTCTAATACTTTCACCATATCCTATAGATAACCCATTGTGTCAATTAACTTGGTAATTAGCATATGATTAACCCCGTAGATATTGTTAATTCTCGTTTAGGATTGATAGGTTTTTTCTGGTTTTGCATAGTTTAGATCTAATCAATTTTGAGAGCTTTGGAGACCAAATTTAGAGAGTTGGTGTACTAAAGAGTTATAGATAAATTTTTAATTTTTCCAACAACCTCGAGATCACTAAATTCCATTGGGTAGATTGTAAAATATGGTCTTTGCAATTCTGCTGTCCTGCTGGTCATTAGAATTGAGCGATACTGCGGTTTTTGATGGTTTAAGCCTTTAAAGAGATTGAATTAGGTCTGGTCAATAACTAGATAGTCATATACAATTTCATTATAATTCCATAGAGTCTAAGAACATGATTTTTACATAAGTAGAATAGAAGTTATAAATTTTAGGAGACTGCTGTCAAGAACTGGATTGCTACTGGACGCAGTCATGGAAAATCATTTATTTGACTAATTTAATGGTAGAATTAAATTTTAGGCATCACTAGAAAATGGTTGGCAATTTCCTGTAATTTCTGAAAATGTCATAGTTTACTAGGTTTATATGTGTAGATTAAAAGATATAAAAGATATAAACCATACATATCCGACTTCTGGGTTAAAAATGGGGGTTTATATAATTTAATCTGAACATTTGATCAACTAGGAAGTTATAGAAATTTTTTATAGATTTTAGAACTAGTATGGTTTGCTATATTTTGATATGGGAATTGAAAATTATGATAATTTTAATACAGGGACAGCTAGGTTGACTGTTCGGTAAGGTTGGAAAATTGTGGGTTTGGAGAGCATGAGGAGTGTTGTCATTTATTTGTTGCCTTGTATTGTCAAAGCCTATTTTGAGAATGAATAATTACTATAGAAGGAGTTAGCGGCGAGTGTGTTGTCATCTCCTAATCAAATCGACCGTCGCAATTGAAAAGGCAAGTGTGTGGTAGAATGATATTCGGGTATTTAAAACTTATTGATATGATTAAGTAAATAGTTACCATGATGGTTCACATGAATTGACTTATTTTTATAATGCTTACCTATTTATGGTATAACGATGATGCTTATGGTAGAAATATGATGATAATGTTTATGGTTAAAATAATGTTATTGCCAATTGTTCAATACTGCTAATTAATTAATGAAAGGTAAATATTGTATTGCATGTAAACGTCAAAGTTGTAAAGACCTATTTCGGTAGACACACCATGGGAAGTGGAGGTGAGACCCTGTATGAAAAAGGACAGGGCGACCCTGTGTGAAAAAGGACAGGGCGAGAGTTCGTGTTGTGACCCTGTATGAAAAAAGCACAGCGCAAGGGTGTGTCATCGACAGGTGAACACTCTGCTATACCAGTATATGCAAAAGAAGAGTTCAGACGTGTGCACGAGTATTGCATAGCATTCATCAAAAGTGAAAAGTAATTTGAGCTAATGAGATATGTTAATGGAAACTGATGAGAATAAATGTGAGGAATTGAGTTATGATAAATGGTTATGAATTGCTAATAAGATGATGCATCACTTATCATTCTGCTTTGTACTTGTTGAGTCGTGGATTCACCCTTACTTATTTGTTATTTTTAGATGAACGTTGAAGACGTCATGCATGATGGATGTGGAACATGAACAATTTAGTAGTTTTCATAGTGTTGATTATACAATTTATGGTTCCGCTTAGTCTTCATAGTTCCTAGTATTGCTACTTGATGCTTTACTTAATTTAGACTTGTTTATGATTTATCTTGGTTATTGTTGGTCTATCTTAAATTCAATTCATGGTTTACAGTATTGCTGAAATTTATGTTTATTGTCCTATTAAATGTTTATTATTGAAGTATAGATATTGGTAATGCTTGATTACTGGTTAAAATTGTGGTGATAGCAGTTGTAGGTGATATCTTAGGGTTTTGCTAAGCCAAGGTGTTGCGGTTAGTATCAAAGTTAGCATTAGGTCCGTTGTGAGTAAATTAATAACTTACTTGTTTAATAAATTAAAATTTAACATATGTTTGGTAACTTAATGATACTAATAATCCTAATAATAAAATGACTTAGAAAAATTGATGTTGAAATTTTACTTAAGATTGTTTATTGCTAAAATTTGGCTTAGGATAATTAAGTTACTTAAAATATAAGTTTGACACACTAGTGCATAGTAGGATGGGATTGAGTTATGCATTGCATTTACGCTTCTAGTAGTTGTATAATTATTAATGACTGTTGAGTTGTTGCCTATGTTTGTATTGGATGGTTACTTCGCTGAGATGGATAGTGATGCCGATAGTAGAGGTTGTGGTTGTGGCTGCGGGATGGCCATGATGTGCCATTATACATGGGGCATGAGTGATAATAAGTTTTCCTTGGACAACCTTAGTCACACTGATCGGGGATGAGTTTATGTTGGTTATTTTTGTTCCTTCAGTGAGTTACGATTCTTTCCATGAGTTTTCCTTGGTTAGTCATTTAAAGTCTCTATAATGTGTTTCCTTTGCTATTTTGTTTCATGAAAAAAAATTTGTTGTTTCCCTAAATGGTGAGCTGTTCTTGCTGCTCATGAACGTTATTAAGTTGTAAGGTTGTCCTTTCTATGGGAGTTTTGCCATTTTATTGAGGACTACAATTTGTTTATTTACTCGATATTGTGGGTAATGAAAAATGTCTTTTGCAAGTTCATTATCATGAGGAAGATTTAAACCTATGCGATTCTTTTCGAATATTTTGGATGATTGAAGTTAAATGTCCCTTTTATGAAAAAGAGTATTTAAACCCTTTTGAGATATCTTTTTGATACTTGGATGAGATGTCATAGTCATAGGAATTAAGTGACAAGATATGGGATGCCTAGTATTGTAGATGACATGGTGTATAGTTGATTTCAAATAACATCCTTCGGAGAGATATATATCAAATTTGACGGTGCCTTGGAGTAGATGCATAATGACTAGTGATTAAGGGTATCCTCTTTCCTAATAGGAATTAATGGATTATAAAGAAGTATTAAGTATTGATGGATGATCAATAGCATTGTTTAATCTACCAATTTTTTTGGATACATTGGATTATTTGGGATGCAATGGATTAAATTTAACCGTTTGGGGTGGATAAGTTAAGAAGATGTTGAATTATTATCTTGGTGGATATTACTTTTAGAAGTAGCTCTACTGTGGATACTTGTGATCATATTAAATTGCTAGATTCATTTTTCTAAAATGCTTAATTATTAGCATTGTGTACAAGGGGTTTGGGAAATATCAGTGGATTTATAATTTATATTGGAGGATTTTTGGATAATTCCTCTAGCTAGAGGATTGGATGAAATTTGTTGTGTTGTCATGAGAGACTTTGATTAATGTAAGATTATGATTATTGAAGTTTTAACGGGATGCTCCAAATTCTGAACATGAGGTGGAATAGTTGAATATGTGTTTTATAAATGTTCATGCGATTGCAAATAGAAGTAGGATAGCAAGTGGATTTCATAATGAAGCCAATTGTTAATAGAAATCATTGGAGTGCAATTATTGTGTGCTAGGATTGGGAGTTGAGAATCGCTAGAGAGTCGAGTTGCTGATTTTAATAGGTGTTTCATGTTTCTGTGCTTGTGGAATTGTTGGATGATAGTTGATGCTTGATAAAAGAATTTTGGTAGAACCTTTTGATTTGTGCATTAGATATCTTCTAGAATAAAGTGGTTATTGAAGACAGGTTGCGAAGTTTGGGTGGATTCTTAATTTGAGGATGAGATGATAAAATAGTATAAAACTATTTAGTGAGTTCTGGATAGTTTTATGACGAAGTGGTGGATTTTGATGATATTTGTTAAGAGTTTTAGTAAATTAATGATATCAAGCTTGTCGGTAAAGGCATACTGAGGATAGTGTCGATCTTTTTATAAAGAAGAGAATTTGATCATTTTTTGTGGTATTATTTAAATTGAATAATATTTTGGAGTTGTTGTGCTTCCGAGCTTTCGGGATTTATAACTTACGAAGAAGTTGTATTCTATTTATGTGTCGAGAATAACTTTGGTGAAGACTTCAAATTCCCCGTGGTTTGTAATATGTTTACAAAATTTTGTCTTGAAAAGGAATAAATGTGTCTTGCTATTTGATCATTTTCTTTGGAGCTATTTGATTATTTTATTTGGAATTTTTCTTGCTGCAACTTGCTATCGTTTTCTATTCTTCTGAACTTGTTCTTATCGCCTCTTAATTGTTTTTCTTGTGAAGGAAATAGCTAATTCGTGTTATGAAATCCTTTAAGGTTTATAGTGGCAATTGTCAAGTAGTAATCAAGTATACAATCTTATAAGACATTGGGTGTCATGCCATTTGGAGTGCATAGGATGATGATTTATCTTTATACTATAAATCTTTGAGGGGAATTGACTTCATGCAATAATTATTTGTGGAGCAAAGTGATCATATTGTAGTTACTAGTAGAATCCATAATGGATAGTGAATAATGATATGTTGGTGTATATTGCAGTTTATTTGGCGTTATCAAAAGTTTGGAATTTTGATCAATTAAGTATAATGTTGCGATTGTAAAAAATTGCTGGATTTTGTATACCGAATTGGGTGGTGTGGTTTAATGGGAATCTAATTTTGGTGAAGTAATTTAATTGATGTAGAAGTTACTGGAATGACGAGGATTGCTAAATTATTAAACGGTATGATTTGATCTTTAGTGAATATCTCTCTTGGAGTTAGGATCTTTCTAGAATTTAGTGTGTGGAGATTGTGTTAAGCTATTGGTGTTATAATGATTGAGTCTATTCGGATTATCGGACTAGTTAGTAAATAGATTGGAGAATTTCCCAATTAATTATATTGAAACTTCATTGTAGAAGTCATTGAGATTGAGGTACTAAGGGTAATGGAAGAATGTTTTGGTGGTTTACGAGTGTGAATTTATGGATTTCTTGTAGTTACAATCTCAATAGATATTTGTTTCAATATATGGATAAGAGGATATGGAAGTGGATTTTGTGCTTTAGTCTAGAACTATAATTGACCATGATTTTGTGCGAAAGTAGGAGAACAAAATTGACTTCAAGAATTGTGATGATCATTGGTCACATTCATTTGGTGGTGGTAAATATGTGAGTGCTAGGATCTTCAAGGTGATTATCCTTAAAGAATTAAGGTGATAAGATTCGATGTGAAATCTATAATTAAGTTCGCTTTGAATTATCTGTAGGGATATTTTTTTTGGTAGAGAAGTTGATTAGAGCATTTGGTAGATTAGCATTGTAATACCCCAAAAGTGGTTCGAGAGTTAATCGATTAATTGGAGGGAAGTACCATATAGAAAAGAGTTAAATAGGGATTTTTAGAGAGGGAATTTCTGAAAATCCTGGCAACCTGGGCCTGGGCCTTGGCCCAAGAGGTGGCTGGCCAAAAAGGGGGGAGGCACCCCTCCCCCAAACCCTAGCCTCCACCCCCTTCTCCCCCTCTCCTCTCCCTTTGTGGCCGCCTCCTCCCTGCCCTTGCGCTGCCCCAAGCAGCCCCCCTCCCTCCCCTCTCCTCCATTAAAGCCCCCTACCGGTGAAAAAGTTCTCCATTCGCTGCCGGTCGAGCGGAGGAAGGAGATCAATTGCAGCGAGGCGTTTGGATCCGGAGGAAGGAAAGAGGAAGGGGAAAAGGGGAAAGGAAAAGAGAAGGAGTTCGTGGGGTGTTCGTCGTGTTCTACAGTGATTCGTCAAGGGTAACCCCTGTTTTCCCCCCAATTAGATGTATATTTTAGTTGTGGTTGCAAGGTCGGTATTCTGGACTGCTAGGACATATTTCGTTGGATGGCTTTTTGGGGTAGTTTCGTGGGGATTCAGATCTGGACTTCTCCTAGAGAGTTGTAGAGGACATCGTTATCCTTCCATGAAGTGCTAGAACATGTCGATCGGACCTTTGTAGCAGAAGTTATGATATTTTTTCTGGTAAGACTGTTCTGCAGATCGGGAGATTTTTGTCAGATTTTGGTAGATTAGATTGGGCGATTAGAAAACGGCAGAATCAGAGGATCTCCATATTATTAAAGTTGTAGATAATTGTCTTAGATTTCCAGGAAGGTCAAGAAATCATGATTCGGACACTCGGGATGGAAGTTATGGCATTTTTAGTGCTCTATCCAGAGAACCCGACGTGAAATTGATGTTTTAGAAAATTGGATGGTGTGGGTAGAATATGGCCGAATCAGGAAGGCTCACCAACTAGGTTTAGTTAGATAATTTAATTATATTTTCATAAAGTCTAAGAACACCCTATTCGGACTCCTGTACCAATAGATATGAATTTTTGAAGTTGACTGTCCACAGAGGGGGGCGGGATGACCTGTAGGATTTGGGAATTGGAACCAAGTTAGACGAATTTACTAGTTCGTGATTGTTTTTATTTGGGCAAAGGTCTGCTACTGTTATCTTAGCAAATATTATAATTATTATTCAGGTGGAGGACGGATCCCAGAGGCGGCACCTTCTGCATGTCCCCCGTTTTCTCACGGTTAAGGCAAGTATAATGATGGTTTAAAAATTGATAGTGTGGAATGTCGATGTTTGATCTATAATATGAATATATGTGTTCATGGTTGTGGTAAGGATGTATTGGTGCTGTTTATGGGTGATTGCAATTTACCGTGTTCATGAGTATTTCTGGTGCATGGATAATGTGAATGCAAGATTTATTTTATTGAGACATTCACGCATATGCATCATGTTGATCTATTGAAGTCTTGGTCATGAGATGACTAAGCGCCGAGGTCCTCGTCATGTTGATGACATGACGGACTATAGGTCCCCATACTTGTGGAGTATGGGCAATTGGTCCCTGTACCAGGTGGTATAGGCATAGGTGTGCATCGACGGATGCACACTTTGCATTACCGGTAAAATACAAAAGAGAAAGAGATAAAGAGATTTTTGATCATCTTGCATAGCATGGCTTGTTTATATGATTGATGGATGGATTTGTGAAGTGATGTTCATAAATGTACTTGTTATTATCTATTATATTTGTTGAGTCGTTGGACTCACTCTTGCTGTTGTTGTGTTTGTTTTAGGTACCATTATGTGATCGGTATGCACGGGGAAAAGGACAGATTAGTATTATTGCTGAGAGACCATGTGGTCGTGACTCCATGTGAATGATGAGTAATTGACAAAGGTTTAGGATAGTCGAGTTTGGATTGTGTGGTCGGACCATGTCGTTGCAGGGTGCAATGGGCTAGGTCGGACTTTGGTCAAACTTGGTCGTATGGGTTTAGGACGCCTATTCTTGGTTTCGACAGGTTTGGACTTCATCTGTGGTAAGTGTGATGGTATTTACGCTTTCATGTATCGAGCGGTGCTATTTGACGTGTTTCTTGTCTGTGTGACTGCAGGACGTCGAGTTGGAGTCGTGGCGAGACACGGTGGACCGGACTAGGCGCAGGTGGCGCTGAGGTCAGAACGGTTGGGATGTGTCGAAGACGACGTGGACTCGAGGTGGTTGCGAGGCGTGCGAGGCAAGGAGCGCGGAAGCTTCCCGGAAGGTGCAGGAGGGGCGAAACGGGAATTTCGCAAGGCTGCACAAGCGGGAGCGGGCTCCGTTGGACGTAGCGGGCGTAACGGGGCGGAGACCCTTAGCCAAGCGCTATAAAAGGAGAGGAGGGGCTGCATGCCCACTTGAGCACTTCATTGGATTTTAGGGTTTCCTTTAGTCAAAATGAGCTTTAGGGGTTAGCTTTGGCTTTAGGCTTTAGTTGGTGAGGTTTGTTAGTGGAGGCAGAGGTGTGCTCCCTGCTTGTCCCCTTCGTTGTTCTCTGTGTGTTCTTGAGAGAAGGATGGAGAGTTCTTGATCAATCCAAGCATGTATGGGGAAGTAGAGAGTATGTGAGTTGAGAACCCTCATGTAATCATTCCTCTTGTATCAATCATGTATCTCTCTTTCTCTAGATCAATATGAGATGGTGGATTTTGAGTCTTATTGCTCTCTGTTGTTCATTTCTCTACGATGCTTTCTATGTGGATTTCTTGAATTTTTGATTCTTGAGTTCTTGCTTGCTGGTTTTGGCCAAAATGGGTTGCTCTATGTTGGGATAGTGCCTCAAGATCATTTGATCAGTTAAAATCCCAAAAACCCATCTCTAATTTCATATTTCGTTTTTGAGCCTCCCCTGTTCATGTGTTGCCTTCCTAGGTTTTGGTGCTGTTCTTGATTCCCTTGTTGAGATGGCTTGAAATTTGGTATGAAGAGTCCAGAGGCTATTAATTAGCTACCCTCAAAATTTCATAGCCAAAGGATCAACGGTTGGGGAGTAATTTGGTTTTTGGCTCGGTTCTTGCAAGATTTCAGATTTTTACCCAAATCTGAAATTCTTGTTTCTTGGAGGGGTTTTCTTGAAATTGGCTCTTGGCTTAGTCTCCTGGGAGTGTTCCCTAGCTATCCTCAAAGTTTCCCAAGCCAAGAATCCAAGAATCATTGCGAATCTCTCAGTTTTCAGAAAATCCCGTTTGCTGTTTTTCTCGAGAGGTACTACCGCTCAAAGGTACTACCGCTCGGACCAGCGGTACTACCGCTCAGCGGTACTACCGCTTGAGGCCAGAATTTTTCCGATTTGATTTTTCTCGCTTGCTGGTCTCTGTATTTGTGTTTTTCCTGCTGCTGGGGTGTCTTGTGAGCACTGGTCTTCTACCTTCATAGCTCCCATAGCTATTGGAGAAGAAGATACGTGTTGGGGGCGATTTTTAGAAAGCGACATTCACCCCCCCCCCTCTGTTGCCATTTTGATCCTACAATTGGTATCAGAGCCGGTTAGCTCTTTTCAATAGATCTTAACCGGTCTCAAGAGCCATGGCGACGGACAAGTTCTCGACCAAGCCGCCCGTCTTTGATGGCATCGATTACCCTTTCTGGAAGAGCCGAATGGAAACATACATCCAGGCTCAGGGTTATGCCATCTGGCGGAAGGTGAAGGTCAGGTATGCTGTTCCTACCGATGAGAACATCAATGTGGCAAACATGCCCGATGTTGAGGCAAATGCGAAGGCAAGGAACATCATTATCCAGGGCTTGAGCAGAAGCGAATTCGATCGCATCTCTCACCTGTCGTCCGCCTACGACATCTGGGTGACCCTCGACGCATACCATGAGGGCACCACCCAGATCAAGACGGTTCGACAAGACCAGTTCAAGCGAGAATACAACAAATTCGAGATGCTTGCTGGTGAGTCCCTCGATGAGTGCTTTGCGCGCTTCCACAAGATCTTGAGCAACCTCCGAGCGGTCGGTCTCACATACCCCGACTCGGACAACGCTCGTCAGATGCTCGCGGCACTTGATCTGCGTGTTTGGGAGATGAAAGTGACCACCATCAAGGACACGACAGACCTCTCGACCTTGACTCTTGATGCGCTGTACTCGCGCCTCAAGACTCATGAGATTGACGTTGTCTCTCGTAGGTCAAAGTCACAGTCGATGGCTTTGGTCACTGATCCCATGTTGGCTTCTGGTTCCTCTTCTTCTGGTTCTCTTTGCGGTTTCTCCCTTACTGCTCTCTGTGACATAACTGATGATCAGTTAGAGCAGCTTGCAGATGATCAGCTGACCCTCCTTGCTCGAAGCTTCTCCCATGCTTACAAGGGGAGGAGGGACAGAAAGAGAGGAGGACCCGTGATTTGCTTCGAGTGTGGTGGCCCCAACCACATTCGGGCAAACTGCCCCAAGCTGGAGAAGGGCAAGAACGACTACGGCGGTTCGGGCAAGATTGACTACACCGACAAGAACCGCAACAAGAAGCCTCCAGCTCAGACGCCGGGAAAGAAGAAGTTCCGCAACTTCGGGAAGGCCAAGAGGCTCTTCCACCGCGTCCTCACCTCCTTCGACGACCTCGACCTCAGCGAGGTGGAGGGATGGAGCGACGACGACGGGACGGGTGACCAAGAGCCTAAGGATGGCAGCGACGACTTCTCCGGCATGTGCTTCATGGCCCTCGAGGGCGAACTGAGCGACAGCGAGTTGTACTCCGACTCGAACGAGGTATGCCCCACCTACGACCAACTCAATCATGCCTTTCTTAAGCTAGGTGGTTTTCATGCTAGAGCTAGGGCTTGGTGTACCGAGTTAGAGAAGGAAGTAGATAGACTATCACGGGAGCTTACTTCACTTACATCTGCTCCCTTCGCGGGAATTTTGTCTTGTTGTGAAATATGTCTAATTTGTTCGCTTGGTATTCTTGTTAATGAAAGTTTTATGTTGCAAATTCTTTAGCATGTGAAAACTTTGGCTTTATGTAATTCATTTGGATTATTCTAAGTGTTGAAGTTTAATACCTCTCTTTTCTGAAGGGGGTGTTCAAATCCTTTTGTGATATCTTGGGTTATGGTTAAGTCAGAGATTGTAATCAAATAAATTGATATGGTATGAGTATCCTTGGAAGTGAAACCGAATAAGTTAATGTTGTCCTCTTGTAGTTGTTCATGAACTGTGTTTATGAATAGGGCTATTCCTAATGGAATCAATAGAGTTACTAAGAGGCGTGGAACTTTGATGAACTGGTTGATCAATAAGGCAGACAAAATTAGTAAACTTTTGGGATAAATTGGATCAACAGGTCTCAATGGATTAATCTAACCGTTTAGGATAGTTAAATTCAGAAGGTGTTGGATTACTGTATCAGTGGATATTAATCTTGGAGTTATCTTTGTGGATACTTAGTGTTTATATGTAATTGCTAAGTGCAACTGTTGTGTAATGAAGTTTGGTGTTGCGCATCAATAAGAGAGCAATGGATGGGGTTTAAAATGTGGTATATATTTACATGATGGTGGCATTGTCAGATGATATTATGTCTTTGATGGAAGAGTTTTGGTTGAATCATTAAAATTGTGTAGTAGATTTTCTCTAATTTAAAGCGGTTGTCGTAGTGAGGTTGTAAGGTTTTGAAATACTTTCAATTTGAGGATGGGATGATAAAGTAGCATGGAACTGTTTGATGAGATTTTGGAGGGCTTTATAATGGAAGGGTAGACGATAACGATTCTTATTAAGAGTGTATTATTCTTGATGTTAGCAAGATTGTTGCAATCTTATTGGAAAAAAATATTTTGAAATAAGTTATTGTGTTCTTTTGGAAAGGTTTATGATGCGCTGATAGGCTATGATGATTCATGCTAAGAATATATAATGATGAGGTTAGTAAAACTGAGAATGAGATGATGAGGGTAGTGTTGATTCTTTTAGAAGTAAAGGAATTTGTTCGTCTTCCGTGATGTTAGTTAAATGAAATGTTTGGAGTTTTGCATTCATGATCCTATGGGAATTCATAAATTATTGTGGTATCTGAAATTAGTTTGCGCAGAGTGACGTATTGGAATGTTCTATCGGTTCTTAAGTGATTCATGTGATTTGAGCTTAAAGGATCGTTTGCTTGAAGTTGGTAAAGTGATGTTTCCATTAAAGAAAATTATATCCTTGGTTAAATTGAAGGGTGTAGTAGAGGTATTCGCCGTTGGATTCAAGTTTTGTACCTTGCAGCTTATTGAAGCGTGCTTAACCTTGTTGGTTTGCCACAAAGGAATTCCTCAAGTTTCCAAAAGCAGTGCTTTATTTATTTATTTATTTTCGGCTGAAGTTTGATACTCTCTTCTTGTGGGACTTGTGAACTCAACTATGGTCTCGTCTTCTATTTTTCCAAGATCTTGGCTATTTGACTTTTTTTCCTTGGTCTCGTGTCTACGGTGAGTGGTAAACGTTTTTCTATGTGCTAAAAATTGTTTCTATCTATATTTTCTTCTGAGGGAGGATTGACCAATCCGTGTTGCAAAGCCTTTTAGTTTGTATAATGGCAACTTGATAGTGGTGGTCAAGTAGATGATTTTGGTGAGATTGTAGGTGTCAAGTTGTTTGAGATTCATTGAGTGATAAATTGATTTCTTGGAATAATTCTCGGCGAGGATTTGATTTAAATAGAATATTTGTCTTTGGAGCTAACTGATTTCATGGTTGCAATTAGTAGAACCTATAGTAGATTGTGGTTCAAGAATGTTTCGATCATTTTGATGGAATATTAGAATTATCAAAAGTATGAGAATCTTGATCAATCTTATTAGAGTATCGTGATTGGGCACTTTGCAAGGTTTAGTAGGAGGATTATGGTGGGTAGTTAATGAGATTATAATTGTGAAGAAGTCTAACCGTTATGAGAATCATTGAGATAGTAGGGATTGTTGAATTATTGCCATGCATGACTTGGCTTCAGTGAGTAACCCTCCAGGAATTAGAATCTTCCTAAAGATAATTAGGTTGAGAATATGTTTTTCATGTGGTTGTTAATGATTGAGCATGTTTGATTGTGCGAATGTTAGTCACCGAATTCGAGAGTCTTCGTATCAATTATATCGAAGTGCATATATAGGAGCCCTGGAGATGGAAAATTTTGGTTTGATGTTCTATGCTAGAACCTTGGAGGCTAATGATGTTGTGTGGGAATATTGGAATAAGTGGATTCTAAATAGTGTGATGCTCCTTGATAGTGTCCTTTGGGTGTGGGAATTGAGTGTGTGTGCTGAGAATTTCAAGCTGATTATCCTTAGAGGATTGTGGTGAAGTGATTGTGGGTGAAAACAATGATGAGGTGCTTTAGAAATTATTTATCAAAGTAACCCTGTGGAAGAGGAGTTGGCTAGAGTATTTATTGTGAGGTCAGTAGAGTCTCTCCACAAAGGGGTGGTTGATGCACTCGGTTTGAGCATAGTGTTGATGTTGCCAATTTAAGAGAAATGAGTTAGTGTGGTGTGTGATGATTTGGAATCTTTTCAAGAGAAAGTTTATTACTAAAAGAAAAAAACTATATTTTCTTGGGTAGTAAAATGCTCTCTTGATTCTTGTTTGAGCTATGTGATGATAGCAAAAGTCTTTTGTAGTTTGGGTTGACTTTATGTTGGCATGTGTGGTTTTTTCCGGTTCAGGATAAAAAAAACAAAGGAAGGGTTTGGCATTGGAGTGATTCTCCTTTGACTTATGTGTTGTTTATTTGCAAACTACCTACTTGGAATGTGGAGAGGTTCTCGTGTTGAATCCTCATTTTTTTATTTAACTCTTTTGGTCGGGAGTTGGTGATGTGTCGTTGCGATGAGAATCCTTTATTTTCAGTTGGATTCTGGTTGTAAAAGAGGTTGTTTACAACGAGCTCTGTTGTGCGTCTGGGGTTTAAGGAGATGCTCATTGTTAAGGTAAAGATATCGATTGGGGAGTTAGAACAAGAGTTTCGTTTGTTGTGCAGGTTGTGTGGGTTGGTACCAAAGAGAATGATAACCCGAGATATATTTAATCGCATCTGTTAGTTGTGAGGATTTGGAGGGTGGTGTATCGCTAGGACTGCCTTTGGTGGTGTAGTTAATGAGATTATAATTGTGAAGAAGTCTAACCGTTATGGGAATTATTGGGATAGTAGGGATTGTTGAATTATTGCCATGTATGGCTTGGCTTCAGTGAGTAACCCTCCAAGAGTTAAAATCTTCCTAAAGATAATTAGGTTGAGAATATGTCTACATGTGGTTGTTAATGATTGAGCATGTTTGATTGTGGGAATTTTAGTCACCAAATTCGAGAGTCTTCGTATCAATTATATCGAAGTGCATATATAGGAGCCCTAGAGATGGAAAATTTTGGTTTGGTGTTTTATGCTAGAACCTTGGAGGCTAATGATGTTGTGTGGGAATATTGGAACAAGTGGATTCTAAATAATGTGATGCTCCTTGATAGTGTCCTTTGGGTGTGAGAACTGAGTGTGTGTGCTGAGAATTTCAAGTTGATTATCCTTAAAGGATTGTGGTGAAGTGATTATGGGTGAAAATAATGATGAGGTGCATTGGAAATTATTTATCAAAGTAACCTTGTTGGTAGAGGAGTTGGCTAGAGTATGTTATTGTGAGGTCAGTAGATGAATGAATTACTTTAAGTACCTTTATGATCATTGCTTGCTGGAATTAAACTGTAATAAATATCTAGATTTTTTTATGATACTCCTGTTCTTTATCTAGATGCTAGACCTATGGATGTCCTAGAACATATAGTCAATTTTGATTAGTAATGATCATAATACATGTTGGTTGTCTATTTTTATTGAATATGCTTGTTGAAACCACTGACATAGACAACCATACAAGGGAGGTTCTGTCGAAGTTTTGTGAGACGTATTTAGTTTATCCTAGTTACATTACTAGTTTGGTAGCATTCCAATTCATGGTTTGGCTGGGGTGTTACAGGTGGGCGGCTTCGGGCAGTAGGTGGCCTGGCTCGTGCGGCGGTTTCGGGCGACACGTGGGGAGGCCGACGGTTGGTGGCGGCTTCGGGCCAGCGTGGCGGCGTGCGCGGTGGCCGTACGGGGCTGGATGTGTAAGATTTTTCTTCCATTTTTTAATCTACAATGCAATCAACATCTACTCTTTCATGTAATCTACCGATCGACATTGTGCCGGTGATTTTAAGTCTGCTCGCGGTAGATTAGAGTGGATTTACACCGTAGAAAATAATCTAGAAAGCGAAATCTGTGGAATTTAAAGCGAACTAGATGTAGACAATTCAATCTACTAATATTTCGATGATTACCTTCCGATTCATCGGAGCGATTTGTGCTGATAACGTGTTGAGGAACCGTCGCTGGCGACCAGTCCGACCGATTCCTCTGCTATACAAAAGACAGATCAATCACAGAAGATGCAAATAGTAGATTGAAACACATAGATAAGGAGAACTCCTAGTCTTTTTTATTGCTTTGTCTATTCTTGTATATACAAAATAGCCAATGGTACTCCCTATTTATAACCTAGTGGTGAGGTGTCCACTATGAACCAAGACTTCAAGTCCAGACCCAGGTTTCATAATACTCACTACGCTATATCCACACGAGTTCGACTGCACGAGCGCGGATCGATCGTATAGTGACATCTTGTGCCTCTGCTCATGTGCGAAGCCCGTCTGCTCAACACACATCAAAGGTTTTAATCATGGCTAAATAATGATTCTTACTCTTTGTATTGGCAAAAACTTACTATTTTTATGGGAATTACTAAATAACACTCTGGTGTTTTTTCACTCGGAGTACTCAGATTTTTATTATGTAACTTTTTTGGTCCATATTTACAATATTGTTTACCTATATATGCAACATTTCTCGGCTATAAAATATTACATACATAGGAAAAATATTGCATACATGAAAAAATATTGCATATATGGACGAAAAATGTTACAAATATAGACGAAAAATGTTACATATATAGAAAAAATCTGAATGCTCCGAACCACCAAAAAAACACTCGAATCCCCCTAGACACCTCCTATTTTAATATCACAATCTGTGTTGTGTTTTGCGATGTACACTCTCCTACCACCTCTCTCGGTATGCCCTCAGCTCTTAGGGAGTTTAAGTGGCCGTTCCAACTGGTTTTCGGCTATGGATTTTGGCTACAGTTTCTGGTTAAAATTGCACTATAGCACCTGTTAGTTTTTTAATCACTCAATTAAAGAAAAATAAAAAAATAAAATACCGTTATATCTCTACGAACAATACAAAGAAAAAAGGGAAGGCAAAAAGGCTAAAAGAAAAGCCAAAAAAATAAAATTAGAATCAAACGTGTTTTAAATAGACTCTGCCTTAAAAACCAAAAGCCAAAAAAAATAAAATTAGAATCAAACGTGTTTTAAATAGACTCTGCCTTAAAAACCAAAAGCCAAAAAAGAACGGAGTAAGATCTAATTTCATCTTAAACTTTAAACATATTTATTTTACGTCTTTCAAATGTCAAAACGGCGCATATCATATTCCAAGGATAGACTTATGAATGGTTTTGAGTGGACAAGACTGGCACATTATCAATTTTGCCCTTCGTCGGCCACATCAACAACTTCACGCACATGTGAGAACCTTGTTTTCCTCACAATCTGTGGATGTTTTCAATCACTGACACCTGGGCCCGTTGGACAAGCTCATGCCAACGGAGTCCCAATCAGCGCCATACACGGAGCAAAATCGTGGTGGTTTATGGTTGAATTTTTTGTACGGATAATTCATTTTTTATTCAAAATTACAGAAATATACCTGCGGGAAAATTTTTTACAAGAATATGCTTCAGTCGCCTAATGATTGGGCGACTGGAGCCTTTCGCCCAACCATTGGGCGACTTTAATCCAGTCGCTCAATGGTTGGGCGACTGCATCCAGTCGCCCAACGATTGGGTGACTTAAATGCAGTCGCCCAATGGTTGGGCGACTGCAGTCAAGTCTCCCGTGAATGTTTTAAATTTTTTCAATTTTGTAGTTTTAAACTGGTAAAAAATATGCTGGAGTTGTAATAAAAGTTTATGTTCATTGTATATTATAGGTGTGTAAAAAATTTTGGGAAATTTTTTTTAGGAACGATTGACCGTAGAACGATCGGTACATACGATGGTAAGTGATATTTTAATGTTATTGAGAATTCGTGTCTCTGGGCTAGGATTGGGTTGAGGAGGATCGACGGGCCCAGCGGTCAGATTATCACAGACGGTTCTACATACAAACCATCTGTAATACTCGCTATCACAAGTTTTATATATCGATGCAATATAAACAACTAGTCTGAAAAGATAAAATAGCAAAGTTGTATATGGCTTATATATACTCATTAAAAAGGTTTCGAGATCTACAACTTTTCAGTTGAAGCAAAATCCAAATTCCGAAAGGAAGGCCAAGAAAAAGGGCAAAAACAGAAACCAAAAACTTACGACGCGGGTTTAGGTCCAAATATGGCCGATTTTCGGGGTCTTGGAGGGCGACTAGCGCAAGCAAGTCGTTTTTATTGGATCGGGCTCGTCGTTAGCTTTCCAACGAGTACAAGAACGTCGAAAACGGACACCGTATGCAAAAGTTATGCCCGTTTTACTGAAGGTGTGTCGGAAACAGACTGAAACTGCTATAACTTTTGATCCCGTGGCCGAAATTGCTCAAATTTGTTTCTAGAGGCTGTTGGATGTATGAAGAACAGCTCCACCAATTTTCACTTTTTTTAGCGAAGGTTTGATGCACTTTCCAAATTCTCAGTAAATCAAAATATTACTTACCATCGTATGTACCAATTGTTTTATGGTCATTTGTTCCTAAAAAAAGTTTCCCAAAATTTTTTACACACCTACAACATACAATGAACATAAACTTTTATTACAACTTCAGCAGATTTTTTACCAGTTTAAAACTATAAAATTGACAAAATTTAAAACATTCACGGGGTCCTGAGTGCAGTCGCCCAACCATTGGGCGACTGCATGAAAGTCGCCCAATGGTTGGGCGACTGGATGCAGTCGCCCGAGGGTAGAGCGACTGGATTAAAGTCGCCCAATGGTTGGGCGAAAGGCTTCAGTCGCCCAACCATTAGGCGACTGGAGCCTATTTTTGTAAAAAAATTTCCCGCGGGTATATTTCTGTAATTTCGAATAAAAAATGGATTATCCGTACAAAAAATTCGTTTATGGTTACTGCAGAGGGACGTGAGTTGCACATATGTTATGTCTGAAGACGTAAAGTAAATAGTATTGAAATTTAGGGTGAATATTAAAACTCCGTTAAGGGTTGACGATCTAAGCTGGACTTCTTAAGCCCGTTTAATCCGGCTTTTTTTAGCAGCTTCTGACTTGCAGTTGTTGTCTTTTTAGCTAAAATTGCACCTAGCGGTTTTTAGTTTTTTAGTCATTCAATTAAATATAAATAAATAACATCGTTCTATCTTCATAGATATTGTAAAAGAAAAATAGAAAAAACCAAAAAATTAAAAAAAAACAAAATTAAGAAGCTATATTCATTTCAGCTTCTGGCCAGAAGTTAGAAACTAAAGCGGGAATGAACACAAATAATGAGAGATAAGGATTACTCCTTTCATTCCAACAATTTAACGCTTCTCACCATGATTTTCTTCGATGAGGCAATTTGTGATACCTAAGGCATGTTTCCTCGTACTATCTATATTAAAACTCTGAACTGTTCACACATATGACATGATTGCAATATTTTTTTAATTTTGGTCCCTAGCATAATTTTTTTATAAAAATGACCCTCTCCCTAAGATCGGAAGACGTATCACCTACCTCACCGCCGTAGGCCGACAGGAGGCTAGGTGCATGGCACAACGTGCTGGCGTAGCAGGTGAACGGCGCAGTGCGACTGGTAGGCACTGTCGAGCCGGTGCAGCTCGACAGCAGCCTGCCGAGCCACCCCTATGCGGCAAGCTACTGCCGAGCTAGCTTAGCTCGGTAGGCAGGCGCACTAGCATATAGGGAAAAGTGCAGGTGCACGTAGGTGGAGGGAATTTGATTCCTCACGAAGGCAGCGGCAACGCGCGAGGGAATCGTGCTAATTAAAAGACACGACACGATATTAGATACTCATTTTATTTGCATGTTAATTACAATACATTCACATGAGTGCACATAAAATGCAATCCACAGTCACATTGCTGCCGAGCGCATGAGAGAGGGGGAGAGAGCACAAGCAGGGAGGGGAAGGAAAGAAAAGAGAGATTTTCTGCCGAGCGAGAGCGCAAGGAGGCAACATAGCCATGATTTACCATCCTTTGCAGTTGGAAGCATTGTAGAGCTGGTAATTACATTCAGAAAAAGGTATGCTTCATTCGCATGTGAGCAACACGCTTAATATATCATAAGTATTTCGTTAGCATAACTATGGTTTTCTAATATAGAATGCGCTAGATAGCCATGTTTAGTTGACAAATGTGTTTCTTTAAGTAGCTATGTTTATTTATTATAAATAGTTGTAGAAATGCAGGCTAGAAAAATAACTAATATATATATATATATATATATATATATATATATATATATATATATATATATATATATATATATATATATATATATATATATATATATATATATATATATATATATATATATATATATATATATATATATATATATAGCTTTCACGTGATTACTGAATGACCGTTATCCAACGACCTGGTCTTATTTTCCTAAGACTAAAACGCAGAAGCTTCGTTATATCTTTAAACTAGTACTAATACCCTCGTGTTTAACTGTAGATGATCGAATCAAATGACATTGGGCCAACTTCACCCATGGAGAGGACGAAGGAGAGTTTGCCCACATATTGCGTGAACTAATATAATAGCTGCATTGCTGACACCGTCCCATCTTAAGGGGACAAAAGAGCCAGGAAGGAGACATGAAAACTTGGATGATAGAACTCTTCCTATACGCAAGGGAAGGCGATTACACCCTCGCACCTTTCGCACGAAGCACCTAAGGAGCACTTCCACCAATGCCCTTCAGGATGCCACCCACTTGGCTTATGCTCGCCTGTGCGAGATCCACGAGTCCGCCATGTTGACCTCCCATTTCACTACTACCCATCCCTCCAGGAAGAAGCATGCTATGACGAGATGTTCATCCCCGGCTCCGAGGATGACCTACTCTAGACCAACTCACCCGATGCTCTAGAGGAGATCTCGGATGTCCACTAGCTCCTCACCGCCAGCTATAGCTAGGCCAAGACTCTCTGCACTCAGCTCGCCAAGTGTGAGAAGGCCCTGTCTGCAGTTGAGCGTGAGAGGAATGTTGCAGTTGTCGAGCTCGAGCAGACTATAATAGCAGCAACGGTCCATGCTACAGCTCATCACGAACCCCCATCATCCTCACGAACTCTGTTCTGACTCAGCTACTCACCAGCGGACTACGCCTAAGGAGCAACACACGTAACAACATGTGATGCTCTAGCCTGTTGATCGTCCTCAACATTGGAGAAACCAGCCAAGGCCATAGTCGCTTCCGCTCATGCTCTAGCTCAGCCAACTATAGTCGCTCCCGTTCTCACTCTAGTTCACCTGTGTGCTAAAAAGTAGACATGTAATGTGTAATGTACTCTATCCACATAGCAGTGAACGGCCTAACTGCCATGTCCAACTTGACAAAAATATTATATATGTTATATAGCCATCTTAGGTCTTGTATTTATTTTTTTTGTTTTCCTGATTCGCCTGGTTCTTGGAATCCTTTCTTGAGATATCAATGAGTGCACAGCACGCACTGGCTTCCTAGTGATTTGACAACATATATCAGCTTTCTGTAGCAAGTGGACAGCGTACACTGGCTTTTCCAGTGATTTGACAACACGTACCAGCTTTTTGTAGCGAGTGGACAGCATGCACCAGCTTTTCCAGTGATTTCACAGAACATACCACCTTTTCGCAGCTTGGGGATAGCACGTAATGGCTTTATAGTGATTTAACAACACGTACCAGCTTTTCGCAGTGAGTGGATGGCACACACTGGCTTTCCTAGTGATTCGACAACACACATCAACTTTTTGTAGTGAGTGGATATCATGCACCGGCTTTCCCAGTGATTTAACAACACACATTAGCTCTCTACAGCAAGTAGATAGCACACATCGGCTTCCTAGAGATTTGACAACACGTACCAGCTTTCCATAGGGAGTGAACAACACACATCTGTTTTTTTAGTGATTTGACAACAGGTACCAGCTTTTCTAGTGATTGGACACCATGCACCAGCTTTCCTAGTAAATTGACAATATGTACTAGCTTTTCGCAATGAGTGGATAGCACACACCAGCTTTCTTAGTGATTTGACAACATGCACCAGCTTTTCGCAGTGAGTGAACAATATGTACTGATTTTTCTAGTGATTTAACAACACGCACTAGCTTTCCACACCCAATAGACAACACATACCGACTTTCCTAGTAATTTGAGAATACATACCAGCTTTTCGCAACCAATAGATAGCATGCATTGATTTTTCCAATGATTTGACAACATATACCAGCTTTTCCCAGTGAAATGACAATGCATTCAAGCTTTACTCCTGAACAGTGCCTACCGATTGTCTACAAAATCTTGCCAGCCCCATGACCAAACCTAAGACTCTGATCAAGCTAATCTCAAAATTAGGGCAAGAGGAGAGGGAGAAGAGAGGAGAGATACAGGACATCACTGTGCCACTAGTGAGGATGTCGAACTATAGAGAGATGCTTCACAAGTGGAAGTAGGTGGCCAAGAAATAGGGATCAAACCTCGATAATTTTTGCAAGAATGTACCCATACCACTAGAGTTTCCGCAGCCGCAGTGCAACTGCAGCAATCCAACACATACCATTTAGTCCACATACCCGGTAACCGCTGGCTGAGCGCACTACACGTGCGCCGAATTTCTTGTAAGCACGTATTTGCTATTTTACATTGCATGTTTTATTTTGCACATCTCTAACTCGCTCTGTTCATACCGGCAGAGGACAAAGCACTGCTACTTCTTCTAATAGATAGACGGTGCGGATATGTACGACAAGGCATTCATTGAGCAGAAATACATGCTCAACTACTCGGTGGCACCCAAGAGATTCACACACTAGAAACCTTACATCCCAGATGATAAACAGAAAGGACAAGATTAAGGCACCAGTGGTCCCCGAAGACCCTGTGGAACACCAGGTTATCTCCGAGTGGGACAAACCTGCACAAGTTGTAGAAGCCGAGTACTGGGCCCGGGTCACAAGGGCTAAAGCCCATGTGGGAGAGAAGGGAATGGCACTGATGGATCCAATATGTATGATGACTGACTGGAATCATGGCTTTCAAAAGGTACACATGTATCTTAACTGTAGTTGGGGTTGATGATTCGCACATGTTACCACTTGTATCATATGAGTACTGAGGTAAACATGCACATCTAACCAAACCTCACATCACATGTAATTTACACATTCATTGCAAATTGCTTTGTCGGTCTATACATGGTCCATTACGACAACTGTTTGTAACAATGTATCTTTACTACTTAACATAGGAAATTTGTGGTGGTAGTTCATCTGCCCTTCTGAACCCCCTTGTACATTCCTAAAAAATTTCTACGTACACGCGATCAAAACATAATAGGATTTTTTTAATGTGTATCAAAGCACACATTTTCATGTTGTTTGCATGGGGTAGTATTTTTAGAAATAAGCTAACGATTTAAGCTAGAGCATAATCCAAATTAACGAGTATGATTGAATCAATTTGAACTGAGTTAGTGAGTTTGTTTCCACCCTTGCCATTTTTTGCCACCCCTAGCCAAGCTACATGCTGAGCCGGTGCAGCTCGGTAGGCACTACTAAGTAGGCAGTGCCTAGCCTACCATGATGTGTCGATGCCTACTTTGCCAGCTCAGCCAGCCGTACCGCTCCTCTCCTGCCGGGCTATGACGGTGTGACAGGTAACACGTGTCACCTATCTGTAAGTTCAAGCTCCAATTCGATTAGTTTTGGTGATTATTGACAAATCTAAATGTGAGACTAATTCATTTAATGACAAATCTAAATGTGGGACTAACTCATTTGTTAAATATAATATTGTTTAGTCTTATTTGGATGAAAAGGTGAAAATTATGGAGGTATATATTTGACATCATATTATTATACCTTATTGCATTTCTCAGAACCAAAAGATAGGTTGAAGTGCACAAAAAAATCTAACTTCAATATGTGCATATGTTTTTATTACACATTCTTGTATGCACACATTTAGGGGAGTTCACTCTATGTTTTGTGGTTTCATTAGTATTGATCCATATTTGTTTTTCTACATATATTGAGATCTCTACTTAGAAACATATTCTTTGCATATATAAAAACTTGTGTAGTTCATATATACTCACATTGACTTATGTTACTTTATACTCAATTAGTTGTGCATGGGACAAACACGATTATCAAGTGTTTGAAAGATTTAGTCCCAGATTTGCTTAACAACTTGGAGATGTATGCTAAGATTGACAAGAAGATCGACATGGTTTCAGATAAAAGTCATGTATGCATTTGAATTTAAATTCTAAAGCCAATTATGCATTGTCAGGAAAATCGGTAGTACCAGTGTATAACTAGCTAGGGCTAAGGATATGTTCCTAGACTTTTACCGGTCTTGGTGTTTGGTTGAAAGACCAGATTACTAGTATAGGTTTGCCGTACTATTAAGAGGGGTCTTATCTAGTAGGTTGAGTCTCATCATGTGTTGATAGCACAATCCTGGTTGCTCTAGCTCTCCGTGGCATGATGCTATTATTTACGAATGTGTTTTGCAAATAGTTGAGGCTTATGCATCTAATCCTTGTATCATGTGAATATACTTTGCAAACGTGTTTTGCAAATGGTTAAAATCCATGTACCTACTCCTTGTGGTATTATCTAAGTTTGCAAATTGTTGGAGGTCATGCATTATCCCTTGGCATGTGCTAGATTATTTATTGCTATTTCCTTAGACTTAGACCGTGGTAGTAAATCTTTTGATCTGTTATAATTTTTCCATTGATCAAAGATGTTTGAGATCACGCAAATAGGTGAGTTATGTAGCCCTTTAAATAAGCTTTCCATAGAGTCTAAGATCATATAATTATGACAACGAAATCAAAAGTTATGACCATTTTTCTGAGTGTCATCTGTGTTGAAAAACTGAAAATTGTAGTACCGCCCTTATAACTACATTATGACTGAAAAACAGTAGTACCACCCTTATAACTATGGTAGTACGACAAATTCTGAATAACGGCTCTTTTTCTAGCCGTTATGGTGGAAAACGGTAGTACCGCTCCCATAACGGCGGTAGTACCGCAAATGCTGACTTTTTAGGATTCTTGCTTCCAATGGCTAGTTTTTGTGGTGCGGGCTATATACCACCTTAGCTAGTTGGGAGATAATCTTTGGTACTCTATTTCACTCTTTTGAGCTAGTGTGAGCCTCTACAGTCAATTGTGCATGTGTTGCACCTTGTGAGCAAGGAAAGAGGTCTCTAGTTGCATGTGTTGCATCTAGAGGTGGATTTCATATCTAGTTGAGCTTATGCATTCATTGCACATGGTGAGTGTCTAGCAAGAGGCTTAACTTATTACTCTTGAAGGTTGCCGACTCCTAAAAAACGTTGGAGGCGTCGTGTCTGGCGATCTTCTCAAAGAAACTTGTGAGAAGACCCGACGTGTTGTGAAGATTGAAGCTCACCTACCCGGAGTAGGAAAGAGCTACTACTTGTGGAATTGAGGTGTTGGCTTAATTCATGGAGCTGGTCCAATTTGTTTGGGTTTACCTTAACGTAGACTAGGGAAGACCGGCAAGTCTCCGAACACTACGGTAAAAAAGAAACCGAGTCATTGTAGTTTGTTCTCTTGTGCTCAATCGACATTCAAGCAATTTATATTTGTAGAATTAAATTGATTGTTTGTCATCGTAGGATTGCAAACATTTTACATAGACTTAACTTGTTAGTGTATTTGGTGAATTAGTTGATTTATGCCTTTATTAAGAAAAACCATTTTGATTTATGCTTTCGCATTATAAACTTGGTTTTAGCCAAAGAAATTTTAATACTGCCTTTCACCGCCCTCTAGTTGGCCTCCTCAATCCTACAAGTTGTATCAGACTTTAGTCTCTTATTTATTATGCTTCACCATCTAGAGAGTAAAGAATGGCGATTAGTGATATAATGCATCTTGGTGAGACACCTCTATTCGATAGTACAAATTATACTTATTGGAAAATCCATATGTCATGCTATTTTAAGGCCATGAGCCCAAAAATATGGCAGATTGTAGATATAGGCTTTTCACCTCCATTGAATTGTCCTACTCCAACAAATAAGGAAGATAAATGCTTGCATCATGATGCTCAAGCAATTAACATTTTATTTAGTGCTTTAAGTGTATAAATGTTCAATGCCATATGCAATCTCAAGAGTGCTCATAATATGTGGACACAACTTCAAGATAATTATGAAAGGTCCACCTCAACCAAGAATGATTGCATGGAAGAGCATATGTTTGGAGAATAATGCTCCATCTCTAGCTCCGACAATGAAGAATCCACAAGCCCCTCCACATCAACTCATTACTTTATGGCTAAAAGTAATAAAAAAGGTAAATAATGATAATAACAACAATGAACCTATTTATGATGAGTTGATGGATATGCTAGAGGAACTGAATTAGTACCTTGGCAAGAAGAAGTCAAAACTTAAAGTTTTGAAGAAAGAATTCCTTTCTCTCAAAGATTCTTTTGATAAGCTAAGGGAAGCTCATAAGGCTCTTCTTCTCAAGGATCTCAACAAGTCCAAAGTGGATATAGGCATTACATGTGATTTACTAGATGATGTACCATATATAACTCCTAGTTCTTACATTTCATCTAAGATTAGCATATCCACTTTTTGTGATGATTTGCTTGACATGCCTTATTGCTCTCAATTAGATGCTTCTACTTCCTCTATGCTTATTTGGAGAAGTTGAGCAATTATTTGGAGACTAACCATGTAGAGAAAAAACAAAGAGCTCAAGGTCCAAGTCACCAAGTTGAGCAATGATTTGGAGAAGTGATACAAAGAGAAAGCCTCTCTTGATGATATGTTGAGCAAGCAACAAAGCTTAAATGACGAGAGGGGTATTGGCTTCATCTCCAACAAAAAGGAGAATAACAAAAAGCATGTTATGTGCCATGGTTGTAATGAGAAGGGTCACTGTGCCTCAAAGTGCCCCAACAAGGTAGATGATAAGACAAAGTCATCAAAGAAGAGGCAAGCCGGCATTTAGCAAGACAAGAAGACAAGAAGGAGTAGCAAATACCAAACTTGCTACAATTACCGGGAAAAGGGACATTTTAGTAAGGATTACCCTAAAGGTATTATTCTCCTAATCCATCACTTTATGATGAACATTATTTGCTTAGGAAGGATAAAAATGGCAATGTGTTTGTTACGAATGTTAGTTCACAAAAGTTTATTGTTAGGGCCGTTTTGGTACCTAAATCTATTATGATTAATATTCATAGACCTAATCAAGTTTGGGTACCAAAATGCACATAAATACTTAATAGGTACTTGGAGAGGTATTGGAGGCGTGGCTCAATCATAAAGAGGTGAATTCCACCATATGCAAAATAGGAGCCAAGTTTGAGGATGATCTTACTACATCACGAACCAATGCCATCTCGGTAACAAGTACTTATAGTGAAATATTCAGTCCTTACCTTGTGTAGGTTGCATTGAATTCATAAAAATCATTTAAAAGATGTATTCTTGCTCTTCTTCAAACTTCATTATTGCAATCTTGAGCAAAATGGGTAAATGGCATATTAAGGGGGAATGCTACATGATAATCATGTATATCACATCCCTAAGTGTGCCCAAATTGATTAAATACTAGTATTAATTTTCAAAATTGAGCCATTTAGCCAAAAGTCAAAAAATTAAAATTATAAGTATATCTTTGAAAAAACTAGTTGAAAAATTCATACAAATGCATTTCAAAGGTTTTTCTAAGGTTTTGGTTTTAGAATAACTTATTTTAAGTAAAAATTAAGTTTCTAACCCAAAACTAGTAATCTAGCATTTTGTTTCGGCTTAAAACACAAAATTGGCCAAAATAAATTCTAAAAGGAATTTGAAAAAGTACCCAATACCAAAAATGTAGAGTTGGCTATTTCAAATATTATTAGTATTCAAAGATTTTCCAAAAGGCCAACCAAACAAAAGTTATTTGGTCTTGAAACTCATCCAAAATCTTGAGTTAACCTAAATGGTCACAATCTAGCATTTAAATGAGTTTTGCCATTTGAGCCAAAATTATTGACATATATTCGCTCATGAGGGTATTACAAACTCATACATACAAATGGATGTTAAAAATACCATCACATGGTCATTTAGGCAATCTTGAAGTTTCTTTTATAAATGAATTTGTTTTGACAATAGAAAACATAATTTTTTAAAACTCTTTTATAAGATAAAACTTTTTTTAACTTTGGCATATAGTTGGAAATGCTCCAAAAATAGTTTATGTTCCTTTGTGAAAAATTTTGGAGCATATTACAACATGGTATCTATCTTCTTCTCAAGTGATATCTCTTATAAGTGAAAAATAACTGATATCCCTCACAAGTTCCATCACAAGTGATATCATCTTTTTCCTTCAAATGGTATCCCCTACAAGTGGTATCAAGTTTCTACAATTGGAATCAATTATACGTGGTATCATTTATTTTCACAAATAGTTCATGTTGTCATTATAAGTGGTATTAATTTCAAAGTGGTGTATGCTTTTCATGAAAAAGATAGAAGAACAAAGATGAGAAAAAAGAATCCTTTGTGTCTCGAAAGAGAAGAAAGAAATGCCAAGAGAAATCTGTATGTAAGGGGAGTTTCTCTTTATAAAAAACTTACTAAATATTTTCGGCTTGCATATAAAGGGGTAAAGTACTAATATTGGGAAAACTATTTTACTAAATTGTCCCAAATGATTTATGGATCTTGTAAATGCATGGTTTTCATTCTCATTTGCTTCATTTGTCCTTCATAGAGTGGAACTTCTAATGATATGCAAGTTTAGCCTTTTCAAATAGTCTTTTTGGTCAAAAGTCAAAAATCTTATTTAAAATAGCCAAATTTATGAAAAACTAAATGAAAGTACTTAAATATGTATTTCAAATATTTTTCAATGCTTTTCGAGTAAAAATTCCTATTTTAGAAACAAAATAGCAAATTTGGCCTTAAAAGGAATTTATGTGATCTTCTTTTTGAATTAAATGATATATTTCCATAAATCAAAATCTATTGAGTTTTTGAAAAAGCTTTCAACACCAAACTCGTAGGATTGGTCATTTTAAATATTTCCCTAGTTCAAAGTTTTCACAAAAGGCCAACCATTGAAAAGTTATATTCATTTGAAGTTCACCGAAAAATCAGTTTTGACCCAAAATAACCTATTCTTGCATATTATGAGTTTTCCTATTTGAGTCGGATTTATTTTTGTATCTTGGCTTAAAATAGTATTTTTAGCTCATTAAAAGCCATAAAATTGAAAAACTCCATAAAATTTAAATTGATTTGCATTTTGAACATTCGATGCAAAATCAATCTTTCCACATGCATACAAAGCGCTTTTTACTATATCTTTTGAAACAAAATCCTTTTCTCAAGAATTATTTTTGGTAAATGCTTTAATTAGTCAAAAGTTAAAATCTGGAAAATTTTAAAATATTGAACCTTATTTGAGTAGTTTTTGCATTTCTCCTCCCTTTGTGCAAAAAGATTACAAAGAAAGCACATTTTAGCATAACTTTTGAATGGAGACTCTTTTTTCAAAAATTCTTATTGAAAAAGTTTCTTAGAAATCCAAAGTTTGTTTTTGCAAAATTTGAAAGCATTTTAACTTGATTTAAAAAAAATTTTTGACATTTTTCTCTTTACTGAAATGCTGAAAATTCAGAGTTTTTCATGGTTTCAAGCTGATTGTGATTTTTGTATCTCCAATGGGTTCACATTTTGAGGAAGACACAATAATAACATTTGATCTGCTATAGTTGATCTTCTGTGCCAAATATGCTTAGATTTTCTAAAGATCATATGATTAGCTTTTCAGCCTTGTCTCGATGCCCAAATGAAAAATAAAAAATCTAAAAACTTGAAACTTTCAGTTTTTGAAATTTTCTGATTTTCATATCTTCAAAATAGTTGACATCTGGGAGATCCTCTCAAAATTAAACATGTGTGTATTTAGTGCATGTCTTGAGGAGGAGCATCTTATTCATATACATAGCCTCTTAAATACATCATGTGCACAAGCATATCATTTTCATATGCATAATTCTCAAATTACTTAGTGACATGCATAGATATAGTCCAATAGCTTAACTTTCTATCATATGTTGATTCATATCTAAATATTGTCATTAATAATGGTTTTGTCATCAAACACTAAAAAGGGAGAGATTGTAAGTTCAAACCCCAATTCGATTGGTTTTGGTGATTATTGACAAATCTAAATGTGAGACATTCATTTAATGACAAATTTAATGTGAGGCTAACTCATTTGTTAAGTATGATATTATTTAGTCTCATTTGGATGAAAAGATGAAAATCACGGAGGTATGCATTTGACGTCATATTCTTATATCTTATTACATTCCTCGGATCCAAAAGATAGGTGCATATATTTTTATTACACATTCTTGTATGCACATAATTTAGGGGTAGTTCACTCTATATTTTGTGGTTGTATTAGTATTGATCCATGTTTGTCTTTCTACATATGTGGAATCTCTACTTCGAAATATATTCTTTTAGTATATACTTATGTAGTTCATATATACTCACATTGACTCATATTGCTTTGTACTCAATTATTTGCGTATGGTGCTAACATGATTATCAAGTGTCTGAAAGATTTAGTCCTAGATTTTGCTTAACGACTTGGAGATGCATGCTAAGGTTGGCAAGAAGATCGACATGTCAAAAGCCAATTATGCATTGTTAGGAAAATCGGTAGTACCAGTGTGTAATTGGCAGTACTATCATAGTACGGTATGACCAGGAAGGTAGTGCGGTACTACCACAACACGGAAGTACCGAGGTTTATTGGCAGTATGTTTTTTCCGGAGAGTTCCTTTTGAAACTCATTTGCTCCTCTAGAAAATGGTAGTACTAGAGTTATAACGGCAGAACTACCACAGTGCGATTTAACCACAACTTTTGAGCGGTACTATCAGACCCTAGAAGTTTCGAATTTATGGGTGGTATGCCACGCATGAAATCGGAACTACCAGACTTATAATGGCAGTTATACCACACTTTGAGTTTGATGACTTTATATTCAATTCATGTCAAAGAGGAGATGCATCATGTGTTGATGCACGTCAATATCTCAAAAAGGAGATGATCATGAGTTGATCATCAAGTCAAGAGAAGACAATGACCCAAACTTGAAGTGAAGATGTGCGTCACCAAACATCAGGAGGATGCTCAAGGCAAAGGTATAACTAGCTAGGGCTAAGTATATTTTTCTAGTCTTTTAGTGGTCTTGATGTTTAGTTGGAAGACCAGATTGTTAGTATAGGTTTCCGTACTATTAAGAGGGGTCTTGTCTAATAGCTTGAGTCTCATCATATGTTGATAGCTCAATTCCTCTTGCTCTAGCTCTCCGTGGCATGATGCCATTATTTACAAATGTGTTTTGCAAATAGTTGAGGCTTATACATCTAATCCTTGTATCATATGACTATACTTTGCAAACATGTTTTGCAAATGGTCGAAGTCCATGTATCTACTCCTTGTGGTATGATCAAAGTTTGTAAATTATTGGAGTTCATGCATTATCCTTTGGTATGGTCTAAGAAAATTTGTTGCTATTGCCTTGGACTTAGACCGTGGTAGTGACTCCTTGGATCTTTTATAATTACTACATTGATCTAATGTGTTTGAGATCATACAAATAGCTGGGTTGTGTAGCGCTTTGAATAAGCTTTCCACAAAGTCCAAGATCACTCAATTCTGACATCAGAGTTAAAAGTTATAACCATTTTTCCGAATATCGTTTGTGCTGAAAAACCGAAAGTAGTAGTAGTGCCCTTATAAATGCGGTATGACTGAAAAATAGTAGTACTGCCCTTATAAATGCGGTATGACTGAAAAATAGTAGTATCGTCCTTATAACTGTGTAATACTGCAAATGCTGAATAAAGGTTATTTTTCTAGCTGTTATGATGAAAATCAGTGGTACTCTCCTATAACGGTAGTAGTACCGCAAATGCTGATTTTTGAGGATTCTTGCTTTCAATGGCTAGTTTTTGTGGTGTGGGCTGTAAATATCACCTTGGTTACTCGGGAGACAATCTTTGACACTCTATTTCACTCTTTTGAGCTATGTGAGTCTCTCCAGTTAATTGTGCATGTGTTGCACCTTGTGAGTAAGGAGAAAGGTTTCTAATTGCATGTGTTGCATCTAGAGGTGGATTTCATATTCACTTGAGCTTGTGCATTCATTGCATGTGGTGAGAGTCAAGAAAGGGGCTTGACTTATTACTCTTGAAGGTTGTCGATTCCTAGACAGTGTTGTAGGCATCGTGTCCGGTGATTTTCTCAAAAAAGCTTGTGAGAAGGCCCGGCGTATTGTGAAGATTAGAGCTCACCTACCCGGAGTGGGAAAAAGCTACTACTAGTAAAATTGAGGTGTTGGCTTAATTTGTGGAGACAATCCAATTCGCTTGGGCTTACCTCAACGTGGACTAGGGGAGATCTGCAGGTCTTCGAACACCACGGTAAAAAGAAACCGTGTCATTATGGTTTGTTCTCTTGTGCTCAATCTACATTCAACCAATTTATATTTAGGGAATTAAATTGATTGTTTGTCACTGTTGGATTGCAAACCTTTGACATAGACTTAGATTATTGGTGCACTTAGTGAGATTAGTTGATTTAGGCCTTAATTTAGAAAAACTTTTTGATTTACGCTTCCGCATTATAAACTTGGTTTTAGCCAAAGAAATTTTAAAACTGTCTATTCACCCCCCCCCCCCCTCTAGTCGGCCTCCTCGATCTTACACTATCGCATACTAAGCTCAGGGAGGGAGCCATTTTTGCAAAAGAAAGTGTGCTAGGGGGCCAAAATTTAAAAATATTGCAATAGTATCATATGTGTGAATAGTTCTAAAACTCTACCATCTCCTCGTGTTTTAGATATTATTGAAGGTCATTGTCACATTTTACCTAATTTGTGATTAGCCTGGTATGCACGATTCCATCAAAAGTGGCAAGCATTAAAAAAAGTAATTAACAGGGGCATTTTAGTTACATCAAATAAAATGCATTGTTGTATGAGTAATTGTGCCATAGCCAAAATTTACTTAACAATCTACATTCTTCAATACATGCCTATTCTATGGGAGGTTTCAAATTGAGTAAATTGCACTATATATACGCAAATTTGTAAGATGAGTGCATTTAGATCACTAAAAAATTACACCATGTATTTAGATCAATGAACTTGTTAAACTATACAAAGGAAATCTAAAAGAGGTTTTCTAAAGATAACAAGGCATCCACATGACACTAATGCTTATGTGGTGCAATTTACTCTTTCAAATTTATACCTTGCCTCTGTAATTCTAGTCGTGTATTTATGTGTATTTATGTCTTTACCTTATAATAAAAAATAAAAAATGTAACTAACGCATCCTCGCTAGTCAGTTTCACTATCATGTGTGTGCATAAAAAAAATAAAATAATGTAACTAAAATGTGTTGGAATATAGGTAGGCTACATTAGCGTAGATTAAAATTTCTACTGTTTAAATTAGAAAGCTATGCGAGTAAAAAATCATAGATCATTACACTAGATGCACAGTGTAGCAGGAAAAGAGTTGAAGCAGCTCGGTTCAACATAGCGTGCGTTGATGTAGTAAAAGCAATCAATCATTCAACGTCTCTAGAAAGTGATGCTCGAAAGCCGATCATCCTCTAGCAGTAGTAGATCTCCATGTGCTGATTGTCTTCTCCTTAGATCTTCTCAATTAGCACCACAGTTGCAGCAGTACTTCTATTGAAGTCCACATTTTTAGGGATAGAGCGCCGTGCGCCAGTGTGCTAGCACCAAGATGCACAGCAGGACCTATGAAAGATGGTGTCTAGGATTTTGGTGGGTGGTCTATCTCTCTCTTCCATAACCCTATGCATACCTTTATATAGAGCCTCCGACCGGACTATTATCAAACACGAGTAGAGATCGTATCCCACATGGAGTGCCTCCAACCGGATCCTTATATAATATGAATATAGATCGTATTTGACTCGGAGTTTATCATTTGGAGTCTTACTGTTACAATCGGTTAAATGTGTGACCATGTAGGTTCATATATACTTGGTTGTAACTCGAAAACATCTTTCCTATCATTGATCAGTAATGGTCCCTAGCAAGACATATTGATCCCAAATATACCCAAAGATTAAACTGGATGAACCATCTGTACCATATCATAGTCACTCATGATCAGTTCATAACTCCATACGAATATTTCGTATTTGGTTACGACCAGTCTGTATCCCAATATAATTGGTTCATAACCCAGTTTGTGATTGTTCGACCAGCTCACGACCAGTCAGTATACCATACTACCAATTTGTATCTGGTCTGACTAAATGACCTATTTGCATATTCTCCTTTTGCATCACGATACCCATGAACTCCAAGTGAGAAACGTATCATATATAGACTGTTCCATCTTTTCTCGATTTAGTTATGGATAACTTCATGTGGTCAACTCTTCGACCACTCGTGGCATGGCTATCCACTTTCTTTATCTGACCATATCAAGGAGGTCTAGAGATATCTCTCCTGTTATGTAGGAGAGGCAAATCCTATATCTAACCGACTATATTCCTTCACATGTTTCATAGCATTCTGAAAGCTATCTTTATAACTATCTAGTTACGGAGTAATGTTTGGTAACCCCTAAATACACTATTATAAATGTAGGGAACTATGTTGATATCATGTACAAGTATTATACATCATCATTACTCGAGACCACATGATGACACATAAAACATAACAATCTTAACAGTATCTCAAGGTGGATCAGCTCAACACTATGTTCTCTAATATGTGTCTATAGTATTGATTTAATATCTCTATGACCATGATTGATAAAACATGATCATCAATAAATACATATGCTGGTCTATAGTCACTAGTGTCACAACACATCCGACCAAATATCTTTTAAAATGATATTATACAATAAATAAAGAGTTTTACCATAATAACCATATCCTAACTTTTATAATGATAATTTATAAAAAACATAATAACAAATTATTTAAAACAGCATAAACATAGAATTTGATGTCGTCTTCATTTGAAGATTATCTATAGGGCATACGCTGACAAAACGATCTTCACGAATCAATATCCACGAATCACAAGGGAACCACCAGACCATACCAGAAACATCTCAAGGAAACAGAGCAGACGCCACACAAAACCCATGGCCAGCGTTTTCCACGCCATCACCGCCCGTCCCCGCTTGCCTCCAGCGCTCGCCTGCCTCTCCCCCACCACCAGGAAGCCCCACCTCACCTCCACGGCCGCTTCCACGATGGACGCGCCGTCGGCGAGCTCGCCGGACACCAAGAAGACGACCACCGTGTTCGTGGCAGGCTCGACGGGCCGCACCGGCAAGCGGGTAGTTGAGAAGCTGCTGGAGAGAGGATTCGGCGTCGTCGCCGGCACGACGGACGTGGGTAGGGCCCGCGGCAGCCTTCCCCAGGACCCCAACCTTCAGCTCGTGAGTTAAGCTGCACTTGTGGTTCTCTTGTTTGGTCAATGATGGTGGTGTGAGATGCGTGTTGGTTGAATTGAATTGAAGGTGAGGGCTGACGTGACGGAGGGCGCCGACAAGCTGGTCGAGGCGGTCCGCGGCGTTGACGCCGTCGTCTGCGCGACGGGGTTCCGGCGGTCTTTTGACCCATTTGCTCCCTGGAAGGTTTGTGCGCGAATTAATCGAAGTGCAGCTCGTTCCTTCTTGCCCAATGCTTTCATCTCTTTGGTATCGCGGCATTAGCTAGTAGGAGTTCAGTTTGCTGCCTGAATGGCTCTGATTGACATGGTTTTGCACTTGTGCTAGTGTAAATGTTCAATGTTGGTAGGTTGCGAGCTGCTAGCCTGCTACCGTACCTATTCAGCTATTTTTCCTATATCGGAAGGCTGCATTGTTGGCATTGAGTATTCGAGGCTCCATTTTTATCATAGTGAATGTAGCTTGAACTAAATAGGAAAGTGGAAAACCGAACATGATATGTGTAATTGAGCCAAGGTGATGCATTCGTTCAACTATTTAAGTGCTTAAGCATGTTTTTTGTTTGCGAGCAAAGTGCTTAGGCATGTTTACGTAAATGTTTACTGTAAATGTATAATATATGTATTTGAATAGGATTTGGCTTTGCTCTGATACCATGTTATGTCTTGGTTGAAACACCAAAATTTTTATCACTAGTTGCCTACCCGTGCATTCGCACAGGCCATCAACTTTAACTCATTTATGACAATGCTAATGTTCAATGATTGAGGTGAACTTAAGATCTGTAGTTTGTATGTGCACTTAAATTTTGAATTCTTATCACAATTTTCATGTTCAACGATAGGACATCTCAAATCCCGAGTTTGTAAACTCTCAATCAATATGCCCAGCAAGCTGTAATTTCTAATAAATAACAAATACCGATCTATTTTACAGCTAAGGGGAATTCCCAATATTCTTGGTGTTCATTGTCCACAAAATTTGTTTGCATCAATCAAAACCTAAAGTGAGAAAATCTGAAACAAAGAAATAAGGTGTACATAACAATGGCATATACAACATCTTACATTAAACAAACTGTAGTCTGCATGTGTTTTACCATCATGAAATGTATTGGTTACATAGTGCATAAATCTTACCAAAATGAAAAATAACTCTTCTTTTTTTTTTGCAAGAGGGAGGATTGAACATCACATACTAAATCTTACAGATAGAATTCTTAACATTGATGAGTTGCAAATGTAAATAAATAGCAAGGTATCAAACTAAGAAATGATGGGGAAAAAGTTAAGCTAACTATACCCAATGTGAGAAGGGTCTTCATATAAAATTATTTAAGAAATATGCTGAGAATACTTTGAAGCAATATACAGAAATGGACTTTAGAATGGTGTGATTACATATGCTTTCTATGCCAAATAAAAAATTGCACATTCCTCCAGCTGATTATAATAGAGGAATAGAGGCTCAATTGATTATAATAGATGAATAGAACATCACCTTCAATAAAATTAAAATAGAAAGTTTACAAATTTAATAAGCATGCCATTATGTCCAGGGGGAACAACACAGCTAATAGACCTAACTAAGAATATGAAAGCTTAAGCTACAACAGTGCATTATAATACATTGAAGTCAGAACACCCAAATTGAACATTTCACATCAGCTCTATTTTATTGCTGTGCAAAAGTGGACCTTAAGAATTGCATATCCCATATCTTTCATCTTAGTCTGGTAAGATTACTTGTAAAAACAGGTAGCCAAGATACTCCCGGGTGTAACTACACCCACCTCTAATATACTACCTAAATAAACTTGAAATACTCCTTTATCACTTTAGGTATATTCCTATATTAATTGTAAGATGCTCCAATGTGAACCACACGAAAAAATTGCAAGGGAGACCATAGGTTTTAGCGTATTTTGTAAATACCTTCATATACATATATAAAAATGAGTATGTCGAAAAATGTGCATACCACCTTTAAAAAATTGTTCATACCACCTAGATGGTCCTAAATACTTGTATACTACACGTACATACTCTTCGTTACACGAGATATACCTTACGTTGTGAGATATGACATAGGGTGTAATTACACCCGAGAGTAGAAAAGAGACATCCTATATTGTACATGTGTGTGTGTATAGGAAAATGGTACTATACTCCTGGCCTGGGAGTACGTACTCTCACTTCTAATATACCCCTTTAATGCTATTGTTATATCTCTTTATCTTTTCAAGCATACTCTAATAATAATTATAAGATACTTCAAAGTGAGTTCTATAAAAAATTTTATTAAAATCTTTTTTTATAGTATAATTTGTGTCTATACTCTTTTTATATATAGAAAAATGTATATAGTAAAAATAAAGAGTTCTAATAGAAAATTTTCAACCAAGTCGTATTAGAATATCTTAGAATTATATTTAAGTATACCAAAAGTGATAAAGAGTAATAAAATATTCGTTTACGTGGTATATTGAAAGTAGAAGTATTTACTCCTGAGAGTACGAAAAAGCATATATATATATATATATATATATATATATATATATATATATATATATATATATATATATATATATATATATAGTTCATAGATTATTATTACATAAAGTATTATAGTTTGACACCCCTCTAATTTACGGAAATCCACCAAGTTAATATGTTTGGCATGTCTCTAGATGCTTCAGAAATGTATGACACGCCACAAATAACGTCCTACAATAGGCTCTGTGAGTTTTACAATAAGAGCTGCATCAGCACCAAGATATAACATACAATGTATCAGCAGACCAATACATATAGGATGGGGATGTATTTCATAAATTCTAGATAAGGATTCCCTTCACGTTTTAGTGCCTAGAATCACACATATGAGCATTTCCGAAAAAGAATCAAGTGTTCAATCAAAATTTACGTATGTAAGCTTTAGGTGCTGATCCAAATTATATGATACCATAGATATTAGATTGGATTGATGAAACTTGGACAACTCAAATTATTGTGAAAAGATGTAGTAGGACTAAAAATTGTGATGTAGCAATGAACTTTGGAATCTGTTACATACGGCGTGCAGATCTACCCTTACTGTAAAGAAATAATTCAAGCAGCACCATTACTGTAAAAAATGGCCAATTCTTCCCCACCCTTGATTGGTTTGATCTAAAAAAAGAAACGAAAAAAGGACTACCATGAAGCAGATTGTTGCTCCAATTTCAGCCAACCATACTTCTAGTTTTGGTGGAATGTAGAGAGATCATTCAGGGCAATTGAAAAGGGAACGATAAGTATCTATAATACAAATGAGGAGAGATCATTTAGCGAAACAGAAAAAGGACAGAGGACATAATTATCTAGCTAGAAGAACTGTATATCTGAAATGTGGTTTTTACTTCCTTTTCATACCATTCTTTTCTTAAGTGATCACCAAAATGACACATGATTCATGATTGGGCAACTGGGTTTGTTCATGAATTGCACATAATTGGTGTTAAATCTGATGGGTGCAACATGCCAAAAAAACATTGAGATTAATCTAGATACACTCAATTTCATCTGTAAATTGCAAGAAAATGTACGGATTTGTTATGGTAGAATACAAATATGTCATTGTAAATGGCAAAAACATAGCACAAATCCATAAATCGCACAGCGACCTAACTCAATTACCTTCTCAATGATTCAGGGCATTAATGCAGAAAAAACATGAACATAATTCAAATATGGGAAAGAAACATGAACATAATTCAGGGCAAAATAATTCCATCCCTGAGAAAAAAAATTGATTTTCAAATTTGATTTAGCAATTATTACAGAACATAATTTCTGCTTTTAAGAAATACATGACTTATTGAATCATTTGGCCTAACAAAAATGGGAAGGAATGGATCCCTGTAAACAGTTTCTACCCCTGAGAAATAGACAGATAAAAACTAATTCAAATATATGCTCGCAATGTGTATCTAGAAAGTTTGATTCCACATGTAAAATACATATATCAAACATATAGTTTATTCTCACGTTATCAGTCACTTTAGATAAATGTTGCAAAATAGCCAATCAGGTATTAATTACAAATTTACAATAGTATGATATAAGATCCTTTGTAAATAAGAAATATGTAGCGGCGCTGCCACAAGCAAGCTCCAGCCCTATACATTATAAATCCATAAATAGTACACCAACCAACTAAAAACCATCACTATGATTCAGGACATTAATGGAAAATAAAAGGAAAAGCATGGAAAGGTCTGCAGGTAGAAAATATTGGCGAGTATTTAACTAAGCCCCCAATTTTCCACCTCATTCACTGCTTCAAAGATTGCGAAGGGGCCACCTGCTTGGCCTATTGAATGTATGTACACGTAAGATTGTAAATAATTCCATCCATGTAAATGCATTGGTTTTCAAATTTGGTTTAGCAATTAGAACACAACATAATTTCTACTTTTAAGAAATACATGCCCTATTTGATCAAAGCAAAATTGGAAGGAATAGATCCCTGAAGAAAAATCATAGTATGTGATTTAAGGGACTGAGAAAGATAAGCTCAACTCATGTCCACTGTATCGCTCCCGAGAGAACTCATCCACTTCTAACAAATTGAAAAAAATATGGAAAAAACTCAAAGTGCATATGTGTCCATTATTGAGAAAAGGGTATAAAAAAAGTAAGAAGTGGTGTTGCAGTTAACCTTATGTTGTTAGTGGAATTGAATCCCCAACCCTGTGTTAAGCGAGAAATTTTGATATTTGACACTGAATACGTGCGCCTCTCAACTTTTAACCTTCAATTCGCACGCCTTTGGAAATTTAACCCTGTCACTGCGAATTCTTTTGATTCAAGGGATTCTCCTCATTTTCTCTCCTTTTCTATTTTGACACTTGTCACTGCGAAAATGAGGAGAATCCCTTGAATCAAAAGAATTCGCAGTGACAGGGTTAAATTTTCAAAGGCGTGCGAATTGGGGGTTAAAAGTTGAGAGGCGCACGTATTCAGTGTCAAATATCGAAATTTCTCGTGTTAAGCAGACAGCTTGCCATGAGTCTTCTCCATCTATGTAATTGAAATCCAGATCAAATCTGATAAACATAAAGCCAATCGTCAAAAATCCCCAAATACAAAACCCTAGTGCATACTTTCGTACTGCATAACATATGGGATGGGTGGATAGAGGCTGGTTAGCCATGGCTACAGAGGTGGGTGACGACAGAGGAAGCAAGCAAGAACTTGGGAGGCCAATTTCTTGCCGTGATGGTTGGAGGCCAATTTCTTGCCGTGACGGTGTTGTGGAACTTGAGATGACGGCCAGCGAGAGGAGTTGCCATGCGCCATCTAGGGGAAAGGGCTTGAAAGCGTGCGGGAGGCAGCAGAGTACACAGGATTGGTGACTGCCGGAGGAGAGACGTCAGGAAGGGGGAGGCCGAAGAAGCTTGGGGCAGGCAGGCATGGAGGCAGTATTGGTGGCTTCCGATCTGATGGCTGAGAGTTAATTTGTATGTACCAAAATTTCTTAATTATATCTGAACCATTATGTAACATGGGTTCACCAGATATATGGCCAAATCTTTTTAGTTAACGTGAGAGCTTCCTTAGAGTGCCTAATTAATATATAGATATAGATAGACCATAGAGTACTAAAGGGGAAAATGCAAGGCCCAAATCCTATCTAAGTACATATATTATATATTAGGGTTAATTCCTTATATACCACTGTAAATTTGTCTAAGCCCATGTGTTAATAGCATAATGAGTGGTATATAAGGGATGATAAAAACTATCGATGACAAATAAGGAATTGCCCCTATATATTACCAAAATGGGTACTTCAAAGGCCAATTGGACCAAATTTGAGAACAACATATTAGTTACTTGGACAATAGATCAATTTTCACAGTAGGTCTCTGTCTTTCCCCAATTTCTATTTCTTTAAGATTTTAACCATGTCCTCTTATTATGGGAAGGGTTATAACTCAATGAGGCTGCTAACAAAGTCTCAGATACTCAAACTGCACTAGCGGATTGTAAAAACCACGTATACAAATTTTTGCTTTATTTATTTACTAGTAAAACAAAACAAGAGTAAATCTGCATTACGCACAATGCTGTCCGATCACTACAGGCAATGCATGCTACAAAAAATGAGTTAATGTTTGGCACCTGATGAAAAGCAAATAAATTATTTTCACTTCGTTGCCACTGGTTTTTTCAGAACAAATGCTCATAGTATTTGACTTTCTGTTAAGTTTCTCTCGAGTTCTTTAGACTACGCTCATCCTATCACCATATCTATCAATTATCATGCCATAGTCAGGCAAACAAAAAATTTCAGAGCTCCGATCACATTACTTGCAAATGCAAGCGTGCAACACTATAGTTTTACAACTGATAGCTAGGTGAAAATTATGCTATTGCAGGTGGACAACTTTGGCACAGTGAACCTTGTGGAAGCATGCCGAAAGGCTGGAGTTACAAGATTCATACTCATAAGCTCCATTTTAGTCAACGGGGCTGCAATGGGTCAACTTCTGAATCCAGCCTACATTGTGCTCAACCTATTTGGCTTAGTACTCGTTGCGAAGCTGCAGGCAGAGAAACACATCAGGGGATCAGGAATAAATTACACGATTGTCAGGCCTGGAGGGCTCACAGATCAACCACCAACCGGGAACATAGTCATGGAGCCAGAGGTAAAATTATTTATATTCACAAGTGATAGGACCAGTATAATATTTTTCTCATTTTATCTTGTGTTATCTATAAGATCGCTTCATCATCCGCTGAAAATTGATTGTATGTGAAATATTTGCAGGACACCCTTTCTGAGGGCTCCATATCTAGAGACCAGGTAGCCGAAGTAGCTGTGGAAGCATTGTTGTGCCCGGAGGCTTCCTACAAAGTCGTGGAGATTGTGTCCCGAGCTGACGCTCCAAGTCGTCCTCTGAAGGATCTGTTTGATGCTATTAAGCAAAATTGACTGCTCATGTCAGTAAGTTAAAACATCCAAGTAGACCAGAATTATGAAGTTAGTGTTGTACGAAAAGAGTACCAAGAACTTAATTGTTAAGTTGATTAATCGGAATTTGGAAGATTACACCCAGGATTTTAGAAACCGCATCTGGCCCAAATACCAAAGTGGGTCGGTTCTGGCTTCTCGTCGAAAACCAGACAAAAGAAGCTGGTTTTCCTTTTTTTTCAAAATTTTGAATTTTTTGATTTTGCAGTTTTGTGATTCGGGGGTAGAAACTAGAAACGATTAGAAGTATTTAGGCATATAAAAAGTTTTGAATACGGGGTTAGAGGGGTGAATCGGAGGGATTAATACCAGGTTAAAAAAATCGCCAGCCGGCCAACCGGATTACACCTCCATAATAATATATTTGTATACTCTGTATACAATGTACTTCGTTTACATATATAGTACAATATTATGTACACTATTACACTGAGATTCAAGACTCCATGAATGAATTATAACTGTTGCAAATTGGATGGCTATACTGTTGGATATGTAGATAATATTTTAATTCTAAATTTTACTATAAGAGAAATAGGCTACTCATTGTACTTTATAAAATACGCAAGGAAAAACAGTATCAAACTCAATCGAATGTGCAATGACTTATTGTTGGGCTTAATAAGAACAGTAAGCAGTACATTCTTGATGCAGTACGGAAGGTAGATGAAGCAGAGCAAGAGCGGTCGCGCAAATACGCTGCTTAGAAACCTTATTGCCATCCCGTGCATGTACTCTTTGCGGCAATGGCTTGAAGATAGCCACTCTTCCTCCTTCTGGGTGCACGCCGAAAAGAAAGATTGGAGTGGTTCGATAGCACAGCACACCAACACAGAACAACAGGAGAGAAAGTAGAGGAAGAATGGAGGTTGAATTTCTTTGCTTTTTCCTGGACGTCTCCAGGCCCTTTTAAGGGCACTACAATTATTCACTAGTAACTGCTGCATTAAACAAAATTATTCACTGGTAGCTGCCTTATCAAATCACATTATGATATTGAAGCAGTGTTATAACCAGTTAATGTGAGGATGCACGGTTTTTAAAAATAAGGTGAACTTGATCTATCAAGTGGTGCACCACGTCATGACATTGTCGCGCGTCACAAGTTACGCGATTTTCACGCGAAAATACATGTGTGCGCGTGTGTGATTAGCCAAAGCCCTCCTTATGTCATCCCTATCCATATTTAATGAGTAGCGAGGACTCCAGTTTATAAATTGGTTTTCTCTATCTTGTATTAGTAATATAATATTAAACCATAAATACTTTAAAATTATAAGAAATAGACCTCATTCATATGGACTTATTTTAACATATACAAGTACTATGTACATAGAGATAGGAAAGGACCCTCCATTTCAATATAAGAGAACCTACAAGACTGAAGTGTTACGAAGTTGTGGTTGACAAAGTAGTTTTCATATACAAGTACTATGTACACAGCGATAGGAAAGGATCCTCCATTTCAATACAAGAGAACCTACAAGACTGAAGTGTTACAAAGTTGTAGTTGACAAATTAGTTTTCCATCTCAGACAAATGTGTACGGGCCTATATGTATTGGCTTTTGGATATTGCTTTTTTTTATAGTAAATAGTTTTTGTACAGTACATAGCTTTCAAACGAAGTATCTTTTTAAAGTAGAATCTACTAGTCAATTATAGCAGACATTGTAGTTATTTCATTTATATCGGTCAAAATCGTACGTGAATGTCTCTCTATAAATTGCTACTATTTATAAATTAAAACCAAAAATCATCAATAAAAACCAATATAAACGCCCCACAACACCTCAGACTAAAAGCAAACAGCACTGAACGGCTGATAATTATGGGTCATGACATACGGCTGATAATTGTGGGTCATGACATACTCATATAAGACAAGAAACAAGAATAGTTTGTGCTATAGTAGACCATGACAAGCTGTGAAGCCTAACCATGGATTGCCGAAATGCTTTTGCCACAACCATGCCATCCATCTGTTTAGTCGATTTTGGTAATGTTCCTCCATAGTATTTGACATAACGAGTTCAGGTAGTGCTCACCACTGAAATCAAAAAACGACTCGTTCGAAGAGGTTCGCGATTCCTGAGGGGTGTTTTCTGTCTAGTTAAGCGGTCAGATCAACATGAGCCTGGCAATTAGACCGGCCCAATCTGAGATGACTTATGGAGATAATATGCTATCCTTCTAGGCGATGAGTCTTGTAAGACTTTGAAGTTGCCCGATTTTACTTAGATTTGATCTTTTCTTGATGTTTCTTGGTTCTAGGGTTTTTTGTTTTGAATCTTTCGGGAAAATGGGTTGTTGTGATATGTGAAAAATCATCTAGAGTCATCTTAGCCATCCTCTACCCACGAGCAAGTCACATTCTAAGTTTTGGAACATGCCCGGTTTTGCTACAATCTTACTTGTTTTCAGGAAAGCTTGGAGCTTCGGCCAAGATCCACATGATTCTTAGATGGAATAGGTTGCTGAGACCCTCAGCAAGGTGTGTGCAAAGTTTTATCTCTTTTGGTTGAGGTTTTTGGTAGTTGCATATCTTTTTTTGTCTTGGTTCAAGCTGTTTTTCTATTCTAGGAAGAAGGGAGTGGTCAGACTGGTCCTAGGCCTGATCAAACTAGTCATCGGTAGATCACCAATTAGACCACCGGTGAGGCTAGTCAGACCAGCGTCGATCAGACCGCACCTCTTGTGGTTGTAAGACCAGTAGGGTCCTGTTTCTTGCAATTCTTCGGATTTTGGGGTGTTGCTGTGGATCTAGGCTTACAATTCTAACCTTCATAGCTCTATAGCTATTGGAGTGAAGAATTTGCGAATGTTTAGGGAAAATATGTTGCACCATTCACCTTTTTTGTTGCTATTACTGGTGCTACAAACGATTCCGTTCATCAAACTCCCTCTCCTTAAATTCAACTCCAGCATCATGTTATTCTTCTACTCTACCCCACCGTCTTAGCTGCTTAATAGAATATTTATCTTCAAAGTGTGCATTGGATAGCCAGTTCTCTTCATTTTCAAACTATTTATGAATTTGTCATTGTAGCCACTATTTTTTAAATTTGGCCCTTGGACGCCCGTTTTACAAAAATAGCCCCATCCTTGAGCTTGGAAGGCACGGCAGGTGCAACTATCACCTGCCACGTCTGGGGAGCTCTATAGGGATGTGCTAGCATAGAAACATGCGTAGGCGCAACAAGCCATGGTGCAGAGCGATAGCAGGGGAGCTACTGAGATCTCACTACTTGGCAGGTGTCTGCTGAACCGTAAGGCAATACTGAGCAACCCAGTCTTAGCAGGTGGGGGGGGGGGGGGAGGGGGCTCGTGGGTCGGGGCACTCGGTTGCAACATCGGCTCAGCAGCGCCACGTGGTCAATTTAGTTTTTTATAATTAGGTGAATATTCGTGCAAAGTAGTTAAAAATGTGTACTTTGTTATACATTAAGAAATCATATTATGTAGACACTGTTTTGTTCGTGTGTGTGTGTAGGAATGTTTTAGGAAGGTGCAAGGGGGATCAGAGAGGCAGATAAACCACCATGACCAACTCTCTATGTTAAGTAGTAAAGATACATTATTGCAATTAATTGTTGTAATGGACAAAGCACTTTGCAATGAAGGTACGAATTACATGACGTGTAGGACTTGGTTAGGTGCGTACATTTGCCTTACTACTTGTATGATACAAATGGCAACATGCGCAAACCGTCAACCCCAACTACAGCTAACATACATGTGCACCATTTGGAAGTCGTGGTTGTAGTCATTCATCGTACACTTTTGGGTCCATCGATACCTTTCCCTTCTCTCCTTTGCGGGCATTAGCTCTCGTGACCCGCGCCCAGTACTCAGCTTCCATAGCTTGTATAAGTTTGTCCCAGTCGGAAATAACCTAGCATTTAGCTGGGGCATCGAGGACCACTGATGCCTTACACTTGTCCTTCGCTATCTTGGTCTTTCCATTGTCATATGGGCATAAGGTTTCCAGCATGTGAATCTATTCGGCACCACCGAGTAGTTGAGCATGTATTTTTGCTTGATGAATGCCCTGCCGTACTACTCCAGGCCACGATCTATTAGAAGAATTAGCAATGCTCCATGGTCTATCAGCATGGATGGAGTAGGTTAGATATGTGCGAAATGAATCTTGAAATGTGAAATGTCAATACGTGCTTACAAGAATTTCATCGCGTGTAGTGCGCGCAAGCGGTGGTTGCCAGTTGTGTGGAGGCATGGGTGTGTGCTTGCAAGAATTATCAAGATAGGATCCCTTCTTCTTGGCCATCCACTTCCGCTTGCGAAGAATTTCTCCATAGTTCGACATCCCTAATAGTGGCGGCGTGGCGCGGCGACGTCTTGTACATGTGCTCTCTTCTCCCTCTCTGCTTTCCTTATTTTTGAGATTTTATAGGTGGTCGGTGTGCACTATTCAGGAGTACAACTTGTATGTGTTGGTATTTCATTGCATAAAGCTGGTGCTTGATGTCTAATAAATGAGAAAAGGTGTTGCGTGGTGTCTATCTAGTCAAAAAAGCTTGTGCGTTCTATCAACTCACTGCGAAAAAGCTAGTATGTACTGTCAACTCGCTACAAAAAACTAATATGTGCTATCAAATTACTGCAGAAAGCTGGTGCTTGCTATGAGCTCGCTGAGAAAAGCTGGTACATGTTGTCAAATCACTGGGGAAACTGGTGCGTGCTATGAACTCACTGAGAAAATCCGGTACATGCTGTCAAATCTCTAGGGAAAGCAGGTGTGCGTTGTGAACTCGCTGATAAAAGCTGCTACATGCTATCAAATCATAGGGAAAAGCTGGTGCATGGTGTGAAGTCACTGCGAAAAGTTGGTACATCATTGTCAAATCATTATGGAAAGCTAGTGCATGGTGTAGACTCAATATGAAAAGTTGGTATGTGTTGTCAAATAGTAAGGAAATGCTAATGTGTATTGTCAAATCACTAAGAGAACCTTGGCATTGCAGAATTGCACTACACTCATCGACAAATTATATTTCAGACCACTACAATGAGGATAAAGTATTAACAAGTACATATTTAAGTTTGACACTTGGGGTACAAATGCAGTCTGTGGAACATATTTTTGACTTGCTCAGACTGAAGAGCTAGCACCGAACGCATTGCCTAGTCAAGGGTTGCCTGCTACCCACTTTCTCCCTCACCAAAGCTGGTCCTGAGGGAAGGTTAGCCTATCCGGGGAGTGTCATTCATCGCGCAAGTCATATTGCAGTGGTGGTTGAGTGGGAACTAGTGTACCAAGTAATTGACTGGGCCCAATCTCTTGAGCGTTGAACATCTGCTGCACCTAGTCCTCCATGTAATTGCTGGCGTCTTGTGGAGGGAAACATGTTTCATTAGGCCGACAAAAGGTAGAACTGCAATGAAACTTGTAATTGTAAGCACCGGTGTCATGTGTTGTGTGGACGATGAACCCCTTGGGTACTCCAGTCCACAGGAGACTGCTACAGCGAAGCGGGATGCCACGTAGACCACACCATACTGGTGGACCATATAGCTATCATATGTCCAATCATACCACTCGTCACACTACCGGAGATGCAGGTGGTCCACGGGTGCGTATGTGCTATATTGCACCTCGCAGTCTCAGACAGGGTAGTCGATGTCGCTGCCTGGAGTGTCATGTGTGTTGGGCTGTCTCCATGATGAGGAAAGAAGTAGAGTGGTACCCCTCCCCCAGGCAAGGGAGGTCTGGGGTTGGGCTACCTCCTCGATGAAGATGGAAGTAAAGCAGTGTCAGCATGAATGTCCTGCATGAAGATGACATGTTTTGAGGAACACCAAAAAAGGTATTGTGCAAATTGTAGGAAAATATGAAATTCTCAAACATAAGCAGTGCACTATGTGGACTGGGAACATCCGAGGCTAGGGTGGTGTGGCGACGAGCTAGGACATGCGGCGGACAAAGCTATCGACGGACGATGCTACGGCTCGTCACCGCCTGGGATAAACACATCGCTAGCACAGCCGCAACTAATGGCTCCCAGTACGTCCTCATACATGTTGTGGACAGAACCTAGTAGTCATTGCATCGTCCTTGAGCATTCGCAGTGCAGCATAGCTCCACCCTCTAACACGATGTAGTGCAGTCGGTCAACCTAAAACTACTGATGTAACATGTTAGTCGTGTATGTGCAAACAGTAAGATGTAAATATGAACTTTAAACCTTTTATTGCTTCATCATGTCGTGCAACATGGTGTCAGCCTGAGTTGAGTGCTAGCCTATCAACATGCACAACTTGAGCTCTCAGGCTTGGGTCCACAGTGCCTATGTCACCCTCCAGTGTCTCTCTTCCATCCCTTTTTTGTTTGCCTATGGAAAAAAGTGGGGGTAAGCAACTGTTACTTCGGTGGGGGAAATAAAAATGTCATGAATGTATGCAACGGACTACATGAAAGGAGGTAACAAATAAATTTACTTACAGGTGAACATGGTCGGGTAGTGGTCGACACGCTACTGGTGGCACATGTTGGTGAAGTCTGAACTGTCTCTTGACTCGTTGGGGGTATAAGTGTAACACCTCGGTTTAACAAAAGCCCAAAATGTCATCCACAACTACAAATGCTACCAAATCAAATCATTATTTACACATCACCAACAGTAAGGCTTCAAGAATAATCATACAACAAAATCATAAATGGAAATTTTAGTGACACAGTAATCAACAAAGTGAACTTGAGATGAACCAAATAATTACTAAGATGACACAGTTATAAAGCTAAGCCAATTAACACATCAATTAGCAACATTAAGAACATAATGAGCTAAGAGAAACCATTAATCATCTAATTATTACATGGATAAAACTAAATTGTTTATGACAATAAGTGGATGGATCTCTAGGTGGAGTGAAGCACTATAAAAGTACAATATTCCATGTTCTACTTCCACCCATACATGTCGCCTTCAACATTCACCTAAAAATAACAATAAAGCAAGAGTGAGTCCATGACTCAGTACGTACACAATAGAATAATAAACAATGGAAACATCATTTGAATATTTCATATTCATTCACCATTATGTCAATATCACATATTCATTCTCATCAAATTCCATACATATACCTTTTTTTTCCCAATTCTCTTTTCATGACACAATGCACATGTCTCAACTTCTCTTTGCTTATACCAGTATAGCTAAGTGTTCACCCATCGATGAACCACCCTTGCCCGGTCATTTTCATACAAGGTCTCAACTCAACTCGAGTGGAGTGCTTACCGACGTAGGTCTTTTCCCTTCCATAGGGTGCCTATCAAAATATATCTTTCTCTATCTACTCCTGTGGGTCGCCCACACAAAGTAGGCTCTATAGAGCCATACAGGTTACCTCTTTGCAACATGAGTGCTTACATGCAATGTAATGATTATATCTTTCATTAATTAATTAATAGCATTATTCAATTGACATAATCATCATTTAACCATAAACATATGAGCAATATAAGAACAAGTATCATCACATGAATCATCATGGTAAGTAATTATTTAAACAAAGTAATAAGCTCAAACACTCGAATACTATTCTACTATGCACTTGCCTTTTTCTTAAATACGACGATCGGATTGATTAGAAGACGATACCAACCCCGATGCTACTCTTCCTATAGAAGATAGCCAATCTCAATACAAGCCACAATAGTACAAGACATCAATTAAACGACAACACTTCTACATGCTTCCCAATCCACAAATCTCCTTCTTTACTGGACAGTCACCCCTACTGTCCCAATACCAAAAGAAACATAACTTTTGACTCCCAAGTGATAATGTAGAAAACTATACTAGTTCTGAAATCTACACAAAATTCTCTACTTTTCTTAGTTGGCCACCTGAACAGATTAAATCATCTAACCCCCAGCCCGTTTTTAACCAAGAAGACATATATGTCACCTCTTGGACAGTAGACTTAATATTTTTATATCTATTAATCTACTCATGCAACTATAGCAAACTATGATATTTTCAAAAACTACAAAAATTATCTACCACTTTCTAGCTATAACCAAAATTCAATTCTACCATCTAAACAGTCTAAGTAATTAATCCTCACGACTACGTCCAGCAGCAACCGATTCTGTATAACAGTCTTCCAAAATTCATAACTTCAGTTCTACTTATCCAAAACCATGCTCTTATACTCTCTGGAACTCTTAAGAAATTACCTAAACTTTTCATGTAGGGCAAATACCCTAATTATTTCACATAATATTTTTAATCTATCAAGTACCATAGTGTTGCCAATTAATGACAACTATCTAGATAACATACTTACAAAATTTATAACTCAAAATTTAATCATCCGATCGACATGATGAAATATTCTACAGAAAGATAACAAAATTTTCTATAATTGTCTAGTAGATGACATTCCCAAGCTATGCCCCATACGGCACCCAAAACAGCAATAGAAAACTACCGCAGATTAAAAGGATCTACTAGTCGATCCCCTTGATGAATAGTTGCCACCTCTCTCTAATCTAGAATCAAATCTCTAATCAAAAAACAAAACAAAGAGGAGATAACCATATCGTTACCTAAGCGACAAACAACAAATCCATGATCTAATCCTCGCTTTTCCCTTGTCTTCCCCTATCCCTCCTGAATGTTTCCCTATCGATGCTCTTCTTTTCCCCGCTATTCTTCCTCTAGCTTCCCTTGGCACTTGGCAACCACACAACTGCTGCTTGCAATGTGGCTGAGATTGTGCTGCTCATGTGTGTCGACAATGTGGCCAAGATTGTGTTGGTCCCGTGCGCCGATAGTCGACCGGCGCCCAAAATGAGGCTATGTTTTCTTGCGCGTGTGCTGCTTGACCAAGCACTAGCGATGGGACACTAGCATCTAGCGTCACGTAGCTGGGGATTGACACACGTAGGTGGTGACTCGAGCAGGCGATGTCGACATGAGCAACTAGTGTCACACGGTTAAACGACACATTGATGCGGTAGCCAAGGCACACTCACACGGCGAATGGCTGGCGGCCACACTAGCGACTCATGCATGTTGGCAAACAGCACCCAGAGACAAGCGTTGCATCAACGCAATGCTGGTGACGCATGGCAAGGGAACTGGTGAGTAGAGAAACTGGGAAAAAGGACATCTCCCCACGATCCCTTTTATCTCGGCTTGAGATCCTAATCAGATGCCAACTCCTTCGTAACTCACTCCAAGAAACAACTCCTTCTCTAAAATTTCCACTCATCCTATTTCGCCATATTCCTTTTTTCTCTAATTACGCACAGGTCCTAAAGAGGGATTTTTTGGAATATTACAATAGGGCTCCACCGTATGGGAGAAGATGAGGTAGCAAATCATGAGCCAGTAGTCTCTGTCCCGCTCACATTGCTCTGATAATCTGAAAGGCACTGTCTTAGAGATGAACTATATGGTCCACACCATTGACACAATGCTACCTCTTGCAAGGTTTCGAACGTGTTGTGGAAATCAGGTACGCTCGCTGTGGCCTCTCCCTAGACCATCTTAGCTCACTAGTTATCCAATGAGCACTCATGGTGGGTCCATCCACCAAGTCATCGCCATCGACATCACCGTAGAATCACACCTCCAACTGGTATGGGTGCACCTGCACTCGAAAGTACAACCGACCAATAGAAAAGTGCTCCCACAACCACAGCTACAACAAGATGTAGCAGACAGCAAGGTTTGGCTCACCAATGGCATGCTACGATCCATCACACAAACTGCTGTAGGTCATGCACAAAACAGTTGAATCCTAGCTGTACAGCGGGACCTCATCAGGTTCGATGTCAACCAGGGACTCAACGATGTGGATGAGTTGGAATACATGCAGTCTCCCTAAGTCGTAGGAAACATAACCCACCTAAACATTAAGAGCAAGTAAGCAACTAGGTAGGACCTCACAACCTGCGCAGGTGCTTCTGCTAGGCATTGCCTATACTCCCGCAGCCACGAATGTGGCACTCTATTGATCTTATCCAAAATAGGATGACCAAACCAGTGCAATAGATGTGTCTTCCAGTTGGGTGATCTTGGGGGTGCAACCACGGGACGACCCCATAGTGGTAGACCAGTGAGGTACGCAACATCCTGCAAGGTGATGGTCATCTTCCCCCATCGAAAATAAAATGTATGGGTCTCCACTCTCCATCCTCCACTGGTCAATGAGTCCAACGCGAATGACCGCCCAATGTACATCATCCTCACTATGGGTAGCAACCCAGCCCATTGGAACATAGCGATCGTCGAGAGGCCAGTCCTCCTGAGCTCCCTAGAGAACAAGGGGGGTAGTCTGTCACCACTCGACCATGCGCGACAACGATATTGCCTATCCCAAGATGGGTCCATCAACATGCCACTCGTGACCATCGCCATCAGCCATTCTATAGTACAAAAATAATGTGTTGGTGTCCAACGATGGTAAATACAATTGACCACAATTGAGAATAATCATGGAACACACTTACGTACATATTTCATAAATTGTGCACACACCGAGAATACTATAAATAACGGCACATATTTCTTTAGCTATTTACAAAAAAGGGTCAATATGGCTAAGTGCATGTATACAAGTACGCACATATATGCATGCATATGTACGCATAGACACTACAACTAACAGTGCAGACCAAACCATCATTTTCTACAACGTTCTATAATCACATGATATATATATATATATATATATATATATATATATATATATATATATATATGGGCATACATAAAATATTTTAGCTATCTTTTTAGCCAGTATTTTTGCAGCTAATTACAGAGAAATATCCATCAACTAAATATGGCTATCTAGTACATTCCACATTACAAAACCTCCATTACACTAATGAAGCAATGATGACATATTAAGCACATTGCTCGCATCTGAATAAAGCATACATTTTCTTGAAGATCTTCACCCACTCCACAATGCTTCCAACTGCGAAGCTAAACCATCTCGAAAATATATTACAAACTTGCATTTTAATCTCTCCTTTGTTTCCTTGCCCCGCTACTCTCTTGCTTAGTAGGAAAAAAAATCGAGCGCAACAGGGTAGACCAAGGCCTCCCATTTTATACACACGGGAAAGCGTTCACGATGACATTCCCACGCAAGTGCACGTGGCCATGAACGGCAACGAAATCCCTAGGTGAATAAAATGAGAATCAAACGTCGCATCGTCGCGGTCGGCCATGCAAGAAGGAATCTCTCCCCGCCGGTAGCCAAGCTAACCATGCACCTGCCCGCCAGCATGCTTCCCGTGCCCTTGCCCAGCATGCTTGCCCTCGCCCTGTCTACCAGCCTACCTCAACCACCCACTGAGCCCAGGCTGCTCGATAGCACCTTACCGAGCAGGGGCAGCTCGGCAGGTAGCTGCCGACTAGCGGGAGCTAGGCAACTCCCCTATTGTCGCTATTGTTGGATCGGAAACGGCGACAGAGGGGGGTGAATGTCGCCTTTTAAAAACAACCCCTACAAGTACCTACACTCAACGTTTATCTCTGATAGCTATAAGAAGTTATGAAGATGAATTAGAAGCTCACTGGAGATCTACTGAACAACCATAAGGAGAAACGGCAATCAAAAAGATCAAAAGAAGCTAGCTGCAGAAGAACACCTTAGTGAAATAGAGCCGAGACCCACAGGCCGATCTAACCGCAATGGTCTGGGCGGTTAGACCGCCAATCAGCCACCGGTCAGACCGGTTAAACACAGCCGGTCAGACCGCCATGGTCTGGCCGGTCAGACCGCCTTGACAAGCCCGGTCAGATCGGTTCCACTGTCAGGACAACAGCGCAGACCTTCTGAAAATTCAGATTTTTGCCGAAATAAAGGGAATGAGTGAAATGCCTCTAATCTTTTCAGAGCAAGACATCAAAGGACTATTCTAAACATCACTGAGGCACCAAACAACAAGGGAATTCAACTGAAACTCAAGAATTTCAGATTTGAACCCAAAATTGAAAAAGTACAGAGAGTTCCTGCAAAAACCAAATTCCCATCTAACCTTTGATTCTTAAGAGAAATAGCCTTGGGATCCTGAGACTCAAATTTGGGCACAAGCTTTCAAGGGAAACTGAAAAAAAACTCCAAACCCTAGAAAGGATAAACAGAGAAAACACATGAACGCAGGAGGCAAGAAAATAAAATCCTTGATTCATCCACTTTGCTCTAGGGAGAAACCAATCAAATGATCTTGAGACCTATTCCCATCACAGAGCAACCCATTTTGGGCCTTCCCAGCAAGAAACAACTCAAAACACAAAAATCAAGAAATCAACAGAGAGGGCAACGAAGAACAGAAATAATAGAAGGAGCTCAAGAACTCAATCAAACTCAAACAAAGCCATCTCAGATTGATATTGAGGATCACAGAGACGTCCCCATACGCATGTATATTCAAGGGAAAGATTACATGGTAGATCAACTCATCTCCTCCCTCTCCCAACCTCAGGAACACACGTACACAGAGAAGCTACGGGAGACAAGCAACAGGACACCCTCTGTCCATCTCTCCTGCTCTCAACAACTCCTCACCAACTAAAGCCTCAAAACAAGACAACCTCTCCAAAGGCCATTTTGACAAAGCAAAACCCTAAAGCCATGCACTCCCTCTCACAAGATATACATGCACTTGAGAACCCCTCTCCTATTTATAGCCCTTTGGCTAACGGGTCTCCAACCCGTTATGCCCGATAAATCCCGAACGGAACCGCTTCCATCTGTGCAGCTTTGTGCTTTTACCGAAACTCCCCTCCTGTACCTTCCAGGAAGCTTCTGCATTCCTTGTCGTCCAAGCCTCACAACCACCTCGAGTCTCCGCCGTCTTCGACACATCCGACCGTTCTGACCTCGACACCGCCTGTGTCTAGTCCGGTCACCTCGTGTCTCGCCACGACTCCGCCTCGACGTCCTGCAGCCATCACAGACAAGAAACACATCAAATAGCATCGCTCGACACATGTAAGCATAAATAGCATCAATGAACCAACTTACGCATGAAAGAGCCCAAACCTGTCAAATCAAGAGAATATGCATCCTAATCACTTTGACCAGGTTTGACCAAGTCCGACCGAGACCTATTGCACCACGCAACGACATGGTCCGAACCACAAAAACCAAACTCGACTTTCCTAAACCGATGTCAATTACTCATCACAAACATGGAGTCATAACCGCATGGTCTCTCAATCTCCCCCTTGATGAGTATATTGACAAACCGAGAAAAAGCGTAAAGTTGAGTTTGAAAAGAAAGTCAAACATGGTCCAAAGGAAGAAAATGATGCTAATGACCATGTTGACACAAGGAGCAGAAGAAAGAGCAAGTTTTCCTCAAAGCTCCCAAAATGGCTTTTTCTCCCACTATTCTCCCCCTTTTGGCAATAAACACATCAAGTATGCAAAAGAGAGAATAAGTCATGATAAAAGATGAAATGACTGAAGTAGGTTTATTCTAAGCATGTAGAGCCATGAGAATTATCCAAAATGACTATATGAGAATTACATCAAGCCATAACATACAAGCATGCTATCAAGATCATGGCAATGTATGTAGAGACAAGCTAAGCCAAATAAGTCATAATCTGAAATTTGATCGAATTCCTTAGCATGTCAAGTCAACCATGATTGTAGTCTAGCAAAAGGTATCCAAAGATGATGCAGGTCATGTCAATAAGCGAAGTGGAACCAAGAAGCTAGTATTGAATCATTTTAGAGTGCTATTAGTTCAAGAGAGAAACAATTATTCAAGTACTTGATCTTTTTGTATAATTAAGCAAATGAAGCACATTTGTCATAAATTTTCCTTTTAGAGCTCATGATTGTCTCCAACCAACATTTTTAGCTATGTGCTACATCTCAAGCCTTATGCGACTACTTCAAGCGAGAAGCTTAAGAAAATAGTCTTGGTCATCCAAAACTCCCCCTGAGTTCATGCCTAGTGCAATGGCAAGCCGTCTCATGAGAAAGAATTGGTGAGATCAGTTGTTTCGCGCAAAAGAGATCTTTTTGCTTTCTTAAAAGATTATACTAACTCATGTTTCATCAAGGAACTAACATAGCTCAATCTAAAGCTCAATATAAATTCAAGACTCAACTCAGCTCATTTGACATGGCATGAATCATAAAAAGATAACTAAAGAAAGACTAGTGCCGAAAGCTAACATGACATGAATTAGTTCAAGTTGAGCATTTTAATCAACCTATCATGGCAAAGACTTGACTACACATATAAAGTCATGATATATCTAGCAAATAAGTACAGATTATGGCAAGATGTAAAGCATTGTAAATATGTCATAAACGGATAATAATCAAGGCTCCATGTAGTTATATTACAATGCAGAATGACATGCAGAAAATCCAGCTCCCCCTCAACATGTGATGCAACTTTTAGTTCAAGTTGAGTTATAACAATATTAAGATCTAGAAGCTCCCAAATGAACTCCCCCTGAACTGAAGCAATAAAAGCGAGAAGCTGGCAAGAAAATCAAATAGGCAGTCCTTAAAGCATAGACAAGATATAGAGGGTGCTATGGCTCAGACTTACTCTCATTTACCCCATATGACTCTAGGACTATCAACTGATCATCTAACACACTAAGGAGCAAACACGTACCCTGTCTACCCGAGGGTGGCCCAACCCTCACTAGAACCTATAAGAAGTGAGTGAGCTCAACCTAGTGAGAAGAGAAACAGCTAATAGGCAGCATCCTAGAATCACAAGATGAGAGAAAACGTCTAAACAACTAGACAAGAGAAACACTCTAATCTATACTAGAAGGACTAAACCCAATGCACCCATATGCAATACAACAGAAATGAGTAAGAGCATAATTAACATGATAAAGTATTAAGCACAGAACTCCCCCTCACAACAGTCCATAAGGACAAACCACCCCAAGCTCTCCCCGCAGAGCTGAAAACCTAGAACTATCCAAAGGCTTGGTAAAGATGTCAGCCAACTGGTGGTCACTCTCCACAAACTGGAGCACTATGTCACCCTTCTCCACATGGTCTCGAAGGAAGTGATATCGAATATCAATATGCTTGGTCCGAGAATGCTACACAGGGTTCTTAGCAATGTTAATTGCAGAAGTGTTATCACAGAAGAGTGGAACACTGTCGATAACTAATCCAAAGTCCCGCAGGGTCGAGACCATCCAAAGCACTTGGCTGCAGCAACTGGCGGCAGCAACGTACTCGGCCTCTGCGGTGGACTGTGCAACACCGGACTGCTTCCTCGAAGACCAGGAAACAAGAGAAGTGCCAATGAATTGGCAGGTGCCAGAAGTGCTCTTCCTATCTATCCTACAGCCAGCAAAGTCTGCGTCCGAGTAGGCTCTTAAGGAAAGACAGGAAGAGGAGGAGTACTAGATATCGTAGTCAATTATAGCTCGAAGGTACCGAAGAATGCGCTTCACCGCCTGGCGGTGAGATACGCGAGGAGAAGCCTGAAAGCGAGCACACAGATACACGGAGAAGTGTATGTCCGGTCTTGAGGCAGTGAGGTACAAGAGGGAGCCAATCATGCTGTGATACTCCTTCTGATCAACTAGCTCGTCGTCCTCGTCTGGGTCAAGTGAAGCTGTGGATGCCATGGCAGTCGACACAGGCTTACCATCACTCATGTCAAAGCGTCTCAGGAGGTCACGAGTGTACTTGCCCTGATGCAAGAAGGTACCCTCCCGAGTCTGCTTGATCTGGAAGCCAAGGAAGAAGGTCAACTCGCCCATCATACTCATCTCAAACTCGGTGCTCATGACATCCGAGAACTGTGAAACAAGAGTATGGGAAGAGTTGTCAAAGATGATGTCATCCACATAAATCTGGACAAGCAGTAGGTCAGTGCCATGCCTACGAATGAACAAGGTCTTATCTACCTTACTCATCTCAAAACCATGACTCAACAAATAGGACTTAAGCCTCTCATACCAAGCTCTAGGGGCCTGCTTAAGTCCATACAAGGCTTTGGAAAGCTTGTAGACATAGTTTGGGTATTTGGGGTTCTCGGAACCTAGAGGCTGTTTCACATAGACCTCTTCCTCAATAAAGCCATTGAGGAAGGCACTCTTGACATCCATCTGGTAAAGCTTGAAACCCTTAGAAGCTGCGAAAGCAAGCAGGATTCTAATGGCCTCAAGTCTAGCTACAGGGGCAAAGGTATCCTCGAAATCTAGACCCTCAACCTAAGAGAAGCCCTGAGTTACCAGTCTAGCCTTGTTTCAAATAACTACCCCATCCTCACTCTGCTTGTTCTTGAACACCCACTTAGTCCCAATGATATTGTGACCTCGAGGGGGCTCAACAAGCGACCAGACCTTGTTTCTCTCGAAATTTTCCAACTCCTCATACATGGCATTGACCCAAGACTCATTAGATAGTGCATGACACAAATCCTTGGGCTCGAATGAGGCAACAAAGGTAGAATGGAGACAGAAATGTGACATGCCAGACTTCGAGCGAGTGACTCGCTCAAAGAGGTCTCCAATAATCTGCTCAGAAGGATGGTCTTTTTGGATATGTCGGGGAAGTCCAGGATGAGAAGAAGTGGCCTCTACCTCGTGAGCTGACGAGGTAGGAATAGAGCCACTAGCTCCGGAAGAAGCAGAAGGCATGGGCTGATCACCTGGAGGTGCGGTAGAAGAAGGGACCTCAAGGGGAGGATGAGAAACTGGATCGGGTAGACAACCCTCATCTCCATCGTCCTCATCGTCCACAAAGATGGGCTCAGACTGCTCTAAAGAACCTGAGATATCAGGCCTAGTCCACGGACTGGCCTCATCGAAGGTCACCTCACAGGTTTCTACCAACTTATTAGACTCGCAGTTCCAAACCCTATATGCCCGCGAAGAAATCGAGTAACCTAGAAAGACACCATCACAAAACGTGACTCGAACTTGTCTTGGTTCCCGGACATCAGAATAAAATACTTGCAACCAAACACACAAAAATGCGAGACACTGGGTTTCGCCCATATCTCAACTCATAAGAAGTGCGATGCAAGTGTGCCCGAAGAAAAACTCTGTTCGAAACATGGCACGCGGTTGCAATAGCCTCAGCCCAAAACTTCATAGGTGTAGAATACTCATCAAGCATCGTCCTGGCCATCTCGACCAAGGTACGGTTCTTCCTCTCCATGACGCCATTCTGCTGTGGGACGTGCGGAGAAGAGAACTGGTGCTCTACACCTGTCTCATCGCAGAACCTCTCAAAGTAGGAATTCTTGAACTCCGTGCCATTGTCACTGCGGATCGCTCGTAAGGCACCCGGGAGCTCAACAGAAAGCCTACTGAAAAGACCTCGAAAATGTGTAAACGTCTCATCCGTCGAGGCTAAGAAAAACACCCAAGATAACCTCGAGAAATCATCGACCACAACAAGAACATATAACTTCCCTCCTGCTGACTGCACTCGAGCCGGTCCAACTGTGTCCATGTGGAGCAGTTGTCCTGGTGCATCGGTCATAGTCACTGTGACCGGAGGGTGAGAAGCGGCAACCATCTTGCCGTGCCGGCAAGGAGCACAAACAATATCTTTGACCATCTTGAGTTTCGACGGACCACGAATGAGATCGTGGCCGCTAACTCGGGTCAAATGGTCAAATCCAATATGACCAAGTCTCCTATGCCAGAAAGTAAGGTCACGGGACTCAGAAGCAACCAAACACCGGAGAGGATCACCAGAAGACTCAGAAAAATCAGCACGAAAGATCCTCCCATAACGAGAAATCCCATAAACCAGACTACCCGAAGAATCAAGAATTTTGCAAGCGTTTTTCTTAAAGCTTACCTCAAAGCCGTCATCGGTAAGCTGAGAAACAGAAAGCAAATTATACTGCAGCTTACTAACCAAGGCAACATCTTTCAAAATAAAAGACTGATTAACGCGCACTGTACCTTTGGCGATGACGCGCCCAGATGAAGTGTCTCCGAAGGTGATCATCTCATCACCTGGAGCACGGGCAAGGGAAGAAAACCAACGGGAGTCTCCGGTCATGTCTCGTGAACACCCGGAGTCTACGAGCCAAACCTTTCCCTTCCCTGCCCGGCAAACCTGAGTCAAACAGAGAGTAAAGTCTCAGTACTGGGATAAATCAAGAGTGATTTTGGCACCCAATACTGAGTAACACGTCGAGTAGAAGAAGTAGACACACACGACTGACCTCTATCTACCCTACGCTCTCTATCGCTCAAGACAGCAGAAGGTCTACGTGTAGACCTGAAGCTGTTGCTGGGTCTGACTGCTACGGGGGAGCGAGTCGGAGCACCGGCAACATGCTGATCTCGCCGTGGGTAACCATCTCGACGGAGAAAGCGAGATCTGCCCTCATAACGACGAAAGTCACGACCAAAGGGAGCATGAGGACAAAAACCAGAATACTCAAAAAAATCAAGTCCTCGATGCTGCCCAACCCATCAACAGAAGCAAGCCTAGACCTCATGTTGGTCTTAGGTGCACTCAAGGTCTGGGGCTGACCCTGAATACGCCTAAGAGACTCGACATGGTCTCTTCGCGCGATCTTGGCACGCCTGAAGTATTGATTGATCAAATGCCCATCCTTCTGACAGAAGGTGCAATGATACTTCACCTTCTGAGAGGTAGAAGTAGCATGATGAGGCTTCGCCTTCTGAGGGGCCGAAGCAACATGTGGAATCACCTTGCTGTCAGAAATCCCTTGGACAAAGCCCGTAGACTTGAATTGAACTTTCTCAGTTCTGGGCTTGACCTCGATCACACCTGCGGCTATGGGTCTGAGCACAGCAGGTGGATGCTTCCTCATATCCTCAGAAAAATCGTATCCTAAACCTTGATTGAATTTGCAAATCTTGGACTGGTCTAGAATAAGATTTAGCTTCTTCTTGCCTCCTACAAACCTCTCGAGAGTGTTCATAAGGTACTGACACTCCCGAAAGAGAGAGGTGCAAGAAGAGCAGGGGGAAGAAGAAACAGCAGAAGGTAAGGGAGCAGAAGAAGAACCAACAGCAGATGAACGAATGGCTTGAGCACGCTCAGCCGACTCAGAAGGGACAGTCCTACTGCTAGTCAAGTGGTTCACGTCGCTAGGCGTCTCTACCTTACCCTTGGGCTCCTTCCCCACACAAGCACACACATCACAACAAGATTGTGGCTTCTCTAGTAAGTCCTTAGTTAGCTTCACACACTTATCATCCAAAGCTATCAAGTCAGATTTTAGTTTATCACAATTTTTGCATGGTGAGCTAACAGGGTCCTTAGAAGCATACTGAGCCAACTTGTTGTTATGATCAACCATCTCTTGGAATTGCTTAGAAACAGACTCAAGCTCAAGTGTTAACTTTGGACAGTTGGTGCAAGATACAATCGGCTCAAGTAATGAAGCTTGTAGTTCAGCAATTTTATGATCTGCCCTTTTTAGATTCATCTTCAGATTATTGCAATTTTCACAAGACTCGGGCAAATCAAGGAGCATGGTATAAAGACCTCTAAAAGCATTGTCCTTATCCTCACATGAGGTGCAAGAAGTAGTCTCAACAACACATGAAAGGGGTGCAACCCTACTCATTTCTAGCTCAGTAAGAAGACTAACATTCTCCACCTTAATCATGTCTAGCCCAGAGGACACACTATCATGCAAGGTCCTTAGCTTCTCCATGTCATCCAGCAAAGCAGAATAGACATCACAATCGTCACGGGACGGAGCAGATCTAAGTGAAGTAAGCTCCCGTGACAAGCTCTTTACTTCCTTCTCCAACTCGCTAACTCTAGCTCTAGATCTAGCATGGAATTTACCTAGCTTAAGAAAAGCATCATTAAGCTGGTCGTAGGAAGGGTATACCTCATCGGAGTCGGAGTACAGCTCGCTGTCGCTCACTTCGCCCTCAAGGGCCATGAAGCACATGCCGGAGAAGTCGTCACCATCCTTGGGGTCTTGCTCGTCCTTCCCATCATCATCGCTCCACCCCTCCACCTCGCTGAGATCGAGGTCGTCGAAGGCGGTGAGGACGCGATGGAAAGCCTCTTGGCTTTGCCAAGGTCGCGGAACTTCTTCTTGCCTTGGGCGTGAGCTAAGGGCTTCTTGTTGCGGTTCTTGTCGATGTAGTCATTCTTGCTCACGCCGCCGTAGTCGCCCTTGCCCTTCTCCAGCTTGGGGCAGTTTGCCCGAATGTGGTTGGGGCCACCACACTCGAAGTAGATCACGGGTCCTCCTCTCTTTCTATCCCTCCTCCTCTTTTAAGCATGAGAAAATTTTCTCGCTAGGAGGGCTAACTGGTCATCTGCAAGCTGCTCTAACCGATCATCAGTTACGTCACAGAGAGCAGCAAGAGAGAATCCAGAAGAAAAGTTGGAAGAACCAGAAGCAGAGCCGGGATCGGTGACTAAGGCCATCGACTGCGACTTCGACCTACGAGAGACTATGTCAATCTCGTGAGTCTTGAGGCGTGAGTACAACGCGTCAAGAGTCAGGGTCGAGAGGTCGGTCGTGTCTTTAATCGTGGTCACCTTCATCTCCCAAACGCGCAAATCGAGAGCAGACAACATTTGTCGAGCATTATCCGAGTCGGGGTATGTGAGACCGACCACTCGGAGATTGCTCAGAATCTTGTGAAAATGCGCAAAGCACTCATCCAAGGACTCACCAGCGAGCATTTCAAACTTGTTGTAATCTCGCTTGAACTGGTCCTGTCGAACCGTCTTAATCTGGGTGGTGCCCTCATGGTATGCATCGAGGGTCTCCCAGATGTCGAAGGCCGACGACAGATGAGAGATGCGATCGAACTCGCTTCTGCTCAACCCCTGGATTATGATGTTCCTTGCCTTCGCATTCGCCTCAACATCAAGCATGTTTGCAGCGTTGATGTTCTCATCGGCAGGAACAACAAATCGTACTTTGACCTTACACCAGATGGCGAGCCCTGAGCCTGTATGTAGGTGTCCATCCGGCTCTTCCAGAAGGGATAGTCGATCCCATTGAAGACTGGGGGCTTGGTCGAGAACTTGTCTGTCGCCATGGCTCTAGAGACCGGTTAAGATCTACGAGGAAGAGCTAACCGGCTCTGATACCAATTGTTGGATCGGAAACGGCGACAGAGGGAGGGGTGAATGTCGCCTTTTAAAAACAACCCCTACAAGTACCTACACTCAATGTTTATCTCCGATAGCTATAAGAAGTAATGAAGATGAAGTAGAAGCTCACTGGAAATCTACTAAACAACCATAAGGAGAAACAGCAATAAAAAAGATCAAAAGAAGCTAGCTGCAGAAGAACACCTTAGTGAAATAGAGCCGAGACCCACAGGCCGGTCTGACCGCAATGGTCTGGGCGGTCAGACCGCCGATCAGCCACCGGTCAGACCGGTTAAACACGGCTGGTCAGACCGCCTTGACAAGCCCGGTCAGACCGGTTCCACTGTCAGGATAGCAGCGCAAACCTTCTGAAAATTGAGATTTTTGCCGAAATCAAGGGAATGAGATAAATGCATCTAATCTTTTCAGAGCAAGACATCAAATGACTATTCTAAACATCACTGAGGCACCAAACAACAAGGGAATTCAACTAAAACTCAAGAATTTCATATTTGAACCCAAAATTAAAAAAGTACAGAGAGTTCCCCCAAAAACCAAATTCCCATCTAACGTTTGATTCTTTGATCATGAAACTCAAGGATTAGAAGAGAAATAGCCTTGGGATCCTGAGACTCAAATTTGGGCACAAGCTTTCAAGGGAAACTGAAAAAAAAACTCCAAACCCTAGAAAGGATAAACAGAGAAAACACATGAACGCAGGAGGCAAGAAAATAAAATCCTTGATTCATCCACTTTGCTCTAGGGAGAAACCAATCAAATGATCTTGAGACCTATTCCCATCACAGAGCAACCCATTTTGGGCCTTCCCAGCAAGAAACAACTCAAAACACAAAAATCAAGAAATCAACAGAGAGGGCAACGAAGAACAGAAATAACAGAAGGAGCTCAAGAACTCAATCAAACTCAAACAAAGCCATCTCAGATTGATATTCAGGATCACAGAGACGTCCCCATATGTATGTACATTCAAGGGAAAGATTACATGGTAGATCAACTCATCTCCTCCCTCTCCCAACCTCAAGAACACACGTACACAAAGAAGCTACGGGAGACAAGCAACAGGACACCCTCTGTCCATCTCTCCTGCTCTCAACAACTCCTCACCAACTAAAGCCTCAAAACAAGACAATCTCTCTAAAGGCCATTTTGACTAAAGCAAAACCCTAAAGCCATGCACTCCCTCTCACAAGATATACATGCACTTGAGAACCCCTCTCCTATTTATAGCCCTTTGGCTAACGGGTCTCCAACCCGTTATGCCCGCTAAATCCCGAACGGAACCGCTTCCATCTGTGTAGCTTTGCGCTTTTACCGAAACGCCCCTCCTGCACCTTCCGGGATGCTTCCGCGTTCCTTGTCGTCCAAGCCTCGCAACCACCTCGAGTCTCCGTCGTCTTCGACACATCCGACCGTTCTGACCTCGATACCGCCTGTGTCTAGTCCGGTCACCTCGTGTCTCGCCACGACTCCGCCTCGACGTTCTGCAACCATCACAGACAAGAAACACATCAAATAGCATCGCTCGACACATATAAGCATAAATAGCATCAATGAACCAACTTACGCATGAAAGAGCCCAAACCTGTCAAATCAAGAGAATATGCATCCTAATCACTTTGACCAGGTTTGACCAAGTCCGACCGAGACCAATTGCACCACGCAACGACATGGTCCGAATCCCAAAAACCAAACTCGACTTTCCTAAACCGATGTCAATTACTCATCACAAACATGGGGTCATAACCACATGGTCTCTCAGCTATGTACCATGGCCTACCATGCCCGTGCGTGCTCCTGCAGTAGCCCGTCCCTGTTGAGTTCCCCAGGCACGACAGGTGACAGGTGTTGCCTGTCATGCCTTCCGAACTCGAGGACGGGGCTATTTTTATAAAAACAGGTGTCTAGAGACTAAATTTCAAAAAAAATAAGTACAGTGATAAATACATGAACAATTCTTCATTTTCTTGTGAACCCTAGTACTTTTATAGCCCAATGTAAAAGATTGTGAAAGTAACCTACCTTTTTTAGTTCATCTTGTTGGTGTGTTGTGGCCTGCGAGATGGCTTGTAGTACATGTAACATAAATGGAGAAAATGGTCAAAGTCCTTTGGCCTCTTTGTATCTTTAGTAGCTAAAGGAAGGTATAGCAGTACACCTTCTATGAATTTAGCTAAGTTCTCAGTGAGTAATCGATGTGCAGTGCTTTCATCTTCTACTAGAAGCTCATATATTTTGGCAATGATCAAAAATGGAATTTGGTTTTCTAATAAAATTAGATCATACACAGCAGTACTATTGTACCAATGTTCTCCCTGGTCTATATTTTCTTCGCTCTGGCCGTAGTATGGCTCCATATTGTTACCTTGCTTGCTTTGTTGATGAGCATCAACCTTACCTCGTTCCATCTGAAGTACAAAATCATCATTTGTTCTACATGAGAGAGTAGGTATGTTCTCTACCATCGTTTTCTTGCCCTTCTCAAGAATCATACTTGCTTCATTTTGTCCAACAACAATCTATGTCTTGATCCTCATAATATCCATTATGAACATGTGTAAGCCAATTTATGAGATTAATGGCCATGGAAGCAGCCAATTCATCGACATCACCACTGTCCGCCTTACAAAAATGATTTCCAGACATCCTCCTCCTATAATGCCAGAAACATGCAATTCGATCAACCATTTTGTAACAAAATAAAACTCATACTGCAGAATTGCATGTAAGTTCATTTTGCACGAGTATATGCTCTGGTGCTACTAAAGCATTGTTATTTACTGCATTCAATGGTGATGTACTATTGCAAGAGTGGAAATAAACTACAGGTTGAGTGGAAATAAGGTTAAGGTTGTAGCCGCCTTCTTGTATTTGGTATTGTCGTAGCTACAGGCTAAACAGGAAGAGAGGGGGATCGATAGGAGAGGAAGAGAGCTAGATCTGGAGAGGTGGTGAGAATGAGGGAGATGTCCCCCCTTTGCCCCTCCTGGGGGCTTATATATATGTGAGTGGGGTAGAATGGGAAATCTCCATTCTACCCCTTAGTATTTACAAAGGATGGGGGTACACTGGTATATTTATACTGTTATATTCCTCTACACTATTGGGCCTATTACATGTTGGACTAGTTGCATGGCCCAGTCACGGGGGGTTGGGCCACCCCTACAACAGTACTCCCTCGACAGCAAGCGCTGAGGTCCCGATGGGCGAGCTGACGCGATCAACCACCCCAGCCCCCCGTTCCCTGACAGCAAGCACGAGGGTGCCGATGCAACTGATAGCTCGCAGACCCTAGAGGCAATGCTTATGAAGGAACCGGTGAAGCGCTGGAGACGTCGTCGAGCGCCGAAGACGTGCCGTCCCGCCGAGGCGATGCCTACAAGGCGGACGGCGGAGTCGAGGCCGAAGGCGCGTCGTCGAGTGCCGAAGACGTGCCGTCCCGCCGAGGCGATGCCTACGAGGCGGACGGCGGAGTTGAGCGCCGAAGACGTGCCGTCCCACCGAGGCGATGCCTACGAGGCGGACGGTGGAGTCGAGGCCGAAGGCGTGTCGTCGAGCGCCGAAGACGTGCCGTCCCGCCGAGGCGATGCCTACAAGGCGGACAGCGGAGTCTAGTGCCGAAGACGTGCCGTCCCACCGAGGCGATGCCTACGAGGCGGACGGCGGAGTCGAGGCCGAACGCGCGTCGTCGAGCGCCGAAGACGTGCCGTCCCGCTGAGGCGATGCCTACGAGGCGGACGGCGGAGTCGAGCGCCGAAGATGTGTCGTCCCGCCGAGGCGATGCCTACGAGGCGGACGGCGGAGTCGAGGCCGAAGGCGCGTCGTCGAGCGCCGAAGGCGTGCCGTCCCGCCGAGGTGATGCCTACGCGGCGGACGGCGGAGTCGAGCGCCGTAGACGTGTCGTCGAGCGTCGAAGACGTTTCGTCCCGCCGAGGCGATGCCTACGAGGCGGACGGCGGAGTCGAGCGCTGAAGACGTGTCGTCGAGCGCTGAAGACGTGTCGTCGAGCGCCAAAGACGTGCCGTCCCGCCGAGGCGATGCCTACGAGGCGGACGGCGGAGTCGAGCGCCGAAGATGTGCCATCCCGCCGAGACAATGCCTACAAGGTGGACGGCGGAGTCGAGCACCGAAGACGTGCCGTCGAGCGCCGAAGACGTGCCGTCCCGCCGAGGCGATGCATACGAGGCGGACGGCGGAGTCGAGCGCCGAAGATGTGCCGTCCCGCCGAGGCGATGCCTACAAGGCGGACGGCGGAGTCGAGCGCCGAAGACGCGCCGACACTGTTGTTCTCCTACCTTCGAAAAGAGTGCCCGCGGAGAGCGGGCGCTTGGAGCGTAGGCCGAAGGCACTACGCACGCCGAGGTAGGGAGGCGGGACCGCCGTTCCCCTACCTTCAAAAAGGAGTGCCCGCGGAGAGCGGGCAATTGGAGCGTAGGCCGAAGGCACTACGCACGCCGAGGTAGGGAGGCGGGACCGCCGTTCCCCTACCTTCAAAAAGGAGTGCCCGCGGAGAGCGGGAGATTGGAGCGTAGGCCGAAGGCACTACGCACGCCGAGGTAGGGAGGCGGGACCGCTGTTCCCCTACCTTCAAAAAGGAGTGCCCGCGGGGAGCGGGCGCTTGGAGCGTAGGCCGAAGGCACTACACACACCGAGGTAGGGAGGCGAGACCGCCGTTCCCCTACCTTCAAAAAGGAGTGCCCGCGGGGAGCGGGCGCTTGGAGCGTAGGCCGAAGGCACTACGCACGCCGAGGTAGGGAGGCGAGACCGCCGTTCCCCTACCTTCAAAAAGGAGTGCCCGCGGGGAGCGGGCGCTTGGAGCGTAGGCCGAAGGCACTACGCACGCCGAGGTAGGGAGGCGAGACCGCCGTTCCCCTACCTTCAAAAAGGAGTGCCCGCGGGGAGCGGGCGCTTGGAGCGTAGGCCGAAGGCACTACGCACGCCGAGGTAGGGAGGCGAGACCGCCGTTCCCCTACCTTCAAAAAGGAGTGCCCGCGGGGAGCGGGCGCTTGGAGCGTAGGCCGAAGGCCCTACGCACGCCGAGGTAGGGAGGGGAGACCGCCGTTCCCCTACCTTCAAAAAGGAGTGCCCGCGGGGAGCGGGCGCTTGGAGCGTAGGCCGAAGGCACTACGCACGCCGAGGTAGGGTGGCGAGACCGCGGTTCCCCTACCTTCAAAAAGGAGTGCCCGCGGGGAGCGGGCGCTTGGAGCGTAGGCCGAAGGCCCTACGCACGCCGAGGTAGGGAGGCGAGACCGCCGTTCCCCTACCTTCAAAAAGGAGTGCCCGCGGGGAGCGGGCGCTTGGAGCGTAGGCCGAAGGCACTACGCACACCGAGGTAGAGAGGCGAGACCGCCGTTCCCCTACCTTCAAAAAGGAGTGCCCGCGGGGAGCGGGCCCTTGGAGAGTAGGCCGAAGGCACTACGCACACCGAGGTAGGGAGGCGAGACCGCCGTTCCCCTACCTTCAAAAAGGAGTGCCCGCGGGGAGCGGGCGCTTGGAGCGTAGGCCGAAGGCACTACGCACGCCGAGGTAGGGAGGCGAGACCGCCGTTCCCCTACCTTCAAAAAGGAGTGCCCGCGGGGAGCGGGCGCTTGGAGCGTAGGCCGAAGGCACTACGCACGCCGAGGTAGGGAGGCGAGACCGCCGTTCCCCTACCTTCAAAAAGGAGTGCCCGCGGGGAGCGGGCGCTTGGAGCGTAGGCCGAAGGCCCTACGCACGCCGAGGTAGGGAGGGGAGACCGCCGTTCCCCTACCTTCAAAAAGGAGTGCCCGCGGGGAGCGGGCGCTTGGAGCGTAGGCCGAAGGCACTACGCACACCGAGGTAGGGAGGCGAGACCGCCGTTCCCCTACCTTCAAAAAGGAGCGATACACTCCCTGGTGTAACGCGCTCGTAGGTGCGACATCCAGGTGCCGCATCACTATGGCGAGGCACTCCCTAGTGTCTCGGCCATTGCGCAATTTTTATACTCCGTAGAGTGCGTGAGGATAACCGGTGCGTGCGGAGGCGGACCTCGGCGCACGACTTAATTTATAGTCCTTAGACTCTCGCGTACGGAGGCAGACCTCGGCGCACGACTTAATTTATAGTCCGCGGAGTCTCGCGTGCGGAGGCAGACCTCGGCTCACGACTTAATTTATAGTCCGCGGACTCTCGCGTGCGGAGGCAGACCTCGGCGCACGACTTAATTTATAGTCCTTGGACTCTCGCGTACGGAGGCAAACCTCGGCGCATGACTTAATTTATAGTCCGCAGACTGGTACGTGCGGAGGCGGACCTCAGCGCACGACTTGTTTAGAGTCCGTAGACTTGCGCAGGGACAACACCTGCGTCTTATTTATGCTCCGTAGAGAGCGTGGGATCAGCATCCCCGTCTTGTTTATACTCCGGGGAGTATGCGCGAGGACGGTGTCCACGGCATGCGCGGGATTCGCGTCTTGTTTAGAGTCCGTAGACTGCGCAGGGACAACATCCGCGTCTTATTTATACTCCGTAGAGTCACGCGTGCGGAAGCTGAGCTCGACGCTACGTCTTATTTAAAGTCCGTAGACTGGTGCGTGCGGAGCTAGGCTCAACGCTACGTCTTATTTATAGTCCGTAGACTGTCGCGTGCGGAGCGAGGCTCAACGCTACGTCTTATTTAAAGTCCGTAGACTGGTGCGTGCGGAGCTAGGCTCAACGCTACGTCTTATTTATAGTCCGTAGACTCGCGCGTGCGGAGGCGGACCTCGACGCTACGGCTTATTTAAAGTCCGTAGACTAGTGCGTGCGGAGCTAGGCTCAACGCTACGTCTTATTTATAGTCCGCGGACTCTCGCGTGCGGAGCTAGGCTCAACGCTACGTCTTATTTAAAGTCCGTAGACTGGTGCGTGCGGAGCTAGGCTCAACACTACGTCTTATTTATAGTCTGCGGACTCTCGCGTGCGGAGCTAGGCTCAACGCTACGTCTTATTTAAAGTCCGTAGACTGGTGCGTGCGGAGCTAGGCTCAACGCTACGTCTTATTTATAGTCCGCGAACTCTCGCGTGCGGAGCTAGGCTCAACGCTACGTCTTATTTATAGTCCGCGAACTCTCGCGTGCGGAGCTAGGCTCAACGCTACGTCTTATTTATAGTCCGCGGACTCTCGCGTGCGGAGCTAGGCTCAACGCTACGTCTTATTTAAAGTCCGTAGACTGGTGCGTGCGGAGCTAGGCTCAACGCTACGTTTTATTTATAGTCCGCTGACTCTTGCGTGCGGAGCTAGGCTCAACGCTACGTCTTATTTAAAGTCCGTAGACTGGTGCGTGCGGAGCTAGGCTCAACGCTACGTCTTATTTAAAGTCCGTAGACTGGTGCGTGCGGAGCTAGGCTCAACGCTACGTCTTATTTATACTCCGTAGAGTGCGCGCGGAGGCGTCCCCCCGTTGCGTCTTATTTAAAGTCCGTAGACTGGTGTGTGCGGAGCTAGGCTCAACGCTACGTCTTATTTATAGTCCGCGGACTCTCGCGTGCGGAGATAGGCTCAACGCTACGTCTTATTTAAAGTCCGTAGACTGGTGCGTGCGGAGCTAGGCTCAACGCTACGTCTTATTTATAGTCCGCGGACTCTCGCGTGCGGAGCTAGGCTCAACGCTACGTCTTATTTAAAGTCCGTAGACTACGCCGAGGCGCACGACCGTCGTGCGATTTAAACCAAAAGCTGATTAAACGCCGCTGCACGAAAGAGGACGTAATAGCAATAAGAGAGTTCGAGGCCAGGCCAGTAGACACCCAACGATGGCAACGAAAGCAGGGGATAAGCCAGTCAAGCAAAAAATTGCAAAAGCGAATCTTGATAGGGTATGTGCCATCGTGAAATGATTTTAAGGTACAGTACCTCTCCTGCCCATCTGGACGGACTTGGTTGGTGTCAGAGGCGAAGATCATGGAGCTTCGGAGATGAAGCCTTTATGCATGCGTACATACTCGCGGAGGCTCTACCGCAGCATGCTTGTCCTGGCGCGAGGATCACGCCGGGGCTAGACGTCTTGGAGAAGGCTTCGGAGAGGTCGGCGGGGACTCCCTCGACACTGGCTTTGTTTTCCTCGAAGTCCTCGCCGAGGCGACCATCTCCTGCGCGGGGTCGACGCTAGCGCGGAGACTGAGGCCGCTCCCTTCCGCGTTGCCGAGGATGTGCTTCGACCTCCGCCTGCCTTTGCGCCGATGAGGACGTGCTTCGACTGTCGCTTGCCTTCGCGTCGCCGAAGCCGCGCTCCAGTCTTCGCTCGCCTTCGCGCCGATGAGGACGTGCTTCGACTGTCGCTTGCCTTCGCGTCGCCGAAGCCGCGCTCTAGTCTTCGCTCGCCTTCGCGCCGACGAGGACGTGCTTCGACTGTCGCTTGCCTTCGCGTCGCCGAAGCCGCGCTCCAGTCTGCGCTCGCCTTCGCGCCCGTCTTCGCTGTGCGGAGCCTGCCACGACGAAAGCCGATGTAGCGGCGCCAGAGCGAGGTCCGGTATGTCTGTACGTAGGAGATTAGGCTCGATGCAGGGCGAGCGCGGAGACGCGCGCAAAGTCCAGCCCACGGAGGCAGCGGGTAGGCGGGGATGCCGGGCGATGAAACACGCCGACAGTGGCGGGGTTCCAGGCCGAGGCGACACTGCAGTGCGGCGGGGCGCGGAGCCCGCGGGTGCTTGGCGACGGCGAATGCATACATGCAGGCATGAAGCTTCTAGCCTCTTACTCGATGTTTGCAGCCCTGTCGCCAAGCTGCGCGACCGGACCCAGCCGGCGTGGAGCAGGCCGGAGGCTTCTCAGTCGAGGAGAGTCCGGCAGGGAGCGCCTCCACGTCCGAGAGCAAGTACCCCAGCGTGGCGGAGGGCTCGCTGGAAGAGAGCTATACTCGACGCTGGCGCGAGGGGCATCGTCAAAACCCAAGCTGGCGCCTCCGATGCTGCCGGAGCCGCTTGAACGGAGGACTCGCACTGCTCGGGCGGAGTATTTATTCTTGCAGAAGAGGACTAGAGGCTGCAATGTCAAATGATTACGTGACGCCCCTGCATGCCAATGGTTAGTACCCACGCAGCAGTACGCATGCTTGCATATATTGGAAATGCATGCAAGCATATACTAGCGCATAGCGTCATTTTATGTGATCTTGCACTGTGCGCGGGTGCGACGCTGCATGTGTATGCACGCGGAGGACGAAGTGTTGACGCTCTTGGCTACTGCGACGTAGACACGGAGTACGACGCGGCGGACACGGTCTTCGGGAAGCCCGGCACCGCAGAGTCGGAGCAAAGGCCGAGGCAGTCATGTCTGCGCGGAGGCCGGAGACGAGGTCCGTCGCGCGGGCGCAGAGGCGAACCGAAGCCGAGAACGTCCTCGAGCAAGCGCGGACGGAAATGTGAGCCTTCCTCATACGTATGCATGCGTACGGATATGCATGCACAAATACACAAAGGGATGGATAAGCATGCACAAGGGATACGTATGCATGAGTATGTGAACGGAAAGAAGATCATGCATGCCGCGAGCGAGGTAACTTCGAGACAGCCTTCGACGACGCTGAGTCACGGTTGCGCGGAGACGAGTCCGCGCGGCCCGAAGGCGTGCCTAGCGAAGTGCGCACTTGGCGAGGGCGGAGCTCAGCATGAACAAGCCGAAGACGCGCGTACCATGCCGGCCAGAAAGATCACGCCCCCAGTTCATCCAAGATCATCATCTACAAACTATATCAAGGTATACGGGAAGAGCCCGTACATCTTGTCCAATCAGATCTGCCGGATCTGGATTTGGAAAGAAAATAGCAACAAGGTGAGCTTATCTGTGATGCCTCTATTCCGCGCTAGGATGCTCTTCCAGTGGTAGCCACCTCTAGCGCCCTTGCGCAGCTTCTCGTTCGCTCCCCACGGACGGCGCCATCTGTCGTAGCTACAGGCTAAACAGGAAGAGAGGGGGATCGATAGGAGAGGAAAAGAGCTAGATCTGGAGAGGTGGTGAGAATGAGGGAGATGTCCCCCCTTTGCCCCTCCTGGGGCTTATATATATGTGAGTGGGGTAGAATGGGGAATAGTATTTACAAAGAATGGGGGTACACTGGTATATTTATACTGTTATATTCCTCTACACTATTGGGCCTATTACATGTTGGACTAGTTGCATGGCTCAGTCACGGGGGGTTGGGCCACCCCTACAACAGGCATTATACAGTAAAATATGTCCTTTAGAGTACAGGCAAATAAACATTAAATCATTTTCACGTGTATGCTTCACTTAAGTCTGATGTTCATGCACATTTTTGTTCACCATTTTAGTTGTGCTTGTGGTAGAGACAGAGATAGGTCAGTGCGCTATCATTCTAATGACTGATGAGTGATGACTTCCATGATACCACATTCTGCAGTCATGAATGCATATCAGAAATGTGAAATTGTATGCAATCAATAACACATTCATAAATGCATATCTGTCTTGATATGTGGGCTTACACTCAGTTCACCTATTTTTATATGCTTGCAATAAGAAAGGGAGCAAATTTAATTTATTTACTTCCAAATTTTAATCAAAATCTTCTTTGTTAAAAAATTATTCAGATACTTGTTAAATAACGCTGTGAGATCTCCATTAAATATTTTCCCAAGTCATGTATCTTTGTTTTGCATCCAAGACACATGCATATGTTACTAGTAGCAATGGTAAAGTAATAAACCCATGCAGATGTCAAAGCAGGGTCATCTGTGTAACAATTAGGTGTCGACCCAGCAGACGACTTAGCAATTCCAACTATTCAGAATGCTTTCATTTATCTTGTCACAGTTTGTTCTTATAGCAAAGAATGTGTTGTGATATAGTTAGCCAATTGCACTTGTACGCAACTGTTGGTCTGTCCTGCTTCTTCTATTTTTCTGATTGTTTCTTTTATGTGCTTGACATTTTGATAGATTAGTATTTTGGATAGATCTAATTGTAAAGAGTTCTTGCACCGTGTTAAATTATTATAGTTGTCTTTTGCTCACTCTTTAACATAGTAGTTACTAGCTAGTCTAATGCTCATCCTCCTGAGCAAGTCTTCCCTTCAGCATCTGTATGTTTTGTGCTACTTCCTGCCATTAAAGAAAACGACAATCAATTGCCTGGAAGATCATTGTAAACCAGCTAATTTACTTCATGCTAGTATGAGAATGAGATACACCTACTGAAGACGCTACTTATGGAGAAATATCTACTTGCCTCCTAAAACTGTATATGTGATTTGTATACCCAAAAAAGCCCTTTGGATATGCAGAGTGTGATAAAAACCCAAGGAATTTTTTGTTGAGAATATTAGATTGCACATTTATTACGGTCCAAATAGTGTATTCTGAACATGTAGAAAAAGTAGACTTCTCCAACAATCATGTATAAGAGTGCTACTATTCAATTATTTAGTGTCAAAGAAGAACCACCAATCATGTCAGAAAAGAACCACAAACCTTATTGACCTCATCTGACAAAACCTTCTCAAAGGCCAAAAAGAAAAGGAAATCAATATAGCACAACAATTGGTTCCATGAGGTCTTCATTTAGAATTGTATTACTTACCATTTCCTCACAGAATTCTTCAGCTGATATTGCATATTTACCAAGAAACTTCTTCTTGACTAATGACACAGATGGTACTGCTTGCCCAGCTTGTGCATTTGGACAACTTGATTGCAGAAGTTCACTCTGTGCTATCTCCCTATCAAATAGTAGATATAAGATGTAAACTTTGGGCAGATAATTAAGCATAGCTGTGCATTACCAAGACAAATAAAACTAGAAAAAGGTAAGACAAAGATTCCTGTTGGCTGTGATACTACCAGTGATAGTAGAGAAACTGAAATATAAGAATCATGAAGTACGATCACCACATCGTGATAGTTCAACGGGTGTTAGCTACTGGTCATCTATATAGCAGCAGATATTTTATAAATCCTGCGAACAAATCTTACTGGCCATGCAAACACTTAATAGTACTGAAATTGTCCTTCAAACAAGAACCAGCAGTAGCTCCCAGGACCTAGTTATCCTCAATCCCAATAAGGATGTATGCTAGTAACAATACTGCATTTTTATTTACATTTCTGTACTCTCGATATGAGCTTATTGATAATTAATAAACTATAAGTCATTCCGTACTCACCATCCTGTACTCTCGAAGCACAAATTTCATCATTGCTAAGATCAGAGATAATGGTTCTATTTATCTTGTTGTGGATGTAGGACTGGAATACTAGCATTGCAACTTGGTTTGGCAGCTTACTATTCGCATCAAATCAAGTAAGTGACCAAATCCTCACCAATTTCAGTGGTGATATTGCCAAAGAAGTCTGGATATTGGTCTGGAAAATGTGAAATAGAATATAATCTAGTTGTTTGCAGCTTTTGCTTACAAGTAGCAGGATTATCACACAGCTTGTTGCTGTTACCTTGTAATGGTCCAACAAACTATAACTTACTTTTTAAGACCAATCCATTGCCTGCTGAGAAGTGATTTAACTGTTACATTATTAAGTAATCTCAATCTATAAGTTGTACGCAGGAACATGAATATACTAATGGAGATCTTTATTCCAATACATTTGAGTGTGATTTTTGCCTTAGGTTTTGTCTTCTTGGGTGACTAATGAGTAATGACCACTTTTATCTTGATTTGACTAAAATGGCTGTGACTGCTGATTGCTGAAGTCATGTTTCTATGTCCAACATACGACCTAGTAATTCACATTTCACCAAAAATAACCATGAATAATTGGGTATTTCAAATATCACAGTTTATACTCCTTTAACAATTGTACAATTGTACAACAGAGCTATTCTGGAAATACTCTTTAGATTTGCCTCAACTTGCACCAAAATGGGAATAGATGTTATGGTGATGGCAAAATTGTACATTCTTACTAGTCATAATTATTTCCTAACCTATTTGTGTGTGATGTCTGTGGAGGAAATGGACGTTTCTTCCATGGTTAACATCTGGAACCGTGATAATAGAATTTGTCTGGTTTGATCAAGGCTTTTTATACGATGTAGCCCAAGGATCACTCCATCTCACCAATTGTATCGCTCAAGATTGGTGGACAAAAAAACTAAGATTATTTAAATGCACATGTTCTAGGAAGACATATATTTAGTCATGTGGGGTATTACAAAGACACATGATTTAGACACTACATGCTTATATATACATGTCTTCGCCAAAATCACACAGCATAATAGCTATTAGGGGGGTGATTCATTTCAGGAAACTAGGAATTCCAGGAGAACAGCAGAGCCTACAACTACCAAACTGACCACATAACAAAGGGGAGAACAAACTATTTGACATTAGCTTGGCATGAACAAACCTACTTGACCATGTCATTTCGCAGTAAGAACTTCAATTAGTGTCTTCCACTTGGACATGAACAAACCGATATACATCTGTGGAGAAAACTACTGGTCCCGTGTTATGGGCAAGAACAGAGTAGGTTGTAGGCTGTTCAACATATTGAAATAGATGACCATTAAGTACCAACGACGATGCATCACTTCCCGTATAAAACTCCCCACACAACAACAACCAGGAGAAGAATCACCATCATGGTCATCGCAGAGTAACGTTTCGGCACATCCAAATCATATCCCCTTCTCTTTAGCAAACAGGATGATTTGCAAGTTTCCTTTATTGAATTCACACGTTTCCATGTTAGCACAGCATTTGGATCATTATCATCAATCTTTGACTCAAGTAATGAAGAGAACTCGTAGAAAGCAGTGTAGACATCAGACATTGAATTTGTCTCATCAAGTATTCGTGCAGTAAGCCCACGCCTCATCTTAACAACTCCTCGAAATAGATTCATATTGTTATAGCAAAGAGCATATGTCGCAATTGCCATTACCTGGGGTATTGCACAAAAACGGAAAATGGCATGGTCCTTCAGAGCAGCCATGTACCGAAGGCAGTCTTCAGCATGGACTGTACTGAGAATTTGTCGGCAACGTCGTCAGAGAATAATGCCTAGTAGTTGTATGGAGCCACCGCTAGAACATACTCCTTTTATTTGAAATAGCATACTTCATACTTTGAGGTTATTGGCAGCAACATGTCTGCTGTCACAAACCCTTCAAAAAATATTGTTTTCATTTGTGCTATAGAGTCGGATGTTCAGAACATGTTCAAAAAAGAGTTTGCCTCTAATGAGATTACTCTGTTTCTTTCCTCTCTGAGTTTGCCAGTTGTGTCACCATGCAGTAGTATCTCGAGTGAAACATTGCTCCATTTGTTTTTTCGTTAGTACATACTGCTAGATACTCCCATTGAAAACAATGTATACTCCATTTGTTTTTTCGTTAGTACATACTACTAGATCTACTTTGCTGTAGCGTTTGCTAGAGCGATAAACTATAGGTTGTTTCCTAGCACTCCAAGATATTAAATTACAGCCAAAGAATACTGCAAGGTAAAATTATATTTGGAACCTTTTTTTATTCATATTTATATGTGTCCTGCTCTACATGATTCAATCTAAACCATAGCACTTTACTTTTTCTCAAGCTTTACGTTCAAATATTATTACAAATATGCGCTTTTGTCTAATTATTATTCTTTTGTTATACTTGATTCTTATTTGTGAATTATCCTATGCTTCATTCTTATTTTCCTATTGGTGCTAAATTTTAATTAGATTGTGATACTATGGTTGCGGATATTTGGACCCTAAATCTTGAATGCGACGGGGCAGCTCCAAGACAGAAACATGTGCAAAGGGAAATGGATAGAGATGAGATATGCTTTTACAACTTGATTGATCTGATCGAGGAATATGGGTACACATCAGTCGACTTTCTATTCTACAAGAGAAGAGATAGTTTGGGCGCAATAGAACAAGATTCTGAAGTGATGGAAATGCTTAATGAGTATGAGAGCGAGAAGATGGTGAGCTTATTTGTGACGAGGAAGAGGCTGGCCACCTTAGTGCCTACCAAGTGCAACAAAGAACCATCCAAATCTGAACCAAATAAAATTAAAGGTAGTAGAATGAATATATAATTTACTCTTTTATGTATATTTGATTATTCAAGTACAACTTAACTGTTGCAAATTATGGTAGTCATCAAATATTTATTTTCATCAAAGATAAGTAGATTCGACTCCATCATTGTTCGTGATTTAGTAAGTGTAATCATGGCAGTCTAATAAAAAGATTATAGCCCTTGATTGTATTTATTCTAAACATGTGTTCATGTCCCCAACATTTGTTCGCAGGAAAAGGAGGTATAAATAAAAAGAAACATTTAAATGTAAAACATACTGAAGCACTATACACCAATGAAGTTGAGGAGTATGATGATGAGAACCAGAACACATCAGGTACATATGTAGTTAGATCAATCCAATTTATGTGGGCTGTATCTTCAATTGGTTAGTATTACTATTAAGTTTTTTTAATAGGTGATGGTGATGAAGTACGTAAGAGAAAGGGGACCGTTTTAACACATGTTTGGGACCTACCTGAAGGGGATCGGATACTAGTAAAATGCAACATCCTTGGGCAACCCATTGGAGAAGAAGGTGGTCTCTTAGGGCAATTTTTAGGCACCATAGCAAGAAATGGTGGATATTGTCCAGTGGATATCAAAGATTGGAGAAAAGTCAAGAAGATTAGTGCTAAAACTATAATTCAGCTCATACAGGTTTGCTAAATTTTACAAGATGTTATATTGTGAATTTAAGTTTTTGTGTGCTAGTTTTCATGTGAGAAAGTAAAGTTCATGGAAAATATCTATATAACCCTCCTGACGTTTGGTAGTGTGTCTACTTCACCCCCTGAACTACAATTAGGGGGTTATGTAGAGTTTTTCCTAAAATTCATTCATCAGTAACTCTTTCTTATTTCAGACAAAGTTTCTCTATCCTCGTTCATGTGAGAAATGGATATTGAAATCAATTGGAAGAGATTGGAGAAAATACAAGGCAACATTAAAAAAGACACTATCAATCCAAAGAAAAAAGGTTTGTTTTGTACCAGCGTTGTCCAAATGATGTCGATGAAGAACAATGGATTGCCTTAGTAAAATATTGGAAGTCAAAAGAAGGAAAGGTAGGAAAAGGGTACCATTATTTATGCTATTTAGCATTTTTTACGCTAATTATTTATTATATCCTCAATTTTTATGTATATATTGGTTAATTCTTTTGTTAATTTACTTTCTTGTATGCCCTTAGTGAGAAGAACAAATTAAGTCGTGCAATGAAGAAGACAACACATACAGCTGGTACAAAGAGTTATGCTCGTTGGTCTGAAGACTTGGTGAGTCATCTTACATTGTTTAAAAAATTTATGTATGTTTTCCTTTTCTTTTCTTTTATTGATATTGTTTTCAGAGACAAGCTGACCCTGAAAAAAGCGGCCACATAGAGCAAAGGTTTACTTAGCAACTCACAGAAAAAAGGGAAATGGGACAAATGAGACTATGGTATGATACATACACATGAGATTTTGGCAAATTTGAAGCCTTTTAGTTTGTTTAATGTATGAATGTCTTAATTATAGGTTCAGTTGGAAAATCTCCTGGACACACAACCAGAATTAGCACAAAATAGCGAGGGAAGAGTTGCATGGGAAGGTGATGCATTACATCAAGTATTGGGAGAAGAGAAAGCTGGACAAGTACATGGCATGGGATTGCTTCCAATTCCGAAACAAGTCTATGGTCGAACAACACGTCATTTCAAGGACATTGATGTAGTTACACTAGATGGATCATCATCTGATGTAGAGACTCACATGTTGGAGGAAATAAGGCAACTCAAGGAGCATTCTAAAATGCAAGACAAAGTGATTGAAGAATTAAAAAGCAATCAGAGGCACCATGAGAATGAGGAGCCAACAATGGTAGCAATGTCTATTTTAATTTGTAACTATATTATATTGAAATGTTACTCAATCTCTTTATCTTTTCTAGGTGAATTGCACAGCAAGTGATCATGGTAATTCTCAAAAACAAGGAATGCATTTTAACATAAAGGTATTTCCTTTATTTTCATGTTTTCATCTAATTTAGTATCTCTTGACTTTAATATTGTTTGAAATTTTCAGAGAGTTCAATGCGTTGCACCAAATCAGAAGGAGGTATTGCTTAAGCAGACGAACGAATTGGTAAAATGTCTTGCTTGTGAAATTAGTACTTCTTTACCTACAAAGTTTTTTTAATAACTAATATCCCCCTTTCTGATCTTTACTGGGATAAAGAAAGATGTGAATCTGAATATAGTGATGATGATAATCTATATTTGTCTAGTGAAAAGGTTATCAATTGGTCTCTATCTTTATGAATAATAATATACTCTTCATTCATTATACGTCAATATTATTGCCCGGTGATTATGATTTAATGATTTTCTATTGGAACTAGTGCCAAGGTCATGCAGATGACAAGGAAATATCAATTGAGGAAGCAGAAGCATCATCCCCACATGGCTCTGCTATAGATTCTAGACAAATAGAGGTACACCTTTTCAATGAACCATTGAATAAGATATATTTTACTTGCAATGTCAAATTTATTCAAGATAAGTATTACATAACTTTGTAAAAATGTATAAATACAATTATCTTTCTCTTCATTTCAGTTTGATTCTTGTCCAAGGATTTCTGGCGAAGGTAGAATAACAAAGAAACAAAAGGTATATAAGAATCAAATGTTTCCATTTATTATAGTAATATTTGTGCCATATATTATTACATACCTCATTTTACATGTGTAAGGATCATCAGGATTTGGCTCGCGACAAGGCTACATGCCAGAAGCGTCCAAAACATGTGCAAGATCATCCAATGAAGGTATATAGATATAATATCACTTGTTCTAGTAGCTGCATTATCTTGATACTAGTGGACACGCACGTGTGTATCAAAAAAACTTTATACACAATAGGGGGATTGCTTACACATTAATAATTTATTAAATAGTTTCCCACAAGAAAAAAAGACTTAGCTAAACAACTACTAAGAAGATACAATAATACCCGTGCCTACATACTTAAGATCGTATATTAGTAATGCTTAATGTTATTTCAGTTCAAATAAATATGACCGCAACCAATAATACCCGTGCCTACACTCAGTTCATCAGCAGCAATCATTTCAGCTTTTGCTTTGTCTATCTTTTCTTAGCAGGAGCATATTTTTTTGCTGATAATCTGCTATGTCATATGCAAAAGGATCATGAAATTAAGATGGCCGTAATTTTCTATCTCTGAAGTTTATTGCTGCACAGTAGGTTTTAGGTGCTATCAAACAGTTTATTGTTAATGTTATCCTTATTAGTTCTGCAATATGAAGTGTCGATTCCATTTTCATAAAGATATAGGCCGCACTTACTCTTAGCAACATGTGCCGCTATCTTGATATATATAACAAATGCTTGTTGGTCGCTAAGTGATTATGTCAAATTAATGCAGGTTAGGTCCACAGTGCTACTCATGGCTGCCAAATATCCAAATAAGGAAATTGTGGCATATGCAACTATTATTAGCACTAATCCAAAAGCAAATGTTGGTGGAGTTGAGACAGGAAACCAATTCTACAAAGTGCGTATCAATCATCCCGTTGAAAAAGATGAGCCATTAGTGAGGCCTATGCCTACCTACAACAACATTGGTGACTCCCATGCCAAAGGAGTACCAATTGCTTGGCCTTCGATATTTGTATGTTTGAACTAGCTTTCTAAACTTTACTTTACTGTGGTGTACATGGATAGAATAATACTTAATGTTACAACTTGCTACCTATTTGCAGGTTCAAATGATCAATGGCTGAATTCCTATATATCGATGCGTACAAGAATGGATGAAGAAGTGATGGATTTTAAGAATATTAGATATTGCATTTTTGTTTCTAGTAGTATGGACTTATACTCTTCACTACTATGTCTGTTTACTCTCAAGAGTCATATCATTGTGTACATATACTATCACTTCATCTGAGCAAGTACTATGTTTGAAACCTTTCTATTATCTGTGGATCTTTATATGATTATTGAAACTTATAGATTATGTGATTCTGCAATGTGTCATGTTTACTAGGAAAAATCAATAATAACATTATATGCCACATACAAAGGTAAAATAAATATTTTTTTCCCAAATTTCAAAGTGTTACAATAGGTACAACATGTGTTACAAACCATATGTTCCTTTCTTCCAAACTATGTGCTCTACAAAAATGAGGAAGTGTTACTAGAGCTAAAAAAGTGTTACAGTAGAGAATCACTGTAACACTAGACAAATGTTCCAGTATATAAGTAAATATGTTACAGTTTAGTAACACTTTTTTGGATGTAAAAGAACACATATATGGTGTTCCAATAGACCAATATATAGTAACATGGGCAATTGGAACACATAAAAAATGTGTTACTAGGAGAGCTAGTAACACTTTATTTAACCTATAGTAACACATGTTGGTGTTGCTATATCCCTGTTGTGTAGTAGTGATCCTTCCGGATTGGAACTGAATATCTTCATATTTCACATTTTTATTATACAGATTTTCTGTGCATACCAGATAAACACTGGAAGTTTAACAAACACCAGCTGACAAAATATGAATCGGGAAAATAATCATAGCAACATCATGCTAGCGCAATCACTTCTGAAGAAGAGAAACTCGAAAAGAAATTAATGAAGAGAATGAAAATAAAAGGCAATCCTGTTAGCAACTTGAGAATGTTCAAACAGACCATATTCACAACCCGAGAATGTTCAAACTAACAATATTGAAAATGAGAATAATCAAATTTCTGAACTTTTCATCATTTCTAAACTAATATGTGATATTTCTGAGAATGATATCAATATGGTAATAGAGGCTTCTCACAGGAGTAAGAGACAAAGAGTTGAGAAAACCTTTGGTAACAACTTTATTGTATACCTCGTGGATGATGTGTGAAAGACTTTTTCAAAGGCTTATGCATCTCCTGGTGTTAAGTATTGGAAAAAAGCAATCCGTAGTGAGATGATAGAGAGATCACTGATCATCCTATCAGGTGCAAACCTATAAAATGTAAGTGGGTCTTTAAAAAGAAACTAAGACATGATGATACTATTAAGAAGTATAAGACAATACTTGTGGCTAAGAGTTACACCCAAAAAAGGGAGAAGATTTCCTTGATATCTATTCTGCTGTCGTCAAACTACCATAAGAGTGCTCCTTACGTTAGCATCTTCCTATGGTCTATATATACATCAAATAGACGTAAAGATAACTTTTCTTAATGGAGAGTTGAAGGAAGAAATCTATATGGATCAATCGAATGGTTTTGTGATTTTTTTTGTACAGGAAAATAAGGTATACAAGATTATTGAAATCCTTGTATGGCTTAAAGCAAGCACCTAAATAATGGCATGAGAAGTTTAACAAAACTTTGACATCCTCTAGTTTTGCTATGAATGAAGCAGATAAATATGTATATTACTGTTATAGTAGGGGTCAAGGAGTGATCTTGTGTTTGTGTATGGATGACATATTTATATTTGGAACAAACACTACTGTAAGTAATGAGATCAAATCTTTCTTACCTCGATGTTTTGATATGAAAGACTTGAGAGAGTTAAATATTATTCTGAATATTAAATTGATCAAGAAAGAGGATAGGATCACTTTGAACCAATCCTATTATACTGAATCCTCTGTGTAAATCGCACTAGTCCAGGATCAGCTAGTGCACACAGCGTACAACAAAGATAAATATCAACCATAATGACATTTATTAACTGAATATGGGCATGAATGCCAAAGTTTACATCAACGGCACATAAGCCAACCCACGTGGCGATCGAACGGTCGGGAGGGAAGAGGAAAGGGGGCGGTCAGATGGGGATCGGGTGGCGGAGGGAGAAGCGAGGCGGGGACGGGCCAGATGGGCCGGGCGCACATCGGACGGCTGTGGGGGAAGGGAGGAGCGGACGGGGATGGTGGGCCGAGGAGGTGGGCGCGATCCAGCCCACCCACGTGGCAGCCGGGTGGAGGGGGAAGGCGGGATCGGCGGGTGGATCCCGGCCGTCCACGTGGCGGCCGGAGAGGGAGGCTGGGGTTTTTATTTTATTTTCCTGATTTTGGATTTTCAGAAATTGACAGGAAATACACTAAGCCTCAGAAAAATACCAAATGACCTCCAACAATTCCAGAAAAATTCCTAGAACCTCCTGGAGACATTTGGAACTTAAAAACAATATTTCCAACTAATGTTGGTATTTAATTTTCATACTTTAAAATACTTTTTAATTTCAAAAATACATTTTTAAACTCCAGAAAAACCAGGGAACCAAATAAAATCCAAATAACTCCAAATAATTAATTTTAAATAAGATTTTTATACAGAAATTCAGGGCAAATCCAACTTTGAACTCTAGGCACAAAAATACTTATTTTAAATTAAATTTTATTTTATTCCATTTTTTTATTTATTTAATTATTTTTATTTTACCAAAAATTTGGGCTGTTACAAATCTACCCCCCTTAAAAAGAATCTCGTCCCCGAGATTCGGGTTGGCTAGCAAGAATTGGGTTTGGATCTTACTCTGCTTGGCTTGAGCGGATATCTGATTCAGGCGTCCTTTGAAATCTTGTTTGGACCTCTATTTGCTGCCTGAAGGTTGTTGGCCGTTGATGCTCCTGCTTGATGCTTCCAAAGACTAGGAGAGAGGAGACTCAAGGCAAAGGAAGGAAAAGGGGATATTTTGTGCAACCCAAAGCAAAATTTTAGCTTTTATTAACCTTATAATAAGCAATAGTTTTGGCTGCCGACAAAAAGAGAAAACTTGACAGCTCATAACGACGTTTTATTAACTAGCCTAACAACTGATCCTAAAGGAGTAAAGGTCGTCTTGGAGTCATTCTTCGTGGTTGTCGAGGTGCAAAGCGCGATCCTTCAAGGCAAAGATTGAAGTGGCGACAGGGTTGAAGAATTCCAACTGTTGCCATCTATAGTTGTTTTGGAACAAGGGAAGATGCAAAAATAGGTTTGTTTCAAAAATGATATATAGACGAGAAAGAAATGAGATAGGGATAAGCAAAGATGAAGGGGTAAGATAAGCAAAACTTTTGAAATTACTGTTTAGTAAAATAAGCCTTAGGGTCAAACCATTCTATTCTACCTACAGTCACGTCTTAGTGTCGTCAACCTGGCTCTGATACCACCTTTGTCGGAACCCGGAGCAACGACTCCTGGATCCTCTGTGTAAATCGCACTAGTCCAGGATCAGCTAGTGCACACAGCGTATAACAAAGATAAATATCAACCATAATGACATTTATTAACTGAATATGGGCATGAATGCCAAAGTTTACATCAATGGCACATAAGCCAAAATTAAGTAATAAGCAGCGGAAGAAAAACCGAAGCGGAAGAAGCCCACTGAGCCTGCCCACAGGCAAACGACAGTAAGACGCGGCCTATTCGTCCAGATCCTCACCGTAGTTGACGTCTTCCTTCTCTATGTGGAAAAAGCAACGTGAGTACAAACTTGTACTCCGCAAGTCACCCGGGAAAATGCACCATAATGATAAAGGCTTCAAAGGAAGGCTTATAGGGTTAGTTTGCATAAAACAGCATTTAAGAAATATAATAATAGATTTAAATTGCTGAATTTAATACGATAAGTAAAAACAATACTTGCAATTGAAAATAATACCGTCAGTGCAGGCTCCGACCATACACCAACTATCCACGGGCATCCCACCCGGACCATCTTTTCCAAAAGCTCACGTATGGATTCCATCCATCCACACGCTTTCACTGCGCAACTCTGATGAATTCCATCCATTCACCAGATTTCCATTTCTCACGGATTCCATCCATCCGCAAGGTTTTCATCTCTCGCGGATTCCATCCATCCACAAGGTTTTCGAAAACATTTTGAAAAACAAAGTCTAATCCATGAAAAACTTTTACTCAGCATGCCCATGACCGTGGGCACGGCTATCCAGGATAGATTATACAATCTGCAGAGGTTGTACAGCTTTACCCACAAGACACGATCATCCTTTTGTGCCACGCGAGTTACACACTTCCTTAGGTGTGCGGCAAGGAGTCATGACAAGGCCTTTACAATGCAAAGCCTTCAACCTGGTCGAGCCAACTCTAAGGTTTCACCCCAGTAAGGAATCCACCAGACCGGGACCCCCTCTTGAGCCTAGACGAGACTTCTCATGGCTTAACCACGCTCGCCCAAGTGAGACTTCACATGGCACCAACCACGCTCACTTTCAACCTACAACTCGACTCAGATTGGGACTTCGCAAATTATTCAGCCAGGGCTGTCCCATACCAGCCATGTGGTAGTACGATTAGGGCTTTGCAACAGTAGCTCACAGACCGGTCCATAATCTGACTCAGGCCCAACCACATACCCCCGTGCACGACAATCAACCACTGCGGCTCCAACCAACAGGGCATGCCTGCACCCACCACTCTAACCAATTGCCTAAGTCTAAACCAGTTTTATATTTGTTTTCAAAATAGTTCATAAACCTCCTCGACTCACCAAAGTCAAGAGTACATAACATTTTATGTAAAAAGGGGTCATCATTTTATGTGAAAGATATCCCAAAACAAATATTATATCTAAGCAGTCTAAGCATTTGATATAAATTTCCTCTAGCCAACACTAATGTATTAACTAGAGTTTGAATCTAGGGTGACAAGGTATAAGGGATTCAATAACAAAGGAGGAATTAACAAGTAGGCATTAACTATATTTAAAACTGAATTGAAATACGTTGAATAAAAATATGCATGCAATATAATTTAAAACAACATAGTTTTATTTTGAAAACTGGGATCAACATGATCAAGGAGGGTGACTTGCCTTGCTCTTCAAATTGGCTTGAATCTTCGTCGAAGAAATTGCCCGAATCGTCGAAGTCTACACGTCAAAATAACCCACCAAATTCAAATAAACTCAAATTAAATTCAAATTGACTTCAAATATTTTAATTGAGGCTATAAATGGATAGAGGGGAATTTTTGATGAATTTAGAAATTTGAATGGGCCAAATCGGAGCTAGGACGAAGAAGAACGGGCTCCGGGAAATTTGAAAAGAGAGAAAATGGAAAATCAGGATTTTTGGAATTATTTTCCTAAAGGAAAATCTGGGATTATTGTGTCAGCAAGGAATTTTCATTTCGGCCGAATTATTTTTCAACGGGAAAACAGACTTATGACGTCAGCATGACGTCAGCCCGAGGGGAGCCGACTGACCGGTGGGCCCTTGGTCCATGGACCAGGTCCACGGAGGGAGGGGACGGCCGAGGTGGCGCTGGCGTGGCGCCGCGTGGCTGCCACGGGGGCACGGACGCGCTGACGTGGCCATTTGGCCGGGAGAAGGAGCTCGGCCTCGCAGCGGCGCCGGCGGTCCGGAGGTTGGCGACGGACGGCGATGGCCGGAGGGGAGAGAGGAGGGTGCGGCGGTCTCGGGGGTGGCTCGGGACTTACCGGGGAAGGCCGGCGGCGAGCGGCACTCGGCGCGGCGGCGATTGGGTGCTCGGGGAAGGGAGTGCAGGGCCGAGGGAGGTGCGGTGAGAGGAGGCGGAGCTCGGTGGGTTTAAATAGGGGGCGGAGGGGCGAGGGAGGTGCGGGAATCGCTCGCCGGAGAGACGTGGGGCGGCGGCGGTTACGGGGGAAACGTGGGGAGGTGGGCGCGAATCCGGCGGGGTGGGGGCGCGCGGGTCCTGCGGGAGGAGTGGGCGCGTGGCGGCGACGTGCGCGGGAGGGAGGAGGGCGCCGGGTAGGGCGGAGGCCGTTGCGGGAGGCGGTGGCGCTCGCGGGGAAGAAGGGTGCCGCGCGGGGAAGACGCACCTGACAGGTGGGCCCCGCGCCCAGAGACAGAGGGAGGGGAGCGCGGGCGACCGGATGCGATCGAACGGTCGGGAGGGAAGAGGAAAGGGGGCGGTCGGATGGGGATCGGGTGGCGGAGGGAGAAGCGAGGCGGGGATGGGCCAGATGGGCCGAGCGCACATCGGACGGCTGTGGGGGAAGGGAGGAGCGGACGGGGATGGTGGGCCGAGGAGGTGGGCGCGATCCAGCCCACCCACGTGGCAGCCGGGTGGAGGGGGAAGGCGGGATCGGCGGGTGGATCCCGGCCGTCCACGTGGCGGCCGGAGAGGGAGGCTGGGGTTTTTATTTTATTTTCCTGATTTTGGATTTTCAGAAATTGACAGGAAATACACTAAGCCTCAGAAAAATACCAAATGACCTCCAACAATTCCAGAAAAATTCCTAGAACCTCCTGGAGACATTTGGAACTTAAAAACAATATTTCCAACTAATATTGGTATTTAATTTTCATACTTTAAAATACTTTTTAATTTCAAAAATACATTTTTAAACTCCAGAAAAACCAGGGAACCAAATAAAATCCAAATAACTCCAAATAATTAATTTTAAATAAGATTTTTATACAGAAATTCAGGGCAAATCCAACTTTGAACTCTAGGCACAAAAATACTTATTTTAAATTAAATTTTATTTTATTCCATTTTTTTATTTATTTAATTATTTTTATTTTACCAAAAATTTGGGCTGTTACAAATCTACCCCCCTTAAAAAGAATCTCGTCCCCGAGATTCGGGTTGGCTAGCAAGAATTGGGTTTGGATCTTACTCTGCTTGGCTTGAGCGGATATCTGATTCAGGCGTCCTTTGAAATCTTGTTTGGACCTCTATTTGCTGCCTGAAGGTTGTTGGCCGTTGATGCTCCTGCTTGATGCTTCCAAAGACTAGGAGAGAGGAGACTCAAGGCAAAGGAAGGAAAAGGGGATATTTTGTGCAACCCAAAGCAAAATTTTAGCTTTTATTAACCTTATAATAAGCAATAGTTTTGGTTGCCGACAAAAAGAGAAAACTTGACAGCTCATAACGACGTTTTATTAACTAGCCTAACAACTGATCCTAAAGGAGTAAAGGTCGTCTTGGAGTCATTCTTCGTGGTTGTCGAGGTGCAAAGCGCGATCCTTCAAGGCAAAGATTGAAGTGGCGACAGGGTTGAAGAATTCCAACTGTTGCCATCTATAGTTGTTTTGGAACAAGGGAAGATGCAGAAATAGGTTTGTTTCAAAAATGATATATAGACGAGAAAGAAATGAGATAGGGATAAGCAAAGATGAAGGGGTAAGATAAGCAAAACTTTTGAAATTACTGTTTAGTAAAATAAGCCTTAGGGTCAAACCATTCTATTCTACCTACAGTCACGTCTTAGTGTCGTCAACCTGGCTCTGATACCACCTTTGTCGGAACCCGGAGCAACGACTCCTGGATCCTCTGTGTAAATCGCACTAGTCCAGGATCAGCTAGTGCACACAGCGTATAACAAAGATAAATATCAACCATAATGACATTTATTAACTGAATATGGGCATGAATGCCAAAGTTTACATCAATGGCACATAAGCCAAAATTAAGTAATAAGCAGCGGAAGAAAAACCGAAGCGGAAGAAGCCCACTGAGCCTGCCCACAGGCAAACGACAGTAAGACGCGGCCTATTCGTCCAGATCCTCACCGTAGTTGACGTCTTCCTTCTCTATGTGGAAAAAGCAACGTGAGTACAAACTTGTACTCCGCAAGTCACCCGGGAAAATGCACCATAATGATAAAGGCTTCAAAGGAAGGCTTATAGGGTTAGTTTGCATAAAACAGCATTTAAGAAATATAATAATAGATTTAAATTGCTGAATTTAATACGATAAGTAAAAACAATACTTGCAATTGAAAATAATACCGTCAGTGCAGGCTCCGACCATACACCAACTATCCACGGGCATCCCACCCGGACCATCTTTTCCAAAAGCTCACGTATGGATTCCATCCATCCACACGCTTTCACTGCGCAACTCTGATGAATTCCATCCATTCACCAGATTTCCATTTCTCACGGATTCCATCCATCCGCAAGGTTTTCATCTCTCGCGGATTCCATCCATCCACAAGGTTTTCGAAAACATTTTGAAAAACAAAGTCTAATCCATGAAAAACTTTTACTCAGCATGCCCATGACCGTGGGCACGGCTATCCAGGATAGATTATACAATCTGCAGAGGTTGTACAGCTTTACCCACAAGACACGATCATCCTTTTGTGCCACGCGAGTTACACACTTCCTTAGGTGTGCGGCAAGGAGTCATGACAAGGCCTTTACAATGCAAAGCCTTCAACCTGGTCGAGCCAACTCTAAGGTTTCACCCCAGTAAGGAATCCACCAGACCGGGACCCCCTCTTGAGCCTAGACGAGACTTCTCATGGCTTAACCACGCTCGCCCAAGTGAGACTTCACATGGCACCAACCACGCTCACTTTCAACCTACAACTCGACTCAGATTGGGACTTCGCAAATTATTCAGCCAGGGCTGTCCCATACCAGCCATGTGGTAGTACGATTAGGGCTTTGCAACAGTAGCTCACAGACCGGTCCATAATCTGACTCAGGCCCAACCACATACCCCCGTGCACGACAATCAACCACTGCGGCTCCAACCAACAGGGCATGCCTGCACCCACCACTCTAACCAATTGCCTAAGTCTAAACCAGTTTTATATTTGTTTTCAAAATAGTTCATAAACCTCCTCGACTCACCAAAGTCAAGAGTACATAACATTTTATGTAAAAAGGGGTCATCATTTTATGTGAAAGATATCCCAAAACAAATATTATATCTAAGCAGTCTAAGCATTTGATATAAATTTCCTCTAGCCAACACTAATGTATTAACTAGAGTTTGAATCTAGGGTGACAAGGTATAAGGGATTCAATAACAAAGGAGGAATTAACAAGTAGGCATTAACTATATTTAAAACTGAATTGAAATACGTTGAATAAAAATATGCATGCAATATAATTTAAAACAACATAGTTTTATTTTGAAAACTGGGATCAACATGATCAAGGAGGGTGACTTGCCTTGCTCTTCAAATTGGCTTGAATCTTCGTCGAAGAAATTGCCCGAATCGTCGAAGTCTACACGTCAAAATAACCCACCAAATTCAAATAAACTCAAATTAAATTCAAATTGACTTCAAATATTTTAATTGAGGCTATAAATGGATAGAGGGGAATTTTTGATGAATTTAGAAATTTGAATGGGCCAAATCGGAGCTAGGACGAAGAAGAACGGGCTCCGGGAAATTTGAAAAGAGAGAAAATGGAAAATCAGGATTTTTGGAATTATTTTCCTAAAGGAAAATCTGGGATTATTGTGTCAGCAAGGAATTTTCATTTCGGCCGAATTATTTTTCAACGGGAAAACAGACTTATGACGTCAGCATGACGTCAGCCCGAGGGGAGCCGACTGACCGGTGGGCCCTTGGTCCATGGACCAGGTCCACAGAGGGAGGGGACGGCCGAGGTGGCGCTGGCGTGGCTCCGCGTGGCTGCCACAGGGGCACGGACGCGCTGACGTGGCCATTTGGCCGGGGGAAGGAGCTCGGCCTCGCAGCGGCGCCGGCGGTCCGGAGGTTGGCGATGGACGGCGATGGCCGGAGAGGAGAGAGGAGGGTGCGGCGGTCTCGGGGGTGGCTCGGGACTTACCGGGGAAGGCCGGCGGCGAGCTGGCGGCGAGCGGCACTCGGCGCGGCGGCAATTGGGTGCTCGGGGAAGGGAGTGCAGGGCCGAGGGAGGTGCGGTGAGAGGAGGCGGAGCTCGGTGGGTTTAAATAGGGGGCGGAGGGGCGAGGGAGGTGCGGGAATCGCTCGCCGGAGAGACGTGGGGCGGCGGCGGTTACGGGGGAAACGTGGGGAGGTGGGCGCGAATCCGGCGGGGTGGGGGCGCGCGGGTCCTGCGGGAGGAGTGGGCGCGTGGCGGCGACGTGCGCGGGAGGGAGGAGGGCGCCGGGTAGGGCGGAGGCCGTTGCGGGAGGCGGCGGCGCTCGCGGGGAAGAAGGGTGCCGCGCTGGGAAGACGCACCTGACAGGTGGGCCCCGCGCGCAGAGAGAGAGGGAGGGGAGCGCGGGCGACCGGATGCGATCGAACGGTCGGGAGGGAAGAGGAAAGGGGGCGGTCGGATGGGGATCGGGTGGCGGAGGGAGAAGCGAGGCGGGGACGGGCCAGATGGGCCGGGCGCACATCGGACGGCTGTGGGGGAAGGGAGGAGCGGACGGGGATGGTGGGCCGAGGAGGTGGGCGCGATCCAGCCCACCCACGTGGCAGCCGGGTGGAGGGGGAAGGCGGGATCGACGGGTGGATCCCGGCCGTCCACGTGGCGGCCGGAGAGGGAGGCTGGGGTTTTTATTTTATTTTCCTGATTTTGGATTTTCAGAAATTGACAGGAAATACACTAAGCCTCAGAAAAATACCAAATGACCTCCAACAATTCCAGAAAAATTCCTAGAACCTCCTGGAGACATTTGGAACTTAAGAACAATATTTCCAACTAATGTTGGTATTTAATTTTCATACTTTAAAATACTTTTTAATTTCAAAAATACATTTTTAAACTCCAGAAAAACCAGGGAACCAAATAAAATCCAAATAACTCCAAATAATTAAGTTTAAATAAGATTTTTATAGAAAATCAAAATATCATTTTATTTAATAATAGATTTAGGTTTTTTTGAAAATACTTTTCAAATCCAGCCTTTTCAAAAACAGAAATTCAGGGCAAATCCAACTTTGAACTCTAGGCACAAAAATACTTATTTTAAATTAAATTTTATTTTATTCCATTTTTTTATTTATTTAATTATTTTTATTTTACCAAAAATTTGGGCTGTTACAGGATCACTTTGAACCAATCCTATTATACTGAGAAAATATTGAACCAATTTGACTTTGAAAATTGCAAAGTTTCTCCAACACCCTATGATGCGAGCATTAAGCTATGAAAGAACCAGGGGCTAGAAAAAGATCAATTGAGATATTCGCAAATTATTAGGTCTCCTATGTATTTAGCTGGTCCCATAAGACCTGATATTTCATTTGCTGTGAGCAAATTAAGTCAGTTTACATCTAATTCAGGAGATGATCACTAGGAGGCACTTCAAAAAGTGTTGTGTTACTTGAGAGGCACAACATCTTTTGTAATTCATTATATTGGATAAGCTACAAGTAGCTACGCATTTACTTTAGTTGGTGCTGCAATTTCATAGAGATCTTGCAAATTGACCATATTGATGAGGTCAACCATGTAAGCAAAACTTAAGAATGTTCAAATTCATAATGTTATTTTATCGTATTGAGGATAGTGTGGATTCTTTTCGAAAGAGGAGAATTTGATCATCTTTTGTGGTGTCTTATAAATGAAATGTTTTGGAGTTTTTATACTTATGGGCTTCAGAGTTCATGACTTATGAGGAAGTTATTTTCTATTTTGCATTGAAAATAAAATTTAGTGAAGTGTTGGAGAACTCCCATGGTTTATAAAAGGTTTACAAGAAAAGAAAAAAATATGCCTTGCTAATTAATTATTTCCTTGGAATTTTGCTTCTGCAACTTGGCAACGTTTCATGGTGCATTGATTTTTTTATTGCCTCTTAATGTTTTGTGAATTAAATATCTAAATCATGCTATCAAGTCTTATTTTAGGGTTTACAGTGGCAATTGGACTGAAACTTTATTGTAGGAGTCATTGAGATTGAAGTTACTAAGAGTAATGTGGGAATGCTTTTGGGCTTTACGCAACTATAAATTTCTAAATTACTTATGGTTACAATCTCAATAGAATTTTGTCTCAATCTATGGATAAGAGGAGAAGAAATTGGACCTTTTGCTTTATTCTAGAACTACAAATGAACATGATCATTTGTGGAAGTAGAAGAACAAAATTAACTATGAGAATTATGATGATCATTCATCGAATTCATGTAGTTGTGGTAAATGCATGCATGTTAGGATCTTCAAGGTGATTATCCTTAAAGAATTGAGGTAATAGGATGAAATATGAAATATATATTTAAGTTCAGTTGAAATTATCTGTAGAAATATTTCTTTGTTAGAGGAATTGACCAGAGCATTTTGTGGATTAGTAGAGTGTCTCAAGATTGGTATGGATGTTGCTTTAGGATTGTTCAAAGCCTTGAGGTTGCCAATTTAAATGAAATAAGTTAGTGTGGGATGTGAGGATTTGGAATTCCATGGCTCAGAGCTAAATTTATTCCATAAAATTGAGTAGAGTGTGTTTGCTAGGGCAGTGAAATACCCATCTGGCTCATAACCGATCTATGAGTTTATAACTAATGTTCATTGGCGAAGTGAGTTGGTTTTATATTGGTATTTGTGATCATTTCCTTTTAGTAAAGAGACAAAATTGTTAATTTAGGCATTTAAGTTATTTTGTATTTGGCTTATGTGATTTTTATTTGTAATTGTTTAATTGAAAGTTAAGGGTTTTCATAGTGAGTCCTTCGGTTTTGGAACAGGTTCTTTTTTGAAGAGAGTGGGTTCAATGAGTGTTTAGTTTGCTTCTTTTATCAAAAAGATGCTCCTTGCAAATTGTAGTGATCTCGCTACGTCACATGTTATTCTCTTATAAGAATGGGTTATTTCAAAATGGAGAGATTTTAGAAGTGGATTTTCTTGTTAAGAAAGAGTGAGTAATTCTTTACTTGAGGTATGGAGAAGTCGAAGGACGTGTTGCATTTGTATATGCACAAAAGTATTGTGGGGTCTTGAGATATGCTGTGCTCTTCAAGCTATATGCATGGAGTCGAAGTGTAGGTGCGTCTCGAGTATTTTTCGTGGGTATGGTTGGAAAGTTAGAGTTTGTAAGTTGAGTCGTGAGGTGGAGAATTTAGGGTTGAATTATGTTAAGGGGGTAGAATATAATATTCTAAAAAATAACCCTCTTGAGGATCTATGCGTAAATATCAAAAAAAGGATATGTGAAAATAGGATGCTTGGATTGTTTTAGGGGAGAAGTCATTTACTAGTGCAAGTCGTACAGGAGGCGTTTGGAATGAATTGGAACTCGTGCTATGATAAAAGAAAACATGGGAGAGAGGAGGACCCAAAACCCTAGTTTTTCCCCCAACTGACGTCGTTTTCCCATCTGTCATCGCCCGATCGCTTGCTTCCATGCATAGAAGCCAACCATAGCTATCATGTACGCTGTGCACTCCATCGTCTGTGCCAGCACAGCTGCTCCAACACTGCTGTGTGTCACAGCCAGAGTGCTCCCGCCAGCATGAGTTTGCGTCGTCTATGCTTTCTCGCGCAGTGCACAACTGCTCGACGACTGTGGCGTGAGTCCCTGTGTCTACTCGGCTACCAAGTTCTGCATGGGAGCCGCTAATTAGTGGATTTCTTTGCATGGCTACAAGCAAATGTGCCAAGCTACTGTCTACCCTGCATGACTATTTGTTTCTAGCGTCGCTCTATGCCCTCTTGTCAGCACACGTGAGCTAAGGAAAATCAGAAGGGCAGCAACAGGAAAATATTAGAAAGGAATATTGAGAAAGGGATCGTGGTTTTGGTGTTCTCACTTGGATTTGGATATTTCCACTCTGGTTGCTAATTATTTTAGTACATATTAGAGTCTGGATTAGAAAGGGAAGTAGCTAGTGTTTGTTAGGGGGGCAATTAGTAGATCGGTTTAATCTGCGGTAATTTTCTATTGTATTTCGGCTGTCGTATGGGCATAATTTGGGAATAATGTCTACTAGATAGTTGTAGAGAACTTTGTTAGATTTTAGTAGAATATTTAATCATGTCAATTGGATGGATAAATTTTGATTTATGATTTTTATAAGCCTGCTATCTGGGGAGTTGCAGATAATTGGCAGCACTATAATGAACAATATATTAAAAATTAGTGTATTTGCTCTACATGGAAAGTGTAGATAATTTTTTAAGGTTTCTAGAGAGTCTAAGAACATGATTTTTGGTTGGGTAGAACAGAAGTTATGAATTTTAGAAGACTGCCATCCAGAACAGGTTGCTGCTGGACGCGTTGTGAGAGATTATTAATTTGTTTTGATAGATGGTAGAATTAAATTTTCGGCATAACTAGAAAGAGTTAAATAATTTTATTTAGTTTCTAAAATGTCATGGTTTACCATATTTGCATGAGTATATTAATACATATTAAATATTATGTTAATTGAATACTTGCCATGATGATTCACATGACTATGCCTGTTTTATATTGCTCTAATACTTATTATAAACTAATGATAATTATGGTAAAAAGATGATTATAGCAATTGTTCAATGCTGAAAATAAACTAAAGGAAAATATATAATCATTGCATTGCATGTTAAGCATTCATGATGGAAAGATGTGACCCATAGGAGTGGGATAAGGTTCTCATTTGTAAAGAACGGGCTTATGATACATGTATGAATAAGGATGGGCAATGGTCCCAGCATGAAAGATAGTATGCATGAGTGAACACCGACGGGTGTTACACTCCGCTATACTAGTATAAGCAAAGGACGAGTTGGGACATTATCCATTGTGTAGGATCGGAAATGGCAACAGAGGTGGGTGAATGGTGCCTTCAAAAAAATCAACCCAAGTATTCACAACATTCTTCTTCTCCGATAGCTACAAAAGCTATGAAGCAGGAGAATGGATGCTCACTGGAGAACCAAAACAGACTGACAACTTCACTAAAGAACCTAGAGCTAGATCGACAAACGAAGTGAAGCAGACTCGATTAAGAGCAAAGAACGAAGCTTTCAACCAAAGTGCAGACTAGAGCAAAGAAGCCGAAGGACTGAAATTAGCCAACACAGGATTTACTATTTTTGTCGAGACAAGAACAGATTTGAGCTTTGAGCAGACAGAGAGCTAAATCTCATCGGCTGACAAGAGAAGAGAGTAACCAGTCTCGGCTGAAAAAGAGAGCAGAAAACCGAAAGGAAAGGCAAAAACCGAAAAGGAAAAACTGAAAACCAATCAGCCGAAACCTGCAAAAGAGATTAAAGAAAATCTTGGCCAAAACCTGCAGTACTTCGGCTGAAAATAGCACAGCACTGAACCAACTCGGTTAAACTGAATACTCTACAGAAGTCTGTAATGTTTTGGCTGAAAGACAGCAGAGAAAAGAACACTGCAGACTGAAGGAAGAATGGAACCGAAAGCTGGAAAAAGATGCATAGAAAATACAGATTTTGCTGCCAAGAAACAAAGGAGTACAGGAAGAAGAAAACTGAAACTTGACTGCAGAGTTCACAACCGAACTGACATGAGAGCTGTCCCGGTCGGACTCCTGGCAAATGAACGGTCAGACTGCTTAAGAATGCCCAATCTAACTGCATGCTTATACGCGGTCTGAGTGCAGTATTTCACCTGAGAGCAGCAAGAAATGAAAGCACCCGAAAGCAGAAGAACTGTGTGCCGTCGGCACAGAATGAACAGGCTGAAACAGAAGCTGCAGCTGAACAAATTCAGAATAGAAAACTGGGCAACAGACCGACAAAACTCGGCAAAAGAGAGCTAAACTGACTTGACTGAAAGCAGTAAAAACTGAACCAAACTGGACTAAAACCTGCAAGAAAACTGAACTTTAGAGACTGAAAGCTAGCTAAAACAGTAATACTCCAGTCTGCCGAAAATAGAGAATTTCTTGAATTCTCGCTGCTCTTCTCTGGTTAAGTGAACACGACTACAAAATAAATAATCAACCACAGAAGGAGGAGAATGCAGACAAGGAGCAAGGGAAACATCTGACTGCATCTCTAAATCAAAACAAGAAGTTGAAGCAGGGCACAGAGCAAAGTGAGACCTAATTCCACATAGCTTGCGAATCTCTACTCTCTTAGACATGGAACTTGAAATTTCAACAAGAAATGGCCTCACAACTAAGAAGCACAAGTCTAACACAAACTTTACCAAAAGAATCAAACTGCTCAAACTTCCCTGCCTCCAAACCCTAGGTTTGACAAAACAGAGGAAATGAGTTGCTCAACTAAGAAAAGTGAATATCTAGCTTTTGCTCTTGGGTATGAATTGGTCAGATGACTTTGAGGTAGATTCCCATCACAGAGCAGCAAACCGAACCTACTCTTCACAAGAACTTAACTCAGAATCAGGGAAATCTGAAAGCACCCAGAAAGAGCTAGAACAAACAGAAGAGGCAAAGAAATCATAATAGCTCAAACTCAAGACTTTTCATATAGATTCAGAGACATAGGTAATTACATAAGAATTCTTCTACAGCCACATCAACCCATTCTCACATCCTGAGAACACTTACTACATGATTTCACAAACTGAGATGAACTCACGCACAGAACTCACACCAGAGCACTACACTGAGAACGCACACTCTTGCATTCCAGGCTCACATGCTTGCTGTCCTGCTCACACAACCAGCTGCCCCTTTTGACTCCAGGCTCACAGCCACAAGGAGAAAATCAAGAAGTGGCAGCTCCATTCCACTCCCAAACTCACACACCAAAAGAGGCAACAAATCAAACTCTCTCACAACACAAGAAATGGAGGGAACCAGCCACTCCACTCCAAACCCAAACCTCTCTACTGCCATCCAGTAACGGGTCTCCAACCCGTTATTTAGCATCAGTGAAACATACTCAAACACAAAATAGCCCGAAGAGCCGATCGTGAAAAGGAACAAGCATCCTAAACACGTCCGACCACGTTCGACCAAGTCCAACCGAACTAGACTGCGCCAAGCACCGACTTGGCCCGAACCAACCAAATCAATCTCAAACTTTCCAGAACACGAGTCAATTACTCATCACAAACATGGGGACACCTCCACATGGTCTCTCACATTGTAATTATGAAAAGAGAAATAAGATATTGAGATATGGGAATGGAATTTGATGAGAATGGATATGTGAAATTGAGCTAATGGTGAATACACATGAAATGTTAATTAGTGATGTTGCCTCATTTATTATTCCATTGTATACTTGCTGAGTCGTGGACTCACCGTTACCTTAATGTTGTTTTTTGGTGAACATTGAAAGCACCATGCATGGGTGGAAGTAGAACATGAGATCTTGCACCGTTGTAGCTCTTCACTCTACCTAGTGATCAATAACTTATTGTCATAATTAATTTAGCACTATCCATGCAATAATTAGACGGTTAATGATTTTTCTAACTCTTCCTAGTTCATATTGTTGCCACTTGATACTTCCTTGGTCTAGCTTTTATAAATGATTCATCTTAGTGATTAGTTGATTCATTTTAAGCTCGATATATTGATTACCATGTTGCTAAAATTTCCATTTATAATTATGTTGGATGCTTATTCTTGAAGTCTAGATGTTGGTATTGTTTAATTAATGATTTAAATTGGTAGCGAGTGTAGTTGTGAATGACATTCTAGGCTTCTGTTAAGCCAGAGTGTTATAGGAGATTGGCTCGAGCGTGCTTGGTAGGACGCCGGTGCGTAGCTACCCACGCGTCGCACGGCTTCTACGGGTTACCAAGCGGGGAGGCAGGGGTAGCACCATTCGTGTTGGCACAAGGGAGAAAGGGGAGGCACCCCTGGGTGCATGTAGAATGCCATGTCACCTCCCTAGTGTGCATCTTGTCATAGGTGCAGAGAAGAAGAAGAATTTCAAAGGGCAAAAGTGTCATTTATAAATTTTTCTCCCTCATAAATAGAGGTTAATGGAGCAAATGGATGAAAAAGCTAACGGCAATGGCATTCCCTAGAGTTTTGTGTTTGTGATGGCATTTGTAAACTCGGTCTCTTTGCAATGGTATTTTACAACTTGCGAACAATCGCAATAGATGGCTTGTATTGAAGGATCGGAAATGGCAACAGAGGGGGGTGAATGATGCCTTTAAAAATCGCCCCGAAGTATCACAAAAGTCTTCTTCTCTAATAGCTATAGAAATTATGAAGATAGAAGAAAAAGAGTGCTCACTGGAGATTTAGAGAAAAAAAACAAGAGAGATTGAGAAATGAAGAAATCCAGTGAGTGGACAAAGTCCAAAGCAAATGATGTTTTACTGAAAGGAGAACAGTTCCTTGTGGTATACTGACAGAGTGAAGTAGTAACAGACCCTTTTCGGCTGACACAAAGAACAACACATACTCTGCCTAAAAACAAAATACCAGATGCTGCAAAACTAAAATAGCCTGAAGACTTTAAGAAGTGGTCACAAGCAGCAAAACAGGTTCAGCCGATTTCAGCGAGTGAGCCAGCAGGAAAGTAGAGCAAATTGCAGGAAGGAAACACCGAACACAAAGCAAAGGATGTCGGTCAACAGCTGCACACTGGATGTCGGTCATGCTGCAGTATTCATGCCAGTCGGACCGGCGGACAGCATGAGCTTGAAAACTGGAAAGAACCGAGTACCAAACTCCAGACCAAACAGAAAATAAAAACCACAGCCGAGAGGAAGTATTCAGACTGCACGGACTGGAACTGAAATCTGAAAAGGATCAAAGATTTGAGAGTAAACTTGCTAGCCGAGACAAGCTAAAAAAGAGCAGAGAAGGAGCCGATCTAGGTGCTGAATTTTAATAGGACTGCATGTAGAAAAAGAGACTTCAGAGCTGCAGCAAAATAGCCACCAAAGACAGCAAACAGGCACTTCATAATACTTAAATGCAGACCATCCAACAGGGGGACCGGTCAGATTTCTGCTGAAAAACAGGACAAGATGCTACAGGGAAAACTCTGAAACTCTATTTTTCAGCACAGTAAATACAAACAAAAAGGCCATCCAAGACAAAAGAGATTGCACAACTACTGAAATTTTCAGACCAAAAGAGCAAACCCATAAACTAAATAGCCAAGAGGACCCCAGGAGGAAGGAAATTCAGACAAAGAACAGAAGCAAGCTGAAAACTCTGAAATTTGAGAAGAGAACTCAGCAGGAATGACAAGGTCCATATTTCTTGAGATTTTTAGCACCTTTGCTCATGAGACTTTGAAATACACCTAAAAATGACTTCAGGGCAAGCTCACATAAATCTCAAGCCATCTTCTAAAGCGAAAACAAAAGAACTAAAGTTCCCCTAACATGAAACCCTAGAAAAAGCAAAACAGGGGAATTAGAGAAGAGCCAATCCTTGAGAGGAGAACTGCAAATGAACTCTTTTGCTCATGGGAAAAGGTGACCAAGGGGTCTTGAAATACCATCCAACTCAGAGCAAAGAGAATCTGCAGTCCCTCAAACGAAACTCAAATCATAGTGGAGAGAAGAATATGCAAAGGAACATGAGCACAAAGAAGAGCTGAACCATAAGAACCACTCAGCCAAAGTCCTCCTCATCTTGATTCATAGAGAGGAATGCTTACATGGGATTTCTTACAGCATCTCACACCTCAAGAACACAACACAAGAACTTAAGGACAAGAAACAAATCACATGGCACCACTCAATATCATGAAATGTGTTAACAAGAATTCTTAAGTACAAAATAGCTCAAACCGGTCGAAAACAAAAATAGGCGTCCTAAGCATATCCGACCGCGTTCGACCAGATCCGACCACAGTCAAGCAACGACTTGGCTCGAACCACTCAAACCAAACTCAAACTTTCCCGAACACGTGTCAATTACTCATCACAAACATGGAGTCACATCCACATGGTCTCTCACGTATGTATGCTTAATTGCTTACTAGGTTGCATAATATCTGAATTTAGAATTATCCTATATATAATATAAAATATTTACTATTTCTATAGCTTTAATGTTGTGAAATTAGTTGTGAAGGACAAATTAATAGGTACCGATTTAACCACTTGGGTGAGATTCACTGATGAGTGTTATATGGTTGTAGCTACCATGAGAAATTCACGAGAAACTAGTGAGAATTGAGAAAAATAGACTTGGGATGTATTTGCACGGTACGATGACTTACAAGGGGCGTCAATGAACCAAAATAGTTTATACATTTGTAAGTGCCTTTTAATTAAAGCACAATCCGCACATTACAATCTTTAGTAGGGTGCACTTTGATCTAGATATTGCAGCTATATATGAACTGAGGTGAATATACATGGGAGTTATTGATTATAATTATTTTATTATTTGGGTATTGTTGCATCACATAATTACAAATGCCTTTGTAGGATCAATAATGAGCTTAATGAATAACCCTCTCCATGACCCAAAAAAGAGCAAGGATAGTAGATGTGGACTTGTGGAGTAGTTGGAATCTTTTGTCCAAAATCTTTTGAGCTAGTATGTAGAGACTCGAATATGCAAATTTGAACTCTCTGTGTATTCTGCACTAGTCCAAGATCACGCTAGTGCACACAGTGGATACATAGATAAAATATCGACCATATTCATAAATAAGTATGAAAGAGGCAAATATTATTAAATATCAGAGTAGCGACCTTATAACCAACCTTACAAATAAAGATGAACACAGCGGCCATTCGACATGCCCAAAGTCTTAATCCGTGAAGGTGCCGAAGTACTCCTCAAATATCTCTAGTCGATATGGTTCTTCATCAACAATTGAGCAACAAACTATATAGCCGTGAGTACATATAGTACTCAGCAAGTTGTTTATAACTTTCCAGAACGTTCCCAAATGGCTTTTTCTACACTATTCTTCCCATTTTGGCAATAAAATCATCAAGATGCAAGGAAAAGAATAAATCATGAGTATGGATGGAATGACTGAATATTATTCATCTTAAGCATGATGAGCCATGAAGATTATCCAAAATGACCTTGAAGTATTACACCAAGCCATAACATATAAGCCAAACATAACAAAACTAGAACCATAAAATAAAGAACAATTTTATATGAGTTTAAAAAGAATAATCGGATCAATCGGAGTTCGGACAGAGGAGAGTGGACTCTTGGAGGATTTGACACAAAAATAAATTACTAAAAATTGAGAGTGAAAGGAGAATATTCCTTTTGGAATTTATTTAATAAAAGGCTAGAAATGACAGGTGGGTCCTACGGATTTTTGGATTTTCCAAAATAAAGAAAATTCTAGAAAAGATTTATTTGCCTGACAATATGGACCATGGTCTATGGACTAAGTCCACAGCTAGGGTTCACAGGCCTATGGTAGACTCGGTGCACAAACTTAGTGTATGACATGTGCAGTCCACAAGTCAGAGACATGGCTTACCATGAACTGATTCCATGGAGGACTATAGCTAGCAATGCAGCAGAGGTGATGCATGCGCTGACGTCGGCGCGAGGCAACCGAAGTGTTGCACATGAGGACACGTGGCGTGGGCAGAGCAGAGCGAGCGGCGCGAGGCAAAGTGGCCGGTGTTGGCGACAAAGCAGTGGAGAGAAAGAGTGCGCATGGTGGAGAAGGGCTCTTACCGGTGGAAAGACGATGTTAGCGCGGTTCACCAACGGTGAAGGAAAGTGAACCAGTGAGACGACGAAGCACATGGTGGTGCAACGATGACTCCGGCGAGAAGACAAGGTGGTGAGGTGCAGAAAATGAGGGGCTGGCATGCCTCTATACCCGGAGGAAATAACGACCAAGACGGGTAGGACACAGAAGTCCAGGTTGGAGATGCAAGCGGTGGTGAGATGGACTCAGAGTCCAGGATGATGACGAAACGGTGAGAAAATAAATAGTACATGGCTCATGCTGATAGGTGGGCCTGGTTGGCAGAGGGAGAAAGAGGCGAGGTGCATGCGGGCGACGCATGGTGAGCATGGTGGGATGGCAAGCAGGCGCGAAGCGGGTTGGGCCGAGCCAAACGAGATGGGCTACGCACAAGACATGCTGCGTGGAGTGAGAGGTTGGGCCGGAAGAAGGGAGATGGGCTTGGAAGAAAAGAAATTTGGTCCAAGAATGAAATCCAAAATTTCAATGATTTTTGAATTTCAGAATTTGGGATAAATTCAATTGAGCTCCAATAAATAGTAAATTAACTCTGAAAAATCCCAAAAAAATCCAGAAAAAATTTAATTGATGTTTACTTTATTCATATCAAATCTTTCTAAGTTCTAAAAATGCATATTAAGCTTTAAGTAATTCAAGAATATTTTAAATGGTTATTTTTTTACTTTAAAACTTAAAAAAGGCACTAAAAACCAAGATGTTACATAGCATGGTGGCTACATGATTAGGAGTCACTGAATATGAATGTTGTCCAATGAAGTGAAGAGTTTTGGATTGTAGTTGTATATGTATGTTGCATTGAATTACAAGGAACGGGCTTGCTCCTTGTAGCTTGGATGGTAGAAAGTGATGGTTCAATAGTTTAACATTTGTTCCTTGGTAGTGATGATTTCTGAAGTTAGAATTGCTTCAATGCTACTGATTTGCATTGGTAATGGGATTTATGAAGAAAGATGCCTGGCAACAATGACTAGATTCAGTTATAACTTATATTCATGATATGTATGCTTTTCCTATGAGATAACACCCCCTACTTTCATAACTTTGGGATCAAAATCTAGCCATGCGAATGTACATGTAAACTAAATCATGTACAATTGGTAAGATTTTGTTGTTCCCCCACCTTAGTTGCCCGTAGAGATGGAAACATACACAAATTATCTGTATTATTCGACTACTATATTCGATAGAGTAAAAACACAGCATAGATTTCCATCTGATTACCAATTTTTTCTTTTATTCGTATTATTATTCAAATTCACATAAAAATATAGATGCGAATATGGTATAGACTTTTCCATCCAAAATGTTATTTTATCTAAACTTTTTGTATTTGTATTCGAATTCGATGAAGCAATATATGTATTTTATTACAATATGCCTAATTATGTTATGAGTTTTTTAATTTAATGTAAATTCATGTCCCTTTAGGTGTAATAAATAAATGAGAAAGTGGGCAGAATATTGAATATTGTTCTGGTGGCACATGTTGACTATTTCCATGAATAGGGTGACATATGATGAAGGGCAGACTCATTGGTGGTAGCATGAAATGGCAATCTTGTCGATGGTAAATAATTGATTTTCCTAGTATATAAAGGAATAAAAAACTTGAGTGGCATATCCAATTTTATGAAACTGGGTGTTATTTTACTAAGACAAAATTGGCTACAGGACACTAAACTTTTGTGGCATTTCTCTTTTTCTTGTATATAAACTCTGTTTTTTCTTTCTTAATAGAAATGTTTTGTAGGGGCCTCCCTTATAGGTTTGGCTACATGACACTGGTTTTTTAGGGTTTAGGGTTAAAGTGCATTATTATTAGTAGTACTGATCTTCCACAGATGCTATTATTGCAAGGCAACTATAGGTTTGACACTTAGAAGCCTCAGGATGATAAAATAAAATATAATAATTGGGGTTTTTATAGTGACCAAAGTAACATGACTTGTATGACTGAATCTTGCAGATAATACTATGCAATTAAGTACAACAATCATGCACATGACTAGTGCTTAACTAAGCTCATGGTTATCATTAATTAATTATGATTAATACTAATTAAACATGATTAACACTAATTACATCACTAAATAAAATGTGCTTAATTTAGTGTTTTAATTGAAGCACTAATTAAATGCAACTAGTATTAATTAATGTGTTTAGTACTAATTAATTGCAATTAGTATTAATCAAATGCAATTAGCGCTAATATAAGCGTCCACCGGGCCAGTCAGCTGCTACCATGCAAGGGGCTATGTAGGCGATCTACCGAGCTCCTCTTAGGTACCTGCCTAGCTTGGTAGGTCCACTGAGGGGTTAGATTTGCAAAAACGGATATTTATGGGGGGCCAAATTTGAAAAAAGTGACCACAATGACAGTTACGTGAACATTTTCATCAGCCTCTCCTCGATTCCTTGCACCCATAGCATCCTTACCCTCCTAAAAAGCTCACACACCGATCAATTTCAACATGCAGCCATTGTCAAAGTCGTCGCCACCATCCTCCATTGTCACCGCCACTGGTCACCGCCGCCACGACTATTTGATGAGTATCCAGGGACACAGCCACCACTGATGGACCTCAATCCCTTCCCTGTTCCATTGTCCAGGTTGTTGTCGCCTTGATAGCCGCTGCTCGGTGTGGCGAGCTCTAGAGAGGAGACCACACGCCTCTCTACTATTCCTGTGCCTCGTTCTCTGTTTGGATGGAAAGAGACTATCTCTCTCTAACCTTATAACAAATGGACCCTATCTTATGACAAGAGCATAAATGATATTTTGGCTCTGCTTCAAACAACTTCAGCTTCTGATTTTTTTTACTTTCAGCTTATTTAAGCCAGAAGTCACTTGGAACATATCGGCTTTAAATTTCAGCTTATTTTGGATTTTTTTAGCTTTTTTTTCTTCTTATTTTTTAATTTTCTTTTAATTGAATGACTCAGAAAAAACTAACAACTGTTACAGTACAATTTCAGTTAACAGCCAAAGCCATATACCAAAAACTTAAGCTCTTTAAAGCGGGCCACTTTCTCTCTCTTGCTAGTCAGGATAATACTCTTTCCGTTCTTTTCTACTTGGCGTTTTTAACTTTTTACGGCCTTAGATACGACTTTGACTACTACTTTTTATAATTTTACACTTAGATATACTGATAAAATTATAATATTATGAAAGAATTTTTAATGATAAATCTAATTATATAACTTTCGTCAATATAGATAATAAATTTGATAGTATAAATTTTAGAAAGTCAAATAAAAAAGATCGGATGAACCATCGTAATGGGCTTGGTGTCCTACGGTACTTGGTAAAGAGTCATAGAAACTTAGCCTGCTTCAGGAAACGCACAAAAAAAACCCCAATATTCTAGAACAAATGACGCGACGAACGTCCGGCAGCTAATTTTGCCTTTACGCATTACGTAATTTTGCATTCACCCAGGCCCGGCCTCGGTTATGAACGGATACCAGACGCGCTTCCACCGTCCAGATTCTCCCCGAAAACCGGCGATCCCCCACCACATCTCCATGTCAACCGCGCACACCACACCTTGAGATCTCATCCATCTCCCCAGCCCACGGCGATGCAAGAGGCCAGAGACCCCACCACCAAGCTCCCCTCCCCCTCCGCCTTCGCCGCACCCAGCCCTTCACCCTACCAGCACCACCACCGCTACGGCACCTTCTCTCCGCCACCGCAGCAGCCGCCCGTCGCAGCCGCCGCCTACCACTCCTCGCCGATCGGTCGGTGCTCCTTCTCCCGCGCTACCTTCAGTTCTTTCTCTTCTGGATCTGGTTTTGTGGAATGACTCGATATCAGCGTGTGTGGGGGTGTGCAGGGTGGGGTGCTCAGGGTGTTGTTGCCGTCCCGTGCACAGTCCAGCAGCAGGTCTTCGTCGAGGGCCTCCCCGTCCGGGAGCCTCCGCTTCCGTTCTGCGGCGTCGGCGTCGGCTGGGCTTTGTAAGTGTTCGCTCGTTTTCTTTATTTCCTTTTGGAGATGTGTTACTCCAGATGTGGATGGTGTGGTGTTATAAATCAATGTGACAAGGTTCGTAAGGCGTAGCTTCACTAGAACAATGAAAATGCATAACGGCATAAGTTCGTGGTTGCTGTGCTAATGAAAGAACAGGATGTTATTAGTACCTAGTTGGGTGTTGTATGGTAGAAGCAGCCCTGGCAGATATGGTTGTGGAGTCAATTTTTAACATTCTTGGTACTGATAATTTGTGAGCCACTAGCAAGATCTTGGTTTTAGGTATCAGGGAACTTACCTGCAAAATGCAATCCTTGTGTCTAACTAGAAAAATAAGCATTTTCTCATCATTTGCTGCATGTTTCCTGTTTAAGAGTAGTGCGTTTGCATATGGATATCTTTACTAATTGCTATTACAGTATTACATGATTGTTTTTTTTTTTAACTTTCTGGTCTTTGGAGGGCTGCAATAGTGTGGCAATTAAATGGTACAGGGATTGGATTAGAACATAAATCCGTACAGCAGAAGTGGATGCCCTAAACAGGCATATAATTTATTAGGTCCAATATGTTGTGCTCTGCTATCTAGAAAACTGCCATTTTTAATGTCAGTGTGATGCTTATGTGACATCACTTAAATTAAGTAAGTTCATCGTAGTTGCAATGAGTTAAACTACTCCTGTGAAATTTTTATCCTCTTATGTGCAAGTTTCAAATAGAAATAGAAACACAATTTATCCATATTAAAAAATTACATTGGTGTTACTTTTGAAGGTTTTTACTGGGGTTTTTCTTGGCTGCAATTCCCTGGTATGCTGGTGCTTTTATTCTATTCTTTGTTGCTTTGGACCACAGGGAGAAGCCTGGATTGATTGCATGCACAATTGCTGTAAGTACCCCATTTGCTATACTAATAGCACAGATTAGTTTGAATTATTTTGTTGTTGGCACAAAAGAAATGGAAAGTGCTTTCTGTTCTTGGCTTGTTATTGTATGCCTTATACAGATGCTTCCTGTAAAATTGCCAGGAAAAAGGAGGAGGGTTGTGTTAGGCTTGGCAAGCCAATGTAAAAATAATGCCATCTTTTCATGGAATTAGGGGCGGTGTTTTAGGCTCTCGGCTCCGATAGCAGGATGTACAGCTTAGGATTTTAGCATTGTAGGGTTTTATTTCAAAGCTCTCAACTCTTTGATCTTGAGAGAGTTTCATTTCTAGCCTACCCTAACTTGTTTTGTTTGGGACAAGAGGTTTTGTTGTTGTTGTTGTTGTTGGATGCTCGTTGTTTCTATAATTAAAAGTGCTTCTTCATTTCAAAAACATTCCACTTGCACTGATGCCCTTTTTGTTAGTCACTTGCATTAGTGATAAATGAGATAAGTGAAAATCGAGTGTTTTTCTGCTATTAATGGCTTTGACAATGATAGTAGCATCAATGAACACACCATCCTACTTTCACCAGAATATTGAATTGTTGACTTGGGCATGTACAATGTAAGTGCTTAGAGGGGTGCTTAGTAAAAGAAAACCACTTTTTTTCTTGCCACATAGGACAAACAAGGTGTTAATCTTGTAGCATCGCTGCTTGAGAAAGTACCAGTGCATAAAAGGTGCTTATGCATGTAACTGCCTCTAATTAATAGATAACGCAACAATCCAAACACCTACAAAGAGGTGCTTGCATTGGAGTAGAGAGTTCTTACATGTGTGCTTGATAATGTGGCTATGTTCTCTTTCTTTAAGCACTCATGTAAGAGCACCTTGCATTGTACATGCCCTTAATTGATGATATTCCCTTGGTGAGTATGCCCAGAAACAAATACTAACCCAGTTGAAATGCTTGAAATAACTTAGATCTGCAACATTATTGGGATTTAGGAAGACATATGCTAAAGCAATGAGATACAAGCATCGGCTATTCTAGTATGAAAAAGGACCATAGAACAAACAAGCTGCCTCAAATTGCCTTTGTGGTTGAATGTTTTCTGAAGTATCTATACTGTATATATAGTGGGTGACCTTTGGTTTAGTTTATGTTGAATGGCATACCTAGAATAATGGCATCAATAGTAAGAAGTTGATAGAAAGCAACTTTTGTGAACCTATGTTACATACAAATATGTTACTCAACAAATTTGGTCAATTGGACCCTCATGGCCGAGCTCAATGCTTGACCCTCGTAGCCACAAACTCTCTCTCTACTTGTATGCTTTTGTTACGAACTTCGTTAGGGGTTTGGGCTGTATTCTATTACATGCAATTGTTTGTTATATTTATTGTAATGGACTCCATGCAGTTACGTTGGTTTTGTGCGACATTGTGCTAATTTAGATTTTTTTATTTTAAATGTTAGTAGTTTAATCCTAAGTATATATCCAGTATAAAAGCAAGCAGTGATCTTTTTTGTGAACTTCATCTTTTGACCTCACGATGTGGATAGCATGTACAGGCTTATGCGGTTATGCTTGTATATATTCTAGTATGGACATTTGCAAACGTGGTTATGCAATATTCACCTCCTAGATTCAAACACTATTGTTGCTTGCGTACATTTATGTCGTTTCAATTTTTCTTGGCAAGAAGTTACAACAGAGAATTCTCTTGCAGGGCATTTTTGCGCTAGTCCCTTTCATTCTCAATGGCATAAGAATGCACCCTTTCTGGTGATGCTGGAAGTCATCAATCGAAAACCACATGTAGCTATTATTTCAGGAACCATATTCTTATGTCTACATCTGTAATATATTGCTCATCCATGTGAAGAAGAAAATAGATGAGCTTACGTGTCTCTATTCTGTATTTCATCCGTTGGCACGCATGTCCTGCGATCTGTGTAGTGAATTGTGAATTCTACAATTTATTTTATATGGCAATATACTTCTGATTATGGATCACTTCATGGTTCTTATTTTGTAAGCCTAAATGTGACTTGATAAAGTAACATGTTGGTGCCACGTCAGTGACACTTGTCATATATTAAGGTAGTATAAGATCGCAAAATGGTCGTTACTGTTGCGAATTAACTTCTCGTGTCGCCGGCCAACAATCAACAAAACTGCAAATACATTTACAAGCTATGCCCCAATGTTGTGCCTTCTTTGGAGCATCCACCTTTGCCTTGAGCTTATCCAGCTTAGGATAATAGACAATTGTGTAGATGTCAAGCACACCGAGGATCCCCATCCAAATGTGAGCGACTAACTGAAACATGCTCTATAAGTGCATTGTACCACAAAAACTAAACCAACAAAGGTTGAAAGTACGGTTGGCTACAGGTCAAAACATAGCCTTTTTTTCCGATGAAAAATATTTTTATTTTAGAAAAGAAAAAAAAATCAGTTCATCACCAAGGGGGGGCAAGTAAATCGTGACTGTTACCCAAGAGCATGAAGACATAATTCATGGTTTGTCCCGTGTTAGACATGTTAGTTTGGGAAGCATCTAATAGAATTATGGCTTGTTTGGGTTTAAATAACTAGGTTAGCTAACCTTAGTCTATCTAGATTGAATTAATTTGTGTTTGGCAACAAATCTAGTTAGCCTAAATGTTGTTTGGTTAAATTTGGTGGATTGGTTGGGTTAGCATAGGAAAATAGAACTCAAGAGGGTTAATTGATGCTGGTTAGCTCATTCTACATTTTTGTATGTTAATTTAATCCTGGGTGAAGATAGTAAAAAGCCTTTCACTGGGATAACTAATTTTTTGACCCACGTGTTACTATCAATCTGCAAGGGAAGGTGGAGGATTTAGAGATGGCAGCTCTCTTTGGAACCGAAGCCGACAAATGTATCAGACATTGGATCTTGCTGTCCTTCCCAGGGTACTGGCTACTGAGTCGCAAAGCTTTAGTTGCTCTGAATAATCATACCTTTGTCCATAGAAAAGCTGAAGGTGGCAAGGCCAAATTACATGATCGGCGCGATGTGTTCCATGGGGTTTGTGTGAGGAACACATTTGACACCAGGAACCTGCTGTATTTAGCAATGTGTTAACGACAGGAACATAAGCATTAACCTGAATCATCCCCGACACTGCTGGTTCTCTAGCAGCTGGCGGTGGTGTCAGCAATTGTCCTGGTGCTGCAAGGGTTTGTCACTCGGGAGTGACTATTACACAGGCAAGTGAAATTTTTTTATCTCTCAGTCACCTGAAATTGCACTCTCGATCATCTAAAGTTGCAGGTGATTTTTTGAAGGGAAAGCTGCGACTTCAGGTGATTGAGAGTACAACTCCAGTTGCACTCTGAATCACCTAAAGTTATAGGTGTTTTTTTTAACGGAACTGCAACTTCAGTTGATTGAGAGTGCAACTTTAGGTGACTAAGAGATGAAAAAATTTCAGTCGTCTGTGCAATAGCAAAACTGTTGTCACCCAGTTTTGGTTCGTTGGAAATAGTGATGTTTCTGACAAGTTATGCTCCTTTTTTTCATCCTCTCTTGAGATCACAATCTCAAAAGGGGACATTTTCGTTGATTTGGTACCAACGTGTAATACATCATATTGTGATATTCCCTCCATTCTTTTGTAAATATGATATCATGTTGTGTTTTATGTATGACGTTTTTGAATCCTAGCGTCTCTGGAAGACCTCATTACTGATGACTTACTATTATAGCAGCTTATTTACACTACCAAAGGAGAGGAACGAATGTACTCGATGATCTCATTGACCTTTCAGACCATGAGCGGACACGAGAGACTCCTGCTAAAATTGGAGCTCTTGTGGCGCTCAAGAACCAATTAGGCAGTATGCTCCCGTTGGAATCATTCGATCTCTCATGGAACCAAGTGTTTGGCCTTTCCAGTGAATTGCTTATGTATCTTTACTACTATTTTTAAGGGCTGTCTATTCATGAGGGAAATGATTGAAATTTTGCTCAAATTCAGTCATTTTCTCTAGCCATGAAGGGCTCGTCACTCCCCTCAGTTCCTATAGAAACCCACCCTTCTACCTCTAGGACAAAGATTGAAACAAAGAAATATTCTAACATAGTTAAAAATAAATTGTTTGGTGAACCCTACAAAATGCAAAGACAAGAAAATGCTAACCTAGACAAAAATAAAGAAAACATAGGTGAACCTACGAATACAAAAAATAAATAGAATTAAAAAATTACCGTAAAACTTTACTAAAATTGTATATTACTTGGCATTGCAATTTTAAACTTAGTATTATACAATATTAGCTAACTGAGAAAAGAAAATTTAACGTGATGCTCATTTAGGCTTATAAGCATAGGTTTCTGGCTTTTTTGAATTATAGCGGCTGGAAATGTACTGTAGCAGATGTTAGCTTTTTCATCATAATTAAATTTAAAAAATCTAAAATAAAAAATATATCATCACGACAATACAAAAGAATAAAAGAAAAGTCAAAAAATAAAAAAAGACAAAATTACGAAGCTAAAAGTAGAAGCTCGTTAGGGTAGGTCCTAAATAGTTGAAAATTAGCAAAATTGTTTCTAAAATTATCTTTACTACTTTTACTTAAAAAACTCAGTTAGTGATGGTAATTTTTTATTTGCTCCCCTGAAGTTTAAGGATTTGTTTGTAAATGTTGAAGTCCATTGTTGCTGTTTCATTTGTGGCTTGAGCGGACCGTCTCAGACCGATGGCTAGCAGCGTGCTGGATCATGTCTGGCCATATGGAGAAAGCCTAGCGGACGGTCCGCCATGTGTTGGCGGACAGAGTACATGCGTTGGCTGACCAAAGACTCGCTGGCGCTGATGCGCGTCCACCCCGCCCCGGATAGCCCACAGCCGTGGATGGATCATGGCTGTGCCAGTGTCACGAACCAAATTTTCAGGTTCGACTTGTTAGGAAATGTTGAGAAATAGACGAATGATAATATAATCTATGCAATCAACTATCAAAAATATAATAGACCAATCATCAGAAGATATAATTAAGAGAGAACATCATAACATAATCTTTATAGATTTCAAATCTATACACATGATACAATAGCCTCTCTATTTATAGTCTAAACCTCCTAGAGGTAGTTCTGGTAATTGTCAACACCGTAACCTTTTAGATTTCGTAACACTCCCTTGGGCGAATATCACGGTATGCACATATCTCATTAAAAACTCCTCCCAAAAACCAGTGAGAAAAAAGGATGGAGAAAAGAGTACATCGCATCCGTTCCATATGTTGTACTTGTTGTCTCATTAAAAACCTTCACATGAGAAAACTTCAGGAAAAACTTATAAAGAAAAAAGGAGTGCAACATTTAGATTTTCAAGATCATGTAAGTCTTCTGATCTTACATAGGCTATAGAGTGGATTCTTTTGGGCTAATAACTTCTGACTTAAGTACTTGAATTCTAACTGTTCGTGAGAGGTAGTACGTACATGAAAATAGTCGCATGCGATTTTGGCCAATACAGTTGAACTCAGTATACTTTTTACTACAATATTCCTGTTGATCCCACCTTTAAAACGTACCGTTTAAAAGCTAGTTACTGTAGTCCATATAAGCATAAGCTGGCTAAAAGCGAAAAAGAACCCGCCATGGTTTAGGGATTTACTCCCCCAGAACCCTGTAACTCTTTAAGTCGTCTCATCCCTATGCCTCAAACACACTTCTGGAAGCTAGAGGTGGGGAGAGATTTTACGAATAAATCTGCTAGATTATCATGAGACCTAGCCTTTAATACCTTTATCTCTCTGTTCTTCTAAAGTTCATCAGGATAGAACAATTTAGGAGCAGTATACTTCATGATATTACTTTAACATAGCCCATTGCATCTGTACCGCACAAGCTGTATTATCTTCATAGATAATAGTGGGTTCACCGACGGTGTTTATGCCACATAATTCCTTGATGTGGCTAATCATTCGCCTGAGCCAAGCACATTCTTGTGAAACTTCATACCATGATATGCATATGCCTCGTTAAAAACTTTCCAAAAAACTTTCCAAAAACCAGTGGAAAAAAGGAATAGAGAAAAGATTATATAATACACGTTAAATTGTATTGCATTTATTGCCTCATTAAAAACCTTCAAGTAAGAAACTGAACGGAAAAAACTTACTAAAGGAAAAAGAGTACAATGCTTATCTTCAAGATTTATAAATTGTCTTCTAGGTTAGACTAAAGTCAAGATTTTTTGAATCTCGTGTATAACTAAAGTTCAACATATGCTCCCCCTGAAGACCTCTTCCAGTGAAGTCTTATTATTCCATACATTTTAAGAAATGAAAACAAGCCAGTATATTGCGAGTATATCTACTGGATTACCACAATGTATAGTCTTCTAGATATTTGTTTCACTATTCATCTAGATAATGAGACAATAAAATAATTTGGGAGCAATATACTTAACTTTTCAAAATACCACTTATCTATACGTGCAACACAAGCAAAATTTATCCTAATCGGGATATGGGGGTAATCAATTGCAATGTCATATTTCTTCAGGATGTGACTTATCAAAACCTTTCAGGGTCTTAATATTTAAGAACCATCTCTAAGTGGTACTATATAACTAAAAGTCTGTTCTGCAGAACTAAAAGCATGATCATATCACCATAGAGTCAATATAACTAGTCTTAATTTTGGCGCTTAGGGGATTAATCAATTTACCATTAACACCAATGTATATGATACCTTCATGGTACTAGAGGATATTGCCACTCCATCAGCTTCTGGTAGGAGATGCACTTCATATGTGCTTGTGTAGTGCACTTCTGGTTTTTAGTTTCCTCATTCCATTACTTCGGGTCTTCAATGGGTCCTTATCCATTTCTAGGGATCTCATAATTGTTGGTGTATTTTTGATCAACTAGTGATTTAATTTCTCTTCAGGGAGATGTTCTCTTTTAGGGAATATTTTCTCTTCTGGAGACACTCTTTCGTCGAGTAAGAGTTTACCAGTATGAGTTTTATATACATATATACATGTTGCAATTTATTTTCTTGTTGAAACATCGAGTCGTTCAAGAATCAAGCTTTGAGTCCCTTCAGAGATCCCATCTAGGATTTTCAGAATCTAATAACTACATATCCTATTCATGTAATCTACCAGAGTTATTATATGACAGAACATTATTTCATTCATAATAGGAGAATATCGATCTCTTTAGGGATCTTAAACCATCGCTTTCACCACCTCATTATTTCATAATGACCCATCAAGTCTGAACTAACAGGTTCCAAGACTTTCATCTGCAATTATGGTTCGGCCTCAATTGCTTCCTTTCATTTTCTTTACCCAATATGAACACTTCAAGTGCTCAGCCATGGACATTGGTTCCAGATTTATGTTCTTATATGAGAAACTTTAGCAATTTTAGAGGCAAACTGGTTGCCGACAACTTTTCTCCAAACGTCCTCATAATTGAGTGTTTTTTAGTATTAACCAAATCTTTGTCATTTCCCAAATGAAAGATTATTGGTCATTCCATGCCCCCTAGAATTGTAATATGTGCGCACTTAATTATTGGGTTTTCATCTTTATGATGAGCCTCTTCATGAAGTATTTCACCTTAAGGTGAGTTCTCTTCTAGAGTATTTAAGGAGTGTTTAATGATTATCTTGACTAGCACTAGACCTTAGATCCACAAGCGTCCTCATAGACTTTAGATCACTGACCAATAAATCAACTTCGCAAAGATGGATATACTATTCAACCCGGGGTATTCCAAAATTAGCGACACATTTACTTCAAGTAAATATTGTATAACTCATCCATGCAACGGAATCTTGCAGTCTCCCCGCTTATAGCATACAAGAGTATTAGTTAAACTTAAATTTAGCTTGGTTAGTACGTGAATCTTTTGCTAAAGATCGTTCTTTAGGAAACTATCATAGCATTCAAAGATTTTGGGCATTTCTCTCCCCTGATGCCAGGATTTGATCTTACTTAATAGCATACTTCAAAATCCCCTTAGTATGAGCACATAATAGATGGAATTTCATATCCAATCTAATCCCAGCACTTGTGGTGGCCCAAATGGTGTATGATATGGTGGTGATATTAATAGGAAATGATTGATTCTTCTAATGAGCACTAATCCTTGATTGGGGTTTCTTAATGCAGTGAGATAGACATTTTATTAATGTCGTGGCATGAAAACAACACATCTCTAATACTAGTAGATTATCCCAAATATTTGGTGGGTTACTAATCTACGATAGTAAAAATATTCTAACTTCATATATATTGCCCAATATTATGATCCAATTACTCATACTCTGATTTAAAATTAGGATCGCTCGAACTTCAAGTTTTATGTTTATGCAACATGTTCTAACCTGGTCAAGAGTATTATGTTTTGACAGCAGAATATATACATCTATAGGGTGCTCTCAAAAACATAAATATAACACTCCACATAAAACATGACCATCAATTCATCTGTATGGAATATAATATTCTGGTGGAATATAATTCTAGTTTAACCTCCCAGATGGAACAATTATTCGCTAGGAATGTATATGATTAACTGGGAGGTAATTTATATGCCTATTATAATTTATGATGCCAAATAAGTATGAAAAATTTAGATCATTTGGGATCATTAAAATTGAACAGGTCATTGAGTATTTTGAGAGTTATATTTTCTTCACACAAATGACTATAGCTTCCAGTGGCATATGCGCGGCAGCTTCGTGCTACCATGTAATTTCCATGTGGCCGCATGCCAGTGACTAACATATTACTGGAGACAAATCAATTATCCTTCAAAGGTTGCAATGATTTTCGTTTGCCAATGGTGTGTGGATAACAGTTTCAATTATCTCTCAAATAAACTAGATTATTTGTAGCTTCAAGCTTATTTGCTTCTGGCTTTGACCTAGGATATGTCACTATGTTTTTCATTGCTTTCATGCCTCAGAGGTTTCAATATTCCTCATATGCCCAAATTCCTCCCCCTTTTCATGCCAACCGTAAAATTCTGAGTGAGAACACCTGCTTCTAGTATTTGCTTTGAATTAACTCAGAGTTTTAGCAATAAATTGCTATTATACTACTTCAAGAGTAAAATTATATTGGCGTGAAACCGACATATACTTTGTAATATGGAAGATAGGGTTATATATAGACTTCAAGTCTTTGAGGTTTATGGTATTTTCTAGTCAAGGTGATCCTTCTAACATTTGACTAGATTTCTTGTATCTTCAAGAATGATAATTTTCCTACTGCCATCTAGGCATTAATTCACAAAGAACTAGTGAACTAAGACATATCATTCCTTTCAAATGTCAGGCATAATATTTACAAATTTTATTCCATGCATGATTAATTATTTTATAGCAGGTAAGATATGTTGCTGGCAATGTCTTCTATTAAGCAACTGTTCAGCAAGGGTAAGGCTTTAATAGAACAACTTAGACTAAATTTATTTATGGCATCTAGAAAATAATTGTCGAATGCACAATTTCAGCATAAAGCAAAAGATAAGGGTGCTCTTCATGAGCAAGATCAAGCTCGAGAGGAGTTGTATTTATACTATTGATGCTACTCATGTAAGGAAATGACATCTTAAATAAAGCTAAGGGATAGAAGAATGCCATTAGTCTCCGTATTGTTCACCATAGGCATATTCTTGCTTTTGAATGCACCTGTTTATTAGTAACATACAAGTTACCTAAACTTAGTCCAGAGATAATACGATCGGACTTCTAGTCCTAGAAACAGAAGTAGATCCTTGCAAACTGCCTATAGGGACACTAGTAATATTTTACAAGTTTGGCCATCTTTTTAGAGAAGGCCCTTTGGCCCAACAGATCAATCTAAATCATATAGTCATTCTTCAGGGTAGAGTAGAGGCAATACCGGATAGACTACAAAGTTTTTACCATTCAGCGGCAAAAGATGCAGCTATATCAGCGTCAGACTTGACAGTGGCATGACTATATGATAATCAGGGGCGGAGCCAGCATATAAGCATTGAGGTCCGGTAACCTCAATGAAATTTAGCAAATCCTATAGAAAATTACTATTTATTACTGTTTATCAGTGAGGGGACATCATCGTGCAATGGAGCTGACCTCAATTCTCCTGTTGTCTAGCTTCGCCCCTGATGATAATGAAATAAGCCTAGGTAATACAATTGCAGCCATTCCGAGTAAGCGAATATCCACCTAGTGACGCCTAAAGTCCTACAATATTCATGCAATTTCCTCCATGCTTATTGCTGGTAAGTAATGTCAAATGCATGAAATGTAGGACCCGGATTTTTCAACCGAGAATCCACTGTGTTTCTGCACTATTCCCTGGATCGGTAGATAGTGCTCACAGATACAATACTGGATATCAAATTACATATCATGCGGAAGCATAAATATAATAATAGACTCACTCATGGGCCAATTAGGCCGAAATCATTAAATTACAGCAGCGAAAGAACAAAGCACACAGGTGGGACCCTCAGGACGTGCCCACAGGTAGCCAACTGGAGGATCGCGACCTAGTTCTTGACATCTTCATTTTCTTCACCATCCTGACCAAGTGAAATGTTGAAGCGTTGCGATATGACTCCTGATTCTAGATTAATTGTGAGAGCGAGGGTGACAAACCACCGTGCTCCGCGAGTCAATACACAGGATGCAAATAGATATCATGCATGGCTTATCAAAGGAAGGCTCCGGTTATTTTATTTGCCATAAATTGCATTTGAAATATGATACATAGCAATTTCCTGAGGCCTAGCAGCTTTAACTAAAACAGATTTTTACCATTATCTGAAAGAATGCAATAATAATAGTGATCCAGATTCTATCCACCGTTACATAGCATCCGCACCATATACTAGCTTTCAGCGTTATAGCCGCTTACCTTATCACTGGGACGACACCCAGGGCAATTCAAACTAGGGCATTTCCACCGCCCTCCACTTTTCCAATCCACCTATAAAGCATTTTCAAACAGAACTATATCCAGTAAGGTTCCCATGTCTGCCCTTGACCGTGGGCACGGCTATTCGAATAGTTTGACTCTGCAGAGTTTGTACACTTTCACCACAAGAGACAATCAACTCGTTGCCCCACACGATTCCTTAGTCATGTGATTGAGTAGACCATCACAGTGACTTTTTAAAATATCTAGCTCCTTTTGTCATCTCACCCTATGGGCTGCTCTTGCGGTGAGTCCCATACGTTGCGCGGGATATTCACCACGGCTACTAGCGCATTCGGACTCCACTCCCCGCAACGCTAGTACGACTTGAAAACTTCACCCTCCACTCGGTGTCCCTTTAGGCCTCTTCTTGCCCTTGCATATTCACTCCTATCCACTACCGGTGAGATGAGTCCGGGAGTTTCGATAAATTTACTTAGCCAAGTTGTATTTTATAGACTTGCAGTTGCATTGTTTTACACGGGGTATCATGACAAGATTTGGTCCTTAGGATTACCTAGGCGGTTCTACCACATTTCATAATCTGTGCTTCCACTGCACCACATACCAACCCCCAAACCATCCGCCCAGATATTCAAGCAAGTTGGGGTTTTTGGGGGCATAAAATAATCACATTAAAATACACCAGTCATTTCCACCATGACTTCCCAAATCAGTTACTCATGTTTAAAAGTGATGCTTGGGGCACTTTTGGTGCCCCAGATATCTAAGCAATACTAAGCAGTAGCATATAATTACAGACTTAGCTTTAAAAGTCGTACTATTATAGTTTTGCTAAGGTGACAAGGCTCAGATATTCAAATGTCTCAAATGAGTGTAATACTAGCAAGTTCAGTAATGGGCGTATAACTAGGAGCTTAAAATCCAATATACATATGCACATAAAATAACGGCATGCAATTTGATAATTTAAACAAAAGTAATTTGCAGAAAATGTAGGTTCAACATGATCAAAGTATTGACTCGCCTTGCACGGTTTACTGCGGTCTTGAGCTCACACAATGCTTTCTCTTGAGCTTCTGGTCTTTATCTTCACTTCGCCCTTGATCACACTTGATCCCTTGGTTCTTCAAAACTCCAATTTCTATCTACGTGCTAAATGACTGAATACAAATAAAGGCAAATAACTCAAAAGACCCACATAAATCCAAAGAAACTCAATTTAGCTTCATTATGAGTTAATGGGTGGTTCGGTTGATTCGGGTGACTTTAGGCAGAATCAGTGGTAGAATACGATGACTCGATCTTTTTATTAATAACCTCTTTTATTATTTTGGTATTTATCAAGGAAGTTCCATGAGTTAGGCTAGACCTATGAATCGGTGTACAAGTCTAGTTGGGTATTATTTTGTCGAGCGTTAATATTCAGGGCATATACTATATACGCAATGCATGCAAATTTTAGCTTACCGAATTAATCCTAGAGTGGTGTGATATTTTATGTACACTTAGTTGTTACTAGACATAACTTATTTTGAATTAGGATCTATTTGTTCGGTCCTAACTTGCTATATTCAATTATGGTTAACATTATTATTTATTAAATCTAGTGTTACGATTTATTTAATGGCACCATTATTATGTTGTCTACACTTTAGTTATTGTTAAGCCTAGCTTTATTTCTAGTTCAAATTTTATTTATCTAGCAAGGCTTGTCATACAGATACTTAATTCAATATCGCTATTTATTTAAATCTACCACAGGGATTTATTTAATGGCGGCATGATGAATATTAGGGCATATATTATAATTAAGGGTAATCTTTATTAAGTTTGAATATTTAACCAAGGTCATATTTATTTATTATTGCTTTGAATTTAATAATTAGCCTTTTAGATGATTGCTCCAACCATATTAATTATGCATACATGAACTAGTCCAAATATAAATCTTAAATAATCCCATCTACACCCTAATTAAATTTTATTAGCTTCCCTGGATTATTTCCAAATTTTCCTAAATTTTTCCTAATTAAAATGGACTAAATAAAATAAAAATAAAAAGAGGGGAAAGGGTGCGGCCGATGGGAATCGAACTCAGGATCTCAAGATTATGATTGCTACGCGCGCTGTGCTAGCGAAGTGGGCCGACGACCTGGGCTGACTTAAACGGAGGGGAAAAGAAAATGAGCTGAGGATTGGCTGAGGGCAAAACAGGGGAATTGCCAGTGCACGGTGCTGGTGCTGCTACCGGCGACAGAGACAGTGGTCGGACTTGAGAACCCACAAAATGGAGTGCTCATTCCTGCCCCTACCTGTGGGGGTTGGGATGGGGACACATGTACTAAGGCAACCTCGTTGGAGACTGAAGATGATGCCTTCTGTGATGAACGTCAGAGACAAGCTGAGAAAGGGTGCTTTAGGGCATCTATTGTGCCTATTGGTTGATGGCTCGCCGACAGTCTCTTTGGCAATCCTTCGAACTTTGGCACTTGAGGTTGAAGACAAGGGCTTTGACTCCTTGTGTTGTCTATGGAAGGTGGATGGTATCGATCACCTGATTGGTGACCCATTAGGCTTCCACTTCCAGGGAAGAGGATAGTCAACGATGAGGCCTTTCTGCCATCAATGGGGGGCATCAGTCGCTACAGCTACAACCCACTGAACAACCACCAATAGAGATCATCGCCATTGGCAAGGGGCATCGACCAGTAAGGGTGTGACCAGTCAAAGAACCACCAATTTAATTGATCCATCATCAACTCGAAGCCATTGGATGGGTGTGTCCATGTGTTGGAGAGCATCCACTGGTTTGGTCATTGCCTCCCCAGATCAAATACCATCCACCATTCCCTTTCCCTTTCTCACTCATCCCTTCCCCCCATAGCCTAAGTCTCCTCTCCTGTTCTCAATCCCATCACCGCTAGTGAGCAACTCCACTAGCGAGATGCTGCGCGTGATCACGCGATGCACGCCAAGTATCCGTATAACTATTCCCCATCTAAAGTGTTTGCGAGAGGGATAAGAAACCCTAGCTCTCATTGTCGTCGCTCGTCACCCATGGACAACCGTCAATGCCTCCACCACTGTGGGGCGATGCTGCTCACCTTCTGCAGACAGGCGCTGGAGAAGCAGAGGGGATGGGGCCATAGGTGAATTGACCGCATCACAGGTGGAAGCTGATAGATCGACTTCAAATGTTTTAATTTTTTAAGTTGAAAGTGGAGGATTCGAGTTGAAATCATTCATATTTTTTGCCAAAGTTCTTGAATTTGAGTTGAAAATGGGGGCTTCGAGTTGAATTTTTGGCATTTTAATTTGAAAGGTTTGGAGTGGAGTTGAAAGCTTGAGAATTCAAGATGGAAGCTTGGATGTACCGAATTCGTGTTGAAAGTTCTCAAATTCATGTGGAAAGATGAATTTCCTGAGTAAAGGTACATGAATTTGAGTTGAAAACGTGAATAATTGAAAGTAATTAGATTTAGTTGAAAGGTAGAATTTAGTTGGATGTGTTGAAAGTTTATAGGGGGTGTGAGGAGCTGAAGAAGCAAGCTATCTACTAACCTGGTTTCTAGCGGTTGGCCGCTCCATTACTTGGACACTTACCTAAAAGATCCACTAAGGCCCATTAGTATCTTTAGTATAGGGGTGGATATCGAGCTGGCTCAGTTCAACTCGGCAAGGAGGCGGCTCAGCTCATTAGGCTAATGAGCTAAAAAAAGGGAGCTCGGCTCAGCTCGTTAGGAAGCTTGGCTCGGCTCATTAGGCTCGTTTGAACTTGAATTGTCTACGAGAAGATACTCAGCTGCAGGCTACTCCAAAACATCTAGACTAAGACAGTATGCTATGATCCACCATTTGTACTGCATTGCTTAGTAACATTTAGGTTATGTTCCGCAGTGGGGAATGCTTTCAGTAAAATTTATTTAGAATTTTACAAGTTTTGTATAGACATAGCTATGAAAAGAACTTTTAATTATCCCTTGTTTCCACCACACAACATTCCTCAGTGCAAAACTAATTACATGCAAGTGAATCCAAAAATGCCACTAATAGAATTAGAAGATTGCATTTACAACACTCGGAGACCTTCCTTGGCACGGTAGCTGGGTGAACATGACGATACACATGATGGTGAGGAGTGCCACCATGAGTATCTTACTGAGGTAACATAGCTTGCGCTTTGGATCGAAAAAGTCCATTTCTGCGAATATCATAAGTTCAGCAATAGGTACAAACCCAAAATCTCTAACAACTAAAGAGCCACGAGAAAAGACACATACTATTATGACTATAAAATTGAAAATTTTAATTGCACAAACTACAACAAGACCTAGATGGGTTGGGTTGAACGAGCCTACCGAGCGGCCCGCGAGCTGCTCGGCTCAGCTTGTTAGTGGACCGAGCTGAAACCCTGACTCGACTCGTGCTGAGTCTTCAACAAGCCGAGCGCGCGAACCTCAAGCTTTTTTGCCATCCCTACTTTAGTAGCACATTATCTTGGAACAAAATCTAACTGTCGTGACACGTATTAACAAATTATTGTTGTGGCTATTTCGAAAAGTTGCACCGGTCTATAAAAAATGTTTGCAACTGTATTTGAAAACTGTTTCGATAGCCTATGATAAAAATGTTGCAACAATATTAGAAAATAGTTCAAACCACTTTCTTAAAATGTTGCAACTGTATTTGAAATTTTTTCCAATAGTTTTGTAACAAGAAAATGTTGCAAAAATTGTTCAAACTATTTTCTTAAAACGTTTCAACATTATTAGAAAATTGTTCCGAATGCAAAATTAAATTGTTGCTAATGTATATTAACTTGCACCGATTTCTTTTTTATTGTTTTGCAGGGAAGGTAGGTAGTAAACTGTGCAACAATAAGGGTAAAAAAAAGTACGCAACAATTAAAAAAACACTGATTGAACCAAACGAATGATCACGTGAAACAACACAAAGAATATACTACAACAATCAGATTAAATTCCCACCAACTGGAGTCGAAATATATGCAGTGTGGGTTATATATCGTTCATTAATCAAGAGAAACACGTTAAATAGATTCAAAATCGCGCACTGAGGTTAGAAGATACGAACGTTTGAATTATGGGTAAAAATTTGAAAATAGCTCAATAGCTGTGCGAGACGGGAAATGTGGAACGACGGAAGGTGACGCGACGTCGAGCTATATCAATGGGTGCGTTTTTTTTTTCTACGGTGAATCTTTTGATTTTTGTGTGAACATTTGTACGAATAAACTAAATGACAAAAAATTGATTCGAAAAGCCTATTTTAATAAGCTGCTTTAAAACAATGACGAAAAAGTTATCCCATTTATTTATTCGGAAAAACTATAAGCTATAGATCCTTTTTTTTGCTATAGTTTTTAATTATAACTTATTAGTCTAATAGATAATGATTGCTAAAAAAATAAAACTAAAAGTAACTGAAATAAAATAGACTACGAGCTGGAAAGAATAGTGTTATAAGCCCCCCTGCGCGCGCGGTGGACTGATTTGTATTTGCCCATCCCGGCCTCGAACAAACGTGCTTCCACGAGAAAAATTCCACAACCAGAGTTTTCCACGTAGATTAGGCCGAGATGTCCGTCCCGTCCAAACGAGCCCTCGTGGACGCGGACGTTGCCCAACCATCACGGCACGGCGCGGGAGAGGACCTGGTCGTCCACGCGGCGCAGGACCGTCGAGCCCAGGACGCAGCGCCATCCGCCACCGTCAGCGCGCCCCCACAGCGTGTCCGTCCCCACTTGTCATCCGGCCGACGCCCCGTCTCCCTCGTCTGAAAAATCAAAACATCCCTTGCGCGTGACGCCGCAGCCTGTGCGTACTTATTGACCCCTCCCGGCCCTTCCGTCTAGAGCCGTCCAATCCTCCGATTCCGCCCCAGAATTTCCAATTCCTCCTACGCTTCGCCGCCCGGAGATCAATCCATCTCGCACGCGATGTCGCAGGTATCACAATATCCCGTCGATTCTCCATTTGATCTGTTAGTTGCCGTCCTTTGCTTAGATCGGTTATGATGTCGGGGATCCCAAACAATTCACTCTTCCCAACAATTTTGGGGAACAACCGTAACGGGATCTGATGACCCAGCAGATCGATTCGTTCGCTTGATTCGCGATTATGTTGTTTGTGGTTTGCATGATCTTGCGAGCAAGGTGTGATTGGAAGGTGCAAAATTATTGTGGAGACGTTTACAAAACTAGTGTATTTGATAATAGGTTTAGATCCTGCAACTTAGGGTGATAAGGTGTTGTTTCAACTCCTGAAGTGGAGAGATGTAAGATTGAAGTCCTTGCATGCCTTTGCTAGAAGTGCAGTTTCGGTGTTCTATAAATATTTTGATCCGGGAGACAGTTTTGGGCCTTACCGCCTTAGTTACCTGATGTTGTTTAGTTTGGTCAACCAAACTGTTCATTGCACTAATTTTGCGACTTTATGACATGACAGTTAAATTAATTAGTTATTCGAGGGCCACCGAGTTTTGTTGAATTTTTCATGATGAGTAATACAATTTTAATCTCCATGATTTGATGCTTATGATTTATGTGCTCACAAAAGGTTCACAATGTAAATGTATTCAATGCGGACACTTGTTGATCTGGAACAAGCGTTGCCAACTTTGATACAATTGCATGCTTTATATAGTACATAGATGCAGTGAATTTCTGTAATGACTCCAGTTTTGATAAAAAAAAAGAGCTGGGAGGAAGGCCTTTCTGAATCTGAAAATGAAACTTGAAATGCAGTGAGGCTCATACATATGGACTAGGCCCAACTGAATATGTATATTGTTTTGAACATCCTTGGTAAAAAAACATGAGCCCTATTATAAGCAGAGTGTTGTTAGGATTGTGAGGTCATGATAGAACATGCATGCTGATTCTAATCTATCATTGGCTGTTTAATTCGATCAAAGTATGTTATACAATGATTAAATGCTATAAGCTGAGAAATACTATTGATGCATGCAACAATTCATATAGATGCTCTCAACCATGGGAAAATTGTTGGAGTTAAGATGTGTATGTGATTTGGGGAAGCAAATCCCATATTGTGCTCTTTTATTCAATATATTAATTAGAGGGTTACCTGATTCCTCATAAATTTGTTCTGTGATGCAGACTGTTGAACTCAGGGTTGGCATGTCCTGTGAAGGCTGTGTTGGAGCTGTTAAGCGGGTTCTCGCCAAAATGGAAGGTTGTTTTAACTATCTTTTCATTGAGACAGTTTTCCTTATATAATTTATTTTAATTAAACCTATGTAACTAGAATTGATGCAGCATTGTATTTCACTTTTATTCTGGTCTGAATATGAATCAAAACCCTGGTCAAGCTTTGCATTGGTATTGAGTGTGGTAAAATGTTCTCAGTGTAGAATTCTTAGAAGACACATGAGATGCTTTCTCGAATTTTTTTCATCATAGCTAGTTGCCAAATAGATGTTTTGATTGAGTGAATTTGTCATTAACTACTGGAAGGTGTTTGAAGGAGATAGCATGCTATTTCTTTTTCTAAAACTTGTTTGTTTCAAATGATAGCTGCAGCTACTTTCTTGGCATAATTCATAAATATACTGTTTTCTAGTTTTTTTTGTTTTATTTTGGGATCAGTAAGTTTGAAGTTTTCCTCCCTAGCTTGGTCGGCAACACCATATTTAAGAAGCAACTTTCCATAAAAGAAAGACAGAAAAGGTCGACCTATAACATTTTAAGGTACATCAAAGCGAAAAAGTGGGACATCAAATAGTCAAAATACTGTAGTGCAAAGTTGTAGTGGGATTTGATGCAACATATTGTAATTAAATTGCAAGATCCTACTGTCACAGATTGCCTTGTAGAAAAATTAATTTCAAAAGCACCGTATAAATTTTAGTTAATGCAAAGACTGGTAGCTTTGGTTATGTTGTTGGTCTAAAGGCAATTGCTTGAATCTAGTAAGACTAGTCTTCCTTCATCAGCCTGAACAGCAGTAAATTTATGCTTGTTGCACTTGGTTATGAACAGATCGGTTGATTAAATATACTTGTATCTGTTTCTTAAGCAGTGTCTGGTTCAAATGGCTCAGCCGTCTTGCTATATTGCTGTATGTTAGGCCACGTTTGGAACGAAGAAATTTTTCCTAATTCTATGTGAATTGAATTGTTTCCTGTAAAATTCATGTATTCCAAACCAGTCTTTCTTGGATTCCTGCTGTAACTGAAGTATTGAACTATTTCCTGTGAAATTCCTGCACTTCCAACAGGTCTTATTCCTTTAATCTAAAAACATGCATTGTGCTTGTGGTTGTTTCAGGTGTTGAGTCTTTCGATGTAGACATCAAGGAGCAGAAGGTCACTGTGAAGGGTAATGTAACACCAGATGCTGTTCTGCAGACTGTTTCAAAGACAGGCAAAAAGACTTCGTTCTGGGAGGCTGAGTCCACAACCAACTTGGTGCCGGCACCTGCTGCTGCGTCTTAAAAAGCCATCTATCACCTCTGATATGTGAAGTTTGATGTAACAATTGTAATGTGGAAGTGTTCTGCAAGAACATAAAATGGCCTGCTCTGAGCGTATATGGCTTGGATATATTACAAATAATAACAAACTGCTAGTTACATTTGTACATCTTGTATGCTTGGTATTCCTTTTTTTGAAAAAATAATGCTTGGTATTCCTACTCTGCAATGGTTTGATCAATCTAGAAAAATACGAGGTTCACAACTTCACATGCAACGTTTATATGCTAATGTGAAATGTGTGTGCTAAAGTTTAGGGCTTACCTAATGAAAATAGTTGTCTAGATTTTTTTTAACTCATTAAAAATACTCAAAGACAGTTGTCTTGTTTTGGCACTAGGATGTGGGGGATTCTTTGAAGAGAATGAGCATTTCCTCTTCCTGAACTTCCTTTTAGGTTCGGGGAGAGAGAGGATGGGGCCATTCAATCCAGCTTCGATTTGGCGGCTTTTGGCTATTGGGTTTTTTTTGGTATTATAGCGGCTGTTAAATTTTTTAAATTATTCAATTAAAGAATAATAAAGAAAATAAGAAAAAATAAAAAAATTATATCTCTACAGACAATGAAAAGAAAAAGCATAAGTAAAAAAGCTAAAAACGGAAATAAAGAAGTTGACGTATTCATTTTAGCTTTCAAAAGCTAAAAGTCTAAGTCAGATTGAACGGGGCATCAGGATGATCGGGTCTGTTCTTTTGGGCTTTTGAAATCGGCTTTTGGCTTCTGCTACAGTATCTAACTTTCAAACGGAGTATTTTCTCAAGACGGGGTCTACAAGTTAAACGATCTACACGTTAAAAGCCCAACATCTGTACCAGCCAAAATCGTAAGTGAGTATTTGTTTCTCCGTAATCTGTACCGTAAACAGCCAAAATTCAAAATTTTCAGCCAAAAGCTATAAGCCGCAGCCGAAAAGAACAGGCCCGATAACTCAAAGTCCAAACAAGTTGTCCAAGAAGGAGCGAGAGCAATGGGGATGGGGACTGTACACTACAGAAAGTCGAAAAAGAAAAATTAAGAGATAACGGTATACAGATACAGAATTGTATAAATAGAAAAAGAAAAACAATAAACATATATATTAAAACTAATAATCATAATATTTTTAAACTAAAAAACACTTAGCAAAAGCAAACACATAATATAAAAAATTCAAATACCCACACCTCCAAAAACTAGCCGTTGGACCGCAAATAGACATAATTTAGTAAGGAACCAGTCAGACTGCCAACTAATGGCCAGTCAGACCAACCACATGTTCCAACGACTATAAAACTAGCAGTTAGACATATGCCTAGTTAGACCGCCCTCAGAGGCCCTAGTCAGACTAGCCTTCCAAGAAGAAGGGAACTCGCAAACATGCTCTCTAAAAAAGTAACTGTCATACAAAGCTGGGTCCAACCGAAGACCCTGATTAGACCGGTCAGTCAGACCCCCAACTAATAGCCAGTCAGACCTGTCTGAGTGGTTAGACCATCGTTACGAGGGTATCAGACTGGCTTTATTTTTTCACAGATAATACTCAGAGAAATGGTCATAACTTTTGACTCCGATGTCAAAATTGAGTGATCTTAGACTCTATGAAAAGCTTATTCAGAGGGATACACAACACAATTGATTGCATGATCTCAAATATATTAGATCAATGCAGAAATTATAAGAACTCCAAAGAGTCAACACCATGGTCTAAGCCCAAGGATAAAACAACAACAAATCTTAGACCATCCGAGGAAGGATTCATGAACTTCAACAATTTGCAAAACACATTTGCAAATTTTAATATCATATCACAAGGAGTAGGTGCATGGACTTCAATCATTTGTAAAACACATTTACAAACTATAGTCGCATGCTACAAGGATTAAATGCGTGAGACTCAACTATTTGCAAAACGCATTCGTAAATAATAGCTAACATCATGCCACAGAGAGCTAGAGCAAGTGGGGTTGAGCTATCAATATATCATGAGACTCAAGCTACTAAACAATACCCCTCTTGATAGTATAGCAACATATACTAGTAATCCAATCTCCCAACCAAACACCAAGACTGGTAAAAAAAACTAAGAATATATCCTTAGCATATGCTAGTTATACATTCCTTGGAGATTTCTCTTGATGACGATCATCTCATCTCCAATTCCATATCTTTATCTTGTCATGCATCAATATATGATGCCATCCTTCGTTCCAAATCTTGACTCGATAATCATCAACACATAATGCCATCCAAATCTTCATCGTCATGGGACCTAACTTATTTCATGAACGCATGAAAAATATTAGTCATATAAATCTGATTGTCATTAATCACCAAAACTCACTATTAACATATAATCACTAGTCTAGATTCTTCAACACCGTGCGTTGGTGTGCTAGGTACGACGTCCTCCTTTAGCGAAGCCCTATACTAGGGGCCCATTAAGGTGCAAAGCCCATACGAACGGATCATATCCAAACTGGTTTGTTCCAGCCTATTAATTATGTGGCCCTATAGGTTCACAAATACTCTGCAGTGACCCAGAAACCCCTTTTCGATGACAAGACGGTAGCGGTCCCTCGTAGGACAAAGCGACCCCTGAATACACACAAGGATTATATCAGACGAACCTATATAGTGTTCATGTATTGATCATTTTGCCTCACGATATCAAATCAAACTTAATGTGAGATGTGTGCTATCCTATAATAGCTCGATCCTTCACTCGATCATGTAGTAGATTACTTAGTTGTAGTTGACTCTTCAACTACATTCGGAATGCCCATGCACTTTCCTGATCCAACCACATTAAGGGACCCAGAGATATCTCTTTCGTTAAAGAGGAGGTCTTGATCGCTTACATTTATTCTCATGTTTCATAATAAATCTAAAAGCTACTTTTATGACTACCCAGTTACGAAGTAGCAGTTGGCAACCCTAAGTAAACTATTACACATGTAAGAAACCACAACGATATCAGGTCTAAGGATCCCACATATACTACTGTAAGATCGAGGAGGCCGACTAGAGGGGGGGTGAATAGGCGGTTTAAAAATTCTCTACAAATTAATATTAGCAATTCAAAACCTTTTCTATTTGCCTAAACCAAGTATACAATGCGGAAGCTAAATTCAAGTTGGTTTAGCTCAAATAGCGCCTACAACAATTAAATTCGCCTAAGTGCACTAATAGTTCTAGCCTAGGTCAAGGTTTGCAATTCTAAATATACAAGCAATCAATTTAATTCTATGAATGTAAATTGCTTGAATATAAATGGAACACAAGAAAACAAACCACAATTGACACAATGATGTTTTACCGTGGTATTCAGAAACTTGCCGGTTTCCCCTAGTCCACGTTGAGGTTAGCCCGAACGAATCGGACCGGCTCCACGAATTAAGCCGAAACACCTCGTATCCACTAGTGGTAGCTCTTTCCTGCTCCGGGTAGGTGAGCTCCAACATTCACAACTTCGCCGGGTCTTCTCACAACCTTCTTGAGAAGATCACCGCGCACGACGCCTCCCACGCCGTCTAGGAGTCGGCAAACTCCAAGAGTAACAAGCCAAGCCTCTCGCTTGACTCTCACCACGTGCAACGAATGCACAAGCTCAATCGGGACACAAAGTCCTGCTCTAGATGCAACACATGCACTCTAGATCACCTCTCCTCTCTCACAAAGTGCAACACATGCACAATTGAGTGGAGAGCCTCACTCTAGCTCAAGACAACAGAAATGGATCAAGCAACAACATCTCCAACCGGCCATAAGGGGGTATTTATACCCCACACAAGAAAACTAGCCGTTAGAGCCAAACCCCTGAAAAAATCAGGAAAAACGGAACTACCGCAGTACAAGTTGCGGTACTTTCGTTTTCCTCGCCAACGGTCAGAAAACTAGCCATTTCTCAGCGAAAACGGAACTACCGCAGTTCAAATTGCGGTACTTCTGTTTTTCCCGAGGCTAAGTCATTCAGAAAGTCGCTCTCTGAAAAAAATGTTCCGCTCAGAAAACGGAACTACCGGAAAAACGGAACTACCGGAAAAATCGGAACTACCGCAGTACAAATTGCGGTACTTCCGCAAAAAAACGGAACTACCACAGTACAAATTGCGGTACTTCCATTTTCCATTTTTCAGCACAGGCGACACTCGGAAAAACGGTCATAACTTTTGACTCCGATGGCGGAATTCAGAGATCTTGGACTCTATGGAAAGCTTATTCAGAGGGCTACACAACCCATCTATTTGCATGACCTCAAACACATTAGATCAATGCACAAATCACAAGACATCCAAGAGTCTCTACCATGGTCTAATGTCAAAGGAAATAGCAACAAACAATTTTAGACCATGCCAAGGGATAATGCATGATCTCCAACTTTTGCAAAACATATTTGCAAACTTAGATCATGCTACAAGGATTAGGTACATGGACTTCTCACATTTGCGAAACACATTTGCAAACCTAAGTCACATGCCACAAGGATTATATATGAGCTTCAACCATTTGCAAAACACATTTGCAAATATAAGCCTCATATCACAAAAAATGAAAACATGGACTTCAAGCACTTGCAAAACACATTCGCAATGCATAATCCCATGTTGCAAAGATTCACCACATGAGCTTCAACTATTTGCAAAACACATTCGCAAATATAAGCCTCATGTCGAGATGAGCTAGAGCAAGTGAGGTTTGAGCTATCAACACATGATGAGACTCAAACTACTAGACATGACCCCTCTTAATAGTACGGCAACCTACACTAGCAATCCGGTTTTTCAACCAAACACCAAGACCGGTAAAAGACTAGGAACACATCCTTAGCCCTAGCTAGTCATACCTTTGCCTTGGGTCATCGTCTCGATATGCATCAACTCATGATGCACCCTTTCATCAACTCCATCAACACATGATGGTCTTCCTTAACTTGATGATCAACACATGATCATCTCCTCATGCATCAACTCATGATGCGTCTTCTTCTTTGATGGCCTTCAACACATGAATCTATCTTCTTCTCGATCTTGACTTGATGATCTTCAACACATAAAATCATCCCAAGTCGTTCTCATTTGTGGAACCTAACATCTGCATCCAACTCATGGAAACCGTTAGTCCACAAAACAATTGTCATCGATTACCAAACCTCACAATTTTGGTAATTCATGACAATCTCAACAAATAATGAGATATGAAATTGATTTGCGAGTATACAATATGTACACAACAAATGTATACTCCAAGATAAGTTTTAAACAAAGCTTACTTATCCATTTGTTCAAATTATTCATTTCAACATATGTTCAAATTATTGATTTGATATCTTATATCTATGATCTGTAAAACGTAACCATCAATCAATACATGTGCTGATTTATAAATCATAAATGTCCCACATAATAATACAGGATCAGGGATATTTATAATAACATTATTACATGAATAAAGAGTTTCACGAATAAGTCGCATACTTGTTAATCAATATAAATGATAGTTCTTTCAAGGGACAAAATAACATATTATCCAAAAGTTATAAACATAAAAGTGATACAATCATCTCTATAATTATCTTTAGGACATAACACTAATAATGACACCATGCGCATCACGTATTCCAAGGTCTTGCGGTTCTCATTGTACAACCACCTCGTCAGGAACTTGCCTCACTGCTAGTGAACCACCGCAAGAATGTCTTGAGAGTGTGAGAGAGAGAGGAAAAAAGGCTGAAAATCGCAATCACATTAGTCAAAACCATGATGATTGGGATAGGGTCTTTTGTACCAATTTTGAGAGTTAAGGGTGAAAAGTGAAATGTTTTTTTGAGTTAGGGGTGTTACTCCGACAAGAATTGAAGGAGGTAAAATAGGCTTATCTAATTTTGTTTTGTAAATGGATAGCAATTCGCTTAAAAAGCCTGCGTAAGGGCATCTCCAATGGTCTGAGTCAGCTAGCTATATGCATGTACACATCAGCATATATCCTATGTGGAGGAAAGAGAGTATGCAAAAAAAATCGAGCCAGCTCTTCCTTAAGTACTAGTCTATAACGCCAAACGAGGCAGCCTCTATAAATTCTGTGTGTGCATGTAAGCATCAAATAGCTATCCTTATAGATAGTTCTTTAGAATGCTAGCTTTAGTGTGTACTATATAGATGATGTGGAAGTCTCATAGTTAGTTGCTAGCTATAACCATTGGAGATGCCCTAAGCACCCGCTTGCCGCTTAGGGTATCTCCAATGGTCTGAGTCAGCTAGCTATATGCATGTACACATCAGCATATATCCTATGTGGAGGAAAGAAAGTATGCAAAAAAAACCGAGCCAGCTCTTCCTTAAGCACTAGTCTATAACGCCAAACGAGGCAGCATCTATAAATTCTGTGTGTGCATGTAAGCATCAAATAGCTATCCTTAGGGCATCTCCAATAGTGACTTATGAGCTAGCTCTAAGTATATTATTTCATATTTTAATAGAAGAGAGAGAAAAGCTATCTCTTGATCAAGAGCTAGTCTCATACACACATTCCAAGATTATGTGAGAGTGTCATGTGAGGCTATTTATGTTATGAGCTATGTGCTAAAAGTTAGTACTATTAGATAAGTTGTCTTAGAGCTAGTAACTAGCTCATACTGTTGGAGATGCTCTTATAGATAGTTCTTTAGAATGCTAGCTTTAGTGTGTACTATATAAATGATGTGGAAGTCTTATAGTTAGTTGCTAGCTATAACCATTGGAGATGCCCTTAAAGTACCAAGTGGTAGCAGACCACTCGTGTGCCACTTAATGCTTTTTAGAGCAGTGGTTACGGTATAGCATGATTGGTCGTAGCCTCGTAGGCATAACTGAGCGTACAACAAGAGGGACCTTAATTCAGCTTAGCATTAATCACAGTTCCACCGAACATTGCATTAGCGAAGAGCCACCTGACCACGTTGCTCCGTTCATTTTGGTTTAAACGGAAGATTTTCGGTTTTTTACTGTTAATGTTTAGTTAAAATTATACTATAGCAATAATTAGATTTTTTGAATTATTTAATTAAAAAATAAAAACATTCTGTTATATCTTCAAGATAATACAAAAAAAGAGAAAAACAAAAACAAAAAAAACCTAAAAACCAAAATTAAGAGCTAATATATTCATTTTAACTTCTAACTTCTAAAAACTTAAACCGGAATGAATAGGGCCATGCGCTCCTACTATACTCACTCCACTCTGTTACACGAGCGAGCTAAGCCAACTAACTGCATATGTAACATAGCTAGCTTGGTGACAGCATGATACGCATCTGCCGTCCCTTGCAAGCCAACGAACCCCCCTGCATCCACCCATCCATCCCCACTTCGCTTTTCCTCCCCAACAACTGCGTGCCGACGAACAAGAAAGGGCTAGCTATCACCAGAAAGGTATATTCCCAAATGATCCAACGGTATTTTTTTGTATGGTTAATAGCTTTTGACTATAGCTAATGATTTTGTCTGTATTTTTTAAAATGACAGTAGATAATAGAGATATCGATATAGACAATACATATAATTTTAAACTCAAAAAACCGTCCAGAGAATCTACATCCAATTAAAGAGCTGTTCCAGTTTCAACATTTGGCCCATGGTCCGGCGCATGCCTGCAGCATCTTGCTTCTTTCTTTCCTCCCACGCTAACAAGGTTTTGCTTACGCGTCTGCTGTTTTCAACCTTGTGTGTCTGTCTTTAGATCCCTGAGATTACATGTTTTTATCATCAGACTTCACAAAGTTGAGCAGAGAACATGCGGATACCGTAAGGTTCTTGGAGGATTTATTCTGTGTTCCTATTAGGGGTGGAAACGGATCAGATACGGTCGAATAGTCTCAAATACGAATACGAATCCATATTTTTAAAACGAATACGAATACGAATTCGAATATTTTCAAATACGGATACGAATATTCTCGAATACGAATACGGATATTTTCGAATACGGATTTTCTCGGATACGAATATCGGATAAAACGGATTCCTAACGGTTTTGCCGATTTTTCATCAGTTTTTGACCGGTTACCAGTTTTAAACCGCCTAAATTCAAGTTTTGAATCACAAAATTTGTACGGCTTTTCATGGGTTCTAAAAACGGATCGAATACGAATCGAATAGTCTCGAATACGGATACGGATACGAATATTCTCGAATACGAATGCGAATACGAATACTCTCAAATACGGATACGAATATTCTCGAATACGAATACGAATATTTTCGAATACGGATTTTGCTTACCAAATTCGGATTTCTCTCGGATACGAATATCGGATAAAACGAATTATCCGTTACCGTTTTCCACCCCTAGTTCCTATGGAATTGTATAAAATTTCCGCATTTCAAATAGACCTTAAGCTTGGACTTGGTCATAGTGTATCGTATCATCTCCCTTAATTTGTCAACTAACACGCTTTAGATCCACATTGGCTCAGTAAACTTCGAAAACATAAATGTTCAGTCCTTAAGGACCCAGCGAGACAAACGTGAGGTCACAACATATTTTTACGCCGGTTTTAACTTAATTTAATTGCCACCTTCAATTAGGGGTGGATGCGGCAAAAATACTGTTTGGGGTCTAGCAACCGCAATGCCGTCTAGCTTAATCCAAGAAGTATGGTTATTCTTTCTTGATCCGCCCCTATCTTCGGTAGATCCAACGATGCACGTAACGTTCACCGATACAGACCAATGCACGTGAAAGAGTAGCTGGTAACGTGAGGCCAAATTGGCACAGGGCGGGCTAATGTACAGGCACTCGATAGCAGATAGCTAATCGTGCCCCAAGGGCTAAGGCCACTGGCGGATGTAGCGTGGGTCACGGGTGTTCACCTGAGGTGAACACCCAAAATTTTTTATAAAATATCAGGTATATAATAGGTATATTAGATATATATATATATATTATTAGTTGTATTAAAACTATATTTTATACCTGTAAATAAATTCAGCCTGTACTTCTCGTATCTCGCGCGTAGCTCATGTAATATATTAGACCCATTTTTCTTTCCACCTCATCCCTCCTCACGTCAAAAGAGGTAAAGATATAAACAAAATTATAACATTTGTTCTATTTCTCATCTTGTGGCTGTCTGTGTGGGAGACGGTTTCGGCCTTCGAGTGGCGAGTGGGCGGAGGTGCAGGCTAGAGACAAGTGACGACCGGCGGACGCAGACATGGTGCCATGATGTGACGACAATCATGCGTGAGGCAGCCTGTGGTGCAAGGTGAGCGTGTGGCAGCGCGGGCGAGCAAAGAGGTGTCGCGAGAAAGCGGGCAGTGGCACAACGAACACGGAGGTAGGGAGTAGCGCGGTAGCCGGGAGGAAGCGTGGCATTGGGAAGTGAGTAGCACATCCAACTTATTGTCATCGTTCTCTGTTCAGATCTAGGTGTACTCCACCCTCACTTCACTTATTTTCTTTCTTGGTTCTTTTTACTCCATGGAAGGAACATAGAATTTCCTTTTTAGATGGGCAGTTCTTGCCGATGAAGAAATAGCAAAAAAAGGCAAGATCAACAAGATATACAACTCTCATTTATCGCTATAATTTATAGCTTAATTCATATAATTATGCTCGCCTTATATCGCTCATTTCCTCGTAAAAAATCATTAATTTCTGTAATTTATGTATTTTTATTATATCTACATACACGTATCGTTGTATCGGTGTTTTTCTTTGGGGGGGGCAGTGCGCTGCGGTATCGACATATTTGAGCAACTTAGCTCCGAAATTCGAACACTCATTCTAAAAAACCTGGATCCGCCACTGGCTAAGGCCATTCCATTCCCAGCTGTTAGACAGGGAATTTATGGTCCTTGCTGTTCACTACTAGCATCCACAGGGAACTTCCTCATTTTTTTGCAAAAAGAAGTGTGATTTTTTAATTATTTTGCCCCAAGTGTCACTATTTGAGTTATTTGGTGAAGTTACCCAGCGAGGCGAGGTGAGGCGAAGCTAGAAATCCAAAAGCGTCCTTAGGCCTCGTTTGGATTGGAACGTAGAAAATTTTTTAGGTCCCTATGGGAATTAAAAATTTTCGATAAAATTCCTGCTGTTCCAATCATGTCCTTACACACAATGGTGCTATGTCTTCAAGAAGAATAATTCACGATATTTCCTTTTTACAAACACCACAATATTAGCGGGAACTTGCACTAAACCAAGGCAACTATCTATATATATATCCTAAATATAAACAATAGGTGAGATTCAAGTCCTATCATTCGTTTCGACAGCAAGAAATCCCACAACAATCATAAAAAAATCTAGAAATTCTCTTATTAATCAAAAGAAAATATAAAGATTTTTACCATTTATTTTTTTATAGGATTATATTATAATAATGTAAATTAATTATATATATAAATATTTGAGTTGTATAGCAAATATAATTGCATTTTCAATAAAAGACATTAGAGTTATAAAGTAAAAATAATTATATTATAATATCTAGGCTTGCGATTCACAGCCTAATTAAGCCCATCCTCGAAGCCAAGCCTTACATGCATGCTCAATCCAGGCGCTTTCATCAGCTCATGTGTAATTCTAGGTCCTAGCCCACAATCTCACGTTGATTTGTTATACCAATTCCTACCTACATCTTAACAAAAAAAACGATCGATTGCTGTCGTCACCTGCATACATCACGATCGTCCATCCGTGGTGCTACGTCACATCGTTGGCACTTGGGCACACTGGCATGCAAGACCAGCCCGGCTCGGCTCGGCTCGTGAAAGCTTGGTGGAATGGAGGCTCGGTTCGGCTCGGCTTGGTTAGGGTATCAAGCTTTTTTGTGGGCTCGGTTCGGCTCGTGATGCGGCTCGAGCCAGCTCGAGCGGGCTCGCGAGCCAACAACCACCGAGGGGAACCGACGGGCGACGGCAAGAAGACGAAGGCATGGCAACCACCCCACCGCAACTCCGCAAGCCAGCAACCGCAAGCCAGCGACCGCAACCAGCCCCAAACCCTAACATTCCTCACAAGTACCAGACTACCAGTGCAGGTAAACCCCCACCATCTCACCATTCGTGTATTACCATTATCCCATTTCATCCAACATAGACTAGAAACCATAAGCATTCACCACGGTAGAGGTAGAGCACAGGAACCATAAGCATGTCACCAGAGGTAAAAGAAGGAGAGAAGAGGGTTACCACTTACCAGTGAGGGCGGCGGCTGCGGGATTCCCGGCCGAGCCACCGGTTCACCGCCACAGGTACTCCCCCGGCGTACGGCGACGGTTCACCGGTGGAGACAGCCACGGTCACCCGCCTCCCAAAAACCTAACCCTAGGCAAAACCTCACAAAAAGTTAGCAAATCACAAACTTAGAAATCAAAGCAAATAGCAACCAAACCCCATCAAGCCAACCCTAGATCGGGCGGGATGGAAGAACTAGGCGCCAGATCTGGGCCTAGGCCACAGATCCGGCCGTGGAGCTATGCGGCGCGGCGGGGAGCCGGCGTGAAGGGGGGGAGCACCGGAGCAGCACCGAGGGGAGGCGCCGAGCGCCGGGGCAGAGGCGCCGAGACGCGGGCGCGAGAGCGAGAGGGTGGCGGCGTCGGGCGGGGCAAGGAATGAAGGAAATAGGGAGAGGGAGGGGGCGCGTCCGCGCGTGAGCGGAGAGACCGAGAGGGAGAGAGAGAGACTGAGAGAGGAGAGACCGAGAGAGCCGGGGGGGTCGGGTCGGGAGGCCAGGAGGGCAGGAGCCAGGACCCAGGAGGCATCGGGTGGTTGGGGGCTCGGGGCCTCGGGGGGCGTCGGCCGTTGGGCCGTCGGGCAGTTTGGGCCGAGCCAAGCTGGCTCGCGAGCTCGCGAGCCAGCTCGGGCTCGGCTCGTTTAGATCCCGAGCTTTTTTGCTGGCTCGGTTTGGCTCGTTTCATTCACGAGCTGAGCCAAGCCTTCACGAGCCCGAGCCGAGCCCGAGCTGGCTCACGAGCCCGAGCTTTTTTGCCAGCCCTAGGCACGGCCGGTCGGGTCGCGGAAAGCGAGCGAGTGGACACCGGGCGGCCACGTCGCCCTCTAGACTAGGCCCCGTTCTTCAGCTGCTGGGCCTATGGGTTATGCTTTCTCCATACAAATAAATTGAATAATTTTTCCTTATTTATTTGAATTGATTTAACGATGTACTCTTTTTAATATAGCTTAGCAATTTTTGATTTATTTATATAAACGTTTATACTAGAGTCAAAAGGCATAAATTATATCACAACTATCAGTAGCAGCTAAAAAGAACACATCCTAACCCTTTCTTTTGCAGCTCGCTTCATATGTTTATTTACATTGGCTTCTGTTTCTAGATTCTGTAGAAGCATCTGACTTTCTGAAATGACTTCTCTACTCATCTCGCTCATGTCTCGCGCATATATCTCTCTCATTTTTTCACCTCTTATCTGCTTTTCTAAAAACCACTTCTTTCAATCAATATTATTTATTTTAAAATAAAAACTATCAGCTTATAACTAAAAGTCACCAAACGCGTAAACACCCGCAATGCTGGTGGGTACCTTCGCCGTGCTCCCAACCGGTGGGGGTTGGGTTGTTGCTAATACTGCGCCAACGATGATGCGGGGTTAGGTGGGCCCCCCTGGCCAGCCACTCTACTGCTACTAATCACCTACTCGCTAGTCATCGCCCACTAATGATGAACATAAAAAAGAAAGAGATCCTGTGCTCTCTTTTCAACAAAAAGAGAGAGAGAAGATCCTGTGCTCTTGGTAGGCACGCATAGTGTCAGGGGGATAAATAATTTAGTTAAGCCTTTCGTCTCTTCAATTATCGCACCCTATGATTAGCTGCAAATATTACTACCCAACTTGGGGAGGATGGTAGTGTTTAGATTACTGAAATCCTGTATAGCCTGCAGGCGAAAGCAACGAGATTCGGGAGAATATACGTGGTTCTTTTAGGTTTATGGTTTATAATTTAAATATTTAAATTTTAATTGTTTATAAGAGATAGTACGCACAGGAAAATAATCGTATGTAATTTTGGTCGGTACAGCTGAACTCAGTACACTTTTTACTATAATTTTCTTGTTGATCTCATCTTAAAAGAACTCGGTATACTTTTACTATAATTTTCTTGTTAATTCTATCTTAAAAATATTATTTAAAAATTAGTTACTGTCCGTACAAACATAAATAAACTGAAAATAGAAAAGATCTCAGTCATGTGGGTGTAGTGTTCCTTGCACTACTTTTGGAAGTATACTTGGTGCGACTTTACTTGCACACCATGCACTTGTTTGATCGGTTGATCGATCGCCTCCTGTGATCTGCTTGTTCTTTCAGGTTTCAGATCCTTTGTGCGCCAAGGCGTCGGCAACGATCCACGGATAACCCAAAAGGTCTGCAAAGGGTGCAATTGGCACAAGTTGCAAATTTCCTTTTCAGAAATGGTATGTTCGGTATTAAATAGAACAAATGAAGATGCAGTGAATTCTAGACTTAGGTACTGCTCAATTAGATTGAAATAAATTGTCTTATGATTGAAATTGTATTGTAACTGGCTGAAATTATACTGTAGCTGATAGTGACTTATTTGGCGTAACTAAATTTAAAAAAAAATTAAAAATAGAAAAAACAGATTAGCCCATCATGGATAATACAAACGAATACGGAAAAAATAACCGACAAAAAACTCAAAAAAAGCCAAAAAGACGAAATTTAAAAATGGTGAAAAATAAGTCAAAAATTTAAACCAAAATAAGCGAGCCCTCAATAAAAAAAACACAAGAGGAGCTGCGTATGCATCTTTGTTTTTCAAGTTACAAACCCATGACCTCGACCACGGTAGCCTTGTACTCATCACTAATACAAGTAATACTTTCGCATGCACGTACGCTGCTGGCGATCAGCATTAATATTTTGTAGTATGCTAGAAGAAATAGAAGCGAATGTTCCAAACATTGTACCATCTTGTTGCAAGGCACATACTGCAGGGATACAAGGCTAGCTAGCAAATGTCTTGAGTAATTTGTCAGATCAATGCATGCGTGAAAGAAAATATAAAAGGTGCAGCTTGTGTCACGCAATTAAGCAAATCGCCAACCAAATCGGATATTCGTCACAAGACATATATATAGCTCATGTCCGCGACTGAGATCATCGAGTGTGGCCTGCATGTGATCCTCCCAACTTGGCCACGTTTTCTTTCCGTTAATATTTTTGCGATCGATTGGGGACAGGACACACCTCCATTTGGTGCCTGCTAGCTTGACGTTGCTGGACGTGACAGTAAACCAAAAACCGCACACCTAATCGTCCGTCCATCCATCTGATGGGTTGTCTTTATTAACACAGCTATCTGAACGGCAACGCACTATTACAACGCCGACTATGGAATGCAGATTTTCTGTTTCAAAATGGTAGTGTCGATGATGGCTATTATTGTTCGGCAGAGCAGGGATTTCGGAATAAAAAACAGACAAAAAAAACTTTAGGTCCATGGAGTAGGGTTTTGCTAAAAAAGAATCGGATGTCTTATTTTTCTTTTTATTGAACACGGCATGATGTTGTTTCTTTTTCTTTTTCTTTTTTTGCTTGAATCGGAACGGGACAGTAGTCGTGCGACACTTCACCTGAAATGCTGTAGCATCGGTTTGAAAATGCTGCGTAACATTTTTCATGTGAAGATGGAACATAGTGTGTTGCCACAAGCGCATACAGTAAACCAGATGCTTGATCGTTAGCAATTCTCCACAAAAATATTGCATCTTGTCCAATCCCGGAGCACCCAAAAGATAAAAAAGAGGCCTGAGCCGTAGCTCAATGGAAGGAGGCGGGTTCGACCCTTGGATCAAACAGCGTTTTTTTATTTCTCGGAGGTATACCCTCTAGAGGGTATATATGCGTACGTATTAGTAAGGACAGCACGTTCTCCCGCTCAGAAGGTTGTTGAATCTCCGTTTAATTTCTAACATGTACAGGATATATATATATATATATATATATATATATATATATATATATATATATATATATATATATATATATATATATATATATATATAAACAAAATCCATATAAGGAGTATCTAGGCATCATCCGGATGTTTTCTTCCTAATTATCATCCAAATTTGTATCCTTTGGATTAGAGATCAAGTGGCCCTTTGTTTTTTAAAGGGAGAGATTTTTTTCAAAGAGGAGGGGGTAGAATTCAAGGGGGGAGGAGAATTCATGGCCATTAGATTTCTAATCCAATGGTCCTATATCGGGATGATAGTTAGGAAGAAAATATCCGGATCCATATATATATATATATAGAGAGAGAGAGAGATGTGTATGATATAAGGTATACATAAGTTATATGCGTCTGTCTTATACCTAAAAAAATAAAAAGAGGTCTAAATACAAATAACTGTGAAAACTGTGCTCCGAGTGTTCTAATTAAGTACGCCACCCAATTATTTCTTCGCTAACAAAAATCTGCAGTTTTGATGCCCGATGGTCAGATCAAAACCTTGAAGTGATAGTGACAGAAGCAGGCGATACACACAAACGCATGCAAAACAAACTCTCTTGAATTTTGTCGGCTTTAAATAAAATGAAGAATCTTAACGAACTGTCATATGTCATCCTAAATTGGCAAATAGTTGTCTTGAATTTTCAAAATTGGTAGGAGTACAAACTAATACATGAAGATTGAAAGGGATGCCATGTCTGATCTACAATATTTGTACTGGATCAAAATTTTAATTTAGATATTTTTGTGTTTGGAAAAAGTAATTTAGTTTAAATGTCAGCATCAAAATGTTCCAAAGTGGAAGATAATTAAACAGTGTTCTCACGATGATAACTAAAACAGTGTTCTCACGAATTAAATACCTATTTATAATCACTGGCAAAATAAGTTGCTATTTATAATCATGAGCAATCCTTGATTGGAAAGCCAAAAGTTTACTCCTAGAAAGGAAGAGAGCCTTGCCACACAATTCTTCCATGCCGCAAGGAGAGAGAGATATGTTCCATTCAGGGGCGAAGCTAAGAGGGAGGCTTAGTAAGGCTCGAGCCTCACCTCCCCCGGCGGCGGACCCCCCTCCCCCCGACGAGCGCCCCCTCCCCCCGGCGAGAGCAGCCGGGCGACGGCGACAATCACAGCTCAAGCCCCGGCGACGGCTTTAAGCCCAACAAGCAACAAAGAAACTAAAACATCAAGTGGCAGCCCGTAAAGAAGCCCAGTAAATTATATTATTGGCCCACCAAACCAAAATATCCACTTCGGCGACAGATCCAGAGCCAGGAGACACACATTCACAAATCACAAACACACAAAACCAGATCTGGCGAATGGCGGCGCCGTGGCGACCCGGCGGGAGGCGGAGCGGGGCGACGAGGGGGCCAAGCCGGGGCGGCGAGGGTCGAGGCGCCGCTGGCGGGTATGGGACGGCACACTCCGATCGAGCGTGAGGAGCGAGGCGAGGCAGTGACTCCGAGGCTCCAAGTGAGGCGAGGCGGTGGAGGAGCCAAGGAGAGGCGGCGGCCGGCGAGCAACGTCTTCTCGGGCTCTCGGCTGGCGCTGAGGGAGAGAGGGAGTTGAGAGAGGGAGGGAGTGACTGAGTGAGGGACTGAGCCACTGAGTGAGTTGAGTCGTGGAGGGCCGGCTGAATAAAAGAGCTGCTGCGAATCGAAGAACAAGGGGGAGCCGGGGAGCCTGCCGACAGCGCAACTCCTCAAGTGCCGACGAGTGTCTACTGTCCACAGTGAGATTGTGTGAAACCGTGAACACTGAACAGAGAATTGTGTATTTGAGGATAGGGGCAGCCGACAGCTTCATTGCTTAAGGGTAATTTTTCTGTACTTTTTTTAATCAATTTAGTAATTTAGAGTTTAGATTTTAGACTAATAATTTATTTATAGATTTTGCTATAACTAATTTTCATATGTTTCATACACAGGTGATTTATTTTCTACTCCGTACTCATAGCAGAATTATTATATATTATTGGGTATGCGCTTTCTATTGTCGAGGTACGTAATTTGTATTTCTCTGTTTTTCGTTGTTTATCTCCAAAACTCCAACTGTATAATTTCTGTATGAATTTGAAATTCTATAAGAGTATAAGACTATATTTGTGTCAACTTAGTTTAATCTGACAAATACTTTAGCCACCCCTCAATTTTAATCCTGGCTTCGCCACTGGTTCCATTTGATGTGGCTTTGCCTCCAGGTTGTTGAAATTAAATTGAAAAGGTTGATGCGAGCAGCCAATCCGGAGGAAAGATTTGTGGGCAAGCTACAAGGTCCGTTTTCTCCCGCTTTTCACATCGGTTTTTATCGGCAAGTACTATTTATCAGATCTATCAATGACAGCTAAAACCCATCAATTATAGACTAAAAGAACAGAGTATAATAATAGCACAACAAAAGAGTTTTTAGGGTTGTACATCAAAATAAGGAAAAACAGAAGGGAAATACATGCTTTGAAAGAGGAAAACCGTTAATCGTCCTTGATGATGTCACTGAGGTACGGAAGACAATGTCATTATGATAGGATGGAGAAGACAAAGGTATTCGATCGGAAATCATTGCTAACTGGTTGCCCCTAGCACAGTTAGGGTGTGAGAGAACGTATCGTTCTCTGTGTTGTTGCACCTGCTTTTTCTTATTCATAGCATACAGATAGATTGATTAAGTTAAAGAGTGACAGGCCACTTTCATTCTTCCAGTAGATTTTGGTCATGTCCCATTTTTCGAGTTCCCAAGAAAACATAAGTTGCATGAACTGCTTCTAATCTGTTGCCATTGAATTGTAGGGTTTACGAACCACACCGGCTCCAATTTTTTGCAAAATATAAATCATTTATCATTATATTCATAAAGATGTACTAGTGTAGTGCAACACATACTCCTGTTCCAACAAGCAATTGGAGGAAGAAGCGGTGCTAGCTACCTCGACTGACTGCTACAAACAAACAAAAACGCCAAGAAGGGGCCTTCCACTCCACTCCACATGAGCCAGGCAAAAAAAGGCTCTCCATGACAAGTGTCCACCCCCATGATTATAAAGCACAAATAAACTCTGTGGTCCAGCATGTACCAGCGATCCCACTGTAGTTTGGTGGCTCATCTCCCAGATAAGAACTATTCACTATTCACGCAAATGATATTATAGGTGAGTTCTTTTATAGTGATGGTTTATAGCTTAAATATTTAAATTCTAAATATTTATGAGAGACATTAGTTACAGAAAAATAATCACATATAATTTTAGTTGGTATAGTTGAACTCTGTACACTTTATACTACAATCCTTTTATTGACCCTGTTTTGAATAAACACACTGTTTAAAAACTAATACTATAAACATATAAGCATAAGTTAGTTTTAAGTCGAAAAGAGCCCTATCTATAACTACTTTTTTTTTCAAATTTAATCTTTAAATATCTGTTCTTTAAATAAGTACCCCTCTCGGCAGGACGGCGGACGGCCGTCTCGTGCCAGCTTTGGACAGCCCACACTTCACCACCTCTCCGTTCCAAAGCATCAAGTTTAGTACCCAGCTATATAAGCACATAGCATAACATAGCACCACTCAAGTCATCACACAAAGCACGAGGTGCGGTAGTAGTACTGCGGCTCGTAAGTCGTATCCCAATTGCCTCCACTCCAAAACAAGAAGCAGAGCACACGCTACCGCGAGCCATTCTTGCGGCTACGGCTGCAAGAATGGGCGTCGGCGAGTGGACGCGGGGGCCGGCCATCGGGCGGGGCTCGTCAGCCACCGTGTCGCTGGCCGTCGACCGCCGCACGGGCGACGTCTTCGCGGTGAAGTCCGTGAGGGCCGCCCAGGCGGGGGAGCTCCGGCGGGAGCAGAGCATCCTCTGCGGTCTCAGCTCGCCGTATGTCGTGCGGTGCCTGGGCTCCGACGTGTCCACGGCGGAGGACGGGAGCGGCGGGGCGTGGTACGACATGTTTATGGAGTACGCGCCCGGCGGGTCGCTGGCCGACGAGATCAAGCGGTGCGGCGGCCGGTGCGAGGAACGCCTGATTCGGTCGCGTGCGCGCGACATCCTGCTCGGGCTGGCCCACGTACACACCGCCGGGGTTGCGCACTGCGACGTCAAGGGCCGGAACGTGCTCATCGGCACCGATGGGCGCGCCATGATCGCCGACTTCGGGTGCGCGCGGCGGGTGGCCGAGGACTGCGGAGGCATTGCCGGCGGGCGGCTGAGGGGCGGCACACCGATGTTCATGGCACCGGAGGCAGCGCGGGGCGAGGAGCAGGGGCCGGCGGCGGACATATGGGCGCTCGGCTGCACGGTCATCGAGATGGCCACCGGCGGCGCGCCGTGGCCGCGGTTCGCCGACCCCGTCGCAACGCTACACCACGTCGCGTTCTCGGGCGAAGTCCCGGAGTTCCCCCGTTGGCTGTCGGAGGAAGCCAAGGACTTCTTGGCCAGGTGTTTGCAGCGGGACCCCAGGGAGAGGTGGACGGCGGAGCTGCTGCTCGAGCACCAGTTCGTGGCCGCCTCCTCCTCCTTCTCCTCCTCCAGTTCTGTGCCAAGAATCACCGAAAAGGAGATGTTCGTGTCCCCGAAGAGCGTTCTTGATCAGGCCTTGTGGGACGACACGACGGCGGACACAGACGGCACTGCCGGCCCCACCGACAGAGTCCGTGCACTGGCCGCCGGCGCGGCGGTAGTGCCGGACTGGACCTGGGACGCGACTTGGATCACGGTCCATTCCGGCAGCGGCGGCGACAACGAGCGCGCAATGTCGCCGGAACCGGAGGTGGACACGGATAGCGACAGTGATTCGCCCGTCGGCAGCTCCGCTGGGAGTGTGACCGACGCGGGGGCCCGCCACCCCTCACGTGCCCATGGCAATTCCTGCGGTGATGTGAGTGGCTGTAATGACGAGTATCGCGATAGCTTTTGCGACTGTAAACTTGCAATCACAAGCAACCGATTCTTTCCGAGATGTTCTGTTACTTTTCTTCTTTTTTTTGTGTGTCCCATCTGTCCGTCTACCTTGCGCATGTTGTTATTCCTGCCTTTTATTTTTCCCGGGCCGGCTTCGTGCTCCTGACTGGCTGGCACACATCGCTAAAATGCACATCAGGGCGAGATGGAGGATTTTTTTTTCTTTTGGTCATGTGTGACGCGTGACTCGCAATTAGGAGGTTGTGGTTACACCTTGCGGTACGTACGCAAGTGGGGAATCGGCGAAGTAATGAGCCGGCGACATCGGGTGTGCGTGCACGGCGACATCCGTGGCGGGACCGACCGGCCGTCGGGGGCGCGCGAGACGTGCCTATCGCTCGCTCCACCGGGCACCGGCCGTTGAGGTCCACCCCTCCATCCGTGACAGGGACGCTTGTACTTCGCCGCACGTTCGGCACGCGCGCTGAATCCCATCGCCGTCTCGCTTTCGACCATGCGGTTCGCAAGTACGCGCGCGCGCATTTCGATCGTTTCGTCAAGGCGAGCGCTCCCGGCGAAGTCTTCCCGGTTCGCACCCACCCAACTTGTCGTAGGGATGGGTTGTCTGTGCAACGTGGTGGTTAGTCAGTCGCTTCCGGATACATTACGACTTCCTCAGTAGAATGGGGTTATGAAGCTCTTGGCTTCTGACTCGTAATTTTTTACTTTTATTTTTCTTATGATACGATTTTTTAAAGATTTTTTGTTTTTTATCCTTATTCCTTTTTATTGTCTATGATGATGTAATATTTTTATTTTTAAATTTAATTACACTGAAAAAACTATCAACAGATATAGTACATTCACGGTAAGGAGATGCAAAATATAAGACAGATAAAAAACTCAAATGAACACCACTAAGAGGTGGTATGGGGGGAAATAGTTTTTAGGATGAATGACCCCGTACGCTCACGATAAGGAGTGGTCTCATACATGTTGAAAATGTAGGTAACATTTTAACTCTAGATTTTACTAGGAGTCAAATATCACAAATAACTAATGATGTATAAAACAGTGCTAACAACAGGCAAATCATTGTACTTTAAAAATATATAAAAACAGAATTTAACACAAGTCAATCGGTCACACGAACAACTTACAATTGGATGTGAGGAAGAACAGAAAGCAGGGCAAAACACAGATATCGCAGCGAAAAGAGCGGTCATGCAAATATGCGCTACCCAAAAACCTTATTGCCCCCCGGTACAAGTCTTCACGGCAATAACGGCTTGGAGATACCGCTCCCCTTCTTCACGATGCATGTCGGGAAGAAGAGTCAACGAGGTTTAGACAGTGTAACACAACAGCACACAAGTTCGCAGAAGGAAGAAATGGTGGCAGTGAGATTCTTGGTTGTATGCTCTGGACGTCTCCAGGCGCGCGCGCACACATACAGATTGTGAACTGACATGATTAAACAACCATTTAATCACTGATAACTGACACATTTAATCAGTCATTTACCCACTGGTAACTGCCTGTCATCAAAACACAATAAAATCTCAAATTCAAACGTTTGAATCTCATTCAAATATAAAGGGAGAAAGAATGGTGCACGGTTTATCAAAAATAAAGATGGACTTGGTTTACCAATTGACATGCTCGCAAGTCACAAGTCACATGATTTTCACACGAAAATGCACGAATACGCGCGCGCACGCGCATGAGTAGCCATAGCCCTCCTCGTGCCATCCTATCTAAGTCACATGATTCAAGGAATGGTAATGGCTTCACCTTATAAATTAATCATCTCTACTTTGCTTTAACAATATGATACTAAGGTGCTGTTCGGTTGGGCTGAAAAAGCTGGCTTATAGCTGAAAATACACTGTAGCTGGCTGAAATTATATTATAGTTGATGGTGGCTTATTTGAAGTAACTAAATTTTAAAAAATTTAAAAATAGAAAAATAGGTTAACCTATCACGGACACGCAAATGAATACGGAAAAAAAAAGAACCGGCAAAAAAGCTTAAAAAGGCTAAAAAGTCAGAAAAGACGAAATTTAGAAACAATAAAAAATAAGACAAAAGCGAGGAACTCAAACCAAAATAAGCATAACATAAACTATGGGTGTGATCAAAATGGCTTGAGCTTTTGGCTTCAGCTTATTTTTGCACTATTCATAAATTTCGTCTTTTTCTGAACTTTTGGCTTTTTTTGGAGTTTTTTTACCGGTTCTTTTTTTCCTCGTATTTGTTTACATTATACGTGATGGGCTAATATGTTTTTTCTATTTTTAAATTTTTTTAAATTTAATTATGGTAAATAAGCCTCTGTCAGCTACAGTGCTTTTTTCAGCCAGCTACAGTGTTTTCAGCCATAAGCTACGGGCTTTTCAGCCATTTTGATCACAACCTATATATACTTTAGAATTAGAGGTAATAGATCTGACTCATGACCTATTTCTAACAGTACATTCCATGCGGACTAGCGTACGTCTGCAGGACGCCGGAAAGCGTGAGCGCGTGTGGCCATTTTTGCGCTTTTCGGCGAGATTTTTGTGTTGGGCGGCGCGAGCTGCCTGCCGTGAGTCTGCCAAATCGGTGGGCGCGGGGGCGGGCGCTCGCGCGCCGCAGGAGGAAGCTTTAAGCAAAATCTGGGAGCGGCGCGGACAATTTCTTGATTGCTTCACGTGGCTGGCCTGGAGATCCATGGAAACTGACCGTTTTGGCAAATGAGACGAGCGTTTTAGACGGTGTTCGGATAGGAAGTTGTCAGTTTCTGACAAGGAATGGATGTGGAATGCCAATTTATCATGGACTCGCTCAAATCGCCCTGCCTGTTGGTTTTTCTGATCTGACGGTTCACGAGAAGACAGAGTGCGCATTGTGTTTCGAACGGCACGGCGCGGAGAGGATTTAGGTAAGGCACAATAGACTCACAGGGTCTCACTCTTCATAATTTGGTAAGAAGAGTTAATTATTGTGCAAGTAGCAGGTCAGCGGAGTGAGCATTCAGAGCATGCTTAATTTTGAGGCAGAGTAGCATCGACTTCTTTCAATCCTTCGGCTATGGTGACTGGGATCAATGCATACTCCACTGAGAAGTACAGCTACATGCATCTTGATTTCGTGTATCCCACATTGATTGGTATGCTGAATAGCGGCGGCGCAATGTGCCAGTGAGCTCTCGGGGCCTGCTTGGTTGAGACTTTGTTAGGTCACTTTTCCGGCGTAGGGTTTACTATTATCATATAAAATCTTACAGGAGTTTTTTTTATAAGATAATAGGGATACAGCTAACGCAGCCGATAAAATCCGCCTGAAATCTGAAGAAGAAGAAAAATAGGTTTTTAGCGTGTATAAGGAATGCACATGCGTGTGTGCGCGTAGGTAGTATAAGTATGGTGTATATTGAGTATGTACGTCTGTCTTGTATTTTTCTCAAAAAAAATATAATCATGAAATGGTAATTAGGACTAAGTGAGTGACACGCAAATTATGTGTTCAGCTAAAGGAGTCAATAAAAAACTGGGAGATTGATGAAGAATTGACAGATCCGGACAACTTGTGGAAATTTCGGTATTGCGGTATAAATGAAAAGTCAGAAAATCTTAAATGTTGTGCGATATGAGTACTTGAGCACATATACAAAAGTAATATTTGGTCTTGTTATTTACCCCTCACGACATGGCTATGTAGAGATCAGCTCAAGCGCGCACTTTTGTCACCTGCACAAGCAAAAGCCAAAAGCAGCTGGAATCACGATGTCAAGCTTTACCTTGAAGCTTTTCCGTTGGTGATTGCCTCCGATGCAAGGATGACGTCTGTTTCATGTGTTAATTAAGCAAGCCCTAGTGTGTGCTCATGCATGCACAATGTCCAGTTGTCCACACAAAAGAAGTTTTTAAAAAAAACATCGTCCTAATTTTAACCTAATGAGATCAAGAATGCGTTACCTACTTACAAGCAAAAAGCGCACGTTAACTATACCACCTAAGAATTTTCTTTTTCTTATCCTTCACGGGATGAAGCGCTAAGTGGTCCTTTGCCTTCGTAGGTCCAGTGCTGTGCTACTACAGGCAGCAAACGAGAGGGGCTAGCTAGCTGCCTAGCTTGGCACGTGGATCATATGAATTGGGCAATTGGGTGACCTGATGGCGGATGGATGCAGCGCACAAATTTTCTTTAAGGATCTTCTGTTCTATTCTATTCTTCTCCTCTCAGCCTGTCGCGAACCACTTGTTGCTATGATCTTTTACCCTTTTTTTTTCTTTCGTGAGATTACACGCAGATCACTCGTGTTATGTGATAAATATTTGATTTTGCTTACATTCTGTTGTCGAAGTTTAAATTAGATTTTGTGTCATTTTCACTCTCTGGCTTTGCTGTCGGGAGACCAGTGGTCTAACCGGATGTGGGCGGCAGACCGACTAGCGATCCGGTGTGACTGATTTCTAGTTGATGGTATGTTTATTCCAGAAAAATCTTCGTTTTGTTGCACAAATATTTTGAGTGTAGTGTGACTCGCACATATGAGGCGGCCTGACCGGAGGGGTGTTAAGCTATTTAACCGGCATGGCTGCCGTGGTTAGACTAGTTCCTTGTTACCGGGGCTTAACCAAGGTTGACTAGGGCGATCAGACTTGCCTATGCTGAGTTGAGTGAGCTGAGTTTTGCTCAGTTGTGTTGTTGCTCTAGGAGCTTTTTCAAAGTCTATACAAGTGTTGGTCATGGCAAGAGTCTATGTAAGTATTAATCATAGCGTGAATTCATACATTATGTTAATTATGGTCGGAAGTGCCATGTGGTATTTGCTTACAAAAGTCAAGTGCATGCCACTTGTGTTTGGAACGTTGCTTGCTATTTAATGTACAGGACGTTTAGTGATTGTTGGCGGTCAATGGCAAGATCGAGGCTACATCTCAAGCGGAGGAGCTAGGAGAAAGACAAGGACCGTGATGAGGCAAGTGCATGCATGTGATGCGCCATTGGACTTGGGCCATTCTAAGTGGAGATGATCCGGGAGGATGCTGGAGACGTATAGATTTGGAGGCAAGTCATTGGGTGCCACAGACTTCGCATTGAAGTTTACTTCGAGGAGAAGCATAGTGGAAGCTGGTGAGTGGCAATTTCATAAATTGTCTAATCCCAATGAAGAGGTGGTTTGCAAAACCACAGTGGTGGTCTAAGGTGGATTAAGTCTGTCATGAAGGATGGAGCATCTTATCAAACTATTGGAGCCATGTGAAAGCCGCACTTTGAAAACGTGCAAGTATGTGAGGTAAAACCTACTTATGTATGAGTTACCAGGTTTTCCCAATTGTAATTAGTTGTATCCACTAAGTGTGTGCTAATTGTTATGGTTATGTATTAGGTGGAGCCTTTACTAAATAAGTCATTGTGTGTATTGAAAGAAAATATATCTTGTGTTAGATAAGAGGGAGTTAGGGTTAGGTTTTCTTGTGTTGGAGGCTTTGTATGTGTGCACTTGTGAAAGCTTTGTCCTCTAAAGTGTGGAATGACTGTAATTCTTCATCCCTTCATGGAAATGGAATATCACACTTGTTTATCCTGTTGCCTTGTGTTCTTGTTTGATCTCCTTGTCTTCTCAAGCTGCTTTGAGGAGTTCTTGGTTTCTCTCAATTCCTCCCTCTTTCGTGCTGTGATCTAACTTGCTATGACATGTAAGAACTCATTCAAGATCATCTATATCATCAAGTACTCATAATTACAGATCGAAGTTTCTCTCTTTTGTCTGATTTTGGCATAATCTTCCTTGTTTTGGGTAAAAATTAGAACTTTGGCTATGATCTTCAAAATGAATGATTGGAATAGGTTCTCGACATCTTAGAAAATTTTTGTACTAAGCTTCATCTTAGTTGGATCAGTAGTTGAAGTGTTAGCTTTTTTTCTTGGTCTTAGATAGTGATGTTTTTGCATGTGTTTGTGAAGCGGTTAGACCGCCCTTGATATCTGGTCCAACCAGTTGAGTGGTCAGATCGTCGCCGACATCTAGTCCGACCAGCCGAACGATCCAACCACCCTCTGGCCAACGGTCAGACCAGTGAAATTGATTGTCTCAGGTGACTTTGTGATATTTGGTTCTTGGCTTTGATAAAACTTGTGGGCTTATTTTTTCCATTGCATTTGTTGCTAATACTAGAGGGAAGGTTTTAAGAAGTCATTCACCACTTTTTGACTTGGCATACTCGAGCCTACATCTTCCCATTTGTGGCTGATCTAGGTTCCAGTGAGCACCGACGAACCAATAATTGCTTAAATTTTGAAATAGAATCCACCGGCATATCCAATTTTTAAGTGGGCTACATGGTTCGGTGTATTAGGTGCAGGATCAATGCTTTTTTTCCTTGTGTGAAAATAAGGCTGGTGAACTGCCTAATGCATTAATAAAGGAGGGGTTTTCTTGGGAGGTTTGGATGCAAAGCAAATGAGCCCACACGTCAGGCTCAATCAAAAGTTAAGAGCTAGGGCTAAACAAAACTGGATTTCAAAAGTAATTTGAATTCTTGTTTGATTTTGATTTCTCTTGAATCCTTGGCTTAAACCCGCACCTATCCTAGCCATCCATGCCTTGATATCCTTACCGCTTCACCCCCTTAGTCGTTTTGCGTGCAGGTACTGTTCATCATCTGAAAAATATCGCTGCTGTCCCAATTCTTCTACTCTTGCGCCTTCCCGTTTATTCCCGTCGTTGCCACACCGCTGCAATCGGTCAGAGAGCATACCACCTCACCCTCCCCCCTTTGACACCCTCTTAAATGCTCTCGGCCGCACGTCAGAGCAGCCACCGCCATTCTTGCTTTTCTCACCACCGCCTCTGCTTTCCCTTGTCTCACGGCCGACAACCCCGCGCTGCAAATTCGAGCACCCTAGAACCCACCTCTGCCACAAGAGCCACCGTACACCCCTCATTTGTGCCGTGACCCCTTACTTGGACCAGCACCATAATCATCTCACATCCCACTACCTCGCCGACTTCCCCGCTGTCTCTGCTCTCACTCTCACAACCGACTTGACGCATTGTACTTCCTTTGACTGCCGCAATGTTGTGCCCAAGGAACACCCAAATATCTACACTGCCAACTGCGCCGCACCCTCCCACGCATTCACGACCCCAGCCACGCGCCATTGCCGCCTCAATTTGTTTCCTGTGTCGAACTGCCTCCTCGCCCTATTTAAGACCCTGAACCCCTTCAGAGCAATGCACCAGTGTCTAGTAAGCCAGTGTCTAGTAAGCCACCAACACACCCAATTAATCCCCCGATCAGAGCATCGCCGACGATCATCGGAAGACCCCAAAGTAAGCCAATCTTCAGTTCTTCCTATTCAGTCCTTTTCATTTCGATTGGTTTTGCCTGTAGCTTCTTGATACCCTTAGTAACACTCCCAAAGCAAGACCCCAGCTTTTCGATTCCCCTGTTGCGCTGGCGGCTAGTGCCACCGCTTGGCCACAGGAGGTCACTGTGGACAGCTTGGCTCAGCCATCCTAAACCCAAACCACCACACCCTAAGCTTCCCCTACCCCTAGAGATACTCTATCGCAAATACTATTGTCCTCTTAACCCATCACCCGTGCCATTTAAAAGTCCCGAGAAGAGGAGACCTCACCATCGACGCTCACCTAACTTCCAAACGCTCCCGAGCCCAAAAATGGAATTCTCATGGCCCTAGGAACCCACCCATAGTCGTCAATTATTGTTTTGACCACGGATTCTCCGACCGCTGCACTGCTTGAAATCTCTGACCGCTTCACCGCTTGAAATCTCCAACCGCCCCACAGCTTGAACTCTCCGACCGCCCCACTGCCTGAACTCTTCGACCACCTTTTAATCGAGAGAAGCTTCGACCGCTCCACTTCGAGTTCTGAGCAATACCACTCGAACGCCGTCCAATGTTCTTAAGCCACTCGAACGTCGTTTGATGCTCCTAAGCCGCTCAAACACCGTCCGATCTTTTAAGCCACTCAGACGTCGCCTAATCTCTGCAGCTACTCGAACATCGTCTAATCTTCATAGCAACTCGTACATCGTTCGATCTCCATCGATTTTGCACTCGACGTCAAATCTCGGCTGTCCACCTGACTTCGTAGTCGTAACCGAAATGACCCGAGTACTCGAAACTCCTCTGTTCTTCCAGTACGTAGTGACAACTCGATAAGAACTAAACCTGCTATGAATAGTAAAACCAGCAATGAACAGTACCTAAACCCGTTACTATTCACAAAACCCTAAAACACATATATGTATATATCTATTTTGATCGTCTTTAGCCCATCTACACCATTTCCACCCTATTTTTCCAATTTAGACCCTGATAGAACTTGAAATCATCCAAATGATACTCCAACTCCAAACCCAATGTTGTCGATACTCGTAGCCATCAAAGAAATCCATATAACCCTTATATAGCCATTTCGACCATCTTGGACCCATTAACCCAATTCCAACAACGATCAACCAAAGCAGCCAAGCCACGAACACCATCTAAACCCCTAACAACCCAAACCTATTTTATTTCTAGATTTTTTGTTATTTATTTGTATTATGTTCCTAGCTTGTATTCCGCAAAGCAGGAACTCATTTGCATGCATTTTCTGCGCTGGACCACACGAGTTAGTTAACAGAAGAACTACAAGAGCAGTTTAAGTAGAAGACTACAGTGAAATAATTAGAGACTATGAACAAAGAGGTAAGTCACATGTATTTGATCATATTGAACCCACATTCCTTTAATTATTTAATTATCAGTATTTTTATTATGTTTATTTGCGCGCTGTTACTTCTTGAGCATGAAATGTTTAGAATGATATGATATTAGTTATGTCCTACCACCTGAAAAAACCCTGTTTAATTTGATGGCCATATTCGCCTTGACAGGACTGAATAATACTAAATATATTATTTAAATAATCATGGTAGACTAGGAACTCAATAGTTTACACTACTAAGAATTTTAGTATTTTCCTGGTAGAATTTTTAAAAGAGGTTCTAGGATAAGGAGGCATCATGGGAAGCCACGGGATGGTCGGGTCCCATGACCTTATCCTAGGGTGGAGGCTTGGACTGGAAAGGTGGCAGTGCGGATGGATGTTGAAACAAGTGTTTGTGGATGGAAGTTGCCTCAATGAAAATATAAAGACTAGAACCTTATGCCAAATAAAGAACATGGTGATCGCTCAACCACAAGCGTTGATTTGTAAAACCTGATTTAGTAGCTGCTCAAATCCGATTGAATATCTACAAAGAGTGGAGAAAGACCAAGGGAGTTTTTGTGGTATGGGAGGGGGGATCTATACTTAACAACAGTAGATCCGCTTTGAATGGGGCGAGGCCACAGGCCACCCGAGTTTGTTGAGAAACAGCACCTACTAGGTAGAGGCTATATATAAAGAATTGAGCAGTGAAAGGCCTTATTTTCTTAACTTAGTCATGAGTGTTAAGAGATCTTTCAGGTAAAGCTGGGAAACTTTACAGAATCATAACTTAATGGTATTCGAATACGTCGTGCTTTCGGTAAACGAAGCTGTGTTTAATGGGAAACTTTGAGCGTTGCATGTTTTGTGTTTTCGACCGGTCTTTAGTGGTCTACGACTAGCTGGGATGTCTTACGAGTACATTTCTCTTGATGCAGATTTATGTTCACGATGTTTTGTGCGGTGCTATGTGATGGTTTGCTTGTCTGTGTAGTTGCAGAACTTCGGAGCTAGGTCATGGTGAGGTATAGGAGGACCGGGACTAGGCATAGGAGATGTTGAGGTCCAAATGGTTAGGAGACGCAATAGATGATCGAGACTGGTGAGGTGGTTGCAAGCCGAGTGACGAGTAACCAGAGCTGGAGCTGCTGGAGGTGGACACGACGGGCAACAGCGAGGTGGACCGGGACTAGACTCAAGGAGGAGTCGAGGTTCAGACGGTCGGATGCCAGGTGCGGTCGTGTGCTACAACGAGTGGACCGAGGACTAGGCTCAGGAGGAGTTGAGGTCCAGTCGATCGAAAGATAGGTGCGGTCGTGTGAGGACAGTAAGGCAACGGGAAGTTTCCAGGAAGGCGCAGGAGGGGCATTTTGGAGAAATGCTTAAAGCCTGCAAAGGAAACTGCTTTCTGTTAAAGCACTGGAGTCTATTGGTGATAACTGGAAAAGCTGTGTAAAACTCGGTGTTAGTTGGGGGTTAACGGGTTCTCCCCCGGTATCTGAAGGCTATAAATAGAGAAGGTATAACACGAGTGCTCAGTGAGGTTGTTCCTGAGAAACTCTGGGTTTTCATTCTGTGTTCTTGTGTGAGTTGTCTCTGGGCAGGAGCGGTGGTGCTCTTGGACCTCCTGATGGAGTGGCTGTAGAAACCTCCATATATGCAATCATTCATTTCTTTGCCTCTATCTGAGCTATTTGGTGTATTTGATGTTTGATTGTCTTGTTCATGTTTTATCTGCCCCCATCTTCTTTTCTCTTATGTCTGAGAAATTGTTTCCTTTTGGGTTGCTCAAGATTTGACTTGTTCTAAATTGGGAATCATCCTCAAGGCCATCTTGGCTAGTTCATTCCCGAGAGCAAGGTTTTGAACGCAGTTTTTGGCTTTGCGGTCGTGCGCCTCTTGACCTCCTCTGTTTCATCTTCAACCTTGTTTTTCTATTCGACCACGGGGAAGAGTTTTCATCATCTCTATTATTTCTCATCCAGAGGATGTTGTCTTGCAGTGTTTGAAGTCCCATGAACGAAAGATCCGTGAATCAAAAGTTATTCAGAAATCGGGTCTTGCGGTTGTGCGCTCTTCACTTCCTCTGTTTCGGTTTCGACCACGCATCTCTTTTCGACCACAGCAGAGAAGCTTTGACCACTTCGTATTTTTCTCGGCCAAAGGACGTGTTCTTGCTATGTTTAAAGTCTCATGACCAATAGAACCGTGAATCATAAGTTATTCGGAAATCGGGTCTCACGGTCGTGCGTATTTCATTTCCTCTGTTTCTTCTTCGACCACGACAGTGTGCTTCTACTACTCTTGACTTCTTCCGCCAACGTTTGTTTCTGTCTATTCTTTCGGTTTTCTAGTGAGCATTCAACCTTTGTCTTCATAGCTTTGTAGCTATTGGAGAAGAAGGGTTGTGTGAATACTTAGGGAGGTTTTAAGGCACCATTCACCCCCCTCTGTTGCCTGTTCTGTCCTACACATCAAAACGGAATGGTCTCTTAAAGCGAATTCTCTAAATTTGTATGCGTCATCCATGTCGATATCTTTGCCGTTCATTACAATGTCAAAAAGCAAGGGTGGAGCCAGGATTTTAGCTCGCCTCGGGCTCAAAACACTTCTCAGTCCTAGGTTGGGCTCTGTGCCAAGGTTGAACCATGGTGAGCAAGATTGAAAGGCTCAATACTATTGGGGTACCATTGCTAATTAGGCCAGGCATCAGACTATAGCCCAGACAGCATAAGGTCTGGCTTCGCCCCTATCAAAAACACATATAAAAACATCAGCTGCAACCCTAAAGAACACCCTTTATCATTTGTTTTTCTTCAGCATATTCTTATTCTCTTTGTTATTTCTTTCATTTTTGTAGTATAAGCGTTGATTTTAAGGTAGTTGCAGGAGGCTTTCGTTTTAATCTCTCAAAATCTTACGTGGGAATCAAAATGGCATGCATGGCTAGAGCAGAAAACTGCACATAATCAAATTTATCTGTATATTGCCGCAACATGAAAAAGCGTATAGATCAAAATCTTGTTCCACTTACATTAAACCTAACATACACCCCAGATGGGACGACGACCCTGACAATTTTGGTCCGATAACATAGAGCCACACCGGTGACACTATACACCTAATAGGCTACTATTCCGTGGCGTACAACGTAACAATGATAGATGGGGTTTTTTAGCTGTCTTATGATTTTTAATTTTTAATTTTAAATTCTAATTGTTTGTGAGAGAATACGGAGAGAGATACTCGCGTGCGATTTTGACCGATATAGATGAAGTTAGGACAGTATCTACTACAATCGACATGTAAATCTCGTTTTAAAAGGATACTTTATTTAAAAATTAGTTACTATAAAATACCAAATCATAAACCAAAAGAAGGGAGTCATGTAACAGTTACCATGTCGTCGGTGAGGGCTAGCTCCTGTGCGTCCAGATCCAATAATCACGCTCACATGCCTTGTAAAAGACAAATCATTGTAGCGCTAAATGCTACCCATAATCTCCTCCATTTGCTGCATGCACATGGCGAATGGAATATACCACTGGCAGGGTAGAGCCTTTAATGAAGGGGAAGATGCTCAAGGTGAGTGGTCTGACATGCGGGCCACAATTGTTAGCCTCCTTACGACATAGGGGGCAGTATGGGCATTACGAAGATTTACATACGGCAAAACTTAACTTAGTTGACAGCAGTGATATGAACGGGAACTTTTTGTAAAAGGACTTGCAAGCAAGGGAACAAGTTTTTGCAATGGTATTTCATAAATCTAGGAACTCTGCAATGGTACATAAGAAAAATTCTCGAGAATTTGTTCAAATTCAGAGGAAAAATAGCTTCTCACAAAATTGCACTGTGAAAACTAGCTTGACTCTTGTGAGAAACCAGTGGTATACAATCAATTAGGGAAATATCTTTACTATTATAAAAGAAGGAGTTGGTGGTTGGTCCGGCCTCTCCCACCCCTTCTTAAAAAAAATAATCTGGCTGACGTGTGGGCCCACCCCCTCCGCACGACCTCGCTCCTGCCTCCCCCAACTGAACCCGTGCGCCTCCTCGGCTCCTCCCCTCTGATTTCTCCGCCGCCTCCTCCCCTCCCTCCTCCCCCTCCGCCGCCGCCTGCCTCCCACCATCGAATTCGTGCACCTCCTCCCCTCTGATATCTCCGCCGCCTCCTCCCCCGCTCCTCCGCCGTCGTCGCCTCCTCCGCTCTGCCGCCGCTTCCTCCTCCCCCACCCCTCCGCTCCGCCGCCGCCTCCTCCTCCCCCCACCCCTCCGCTCCGCCGCCGTCTCCTCCCCCATCCCTCCGCTCCGCCGCCGTCTCCTCCTCCCACCACCCCGCGCCGCCGCCGCCTCCTCCCCACCCCGCGCCGCCGCTGCCTCTCTCTTTGGCGATCAACTGCCCCTGTCCCTCTCCGCCGCACTCTCTCGTCGCGCCGAGTCGCTGCACCGCCTGCACGCTCCCCCAGGTCGCCTTTCCGTCGATCGGTGCGGATAAAGCATAGCTAGGGTTTGCCCTGCTCCCGGCCGATGGACGTGGCGGCGCTTGACGACGTCATCCGGTGGCTCCTCGAGGCCCGCGGCGGCCGCACGGCGCGCCCCGCACAGCTTTCCGATGCGGAGATCTGGCGACTCTGCTCCGCTGTAGAGACCCGAATATACAAATCCGGACTCTCCTGTGTATTCTGCACTAGTCCAGGATCACGCTAGTGCACACAGTATAAACAAAGATGAAATATCGAACATATCATGATTTACTAAGAAAAGACTCAAATATTATTAATAATCATCAGAGTACGACCTTATGGTCAAGCTTACAATAGACTAGCCCGAAGGGCTTAACAAAAACTAGCAGCGGAAATCCAAAAGAAAGCGCAGCAACCAATCGACACGCCCACAGGCTATCGAGTGGAGAACGAAGCCTAATCCGCGAAGACGTCAAAGTACTCTCCTTCTGGAACCTCCTGCTGGTGATACTCCTCCTCCTCAACTGAGCAACAGGGGCATAAAGCCGTGAGTACATTGGTACTCAGCAAGTCGTTTGTAACAAATGAATGCAATATAATATGCAAAGCTTAACAATGGATGGCTGAAGGGTTACTTTTGCATAAAGCAACAAGTTAAAGTAAATACAATAAATAGATTGCAAAGCATCTTTAACAAAGGACGTTAAATAAATAAACAAAGGAATTGAATATAACCACAAGTGAACTGACCATTCACTTCCCAGCTCAACCCAACCAGATTTCATAAAGACTCTACCCCTCGTGTGAAATCACCGAGCATTGTCCATGACCGAGGACACGGCTATTCGAATAGTTTTACACTCTGCAGAGGTTGCACAACTGTACCCACACGATGTGATTAGCCTCGCGCTAAGGAAATCACAACAAGGCTTTTACAATGATCCATCTCCACCCGATCCCACTCGCTAAGGTTTCGCCTCTCACCCCCTCTTGCGCCACAACAACATCAGTAGTAAAACCAAAGTGGAGACTTCACAAATTATTATGCCAGGTCTATCCCATACTAGACATGTGGTTTGCACGATAAAGCTCAGATCAATGGCGCACAAAGTTAAGTCCTTAAGAATTACCCAGGCGAAACATCCACATCCTATGTGCCTCTCGCACCCCCTTTACTGCACGATCAATCGCCCAAGTGAAAACCAATTTTGTATAACCAACACCAATGACATTACCCAGTCTTGGTACTCAAATTTTATAACTGTGGTTGACCACCACGTTCAAGTATATCATTAAATCAAGATTAATTGACACATGTGATGATAACCCAACGTACTAGAATAAGCATGGCTAAGCAAAATAAGCGTACCACCCATGTGACAACTAGTATTGCATCACTAAATAATTTCCCATCCTATGGTGACAATAGAATCATGGTATTCAAATTATCAAGGAGGAAATAATCAATTAGGTCATTAACTACCAATACAAGGGTTGATAATAAAATAGCGATGCATGATAATTTAAAACAAAGTAATACATAATAGATTTGAAAACTGGGTTCAACATGATCAAAGGACACGACTTGCCTTGGCCTTGCTCAGTTGAGGGCTCTTGATCTTCGAATCCAACTTCCCCTCCTTCGAAAACGTGATCTAACGAGAGAGAAAACGCATTGAAAAGACAAAAAGAAATTCAAATAAAATTCAAATAAACTCCAAAAACTTTCAAACCTGAACCAAAAGGTAGAGCTCAATTTTAGATGAATTTAGGAAAAAGAATCGGGTCAATCGGAGCTAGGACGAGGGAGAACGGGCTCTTGGAAAATTGGATCTAAAGAAAATCGGGGAAAATAAGAAATCGCACTGTGCTGTGGACCGGGCGCACGGAGAACTGAGTCTACGGTGGACGCGGCGCACGGAACAGTGCGGGCGACGGGCTGCTGGCGCAAGCGGCTAGGGCTGACGTGGCGACAACATGGCAGCACGCGTGCGCAAGCCTGGCTGACGTGGCATGCTGACGAGGCAAGGTGACGTGGCACGCTGACGTGGCCATGGGTGGGCTCAGTGGCTGACAGGTGGTGCTGACGTGGCTCGACACGTCGGATCTAGGGCTGACGGGTCGGGCTTGCGTGGCATGCTGACTGGGCGGCTGACTCGGCTTGGTCCACGGGAGTACGGCTGACCTACGGGCCCAACCGGTCAGAGGGACGGTGCACGGTGGACTCGATCCACGGGAAGGCGAAGCAGCGGGTGCGGCTGGCGTCAGCGCTGACGTGCGTGTGCACGGGGCGCGAGGCGTCGCTGGCGCGGGGTGCGGCGGCGGCGATCGAGCGGCGGGGTTTGGGTAGCGGCGGCGGCTGGCCAGCGGGGGGGTCCGGGACGGCGGCGACGGCTGGCCGGCGGGGATCCGGAACGGCGGCGGGGCTCACCGGCGGCGGTGAAGACGGCGAACGACGGCGGCGACCGGCGAGTGCTCCCGGCGGCGTCAACGGAGGCTCGGCGACGGCGCGCGGCGGCGGGCTCCGACGATGAGCGGCGGCGGCGGCTCGGGACGGCGAGAACCCCCGGGGGTCGGGCCCCTTTTATACCCGGCTCCCAAGGAGTCCCAGGCGGCACGGACGCCGAGTCCGGGCGGAAGACGGCGAGGCGGCGACGAGTTCGCGCCAGACACGGGGAGGAGAGTCCCGCTCGGGGACGACGCACCTGACAGGTGGGCCCCACCTGTCAGTGGCACAGGAGAGCGGGCAGCCCGGATGCGGGCGCGGCGCGGGGAGGCGCTCGGATGGGCGACGCGTGTCGTCCATCCAGCGGAGGAAGGCGGGCGCAGGCACGGGCGGATGCGCGACGCGCGGCGAGGGGCGGGGCAGGCCGGCTGCGGGCGGCTGGGCCGAGAGCGGCTGGACCGGGCCGGCTTGGTGGGTTTCGGCCCACCGGCCGGTCTAGTTTTTCTTTTCTTTTTCTTTTCCAGAAATTCAAATAAATTCTTTTGAGCTCTAGAAAATAGCAAATAAATCCAAAAAAATCCAGAAAAAATTCCAATAAATTCCCTGAGACACAAGGAACTCAAATAAAATAACATTGGCAAATGTTAATGTTTAACTTAATCATATTAAATCCTTTTGATTCATAAAAATTTCATTTAAGCTTTAATTAATTCCAGAAAAATTCAAATGGTGAATTTTATTTTAAAAGCTTCAAAAAGGCTCTAAAAATCAGGATGTTACAAACCTCCCCCCTTAAACGGAATCTCGACCCCGAGATTCAGGCTGACTAAAAGAATAGGTTACCGGGTGCGACGTTGGAGACGACGTTGTTCAAGCTTCCCCTTGCAACGCTTTGAGGTATCTGACTTCCTTGTTCTGTTGACGTTGCACAGCTTGCTACTGGAGAAAAGGTCTTGGCAGGTGCAGTCCCAAGTTTGAAAGGAATAGGCGAGATTGCTCGATGCTTCTGCGGGGTTCCTGGGTCCAACCATCTTGCTGCTGTTCTGAAGAGAAACACTACTGACTACTCCAGGTGAAAAGGTAAGGGGGAAAAACATAGGTAAGACTTGAGGTTGAACTTGGACAACTTTATTCCGGGTTAGTTGCTCTAACACTTCCAAAACTCTGACCGGGTTTTAAAGATAAGTGGGAAAAGCATAGATGAGAGGTAAACTCGTCTAAGGGGAATTTCTAATGGCAACCTAAACTAAACAAACACTTAGCCGAAAAAGGCTAACAGCAAAACCGGGGAAATAACACCAATAAAAGATTGACATGATTGCAATATAATGCTTTTAAGGGCAAAATTTGCAGCTCACATCACACGCAACTGCAAGAAAAGGCAAAACGGTCTACACGATGCTAAAACTATGGCAGGGTTTTAATCTAATTGCTCTCGATCTTCACGGCAGTCTTCGATCTTGTCTTGGAACATCTTGAGTGCTTCCTTGATCCAATCTTCACAGCAACGCTTGAAGAATTCTGGGTCGACCTCCTTTTTGATCTTGGGACACTCGAGACATCTATGGATATTGTAGAGATAAGAAGTTAACTTGATTTTCAAAAATAATATTCCCGAAAAGGCGAGGATTAAGAATCCTAAGAATAAGATAAGGATAGAGGATCACTAGATATTCATTTTGTTGATTTGATTTAGAAAGTAGATTTTGAAATTGGCTATAACGACCATTCTAACCAAGGCTTCGTCCTACAGTCGATACAGCTCTGATACCATCTCTGTAGAGACCCGAATATACAAATCCGGACTCTCCTGTGTATTCTGCACTAGTCCAGGATCACGCTAGTGCACACAGTATAAACAAAGATGAAATATCGAACATATCATGATTTACTAAGAAAAGACTCAAATATTATTAATAATCATCAGAGTACGACCTTATGGTCAAGCTTACAATAGACTAGCCCGAAGGGCTTAACAAAAACTAGCAGCGGAAATCCAAAAGAAAGCGCAGCAGCCAATCGACACGCCCACAGGCTATCGAGTGGAGAACGAAGCCTAATCCGCGAAGACGTCGAAGTACTCTCCTTCTGGAACCTCCTGCTGGTGATACTCCTCCTCCTCAACTGAGCAACAGGGGCATAAAGCCGTGAGTACATTGGTACTCAGCAAGTCGTTTGTAACAAATGAATGCAATATAATATGCAAAGCTTAACAATGGATGGCTGAAGGGTTACTTTTGCATAAAGCAACAAGTTAAAGTAAATACAATAATTAGATTGCAAAGCATCTTTAACAAAGGACGTTAAATAAATAAACAAAGGAATTGAATATAACCACAAGTGAACTGACCATTCACTTCCCAGCTCAACCCAACCAGATTTCATAAAGACTCTACCCCTCGTGTGAAATCACCGAGCATTGTCCATGACCGAGGACACGGCTATTCGAATAGTTTTACACTCTGCAGAGGTTGCACAACTGTACCCACACGATGTGATTAGCCTCGCGCTAAGGAAATCACAACAAGGCTTTTACAATGATCCATCTCCACCCGATCCCACTCGCTAAGGTTTCGCCTCTCACCCCCTCTTGCGCCACAACAACATCAGTAGTAAAACCAAAGTGGAGACTTCACAAATTATTATGCCAGGTCTATCCCATACTAGACATGTGGTTTGCACGATAAAGCTCAGATCAATGGCGCACAAAGTTAAGTCCTTAAGAATTACCCAGGCGAAACATCCACATCCCATGTGCCTCTCGCACCCCCTTTACTGCACGATCAATCGCCCAAGTGAAAACCAATTTTGTATAACCAACACCAATGATATTACCCATGTCTTGGTACTCAAATTTTATAACTGTGGTTGACCACCACGTTCAAGTATATCATTAAATCAAGATTAATTGACACATGTGATGATAACCCAACGTACTAGAATAAGCATGGCTAAGCAAAATAAGCGTACCACCCATGTGACAACTAGTATTGCATCACTAAATAATTTCCCATCCTATGGTGACAATAGAATCATGGTATTCAAATTATCAAGGAGGAAATAATCAATTAGGTCATTAACTACCAATACAAGGGTTGATAATAAAATAGCGATGCATGATAATTTAAAACAAAGTAATACATAATAGATTTGAAAACTGGGTTCAACATGATCAAAGGACACGACTTGCCTTGGCCTTGCTCAGTTGAGGGCTCTTGATCTTCGAATCCAACTTCCCCTCCTTCGAAAACGTGATCTAACGAGAGAGAAAACGCATTGAAAAGACAAAAAGAAATTCAAATAAAATTCAAATAAACTCCAAAAACTTTCAAACCTGAACCAAAAGGTAGAGCTCAATTTTAGATGAATTTAGGAAAAAGAATCGGGTCAATCGGAGCTAGGACGAGGGAGAACGGGCTCTTGGAAAATTGGATCTAAAGAAAATCGGGGAAAATAAGAAATCGCACTGTGCTGTGGATCGGGCGCACGGAGAACTGAGTCTACGGTGGACGCGGCGCACGGAACAGTGCGGGCGACGGGCTGCTGGCGCAAGCGGCTAGGGCTGACGTGGCGACAACATGGCAGCACGCGTGCGCAAGCCTGGCTGACGTGGCATGCTGACGAGGCAAGGTGACGTGGCACGCTGACGTGGCCATGGGTGGGCTCAGTGGCTGACAGGTGGTGCTGACGTGGCTCGACACGTCGGATCTAGGGCTGACGGGTCGGGCTTGCGTGGCATGCTGACTGGGCGGCTGACTCGGCTTGGTCCACGGGAGTACGGCTGACCTACGGGCCCAACCGGTCAGAGGGACGGTGCACGGTGGACTCGATCCACGGGAAGGCGAAGCAGCGGGTGCGGCTGGCGTCAGCGCTGACGTGCGTGTGCACGGGGCGCGAGGCGTCGCTGGCGCGGGGTGCGGCGGCGGCGATCGAGCGGCGGGGTTTGGGTAGCGGCGGCGGCTGGCCAGCGGGGGGGTCCAGGACGGCGGCGACGGCTGGCCGGCGGGGATCCGGAACGGCGGCGGGGCTCACCGGCGGCGGTGAAGACGGCGAACGACGGCGGCGACCGGCGAGTGCTCCCGGCGGCGTCAATGGAGGCTCGGCGACGGCGCGCGGCGGCGGGCTCCGACGATGAGCGGCGGCGGCGGCTCGGGATGGCGAGAACCCCCGGGGGTCGGGCCCCTTTTATACCCGGCTCCCAAGGAGTCCCAGGCGGCACGGACGCCGAGTCCGGGCGGAAGACGGCGAGGCGGCGACGAGTTCGCGCCAGACACGGGGAGGAGAGTCCCGCTCGGGGACGACGCACCTGACAGGTGGGCCCCACCTGTCAGTGGCACAGGAGAGCGGGCAGCCCGGATGCGGGCGCGGCGCGGGGAGGCGCTCGGATGGGCGACGCGTGTCGTCCATCCAGCGGAGGAAGGCGGGCGCAGGCACGGGCGGATGCGCGACGCGCGGCGAGGGGCGGGGCAGGCCGGCTGCGGGCGGCTGGGCCGAGAGCGGCTGGACCGGGCCGGCTTGGTGGGTTTCGGCCCACCGGCCGGTCTAGTTTTTCTTTTCTTTTTCTTTTCCAGAAATTCAAATAATTTCTTTTGAGCTCTAGAAAATAGCAAATAAATCCAGAAAAATCCAGAAAAAATTCCAATAAATTCCCTGAGACACAAGGAACTCAAATAAAATAACATTGGCAAATGTTAATGTTTAACTTAATCATATTAAATCCTTTTGATTCATAAAAATTTCATTTAAGCTTTAATTAATTCCAGAAAAATTCAAATGGTGAATTTTATTTTAAAAGCTTCAAAAAGGCTCTGAAAATCAGGATGTTACATCCGCCGCCCAAGGATGTCTTCCTCTCCCAGCCCAACCTACTCGAGCTCGAGGCCCCCAGCAAAATCTGCGGTAAGGCCTGCTCCTCAAGAAACCCTACTTAGCGCGCATATTTTTACCTCACTACATTGCAAATTATAACTAACCAGTGTTAGCATTTCATCCCATAGTTGATAGAATTTTATATTTTACCATGTAGAAAATAGAAATTGGTGAACTCAACAATGAGTTGGTGGTCATAGTTGTTTGTTGTGTTAAACGTAGATGAAATGTTCACAGGTTCTTGCAAAGTAAAGCTTTGACATAGCTCTTGCGGAGTATAGCTTTTGGCATGATGCTCTCCCATTTTTGTGTTGCAGAAAACAGTGGTAATGGTAATGAAAGGACTGGCATTATGGTAGCTCATAATTTTGAATTCTCAGGTTCAACCCTGTACAACGGGTGATTAAAAGCTTTTCCTTCAATTGCATAATCGTGCAGTAGTTTCATGAACATGCCATTTCAGATGGCAAACTCATTCCATAAAAGGGTTTATTGCGCTTTATGCATGTGCCAACCTTTACCTGCTTTCCTATGTTTCTCGGTGAATATAGCAATCTGGGTCTATCCCATGGATCAGCAAACATGATCTATTGATAGGTCATGCTGCTCAAGTTGTTTTTCCTAATTAAGGTACAACCAATTTGTTTTGCCATCATCTCAGCTAATATTCTTTCTTATACTTTTCAGCATAGGATAATTTTCATTTGTATCCCTTTTCCTTCAATGATTTTGAGTGACACATTTGTGGAACGGTCATCCTTACCCCCTTCAGCATCGCTCGGGATTTCAAGCCCTTATAGTTAGGCATCATTAATGGACTGGCTGTAATCCTTTTCCTTGATTTTTTTGCCAATAATGGGCATTGCTTTAGTCATTAAGTTATAACAAAACTTAAAGCTTGCGACCCTGAGTCTAAACTTAATAACGCACGGGCATTCATCTAAATTTGTGGTATATTGCGGCTCTGAGTCTGTTAGATGGCCTACTGTTCGGAAGTAGATGTACATCTTTGGAATCTTTAGCATTGCCTGAGTTGTAGGTAAGCAGTTCTGAGCTATCAAATCTCAAGGATCATATTTCAAGTAGTAAGCTCCAAATGAGGGTTATGAATGTTAGTTGCAAGATGATCAGAATAGTCTGTCAGATGACCATTTACCATGTGAATTGTAGGCAATAACTTCATATTTCTTTTAACATATCAGTTCAAAGAACAGATGGATCTCTTCATCATTGGTGAAGTAGGTAAAATGGAGCTGTTCAGTTCAGCGTTTTCCCTGCTGTGATGAGAGTTAGTTGAATCCACCATAAATGGATCATGAGATTTAGCCCCTAGCACTATCATATTAACTGATGTCTATTCAAGTGTGTATATGTGTAGATTAGTACTGTTGAGATTCCATCATTTTTCTATTGACAATCAACACTGTTAAGATTTGAGAAGTGTTGTATTTCAACAGGTTCTCTTTTTACCTGTAGATGTACCTCATTTTAGGGCTTAGATGTACCTCATTTTAGGGCTTCCTTCTCTTTTTTCCCTGTAGATGTACCTCATTTTAGGGCTTCAGTTTTTTTGTGCAAGCTGATAAGTTCTTTTCTTATTCTTGGCAGATTTGAGGATTATTTCACAAACTGTGTGAAGCAGCTCACATTCACTTTTCCTAAAGATGCTTCCACTAGCATGGGTGCTCCTTTCTGGTCTGCCCCCAAGCGCTTCCTTCATCTACTGCAATTTCAGTTGCTGATCCATCTCACATACACTTCATTATGTCTGCTTCAATATTGAGAGCAGAGTCATTTGGAATTGCTATACTTGACTGAGCAAAGAACACGAGTAAGATGGCTGATGTAGTAACTAAGGTTGCAATTCCTATATTTGAGCCAAAGAAGGCCACTAACCTTTCGAGTGCTTGAGTTGATGTTGTCGCTATTATTGATGTTCTCCTAGCTAAGCAATGTTCAAGAAGTCGCTAGTCGGTTGGCTAGGGGCCGACTAGCGACTTGGGGGACTAGCCGCCGACTAATCGGGACTAGTCGGCCGACTTGGCCAACCCCCCGGGCAGCAACATTTCCCTCAATGTCTTGCTGTTTTTGGTAGTTTTTGATGTATTTTTCTTCATAAATATTGTACTTTGGTCACTAAACTATGTTGTAACAAGAAAAGACAACAAAAATAAAGTGCATTTGTTACCTTGTGATGATTTTTCATAGGATGATCACTTGATACTCTGAATTCTCCCATTTTAAGCTCTTGAACTCATCACTGCAGCAACATTTCAGCACCAAAAATAGAGATTTGCATGTAAAAAAACAGAATACAAATGTATTAGAAACAACACAAGTGAGCTAAAGAAATAAAGCATGGTATAATTAGTTTCTCACCTTGGTCCTTGTCTTCATTCCTTGCAATCTTGTCTCATCCTTTTCAATATAAATAATCAAATATACCAATAATAAACCACAAGCATATAAGGCAACAAGCCAACAAATAATAAACCATACATCATAGTCCACATCCATAAAAAGTTCTTACAAAGTCACAAGTCCACAAATCACAAGCCACAACCACAAGTAAATTGAAAGTGCAAAAGTAAATAGTTCATAGAAGTTCATAGGATGATAGGAATGCACTCAATCATCTTCCTCTTGCTCATACTCCTTGGTCTCAACCACTTCTTCCTTGTCGGATTCAAACTCCACATCGTCATCTTCATTGCCTTCCTCCTCTTCGGTCTCGGAATGGAAATCATCTTCATGAAGCTCTCTCACTCTTGCACTCCTACGAGGCTGCATTGCTTCACTAGCCCCACTGCTTCATCAATGAGATTATATGAAAGACCTGAAATATGATCAAACTCTTCATCATCCGCTCCGTCAATAATCCACCCTTGTGCATGAAATGCATCCGAAGCTAGAAGAACATCCACATTCTTCTTTTTGCTCTTCTCCCTCCTTTTCAACAATCTAGCATTGAATTGAACATACACTAGATGGTTGAGGCGACACGAACCTAGCCTATTTCTTTTCTTTGTATGTATCTACAATTTGCACATAATAATCTGGTTAGAGATTTCAACACACTATGCAAAGGAGAGCATGTCAAGGTAGCAAGTTACTTACCATGTCAAAAGTGCTCCAATTCCTTTCACAATCGGATGCACTAGAAGTTAAGGACAAGATTCTTATGGCCAACCTTTGCAAATGAGGCACATGACAACCAAATGTCTCCCACCAATTAACTGCAATATTTGAAGAAAATCAAACATATCACTATGTAATACATGTAATGTAGCATGTCAAACAATAAATTGCAGCACTTAATACCTGGATTAAAGTGATCTTTTCACATCCTTTTTTGGCAGAGAGTTTGCCGAATGCCCCTTGTTGCTTTTTGAACTTAGGCAATTCATCATTAAGCACTATAGTTTGAATATTGTCATCACCATAGAAGAATGTTTCAACACAATCAAAAACACCATCCATGATAGATGAGTCTAAGAAGATGGATGCATCATGATAACTATAGTATGGATTCAAAAAGTAAGCTGTCAAGTGCAATGGAGCATCTAGCCTATCCTTCATCTTTCTATCAATGTGTTCAAAGATGGCATTACTCTCATTGGTCTCCGTGGCTTGCATAATTTTCTTTTTAGCTTCAAGGAGTTCTCCATACACAAAGGCCATAGATGAGCCATCTCCATCAACCATACGAAGAACCTTGACCAATGGTTCAAAAATCTACAAGCAATGAGACAAAAGGATAGCACATGTCAAAAAGATGCAAACATGATACAAAAGGTGATCCAAGGACTACCTTCAAGCAATGAGAAACTCCATTCCAAAAGGATCTACTCAAGAGTGTGGCCGTTGCCGTCTTGCCCTTTTGTTTCTTTGAGTGAATGCATCCTTCCCATTCCGGACTAAGTGCCATGGCTCTTAGCTCACTCTTCTTCTCAATCAAACTTTGCAAGGTAAGAAAGGCCGAAGCAAATCTAGTCACTCCTGGCCTAATGATGTCTTTCTTTTTGGTGTGTCTCCTCATCAAGGCCAAGGTCTTGTGATGTGAATAAACGAAAACGGTGAATGCTTTCGCTTGATCCAATGTTTTCTTGAACCTAGTCATGCCTCCAATTGCTTGGAGCATCAAATTGATGGTGTGGGTTGCACATGAGCTCCAAAATATGTTAGGTCTTTTCTCTTTCAATAATTCCTTAGCTCCCATATTGTTAGAAGCATTATCCGTGACCACTTGAACCACATTTGTTGCTCCAACTTGATCAATGGCAGCATCAACAAATTCAAAGATATATTGACTTGTGTGTACATCTTCATTAGTTTTCTTTGAATCTATGAAACAAGTTCCCAGATTGCAATGCACACACAAATTCATTATGCTCCTCCACTTTGTATCGGTCCAAGCATCAGTCATGATAGAACACCCACTACTAGCTCTCTCTTCTTCATGTGGCTTGAGCAAAGTCTTGGTTCTATCCACCTCTTCCTTCAACAACTTCTCACGACACTCATATTGAGAGGGACCTTCAAAGCCAGGCCCAGATCGACCAATGGCCTCACACATTTGACGAAACTCATCATTGTCAATTGCATTGAATGGAATTGCTGAAAAAAAACGTGCAAAAATGATTAATACAATTGCATATTGACAAGAATGATAAGGAGGAATGGAGGATCCAAGATATACCATGAGCATAAAGCCATCTCACAACATAGAGCTTCACTTCATGACATTTAGCCTTCCAAATTTCTTCTTGAACTTTCATTTGCTTCATACGGTTCAAGGCTTCCTTGCTCAATGGTTTTGAAGGGTCAATTGGAGTTGCAAACTTATCCATGGGCCCCAACTTTCTCTTTCTTGATGTTGATTCACCAATCTTATTAAGCTCTTCATTGTCATCTTCTTCCTCTTGGACATCTTCCTCTTGGTCATCTTCAATTCTTACTTGCTTCCTAACCTCCAATTGTCTTTGAATCTTGGCCTTCTTATTCTTCTTGACTTCCTCAATTGCTTGCTTGCACTTTTGTTGATCTTCCTTTGAGGCCACCTGACAACTTCTCACATTTCCTTTAATGCCAGCAAATGCTCCTTGAGTCTATACACCCCTCCACCCATTTGATGACCACACAACTTGCATTGCACCCTTTCTTTATCATTTGGATCATACATACCCTTTCTTTATCATTTGGATCATACATAAAACCCCATTCCCATCCAATGTCTTCACTATTCCTCTTGAGTTGGGTTGTTGTGCTTGCTGTCCCAGAAGCAATTGACATGGGCATTTGCACCCTACATTAATAAAAATCAATTCTACATCCCACATATAGAGTATAGATAGATATAGGCATATAGCAAAAATCCAAAAAATAAAAACCACAGATTTATACACCAATAGTCCAATACACCATACAAGATTACATGTTCTGAAATTCAAGCATCAACTATCATAGTTCAAGAATAAGAAAGTTCAAGCATCAAGACATCAACTATGTAAAGTGCAAGAAAATTACTGGTTGCTCGAACCGCCGCTCTTATCCATGCCCGACCCAAGCGCTGCCATGTTCGCCCGGTCGCCGAGCTGGAGCCCTGGAGCTGCCTGCTGCCCTCTGCCGGTCGCCGAGCCTTGGTCGTCGAGGTCACCGAGCTGGAGTCGCCGTCGACGTGGAGGTCGCGGTGCGGCGGCCGGCGGAGGTCGAAGCCGAGAGCCCGAGCTTGAGATGGAGCCGAGGCAGTGAGGGTCGGGTCGATGTCGAGGGCTCGAGGCCGAGCTGGAGGAGGGGAGATCGAGGAGAACCTTTATGGCGGCGGCGCGCCGCGACTGTGGCGCGGGCGCAACAGGCGGCCGGCGGCGGCTCGGCCCGCAACAGTTGGCACTTGGCAGCGGTGGGCGGTGCAAGAGGAGGCGGCGAATGCGGCGGCGGCAGAGCCGGGCGCAAGCAGCGGTGCCAGCGCTGGGCACAATCGGCGGCGGCGGCGCCGGGCCCCCGCGCAAGCAGCAGCGGCTACTAGGTCAAGAGCAGGGCGGCAGGATGACAGGAAACCCGAAATTTTTTTTTGCCCCTTTTTATATGTGCCCCCATTAACCCTAGTCGGGCCTCCACGGGCCAAGTCGCCGGCCTAGTCAGGATTCCTTGCCCTAGAAGTGACCGGCTTGGACCGGCAAGTCGGCCCGGCCGACTAATGGGCCGACTGGGCCCAAATCACGTCGGGACTAGGCCGACGGCCGATTAGCGGCGACTAACGGGCCGACTAATGCCGACTTTTAGAATACTGTAGCTAAGTTGGAAGAATATGCCAAGAGGCTACCTCTAGGATTCCAAATAAAACCTATCCAATTTGAGAAGGTTAGTATTTTCAAATATAACTTTGTTGGAAGAGTGTTTTGGGAAAATATGAAGACACACACTGTTGGGACAGCTTTGTTCTTCAAACCATTTATATCTATTTTTGTTCTTTCTTTATACAATTAGTATCATGTAAGAGATACTAAAGTCTCATGTTCTATTTAGTGAACTTTTCTTACAATAAGTTAACAATCCTGGGGTGGAATAGCATGGTGTAGCACGACTTGGTTCAGCGTACTCCTTAAAATCCTTTTAATATTAATTGAAACAGGTTATTTGCATTACTTTTATACATTATTACATTGTAGTTGCATTTCGCTTTGAAGAAGCATGGTGTTTCTGTTGAAGGAGTGGTGCTAGCATTAACATAAAGCAGGACATGTTGCACTGTGTGAGAGCTAACCACTTTTTGTTTAGTGTATGTAGTATCGATTAGTTTGATACTGTAGAGACCCGAATATACAAATCCGGACTCTCCTGTGTATTCTGCACTAGTCCAGGATCACGCTAGTGCACACAGTATGAACAAAGATAAATATCATCCTCATCACGATTTAGTAAGAAAAGACTCAAATATTATTAATAATTATCAGAGTACGACCTTATGGCCAAGCTTACAATAGACTAGCCCGAAGAGCTTAACAAAAACTAGCAGCGGAAATCCAAAAGAAAGCGCAGCAGCCAATCGACACGCCCACAGGCTATCGAGTGGAGAACGAAGCCTAATCCGCGAAGACGTCGGAGTACTCTCCTTCTGGAACCTCCTGCTGGTGATTCTCCTCCTCCTCAACTGAGCAACAGGGGCATAAAGCCGTGAGTACATAGAGTACTCAGCAAGTCGTTTGTAACAAAGAATGCAATATAGTATGCAAGGCTTACCAAAGGATGGCTGAAAGGTTAATTTTGCAGAAAGCAACAATTTAAAGTAAATAAAATAAATAGATTGAAAAGCGAACTTTGTAAATGATAATAAATAAGTAACCAAAGGAATTGAGACCAACCACAAGTGAACTGACCATTCACCCAAGGAATCCACCATGAACCAAGATCCATGAAATGAACACCTGTGAACTAACCATTCACTTCCCAACTTAACCCAACCAGGTTTTTTATGAAAACTCTACCCCTCGTGTGAAATCACCGAGCATTGTCCATGACCAAGGAATCGGCTATTCGAATAGTTTTACACTCTGCAGAGGTTGCACAACTGTACCCACACGATGTGAAAATCCTCACGTTAAAGATAATCACAACAAGGCTTTTATAATGATTCATCTCCACCTGATCCTACTCGCTAAGGATTCGCCGTCGAGTAGGGTAAATCCCTAGTCGATAATTGCCCCCTCTTGCGCCACAACTTCAGTAGTAAAACCAAAGTGGAGACTTCACAAATTATTATGCCAGGTCTATCCCATACTAGACATGTGGTTTGCACGATAAAGCTCAGATCAATGGCGCACAAAGTTAACTCCTTAAATTTACTCAGGCGAAACATCCACATCCCATGTGCCTCTTGCACCCCCTTTACTGCACGATCAATCGCCCAAGTGAAAACCAATTTTGTGTCACCAATGCCCATGGCACCACCCATGCCATGGCAAACAAATTTTATAACTGTGGTGAACCACCACGTTCAAGTATACCATTAAGTCAAGATTAATTAACCACATGTGATGACAGACCCAACGTACTAATAATAAGCATGGTTAAGAAATTAAACGTAACCCCATGTGACAACTATTATTGTATCACTAAATAATTCCCAATCCTAAGGTGTCAATGGAATTAGGGCATTCAAATTATCAAGGAGGAATAATCAATTAGGTCATTAACTACCAATACAAGGGTTTTATAATAAAGTAGCAATGCATGATAATTTAAAGCAATATAATACATAATAGATTTGAAAACTGGGTTCAACATGATCGAAGGACACGACTTGCCTTGGCCTTGCTCAGTTGACGGATCTTGATCTTCAAACCCTGCTTCGACTCCTTCGAAAACGTGATCTAACGAGAGAGAAAACGGAACGAAAACACAAAACAAGATCAAATAAAATTCAAATGAACTCCAACAACTTTCAAACCTGAACCAAAAGGTAGAGCTCAATTTTATATGAATTTAGGAAAAAGAATCGGGTCAATCGGAGCTAGGACGAGGGAGAACGGGCTCTTGGAAAATTGGATCTAAAGAAAATCGGGGAAATTAAGAAATTGCACTGTGCTGTGGACCGGGTGCACGGGGAACTGAGTCTACGGTGGACGCGGCGCACGGAACAGTGCGGGCGACGGGCTGCTGGCGCAAGCGGCTAGGGCTGACGTGGCGACCACGTGGCAGGACACGTGTGCTGCATGGCTGACAGGTGGGTCCGGCTTGCCAGAGGCTCGGTGCACGGCGGACTTGGTGCGCGGGAAGGTGAAGGGGCGCGGATGCTGGCGTCAGCGCTGACGCGGCGGTGCGGGGACCGAGGCGTCGCGAGCGGGTCCGCGGCGAGCGGGCGGGGGGTGTCCGGGGCGGCGGGTCTGGCCAGCGAGGCTCGGGACGGTGGCGGTCTGGGTCGGCGGTGGCTCGGGACGGCGGCGGGGCTCACCGGCGGCGGTGGAGACGGCGGTCGACGGCGGCGACGGAAGGCGACCACGACGGATGCGAAGCGACGTCGTCGGCGAGGGCGGCGGACGACGGGCTCCGGCGGCGAGGCGCACGGCGCACGGTGGCTAGCGGCGGCGAGGGCGGCGGCTGCGGGACGAGGAGGACCCCGGGGGGTCGGCCCCTTTTATACCCGAGCGGCGGAGAGTCCACGGCGGACACGGGGGCGGAGTCCGGCTGGGTCACGCGCGGGGCGGCGGCGGAAAAGGAAGGCGGCGGCGGAGCGTCCTGCTCGGAGACGGGGACAGAGTGCCGGGTGGAGACGACGAGCCTGACGCGGGGGCCTCACCTGTCTGCGGCACAGGCGAGCGGCGGCTGCGATCGAGCGCGGGCGGGGCGGACAGCGGGGATGGACGACGCGTGGCGCACATCGCGCGGAGGGGCGCGGGCGCGGGCCGGGCACGGATGCTCGCCGCGTGGCGCGGGCGGAGCAGGCCGGCTGGGTGGCTGGCGGGCTGGACCGGCTGGGTGGGCTTCGGCCCACCTGGCTTTTTGGGGTTTTCTTTTTCTTTTTCTTTTTCCAGAAATTCAAATAAAGGCTTTTGAGCTCTAGAAAATAGCAAATAAATCCAGAAAAATCCAGAGAAAATTCCATAAAAGCCCTTGAGGCTCAAGGAACTCAAATAAAATATTTTTGGCACATGTTAATGTTTAACTTAATCATATTAAATCCTTTTATTTAATAAAAATTCCAATTCAGCTTTAATTAATTCCAGAAAAATTCAAATGGTGAATTTTATTTTAAAAGCTTCAAAAAGGCTTTGAAAATCAGGATGCTACAGATACTTAGTGCCAATTTTTCATGTCCGGGTACAACTCTCGTAATGTAAAAAACATTGTAAAATTCACTTGCTTATGTTGAACGGGGTCCTGCCAAAAAGTATGTGCCAACGGATATATATAGCGCCAAAGAAAAATATTATTTATTGTATAGTTTAGTATTCCGTTGTGTAAAGTTTAGTGTTTGTTGAATGTTCTGATTTGTGAGATTATTGCGTCAATGGTATTATTTCTTCCCTTTTAAACTGTCTTGATGAGTGATTATTGAACCAGTAGTTAGCTTTTCAGATGTGAAAAAAGATTAACTACAATAATATGCTATTTTAGTGTTAGTTTTATAGTTCCGTAGCAACGCACGGGTACATGACTAGTACACTGATAAGAGTTTATCTCCAGCAGACCAAATGTTCCTATTCGTCGGCTATTCCTTTCGGTGTGCGTGGGAGAGGTAGGGGCGTTAATGGGCTGTGCTTTACTGAGCTCGGCAGGAGTTGGGTCGTTGCATGCCAGGAGAGATTGGAGGCTGGGCTGCGAAAGAAAATGGCCCAAGACGCGGGCATAGGCTGAGATAGTGCGCGTGGAGTCCAGCTTTGCATCGCCGTTTTCTTAGAGAAGGTCCTTTTCGGCTGTGGTTATGATTTATATATATCTTATGATTTTTAATTCTATTATGAGTATTTGTATATATAAACCGAATAATGATAAATCATTTAAAAGGCTGTTTTGATAAATAGTTTTAAAATGATGATAGAAAAACCGTCTTATTTATTTATTTAAAAGAAATCATAAGCCATAAGACAAAAACAATTCGGTATTTCTTAAAAAATGAAGAGAGAAATGGATTACTCAGTTGAAAAGCAAATATATTAGTCATCAAGAAAGTAAACCAAAGTTCGCGCGCTATGCCTTGCTTCGGTGATGCGTAGCCGACCAATGACACGGGATTAGATTCCGGCAATGCATTAAACGAGACACTAACCCAAGCAATGATGCAAAGCAAAAGCTCAAAGGCTCAAAGCTCCAAAGCGATAGTGCAAAAGCACTACTCTAATCTCAGGCTAGCTGGCCATCACTCTTTTAGTCTTTAGTCCCTTTCTTCTTTGCTTCAACATTCTCACACTCACGCACAGGCACTAGCACTCACTCCCGTTGGCGTTGCATTGCACCACTCCACTTCACCAATGGAGATCCATCTCCATCTCCATGTCGTGGTGATCCTTCTAGTTGTATCAATGGCGCCCTCCTCCGTCGCCGGTGAGCTCTGCCGCGACAGCTGCGGCGACATCCCGGTGTGCTACCCGCTCGGCATCGACGATGGTTGCGGCAGCCCGTACTATCGCTACATGCTCACCTGCTCCGACAACGCCACGCTCCGTCTCCGCACGCCGTCCGGCACGTACCCGGTGGCTAGCGCCAACTACGCCGACCCGCACCTCATCGTCACGGACCCCTCCATGTGGACGTGTGTAAGGTCGAGGAGGCCGACTAGAGGGGGGTGAATAGGCGGTCTAAAAATTCTTATACAAATTAATATTAGCAATTCAAGACCTTTTCTATTTGCCTAAACCAAGTATACAATGCGGAAGCTAGATTCAAGTTGGTTTAGCTCAAATAACACCTAGAACAAATAAATTCGTCTAAGTGCACCAACACTTCTATCCTAGGTCAAGGTTTGCAATCCTAGGTTGACAAGCAATCAATTTAATTCTATGAATGTAAATTGCTTGAATGTAAAAAGAGCACAAGAAAGCAAACCACAAATGACACGTTCTCTTTTTATCGTGGTGTTCGGAGACTTGCCGGTCTCCCCTAATCCACGTTGAGGTAAGCCCGAACAAATCGGACCGGCTCCACGAATTAAGCCTTCCACCTCAAATCCACCAGTGGTAGCTCTTCCCCGCTCCGAGTAGGTGAGCTCCAACCTTCACACACGCCGGGCCTTCTCACAAGCTTCTTTGAGAAGATCACCGGGCACGACGCCTCCCACGCCGTCTAGGAGTTGGCAAACTCCAAGAGTAACAAGTCAAGTCTCTCACTTGACTCTCACCACGTGCAACGAATGCACAAGCTCAATCCGGACACAAAAGTCCTCCTCTAGATGCAACACATGCACTCTAGATCACCTCTCCTCTCTCACAAAGTGCAACACATGCACAATTGAGTGGAGAGCCTCACACTAGCTCAAAAGAGTGAAATGAAGTCCCTAGGACCTTACCTCAACCGGCCACAAGGGAGTATTTATAACCCACACCTCAAAACTAGCCGTTGGAGTCAAAAATAGGATTCTGCGGTACTACCGCCGTTATAGGCGCGGTACTACCGCTCCCCATCATAACGGCTAGAAAAATAGCCGTTAGTCAGCCATTTGCGGTACTACCGCAGTTATAAAATGCGGTAGTACCGGGAAGTCGGCGCGGTACTTCCGCTTCAGCACAGACAGCACTCAGAAAACGGTCATAACTTTTGACCCCGATGTCGGAATTGAGTGATCTTGGACTGTATGGAAAGCTTATTCAAAGGGCTACACAACCCATCTATTTGCATGATCTCAAACATATTAGATCAATGCAGAAATCAAAAGATGTCCAAAAGAGTCACTCTCATGGTCTATGTCCAAAGGAAATAGCAATAAACGATTTTAGACCATGCCAAGGGATAATACATGATCTTCAATTTTTGCAAAACACATTTGCAAACTTAGATCATGTCACAAGGAATAGGTACATGGACTTCAACCTTTTGCAAAACAAATTTGCAAAGTATAGTCACATGTTACAAGGATTTGCCACATGAGCTTCAACCATTTGCAAAACATATTCGCAAATGCAAGCCTCATGCCAAGATGAGCTAGAGCAAGTGAGATTGAGCTATCAACACATGATGAGTCTCAAACTACTAGACATGACCCCTCTTAATAGTACGGTAACCTATACTAGCAATCCGGTCTTCCAACCAAACACCAAGACCGGTAAAAGACTAGGAACACATCCTTAGCCCTAGCTAGTCATACCTTTACCTTGAGTCATCATCTCGATATGCATCAACTCATGATGCATCCTTCTCATCAACTCCATCAACACATGATGGTCTTCTCTCGACTTGATCAACACATGATCATGCATCAACTCATGATGCATCTTCTTCTTCTTGATGGACTTGAACACATGAAGCCATCTCCATCTCAATCTTGACTTGATGATCTTCAACACACGAAGTCATCCCAAGTCATCTTCATTTGTGGAACCTAACCTATTCATCCAACTTATGGAAACCGTTAGTCCACAAAACAATTGTCATCAATTACCAAACTTCACCATTAACACATAATGGGGGGACTAGATTCAACAATCTTCCCTTTTTGGTAATTCATGACAATCTCAACAAATAATGAGATAATAAATTGAATATAAAATCATTTGAATTCAAAGTGCGGTACTACCGCCGTTGTAACTTCCGGTACTACCGCTCTACGGTAGTTCCGCAAAGTCGGCACGGTAGTTCCGCTTGAGCCGGAACCAAACTTGGCGCTCTCTGAAAAAAAAGGCTCCGCTCTACCTCTGGAGCTTCTGGACTCCGGAAGTACCACTCCAGACAGCGGAACTACCGCACCCAGCGGTAGTTCCGGCGTTAAAATCGCCGGTACTTCCGATCCCGCGAAATCTCAAATGCATCCGGAGGGTGCTCTCTGGAAAAAAGCCTCCGCTAAAAAACCGTAGCTTCCGCTCGCGGGTACTACCGCTTCTGGGCGCGGAACTACCGCTCTCCGGTAGTTCCGATGTTCAAATCTGCGGTACTACCGCTCGTCCAGACAGAGCACAGACTTTGTTTTAAAATGGATTTTTGATGAATGCAAGATTCTATGTTGATCCCAATGTATGTGGAAAAAGTAAACATGGATCACTACTAATGAAACTCCAAAACATAGAGAGATAGCTCCCCTAAATGTGTGCATACAAGTCTATATGAAGAAAAACATATGCACATATTCATTTGAACTATTTGAGGAGTTCAATCTATATTTTGAATCTAAGGAATGCATTAGCATATGAGAAAGTGATTTTGAATGCATACCTCTTTGATTTTACCTTTCCATCCAAATGAGATTAGACACAAATAAACTTAAACAAGCATATTAGTCTCATATATACATTTGTCATTATGACCAATACATTATAAAAGTATTTGTCATTAACATCAAAATCTCATAATGGCATTTGTCATTAACACCAAAACCAACTTAAACGGAGCTTGATCTTTCAACGTGCGCGCGCCAGTTCACCTCCATCCACGCCACGCCGTTTAGCCTCGACACCAGCACCCGCTTCTCGCTGTCCCCCAGGAACAACTACCTCTTCTTCAACTGCGATGAGGAGCGCGTCATCGTCTCACCGCCGCCGGCGATCTGCGACCGGTACCCGGAGCGATGCGACTCGGCATGCGACAGCGCGGGGTACCTATGCCGGAACCTGCTTGGGTGCCGCGACGCGCTGGAGGAGAGCAACATGAGCTGCTGCGCGTACCGGCCACGCGCGGCGGAGTCGCTGCGGCTGATGCTGCGGCACTGCGAGGCGTACACCAGCGTGTACTGGCGCGCTGTCGGGGACAAGTTCCCGCCCTACGACCAGGTGCCGGAGTACGGGGTCCGAGTGGACTTCGAGATCCCCGTCACGACGCGCTGCCTGCAGTGCGAGGACCGGCGGCGCGATGCTGGTGGCACATGCGGTTTCGACCCAGCGACGATGGACTTCGTCTGCATCTGCGACGACGGCCGGAACTCCACCACGGACTGTGCAGGTGCGCACGCGGGTTCTGAGCTCTGGCTTTCATCGTTAATTAATTAAGACTAAATTTGCTCAATACCATTGAGATCGTCACCGAAATGTAAAGTACGCGCGCAAAAGTCCTGGCTTACAAATGATATCACAAATATAAAAAACTGTGAAAAATACCATTACCGTCATAATTTCTAAACCGGAAGTGACTATTGCATAGGCGACTGAAATTTTTTTATTTTTCAGTCACCTGAAGTTGCAGGTGATTTTTTGGAGGGAGGCTGCAATTTCAGTTGATTGAGAGTGCAACTTTAGTTGCACTATGAATCACCTGAAGTTGCATGTGTTTTTTAAGGGGGCTGCAACTTCAGTTGATTGAGAGTGCAATTTTAGGTGACTGAAAGATAAAAAAATTCCAGTCGTCTGTGTAATAGCAAAACTGAAAATAACCATTCTACCCCATTCTTCCTTCTTCTATTTCCTTTTCTTTTCTCTTTTCTAGGGCTGGCCCCACAAGTAATTCTGCCCTATCCTCTCTTGCTTCTTCTTCTTCTTCCATTGCTACTCCTTCTCCACAAGGCGCTGTCCATGGTGAAGGAAGTGGCGACGAGGCTTGGTTGGGGGGGGGGGTGCACAAAACAGAATGCCCACGATGAAGCAACATTTTGGGGTGAGGAGCATTAGAGACATGCTGGTGGTTGAGATGGGCATCGGGATGGCTCGGGCAAACATGGCGGCATTAGCACGGTGGACAAGTGTGGAAAGTGATGATATCAAAATGTAGAGAGACATGAGGGGATACTCGGGTTAGAGGGAATCAGATGGGGACTCATCGATGGCAATAAATGGCGACAACAAACCTTGACTAGAGGGGAGGAAAGAAACGGTCAATTCGAGCCATTGTGAGCAAAATAACCAAATTAACTTCAGGGTTTCGAGGAGAAATGGCTAGAACACAATGTGTCACAAATGGATCGTCTTCTCCTGTAGCACAACGAGACAGAGGAAGATGTGCTGCTGCACCGTGCCTCCTCCACCTCGACCTGGGCTAGGCCCGCCACGCCCGACGATGGTTCACCTCGCCCTTATCCGTGCTCCATGCGATGTGGCTCACTCGAGTCGGTTCTTGCCTCCATGGTTCCATGGACGAGGGTGTGGATGGCAGTGGATGACAGCGGGGCTCTACATCCTGGCCTTGCCGGTAACTTGATTTGGGGAAGAGGAGGTGATTAGGAACAAGTTAGGCTAAAGAGGCAGTAGCGTTATTTTTGAAAATTTCTCTCTCCAATTGGATGCTACCGATGGCCACGGATGGAAAACTAACGGCGATGGTATTTTGCAAAATTTTTTTGTATTGGTAATAATATTTGTAAGCTCGGTCTCTTGACAATGATATTTTGCAACTGGCAAATAATTTACGACACAGTGAATGAATTTACTCATTAATTAATTAGCTCTCGGTTTGGTTTTATAATTGCGCTTGGAGACGTTCTGATAATGCATATCACCTGATGAAACATGGACGGTAAAATGGAATGAAATTTGTTGCTATGCTTAGCTCTCAGAACTTATAAATCCATCCTCAGATAGATGAGGATGTTGTCCACAACTCCACAGCCATCTGATTGAGCTGTGGATCATGCCCTCATGTGAGGATGGATTTCTAAGTTCCTTGTCGCAAAAACACTCTCCCGTACATGACAATAACCAAACCCCGTTTTCTCAATTCAATAAGATGCAACGTCTGGTTATATATCCGTGTTCTCATGAGAATTTTTTTGAGCCAAATTTTAGCATTAGTGTTTCAACACATGAGATGTGAGCAAGATTTATCAAAAAAGAAAAGGATAATTAATTATATGCCACTCCACACATTGACTATGTAGGATATGCCATCGCTCATAATTTTATTCAATTATTTGACACACTATCATTTGAAGTCTCCATTGTATGGCACTATTGACTATTCAACCCCTCTTTTGTTCTTTCCTTTGCGAATCATTTTGCTCCTCTCCTTCCTCGTAAAATTTTTGCTTTTTAGCCCAAAATTTGAAAGTTTTTTACATATGGACCCCTGGAGAAAAGATTTGCAAAAATAGACCCTTATCACGGCGCCAAAGCATATGGTGCCCAGGGTACATGGCACGGTGCCATATGCTTTGGCGCTCTGCATGGACACGTAGGAGCCACGGTGGCATAGCACGGCGCCAAAGCCCATGGCGCCGTGCCATGTACCTACGGCGCTAACGGCCGTGGCGCCGTGCTCTGGGACTTAAGCCCGAGTGCGGCCCCTAGCCCCCACCCCCTCACTCATCCCTTCGAACAGAGAGCAGGGTAAGCAGGCTGCCGCCGCTGCCCCTCTCTTCCCCCTCCAAATCTACTCCAATCCATCGATTTTTCTCGCGATTTTGCTTTCAAACCGAGCAAGTAAGGTGAACTCCCTCCCCTCCCTTGATTTTTCCAAGAGATATGGATTTTTTGAGGTACATTTCGTGGGGCAAGATTTGAAACCCTAGATGAAAGTAGTTGGATTTGCCTCAGTTTTAGGTTGGATTTGCAATAGATATGCGTAATGTAAGAGTAGTCATGGGTATAGATTCGTTTTTAGGGTTTGTTTGTTGTGCGTAATGACTGAGGTATGTTTGTTTGCTGTACTATAGATGGATAAGCTTGTGACTTTGCACCATGGTGGTACTGTGAAGAGAAATGACAATGGGGGTGTTGATTTGGAAGGCATGGAAGAGACCACGTTGCTATTTAGTTCACGTTTGTTGTATGGTAAGGTCATTTGTTGCTTGAAAGAGAGGTTGGGATGGACAGATGAGCATGGTGATGTCGTTATGCAAGGATTGATTGATGTTGGGTCGTTAAAGGGGCCGCGTATAAAGAGATTGGTTTCGATTGGCAGCGACGGTGAATGGGATAACTATGTGGCGATCGTTTTGGACTCAGAGGTCAGAGCACCTGACTTGTTCGTGCGGATGGTGGTGAGAGATCGATCACCTCCTAGGGCTGCATTGGATCTCAATGACTCACCATTGGTTGGGTCACCAGCTCATGAAGAGGTCGAGGTGCAAGTTGTATCCTCGGCTCAAGTATGTGAGGTTCCATTGACTCAGGTAGAAGCTGACTCTGAGGATGTCGATGACCGCTCTGTTGGTGGATTCGACGAGGAGACGGTGTTTGAGGAACCCATGATTTGTGTAGCATCTAACAGGGTGGATGTACAGCTTGCGGGAGACGAGGCTGCTTATGAGGATGCGAGGGCTATGGACTTAGATGATGACAGACCAGTCGCAGGTTTGACGTCTAGCGAAATTGAGCTGTTGAGAAGAATGTTTCCTGGCCGTGATCCACTAGTGTCTGATTATAATGACCTAAGCAACGCACATAGGGCTGTCTTGGATGGAGGGCAAACACAGAGGGATGTACCTAGACCTGGGGCTAGTATCATAATCTAGAAGGGTCATGTCTTTGAGGATATGTCGGCATTGAAGATGTGGTTGAAAGAGTACTTGATCGTGCACAACCGTCCATACCGGGTTAAGAACTCATACGCCAAACGTCGGTACACCATCAAATGTGAGAGCACAAGGTGTGCATGGAAAGTCTGTGCCAGGAAGGTGAAGGGTACGGAGAAGTTTAAGATTACAACTGTAGATGGACCGCACAGCTGTGGGTCTTCTGAGCCCAGCCAGAAACATCGTCAGTTGACTTCTCGGTTCATTGCAACCCGCCTGTACCCCATGATAAAGCACATGCCGACGATGCGCGTGGCAGCAGTGATAGAGGCCGTTAAGCTAAAGTGGCACTACACAATCAAGTATGGAAAAGCATGGAGGGCGCAACAACGTGCTTTGAAGTTGATTTATGGTGATTGGGAGGAGGCGTATGAGCGTTTGCCGGCCATGTTCAATGCAATGAAAGCGGCCAATGCAGGAATGCAGTATGAGTACGTGCCTAAGCCCAGTGTATGGGTTAATAGAAGACAGATTTTCTTTCGAGCATTCTGGTGCTTTGGTTAGTGTGTCGAGGCTTTCAAACATTGTAGGCCTGTTCTGTCAATTGATGGGACGTTCCTGTTCGGCAAGTATGAGGGGACGTTGTTGATTATTATTGGATGTGATGCGGACAACTTGCTTGTGCCGTTGGCTTTTGCTTTGGTGGAGAAGGAGGACAAATCTAGCTGGGCTTGGTTTCTACGGCTTGTACGGATCCAGGGTGATTGGCGCCATGCAACTTACATACGGCGCCAGGGTGTTTTGCATCTGCACTTGCATTACAACTGCAAGTTCAGCCAGTTGTTTTGTTCCAATCGCACAAACAATACTAATTGACATTCACCAAATGAATAAGCACGACCCAATACAAACATACATACATAGTCCATATACATAGTTCATAAATTCTCAGAAAATACATACGTCCGCATACATCAAACATTAAACATACATAGCAATAACCTACTAAGTGCATCGAGGCCACTACCCCTTCCTCTGAGCATCAGGGTACTCCTCAAGGGCTGCCTTAGCACATCGCACTCTCTCTAGCTTCTTCTGCCTTTCACCCTTGCGCCTTGCCGCGGCCCTCCTATGCTCCTCCTCGCGGTGTTCCCTCGCGGCCTCCTCCTGCTTCTTCTCCCTTTCCTACCTCTCCTTTCTTTCTTCATCCCACTTCTTAGTGGCGTTAAGGTATTCCTTATCATCCTTAGCGATTGCAGTGTCGATCCACTGCTCAAAATCACAAAGCGGTGGAGGCTCCTGCAAATGTACGCATTCGTTAAACCAACAGAATTAATACCAAGTCGATGAATCGACAATACCACATACCATCTTGCCGAGGACAACGGCGGCACGTGGCGGATCGAACGCCCAGTTGGCACACATCCAGTACCTCTGCCTATATGTATCCGGGTCATCCGACCTTTCGACTTTGCAAGGATCGCCACAATAACACATCGGCACGGGAACACCGGGTGGAGGTGGCAAACGAGTGAAGCCCATGACAACCTAAAATGTAAAATGAATAAGAACTATAATTTTTCAACGGCTCTAACCCTAGGTTAGCTAATTACCCAAATCAAACCCTAAAAACGAAAATATACCCATGACTACTCTTACATTACGCATATATATTGCAAATCCAACCTAAAACTGAGGCAAATCCAACTAATTTCATCTAGGGTTTCAAATCTTGCCCCACGAAATGTACCTCAAATAATCCATATCTATTGAAAAAAATCAAGCGAGAGGAGGGACCTTACCTTGCTTGCTCGATTTGGAAGCAAAATCGCGAGAAAAAGCAACGGATTGGAGTGGATTTGGAGGGGGGAGAGAGGGGCGGCGACGGGCAGCTCTCTGTGTTCGCTCGGGCTAAAGGGATGAGTGAAGGGGTGGGGGGCCGGGGGCCGCGCTTGGGCTTAAGTCCCAGAGCACGGCGCCACGGCCGTTAGCGCCGTAGGTACATGGCACGGTGCCATGGGCTTTGGCGCCATGCTATGCCACCGTGGCTGCTACGTGTCCATACACAACGCCAAAGCATATGGCTCCGTGCCATGTACCATGGGTGCCATATGCTTTGGCGCCGTGATAAGGGCCTATTTTGCAAATCTTTTCTCTAGGGGTCCATATGTAAAAAACTTTCAAATTTTGAGCTAAAAAGCAAAAAAATTTCCTCCTTCCTCACCCCTCTTCCTCCTTCCAGTCCAGCTCCTCCTCCTTTGAGGTGTGATTGTGTGAACTCTAAATTTGCATATTTAGGACACTAATTTAATTCTTGTAGCGCCATGATCTGCATACAAAATATATCAAAACGATGTCACATAGATTTGTTCAATTTATATGCTGATATTTTTTACACAGATGGTCGCGTCTCAAGGTATCATGCATCAGCCGGAGTTGTAGCTAGTGAGAACCATATCTGAAGACCTAGCTCACATTTCTCCAACTTGAACAAACAATTACGTCCCATTTTCTCCAGATGAAATAGTAGGATTCTGATTGAAATAATTTTGGCCTTTTTCTTTGCAGCAAGTGTTGTCTTCTCAATCTCAGCAGCCATCGGCATTGGAGGACTCGTGTGGTACATACGCAAGATCAAATCGAACAAAGTGGTGGCCTGTGGGGTTCAGAGTAACGAAAATAGATTCTTTTGAGTTGGTCGCAAAGAATGTTGATTTGATCGGCCCGATGAGATTTTCATAGCGATTTCATAAATGTGATCTATGTAATTCTGTGACCGCCGTTGCGTACACGCATAGATTGTTATACAAACACATTCATGTCAGGGCGGTAGAATACGTTCTACGCTTAACTTGTTTTTGCAGGGAATGATGTGAATGGTATGGCATAGATGTATATGTGATGCATGTGTGTTTTGGCGGCCTGTGTGTCGTATTTATCACAGCTAGGTTGATGCTGTTCTTTAATTGTATAATGACCTGCATGTCGACTTGTGATGCTTGCACTCCTCATGTAATTCACTTGCTAGTTATTAGTTGTAATAGTTTAGTTCTTTACCATGGAGGCTTCAAACATGATGATAAAGAGGACAGGAAGTGTGGCGAAGGACATCACCGTGGAACCATGGCGATGGCGACCACTACGATTCAAAAGGCCATACCATTCATAGTATAATGTGATTATATGCATGTGATGCTTATTTTCTGTCATACTATTTTTTCATGCCATACTTGTAGAGGATGTATTTTTCATGACAGAATAGCCTCCCTCAGAAAAATTAAGAATTTATTTGATGCCCTTCCAATTGCTGCACCTATAAGAATTACGATCATTGTTTGGTAGGTCTGCCAAAGCAGAGTACCATCAACTATCTTGATCTAATAGGGTGGATGTCGGACATCCACATGCATAGTGTTGGTTTACTTGACAAGGCTATCAAATTGGATTTAGGCCTTGGGGCATGGTGTTGGGAGCCGGGGCATTGGATGCCACCCAACAAACAAGAGTCACATAAGATGTGATTAGCAAGCGTTGCTTACCTATGTCACTAGATTTCTAGCGGTGATGCCAAAGCTCACTAGAACTTAGATGAACATGGATCTTGACCACTATATGTCGTTAGAGGGAAGACGATCACAAAACATATAGTGGGAGTGTCTTTTGTTAAATTGTTTAATGGAAAATCAAACATGAACATAGTGCTGAACTTTGCTTGTTTATTTTCTGTTGTAGATCATGGCTGCTTCCAGTAACAATTCCAGTTTTAACTTGAGATCTGTTCTTGAGAAAGAAAAACTTAATGGAACGAATTTTATTGATTGGTACCGCAACCTGAGAATTGTTCTCAGACAAGAAAAAAGGGAATACGTTCTTGAGCAACCCTACCCCGATGAACTCCCTGAGGGTGCAAACGTTGCCACCCGCAAAGCTTATGAGAAGCACTGCAATGATTCACTCGACGTTAGCTGTCTCATGCTTGCTACCATGTCCTCTGAGCTTCAGAAGCATTATGAGAATACAGATGCTCACACTATGATTGAAGGACCGCGTGACATATTTGAGAACCAAGCTAGGACCGAGAGGTTTAACATTTCAAAGTCTTGTTTGCGTGCAAGCTGGCGGAAGGTAGTCCAGTCAGTTCTCATGTAATCAAGATGATTGGTTACATTGAGAGCTTGGAGAAGCTTGGTTCTCCCCTTAATCCTGATCTGGCTACGGATGTTGTTCTCTAATCTCTCCCTCCGAGCTATGAGTAGTTCATTATGAACTTTCATATGAATAGCATGGAGAAATCATTGACTGAATTGCATGGGATGCTTAAGACAGCAGAGGAAAGCATTAAGAAAAACACCAATCATGTGATAATGGTTCAGAAGGAGAATAAAAAGAGGAAGCGTTGGACGCCCAAAGGCAAAGGTAAAGGAAAGGTTCCTAATGAGCACCCTAGCTCTAAGCCAAAGCCAAATGGGAAGGTCAAATCTGGCTCTTCTCCTGATGATGAATGCTACCACTACCATGTCAAGGGGCATTGGTCTAGGAATTGTAAGAAATACTTGGAGGATCTGAAAAAGAAGAAGGGAAGTGAGACTTCTGCTCCAGGTATAAATGTTATAGAAATTAATCTTGCAATTTCTTCTGGTGAATCTTGGGTATTTGATACCGGATCGATGATTCATACTTGTAAATCGTTGCAGGGAAGTTTTGCGAGAAGCGAGTTGGACGTGCGTGTCGGCAATGGAGCAAAGGTTGTTGTACTGGCCGTCGGCACTTATCACTTGTCATTACCTTTAGGATTAGTTTTGGAATTAAATAATTATTATTACATTCCAGCATTGAGTAAGAACATCATCTCTTCTTCATGTTTGGAAGAAGATGGTGGTTATGAGTTTGTAATAAAGAACAAACGTTATTCTATTTATTTGAATGATATACTCTATGCACATTGTCCATTGATGAATGGATTATATGTTCTTGATCTTGAGGATAAGCCTATCTATAATATTAATGCAAAGAGGCTGCGGCCTAATGATTTGAATCCCGCTTTTATTTGGCATTGTCGCTTAGGTCATATAAATGAGAAACGTATAGAGAAGCTCCATAAAAATGGTCTACTCAACTCATTTGATTTTGAATCATTTGAGACATGCGAGTCTTGTTTACTTGGCAAGATGACAAAGACGCCTTTCACCGGTCATAGTGAGAGGGCAAGTGACTTGTTGGGACTTGTACATACCGATGTATGTGGACCAATAAGCTCAGTAGCCAGAGGTGATTTTCAGTATTTCATTACTTTTACCGATGACTTTAGTAGATATGGATACATATACTTAATGAGGCACAAGTCTGAATCGTTTGAAAAGTTCAAAGAATTTCAGAATGAAGTACAAAATCAGCTAGGCAAGACAATTAAAATTCTGCGATCTGATCGTGGAGGTGAATATTTGAGCCATGAATTTGGTGAACATCTAAAACAGTGTGGAATTGTTCCACAGCTGACTTCGCCTGGCACGCCTCAGTGGAACGGGGTATCTGAACGGAGGAACCGGACCTTGTTAGACATGGTTCGGTCTATGATGAGCTAATCTGATCTTGTATTGTCCTTCGGGGATATGCTCTAGAAACTGCTACGTTTACACTAAACAGAGTTCCATCTAAATCAGTGGAAAAGACACCATACGAGAAATAGACCGGGAAACGTTCTGGATTGTCTTTCCTTAAGATATGGGGTTATGAGACTTATATGAAACGTTTGATGTCTGATAAGCTCCATCCTAAATCTTATAAATGCTTCTTTGTTGGGTATCCTAGGGAAATCAAAGGATATTATTTTTACAATCAGGAAGAAGGCAAAGTTTTTGTCGCTCGGAACGGTGTCTTTTTGGAAAAAGAGTTTCTTTCAAAGGGTGTTAGTGGGAGCAAGGTGCAGCTTGAAGAAATTCGGGAAACACCTGAAAATGTTTCAGCTCCTATTGAACCTCAACAGGATGTACAAGATGTTGTACAACCGGTTATGGAGGCACTGCCCCCACGTAGGTCTACAAGGGCAATTCGCGCAACTGAAAAGTTCACGCTCCTAACCACGGGACAACGCGACATATTGTTGTTGGACAATGATGAGCGCAAGAGCTACACGGAAGCAATGATGGGACCAAACTCTGAAAAATGGCTTGGAGCCATGAGGTCCGAAATAGAATCCATGCATGATAATCAAGTTGGAACTTGGTGGATCCACTTGATGGTGTAAAAACTATTGAGTGTAAATGGGTTTTTAAGAAAAAGATAGACATGGATGAAAATGTTCACATCTATAAGGCACGATTGGTGGCGAAAGGTTTCAAGCAAATTCAAGGTGTTGATTATGATGAAACGTTTTCGCCCGTCGCTATGCTAAAGTCTATTCGGATCCTCCTAGTGATTGTTGCCTATTTCGACTACGAGATTTGGCAGATGGATGTCAAAACGGCTTTCCTAAATGGAAATCTAAGCGAGAATGTGTACATGACACAGCCGGAGGGTTTTGTTGATCCGAAAAATGCTGGGAGAATATGCAAGCTTCAGAAGTCCATTTATGGATTGAAGCAAGCATCTCGGAGTTGGAATCTTCGTTTTGATGAAGTAGTCAAAGGGTTTGGCTTCATCAAGAATGAAGAAGAGCCTTGTGTTTACAAGAAGGCTAGTGGGAGCGCACTTGTTTTTCTGGTCTTGTATGTAGATGACATATTATTGATCGGAAATGATATTCCAATGCTAGAAGCTGTGAAGTCTTCTTTGAGAAAAAATTTCTTAATGAAAGATCTCGGAGAAGCGGCTTACATTTTGGGCATAAAGATCTATAGAGATAGATCAAAGAGGCTAATTGAATTAAGCCAAAGTACATACATTGACAAGGTATTGAAACGGTTCAATATGCAAGATTCTAAGAAAGGTTTCTTGCCTATGTCACATGGCGTTAGTCTTAGCAAGACTCAGTGTGCTTTAACACTTGATGAGAAAAAGAAGATGAGTGCGATTCCGTATGCCTCAGCCATCGGATCCATCATGTATGCTATGCTTTGTACGCGCCTAGATGTTTCATATGCTCGAAGTGTTACGAGCAGGTATCAATCTAGCCCCGGTCTAGCTCACTGGGTGGCTGTAAAGAATATTCTTAAGTACTTTAGAAGGACTAAGGGTATGTTCCTTATTTTTGGAGGTGAAGAAGAGCTCGTTGTAAAAGGTTACACCGATGCTAGTTTCCAAACTAATAAAGATGATAGCAGATCGCAGTCTTGTTTTGTGTTCTGCCTCAATGGAGGGGCAGTGAGCTGGAAAAGTTCCAAGCAAGAGACGGTAGCTGATTCGACAACTGAGGTCGAGTATATTGCAGCTTCTGAAGCTGCAAAGGAAGCTGTTTGGATCAGAAAATTTGTTTTTGAGTTGGGTGTGATCCCTAGTGTGTCCATTCCAGTGGATCTCTATTGTGATAATAGTAGAGCCATTGCGCAAGCAAAGGAGCCTAGGTCACACCAAAAATCCAAACATATACTTCGGCGCTATCACCTTATCCGTGAGAACATTGATAGAGGTGAAGTGAAGATTTGCAAGGTGCACATGGATTTGAATGTTGCTGATCTATTGACGAAGCCTCTCCCACAACCAAAGCATGAGGCACACACGAGTGCAATGGGTATTAGATACTTACATGATTGACTCTAGTGTGAGTGGGAGATAATTGTTTCAAGTCTATGTTTATGAAATTTTGAATAAGGTGTTATATGGTTCCTTGAATAATGATTGTATGCATTGATTGGCAAGTATGTGACTTGTTCGTGAAACTCTTTGTTTTATTTAATGTTATTCTAAAGATCCCTAGTCTCATGTCATTACGTGGGACAGCAATGATTTATGGACTAGCACATGTATTGATTGATGATCATGTTTCACGGATCATGGATATAGGAATATCAAATCAATAATGTGGACACATGTTAGAGAACATGGTGTTGGATTGACCCACTCCGAGACATTGCTGGGATTGTTATGTTAATATGTGCCATCAAGCGATCTCGAGTGGTATACCTACTGGATCCTTTGACCTAAAATCGCCATTGTTTCTCACTATGTGTAGTGGTGCGCTTTGGGGCTGCCAAACACTACTCCGTAACTGGGTAGCTATAAAAGTGGTCTTCAGGTGTATCATGAAACATGGAATGAGATGTGAGTGGATTAAGATGGAATTTGCCCCTCCTACATAACAGGAGAGATATCTCTGGGCCCTCGATGTGGTTGGATTAGGGAAGTGCATGGCCATGCCAAGGTGATTAAAGAGTTAATCACAATGTGACTAAAGAGTTAGTCATGAGTTGTAATCCACCACAAAATCGAGTAAATGGTTGAGCTATCACAAGGGTTGCACGAATCTCGCCTTAAGTTCGACTGGTATTCGGGAGTCAATATGCCCTGCTAGGTGCCACTTTTGACTTATGGCTTGAAAAGGGTTTTCGGGTCATGGCTGTCTACACATGAACCTAACGAGTCACACACTTAAGGGGTTGGAATTGGAAAGCTTGCCTATATGATTGTCTCTAGTGCAAGTGGGAGATTGTTAGTGATGTGCCCAAGAGGCAATTATAAACAATTCGGTTTTATAGGCTAAAAGGGATATTGATCCATATGGGATTAGGGTTCTAATGGGCCTGCAACATGGAAGCCCATTAGCATGCTCTATAAATATGTGGAGGCGGGGCTGCAGGTAACATAGACTACAGTGCTGAAAACCCTGGCCGCCACCTCCCCTCGGCTGTATCTCGAAACCCTAGCCGGGCGCGCGGTGCTAGCACACCAGTGCACGGCGTTCCATCCCGAACGTGTGGACTCCGTGGAGGCGCCGCTGCTGTTACTACTGTGCTGATCAGCGAGAAGCGCAAGGCTATTGGTAGGACGCGAGGAGGAGACATTCAGTTCGTGAAACGATCGACTGCTTCTTCTTCATCAATGCGCATCTACGTTGCATCGGGCTGCTCCAACTCTTCTTCCGCTGCGCAGCGCATCTAGCGGTAACTATCCATGACTCCCTTACACGCATGTTTTCTGGTTGAACGCGGTAGAAAATCAAATGTTGTAGCTAGCGTAGCCTACCCGTTATCCTACAGCGGGCTGCTCTCTGTGTTCGCTCGGGCTGAAGGGATGAGTGAGGGGGTAGGGGGCCGGGGGTCGCGCTCAGGCTTAAGTCCCAGAGCACGGCACCACGGCCGTTAGCGCCGTAGATACATGGCACGGCGCCATGGGCTTTGGCGCCGTGTTATGCCGCCGTGGCTCCTACGTGTCCATACACAGCGACAAAGCATATGGCGCCGTGCCATGTACCGTGGGTGCCATATGCTTTGGCGCCGTGATAAGGGTTTATTTTTGCAAATCTTTTCTCTAGGGGTCCATATGTAAAAAACTTTCAAATTTTGAGCTAAAAAGCAAAAAATTTTCCTCCTTCCTCACCCCTCTTCCTCCTTCCAGTCCAGCTCCTCCTTTGAGGTGTGATTGTGTGAACTCTAAATTTGCATATTTAGGACACTAATTTAATTCTTGTAGCCATGATTTGCATACAAAATATATCAAAACGATGTCATATAGATTTGTTCAATTTATATGCTGATCTTTTTTATACAGATGGTCGCGTCTCAAAGTATCATGCATCAGCCGGAGTTGTAGCTGGTGAGAACCATATCTCAAGACCTAGCTCACATTGCTCCAACTTGAACAAACAATTACGTCCCATTTTCTCCAGATGAAATAGTAGGATTCCGATTGAAATAATTTTGGCCTTTCTCTTTGCAGCAAGTGTTGTGTCTTCTCAATCTCAGCAGCCATCGGCATTGGGGGACTCGTGTGGTACATACGCAAGATCAAATCGAACAAAGTGGTGACCTGTGGGGTTCAGAGTAACGAAAATAGATTCTTTTGAGCTGGTCGCAAAGAATATTTCGCCGGTAGGAGGGGGGGATAACCCTCTTGTCCAAAGAAGAAGAGGAATATTTCCCTAACTTGTCGGATTTTGTTCGAGTTAATTTAGTTAATTTCTTTAATGTAATGTATATAGAACACAACGCCATGAGATGTTTTTGCGTAATTTTGGGAAAACATTTATTATGCCAATGAGTATATGACCATCTCTGTGAGACTTAATCGAACTCAATTCAAACATAATCAAGAGGCGACACATGTATTAAGCCAAGGTAGTCACTGACACAAATCCATGTGTACCCCATCATGTTTGCACACACGGCTTTGCGTATCCATCATTCCATGTATAAGGGATGGTCCGATAGCAACTTGGTCAGCCGCTACCTTTTGCTTAGAGCGACAGGTTCCATGTGCCAAGCTAAACAATCATGTATTACGTGCACCGAAACTTCTCATATTAATTAGTGTATTCCTTTGTACTAGAAGCACATTTGAAAGAACATTTGATCTTCTCGAGCGCTAGCTTAGGGTTTCATCAGCATGGCGATAATGAGAGTAGCCAGTTGGGTTTCGGTGCAGGGGCGGGCGGCGAAGGCACCATGGACGTCGTCGGTGGCAGTAGGGGAGGCGAGCTGGCGGCAACAATGAAGTGTGACATCGCATTAGTAGGCCCAGTTCTTTTCATATTGTCTTATAGCTTATATCTTCGTCGAGCAAACAATTGAGATGACTTTTTCGCCATCGTTTTGAAACGGCTTATCGTTATAGTTTTTTTAAATAGGTTTATCGGTATTCGGTTTATTCATACAAGTGCTCGGGCCATGAGTGGACCCAATGTGGTTCAAGGGTGTTCAGCTGAACACCCAAATTTTTAGTGTAATACCAAATATTTAGTAGGTTTATTATACATATATACTAATAGTTAGACAAAATAATTCATATTTGTACCTCACAGTTGGTTTTAACCCACTCTTACTAATTCACCTAAAGTAACACGGCCTAACAACCCATCTACCCTATCATTATACTGGCCTATTGGCCTATCTGTAGACCCTTTAAACCCTAACCTCTCCCCTCCCTCCTCTTTCTGTCTCTCTTAGGCTGCACTAATTCAAACCAAAATCGCCAAACATGGGGCACTGGCGTACAAGATCGAGGGGTAATTGGCCACCATGCAACTTGGTAAGGGGTGAGAGCAATTCTGGCCTCTGGTTTGGCCTCGATGGCAAGGAGCATGGACATGTCAAGTGGCGATACATCTGCAAGGAGTAAACGGGCGACGACTATTACTTGGGAGCCGGGGAGGGAGCGTGCGGCAGCGGCAGCTAGGCTGACGAGGTAGTAGGCACTAGGCATCGACTATGCGCCATCGTGCAATGGTGTACACAGGCCATACACATCAGACTTATCAATATAGTTTTATCCTAAGTCATTCCATATTTTCTCTAAATTATTTTGTAATTTTTCTAAATTATTTATAAATGTTGTATCTAGCACGAAGCAGTTTGTATTTTGTTTTGCTATTGTGGATTTATAACTTTTATTTGTCAACTCTGAACACTCATTTTAGAAATCCTGAGTTTGTCATTGGCTGGGCTATGGCAAAAAAAAAAAAAAAAGCTACAAGTATAAGTCACAGTTAAAAAAAATCCACCCGTTTTGTCCAAAAAAAAAATATCAACTTAAATGTGACGTAAAGAACTGGATGTCCGAATGCTGTTCTTTCGTATCTGATTAAACGCTCGATGCCTGGTTGTCCGAATCCTGTGTCACAAGTTCGATCAACTTTTTTATCGTTCGAATAGGAACCGAAGAGATGGAGTACGGGAGTGGCCGAGTGCGTTCGGGGCAGATGCAGGCTTGGGCGGTGGCGCACGTATTTCAAAGGGAGATTGGATCATATACTCTTCCTTTAGTTGGGAAATTCAAGATTTACCCTCCACATATCAATGACATGTAGAGTCATCATAAGTCACTGACACATGGGCCAGGAGGGTAAATCCTGAATTTCCATATAAATAGAGGGTATATCATCAATTACCTGTATTTCAAATCCTATCTAACGGTTGGAAAACCAACAATTTACTGCGCTTCGCTTCACCCATCGGTACTGTTGAGGAACCTGTTAAGAATCCTGGGTTTGGACTTAAAGCTTTGGCCTATAATGTGCATCTCACCACTAGACTATAAATAGAGAGTACTATTGGCTATTTTGTATACGAAATCAGAAAAGAAAGCAATAAAGAAAGACCAGGAGTTCTCTCTATCTCCCTGTGTTTCAATCTACTATTTCTGTCTTCTGTGATTGTTTTGGTTTTTGCATAAGCCGAAGAATCGATCGGACTGGTCGCCACTGACGGTTTCTCAACACGTTATCACCACGAATCGCTTCGGTGAATTGAAAGGTAATCATCGAAGCATTAGTAGATTGAATTGTCTGTATTTAGATCGCTCTAAATTCACATATTTCGCTTTCTAGATTATTTTTCTACAGTGCAAATCCGTTCTAATCTACCGCGAGCAGATTGAAGTCGCCGGCACAATGTCGATCGATAGATTACATAAAAGAGTAGATGATGATTGTGCTGTAGATTGAAAAAAGAAAAAAAGGAAGAAAAAGGGAGATTACGCATGGCCAGCCCCATACGGCCACCGTGCGTGAATCCAGCCGCTGGCCTGCCGTCAGCCTCTCCTCGCCCACCGGTTGCTGGCCTGCCGCTGGAATATCAAACTTGTTTATCCTGTTGCCTTGTGTTCTTGTTTGATCTCCTTGTCTTCTCGAGCTGCTTTGAGGAGTTCGTGGTTTCTCTCAATTCCTTCCTCTTTCGTGCTGTGATCTAACTTGCTATGACATGTAAGAACCCATTCAAGGTCATCTAGATCATCAAGTACTCATAAGTAAGTACAGATCGAAGTTTCTCTCTTTTGTCTGATTTTGGCATAATCTTCCTTGTTTTGGGTAAAAATCAGAACTTTGGCTGTGATCTTCAAAATGAATGACTGGAATAGGTTCTCGACATCTTAGAAAATTTTTGTACTAAGCTTCATCTTAGTTGGATCAGTAGTTGAAGTGTTAGCTTTTTTCTTGGTCTTAGATAGTGATGTTTTTGCATGTGTTTGTGAAGCGGTTAGACCGCCCTTGATATCTAGTCCAACCAGTTGAGTGGTCAGATCATCGCCGACATCTAGTTCGACCAGCCGAACGATCCAACCACCCTCTGGCCAACGGTCAGACCAGTGAGACTGATTGTCTTAGTTGACTTTGTGATATTTGGTTCTTGGCTTTGATAAAACTTGTGGGCTAATATTTTCCGTTGCATTTGTTGCTAATACTAGAGGGAAGGTTTTAAGAAGTCATTCACCACTTTTTGACTTGGCATACTCGAGCCTACATCTTCCCATTTGTGGCTGATCTAGGTTCTACTGAGCACCGATGAACCGATAATTGCTTAAATTTTGAAATAGAATCCACCGGCATATCAAATTTTTAAGTGGGCTACATGGTTCGGTGTATTAGGTGCAGGATCAATGTTTTTTTTCCTTGTGTGAAAATAAGGCTGGTGAACTGCCTAATGCATTAATAAAGGAGAGGGTTTCTTGGAGGTTTGGATGCAAAGCAAATGAGCCCACACGTTAGACTCAATCAAAAGTTAAGAGCTAGGGTTAAACAAAACTGAATTTCAAAAGTAATTTAAATTCTTGTTTGATTTTTATTTCTCTTGAATCCTTGGCTTAAACCCGCACCTATCCTAGCCATCCATGCCTTGATCTCCTTACCACTTCACCCCCTCAGTCGTTTTGCGTGCAAGTACTGTTCATCATCTAAAAAATATTGCTGTCGTCCCAATTTTTCTGCTCTTGCGCCTTCCCATTTCTTCCCGTCGTTGCCACACCGCTGCAATCGGTCAGAGAGCATACCACCTCACCCCTCCTGCCTTTGACACCCTCTTAAATGCTCTCGGCCGCACGTCAGAGCTGCCACCGCCATTCTTGCTTTTCTCGCCACCGCCTCTGCTTTCGCCTGTCTCACGGACGACAACCCCACGTTGCAAATTTGAGCACCCTAGAACCCACCTCAGCCACAAGAGCCACCGTACACCCCTCATTCGTGCCGTGACCCCTTACCTGGACTAGCACCATAATCATCTCACATACCACTACCTCGCCGACTTCCCCGCTCTCTCTGCTCTCACTCTCTCACAACCGACCTGATGCATTGTGCTTCCTTTGACTGCCGTAATGTTGTGCCCAAGGAACACCCAAATATCTACACTGCCAACTGCGCCGCACCCTCCCATACATTCACGACCCCAGCCACACGCCATTGCCGCCTCAATTTGTTTCCTGTGTCGAACTGCCTCCTCGCGCTATTTAAGACCCTGAACCCCTTCAGAGCAATGCACCAGTGTCTAGTAAGCCACCCACACACCCAATTAATCCCACGATCGGAGCATCGCCGACGATCATCAGAAGACCCCAAAGTAAACCAATCTTCAGTTCTTCCTATTCAGTCCTTTTCATTTCGATTGCTTTTGCCTGTAGCTTCTTCATACCCTTAGTAACACTCCCAAAGCAAGACCCCAGCTTTTCGATTCCCCTGCTGCGCTGGCGGCTAGTGCCACTACTTGGCCACAGGAGGTCACTGTGGACAGCTTGGCTCAGCCATCCTTAACTCAATCCAGCACACCCCTAAGCTTCCCCTACCCCTAGAGATACTCTATAGCAAATACTATTGTCCTCTTAACCCATCGTTAACCCATGTCATTTAAAAGTCCCGAGAAGTGGAGACCTCACCATCGACGCTCACCTAACTTCCAAACGCTCCTGAGCCCAAAAATGGAATTCTCATGGCCCTAGGAACCCACCCATGGTCGTCAATTATTGTTTTGACCACGGATTCTCCGACCGCTGCACTGCTTGAAATCTTGGACCGCTCCACCGCTTGAAATCTCTGACCGCTCCATTGCTTGAAATCTCTGACCACCCCACAGCTTGAACTCTCCGACCGCCCCACAGCTTGAACTCTCCGACCGCCCCACTGCCTGAACTCTTCGACCACCTTTTAATCGAGAGAAGCTTCGACAACTCCACTTCGAGTTCTGAGCAATACCACTTGAACGCCGTCCAATGTTCTTAAGCCACTCGAACGTCGTTTGATGCTCCTAAGCCGCTCAAACACTGTCTGATCTTTTAAGCCACTCAGACGTCACCCAATCTCTGCAGCTACTCGAACATCGTCTAATCTTCATAGCAACTTGTACATCGTCCGATCTCCGTCAATTTCACACTTGAAGTCAAATCTCGGCTGTCCACCTGACTTCGTAGTCGTAACCGAAATGACCCGGGTACTCGAAACTCCTCTGTTCTTCCAGTACGTAGTGACAACTCGATAAGAACTAAACCTGCTATAAATAGTAAAACCAGCAATGAACAGTACCTAAACCTGTTACTATTCACAAAACCCTAAAACACATATATGTATATATCTATTTTGATCGTCTTTAGCCCATCTACACCATTTCCACCCTATTTTGCCAATTTTGACCCTGATAAAACTTGAAATCATCCAAATGATATTCCAACTCCAAACCCAATGTTGTCGATACCCGTAGCCATCATAGAAATCCATATAACCCTTATATAGCCATTTCGACCATCTTGGACCCATTAACCCAATTCCAACAACGATCAACCAAAGCAGCCAAGCCACGCACACTATCTAAACCCCTAACAACCCAAACCTATTTTATTTCTATATTTTTTGTTATTTATTTGTATTATGTTCCTAGCTTGTATTTCGCAAAGCAGGAACTCATGTGCATTCATTTTCTGCGCCGGACCACACGAGTTAGTTAACGAAGAACTACAAGAGCAGTTTAAGTAGAAGACTAAAGTGAAATAATTAGAGACTATGAACAAAGAGGTAAGTCACATGTATTTGATCATATTGAACCCACATTCCTTTAATTATTTAATTATCAGTATTTTTATTATGTTATTTGCGCGTTGTTACTTCTTGAGCATGAAATGTTTAGAATGATATGATATTAGTTATGTCCTACCACCTGAAAAAACCCTGTTTAATTTGATGGCCATATTCGCCTTGACATGACTTAATAATACTAAATATATTATTTAAATAATCATGGTAGACTAGGAACTCAATAGTTTTACACTACTAAGAGTTTTAGTATTTTCCTGGTAGAATTTTTAAAGAGGTTCTAGGATAAGGAGGCATCATGGGAAGCCACAGGATGGTCGGGTCCCATGACCTTATCCTAGGGTGGAGGCTTGGACTGGAAAGGTGGCAGTGCGGATGGATATTGAAACAAGGGTTTGTGGATGGAAGTTGCCTCAATGAAAATATAAAGACTAGAACCTTATGCCAAATAAAGAACATGGTGATCACTCAACCACAAGCGTTGATTTGTAAAGCCTGATTTAGTAGCTGCTCAAATTCGATTGAATATCTACAAAGAGTGGAGAAATACCAAGGAAGTTTTTGTGGTATGGGATGGGGATCTATACTTAACAACAGTAGATCCGCTTTGAATGGGGCGAGGCCATAGGCCACCCGAGTTTGTTGAGAAATAGCACCTACTAGTTAGAGGCTATATATAAAGAATTGAGCAGTGAAAGACCTTGTTTTCTTAACTCAGTCATGAGTGTTAAGAGATCTTGTAGGTAAAGCTGGGAAACTTTACAGAATCATAACTTAATGGTGTTCGAATACGCCGTGTTTTTGGTAAATGAAGCTGTGTTTAATGGGTGATTCCAACAACGAAGTATAAGTAGATTTGGAAATGATTTGGAAATATGAAGAATGGTATTCAAGTTTTGAAATATCAATTCCTTAAGAAGTTATTATTCTTTTATGTTTAAAAATGTTTACAAATAAAATTGCATCCATAAAATTCTTTAATAGAACCACTATATCCCTATTCTTTGGAAATCTTGGCATGTAATTAAATAGCGTTTACTCATGTGACTTGTTGAGTACGGTTGGTTGTACTCACTCTTACTTCATTTTCCATCAACACATAGTTCAAGAGAAGAAAGAATGTTACAAATTTTCATGTTAGGGTTACGAACGCACTCAAGCGTTTCTGTGGGAGTTCTTCAGATCTTCTAATTATAAGTTAAGTTTTAGGCTTGGACGCTCATAAAGCTGTTAAAATGGATTGTTATGTCTTATTTTAATCAAATTAATCTCTTTTGAAATGTCCGTGAGCAGGTATAATGTTCATTCTAACTGAACTCTTGAGCTATTGCGAGACGTACGATAGCACTGTTCTCAAAATTGAGGTTGTTACGTAGGGGTAAATAGTGGCAAGCATTTTCGCTCTTGGCTTCCTCCTCCATCTTCATTAGCAATGTCGTCGGTGTTGTCCTTTGCTTTGGAAGGTTATGGCATTGCGCTCTTGCCATACTTCCCGTATTACCAAGATGGCGACGGTTGCTAAGGCCTTCGTCGGTTGGTCTCCTCCGTTTGTGAATTGCGTCCACCATTCCTCGGTCGTTCAGCTTGGCCTCCAGGAGTCGGGCTGAAGCGGCATGCAGACCAACCATTGCACACCAGCATTTCAGAGAATAGGTGCAAAGCTGTATTAGGTGCAGGATCAATTTTGATATATACCAGTATATCACTTGTTTTTCTTGATCATAATCTTCTGCTCCTGTTCTTTTTAGCTTTTGCCTTCTAAGCCCAACATCATGAGAGACCATGTGGAGGTGACCATATGTTTGTGATAAGTAATTAACACTTATTTTAGAAAAATTGAGTTTGGTTTGTGCTGTTTTTGCAATTCGTAAGCCCCTGCAAGTGGTTGGAAGCTCCTACGACCACGCTATCAGCAGCATGTGGTCGGGAGAAGGTGTTATGACCATATTGGCCGTGGTCGGAAGCTATTACGACCACACCAGCCACGGTCGGAAGCTGTTACGACCACACCGGCCATGGTCGGAAGCTGTTACGACCACACTGGCCGTGGTCGGAAGATGTTACGATCACATTGGCCGTGGTCGGAAGTCAGCTGAAGGGTTTACGGCCACGTTGGTCATGGTTGAAAAGGTTTACGACCACGTTGTCAGCAATCGAAAGCCACCAGATAGATTTATGACCTCGTTGGGAAGTCAATAGACTTCGACCACGACCACATTGGGAAGTCGGCAGTCTTGGACAACGTTGTCGCGAGCTGTGGTCGGTAGTCGGCAGTCAAGCCTTCGACCACGTTGGGAAGTCGGTGGATTTCGACCACGTTGTGAAAGCAGTCGAACGCAGTCGGACGTGCTCGGAACACGGTTGGACGTGGTCGGTTGTGGTCGAACGCAGTCGGAAGCGCTCAGACAAAGTTGGAGTGCGGTCGAAAGTGGTCAGACGTGGTTGAACGAAGTCGGGATGTGGTCGAACGAGGTCAGACGTGGTCAGAAGACACTTCGACCACGTTGAACGTGGTCGGAAGGGCTTCGACCACATTGAAACTCGCAGCGATGGTCGTAGCTTCTGTTCAAATGGTCGTACCGACCCTTGGGGTGGTTGTATAGACTTGTAGTCTAGTCTAGTCTTTGCCATGATAGACTGATTAAATATGTACAACTTGAGTTAAATCATATCATGTTAGATTTTGTGACTAGGCTGTCTTTAGTTATCCTTTTATGATTCTTACCATATCAAATAAACTTAGTTGAGTCTTGAATCTATGGTGAGCTTTAGATTGAGTTATGCTAGTTCTTTAGTGAAGCATAAGTTAGTATTAACTCTTTGTTTTTGAACTAAATTCAAAAAAAAAGAAAAAAGATCTTTTTGTGCGAAAAAACTGGTCTCACCAATTCTTTCTCATGAGACTGCTTGTCATTGCACTAGGCATGAACTCAAGGGGAGTTTTGGATGACCAAGATCATTTCTTAAGCTTATTGCTTGAAATGGTCGCATAAGGCTTGAGATCTAGCACATGGCTAAGCAACAAAAATTTGGTTGGAAACAACCATAAATTTCTAAACGGAAAATCATGTCAAAAGTGCTAAATTTGCTCATTTACAAAATGACAAGTTTTTGAACAAATGTCTCATTCTTGAACTTATAGCACTCCAAAATGACTCAGTGCTAGCTTCTTGGTTCCACTTAGAATATTGACATGGCTTGCATCATCTCTGGATGCCTTTACATAGACTATGACCTTGATCGATTTGACATGCCAAGCAATTTATCGAAATTTCATATTCTACCATTTTTGGCTTTAATTTGTCTATACATAAATGGTCATGATCTAGATAGCACTCTCCTTTGTTATGGCTTGGTGTAATACTTAGAAAGTCTTTCTGGATACTCTTTATGGCTCTAATGCTTAAACTAAATAACATACATTTATTCCATTCAAGTTATGCTCCATTTTCTTCCTTACATCTTGATGATTTTATTGCCAAAAGGGGGGAGAGCAATGAAGAAAAAGAAAAAGGCATTTAAGGGAGATTTTCTGGAGCTTTTGAGGAAACATTGTTCTTTCTAGTTTTTGCTCCATTTTTCCTCTGTCGACATGGTCATAAGACTTTCTGTCACTCTCTCTAGACCATGTATGACTTTATCTTAAAAAAACAAACTCATCTTTATGCTTTTTCTGTGTTTGTCAATATACTCATCAATGGAGAGATTGAGAGACCATGTGGAGGTGACCACATGTTTGTGATGAGTAACTGACACTTATTTTAGAAAGATTGAGTTTGGTTTGTGCTATTTTTGCCAATTCATAAGCCCCTGCAAGTGGTCGGAAGCTCCTACGACCACGTGTCAGCAGCATGTGGTTGGGAGAAGGTGTTACGACCACATTGGCCATGGCCGAAAGCTGTTACGACCACACTGGCCGTGGTCAGAAGCTGTTATGACCAGACTGGCCATGGTCGAAAGCTGTTACGACCACACTGGCCGTGGTCGGAAGTCAGCCGAAGGGTTTACGACCACGTTGGTCGTGGTCGGAAAGGTTTACAATCACGTTGTCAGCAATCGGAAGCCACTAGATACATTTACGACCTCATTGGGAAGTCAGTATACTTCAACCACGACCACATTGGGAAGTCGGCTGTCTTCGACCACGTTGTCGCGAGCTGTGGTCGGTAGTAGGCAGTCGAGTCTCCGATCACGTTGGGAAGTCGGCGGATTTCGATCATGTTGTGAAGCGGTTGAACGCTGTCGGACGTGCTCGGAACAAGGTCGGATGTGGTTGGTTGTGGTCAAACGAGGTCGGAAGCGCTCGGACAAAGTTAGAGTGCAGTCGAAAGTGGTCGGACGTGGTCGAACGAAGTCGGGAGCGGTCGAACGGGGTCGGACGTGGTCGGAAGTCACTTTGACCACGTTGAACGTGGTCGGAAGGGCTTCGACCACGTTGAAACTCGCAGCGATGGTTGTAGCTTCTGTTCAAATGGTCGTACAGACCCTTGGGGTGGTCTTATCAACTTGTAGAGCGGTCGTAGGCCTTGAGCGTTCCATGTTTTGTGTTTTCGACCGGTCTTTAGTGGTCTAGGACCAGCTAGGATGTCTTACGAGTACATTTCTCTTGATGCAGATTTATGTTCACGATGTTTTGTGCGGTGCTATGTGATGGTTTGCTTGTCTGTGTGGTTGCAGGACTTCGGAGCTAGGTCATGGTGAGGCATAGGAGGACCGGGACTAGGCATAGGAGGTGTTGAGGACCAAATGGTCAGGAAATGCCAAGGTGATCTAGGCTGGTGAGGTGGTTGCAAGCCGGGTGACGAGTAACCAGAGCTGGAGCTGCTGGAGGTGGACTTGACGGGCAATGGCGAGGTGTACCGGGACTAGACTCAGGGAGGAGTCGAGGTCCAGACGGTCGGATGCCAGGTGTGGTCGTGTGCTACGACGAGTGGACCGAGGACTAGGCTCAGGAGGAGTTGAGGTCCAGTCGGTTGGAAGACAGGTGCGGTCGTGCGAGGATAGTAAGGCAACGGGAAGTTTCCAGGAAGGCGCAGGAGGGGTATTTTGAAGAAATGCTTAAAGCCTGCAAAGGAAACTGCTTTCTATTAAAGCACTGGAGTCTGTTGGTGATAACAGGTAAAGCTGTGTAAAACTCGGTGTTAGTTGGGGGTTAACGGGTTCTCCCCCGGTATCTGAAGGCTATAAATAGAGAAGGTAGAACATGAGTGCTCAGTGAGGTTATTCCTGAGAAGCTCTGGGTTTTCATTCTGTGTTCTTGTGTGAGTTGTCTCTGGCAGGAGTGGTGGTGCTCTTGGACCTCCTGATGGAGTGGCTATAGAAACATCCATATATGCAATCATTCATCTCTCTGCCTCTATCTGAGCTATTTTGTCTATTTGATGTTTGATTGTCTTGTTCATGTTTTATCTACCCCATCTTCTTTTCTCTTATGTCTGAGAAATTGTTTCCTTTTGGGTTGCTCAAGATTTGACTTATTCTGAATTGGGAATCATCCTCAAGGCCATCTTGGCTAGTTCATTCCCGAGAGCAAGGTTTTGAACGCAGTTTTTGGCTTTGCGGTTGTGCGCCTCTTGACCTCCTCTGTTTCATCTTTGACCTTGTTTTTCTGTTCGACCGCGGGGAAGAATTTTTGTCATCTCTATTATTTCTCATCCAGAGGATGTTGTCTTGCAGTGTTTGAAGTCCCATGACCAAAAGATCCGTGAATCAAAAGTTATTCGAAAATCGGGTCTTGCGGTCCTGTGCTCTTCACTTCCTCTGTTTCGGTTTCGACCACGCATCTCTTTTCGACCACAGCAAAGAAGCTTTGACCACTTCGTATTTTTCTTGGCCAGAGGACATGTTCTTGCTATGTTTAAAGTCTCATGACGAATAGAACTGTGAATCATAAGTTATTCGGAAATCGGGCCTCACGGTCGTGCGTCTTTCGCTTCCTTTGTTTCTTCTTCGACCATGACAGTGTGCTTCTACTACTCTTGAATTCTTCTGCCAGCGTTTGTTTTTGTTTATTCTTTCGGTTTTCTAGTGAGCATTCAACCTTTGTCTTCATAGCTTTGTAACTTTTGGAGAAGAAGGGTTGTGTGAATACTTAGGGAGGTTTTAAGGCACCATTCACCCCACTCTGTTGCCTGTTCGGTCCTACAAGTGGTATCAGAGGTGGTTAACTCTCTGCTATAGATCTTAACCTGTCTGTTGAGCCATGACAACAGACAAGTATTTCACCAAGCCCCCCTCTTCGACGGGATCGACTATCCCTTCTGGAAGAGTAGGATGGAGTCTTACACACAGGCTCAGAGCTATGCAATCTGGAGGAAGGTGAAAACTCGGTTTGTTGTTCCTACCGATGAAAACATCATAGTGGCAAATATGCCAGATGTGGAGGCAAATGCTAGGGCAAGGAACATCATTATCCAAAGTCTTAGCAGAAACGAGTTTGATCGCATATTTCATCTTTCGTCGGCCTACAACATTTGGGTGACCCTCGATGCATACCATGAGGGCACCACCCAAATCAAGACCGTGCGACAGAACCAGTACAAGCGAGAGTACAACAAGTTTGAGATGCTCATTGAAGAGTCCTTAGATGAGTGCTTTGCTAGGTTTCACAAGATTTTGAGTAACCTCCGAGCAGTTGGTCTCACATACCCTGACTCGGACAATGCTTGACAGATGCTTTCTGCGTTAGACCTACGAGTTTGGGAGATGAAAGTGACCACCATCAAGGACACAACTGATCTCTCGACTTTGACTCTTGATGCGTTGTACTCATGCCTCAAGACTCACAAGATTGACATTTTTTCTCGCAAGTCAAAATCACAGTCGATGGCTTTGGTCACCGATCCCAGCTCTACCTCCAGAGCATTTTCTGATGGTGCTTCTGGTTTTTCCTTAGCTACACTCTATGAGATTAGTGATGACCAGATCGAGCAGCTTCCAGAGAACAAACTAGTCCTCTTAGCCAGAAAATTTCACATGCTTACAAGAGGGTTAGGGAGAGAAAGAGAGGAGGGCCTATGATTTGCTTTGAGTGTGGTGGCCCCAACACATGCGAGCAAAATACCCCAAGCTGGAGAAGGGCAAGAATGACTACGACGGTGTGAGCAAGATCGACTACATCAACAAGAACCGCAACAAGAAGCCCCCAGCTTGTGGCCAAGGCAAAGGGAAGAAGTACCACGACTTTAGCAAAGCCAAGAAGCTCTTCCACCGTATCCTTACCGCCTTATACGACATCAACTTCAGCGACATGGAAGGCTGGAGCGACGACGACAGCAAGGATGATCAAGACAACGACACCAAGGACGGTGACGACTTCATCGGCATGTGCTTCATGGCCAATGAGACCAACATCAGCGATGACAATCTCTACACCGACTCTGATGAGGTAGGTCCCTCCTATGACCAGCTCAATGATGCATTTTTCAAGCTAGGAACATTTTATGCTAGATCTAGAGCTAGGGTTGGTGATCTAGAGAAGGAAGTACAGAGCTTATCATGGGAGCTTACTTCACTTAGATTTGCTCCCTCCTATGATGATTGTGATGTTTGTTCTTCTTTGCTCGATGACATGGAGAAGCTAAGGATCTCTTATGATAGTGTTCTTACCGAACTTGATAATCTTAAGGTGGAGAATGTTAGTCTGCTTGCTGAGATAGAGACTAGAGTAGCATATACTTCATCTAGTTCTGTAGAGACTACATTTTGCACCTCATGTGAGGATAAGGACAATACTTTTAGAGGTCTGTACACCATGCTCCTTGATCTGCTTGAAATATGTGAAAGTTGCAATAACTTGAAAATTAACTTAAAAAAGGCAGATCATAAAATCACTGAAATGAAAGCTGCGTTGCTTGAGCCCATTGTTTTTGTGCCAATTGCCCTAAATTAACTGCTGAACTTGAATATATATCTAAACAGTTTCAAGACATGTGTGATTATAACAAGAAATTGGCTCAATATGCTTCTAAGGACCCTGTTAGCTTACCATGTAATAACTGCAGAAACTAAAATCTGATTTGGTTGCATTGGATGAAAAATATGTGAAGCTAACTAAGGACCTACTAGAGAAGTCACAATCAGCTTGCTCTTTCTGTGCTGAGGTGGGGGAGAAGTCTAAGGACATGGTAGAGACTCTTAGGAAGAGCTATGAGGACCAAATAGCTAGATTTAGGACTGCCCCTTGCGTGTCCTGCGAAGCCCTCAAAGTTGAGGCGGCCGTGCACAAGGAGAGATATGCACGTGCCATTCGTTCTTCAGCTGTTGGTTCTTCTTCCTTTCCTTCTGCTGTCTCTTTTCATCTTCTCCCTGCTCTTCATGTGCCTCTCTCTTTCAGGAGTGTCAGTACCTTATGAACACTCTTGAAAGATTTGTTGGAGGCAAGAAAAGCTAAATCTTATTCTAGACAAATCCAAGATTTGCAAGTTTAATCAAGGTCTAGGATATGATTTCTTAGAAGATGTGAGGAAGCATCCACTTGCTGTGGTCAGACCTAGAGAAGCAGATGTGATTGAGGTCAAGCCCAGAACCAAGAAAGTTAAGTTCAAGTCTGCGGGCTTTATCCAAGGGATCTCTGACAGTAAAGTTGTACCACCTGTTGCTTCGACCTCTCAGAAGGTGAAGCCTCATCATGCTACTTCGACCTTTCAGAAGGTGAAGTATCATTGTACCTTATGTCTGAAGGATGGACATAGTGTTGAGAGATGCTTCAGGCACGCCAAGATTGCACAGAGAGGCCGTATTCACGCTCTTAGGTGTATTCAGGGTCGGCCCCAGACTCTGAGTGCACCTAAGACCAACACGAGGTCAAGAGTTACAGAGAACTCTTTTAAGGTGTTTAGGCAATATCAAGGACTTGGTTTTTTTGCTTCTGGTTTTGGTCCTCGTGCTGCTTCTAGTCAGGATATCTGCCATCCTAAGGATAGATCTCATTTTCTCCATCGAGATAGCTATCCGTGGCGTAACCAGCATGTTGCTGTTGGTCAGACTCGCTCTTCTATAGCAGTCGGACCCAGCAACAGCTTCAGGTCTGCTCGTAGACCTTCTGGCTTTCTGAGAGACAGAGAGCGTAGGGTAGTTAGAGGTCAGTCGGGTGTTACTACCTCTTCTGCTCATTGTGTGACTCAGTACTGGGTTCCTAAGTCAGTTCTCATTTACCCCAGTACTGAGCCACAGATGTCACTCTTTTGTTGACTCAGGTCTGCCGGGCTGGGAAGGGAGAAGTTTGGCTTGTCGACTCTGGCTATTCTCGACACATAACCAGAGACTCCCGTTGGTTCTCTTCTCTAGTCCAAGCTCTAGGTGATGAGTCGATCACCTTCGGAGACGCCTCATCTGGTCGAGTCATTGCAAAAGGTACTGCGCGCATTAATGACTCATTTATTCTTAAAGATGTTGCCTTAGTGAGTGAGCTGCAGTATAATTTGCTTTCTGTTTCTCAGCTTACCGATGACAATTTCGAGGTAAGTTTTAAGACAAATGCTTACAAAATTCTTTATTCTTCGGGAAGTCTTGTTTACAGGATTTCTAGATTTGGGAGGATCTTTCGTGCTAATTTTTTTAGTCTTCTGGCGATCCTCTCAGGTACTTAGTTGCATCAGAGTCCCGTGATCTCTCCTTTTGGCATAGGAGACTTGGTCACATTGGCTTTGATCATTTGACTTGAGTTAGCAGCCATGATCTCATACGTGGTCTGCCCAAACTCAAAATGGTCAAAGACATAATTTGTGCTCCTTGCCGGCATGGCAAGATGGTTGCTGATTGTCATCCCCTAGTCACTGTGATCATGGCTGATGCACCAGGACGGCTTCTACACATGGACAAAGTTGGTCCAACTAGAGTGCAGTCGGCGGGAGGAAAGTAGTATGTTCTTGTCGTGGTCGATGACATCTCGAGGTTTTATTGGGTGTTTTTCTTAACCTCAAAGGATGAGACGTTCAGTCATTTTTGGGGTCTATTTAGTAGGCTTTCTATTGAGCTCCCGGGTGCCTTACGAGCAATCCACAGTGACAATGGCACGGAGTTCAAGAATTCCTACTTTGAGAAGTTCTGCGATGAGACGGGTATAGAGCATCAGTTTTCTTCTTCGCACGTCCCCCAGCAAAATGGCGTCGTGGAGAGGAAGAATCGTACCTTGGTTGAGATGGCTAGGACGATGCTTGATGAGTACTCTTCACCTAGGAAGTTTTGGGCTTAGGCTATAGCCACCGCGTGCCATGTTTCAAACATAGTTTTCTGAGGGCACACTTGCATCGCACTTCTTATGAGCTAAAATATGGGCGAAAGCCGAGTGTTTCTCATTTTCACGTGTTTGGTTGCAAGAGTTTTATCTTGAAGTCTGGGAACCTAGATAAGTTCGAGTCACGATCTTGTGATGGTATCTTTCTGGGTTACTCGACTTCTTCGCGGGCTTATAGGGTCTGGAACTGCGAGACTAGCAAAATTGTAGAGACCTGTGAGGTGACCTTTGACGAGGCCAGTCCTGGCACTAGACCTGATATCTTAGGTTCTGTAGAGCAGTCCGAGACCATCTTTGTAGACGATGAGGAGGATGGAGATAAGAATTGTCTACTCGATCCAGTCCATCCTTCCCCTGAGGAGCCTTCCTCTTCCACTACACCTCAGGGAGATCAGCCCATTCCTTCTAGATCTTCTGGAGCTAGTGGCTCTATTCCTACCTCGTTAGTTCATGAGGTAGAGGCCACTTCCTCTTCTCATCCAGGACCTCCCCGACACATCCAAAATCGTCATCCTTCAGAGCAGATGATAGGAGATCTCTTTGAGCGCGTCACACACTCAAAATCCGGCTTGTCTCACTTCTGTCTTCATTCAGCCTTTGTCGCCTCTTTCGAGCCGAATGATATCTATCATGCTCTTTCTGATGAGTCTTGGGTCAATGCCATACATGAGGAGTTAGGAAATTTCGAGAGGAACAAGGTCTGGTCGCTTGTTGAGCCCCCTAGAGGTCACAATGTTATAGGAACCAAGTGGGTCTTCAAAAACAAGTAGAGCGAGGATGGGGTAGTCATTTGAAACAAGGCTAGACTGGTAGCTCAGGGTTTCTCCCAGGTTGAGGGTTAGATTTTGAGGAGACCTTTGTCCCTGTAGCTAGGCTAGAGGCTATTAGGATTTTGCTTGCATTTGTAGCGTCTAAGGGCTTCAAGCTATACCAGATGGATGTCAAGAGTGCCTTCCTTAATGGGTATATTGAGGAAGAGGTCCATGTTAGACAGCCTCCAGGTTTCGGGAACTCCAAATACCCAAACCATGTCTACAAGCTTCCCAAAGCTCTGTATGGACTTAAGCAAGTCCCTAGAACTTGGTATGAGAGGCTTAAGTCCTATTTGTTAGTCATAGGTTTGAGATGGGCAAGTTAGACAAGACCTTGTTCATTCGCACGCATGGCAATGACCTTCTTCTCGTCCAGATGTGGATGACATTATCTTTGGTTGCTCATCTCATGCTCTGGTTTCTCAGTTTTCTGATGTCATGAGCATAGAGTTTGAGATAAGCATGATGGGCGAGCTGAGTTTCTTCCTCGGCTTTCAGATCAAGCAGACTCGGGAGGGTACTTTCTTGCATCAGGGCAAGTACACTCGAGACCTTCTAAGGCACTTTGATATGAGTGACGGCAAGCCGGTGTTGACACCGATGGCAGCATCAGCTTCACTCGATTCAGATGAGGATTGCGAGATGGTAGATCAAAAGGAGTACCCAAGCATGAATGGCTCCCTCCTGTATCTCACGGCCTCAAGGCCAGACATACACTTTGATGTGTGTTTGTGTGCTTGATTTCAGGCCTCTCCTCGCGTATGGTACCTTCGAGTTACCATAGACTATGATATCTGGTACTCTTCATCTTCCTATCTTTTCCTTAGAGCCTACTCCGACGTAGACTTTGCTGGCTGTAGGATAGATAGGAAGAGCACTTCTGGCACTTGCCAATTCATTGGCACTTCCCTTGTTTCTTGGTCTTCTAGAAAGCAGTCCAGTGTTGCACAGTCCACCGCAGAGGCCAAGTATGTTGCTGCAGTCAGGTGCTTTGGATGGTGTCGACCTTACGAGACTTTGGGTTAGTCATGGATAGGGTTCCACTTTTCTGTGATAACACTCCAGAACCAAGCACATTGATATCAGATATCATTTTCTTAGAGACCATGTGGAGAAGGGTGACATAGTGCTCCAGTTTGTGGAGAGTGACCATCAGTCAGCCGATATCTTTACCAAGCCTTTAGATAGTTCGAGGTTTTCAACCTTGCGAGGAGAGCTTGGGGTGGTCTGTCCTTATGGGTTATTGTGAGAGGGAGCTTATTGCTTTATGTATCTCAATGTTTATATTGCTCCTATTTCATTCTGTTGCATGTCATGCGGGTGCATTTGGGTTAGTCTTTCTAGTAGAGACTAGAGTGGTTATATCTCTCAGTTGCTTAGACTTCTTTCTCTCATCTTATGATTCCAGGATGCTTCTTATTAGCTGTGTCTCTTCTCGCTAGGTTGAGTTCACTCACTTCTTATAGGTCTAGCGAGGGTTGGGCCTCCCTTGGGTACACAACGAACGTGTTTACTCTCTAGTTTGTTAGAAGACCAGTTGATAGTTCTAGAGTCATATGGGGAAGATGAGAGTCAGTCTGAGCCATAGTATTCTCTGCATCTTGTCAATGCTTTAAGGACTGCCTTTTCTGATTTCTTTGCTAGCTTCTTTCCTCTTATTGCTTTTGTTCAGAGAGAGTTCATTTGAGAGTTGCTAGAACTTAATGATGACATGACTCAACTTGAACTAAAAGTGCTTTACATGCTGAGGGGGAGCTGGATTTGCTTGCATTTCATGTCATTTATTTTTAGCATTCTGCATTGTAATATAACTACATGGAGCCTTGATTATTATCCTTTTATGACATGATAAAACTGCATTACATCTTGCCATGATTTGTGCTAGGGTGCTTGATTTATCATGACTTTATATGTGTATTATAGTCTTTGCCATGATAGGCTGATTAAATATGCACAACTTGAATTAAATCTTGTCATGTTAGATCTTATGACTAGACTGTCTCTAGTTATCCTTTTATGATTCTTGCCATGTCAAATAAACTGAGTTGAGTCTTGAATCTATGTTGAGTTTTAGATTGAGATATGCTAGTTCTTTAGAAAAGCATGAGTTAATATTAACTCTTTGTTCTTGAACTAAATTCAGAAAATGCAAAAAGATCTTTTTGTGCGAAAAAACTGGTCTCACCAATTCTTTCTCATGGGACTGCTTGCCATTGCACTAGGCATAAACTCAGGGGGAGTTTTGGATGACCAAGATCATTTCTTAAGCTTATTGCTTGAAATGGTCGCATAAGGCTTGAGATCTAGCACATGACTAAGCAACAAAAATTTGGTTGGAAACAACCATGAATTTCTAAAAGGAAAATCATGTCAAAAGTGCTAAATTTGCTCATTTACAAAATGATAAGTACTTGAACAAATGTCTCATTTTTGAACTTATAGCACTCTAAAATGACTCAGTGTTAGCTTCTTGGTTCCACTTAAAATATTGACATGGCTTGCATTATCTTTGGATGCCTTTAGATAGACTATGACCTTGACCGATTTGACATGCCAAGCAATTTATCTAAATTTCATATTCTACCATTTTTGGTTTTAGTTTGTCTATACATAAATGGTCATGATCTAGATAGCACCCTCCTTTGTTATGGCTTGGTGTAATACTTAGAAAGTCTTTCTGGATACTCTTTATGGCTCTAATGCTTAAACCGAATAACACATAGTCATTCCATTCAAGTTATGCTCCATTTTCTTCCTTGCATCTTGATGATTTTATTGCCAAAGGGGGAGAGTAATGGAGAAAAAGGCATTTAAGGGGGATTTTCTGGAGCTTTTGAGGAAACATTGTTCTTTCTAGTTTTTGCTCCATTTTTCCTTTGTCGACATGGTCATAAGACTTTCTGTCACTCTCTCTAGATCATGTATGACTTTCTCATAAAAAAACAAACTCATCTTTATGATTTTTTTGTGTTTGTCAATATACTCATCAAGGGAAAGATTGAGAGACCATGTGGAGGTGACCATATGTTTGTGATGAGTAATTGACACTTATTTTAGAAAGATTGAGTTTGTTTTGTGCTATTTTTGCCAATTTATAAGCCCCTGTGAGTGGTCGGAAGCTCCTACGACCATGCTGTCAGCAGCATGTGATCGGGAGAAGGTGTTACGACCACATTGGCCATGGTCGAAAGCTGTTACGACCACACTGGCCGTGGTCAGAAGCTGTTACGACCACACTGGCCGTGGTCAGAAGCTGTAATGACCGCACTGGCCGTGGTCGGAAATCAGCCGAAGGGTTTACGACCACGTTGGTCGTGGTCGGAAAGGTTTACGATCACGTTGTCAGCAATCGAAAGCCACCAGATAGATTTACGACCTCATTGGGAAGTCAGTATACTTCGACCATGACCACATTGGGAAGTCGACAGTCTTCGACCATGTTGTCACGAGCTGTGATCGGTAGTAGGCAGTCGAGTCTTCGACCACGTTGGGAAGTCGGCGGATTTCGACCATATTGTGAAGCGGTCGAACACTGTAGGACGTGCTTAGAACATGATTGGACGTGGTCGGTTGTGGTCAAATGAGGTCGGAAGCGCTCGGACAAAGTTGGAGTGCGGTCGAAAGTGGTTGGATGCGGTCGAACGAAGTCGGGAGCGGTTGAACGAGGTCGGATGTGGTCGGAAGTCACTTCGACCACGTTGAACATGGATGGAAGGGCTTCGACCACGTTGAAACTCGCAGCGATGGTCGTAGCTTCTGTTCAAAGGGTCGTCATCTCTATTATTTCTCATCCAGAGGATGTTGTCTTGCAGTGTTTGAAGTCCCATGACCGAAAGATCCGTGAATCAAAAGTTATTCGGAAATCGGGACTTGCGATCGTGCGTTCTTCACTTCCTCTGTTTTGGTTTTGACCACGAATCTCTTTTCGACCACAACAGAGAAGCTTTGACCACTTCGTATTTTTCTTGGCCAGAGGACATGTTCTTGCTATGTTTAAAGTCTCATGACCAATAAAACCGTGAATCATAAGTTATTCGGAAATCGGGTCTCACGGTCGTGCGTGTTTCACTTCCTCTATTTCTTCTTCGACCATGACAGTGTGCTTCTACTACTCTTGACTTCTTCCGCCAGCGTTTGTTTCTGTCTATTCTTTCGGTTTTCTAGTGAGCATTCAATCTTTGTCTTCATAGCTTTGTAGCTATTAAAGAAGAAGGGTTGTGTGAATACTTAGGGAGGTTTTAAGGCACCATTCACCCCCCTCTATTGCCTGTTCTGTCCTACACATCAAAACGGAATGGTCTCTTAAAGCGAATTCTCTAAATTTGTATGCGTCATCCACGTCGATATCTTTGCCGTTCATTACAATGTCAAAAAGCAGGGGTGGAGCCAGGATTTTAGCTCGCCTCGGGCTCAAAACACTTCTCAGTCCTAGGTTGGGCTCTGTGCCAAGGTTGAACCATGGTGAGCAAGATTGAAAGGCTCAATACTATTGGGGTACCATTGCTAATTAGGCCAGCATCAAGCTATAGCCCAGACAACATAAGGCCTGGCTTCGCCCCTATCAAAAACATATATAAAAACATCAGCTGCAACCCTAAAGAACACCCTTTATCATTTGTTTTTCTTCAGCATATTCTTATTCTCTTTGTTATTTCTTTCATTTCTGTAGTATAAGCGTTGCTTTTTACGAAGTTGCAGGAGGCTTTCGTTTTAATCTCTCAAAATCTTACGTGGGAATCAAAATGGCATGCATGGCTAGAGCAGAAAACTGCACATAATCGAATTTATCTGTATATTGCCGCAACACGAAAAAGCGTATAGATCAAAATCTTGTTCCACTTACATTAAACCTAACATACACCGCAGATGGGACGACGACCCTGACAATTTTGGTCCGATAACATAGAGCAGAAAAGGTTGTTTTGATAAATAGTTTTGAAATGATGATAGAAAAACCGTCTTATTTATTTATTTAAAAGAAATCATAAGCCATAAGACAAAAACAGTTTGGCCTTTCTCAAAAAATGAAGAAGAGAGAAATGGATTACTCAGTTGAAAAGCAAATATATTAGTCATCAAGAAAGTAAACCAAAGTTCGCGCGCTATGCCTTGCTTCGGTGATGCGTAGCCGACCAATGACACGGGATTAGATTCCGGCAATGCATTAAACGAGACACTAACCCAGGCAATGATGCAAAGCAAAAGCTCAAAGGCTCAAAGCTCCAAAGCGACAGTGCAAAAGCACTACTCTAATCTCAGGCTAGCTGGCCATCACTCTTTTAGTCTTTAGTCCCTTTCTTCTTTGCTTCAACATTCTCACACTCACGCACAGGCACTAGCACTCACTCCCGGTTGCGTTGCATTGCACCACTCCACTTCACCAATGGAGATCCATCTCCATCTCCATGTCGTGATGATCCTTCTAGTTGTATCAATGGCGCCCTCCTCCGTCGCCGGTGAGCTCTGCCGCGACAGCTGCGGCGACATCCCGGTGCGCTACCCGCTCGGCATCGACGACGGCTGCGGCAGCCCGTACTACCGCAACATGCTCACCTGCTCCGACAACGCCACGCTCCGCCTCCGCACGCCGTCCGGCACGTACGCGGTGGCTGGCGCCAACTACGCCGACCCGCACCTCGTCGTCACGAACCCCTCCATGTGGACGTGCGCGCGCCAATTCACCTCCATCCACGCCGCGCCGTTCAGCCTCGACACCAGCACCCGCTTCTCGCTGTCCCCCAGGAACGACTACCTCTTCTTCAACTGCGATGAGGAGCGCGTCATCGTCTCGCCGCGGCCGGCGATCTGCGACCGGTACCCGGAGCGATGCGACTCGGTGTGCGACAGCGCGGGGTACCTGTGCCGGAACCTGCCCGGGTGCCGCGGCGCGCTGGAGGAGAGCAACATGAGCTGCTGCGCGTACCGGCCGCGCGCGGCGGAGTCGCTGCGGCTGATGCTGCGGCACTGCGAGGCGTACACCAGCGTGTACTGGCGCGCTGTCGGGGACAAGTTCCCGCCCTACGACCAGGTGCCGGAGTACGGGGTCCGGGTGGACTTCGAGATCCCCGTCACGACGGGCTGCTTGCAGTGCGAGGACCGGCGGCGCGGTGCTGGTGGCACGTGCGGGTTCGACCCAGCAACGATGGACTTTGTCTGCATCTGCGACGATGGCCGGAACTCCACCACGGACTGTGCAGGTGCGTGCGCGGGTTCTGAGCTCTGGCTTTCATCGTTAATTAATTAAGACTAAATTTGCTCAATACCATTGAGATCGTCACGGAAATGTAAAGTACCCGCGCGAAGAGTCCTGGCTTACAAATGATTTCACAAATACAAAAAACTGTGAAAAATACCATTACCGTCATATTTTCTAAACCGGAAGTGACTATTGCATAGGCGACTGAATTTTTTTTATTTTTCAGTCACCTGAAGTTGCAGGTGATTTTTTGGAGGGGGCTGCAATTTCAGTTGATTGAGTGTGCAACTTTAGTTGCACTATGAATTACCTGAAGTTGCAGGTGTTTTTTAAGGGGGCTGCAACTTCAGTTGATTGAGAGTGCAATTTTAGGTGACTGAAAGATAAAAAAATTCCAGTCGTCTATGTAATAGCAAAACTGAAAATAACCATTCTACCCCGTTCTTCCTTCTTCTATTTCCTTTTCTTTTCTCTTTGCTAGGCTGGCCCCACAAGTAATTCTGCCCTATCCTCTCTTGCTTCTTCTTCCTCCATTTCTACTCCTTCTCCACAAGGCGCTGTCCATGGTGAAGTGGCGACGAGGCTTGGTTGGGGGTGCACAAAACAGAATGCCCACGATGAAGCAAAGCTATTGCCAGCAACATTTTGGGGTGAGGAGCATTAGAGACATGCTGGTGGTTGAGATGGGCATCGGGATGGCTCGGGCAAACATGGCAGCATTAGCACGGTGGACAAGTATGGAAAGTGATGATATCAATAAGCATGACCCAATACAAACATACATACATAGTTCATAAATTCTCAGAAAATACATACGTCCGCATACATCAAACATTAAACATACATAACAATAACCAAGTGAGTGCATCGAGGCCACTTCCCCTTCCTCTGAGCATCAGGGTACTCCTCAAGGGTTACCTTGGCATGTCGCGCTCTCTCTAGCTTCTTCTGCCTTTCACCCTTGCGCCTTGCCGCGGCCCTCCTACGCTCCTCCTCGCGGTGTTCCCTCGCAGCCTCCTCCTGCTTCTTCTCCCTTTCCCACCTCTCCTTTCTTTCTTCATCCCACTTCTTAGTGGCGTTAAGGTATTCCCTGTCATCCTCAGCGATTGCAGTGTCGATCCACCGCTCAAAATCACAAAGCGGTGGAGGCTCCTGCAAATGTACACATTCGTTAAACCAACAGAATTAATACAAAGTCGATGAATCAACAATACAACATACCATCTTGCCAAGGATAACGGCGGCACGTGGCGGATCGAACGCCCAGTTGGCACACATCCAATACCTCTGCCTATATGTATCCTGGTCGTGTGACCTTTCGACCTTGTAAGGATCGCCGCAATAACACATCGGCATGGGAACACCGGGTGGAGGTGGCAAACGAGTGAAGCCTATGACAACCTAAAATGTAAAATGAATAAAACTATAATTTTTTAACGGCTCTAACCCTAGGTTAGCTAGTTACCCAAATCAAACCCTAAAAACGAATCTATACCCATGACTACTCTTACATTACGCATATCTATTGCAAATCCAACCTAAAACTGAGACAAATCCAACTAATTTCATCTAGGGTTTCAAATCTTGCCCCACGAGATGTACCTCAAATAATCCATATCTATTGAAAAAAATCAAGGGAGGGGAGGGACCTTACCTTGCTTGCTCGATTTGGAAGCAAAATCGCGAGAAAAAGCAACGGATTGGAGTGGATTTGGAGGGGGAGAGAGGGGCGGCAGTGGGCTGCCCTCTATGTTCGCTTGGGCTGAAGGGATGAGTGAGGGGGTGGGGGCTGGGGGCCGCACTCGGGCTTAAGTCCCAGAGCATGGCGCCACGGCCGTTAGCGCCGTAGGTACATGGCACGGTGCCATGGGCTTTGGCGCCGTGCTATGCCACCGTGGCTCCTACGTGTCCATACACAGCGCCAAAGCATATGGCGCCGTGCCATGTACCATGGGTGCCATATGTTTTGGCGCCGTGATAAGGATCTATTTTTGTAAATCTTTTCTCTAGGGGTCCATATGTAAAAAACTTTCAAATTTTGAGCCAAAAAGCAAAAAATTTTCCTCCTTCCTCACCCCTCTTCCTCCTTCCAGTCCAGCTCCTCCTCCTTTGAGGTGTGATTGTGTGAACTCTAAATTTGCATATTTAGGACACTAATTTAATTCTTGTAGCGCCATGATTTGCATACAAAATATATCAAAACGATGTCATATAGATTTGTTCAATTTATATGCTGATCTTTTTTATACAGATGGTCGCGTCTCAAAGTATCATGCATCAGCCGGAGTTGTAGCTGGTGAGAACCATATCTCAAGACCTAGCTCACATTGCTCCAACTTGAACAAACAATTACGTCCCATTTTCTCCAGATGAAATAGTAGGATTCCGATTGAAATAATTTTGGCCTTTCTCTTTGCAGCAAGTGTTGTCTTCTCAATCTCAGCAGCCATCGGCATTGGGGGACTCGTGTGGTACATACGCAAGATCAAATCGAACAAAGTGGTGACCTGTGGGGTTCAGAGTAACGAAAATAGATTCTTTTGAGCTGGTCGCAAAGAATATTTCGCCGGTAGGAGGGGGGGGGGGGGGGGAGAATATCCCTCTTGTCCAAAGAATAAGAGGAATACTTCCCTAACTTACTTAATCGAACTCAATTCAAACATAATCAAGAGGCGACACATGTATTAAACCAAGGTAGTCACTGACACAAATCCAAGTGTACCCCATCATCTTTGCACACACGGCTTTGCGTATCCATCAATCCATGTTAAGGAATGGCACTACAACAGAACATGGCTATGGTAACACTTGACTGCAACATAATACAAATTGTGTTACAGGCAAAAAACTCAGCAACACATACTTTGTGTCCCCAGGAGACCCTGTAACACATACTCAGTATGATCAATAAACGTGTTACAAGCATATAGTACCGCAACATAAACATGTGTTACAAAGCCATCTGATAACATACAATATATGTGTTACGAACATGTGTTACTCTCTACTGTAGGGATAATCTTGTTCAACATTGATAGATTTGTACAAACAACACCACCACTAGATTGAAGATATTGATCTTTTTTTAAAAGAAATTGGAAGGGCAAAGGTAGAAGTCCTTAAATTTACACTAACTGTCCCTTATAACAGAAAATTGCAGTTTTTGGTTTGGAACCTTAAAATTGCAGTTTAAGGTAAATATGTGGAACCTCGCTGCTATTTTTCATGTTAGAAAATCTGCTTTCAGGTCGTGGAACCACAAGGCAGATTTGTAAAGTTGAAAATTTAATTATGATGAAAAGTGCTAACATGTTCTTCATACAAAATAATCCAGATTTGTATAGTCCAAAATAATTAGACATTATATGTAACGACCCACGTCATTAATTAACCATAAGTGATGAATTACGACATTAGCAGGATTAATTATACATAACTAATGAACTAAAATACGGGGGAATTTAAACTTTTATATGTCAATATAGATTGAAACCAACGAACGATGAATAACTACGTTAATACCGCAACTCCATCGACGAGGGCGAAGACCAATTGGTATAGACTAGAGTGAGATAAAATGTGATTGCACGAAAGGTAAAAACTTGCAACTCAATTAAATTATATATATAACAATCCGTAGTACATTAGTCATTAAATTACAATCCGTGTGGGATAAAATCAATAACATCCATTGATCGACGATTAGAACACATATCAAGTCTAATAAAAATATTACCAATTGTATTACATAATAGCCACCTTACGAATTACAACAAATATACAATTTTGTGTCTTAACCAAATAACTATCTCAAAAATGAAGCAATTGTAATACAATAGTATTTGGTTAGGAAGTTTGGGAATTAATTTACACCAAGTCCATCTCATACATATTCAATTACATTCGAATCAACGGAGAATATAAATTACATTTAGAAAACCTATAGTATCATCTATACATCAATATTAAAAGAAAGCCTGATTACAATTATAGACCATTGCATACATTAGAGTCGGTCGTCAAATTGTCACCACGTCGATGTTTCCTTGTGAGCGAATCAGTGAGTATAATGCCGAAAAAGAGCTAGGGATGGCAATCGGGCGCGGCGGGTACGGGTAGTGCTCACCCATACCCGTACCCGTGACCCCGATTTGCGCCCACGGGTATACCCACGAAGGATGACGGGTAAAAAACCTCGCCCATACCCGTCGCCCGCGGGCATACCCGTTTACCCGCGAACTGAGTGCATCACATCACGCAGTGGATTCATTTACACAAGTTAATGTAAACATACATGTTTAGTTTCTGGTGCTGTCCATAACTTGATTTCCAATGCCTTGGTATCAAAACCAACCGATAATTGAAATTCCTCTCAGTTTGCACTCCTAAGATATACTAATAATGGTTAATTGGGTACATTCATTATCTGAAGTTCCAAACAAAAAAAAACTTTGCTAACACTAAACCAAACCATCAAAATAATCATATGGATATATATTATGAATGCTACTGTCCTCTGTTTCTGCAGGCCGCTGAGTTGCTTACCAATGTACTCACAGAAGTGTTCAATCATATCATAGCAAGAAGCATGGTTCATCTAAAATTATCAGCCCATCCATCTGCATTCCAGAGATGAAAGTACAAACAGGAAACAAAATTAGCTATTCAGTCATGACATATTTCCTCTACCAAAACGACAAGAATTTCACTGCCAATCAAAGCTCGGATCATGTGCAATCAAATGTAAACAGAATCAAGATTAAACATTCAATTACCATTTCAGGCTTTTGGAGGCACTGTCTTATCAGTTCCTCCCATAGTTCATCGTCGTATTGCTCCAAAACAAATTCAACGGCCTACATACAGTTCAAGATTTCTGTTATTTTACTCCAACCCCATAGACTCGAGTTGGTTAACATAGCAAAAGATATCTTCAGAAAATGAGGATAACATAGCAAAAGCTGTTTTTGTGCAAAGATTTCACATGCCTGAAATAACCACACATCATTGCTTCTGTAATTAATCAACAACCGATTTGTTGCATACCTTATTTGAGCTCAGAAGGATCCCACATAACTCAGAGGTTGTCGTCCTCGTTACCATTGCGGAAGATGCAGCGGCCGGGTAGGGGTGGAGGGGCGACCGGCGGACCAACTGGATCTGGGGGCGGAGGAGGAGGCCGGCGGCTGGGTGGGGGCGGAGGAGTAGGACGGCGGCCGGGTGGGGGCAGAGGAGGAGGCCGGCGGCCGGGTGCGGAGCGGAGAAGGCGGATCTGGGGGCGGAGGAGGAGGGCGACGGCCAGGTGGGGGGGAGGAGACGGATCTGGGGCGGAGGAGAAGCCGAGCGGTGCGGTAGGTAGGGGCCGGCGCGGCGGCGCGTCGCTGCTGGGACCAGTAGCGCGAGGGGAAGACACGTGAGGGGGAGCCGAGATGATGCAGCACGGAGGAGCCGAGAAGAGGCACCGGGGTGAAGGGAAATCGGGAGGAGGAGAGCCGAGAGAAGGGGAAACGGGGGAGAAAGATAAGGAGGCGTCGGCGGTCTGGGTAATGATTAGAGAAGCAGGGAACGAGGAGTTTGGTGAGTAAAGACTAAAGGCTATTGATTTTAGGACTGTTGGAGCGAAAATTTTCATTCTAGCGGGAACCCCTTTTTTTCCCTAATAGTGCTTTTTTGAGGGAAAGTGCACGAATGCATTTTTTGAGGGAAGCGTGCGTATAATAAAAATTTGTCTTTGTAAATATTTAATTTAAGTGATAGATTACAGATTAAACTACTTGCTAGCATTATACTAATCATGTTAAAAGTATAAAATATCACGAATCGGTATTGGTGAAAACTAGAGCTTAATTAGAGCGGGCGAGGAAATAAGAGAAGGGAGGCGGGGAGACAGGAGCTGAGGCGTCGGCAAAGCGGCGAAGAGATAAAGGTCAGGGCAGAAGGGGGTTGAGGCGTCGGTGGAGCGGCGAGAAATAAAGGCCAGGCGGAAGAGGAAGGGTCGGCCGGCGGTTCCAGAAAGAGCAGAGCAGGGGCGAAAGGGGAAAATAGGAAGGTTAAGTAGAATTATGAAAAAGTAGAGTTGCTAAATTAAGAACACTCATGAGCATGCATTGTAATAATCTTGCTTTAGCGAATTGCCAAAAATAAATAAATTAACTACAAGTGTTTAGGAACTCTGCAACTGAATATTAGCTACCCCAACGTTATAGACATCCGTTAGAGCAATGGTTCGAGGGCCACGCAAATAATTAGAGACGGTTTTTGGCTTAAGGATGTTGTCCCTGCTATATGGCAAATATGTATTCTTTAATACTTCTCATCTTTACATAATTTTGTATTTAGTTAGCTCTAGGCTCGGCATCGTTACTTTTAGACCACCACCTAGTTTTAGAGCTAGAATGGGTAGCGAGGATGGGAACGGTGATAATAATAGTTATGACGATCGGTAACAGTGTTAGTCTACAAAACTCTAATGGTAGTTGGTAAGCAATATAATTTTTAAGTATGAGCTTAACATTTAAATTTGCTGCAATTAGATATTCTACATTTAAATTATTGCATTTTAGCCAAATACATGATTGCTATTCTATTGTCTCAACCGTAGCGACATAGGGCAAACTAAGGTAAATATGAGTAGTTATAATGGTTTAGAAGTGAACTAAAACTCTGAGACACTTATCTTTTCGCTCTTGCAACTAAATGAACGCATCCGCCATCACAAAATTTAGTAGAGACCATCAAAGAAAGGAAATATTATGACTATTCATGATGGCAGATGAACCAAAATAAAATTTACTTTTCTCACTTCTGCATATGAGATTTCCCGGACGAGTGGTCCGTGGCGCTCCCGAATGCGTAAGTTTCGGGCGTACTCAGGAACGAAGTCCTGGGCGTACTTAGGGATGAACCCTGAGCGTGGTCCCAAACACGAAAGATTTGGGCGGTCTCGAGAGCGAGTTCTCGAGCGTCGCTGGGCACGTAGTCCCAGAGTAGTGTAGGAGTGATTCTTTTTGCATCTCTATGTTTCTTGGACTTTATTTGCCTAATGGGTATGCTGCGATGAAAACATTAGAGGGGAAGTCATGTTGTTTTCTACTAAATAAATCCTCATCTACTTGCATGCCGAACCCTAATAAGAAAACCTGGGTCTACAACATGAATAAAATTTTGTTCGTACCTCTTGTAACAACTTGCTGCAGGAAATTTCATAACGTCATGATAAGCAGGTATCTTCAAAAATATAGTTTCCTAAATTTAATTACAATTTAAAGTGATGTGACTAAGTGTATAATGAACAATCGAATTAAAACAAGTGAAAATCTAGAGCCGAGTCCGTAATTATATTTTTTTCCACGGAGCGATCAAATATTAAAATCATTTAAAAAGCATTAGAGTTTTGGAAAATATGTACGCTCTATTTTTTCTAAATATACTTTAAAAAAGCCTTATATTTTTTCCATGGAGCGATTAAATATAAAAATCATTTAAAAATGATGCTGTTTTATGCCTGGCCTGAAATTTTTCACACACAAATCTCCCTCCACATACTTCCCGCTAATGTAAAATCTTCCCTCCAATAATCTCAGGCAAATCTCTCAGTTCAACCCTACACTGTGCTCTAGATAATCTCAGTCCCTCCCGACTCTACACACCCGGTCACCCCCCAGCCACCGCCTCTCCTCCTCCCCTCATTCATTCGGTCATTCCATTCGAGACGCTCGTCTCCTCCTCCCCTCTACTCACCCTCGTCTCCTCCCCAAGACGCCGGATCCACCCCGCCGCCGTCGTCCTCCCCACCCGCCGAGAGCTCGAGACGCCGGATCCACCCCGCCGCCGTCGTCCTCCCCACCCGCCGAGAGCCTGAGACGCCGGATCCACCCCGCCGCCGTCGTCCTCTACCCGCCCGAATGCGACGGCGCCAGCGCGGCGCTGCCCTCCACCCCGGCGCCGTCCCCCGAGCCCGTCCTTCTCCAGCGCGGCCGCCGCGCGCTCCTCCACCTCCGCGACAAGTACCTCCTCGAGCTCTCCCGCTGGGAAGCCCTCTCCTCCGACCTCTTCGCTCCGCACCCTACTCCCCCGGCAGCTCCTCCCTGAGCCCCTCCCGGTCCCCTCCTTCCCGGCGCCCCTCGGCTCCGACCACCTCCTCCGACCTCGCCGTCCTCGACAACCTCCTCGCGCAGGTAACTTGCTTCACCAGTCGCCTTGTTCTCACTCGCTTTGGTTCTTTTTCCCCCTTCTTACTTGCGGCTAATGGTTCTTGTTGGACCGAAATGGCGACAGAGGGGGGGTGAATGTCGATCTCTAAAAATCGCCCCGAAAGAGTATCTTCTTCTTCAATAGCTATGGAAGCTATGAAGGTAGAAGACCAGTGCTCACAAGATACCACAGCAGCAGGAAAAACACAAATACAGAGACCAGCAAGCGAGAAAAATCAAATCGGGAAAAAACTGGCCTCAAGCGGTAGTACCGCTGTGACGGGCGGTAGTACCGCTGAGCGGTAGTACCGCTGAGACGGGCGGTAGTACCGCTGAGCGGTAGTACCGCTCCAGGAGCGGTAGTACCTCTCGAGAAAAACAGCAAACGGGATTTTCAGAAAATTGAGAGATTCGCAACGATTCTTGGATTCTTGGCTTGGGAAACTTTGAGGATAGCTAGGGAACACTCCCAGAAGACTAAGACAAAAATCAATAACAAGAAATCCACTCCAAGAATCAAGAATTTCAGATTTGGGTAAAAATCTGAACTCTTGCAAGAACCGAGCCAAAAACCAAATAACTCCCCAACCGTTGATCCTTTGGCTATGAAATTTTGAGGGAAGCTAATTAATAGCCTCTGGACTCTTTATACCAAATTTCAAGCCATCTTAACAAGGGAGTCAAAAACTGGACCAAAACCAAGAAACGAAGAACAAGAACACAAAGGGCTCAAAAGAGAAATCTGAGGATTAAACGAAGTTAGCTCTTTGAGAGATCGATCAAATGATCTTGAAGTACTATCCCATCATAGAGCAACCCATTTTGGCACTCCCCAGCAATCAAGAACTCAAAACCACGAAAACTCAAAAATCACCAAATGGGGGCAACGAAGAACAGAGGGCTCAAACTCAGAATAAACTTCAGATTTCATTCAATGGAACAAAAGAGGAGTCCCGATGACACGATTACAAATAGAGGACACGATTACAAGACTCTCAATCCATCTCCTCACCCACTCCAACTCAAGAACACTCAACCATACATGCTTGGAAGGGATGAACTCTCAAGAACCCTCACATAGAAACCATCGTAGAGAGGGGGAACACCCAGGGAGCACACTTCTGCCACTCCAACAAAACCTTACCAACTAAAGCCTAAAGCCAAAGACAACTCTCAAAGCTTCTTTTGACTCTAGCAAGCCCTAATTCTCCCTCAAAGTGTTCAAGTGGGCATGCAGCCCCTCCACTCCTTTTATAGCCCATGGCTAACGGGTCTCCGCCCCGTTACGCCTGCTAAATCCAACGGAGCCCGCTCCCGCTTGTGCAGCCTTGCGAAATTCCCGTTTCGCCCCTCCTGCACCTTCCGGGAAGCTTCCGCGCTCCTTGTCTTGCACGCCTCGCAACCACCTCGAGTCCACGTCGTCTTCGACACATCCTGACCGTTCTGACCTCAGCGCCACCTGCGCCTAGTCCGGTCCACCGTGTCTCGCCACGACTCCGCTCGATGTCCTGCAGCCACACAGACAAGAAACACATCACATAGCACCGCTCGACACATGAAAGCATAAAATAGCATAAACACATCATGCTTACCCATGATGAAGTCCAAACCTGTCGAAGCATCAGAATATGCATCCTAAACCCAAATGACCAAGTTTGACAAAAAGTCCGACCGAGCCCGTTGCACCACGCAACGACATGGTCCGACCACTCAAACCAAACTCGACTGACTTAAACCTCTGTCAATTACTCATCACTCTCATGGGATCACGACCACATGGTCTCTCAATCTCCCCCTTGATGAGTATATTGACAAACTCAGAAAAAGCTTTAAGAAGAGTTTGAGTTTGAAGAATCCAACATGGTCCAAAGAAGTGAATGAAACAAATGACCATGTCGACAGAAGGAACACTAGAGCAACAACTGAAAGAGCAAATTGTTCTCCAAAGCTCTAAAATGATCCCAACTAGCTTTTTCTTCTCTATTCTCCCCCTTTTGGCAATAAACGCATCAAGGATGCAAAAGAGAGAATATGACATGTCAATGGATGAATATGGCTGAAGTTTGTTTATTCTAAGCATTTAGAGCCATGAGAATTATCCAATATGACCAACAAGTACTACACCAAGCCATAACTCAATAAAACGCTATCTAGATCATGACAACATATATATAAGCCAGCTAGAACACATAGATAATAATCTAAAAGTGAAGTACATTAAGTGAGCAAGTCAAGTCATCAATGAGCAAAGTCTAACTAGAGATATCCAAGGATGATGCAGGCCATGTCAATAAGCTAAGCGGAACAAGGAAGCTAACATTGAGTCCAAATAGAGTGCTATAAGCTCAAGATTGAAACTTTGGTTAAAGTACTTGGTTCTTTTTGAAGCTTAAGCAAATGGAGCACAAATGACATATTTTCTTTTGAAATTCATGGTTGTTGCCAACCAGATTTTTGTTTTATCATGTGCTAGGTCTCAAGCCTTATGCGACTACTCCAAGCCATGAGCTTAAGAAGATAGTCTAGGTCATCCAAAACTCCCCCTAAGTTCATGCCAAGTGCAATGGCAAGCCGTCTCATAGGAGAGAATTGGTGAGATCAGTTTTTTCGCACAAAACCGATCTTTTTGCTTTTTAACATATTGTACTAACTCAGCATCATCAAGAGACTAAACAGCTCAATCTAAGGCTCAATATAGATTCAACGCTCTACTCAGCCTATTTGACATGGCATGAATCATAAAGGGATAGCTCAAGAAAGACTAAACTCAAATGCTAGCATGACAAGTTTAATTTAAGTTGATCAATTTTACTTAACTTATCATAGCAAACGCTAGTCTACACATATGAAGTCATGATAAATTTAGCAAGCTAAGCACAAGTCATGGCAAGGTGTAAAGCATTGAAGCATGTCATAACAGGATAATGATCAAGGCTCAATGCAGATTGATTATAATGCTAGAATGCTGAAAATGCAAGAAAAATCTAGCTCCCCCTCAACATGACATGCAACTTTTAGTTCAAGTTGAGTTAAGTCACAATTAAGCTCCAGAAGCTCCCAAATGAACTCTCCCTGAACCAAAGCAATAAATCGAGAAGCTGGCAAATAAAACCAAAACAGGCAGTCCTTAAAGCATAGATAAGATATAGAGACAACTATGGCTCAGACTGACTCTCATCTACCCCATATGACTCCAGGACAATCAGCTGACTGTAAATCACACACTAGAGAGCAAACACGTACCCTGTCTACCCGAGGGTGGCCCAACCCTCGCTAGAACCTACAAGAAGTGAGTGAGCTCGACCTAGTGAGATAAGAAGCAGCTAATCCTGGAAGCACAAGATAAGGGTTAGAAGTCTAAGCATCTCGGCAAGAGAAGCACTCTAACCTATGCTGGAAGGACTAAACCCAAATGCACCCCGAGTGCAATGCAATAGAAATGAGACAGAAGCATAATCAATATAGTAAAGCAATAAAGCCCAAAGCTCCCTCTCACTACAGTCCATAAGGACACACCACCCTAAGCTCTCCCCGCAGAGCTGAAAACCTCGAACTATCCAAAGGCTTGGTGAAGATGTCAGCCAACTGGTGGTCACTCTCCACAAACTGGAGCACTATATCACCCTTCTCTACATGGTCTCTAAGGAAGTGGTATCGGATATCAATGTGCTTGGTCCGAGAGTGCTGCACTGGGTTTTTAGCAATGTTAATCGCAGAAGTGTTATCACAGAAGAGTGGAACACTATCTATGACCAACCCAAAGTCCCGCAGGGTCGACGCCATCCAAAGTACTTGGCTACAGCAGCTGGCTGCAGCAACGTACTCGGCCTCTGCGGTGGACTGTGCAACTCCGGACTGCTTCCTCGAAGACCAGGAAACAAGAGAAGTGCCAATGAATTGGCAGGTGCCAGAGGTGCTCTTCCTATCTATCCTACAGCCGGCAAAGTCTGCATCCGAGAAGGCTCTCAAGGAAAGACAGGATGAGGAAGAGTACCAGATACCATAGTCAATGGTAGCTCGAAGGTACCGAAAGATGCGCTTCACCGCCTGACGGTGAGATACGCGAGGAGAAGCCTGAAAACGAGCACACAGACACACTGAGAAGTGTATGTCTGGTCTCGAGGCAGTGAGGTAAAGAAGGGAGCCGATCATACTTCTGAACTCTTTCTGATCAACTGGCTCGCCATCCTCATCTGGGTCAAGATAGGCTGTCGAAGCCATGGGAGTTGACACCGGCTTACCATCACTCATATCGAAGCGCTTCAGGAGGTCACGAGTGTACTTTCCTTGATGAAGAAATGTACCCTCCCGAGTCTGCTTAATTTGGAAGCCAAGGAAGAAGGTCAACTCACCCATCATACTCATTTCAAACTCGGTGCTCATGACATCCGAGAACTGGGAAACCAGAGTATGGGAAGAGCCGCCAAAGATAATGTCATCGACATAGATCTGGACGAGCAGAAGGTCAGCGCCAAGCCGGCGGATGAACAAGGTCTTATCAACTTTACCCATTTCAAACCCATGACTCAACAAGTAGGACTTAAGCCTCTCATACCAAGCCCTGGGGGCCTGCTTAAGTCCATACAACGCTTTGGAAAGCTTAAAGACATGGTTTGGGTATTTGGGGTTTTCGAAACCAGGAGGCTGTCGGACGTAGACCTCTTCCTCAATAAGGCCATTGAGAAAGGCACTCTTGACGTCCATCTGGTAAAGCTTGAAACCCTTAGAAGCTGCAAAGGCAAGCAGGATTCTAATGGCTTCAAGTCTAGCTACGGGGGCAAAGGTCTCCTCGAAATCTAGACCTTCAACCTGGGAGAACCCCTGAGCAACTAGTCTAGCCTTGTTTCGAATAACCACTCCATCCTCGCTCTGCTTGTTCTTGAACACCCACTTAGTCCCAATAATATTGTGACCTCGCGGGGGCTCGACAAGCGACCATACCTTGTTCCTCTCAAAATTTTCTAGCTCCTCATGCATGGCATTGACCCAAGACTCATCAGATAAAGCATGAGAGACATCTTTGGGCTCAAAGGAGGCAATGAAAGCAGAATGGAGACAGAATTGAGATAAGCCAGATTTTGAGCGGGTAACACGCTCGAAGAGGTCTCCAATGATTTGCTCTGAAGGATGAGCTTTCTGGATATGTCTAGGAGGTCCAGGATGAGATGAAGAAGTGGCCTCTACCTCGTGAGCTGACGAGGTAGGAACAGAGCCACCAGCTCCAGAAGAAGCAGAAGGCATGGGCTGATCGCCTCGAGGTGCGGTGGAAGACGGCACCTCAAGGGGTGGATGAGGGACAGGATCAGGTAGACAACCGTCGTCTCCATCATCCTCATCATCCACAAAGATGGTCTCGGACTGCTCTAAAGAACCTGAGATATCGGGCCTAGTCCCCGGACTGGCCTCGTCAAAGGTCACCTCACAGGTCTCTACCATTTTGCTAGACTCGCAGTTCCAGACCCTATAAGCCCGCGAAGAAGTCGAGTAGCCTAGAAAGATCCCATCACAGGAACGTGACTCGAACTTATCTAGGTTCCCAGACTTCAAGATAAAACACTTGCAACCAAAAACACGAAAATGAGAGACGCTGGGCTTTCGCCCATATCTCAACTCATAAGAAGTGCGGTGCAAGTGTGCCCTAAGAAATACTCGATTTGAGACATGGCACGCGGTAGCTATAGCCTCAGCCCAAAACTTCCGCGGTGTAGAGTACTCATCAAGCATCGTCCTGGCCATCTCGACCAAGGTACGGTTCTTCCTCTCCACAACGCCATTTTGTTGTGGGACGTGCGGAGAAGAAAACTGGTGCTCTACACCTGTCTCACCACAGAAACTCTCGAAGTAGGAATTCTTGAACTCCGTGCCATTGTCACTGCGGATCGCTCGTAAGGCACCTGGGAGCTCAACAGAAAGCCTACTGAAAAGACCTCGGAAATGTGAAAACGTCTCATCCTTCGAGGCTAAGAAAAACACCCAAGAATACCTCGAGAAGTCATCGACCACAACAAGAACATACCACTTCCCTCCTGCTGACTGCACTCGAGCTGGTCCAACTGTGTCCATGTGGAGCAGCTGTCCCGGTGCATCGGTCATAGTAACTGTGACCGGAGGGTGAGAAGCGGCAACCATCTTGCCGTGCCGGCATGGAGAGCAAACAAGATCTTTGACCATCTTGAGTTTAGGCAGACCACGAATGAGATCGTGGCCGCTAACTCGGGTCAAATGGTCAAATCCAATATGACCAAGTCTCCTATGCCAGAAAGAGAGGTCGCGGGACTCAGAAGCAACTAAACACCTGAGAGGATCACCAGAAGACTCAGAAAAATCAGCACGAAAGATCCTCCCATAACGAGAAATTCCGCAAACCAGACTACCCGAAGAATCAAGAATTTTACAAGCATTTTTCTTAAAGCTCACCTCGAAACCGTCATCGGTAAGCTGAGAAACTGAAAGCAAATTGTACTGCAGCTTACTAACCAAGGCTACATCTTTCAAAATGAAAGAATCATTAATGCGCACAGTACCTTTGGCGATGACGCGCCCAGATGAAGCATCTCCGAAGGTGATCGTCTCATCACCTGGAGCACGGGCAAGGGAAGAAAACCAACGGGAGTCTCCGGTCATATGACGAGAACAACCGGAGTCTACAAGCCAAACCTTTCCCTTCCCTGCCCGGCGAACCTGAGTCAAACAGAGAGTAAAGTCTCAGTACTGGGATAAATCAAAAGTGATTTTGGCACCCAATGCTGAACAACACGTCGAGCAGATGAAGTAGTCAAGCACGACTGACCTCTATCTACCCTACGCTCTCCATGACTCAAGGAACCAGAAGGTCTATGAGCAGACCTGAAGCTGTTGCGGGGTCCGACTGCTACGGGAGAGCGAGTCGGAACACCGGCAACACGCTGAACACGCCGCGGGTAACTGTCTCGACGGGGGAAACGAGATGTACCCTCAGGACGGCGGAAGTCATGACCAGGAGCAGCATGAGGACGAAAAACAGAAGACTCAAAAAAACCAAGTCCTCGATGCTGCCCAAACCCATCAACAGCAGTAAACCTAGACCTCGTGCTGGTCCTAGGTGCACTCAGGATCTGGGGCTGACCCTGAATACGCCTAGGAGACTCAACACGGTCTCTACGCGCGATCTTGGCGCGCCTGAAGCATCGATCAACCGTGTGTCCATCCTTCTGACAGAAGGTGCAGTGATACTTCATCCTCTGAGAGGTAGAAGTAGCACGGTCAGGCTTCGCCTTCTGAGAGGCCGAAGCAGCAGGTGCAATCACCTTGCTGTCAGAAATCCCCTGGACATAGCCCGCTGACTTAAATTGGACTTTCTCGGTCCTGGGCTCGGTCTTGATCACACCTGGTGCTATGGGTCTAAGCACAGCAGGTGGATGCTTCCTCATATCCTCATAATAGTCATATCCTATACCCTGATTAAATCTGCAAATCTTGGACTGGTCTAGAATAAGATTAAGCTTCTTCTTGCCGCCTACAAATCTCTCGAGAGTGTTCATAAGGTACTGACACTCCCGAAAGAGAGAGGTGCAAGAAGAGCAGGGAGAAGAGGGAACAGCAGGAGGTAAGGGAGCAGAAGAAGAACCAACAGTAGAGGAGAGAATGGCTTGTGCATGCACAGCCGACCCTGAGGGGACAGTCCTACTACTAGCAGGTTGGTTCGCGTCTCTAGGCGTCTCACCCTTACCCTGGGGCTTCTCCCCCACACCATCAATCACATCACAACCAGATTGTGGCTTCTCTAGTAATTCCTTAGTTAGCTTCACACATTTGTCATTCAAAGCAACGAGTTCAAGTTTTAGTTTATCACAACTAATGCATGGTGAGCTAACAGAATCCTTAGTCGCATACTGAGCCATTTTCTTGTTGTTGTCAATCATTTCTTGAAACTGTTTTGAGACAGATTCAAGTTCAGCAGTTAACTTTGGACAGTTCAAACATGAATCAATAGGCTCAAGTAAAGAAGCACGCAACTCAGCAATCTTGTGATCTGCCCGTTTTAGGTTCATCTTTAAATTATTGCAATTTTCACAAGACTCGGGCAGATCAAGGAGCATGGCATAAGGTCCTCTAGCAGCAATGTCTTTAACCTCACATGAGGTGGGAGAAGTAGTCTCATCAGTAGTAAGTAGGGTAACAGCCATCCTACTCAACTCTAACTCAGCAAGCAGACTAACATTCTCCACCTTAATAGAATCAAGCTCGGAGGACACACTATCATGCGAGGTCCTTAACTTCTCCAAATCACCCAGCAAGGCACAGCATGTATCACAGTCGTCACGGGAGGGAGCAGATGTAAGAGAAGTAAGCTCCCGTGACAGTCTATCTACTTCCTTCTCTAACTCGGTACACCTAGTCCTAGCTCTAGCATGAAAACCTCCTAGCTTAAGGAAAGCTTCATTAAGTTGGTCATAGGAGGGACATACCTCGTCCGAGTCGGAGTACAGCTCGCTGTCGCTAAGTTCGCCCTCGAGGGCCATGAAGCACATGCCGGAGAAGTCGTCGCCGCTCTTGGGATCTTGGTCACCCGTCCCGTCGTCGTCGCTCCATCCCTCCACCTCGCTGAGGTCGAGGTCGTCGAAGGCGGTGAGGACACGGTGAAACAGCTTCTTGGCCTTCCCGAAGTCGCGGAACTTCTTCTTTCCCGGCGTCTGAGCTGGAGGCTTCTTGTTGCGGTTCTTGTCGGTGTAGTCGTTCTTGCCTGAACCGCCGTAGTCGTTCTTGCCCTTCTCCAGCTTGGGACAGTTTGCTCGAATGTGGTTGGGGCCACCACACTCGAAGCAGATGACTGGTCCGCCTCTCTTTCTGTCCCTCCTCCTCTTGTAAGCATGGGAGAACTTCCGAGCTAGGAGGGCCAGCTGTTCATCCTCTAGCTGCTCTAACTGATCATCAGTTACGTCACATAGAGCAGCTAGGGAGAACCCACAAAGCGAATCGGCGGAAAAACCAGAAGCCGGACTGGGATCGGTGACCAAAGCCATCGACTGTGACTTCGACCGACGAGAGACAACGTCAATCTCGTGAGTCTTGAGGCGCGAGTACAACGCGTCAAGAGTCAGGGTCGAGAGGTCTGTCGTGTCTTTGATGGTGGTCACCTTCATCTCCCACACGCGCAGATCGAGTGCCGCGAGCATCTGACGAGCGTTGTCCGAGTCGGGGTATGTGAGACCGACCGCTCGGAGGTTGCTCAAGATTTTGTGAAATCGCGAAAAGCACTCGTCCAGGGACTCACCAGCAAGCATCTCGAATTTGTTGTATTCGCGCTTGAACTGGTCCTGTCGAACCGTCTTGATCTGGGTGGTGCCCTCATGGTATGCGTCGAGGGTCACCCAGATGTCGTAGGCGGACGACAGGTGAGATATACGGTCAAACTCGCTACGACTCAACCCCTGGATGATGATGTTCCTTGCCTTTGCATTCGCCTCAACATCAGCCATGTTCCCGGCATTGATGTTCTCATCGGCAGGAACAGCGAATCGTACCTTGACCTTCCGCCAGATGGCATACCCCTGGGCCTGGATGTATGTCTCCATTCGGCTCTTCCAGAAGGGGTAATCGATGCCATCGAACACGGGCGGCTTGGTCGAGTACTTGTCCGTCGCCATGGCTCTTGAGACCGGTTAAGATCTATGAATTAGAGCTAACCGGCTCTGATACCAATTGTTGGACCGAAATGGCGACAGAGGGGGGGTGAATGTCGATCTCTAAAAATCGCCCCCAAAGAGTATCTTCTTCTTCAATAGCTATGGAAGCTATGAAGGTAGAAGACCAGTGCTCACAAGATACCACAGCAGCAGGAAAAACACAAATACAGAGACCAGCAAGCGAGAAAAATCAAATCGGGAAAAAACTGGCCTCAAGCGGTAGTACCGCTGTGACGGGCGGTAGTACCGCTGAGCGGTAGTACCGCTGAGACGGGCGGTAGTACCGCTGAGCGGTAGTACCGCTCCAGGAGCGGTAGTACCTCTCGAGAAAAACAGCAAACGGGATTTTCAGAAAATTGAGAGATTCGCAACGATTCTTGGATTCTTGGCTTGGGAAACTTTGAGGATAGCTAGGGAACACTCCCAGAAGACTAAGACAAAAATCAATAACAAGAAATCCACTCCAAGAATCAAGAATTTCAGATTTGGGTAAAAATCTGAACTCTTGCAAGAACCGAGCCAAAAACCAAATAACTCCCCAACCGTTGATCCTTTGGCTATGAAATTTTGAGGGAAGCTAATTAATAGCCTCTGGACTCTTTATACCAAATTTCAAGCCATCTTAACAAGGGAGTCAAAAACTGGACCAAAACCAAGAAACGAAGAACAAGAACACAAAGGGCTCAAAAGAGAAATCTGAGGATTAAACGAAGTTAGCTCTTTGAGAGATCGATCAAATGATCTTGAAGTACTATCCCATCATAGAGCAACCCATTTTGGCACTCCCCAGCAATCAAGAACTCAAAACCACGAAAACTCAAAAATCACCAAATGGGGGCAACGAAGAACAGAGAGCTCAAACTCAGAATAAACTTCAGATTTCATTCAATGGAACAAAAGAGGAGTCCCGATGACACGATTACAAATAGAGGACACGATTACAAGACTCTCAATCCATCTCCTCACCCACTCCAACTCAAGAACACTCAACCATACATGCTTGGAAGGGATGAACTCTCAAGAACCCTCACATAGAAACCATCGTAGAGAGGGGGAACACCCAGGGAGCACACTTCTGCCACTCCAACAAAACCTTACCAACTAAAGCCTAAAGCCAAAGACAACTCTCAAAGCTTCTTTTGACTCTAGCAAGCCCTAATTCTCCCTCAAAGTGTTCAAGTGGGCATGCAGCCCCTCCACTCCTTTTATAGCCCATGGCTAACGGGTCTCCGCCCCGTTACGCCTGCTAAATCCAACGGAGCCCGCTCCCGCTTGTGCAGCCTTGCGAAATTCCCGTTTCGCCCCTCCTGCACCTTCCGGGAAGCTTCCGCGCTCCTTGTCTTGCACGCCTCGCAACCACCTCGAGTCCACGTCGTCTTCGACACATCCTGACCGTTCTGACCTCAGCGCCACCTGCGCCTAGTCCGGTCCACCGTGTCTCGCCACGACTCCGCTCGATGTCCTGCAGCCACACAGACAAGAAACACATCACATAGCACCGCTCGACACATGAAAGCATAAAATAGCATAAACACATCATGCTTACCCATGATGAAGTCCAAACCTGTCGAAGCATCAGAATATGCATCCTAAACCCAAATGACCAAGTTTGACAAAAAGTCCGACCGAGCCCGTTGCACCACGCAACGACATGGTCCGACCACTCAAACCAAACTCGACTGACTTAAACCTCTGTCAATTACTCATCACTCTCATGGGATCACGACCACATGGTCTCTCAGTTCTTTTTCGGTTTGGGTGGCTGTGCCTGTGCAGGCGGAGGCGCAGGAGGAGATGCTCAAGAAGCTGTCGCAGATGTGCGACCAGATGGAGCCGAGACTCCGACTTCCTCCAAATCTCCGCTCCTCGCCATTTTCTTCACGACCTAACAGCCCAGCTTCTCTCTTTAGTGGTATTTTTCTTCTCATTTGATTTCACAGTCATTGACAGAATCAATTTCTTTTTTTACTAGCCCAACAATTGCTACATGGCACTTCCAACATTGGTGTTCTAGGATTTCTGGATAAGTGAGCATGTTACCGGTCGTGGTGCTTTGAGTAACATTGAACTTTGACGAGTTGGTTTTGGTGTTTGGTTTGCAATTCTGGGCGTTGATTTTTCAAATCTTACGTGGTAGGCCATTAAGCCTTATGGATTAACCAATTCATGGCATAAATATTTCTTGCTGGTTTACTACCATATATGCTCCATTGCTGTCAATTCTGTAGAACCTGTTTATCTGTGGTTGTGGTTTCTTTTAGCAATTTGGTCAATTATATCTGTTGCCATCAATTGAAGTCAGGGGCGGACTCTGGTTAAGAATAGGAGTTGACTCTAGCGTTAGAACTGTTGTATCGAGTAATCAAAGAAGAATCCTGCAATTTAAAATGTCAGGCCTTCTTTTCAGATGATCATACAAAGTTTTTGTGGAGCTAATAAACTTGCGACGAAATTTATTTATTTATTCCCTTTTATGTAAGCAGATTCCAAGTTTACGTAGCAGGAGCTCCAGCTTGCAAACCAATTCTTACTCGAAAATGGGTAGGTTGATAGTACAGTTTTTTTCCTGGTGTTTTAATTAGCTTTAGCTTGAGAGAGAGAGAGAGAGAGATCATATGTTGGAGCACCTCACAAGTGGTTGTGCTTATATTATACGGATCATTTCAGTATTTGTCCTTGTTGGCACCATTTTTGTCCCTATCGGTGTTGCTTCGCTGCTAGCTTCACGAAAGGTATGCTGAATTAATATGCTGTATGCTTGATTGAAAGATATGTTCGGCCAAGTGGGGATTTTTTTTGTTAATGTTTATTGTTTTCTTTGCCGTAGGTTGTTGAGATTGTTGATCGATATGATGATGCATACGTCCCAGCTAATATGACTGACAAGCTTGCTTACATCCAGAACTCAACAATATCCAAAACCTGCACAAGGACTCTAAAGGTAATGAACTTAGCTGCATGAGTATTCTTCTATAACCTGAAATTTTGGAAATGGAGAAGCAATAACCACTAGAGCGTCGATTAGTGACAGTGTGTTACATATATGCATCTTGGTTTAGGAATGAAAAGAATCCTTGGTTGAAATATTTGCTCGCATGTTCCTCTCCAGGTTCCAAAGAATATGACGCCGTCGGTTTTTGTGTATTACCAGCTGGATAACTTTTTCCAGAACCATAGGAGGCATGCAATATGCTTTCTGGGGTCACCAGTATTTCAAAGACATTGAAATGAATACAATGAATCCTTGGCTGAAATATTTGTATCCAATTTTTGCAACAATTGCATTGAAATGAATAAAGTGAAAAATGCATTGTTGTGAATGTTAGTTCACAACGGGATAACTACTGTACAGGGGAAGGCTAGAACAGCATGGCTTGAAGGGGATTAGAAGTAGAAGATTGAACGGCATTGTTGTGAATGTTAGTTCATACTTGATAGGTTGTTTCTTCTACGGTTTATTTACATCTATGGATTAAACTTCATTGCTGAGATATTTTTCAATATCCTACAATCTACACATGCTTGCATACAATTTTAGTTGTTGTTTCTATTTTTTTATGCTAGGCAACCAATTTTGGAAAGTAAGAATCAATCACTCTTTGCGTAAAACTGAGGCGCTTGTACGACCACTGGACTGCTGCTAGTCAATTGATGATGCCCATGCTAAAGGAATGCCGATTGCTTGGCCTTCAATATGTGTATGATATTTCAACCTTGGTCCATATAATACTACATATATACTTTTTCATGTATCCTTAAAGCTCAGTAATGTTTGTCACATGCAGGTTCAGAAGATTAATGGTTGAAATCTCATACTTGTTTCACCTCATGGATAGATCATCGGGCAAAGATTTTGTGAAGAATAGATAGATATCATTATGTCATTCTAGGGTGAAAAGTTTGTGTTGTTATTCCCAAGACTTGTTTTCTCAAATGGATTGTCATGTATGTTATAAAATTATGTGAACCATATTTTATATATTTCCCTGTGGAATGCAATGTTGGTGATGGTTATAATTTTGTGCAATATGTGATTCTTGTGAAAGAAAATAATTCTGCAATTAATTAATTGTCATTTCAAAAAAATCATTACTTTTTCCTCCCTCTAGATCTTTGTGTATATATATTTATATGTATTAAAATAAGTTTCCACAAAATGTTTTGGTGTAAGAAAGTGTGTTGCTACTCATATTACAATGGTGTTACTATTGCTCCAAAAATGTGTTACTGGGGTAGCTTGTTGTAGCACATATTTGTGTTACCAGGGTAGTTTGTTGTAGCACATAATATGTGTTCTTATAGATAAGATATGTGTTGCAAGGTAGTAACATGTTTTCAGACATGTAGTAGCACTTATCACGTGTTACTTCAAACCTAGCTAGTAACGTGGGCTATAAGAACACTTAAAAATTGTGTTACTGCAAAGACTAGTAACACCTTTATTGACATGTAGTAGCACATAGACGTGTTACTATAGCTCCTTCTTGGTGTAGTGTGGTCCGATAGCAACTTGGTCAGCCGCTACCTTTTGCTTAGAGCGACAGGTTCCATGTGCCAAGCTAAACAATCATGTATTACGTGCACCGAAACTTCTCATATTAATTAGTATTCCTTTGTACTAGAAGCACATTTGAAAGAACATTTGATCTTCTCAAGCGCTAGCTTAGGGTTTCATCAGCACGGCGATAATGAGAGTAGCCAGTTGGGTTTCCGTGCAGGGGCGGGCGGCGAAGGCACCATGGACGTCGTCGGTGGCAGTAGGGGAGGCGAGCTGGCGGCAACAATGAAGTGTGACAGCACATTAGTAGGCCCAGTTCTTTTCATATTGTCTTAGCTTATATCTTTGTCGAGCAAACAATTGAGATGGCTTTTTCGCCATCATTCTGAAACGATTTATTGATATAGTTTTTTCAAATAGGTTTATTGGTATTCGGTTTATTCATACAAGTGCTCGGGCCATGAGCGGATCCAATGTGGTTCAAGGGTGTTCAGCTGAACACCCAAATTTTTAGTGTAATACCAAATATTTAGTAGGTTTATTATACATATATACTAATAGTTAGACAAAATAGTTCATATTTGTACCTCACAGTTGGTTTTAACCCACTGCTACCAATTCACCTAAAGTAACACGGCCTAACAACCAATGTACCCTATCATTAGACTGGCCTATTGGCCTATCTGTACACCCTTTAAACCCTAACCTGTCCCCTCCCTCCTCTTTCTGTCTCTCTCAGGCTACACTAATTCAAACCAAAATCGCCAAAATGGTGGCACTGGCGCACAAGATCGAGGGATAATTGGCCACCATGCAACTTGGTAAGGGGTGAGAGCAATTCTGGCCTCTGGTTTGGCCTCGATGGCAAGGAGCATGAACATGTCAAGTGGTGATACATCTGCAAGGAGTAAACGGGCGACGACTGTTACTTGGGAGCTGGGGAGGGAGCGTGCGGCGGCTAGGCTGACGAGGTAGTAGGCACTAGGCATCGACTATGCGCCGTCGTGCAATGGTGTACGTATGCCATACCCATTAGACTTATCAACATAGTTTTATCCTAAGTTATTCCATATTTTCTCTAAATTATTTTGTAATTTTTCTAAATTTTTTATAAATGTTGTATCTAGCACGAAGCAATTTGTATTTTTTTGCTATTGTGGATTTTTAACTTTTATTTGTCAACTCTGAACACTCATTTTAGAAATCCTGAGTTTGTCACTGGCTGGGCTATGGCAAAAAAAATATAAGCTACAAGTATAAGTCACAGTTAAAAAAATCCACCCGTTTTGTCCAAAAAACATCAATTTAAAGCTTCACCCATCGGTACTGTTGAGGAACCTGTTAAGAATCATGGGCTTGGACTTAAAGCTTTGGCCTATAATGTGCATCTCACCACTAGGCTATAAATAGAGAGTACTATTGGCTATTTTGTACGTGAAATCAGAAAAGAAAGACCAGGAGTTCTCTCTATCTCCCTATGTTTCAATCTACTATTTTTGTCTTCTGTGATTGATTTGGTTTTTGCATAAGCCGAAGAATCGATTGGACTGGTCGCCACTGACGGTTCCTCAACACGTTATCACCACGAATCGCTTCGGTGAATTGAAAGGTAATCATCGAAGCATTAGTAGATTGAATTGTTTATATTTAGATCGCTCTAAATTCACATATTTCGCTTTCTAGAATATTTTTCTACAGTGCAAATCCGTTCTAATCTACCGCGAGCAGATTGAAGTCGCCGGCACAATGTCGATCGATAGATTACATAAAGAGTAGATGATGATTGTGCCGTAGATTGAAAAAAAGAAGAAAAAAATAAGAAAAAGGGAGATTATGCATGGCCAGCCCCATACGGCCGCCGTGCGTGAATCCAGCCGCTGGCCTGCCGTCGGCCTCTCCTCGCCCGCCGGTTGCTGGCCTGCCGTCGGTGCCGCCCCGCACGGGCGGCCCGAAGTCGCCGGTCACCTGCGTGCCACCCCGCACGAGCGGCCCGAAGCCCGGCCACCTTGCGCCCGAAGCAGCTCGGCGGCCGGCCGAATCCACCTCCGCACCCGAGGATCGCCGGCCCTCCTTCCCACGCAACCGCCAGAAGCACCGCTGTGCTGGCCCGAAACCCGGTCCGAAGTTGAGGAGCCGACGCCTCGGCTTCCACGCTGGCCTCCTGTGCCGACCTCGAAACCTGGCTCAAAGCTGAGGAGCCGCCGCCGCCCGAGCATTGGCCCCGTAGTCGCCGCCTGGCCCCGAAGCCCAGGAGACGCTGCCTCTAGCCCGCACGACCAACTGCCGCTTCAGCTCCAGGGCCCCGTATGGCCGTCTGCGCCACCTCGAGCCCCGCATGACTGATCGCCTCTTCGGCTCCCGGACCCCGCATGCGTGCCCGCCGTCGCGCTCGAGGAGCCGCCGCCTTGGACCCCACATGCGTGCCCGCCGCCTCGATCATACGTGCCCGCTGTCGCGCTTGAAGCAGCAGCTCCGCCACCCGAGAGCTCCTGGATCCGCCGCCCATGGTCGGCCCCTGAAGTGCCGCTCGCCGCTAGCTCGGCCAGAAGCTGATCTTCAACGCGCTAGCCGGCACCCGTCGCCTCAAGCACACCCGAGCCACAGCTCGGGCCGGCACCGCAGCTATGCACAGGGGTAGGGGATACCCTTCCTCGGTTTTACGTTGCCCGGATGGGCCGAGTGGGCTGAAGTGTGATGGGCCGGGGGAAAGCCCGGTCGCGCAGGGGGGCACCGCCAAATTTACAGGAAGGCTCCCGTAATTCTGTAAATTACGGAAAGGCCCTCTGATTTTACAGACGGGTCCTGAATTCTGCAGAAAGCCTCTCAAAAAAATCAAAAAATTATGTGAAAATTTTCTTTGAATTGAAAATTTGTGTATAGACCCTCAGAAATTACAGAATTCACTGAAAATTTATATTCCGGCATAAAAGGGCATCGGAAATTCAAATTTTGAATTATTTTTAGCATTTGAAGCATGTTTATTTCTATCATTATTATTTTCTATATTTTTTTACTGTTTTGATTAATCATAATTAGTTAAATTGCCTTTAATCATCGAAATTAATAGTAAAATTTATAGAAAATGCATAGAAAATCTTGGAACATTACAAGAATCTTTTGTACCATTATCAAATTTATTTACCTGAAGTAAATTTTATTCCGTGCATGTTTACTGGCAGTAAACTTATTTATCCCTTTCATGCACATGTAGATGACTGGCATCACGAATCAGGAGCTCGAGGAGCTAGCCCAGCATGGCCAAAACTACTTGACTTGGGCTTCTGATGTCGAGATAGTACTTAGAGCCAAGAAGCTCCGTGCGGCTATTGAGATTGGCGCACCACATGATGCCCAACCCACCATTGAGAAAAAAGATCAGGCACTTCATTTCCTCAGGCACCATCTCTGTCTCACTCTCAAGAATGAGTACATGGCAAAGAAGAGCGTGCTAGCACTATGGACTGCACTTAAGAAGCGGTTCGAGATGCTAAAGTACACCATTCTTCCTCAGGCATAGCAAGAATGGATCCGACTTAGGTTTGTCGACTTCAAAACAGTTGAGGAGTACAATTCCGCCTTGCACAGAATTTGTACCAATCTTAAACTTTGTGGCAAGCAGATCATAGATGAGCAGAAGATTGAGAAGACCCTATCCACCTTCCACCCCAATGTAGTGCAATTCGCACACAATTATCGTCAAGACGGCTATAAGGAGTATGCCGAATTGATTGATATGATGCGGGTTGCAGAGTCTCAGGACGAAGTACTCCGCAAGAACTACGTCACACAGCCACCTGGAAGCTCCGCTAGCTGTGAAGCCAACGCCGGGAGCTACAAGGTACGAAAGCCCATGATAAAGAAAAGGGAAAGGAACGGTAAGGCCGCATCCCAGAAAGGCAAGTCAGATGCTCCACGTGAGAATAAGGCAAGCAAGCTAAAGTGGGATGGCATGGCCTATGGTCAGTAAGACCAATTCTGCTACAAGTGTGGCAAGTGGGGGCATTGATCACAGATCTGTAAAGAGCCGCAGCATGTCATCGATGCCTTTCAAGCTCGGAAGAAGAAGGATGTCAAAGGGCAGCATGAAACCCACTTTGCATCTGTTGAGGGGGAGAGTTTTGCATAGCTGCCTGCGCTGATGGAGGTTGAAACCATTCCGGTAGCAGCATCCCCTTTTGACCTAGCAGCTGCCACCGCCACCGCCATGATTTCTCTCGAAGAGCATATCACCCCTGAGAAAATAGTAGATGAAGTCTCTGATTTCTTAGCAAATTTAGTCTAATGCATAGAATACATTTAGTCTTTAATTGCCATTTATTTTGTGTGGAAGAATAAGTTAGAATTTGCATGGATGGTACTTAAGCAATTTTATTTTCTCATGATAGTTGGATGATATTTGAATAACTCATTCATTTATTCAGTTTATAATGGAATGATATGTTCTGATATTGAAGTATTTTATTTATGTGTTGATTGCCTTCTAATGCATATTAATAAAATACATTATATTAGAACACGTGTGGCGCCCTGTGGAGAAAGTGTGCTTAGTCTACAGCGGCACAATGAATACCATCTTAAGAAAGACAAAGTATTTTCAGTCGATTAGTAAGAATGCTGACAGCCTTACAACAATTGCCAGTAGTGATACTTGTATAATAGGTTCAGGAAGAGCCACAATTATACTCCCAATAGGCAGAACTTTGGTCATTCAAGAAGCCTTATTGATGAGGACATCCCCATTACATATACATCTTCCACTCCAAGCATGCATGAGAATATCCAAGAACCAGAGGGCCCAATGATGAGGGCAAGAGCCAAGCGTTTAAACAAACATGTGCTTTTGTTTCTTAAGGAGTTTCCTTTAATTGATAATGAACATGGAATACTACCTCATGCTAGTGTTTTATGTATTCTTAGGTATGACTCATGTGAAGACTTGGGAGAGCAAAAGGGAGGAGCCCAAGGACTTAAACTACAAGTTTTGGATAAGATTTTCAAGCCAAATTCGGACTTCCCACGTGCTCAACCCAATTCAAACTCGGATTCAACTCATGATTCAATTCGGATTCGGTTCGGGACAGCCTGACAGGCAGTTACTAAAAAGGCCATAACTTTCACAAACAGAGTCCGATTCAGGTGTTCTTGTTCTCGTTGGAAAGATACTTTCAAGGGCTACGCAATGGATCTAGTCTGACCCTCAAATTCATCACAGATAAAAAGTTATGACCGAAACAATATGACGGATGGAAAATATAGTTTCCTTTTTGTGAGAGTTCGTATCTAAAACCATATAGGGTTGAGTTGTATTTGGTTTGGGGACCATATGGACGTCCCAAGGGGCTATATAAGCCTTGTATTGGCAGCCTTTAGGGCGCAGACCACTTTTGATAATATATTACTCTTGTTCTTTCTGTTGGCTGAACCAACTTGAGGGAAGAATTGGGAGTTTGCTGAAATCAAGATCGTTCAACCTTTTCGTTGGGTATTGGGAGCGCGATGGAACTTCATCGGTGGTCGTGAAGTTCAACACGTGTGGTTGGGAGAATTATAGAGTGCTAACTCTTGCATTGGCAACGGGAGATCACTACGGTTCGTCGAATCCTCGTGAGTATCCAGATCCTACGTCGAGAAGATCGGGCGACCCCGTATCATCTTGGTATCAGAGCGTGGTTTACTCAGTAGGATTATTTACCCTTACTTTAGATTGTTTTATTTCTGTCATATAGTCCATAAACCGAAAACAAAAAAAAATCCAAACCCTAGTTTCGCATCTGTTATTTTCGTGAGTTTTATTAAGTTTTGATCCATTAGAAATTTTGTTTAGGTGCTGATCATTCGTGTTTATTTGCGAGCTTAATCTTTGTGTCCTATCCAAAATTCAAAAAAAAAATCTTGCTGATATTTTTTTTATCAATTGAGACTAGCTGTTGAATATTGCATTTAGGGCTGCTCTTGAGTATTTTACACCTTGCTGAATATTTGTGACTTGTGCAAATTCAAAGAGACTATTAAATCTAGTTCGGCCTTTGAAAAAAAAGAAAAAAAAGTCACAGATTGAGAAAAGAGAGAGAGAGAGAAGAAGAAAACAGTGGCCGAATTTGGGTGAGTTCATAGTCCATAAATTTATATTGTGTAATTTAATTTCTTGAGCAATCTCGTGCCCTTACATTCATATCATTGCAATTGGCTAGCGTCTCTCCTAGTACTTGGTGCAAAACGAGCTATCTAATCTTTAAATTCATATTGTCTTTAGTTAGCTCATTCCTTTGTTTGCATCGAGTCACATTGATCTTTGCGTGTGCGTTCATATACTTCACTTAAATCTTTTGGATCAGCACTTAGACAAAGTATTCTAGCTTGGATTATTACTTAATCTTACAACATCGTGAAATTCAGATTGTGTAGGATAAACATTTTGCGTGTGCGTCCATATAACCGTTGTTGTGCAAGTAGTGAACACTCTTAAATTCGCTTGATCATCACTGTGCTGTTGTCACTTCTACCAGGTGTAAGTTTTTAGTGGCCTTAATTCACTTCGGAAGGGTAAGAACTTTACTTGGGAAAGAAAACAGTGAGATTGAGTGATTTCCATAAAGCATTATTCTACACAGCTATTTGTTTCTTGCATAGCTAACCATGTTAGGTGGAGGAAAACACCATGATGAGAGTGGTTAGACAAATGAAACTCAAGCATTCGTCAAGCAATATCAATTTGGGGCACTCCGTGAACACTTTCAACGTGAGTTACGCCAAGGGCTTGATCAACTCCATGAGAAGCATGATGCTTTTGCTGATCAAATTGCAATGGATATGAAAAATATGGAGATACAAGCTGATGAAAATATGCGCCAATTCCGGGAGGACATTGGAACCCTCACTAGGCTCATACAAGCTCGCAATAGTAGCGATGAAGCAAGTGTTCAAGGAGGAGAAGCTACTGCACATGTACCTCCTGCACCGCAACACCGAGTGGCGGCCAACGTGGTGCGTCCACCACAGCTCGGAGGACGAGGAGGAGGCCATGGAGGGCGTGGCCAAGGCCTAGGTGGAGGCCGTGGTGGCCATGGTGGTGCTGCACATGCGATGGAATAGGATGGTGATTTTGCCTTGCATTACAATGACTATTATCATCGTCCACGCAATGAAGATGATGGATTGAGCAAGCTCAAGTTTTTCATGCCAAAGTTTGTAGGCGGGACTGATCCCGAGGAGTATCTCATTTGGGAATTGAAGGTTGACAAAATATTCCGTATGCATCACTATACGGATGAGAGAAAGATACAGTTGGCATCACTTGAGTTTGAAGGTTATGCTTTGGATTGGTGGGAACAAGTCATTACTCAAAGAGCTGAGAATGGAGAAGTCCCTATTGCATCATGGCAAGAGATGAAGCAAGAAATAAGAGCCCGTTTTGTTCCTCGTCATTACAAACGTGATCTATTTGATAAATTGCAGAATATGAAGCAGAGAGCACATTATGTGGAGGAGTACTATAAGGAGATGGAGTTAGCCATGATTCGAGCCAAGGTGCAAGAACAAGAAGAGCAAACCATGGCACGCTTCCTCTCAGGTTTGAACCATCAAGTCAAAAGAATTGTCAATTTTCAGCCCTATAACAATCTTTATGAGTTAGTGCATCAAGCTACAAAAGCAGAACGACAATTGAAAGAAGATGCTAAGTTTGCAAGATCAACATCCTTTGTTGCCCGTACACCGTCCAGCGGAGAAAGATATGGTTCCAAATCACAAATAAACCAAAGAATAGCTCCAAGTGGTGGTTCAAGCTTTCGCCCATCATCTTGCAAGAAGGAAGAAGCCACTCCAAGTACAAGGAAGCCATTAAATCCAGCAGCTAGTGGTGCTTCTTCTGTGGGTTCTATAGTGAAGAGTAGCGGCATACAATGCTTCAAGTGCCTTGGTCGTGGTCATATGCAAAAGGATTGCCCAAATAACAAGGCGATGTTGATATTAGAGAATGGGGAATATGATTCTGCAAGTGAAGAAGAGAATGATCACCATGCTGATTTAGGGACATATAATGATGCACATGAGGAGGAGCAAGACATAGAGTATTGTGATCCCGGTGTTGGTCCTATACTTGTGTGTGCGCTGACGGTGTTGAGTGTGCAACCAAAGCCTTCCCATGAACAACGCTGCAATTTATTCCATACAAGAGCTCAAGTTAGCAAGGATGGCAAATTTTACAAGGTAATCATTGATGGTGGGAGTTGTCATAATTTGGCTAGCAAGGAGCTTTGCAATAAACTTGGGTTGAAGTACAAGAAACACCCACACCCATATCAGATTCAGTGGTTGCATGAGAAAGGCTCATTGAATGTGGGATACACTGTGGATGTTGAATTTGAAATTGGCACTTATCGTGATACAGTGGAGTGTGATGTAGTGCCTATGGATATATGTCACTTGCTGCTAGGAAGGCCATGGCAATATGATCGCGCTGTGCTTCATGATGGAAGAACTAATCAATACAAGTTTTGGTGGAACAACAAACAAGTGGTGCTGCGACCGTTAACTCCTTCCCAAATTGTAAATGATAATGTACAAAAGGTTGAAGTGCAAGTTGAGAGTGAGAAAGGGAGAGAACAAAAGAGTGTGATTCTACAAAAGGAGAGTGAGAGCCACAAACCAAAACCGAGAGGTAAAAGCAAGAGTGAGGGAGAGAAAAACTTAGTCATGATAACCACCAAATCTGATCTAAGAGAGATGAAAGAAGACCCCGCTTTGATTCACCTTGTATTGCTATACAAGGATGCATTGCTTTCTAGTAATGGTTTAACATCTCTTCCTAGTGCTGTTTCTCAAGTTTTGCAGGCTTACGACGACGTGTTTCCGGAGGAGGTGCCCGCTGGTCTACCACCTATTCGAGGCATTGAGCATCAAATTGACTTAGTCCCGGGAGCCCCTCTTCCCAATCAGCCGCCGTACTGCACAAATCCAGAAGAAACAAAGGAGATTCAGAGCCAAGTGCAAGCACTTTTGTACAAAGGGTACGTACGCGAGAGTCTTAGTCCTTGTGCCGTTCCTGTTATTTTTGTTCCTAAGAAATATGGTACTTGGAGAATGTGCGTAGACTGTAGAGCTATTAACAACATAACTGCTCGCTATCATCATCCTATTCCTAGGTTAGATGATATGTTTGATGAGTTAAGTGGTTCTACTATCTTTTCTAAGATTGATTTGCGTAGTGGCTACCATCAAATAAGAATGAAACATGGTGATGAATGGAAAACTGCTTTTAAAACGAAATTTGGCTTGTATGAATGGTTAGTGATGCCTTTTGGATTGTCCAATGCTCCTAGTACATTCATGCGCTTAATGAACCATATTTTGAGACACTTCATTGGAAAATTTGTGGTAGTTTACTTTGATGATATTCTCATATATAGCCGCTGTTTGGATGATCATGTTGAACACATTAAACAAGTGCTAGAAGTGCTTAGGAAAGAACGCTTGTATGCCAATCTTGAGAAGTGCACTTTTTGCAATTGTAAGGTTGTGTTTCTAGGCTATGTTGTTTCCGCTCATGGAATTGAAGTGGATGAATCTAAAATTGAAGCTATTAGAAATTGGCCAATTCCTATGAATGTTAGTCAAATTCGTAGCTTCCATGGGCTTGCTAGCTTTTATCGGCGATTTGTGAAAGCTTTAGCAACATTGCTGCCCCATTAAATGAATTAACAAAAAAGGGGTGATTTTTGAGTGGGGAGAAAAACAAGACAAAGCTTTTGCTGAATTAAAGAAGTGTTTGACTAAAGCACCATTGCTTGTTTTACCTGATTTCACAAAAACTTTTGAGATTGAATGTGATGCTAGTGGAATAGGTATTGGTGGTGTTTTGATGCAAGAAAGAAAACCTGTTGCATATTTCAGTGAGAAACTTCATGGTGCACAATTGAATTATCCTGTTTATGATAAAGAATTATATGCTCTTGTGCGTGTGTTGGAAACTTGGCAACATTATCTTTGGCCTAAGGAATTCATAATACATTCTGATCATGAATATTTGAAATACTTAAAGGGTCAAGCAAAATTGAATCGTAGACATGCTAAGTGGGTAGAATTCATTGAGACCTTTCCATACATTGTCAAATATAAGAAAGGCAAAGAGAATGTGGTAGCTGATGCATTGTCACGAAAACATGTGCTTTTGACTCAGTTGAAGGTAAAGGTACCAGGGTTAGAATGTTTGAAAGATTTATATGCTTCTGATCATGAATTTGCAGCTCCATATTCTAATTGCAAAGATGGGAAAGGGTGGGATAAGTTTCATATTAATGATGGTTTTCTCTTTCGCATGAATAAGCTATGTGTCCCGAAGTCCTCGGTGCGTTTGTTATTGTTGCAGGAATCTCATGCAGGAGGATTGATGGGGCATTTTGGGAGAGAGAAGACTTACGTGATGTTGGCTGATAACTTCTATTAGCCAAAGATGAGGCGAGACGTCGAGAGGTTCATTCAAAGATGCATCACATGTCATAAGGCGAAGTCAAAACTCAATCCATATGGTTTGTATACTCCACTTCCTGTTCCTAGTGCTCCTTGGGAAGATATTAGCATGGATTTTGTGTTAGGACTGCCTAGGACCAAGAGGGGAAGGGATTCAGTCTTTGTTGTTGTGGATAGGTTCTCTAAAATGGCACATTTTATTCCCTGTCATAAGAGCGACGATGCGTCGCATGTAGCTAACTTGTTTTTCAAGGAGATTATGAGATTACACGGAATGCCAAGAACCATTGTTTTAGATCGTGACGTCAAGTTCATGAGCTACTTTTGGAAGACTTTGTGGGCCAAGCTTGGGACAAAGTTGTTGTTTTCAACGACTTGTTATCCACAAACAGATGAGCAAACGGAGGTGGTGAACCGCACACTTTCAACATTGCTACGTACTATGATAAAGAAGAACTTGAAAGAGTGGGAAGATTGTCTACCGCATGCGGAGTTTGCATATAACAGGGCGGTACATTCCACAACTCAATTGTGTCAATTTGAGGTGGTGTATGGCTTCAAACCAATCACGCCACTTGATTTAATGCCACTTCCCTTACAAGAACGTGCTAATATGGAGGCTTCGAAGCGTGCTGATTTTGTGAAAAAGCTCCATGAAAAGACTAAAGAGGTAATTGAAAAGAAGGTACGTGTTTATGCTTCCAAGGCTAACAAATCTCGTAAGAAAATGATTTTTGAACCAGGTGACTTAGTGTGGGTCCACCTTCGCAAAGACCGCTTTCCGGAGAAGTGAAAATCCAAATTAATGCCCCGTGGTGATGGTCCTTTTAAAGTACTTGCCAAGATCAATGATAATGCATACAAGATAGAGCTTTCGGGAGACGACTATGGGGTGAGCACTACTTTTAATGTTGCTAATTTATCTCCATTCTTTAGGCAAGAAGACACCGAGTCGAAGACGACTCCTTTTCAAGAGGGGGAGGATGATGAGGACATCCCCATTACATATACATCTTCCACTCCAACATGCATGAGAATATCCAAGAACCAGAGGGCCCAATGACGAGGGCAAGAGCCAAGCATTTAAACAAACATGTGCTTTTGTTTCTTAAGGAGTTTCCTTTAATTGATAATGAACATGGAATACTACCTCATGCTAGTGTTTTATGTATTCTTAGGTATGACTCATGTGAAGACTTGGGAGAGCAAAAGGGAGGATCCCAAGGACTTAAACTACAAGTTTTGGATAAGATTTTCAAGCCAAATTCGGACTTCCCACGTGCTCAACCCAATTCAAACTCGGATTCAACTCATGATTCAATTCGGATTCGGTTCGGGACAGCCTGACAGGTAGTTACTAAAAAGGTCATAACTTTCACAAACAGAGTCCGATTCAGGTGTTCTTGTTCTCGTTGGAAAGATAATTTCAAGGGCTACGCAATGGATCTAGTCCGACCCTCAAATTCATCACAGATAAAAAGTTATGACCGAAACAATATGACGAATGGAAAATATAGTTTCCTTTTTGTGAGAGTTCGTATCTAAAACCATATAGGGTTGAGTTGTATTTGGTTTGGGGACCATATGGATGTCCCAAGGGGCTATATAAGCCTTGTATTGGCAGCCTTTAGGGCGCAGACCACTTTTGATAATATATTACTCTTGTTCTTTCTGTTGGCTGAACCAACTTGAGGGAAGAATTGGGAGTTCGCTGAAATCAAGATCGTTCAACCTTTCCGTTGGGAATTGGGAGCGCGATGGAACTTCATCGGTGGTCGTGAAGTTCAACACGTGTGGTTAGGCGAATTATAGAGTGCTAACTCTTGCATTGGCAACGGGAGATCACTACGGTTCGTCGAATCCTCGTGAGTATCCAGATCCTACGGCGAGAAGATCGGGCGACCCCGTATCACTTATTGTACCTAAAATCGATTAGAACTCTTCTAAGTTTTAAGGATATTCGCGCCAACGGTTTCCACGTTGAGACTGAAGAAGAGTGCGGTAAGGAATACCTGCTTATTACGAAGCGTGAAGCAAATGGAAAAAGGGTATTAGAAAAACTTCCTTCATTAGAAACTGGGCTATACTACACCAACATCAAAGCACCTGTAGCCTATACGGTCCTGAAGACAATATTTGGAAGCTCTGAACTTTTCTGTCTCTGGCATGAGAATATAATTAACAATTTCCAAGGGCATAATATTAATGTAAAGAATTTTCCGAATCATGAAGATTTTCTGTGCCCTACATGTGCTACTAAGAAATTAATTAGTAGACCTTCTACTCTGAAAGTGAAGGATGAAGTCCCTACATTCCTGGAACGCATCCAAGGAGGCATTTGCGGTCCCATTCAGCCAGTTTTAGGGCTATTTAAATATTTCATGGTACTCATCGATGCTTCCTCAAAATGGACGCACGTATGTTTATTGTTTACGAGAAACCATGCAATCCCAAAAGCTAATCTCGTAGATAATTCGCATTAGAAATATTTTTCCACATCATCACATAAAGTCATCAGAATGGACAACGCCGGAGAACTTACTTCAAAGGCATTTGATGATTATTGCATGGCAATGGGAATTATAGTTGAGCATTCTGTATCGCATGTCAACACCAGAATGGACTAGCAGAGGCATTAATTAAGAGAAGGCCCTATTCTTTTCAGCTTCTAAAAGCTGCTTTTCGGCTTTCTACAGTAACTAGCTTTTAAACGGAGCATTTTTTTCAAGATAGGGTCTACTAGTTAATTGTAGTACATACTTTATTGACTTCATTTATATCGGCAAAAACCACAGCCAAAAGCCACAAGCTGCAGCCAAAAAGAATAGACCCTTAAATTTATTGCCCGACTAGTTTTGCAGAATTGTAATTTGCCAGCTACATGCTAGGGACATGTAGTTCTACATGCAGCAAAGCTCATCAAGTTTAGACCATCAGCCTACAACATCCATTCACCTATGCAACTAGCGCAAGGGTCAGCACTGAAAATTTCTCATCTCCAGAGGTTTGGATGCAAGGTTTATGTATCTATACCCGCTTCACAACGTACTGCAATGGGTCATCTCTGAAAGACTGGGATATACATTGGTTATTAGACAACATCCATAACAGGTATTTAGAACCCATGATAGGAGATTTGCATACCGCCCACTTCGCTGATTGCATATTTGATAAGGATAATTTTCCAACATTAGGGAGAGGAAATCAGCCCCTTGATGAAAAATGTCGGGAAATTACATGGCAAACCATGGAAATCTATGCAAATGACCCACACACTAGTGAAGAAAATAGAGAAGTCCAGAAGATCATTGATTTGCAAACATTAGCAAATTAACAGCCTGACCACTTTAGTGATTTGAAGAGCGTGACCAAGTCACATGTGCCTGCACGCAATGCACTGGAGAGGGTTGAAATACCAAAAAAAGTAGAAGGTATCCCTAATCTCGTCTAGAGGCCTCAGAATGAAAGGACGAGAACACCGGTCCCTCGAATCCTATGTAACTTGGGAGGCCAGGTGAAGAAGGATAAGAAGGACTTAACATAACCGATCACTGAAATTCCCCAGAACCAGAAGGGGAGCCAGTTGAGACCTAGCATCAGTATGACCCCTTCAGAAAAGGGCATACCGGATTTAAGCATCCCTATGGAAGAAGAAATCGGCATGGATGTGTGTGCACACATCGGAGCCGAAATACTAAAGGGACTTGCCACTTCAACCGGAAGAAGCAATGTGCAAGAAGAAGCAACTCATAAAGAAATAGCTATAAATTATGTGAACACGGGAGAGTCCATGAATAAGACAATAGCCAATGTTGATATCTACTTTGCAAAGAAAATTGCCACAATCATCGATCTTGATCTAGAGCCTGCATCGCTGGCTGAATGTAACAAAAGATTAGATTGGGAAGATTATAAGAAGGCAATAGAAATTGAATTATTATCTCTGAACAAAAGAGAGGTGTTTGGGCCCGTAAGCTGCACACCTCCCCATGTGCACTCTGTAGGGCATAAATGGGTATTTGTTCGAAAGAGAAATGAAAGAAATGAAGTTGTAAGATATAAAGCAAGGTTGGTAGCACAAGAAATGATCAGGAGGTCTTTACAGCAAGAAAAAGGTCCAAACCGACCTAGAGAAGAGGGGGAGGAAGTCCTGGGACTGGAATTCCCATACTTAAGTGCAGTAGGAGCACTTATGTATTTAGCAAATACTACTAGATTTCGGGTCTTGGACAATGGCGCGAAAACGTTGCAATAGGGCCAAAATAGATGCAATATGTATGTATTTCAACTAATCACTTCCGTTGGCAAGCGTTGCTAATTGTTGCGTCCTTAAAAGATTGTGCAACAGTTTTTGGTTTCGTTGCAGTACATATGGTTATTGCCTTGCAATGAAGCATTGCAATTGTTTGTTGTTGCAAGGAGCGATGTCATGGCAATAGAGGCTATTGCATCGACCAACTACGTGGCAATAGCCTCTTTTGCCATGAAGTTTGTTTGTGGCAATAGTTTGTCTTGCCACGGAGTTATTACGTGGCAATAGACTCTATTGCCATGGAGCTATAGTGTGGCAAGAGAATCTATTGCAACACCATGTTTCGTGGTAAGAGGTACTATTGCCACGTTAGGTGTTTCGTTGCAACAGCCTTAGAAAATGTATTGCAACAAAACATTTATGGTGGCCAATAAATCCTATAGCATCGATCATTGTTCGTGGCGAATAGTTGGATCGCAACGTAGTAGCGGCGTTGCATTACGCTATCACAATAAAATGCGATCAGGTTTATCGCAACGGGAAGAATTGTGGCAACGCATATAGCATTTGATATTTGATTATTAATTTGTTGTTGCAAATTAATAGCAAAATAGTAACAATGCTAGAACGTAGCAACATATATTAATTCAAAATATCATTAATTCTGACAATCATAATTTAAAAAGTGCCACTATTACTGAAGGAGTTACATATAAATCTCCAAACTTAAACTACAAAGTTCTTAACTAATAATAACAAAAATAGATTTGCTTCTGTTGCATTGATCCTTGCTGGTTTGGCATGTAGAATGTCTTGACTTGATGACCCATGCTTTGACTCTGTGTGCTCTAATCAACTTGTTCCTTCCTGCTTGATAAAAAGCATTAACTTTAGCATATGGTTCAGCAATTTGCAACATCTTAGTGAAATATGATTGATGAAATAATCAAATTAAAGCAACAGTCATGAAATAATATTTTATATGAATGAGCGATCAAAGGAACCAAAAACAAGGTCTTTAACGTGAGTAAGGTCCAACAGCACATATACTAGTAACAATTATTGTCACTACTCACTACCAGGCAACACCATTACAGATAAAAGTAAACATGATTTTATCTGCAAATGTTAGAAGCAAATGAGCTTTACAAGTTATAATGGACTAGTAAAAGAAACAGCTCCGTACAGAGAAAAAGCAAAAAGATAGGTAACTGAGGTGTGATATAGTTCTATCATATTGATTAATTAATGGGAGGTACATTACCCACCATATTGCATTCATATTAACTGGGGATAAAAAATATAAAGCATATGGTAACAATGCCCTAGATCACAATCTTAACTAGGATAGTAGGATATGCCATCAGTTGTCAATTTCTTGGATTTTTGTTGTGCCAAAGAATCACATTAATCCTATAGCTTGATAGCAATAGCACACGCTCTCCATTAGTACAACTATGCAATTACCTCTTTCCAATCATCTACTACTTTAGGGATTGCTAATTAATCATATGTGTGTTACAAATACCCATAAACTAAGAACATCAAGCACAAATGTTTTCTCTACCACTTTGCTAGACCACACCGCCAAATAAAATTTTGAAGAAAGTTAATATTTTTTACAACTGCCTGACACTACTCAAAACTGGAAGCTGAAAAAATGGCCATTAGCATTTATCTCATACACCAGTACACCGCGCATAATGAAACAACTCTTTTCTGATATTTGCAGGGTACATCAATGGTCGAGACCTTGAAGAAAGCACATGCAGATTTGGCTACCAGTTATCTCCTATGCACAAGAGACCAGGTAAATAACACAATGAAACAAACAAGTAATGAACTATTATAAGCATGTTTTACAGTCGGTTCACTAACCATTTACACAGGCACCAGTTATTCTGTAATTATCAAATTTGATTATTGTTCATGAAACAACAAGTTAATTTGGTACTGTTCATGCCCACTACAGAGAATAAATCACTAGAGACACTATTGGTTAAGATTACAAGAGCAACATGTTAAGCCGGAATAAATTACGTTTTCATGTCATACCTGCTCCTTCCTTATCCTTGATCGAGTTCTAGCAGCATTGAACAATTTACTTGAAGAAATAAAATTTGTTGAGACATTGGCAGTGCCCTTGTGGAAAAGGCTTCGGTTAAGAGTAGAGTTGTTAGTGTTGCGAGCAGGTGGCCTAGCATCCTTTTCTGCGGTGAGGACGCTTTGTGGCTGAGTCTGCAAATGAAATAATTAGTGTACAAAGATTGCCTGTAATTCAAATTACAATTCCCTGATGGCTGCAAACTTTTTGCAATTTTGTTACCTGTTGTAAAGTTTCGTGTACATGTTCAGGTGTCTTTTTGTTATTGTCAGTTGGAGTAGCTGCGTTTTCGGTGGTGTTCAATACACTTCCTTGGTTATCCTGTGTATGAACAAATAGGGAATACTTTAGTTATCATACGATGTACAAATCCAAGACACATTTATAGATTTATTACCTGTGATGTTGCTCCGCTTTGTTTTGCTAACAGTGAAAGGAACTCTTCCCTGAGCTGTCCTCTTGCGTTCCTTTCATTCTGCGATTCCTCTTCCATCCGTCGCCTAGTATCTTCCCTTTCAGCAACTTCGTTAGCAAGTTGTTCTTTTAACTTATGAATTTCATCTACGAACTCATTATCTTTTTCGCGGGCTACAGCAGAAGCACGGGCTTGTTCGTCGAGTCTGTCTTTCAACAGTTGGCTTCGTGTCGAATATTTCGCCATGTATCCATGACCATGAAGCTTGCATGATTTGGTTCGGGTGCTCTCCTTGTAACTTGACTGGAAAGCAATGTCTTCCTCTTCAATTGTAAGGAAGCCTTTATCTGCCTCTGTTGATAGGTTAGTAATTTTGAAGTCTGCATCATCCTAATTGAGATAAGAGATTAAAAGTTAAATAAGTTAAGCTATCAGCATAAAATTCTGAGTAATATACTAAGTCATGAACAAATTTAATTACTACTCACATAGACATCCTTAGAAGTGTTGTTTGACCATTCCCCATTCTTCGTGTGGGTAATCATCCAAAGAGTCAAATCACTTGGCTCTTCCCCAGTCTCTGGGTCTCTCTAAGATGGCAAGAATGTACCTTATGAACAACTGATCACTTAAGAAAAGAATCTCATAAGTTTAATTTATAATTACCTGCTCATAGCTACATTGGGAGAACGGTTTGGATCCCATCACATGCTTGGTCTTCTGTTTTTTAGGGTTTTCAGAGTTCTGGTTGCTTAACATCTGCAAATAAAAGTATGCAAGTGCAGTCAACAAGCATTCTTATCAACATGTGTATTCGAAAGAAAAAAGTCAGTAGCACATAACCTAAACTTTTTCAGTTCCAAAATACAGCACCATGTAGTGCCACTCGACAGGGTGTAAATCTTCAGGCTTCTGTCTCATGCGCTCATCATAAGTGTTGTGTGCCTTGTAAGTAGCACTGAGTGTTGATCGCCATCCTTTGTATCTCTCTTTGGCAATGTCCAATATCTTTTCAATTGCATTGTCAACATTTTCGAAATCCCACCTGCTCTGCTCAAATTGTAACACATAGAGAATGTAAAGTGAGAATGTGAATTGTTACATAATTAGAGACGCAACATGCTAAGGCAACTACAACAGGCAACTTACCAACAAATCGGCTGCTATTGTATTTTTGACATTTTGCTGGACATCTTTCCACCTTTTCACACCAATAAGTGGAGCCCTTTTTTTGTAAACATTACCACTTCATCCACAATGTTCGGGAGTTTTCACCAACAGGACCTCCTCGCCTTGCTGAAAATTTTATTGTAAGTTTCTGGGACGCAGTCCTAACTCTCTTGGTAGCTGCTGCTAAACCTTTCAGGCATCCACGACCTTTCTTGCCTTGCTGGCCGCCACCTCCTTACAAACCAGTTAAATTTAATTTAACATTCATGTTGTTTACAAGCACAAAGAAGTTCATTAAACAAAGCAGTACCCAACCCAAGCAAATAATTCTCCTAATTAAATATGCAGCCTTTTTCAGACCTTGTTCTTTACAAGCACAAAGAATTTCATTAAACAAAGCATAACACAACCCAAGCACAAGTTTCAGGTTTTAAACAAAAAATTCATCATCATCTCCTTGTCCTAACGAATTCACAGGTGCAACATGCCCATCGTCATCGTAGGTGTCATAATCTTCATCATGATCATCAAGTAAGTCCTCATCGTTCGGTTCAGGTACCGATGCAGCAATCGCATTTTCAATGACAGAAGCATCAACACTTACCCCTTCCATATCATTCCTCTTCCAATTTGTCAAGTCTTCATATTGGCGGGATACATTCATTTCTTCCTGTCCAACGACCAGCGAATCAACATCATTGGTTTCTGCCCCCAATTCTGTACATCCTTCTTCAGGCATGGAAAACAAATTTCTAGGTTTCATTCTAACAACAGTTGACCACTCAGGTTTCTTCGCGCATTTCACATAAAAAACCTGCTCAGCTTGTGTCGCTAAAATGTAAGAATCATTGAAATATCGAAATCGAGTTGTATCAACATCGATAATCCCATATTGATCCCTACTGTACCCCCTTCCTTTGTTCTTAGTGGTAGCAGGTACATCGTACCAGTCACACTGAAAAAGTATGCTTCTTTTTGGTTGGGGAAATTTAATGAGATTATTTTATTAATCACGCCATACCAGTCCATGTTTCCAGTACTGTCATCGCCCTTCACAACAACACCACTGTTTTGTGTACTTAGGTTCTTCTCTATAGCAGCCGTCCGAAATAGAAAACCATTTATGTAGCATCTGTTGAAAACTCGAGCACGATGGTCTGGTCCATGGGAAAGGGCATATATTAGCTCACTAGTTTTCCCTTCATCATAGAGTCTGGAGATCTGCACTCATTTGAAATAAAATATATTAGTGAAATAAATGACAGCATTATGAACCAAACAATACAAAATAAAATAAAAACTCACTGTACGCTCAAACCAGCCTACAAATTGGTCTGTGTGACGATTTTCAACACTCCGTGGGCTGATACTTCTAAGCTCATTCTTATGGTCACTAAATTAAAACAGAAAAAGAGGGGCTTCAGTAAGTTACACAAACATGAAAAATAATACTACAAATTTAGTACATCTAAAGTAGAACTTACTTTATCCATTGAATGGCTTCATCACAGTTTGTAATTATTTAGTGCCTCATCCGATGCAACTCCATAGTAGAAATTGACTCGATGCAACATCCTTTCCTACCGTAGTCAATGCTCCCGAATATGCTTAGCCCAGATGGTGGTTCGTTCACTGCAGCCCTTTCATGACGCTCTGGACAATTAAGCTTGGTGTCGACGTCTTCCAAGAAGCGAGAGCAAAATGTCATGCACTCCTCAGATATATCCCTCGGCAATTGAACCCTCAGGGTGCGCTTTGTTCCTCACGTAGCCTTTAAGCATACGTAGGTACCTCTCAATAGGATACATCCATCTATAACACACGGGCCCTCCAAGTCTAGCCTCTTCAGCTATACAAACTGGCAAGTGCATCATGATATCAAAAAAACGCAGGCGGGAATACCATCTCAAGTCGACAAAGAGTCTCCCTAATCAAAGTGCTTAGGTTCTTAAGTTCTTTTTCCTCCAGCTCCTTTGAACATATTGCCTTGAAAAACTGACTGAGCTTAATCAATGGGATGACGACATCTTGTGGCAATATGTTGCGAACTACTAAGGGTAAAAGATTCTAAAATATAATATGATAGTCATGAGTTTTGAGAACAGACAGCTTACACCCAGTGACATTCACAGATTTCTTGATATTCGAGGCGTAACCATCAGGCATCTTCAATCCTTCTAGAAATTTGCATAATATTGTCTTTTCATCCTTGCCTAGGAAGTACAACGCTGGTGGCAAAGTATACTTACCATTATCGACCATAGGATGTTGATCCTTCCTTATCCCTAGATGTTGCATGTCAAGCCGAGCCTTCTCACTATCCTTGCCTTTACCTTGTATGTCAAGCAAAGTCCCCAATATGGCCTCGCATATGTTTTTCTCGATGTGCATCACATCCAAATTATGCCTTACAAGCAATGAGCTCCAGTAAGGCAGTTCAAAAAAATACTCTTCTTCCTCCAGTTGTGCCATCTAGTTTCTTCTTCACGCTGCTTCCTCTTTTTTGTCACCTTCCCAAATTTCACTTGCTCAAAACTCTCATACTGTTGCATCACTTGCTCGCCGGTAAGTGGCACCGGAGTCTCCCTGCGTTCCACCTTGTTATTGAAGCTGATCTTGTTCCTGCGCCACCTGTGGTCCGAAGGCAAAAAGCGGCGATGTCCCATGTAGCAATGCTTGGACCCGAATTTCAGCCACAAGTAGTCAGTATCCTTATGGCAGTATGGACATGCAAACTTGCCTTTCGTGCTCCAACCTGATAGCATCGCATATGCAGGAAAGTCATTAATTGTCCAAAGTAGAAGTGCACGTAGAGTAAAATTCTTCTTCTCCTTCGCATCTCATGTTTCAACACCCTTTTCCCAAAGATCCTTTAGCTCATCAATCAGGGGCTGCAAATAAACATCGATGTTCATGCCAGGGGATTTTGGGCCAGGTATCAACATCGACATCATCCAAAACGATTGTTCCAAACACATCCAAGGAGGCAAGTTATAAGGAATTATGATCACAGGCCATGTAGTGTATGTAACATTCAACATCCCAAATGGATTGAAGCCATCGGATGCAAGACCCAACCTAACACTGCGAGGATCCACTGCAAACTCCTTATACATGTCATCCACATGCTTCCATGCTAGTGAGTCTGCAGGGTGACGTATTTTCCCATCACGAACCAATCCTTCTTTATGCCATCGCATATATGATGATGTGGTCTCCGTCATGTACAATCTTTGAAGCTGCGGAATAAGTGGGAAATAACGTAGAATTTTACGAGGGGAACGCTTCTTTGCTCCAGTAGTGCCACTAGCCTCATCAATCCCATCTGAACCCGTGGTTTTCCACCTAGACTCACCACATATTGGACAAGTATCCATCTTAGCATAGTCCCCACGAAACAATACACAATCATTCTCACATGCATGTATCTTTTGGTAATCAAGCCCAAGATCTCGAACAACCTTTTGCACTTTCTCCAAGGTGTTTGGGATACAATGGCTTTTAGGGAGCAGAAGCGAGAATAGATGAAGTATGGATTCCAAGGCACTGTTACTAAGACCATACATGCATTTAATCTGAAAGATCCTGACAATGAAAGAAACCTTAGTGGCCTCCTTGCAACCTGGATACAATTCCTTCTGTGCCTCTTTCAATAATTTATAGAAATTCTTTGCTTGTTCATTTGGCTCTTCGTTATTACTATCTATGATGTCGCCATGCAAAGCACCCCTGATTAGAGAAGAAACTAGATCAATGACAGAAGCACCATCACCTGATGCGCCTTCATTGCAATCCTCTTCAATAGGGACGTCCTTGCCAGCTGACGCTTCATCGGTATCTTGCTCTCGGATGAAAATTTCATCAAACCCTCTCATTAGTAAATGACGTTCAACCTCACATTGTAATCTATAGCACTGGCAACGACACCTTGAACACGGACAGGGTGCAGTTTCTCCTTTAGATGTGCCTCCAAATGTACTTTCAAGAAAATTTCTTGAATCCAGTTTGCCACTCAGTTGTTGATTTACCCATACGCATCCAACTGCTGCCAGCTTGTGACATGATTCCAAAGTATATCAATGAACAAATAACACCCAATAATCTGTCCAACGTACCAGTACCTGCAAGACCTCGACACAAAAATAGACAATTAAGAAACCTTATCAAGCAGCATAGAAATCATTTAAAACAAATTAATACATAATAGATTAGAAAACTAGGTTCAATATGATCAAAGGACACGACTTGCCTTGGCCTTGCTCAGTTGACGGCTCTTGCTCTTCAAACTCAAACCCTGCTTCTGCTCCTTCGAAGACGTGATCTAACAAGAGAGAAAATGGAACGAAACTCAAAATAAATTCAAATAAAATTCAAATGAACTTCAAAAACATTTAAACGAGAACCACAATATAGAGCTCAATTTTAGATAAATTTAGGAAAAAGAATCGGGTCAATCGGAGCTAGGACGAGGGAGAACAGGCTCTTGAAAAAAAAACCTAATTTGGGAACAAGGCTGAAAATCGGAAATTGCACTGTGCTGTGGACCCGGCTCATGAAATGATCAGTCTATGGTGAACCCGGCGCATGAAATAGTGCTGCTGACCGAGCACCTGGCGTGGCGGCTAGGGCTGACATGGCGGTGACATGGCTGACACATGTGCATCTGGGCTGACGTGGCATGAGAAGTGGCTTGGGGACGTGGCCGGTTCATGGGTTTACAGCTGACATGCGGGCCCCGCATGTCAGTGGCTCGGTGCACAGGGAACCGGGCGCACAGGAAGGCGAAGCGACGGCCGGGCTGACGTCAGCGATGACGTACGCGGGCGCGGGCCGCGAGGTGGCTGCGGGAACCGAGGCGGCGCACTTCGACCGAGGCGACGTCGGCGACTAACCGGCGGCGAGGCAGACGACGGCAACTCACCAGCGGCAACGGCGGACGGCGGCGGCGGTGCTCGTTGGCGGACGACGGCGGCGGCGACTCTCGTTGGCGGACGACGGCGACCCTCGACGAGACGACAGCAACCGGCGGCGGCAAAGATGAAAGCGGAGGCTCGGGCGGCGGCGAACGACGGCGAGCTCCGGCGGTGGCTAGCGGCGGCGAGCTCGGGACGGTGACGGACCCCGGGTCGGGCCCCTTTTATACGCCCGAGGATGACCGGCTCGCGCACGGCACGGAGTTCGCGGCGGAAACGACGAGCGGCGGCGTGCCAGACCCAGAGACGGAGATCGGGTCAGGGACGACACCTGACAAGCGGGCCCCTACCTGTCGGTGGCACGAGGTGGCGGACGGCAGAGATGACGCGTGAGCGCAAGGGCGACCTGGATGGCTGACACGTGGCGACCATCGGGCAGGGCAGCGCGGGCGCGGATGGGCGACGCGTGGCCGGGGGCAAGGTGCGGCTGGGCCAGCGGCTTGCTGAGCGGAGAAGAGGGCCGGAGGCTAATGGGCTTTCGGCCCACTGGCTTTTAGGGTTTTTAATTCTTTTTCTTTTTTTTCAGAAATTCAAATAAAGCCTTTTGAGCTCCAGAAAAGAGAAAATAAATCCAGAAAAATCCAGGAAAATTCCAATAAATACTTTGAGACTCTAGGAACTCAAATAAAATATTATTGACAAATGTTCATGTTTAGTTTAGTCATATTAAATCCTTTTAATTAAATAAAATTCCATTTAAGCTTTAATTAATTCCATAAAAATTCAAATGGTGAATTTTATTTTAAAAACTTCAAAAAGGCTCTAAAAAATCAGGATGTTACAACTATCTTAAAATTTCTTTAAACATGCCTGCATGCAAAGTCATGGTTATGATATCAATATCAATCTATCAAACAATTTTCTTCTCAATACATAAAGTTGCCAAACCATGTATCAATAAATCATCGTTGTCTTTATGATTCTATTAACTGATATACTCATTTCCTCTTTTTTCTTCTCACTGCTAGATGCATATACTTTGTAAATTACATGACTGCACTGAAATTTAAAGAAACAATCAGTACCAGTGCAAATGTTGCCCAGATACGGATACGAGTATCGGATACGATACGCATCGGATATGCGGATACGCCATTCTCTAAAAAACAATATAATGACACGGTGATACGGTAGATAAACATATTTTAATGTTATATTTAGTAACTAAATAACAAACCAAGTACAAGTTTAGCGGAGGACCAGTGCTGGCGGTCTGGTGTTGGGGCACCGTGAGGTGCTAGCCAGCGTGTGTTGATCGAGCGAGGCAGGCACAGGTGTTAGGGGCGACGGCAGGTCCTGGGCGGCGTCAATTGCGCGATCGAGGCAGGGGCAGGAGTTAGGGCGGCGGCGGCAGGTGCTGAGGCGGCGTGAACTCTTCGACCGAAGTAGGGTCAGGTGTTAGGGCGACGGCGGCAGGTGCTGGGGCGGTGTGAACTGATCGACTGAAGCAGGGGCTCTAGGTATGGACGTACGGTGTTGGGCGGCCACGTACAATATGCCTGGCCCACAATGATCTATTGCCACGGAAAATTTTCATATTTTGCAACAAATTTATTGTGTGGCATAAAAACTTGTTTCATGCACTATATAGAGTATCCTTTTGCAACGCAATCCAAAACTATAACTACCCAACAAGACCGTGGCAAAATTGTCAGCCATTTGCAACGAAATTCTATATCGTGGCAATACCCCATAACTAATGTAACGCAAATCAATATTATTGCAACACAGGAATATCATGGCGATAAAGTTATACTTCTTGCAACCGTTTTCTAAATAGTGGCGAAAGATCACCTTATTGCAATGAATTAAGGTGACTATCGCAACACCATATTTAAGTAGCAATATGTGCGCATATTGCCATGATTTTGGACATAGGTTGCAATAACAGGTACCTATATCAGCTAATTTTGTGTCGTTGCAATGCATTTCGTGGCCAAAGACCCGAAATCTAGTAGTGAAACTACACTAGACCAGACATTGCATTTGCCATAAACCTATTAGTAAGGCACAGTGCAGAACCTACCAAAAGGCATTGGCAGGGAATAAAGGACATCTTCCGATACCTCCAAAGAATCAAGATTTGAACTTGACTGGCTATGCAGATGCTGGGTACTTATCGGACCCACATATTGCAAGGTCACAAATGGGCTATGTATTCCTGTGTGGTGGAACTGCAATTTCATGGAAATCGTCTAAGCAAAGTCTTGTAACAACTTCGATGAACCACTCAGAAATTATAGTATTGTACGAAATTGCATGAGAATGTGCTTGGATCCGACGAATGTGGGATGAATATTGTGCATGCTCCCACAATTATCTATGAAGATAATGCAGCTTATGTTGCATAAGTGCAGACGGGCTACGTGAAGAGTCAACTCACAAAGCATATCAACTCCAAGTTCTTCTATGCTCATGAATTGCAAAAGATAGACGAAATCAAGGTACTGCATACTAAGTCATGTGAAAATTTTGCAGATTTATTCACTAAGTCATTTCCAGCATCTAGTTTCAAAAGATGCGTACGAGGATTTGGAATGATGAGACTTAGAGAAGTGCAGAATTCAGGAGGAGAATTTCCTCAAGCTCGTTCTTAAAACTTGATCATGAAGATCGAGTACCCAAAGAATAAATCCTGAAGATTAAACGAAATTGGGTGGATTGTACTCTTTTTCCCTTGACGAGTTTTTTGAAGTTTCTCCGCCAAGGTTTTTAATGAGGTAATTCGTGCAACACATCATAACACGTATCATGTATTCTTTCTCCAAATTTTTTCCACTGGGTTTTTATAGAGTTTTAATGAGGCATGAACATGTTAGATGAGTGCCCAAGGGGGAGTATTAAGAAACCTTGAGTACTGCACTTCTCTAAGTCTCATAATTCCAATTCCACGTATACACATTTCAAAGATAGATACTGGAAGTGACTTAGTGAACAAATCTGCAAGATTTTCACGTAACTTAGTATGTAGTACATTAATTTCGTCTATCTTCTGCAATTCATGCACATAGAAGAAACTTAGGGTTGATATGCTTTGTGAGATGACTCTTCACGTAACCTGTTTGCACTTGTGCAACACAACTTGCATTATCTTCACAGATAATTGTGGGAACTTGTATAATGTTCAATCCACATGACTGCTGCATGTGATGAACCATTCGTCGAAGCTAAGCACATTCTCGTGCAGCTTCATATGATGCTATGGTTTTTGAATGGTTCGTCGAAATCGATATAAGATTTTGCTTAGACGATTTATATGAAATTGTGACTCCACCACGTAGTAATATATAGCCTACTATATGTGGGTCTGACAAGTATCCGGCATCTGCATAGCTAGTCATATTAAGGTCTTGATTCCTTCTATAGAACAGTCCAAGGTCTTTGCTTCCTTGAATGTATCGGAAGATGTCCTTTATTTCCTGCCAATGCATTTTGGTAGGTTCTGTACTATACTTTGCTAATAAGTTTACGGCAAATGTGATGTCCGGTCTATTGCAGTTTGCTAAATACATAAGCGCTTCTACTGCACTTAAGTATGGGAATTCTGGTCCCAAAACTTCCTCTCCCTATTCTCTAGGTCGGTACGGATCCTTGTCTTACTGTAAAGATCGCCCGACCATTGGTACTTTCGAAGGGTATGCCTTTTCAAAGCCAAACCTTTCTAACACCTTTTGAGTATATGCGGATTGGTGTACTAATATTCCTTCCGGGAGATACTTGAGCTGCAAGCCTAAGAAACATTAGGTTTCCTTCATTTCGAATTCTGACTTCATGTAAGAACTCACCTCCTTTAATTTTCCAAGGTTTTGATAATATTCAGATCATCTACATATATCAGAGTATATAAAATCCATTATGAGATTGTCATATAAATACACAGGAACAAACCTCATTGTTCGTGTAGCCTTTCGTATATAGAAATTCGCTTAAGTGATTATACCACATCTTGCCTGATTGTGTAAGTCCATAAAGTGATTTTCTGAATTTCACACTATACAAATTTTTATTTGCTCTATCTTGGTTCGGGACAGAGATGCCTTTAGGCACCTTCATATAAATGTCCGAATCCAAGTTTCCATAAATGTATGTAGTTACCACATCCATTAATTTCATTATTAAGTTCAGGTTTACTACCATCGAGATGAAATATCTAAAGGTAATACTACCTATAACCGAGGAATAGATTTCTTCGTAACAAACTCCTGAACGTTGAGTGAAACCTTGTGCAACAAGCCTTGCTCTATATCTTACAACTTCATTTTCTCATTTCTCTTTCGAACAAATACCTACTTATGCTCTACAGAGTGCACATGGGAAGACGTGCGGCTTACAGGCCAAAACACCTCTCTTTTATTTAGAGATAATAATTCAGTTTCTATTTCCTTTTTTCAATCTTCTCAATCTGATTTTTTCTTACATTCAGTGAGCGATGTAGGCTCTAGATTAAGACCGATGATTGTGGCAATTTTCTTTGCAAAATAAATATCAACATTGACTGTTGTCCTATTCATAGATTCTGCTGTGTGCACATAGTTTACAACTATTTCATCATGGGTTGATTCTTCTAGTGCTTCTACTTGCTCACTGCTCCTTCCAATTATGGGGGCAAGTCTCTTTAGTTTTTCAACTCTGATGCGTGCGCACACATCCATGCTGATTTCTCCCTCCATGGGAATATTCAGATCCAGTATGCCTTTTTCTGAAGGTGCCATACTAGTGCCAGGTCTCAACTGGCTCCCCTTTTGGATTTAGGGAACTTTGGTGATTGGCTGTGTCAAGTTCTTATCCTTTTTACCAGGCGTCCCCGGTTACTTGGGATTCGAGAGGCCGGAGTTCTCGTCCTTTTATTTTGAGGCCTCTGGACGGGATTAGGGATACCTTCAATTTTATTCGGTATTTCAACCCTCTCTGATGTATTGCGTGTAGGCACATGCGACTTGGTCATGCTCTTTAAATCACTAAAATGGTTGGACAGTTGGTTTGCCAATATTTTCAAGTCAATGATCTTCTGGTCTTTTCTATTTGCTTCATTAGTGCGCGGGTCATGTGCATGGATTCCCGTGGCTTGCTACGTAATTTCCTAACATTTTTCATTAAGGGGTTGATTTCCTCTCCCTAATGTTGGGAAAATATCCTCATCAAATATACTATTAGCGAAATGGGTTGTATGGAGATCTCCTGTCATAGGGTCCAAGTACCTAATTATGGATGCTATCTCATAACCAACATATATCCTAGACTTTTGGAGACGACCCATTGCAGTACACTATGGAGGGGGTATAGGTACATAAACCTTGTGCCCAAACCTATGGAGATGAGAAATTTTTTGTGGTGACCCTTGAACTAGTTGCATAGGTGAGTGGATATTGTATGCCGATGGTATAAAGTTGATGAGAGTTGCTGCATACAGTACTGCGTGTCCCCAACATATTATTGGTAAATTAGAATTCTGCAAAAGCAGTTAGGCAATAAATTTAATTATCTTAATTAATGCTTCTGCTAGTCTATTCTAGGTGTGGACATGTGGTACGGAATGCTCAACTTTAAATCCCATTGCCATGCAATAACCATCAAATGCCTTTGAAATAAATTCTCTGATGATGTCCATTTGATATACTTTATATGATGACCAAGAAATTATTTTTAATTTGAATTATCTGCGAGATCAGCTTTACGAAAGCATGATTTCTTAGAGATAATAAATATACGTGCGTCCATTTTGAGGAAACATCGATGAACACCATAAAATATTTAAATGGCCATGACAGTGGCTGTATGGGACCACAAATATCTCCTATAATGTGCTCCAGGAATGTGAAGACTTTGTCCTCCACTTTCAGAGCAGAAGAACTAGTAATTAATATCCCGGTGGCACATGCGGGACACACATAATCTTCTTAATTCAAAAAATTCTTTACATCTATATTATGTCCCTATGAATTGTTAATTATATTTCTGATCATCCTAAGATCTAGGTAGCCTAGTCTATCATGGTAGAGACAGAAGAGTTCAGAACTTCTAAATATTATTTTTAGGGCTGTATATGCTGCAAGTGCCTTAATATTAGTGTAGTATAGCCCAGTCTCAAATGAAGGAAATCTTTCTAATACCCTTTTTCTATTTGCTTCACGCTTTGTAATGAGTAGGTATTTCTTATCATACTCTTCTTCAGTTTCAAGGTGGAAACCGTTAGCACGAATATCCTTGAAACTTAGGAGAGTTATAGTTGATTCTGGGTACAATAAGACTTCTTGAATGACAAAAGTTGTGTCTATTAGGAGTATAATTGTGGTTCTCCCTAAGCCTATTATACAAGCATCGCTACCTGCGATTGTTGTAAGGCTGCCAGCATTCTTGCTAGTTGACTGAAAAAAATTTTCTCTCTCAAGATGGTATTTGTTGTGCTGCTGTCAGCTAACCACACTTCCTTCATAGGACGCCACATGCGTTCTAATACGAAGTACTTTATTAATATGTAGTAGAATACAATCAACACATAAATAAAATACTTCAAATATCATAACATATCATGCCATTATTAACTAAATAAATGAATGAATTATTCAATATCATCCAACCATCACAAGAAAATAAATTGTTTGAGTACCATCAATGAAAAGTTTAACTCATTCCTTCCACACATGAAATAAATGACAAATAAAGTCTAAATGCATTCTATGCATTAGACTGAATCTGCTAAGACGCTAGAGACTTCGACTGCTATCTTCTCAGGGGTGAGGTGCTCTTCGTGGGAAATCATGGTGGCGACAGCTGCAATGTCAAGTGGGAGTGCTGCTGCAGGAGTGGAGTCAACCTCCATCGGCACTGACAACTGCTCAGAACTCTCTCCCACAACGAAAGCAAAGTGGGTTTCATGCTGCCCTTTGCCACCCTTCTTCTTATTGGCTTGGAAGGCCTCGATGACATGTTGCGGCTCTTTACAGATCCACGACCAGTGCTCCCGCTTGCCACACTTGTAGCAAGTTTGGTCTTGCTGACCATAGAGCTTGTTGTCCTGCTTTGGTTTGCCGGCCTTATTCTCCTATGGAGCATTTGACTTGCCTTTCTAAGCTATGGCTTTGCCCTTCCTTCCTCTTTTTTCCTTGTAGGCTTTCACACCTTGTAGCTCCCAACATTGGCCTCACAGCTAGCAGAGCTACCAGGTGGCTGTGCGATAAAGTTCTTGTAGAGAACTTTATCTTGAACCTCTGCAACCTGTATGATATCAATCAATTCAGCATATTTCTTGTAGCCGTCTTAACGATAGTTGATGATGCGATGGGGTCCCGATCTTCCGATAGGATGATAACTATCGATTTTGGTGGAGCTGACTCTTGCGATTCGACTACAACCGTACGACGTCGCTTGCTCCTTAGCAATCGCTGAACCACACTCCAAGTTGTTATCAACCGTGCCAAGAACGCGGTTGACCTGACCACGAAGGTCTATTCCTGTATGCAGCCGAAGAACACGCAAGAACAAGATAACAAGCAATATGAAATTGCAAATATATAAATTGAGTTAAAAAAGGTGGGATTCCGCATAGATTCTTTACGGTTGGTCTAGTCGACACATGCGAAGAACAAAAGTTTTCACCATGGAAAAACTAAGCAAACAAAATCCAAAAAAACTAGAAGGGTGCAGCCTCCTTAAATAGGGGTGAAAAAGCCACATAAAACTAAGGAAAAAGGGGTGGTACTATGCGTGAACAGTATGGGCCTAGGAGGGGGCACCTCCCCTTTGGGCCCAAACATTACAAGGCCCAATTTGACCCAAACAGGTGACACAACACCTTCTTTGAGTGATTGCGGCAAGCACAGGAGGAATTTGGAGATGAGGCTAGATCCATTAGAAAGAGGACGAGAAAAGCTTTCCATCGAGTACTCGTGGACCTCAAACAGACTCCGTATGTGAAAGTTATGCACATTTGAAGTTGGGCCGTCAAACTGAATCCGAACTGATCTGGAGGCCGAATTGGATTCCAAAACATGTCCAAGTTGAACTATTACTTTAATTGGTGCAAAAGTGATGTGGTGCTACAAAAATATATATTTTCATCATTAGGTAGTATCATGTTCTCATTTAAAGTATGTTGAAACTGAAGAAACGAATTCACCTTTAGTTCAATCTTGATATTGGGCGATATGGTCGTATGTGTTGGTGGCGTGGTCATATCAATAGTTACGCATAGGCTGCACTGCACTAGGGTGAGAGGTGGAGAGGGTCTTTTCAATCTTCTACTTATATGTGATCTTCCTGCCATAAAGTTGAAGATTGGTACAACTTCTATGCAGAGAAGAGTTGTACTGTCCAACCGTCTTGAAACCAGCAAACCACAGTTGGATCCATTCTTGCTATGCCTGAGAAAGAATGGAAAGAATGGTATCATTCAGCTTCTCGAATCACTTCATGAGTGTAGTCCACAATGCTAGCATGCTCTTCTCTGCCATGTACTCATTCTTGAGAGTAGTATAGAGGTGGTGCCTGAGGAAGTGAAGTGCCTGATAATTTTCTTCAAGTGTGGGTTGGCATCTTCCGATGCACCAACCCCAATGGTAGCGTGGAGCTTCTTGGCTCTAAGTACAATCTCGATGACAGAAGTCTAAGTCAAGTAATTTTGGCCATGCTGGGTCAGCTCCTCGAACTCGCGGTTTGTGATGCCTGTCAACAACATATGAATAAAAGGAATATATAAGTTTACTGTAGGTAAACATGCATGAAATAAATTGAATAATGGTACAAAAGGGTTCTCGTAATGTTTCAGAATTTTCTATGCATTTTCTATAAATTTTACTATTAATTTCAGTGATTAAAGACAATTAAACAATTATGATTAATCAAAATAGTAAGTAAATATAGAAAACATAAAAAATAATAATAACAGTGCTAGGCATGCTTCAAATGTTAAAAACAATTCAAAATTTGAATTCTCGAAGCCCTTTTATGCTGGAACATGAATTTTCAGTGAATTCTACAATTTCTGAGGGCTTATCCGCTAATTTTTAATTCTGAGAAAATTTTCTGCATAGTTTTTTGATTTCCTAGGGGCCTTTTTGAAAAATGCCGGTGTCGGCCCCCTTCCTCTTTTTCTTTAGCCCATCACGGCCCATTCGGTGCATGGGGTAGGGTAGGTTCCCCTACCCCATTTCCATCCAACGGCGGCGGCCCGAGCTACGGCTCGTGCGGACGCGAGGCAGCGATGACTTGTCGTGCGGGGTGCAAGGCAGTGGTTTGTGGGAGTGGCAGCGCTTGGGAGCGGTGGCGTGTGGGCCGACGATTCTCAGGTCGGCAGCACTCGAGGAGCAGCCTTGCCCTGGGAGCCGAGAGATGGCGGACGACAACGCTTCGTGTGGGAGGCGACGGCTTCATCCGAGGCCAAGGGACGGTGGTGCACGCCATGCGGGGCGAGCGGCGACAGGAGCAGCTGTGCGGCTCAGGCGGTGCAGCCGTAGTCATGCATGGCTTCGGCTCACGTGCAGAATGGCCATGTAGGGCTGACGGTGCTTGTCGTGATGCACGACGGCTGTGCAGGGCTAGCGGTGCGGCGACTTGACGCGGCATGGCCGTGTGGGGCCGGCAGCGCGCAGTGCATGCGGTGCTCGGTGGCGGCACAACCATGTGCTAGTGGCCGACGGTAAGACCGCATGCAGGCGGTGCCAACATGTGCAACCATTGGCCGAGCGGCGTCCGAATCGGCGGCACAGCTCTAAGCCGGCTGTGGCGCACATCGCGGTAGTGGTCCGTACAGGGGCCGAAGGCTACGCTGCTTTGATCCGGTGGCTATGCCGTATGGAGGCATCGTGAGGCGACTCGGCCGCGTGCGGACGGTGAAGCACGATGGCTCGGCCGCGTGTCGGCGGCGAGGCATGGTGGCTCGGCGGCGCAGGTGGGCGGTGACGCACAACGGTGCAACCACGTGCAGGTGGTACAGCCTTGGTGCGCACGCGGTGTGGTCCTGTGCGGGAAGTGCCGTGCGGGGTTGCTCCACGAGAGGTTTTTTTCTTTTGCACGATACAATCAACAATCCCTATTTTTTCGATCATCTGATCGGTATTGTGCCGGCGACTCCAAGTCATCTCACAGAGATTAGATAGAATTTTGCACCGTGAAAACATAATCAATCTAGAATGCAAAATCGTACGGAATAAACGCAATCTAGATCGTAATTCAATCTACATGTATCGTGTTTCGACGATTACCTTTCGATCAACCGGAGTAATTTGTGCTGGTATCATGTTGAGAAACCGTCGCTGGTGAGTCTAGTCCGAGCGATTCCTTTTGTGCGAGAGAGATGGATCAAACACAGATAATGCAAGAAAATACAAGAATTGCACACATAGAGAGATAGAGAAACTCCTTTTCTTTATTGCTTTCTCTTTTATAAGTATAAGACTAATAATTAGGATCTCTTATTTATAAACTACGTGAAGAAGTATCTATCATAAGCCAGGCGTGTAGACAAGGCCCAGGTTTCGAACAGTTACAGCATGGGACGGGAGCATTGCTGAATGGAGCCCCCGCTGCCTTGGCTCCTGTCAGAAAAAGAAAAAAACCGGAAGAAAACGAAAGCTTGTCCCTCTCCAAACCGGCCAAGCTTGTCCCCGTGGGCTTCCTCGCCAAGATCGGGGTCTCCGACTGCGCCTTTGCCCAGTTCCTCCGTGACCGGTACGTTAGCCGACCGTCTGGTATGGTTGGGGAATGGGCATCCGAATCGTCTTCCTACAAACTCCCAGTCCAACCTCCAGTTCCCCCTGTGCTAAATTTGTTGGAATTGATCCATTGATGGGGTCTTAGTACGCATTTCCAACCAATTCCCGCATTACGGAAACAAGGGAGGTGGGAATGGGTTGAGATTTTTGATGGAAATGATATGCAAATATAGGTTTTTTTGGGTCTTAATTGTTGACGAGCGGGGTAGGGTTTGGTTCGCGAGTTTTGTTTATCCATTAGGAAAAATGGGAAGCGCCTGTTTGCTTATTGCAATGTTATATATTGTTAGGCACAAGGCTTTGAAGGACCGCAGATGGGAGCTGCACTCTTGGTTTATTGATCTGAAAGAGGCGTCCTCTGTTAATCCTGCTACTAGCATGCTGTTGTTTCAATCTTCTTGTTGTGCTCGGATTCTTTGGTGGGGTGATGCGGCCAGTGGTCTGTTTGTGTTTTTCTGGTAGGTTTGAGTTAATGGGCATGCATCGACATCGGCAGCAGGGTTTCATGGAATGGGCACCAGGTACATGTCTTTTCTGTGTGTGATAACGTTTGCATTGGTAGGTTCTGTTAAGTGGCCAGAGATGATAACCTTGAATCTTGAATCATGGGTGTGGAAGATGGTAAACGGTAGGTTTAGCTATGTTTGCAGCAGATGATGTGACAATTATAATCCTTCTATTTACAAGTCTCATCTCATGGCATTTTTTACCCTGTTGCTCTTCTGCATAGAATGAGAATAGCTTTTTGTGGTTATGTTTCCAGCAGTTGGAGCAGTTCAACCTGCTTCAACGCACAAGGGCCTCATTTATCCCATGTGTATTTGGATTGTCTAAAATTCTACATTTCAAGGGGTGGCAAAAAAGCTGGTTAGTAGGGCTCGTTAGCTCGGTTCAAAATTGCTTCAACTATACTCGTTAATTGGTTAAACATTGAAATAGGTTGATTTCAAATGAATTTGAATTTTGCTCTAGCTCGGCTCGTTAGGTCCGTTTCTAAAAATACTTCCAAATTATATGTAAAATGATATTAAATCAACATGTGTCAATTTTGGGAAAAGCTCGATAAGACGAGAACTTGGCTCAATATCCACCGTATTCTCAACATGCATTCATCATAAAATCAATGAAATGTCTTTTTTTGAACGAGCAAACAGGAGCTCAGCTATTTCATTTAAGAAGAGTAGAAAGTGTACAAATTGGCCCATCCAACCTAAGCAGCCAGTTCGGCAAAGACAACAGAAGACCTAAAGAGCTATGAAACATCTTAACAATGCAATCTTCCTAGTCTTTTTTATTTCTTCTAGACAGCTAGAAATGGTCATTTTAGTGATAACTCATTAGTTTGTACCTGTAGTTTTGGGCTGTTGTAATTGTGTTATTTCCTGAATCTAGGTTTTCTTTTGTATGTGCATTACTAATTTTTTGTACGCACCTTGTTTTACTGTCAAACTGAACATGTTATGTTAGCCACTTGGAACTTGTCATCTTACTTGACTGTTGAGATGCTGCTGTGTGATGATACAATAAATCCCGTGCGTGCATGGCACTGTTCACATGTACGTTACTGTTCATATATACGTAACTGTACGTGCTGGTTGCCAAAACGTCGCAGCGTTTCCACGAAGAGTCAGGCTTCGTGTTGCTTCTGTGTAAGGCTAGAAAACTACCAGGGTGTAACTGGTGTAAAGTCATGTATATATAGCATGAAGAAAACAGAAAAGATGTGTTGATTCAGTGCAGCAAAACTCCATTTCCTTCGCGTGCGTGAGTTTGAGTTCTACACGTGAGCCTCTACTTCACGGTTCGCGTGGGAGAAGAAGGCAGGTGCAGAACTGATCGCGCGGGGGGTGACCGAGGACCTCAAGACTCTTGACGGCTCGGGCGGTGCCGCCGGAGAGGCGTTGTGAATCTGCCGCGCCGGGAATCTTCCAAGCCGAGATCAAGTTGTAGTTTCTACACGTGGTATTAGAGCCACGTTTCGTGAGACGCGATTGGCGTCGTGAAGATAACCGGCAGAGATGGAAGCAACAACGCGCCGCGCGAAGTCGTGGTGGAGCGCGTGGTGCGGGAGACGAGCGCGTCGACTGTCTACCCCGAGTTGACGCGCACAAACTACCACGAGTGGGAATTGATTATGCAGGTGAATCTCGAAGCTCAAGGACTGTGGGAGGCAATCGAGAGCACTAACGTTGAGCGCCAGGAGGATCGGCTGGCCCTGGCCGCTCTCCTTCGCGCGGTGCCATCCGAGATGCGTGCAGCTCTTGCAGTCAAGAAAACGGCAAAGGAGGCGTGGGAGGCCGTGAGGACGATGCACATCGGCGTTGCCCGTGTGTAGAAGCCAACGCCCAGCGGCTATTGAAGGAGTTCGAGACCATCACGTTCAAGGATGGAGAGGCGATGACCGACTTCGCCATGCGCATTACCGGGCTCGTCAGCAACCTTCGGTTGCTAGGTGAGCAAGTCGAAGCTGTGCTCGTCGTCAAAAAGATCCTACGGGTAGTGCCACCCCGGTACTCTCAGATCGCTGTTTCAATCGAGACCCTCCTTGATCTTAAGGAACTCCCGGTCGAGGAATTGGTCGAGCGACTACGGGCGGCTGAGGATCGTTTTGACGTCGATGCCATCACCGACAAGACAGGGCGGCTAATGCTTGCCGAGGAAGATTGGCTTGCAAAGTACAAGCACTGCCTCATGCCTGAATCCTCGTCCAGTGGGGAGAAGGCGTACGGGCAATTCCATCCCAAGAAGAAGGGCGGAGCGCGGCAGGAGAACCGCAACACCGCCGTGAAGCTGACCTCTGAAGGTACACCACGTTGGAAGGGAAGTTGCCGAATTTGCGGCAAATGGGGGCACTGGGCCAAGGAGTGCAAGAGGCCCAAGCGCGAGCGCAAGGCGGAAGCACATCTCGCGACTGCGGAGGTTGATCAGCCGGCGTTGCTCAAGGCAACATCGAGCAAGATCACATGCACGACGCCGCAATTCGTGCACCTGAATGAGCAGCATGTCATCCCCGTCGACGAGGACGACGACAACATCTGGCACCTGGACACGGGGGTCAGTAATCACATGACAGGATGTCGTGCAATTTTGGCGTCCCTCGACGAAAGCGTGCACGGATCGGTGACACTCGGCGACGGCTCTATTGTTGAGATCACCGGCCTCGGCTCGGTGTTGATGAAAGCAAGGGACACCAGGCACAAAGTCCTGACGGAGGTATATTTCATTCCGAAATTGAAAAGCAATATCATAAGTTTGGGGAAACTTGAGGAAGGAGGGTGCAAGATTGAGATCATCGATGGGGTCTGCAGCATGCTCGACGCTAAACACACGCTGCTGATCCGTGCGCCGCGCACTAGGAATCGGTTGTATACTCTGAAACTGAACCTGGTAGCGCCGGTGTGCTTGGTGGCCAAGGCAGATGACCAAGCGTGGCTATGGCATGCTCGTTATGGCCACATCAACTTCCGATCACTCCGGGAGTTGGGCACAAAAAAGATGGTAGAGGGGCTACCAGTGATCAAGCGCGTCGAACAGTTCTGCGACGGCTGCAGCCTTGGCAAGCAGCACCGCTCTCCGTTCCTGGCTGTCGCACAGTACCGTGGCGAGCAACCTCTGGACTTGTTCCATGGCGACCTGTGTGGACAGATCAAGCCCAGCACCCCGGGAGGTAAAAACTACTTCCTACTAATTGTCGATGATCACAGTCGTTTCATGTGGGTTGAGCTGCTGGCCACGAAGGACGATGCGTTCAGGTATTTTCGCAAGGTGAAGGCTCTCGCCGAGAATGAGCTCTGCAGCAAGCTCAAGGCGTTCCGCACAGATCAGGGTGGAGAATTCAACTCCCTCGAGTTCGAGACGTTCTGCGACGAGCAGGGCATCAAGCATTTCACCACCGCGCCATACTCACCTCAATAGAATGGCGTTGTCGAGCGGCGTAATCGCACGGTGGTGGAGATGGCGCGATGTCTACTGAAGAGCAAGGCAGTCCCAGCTGAATTCTGGGGCGAGGCAGTGAGGACGGCTGTTTACATCCTCAATCACGCGCCCACAAGGGGACTCGAAGGACGGACACCGTATGAAGCGTGGTACAAGAGGAAGCCGAAGGTCAATCACCTACGCACTTTTGGGTGTGTCGCTCATGTCAAGCGACTCGGCCCAGGAGTGAGCAAGCTTTCAGATCGATCGACTCCCATGGTGTTTCTCGGGTATGAACCCGGGACAAAAGGCTACCGGGTCTATGATCCAGTGGCCAAGAAGCTGCACATCACGCGCGATGTTGTGTTCGAGGAGAATCGCGCATGGGATTGGAACACGGGGGACGATGTCGCGACATTGCCCGTGACATTCACGGTGGAATACTACACGATGGCGACTCCAAGCGAAGTGACTGGTGAGTCACCACCGGCGACACCAACTGCACCAACATCAATCGAGGCACACACTCCGAGGGTGCCGGCGACACCAGCTATTCCAACAATCGAGCATGCGACCCCACCATCCGATGTAGCGTACGACACTGAGGGGGTGCCATTGAGGTACCGCATGGTACAAAATCTGCTTGACACCACCGACGAGATCCTCGACTACGAATACAGCGGCCTCTGTCTCCTCGCCGCCGAGGAGCCTAGGAGTGTTGAAGAGGCGCTTGAGGAACATTGCTGGCGCGAAGCAATAAAGGTGGAGATGAACTCGATTCATGCCAACAAGGCGTGGACACTGGTAGTTCTTTCGCATGGACACCAGGCAATTGGACTAAAATGGGTCTAAGGTAAAAAAGGATCCAGTCGGTAATGTGATTAAGCACAAGGCACGTCTAGTAGCCAAGGGCTATGCACAGCGATAGGGGGTGGATTACGATGAGGTCTTCACACCCGTGACGCGGCTGGAGACGGTGCGTCTGGTACTCGCTCTCGCCGCGCATGGCGCCTGGCAGGTACACTACATGGATGTTAAATCCGCTTTCTTGAATGGTGACCTGGACGAGGAAGTTTATGTGCATCAGCCCCCTGGATTCATTATCGACAATGACAAAAGTAAGGTTCTTAGGTTGCGTAAGGCTTTATATGGGCTGAAGCAGGCGCCCCGTGCCTGGAACGCGCGCCTCGACAAGGAGCTGCTGGCGCTCGGTTTTGAGCGCAATCATCTGGAGCACGCTGTGTACAAGCGTGGTGGCGGTGCAGATCTCCTGCTGGTTGGTGTGTACGTTGATGATTTGATCATCATCGGTCCTGGTAGGGATGTCATTGCAGCATTCAAGGAACAGATGATGAAGAGCTTTAGCATGAGTGATCTTGGTCTGTTAAGCTACTACTTGGGCATTGAAGTCAAGCAAGGCAATGGTGAGATCACTTTGAGTCAGAGTGCTTATGCAGCCAAGATACTTGAGGTGGTCAGCATGAAGGGATGCAATCCGAGCCACACCCCAATGGAGAATCGATTGAAGCTGAGCAAGAAGGATGGCACAGCACCAGTTGACGCCACAAGATACAGGAGCATAATTGGCAGCCTGTGCTATTTGGTACATACTCGTCCCGATCTTGCTTATTCTGTCGGAATTGTGAGCAGGTACATGGAAACTCCTACGGTGCAACATTGGGCAGCAGTTAAGCAGATTCTGCGCTATCTAGCAGAGTCCATTGGATTTGGGTGCTGTTACAGGAAGACAGAGATCATGGAGCCGGCGCTTGTAGGGTTCAGTGACAGTGACCACGCCGGCGATGTTGATGATCGGAAGAGCACTAGTGGCTATGTATTCTTCCTCGGCTCTAGTTTGATCACCTGGACGTCGCAAAATAGAAGGTCGTTGCTCTTTCTTCATGTGAGGCTGAATATATTGCAGCAGCGGCAGTGGCGTGTCAGGGTGTATGGCTCAGTCGTCTCCTTGGCGAGCTGACAGGCCGGCACGCACCTGCAGTCAGACTATGGGTGGATAACAAGTCGGCAATCGCACTCAGTAGAAACCCAGTGTATCATGAACGCAATAAGCATAAAGACACTCGATTTCATTTCCTGAGACAATGTGTTGAAGATAGCAGGGTGAAGATTGATCACGTCGGTACCATCGGGTAGCTGGCGGACATTTTGACCAAGGCGCTAGGCAGAGTCAAGTACATCGAGTTACGACAGCAGCTGGGTGTGGTAGAAGTGGCACGGGATTAGGGGTGAAATGATAGAATAAATCCCGTGCGTGTATGGCACTGTTCACATGTACATTACTGTTCATGTATACGTAACTGTACGCGCTGGTTGCCGAAATGTCGCAGCGTTTCCACGAAGAGTCAGGCATCGCGTTGCTTATGTGTAAGGCTGGAAAACTGCCAGGGTGTAACCGGTGTAAAGTCATGTATATATAGCATGAAGAAAACAGAAAAGATGTGTTGATTCAGTACAGCAAAACTCCATTTCCTTCGCGTGCGTGAGTTTGAGTTCTACACGTGAGCCTCTACTTCACGGTTCATGTGGGAGAAGAAGGCAGGCGCAGAACCGATCGCGCGGGCGGTGACCGAGGACCTCAAGACTCTCGACGGCTCGGGCGGCGCTGTCGGAGAGGCGTTGTGAATCTGCCGCGCCGGGAGTCTTCCAAGCCGAGATCAAGTTGCAGTTTCTACATGTGAGTTATATTTGATATACTTCTGGGCATTGCTGCATCCTCTTTGATATAAGTTTTTTTGTGTTTTAACATTAAACTTAACATTTGTTACATTCATTTACTGAAAGAAGGATTGGCATGTAGGTGCTCGGTATTGTTCCCTGGTTGGTGATTTCAATTAGTGGTCAGCAACTGAAAACTATGCATGAGAAGTGTAACACCCCAGGAATCACATTATTCCAGGATGTTACTAAACTACACTTACGACCCGCTAGATTACAAGGAAATCCGGCAGCACCTTCCCAGAAACAAAAGGTTACGCAGAAGCATGACAACACATAAATTAATAGGGGATAGTAAAACATCATAAAAATATAAAACTACGTAATAACATGATTTAGCAACCTAGCTTTGAATATTCAACCCCACTAATGCCACCACGATCTAGCATCCTTAAGATACAGTGCTCAACGGCTGAGAGAAAGAAACGCTTTAAGAATGAATCATTAGGAATATTTAGATACATATCTTCATATTTAGATAGTATGGATATAATTTTATCTTTAGTTGATTGGTTGCATTAGATCATGTTAATTTTCATATTTTTAGGGACTAACCTCAACTATATAAAGAGAGGAGCTGCACCATTCATAATTAAGTAATTAACAATGAATCAAGTCTCTAGTCTCCCCTTTCTTCTAAAGTTAGGTCTCTGAGCATTTCTACCACATTAGGAAAGAGCCCTACCTGTAGTTAGATGAGGATGAGCGTTCTACCCTCGGTCCTCGGACCTGTACCCAACCAACCTATACCACAACATTTGGTAACAGAGTCAATCGTTGCCCCTACCACAATGATTGAGATGCTTGCAAAGATGCTTGGTGTTCCAGAGGAGGAGAGAAGCTATGCCAAGATGGAGGAGCAGAAGGAGGTGACGCATGTCGTTGCCAACACGGCTACACCGGCACTAATGCTTCAGTAGGCAGCACCGTCCTTGGTCCTTCGCCATGGAGGAAGGTTGGTGTTGTCCAGCGGTGGTCTTCTCAATGCGATCGGCCGACACCGTGCCTTAGAAGATGTGGAGCGCAACAGCTATCGTGTGGGGGTTAGCAATGTCGTCGCATCTCTCCCACAACCATTGCATCCCAAGGTGAGTAGGATGCTACTGCCCTACACCGGTCACCCTCGCAACCGACGACTCTGCAACGTCAGCTAACACTAGAGGGTTGTTGTCCAAGTTGGTGTTGTAACATCCCAAACTTGGGAATGTTTGAAAATGCGAAAAATTTAAAAATTTTTATTGCATTTTAGTGTTATTTGAAATTTCCAGGATTTTCTACTTGGATTCTACCAAACAAATTTGAATAGTAAAGATGAAAATAAAAATCAAGGATCAACAACCAAAGCAATTGGAAATCAAATCTAACAAAATTTGAATTTCAAATTCAAATCAAAAAACGAAATCTAAAATCAAATTAAATAAAACTAAAATCTAAGGAATATTAAAATCCACGTCCAAATAATGAAATTGAAAACCAAAATTTGAAACCCGAAATCAAAAAGTTCAAAAGCTTAATCTAAGCTCAGCCCACCTCTTTTCTTCTCGATCCAGCCTAGCTCATCTTCTTTCACTTTCTTCTCTCTGTTTCCTAGCCGACTGTGATCCAGCCACAGCGTTGGTGCCGTGCCATGCGTGCACGCCCCGCCTCCGCCCATGCCAGTTGCGCACGCGATCACACGCATCCCAGCCTACCTCACATGCTACACCACATGTCGCATCGCTCGCGCACTAGCACCATGCCACGCCTGTCGCCCTCATGCGGCGCCGCCCTTTACTGTTGAGCAACAGCACCCCGCCACGCCCCCATGCCCAATGTTCAAGTAGGCGCTAGGCGCTAGGCGGGTGGTAAGTAGGGGCCTAGCGCCTAGGCTGCATAGGCGGGGACTAGGTGAAGTCTAGCCGGCCGACTTTAGCATGATGTCCTACTGACGATGTCAAGACATATATGATGTTTGGAGGAAGAATTGTTACATAGAATAATTTGTAATGTTGTAAATTTGATAGATGATGATGGATATTTCATCACTTGATGTAAATTCTTGATATAAATGCTTCATGTAAACCTGCACATTAAACATTAAGCAATGCATGAGACTCTTGGTAAGTGGATAAATTTATACAACTATTGCTCTTTAGACTTCTATGTAAGTATGAAAGAATGAAAGAAATAAAAAATGACTACAAGACAATAAAACATAGTCACATGGATCAAATAAAAGTATAAAATAAGTTTACAACCATACGTAGACAGTCCATAACATCTCACACCAAAAGTTCTCAACCACACATAGCAAAATAATTCTTAAAGAAACTTTAACAAAGTAGCATGCATAGATAAAATGATCAATCTTCATCCTCTTGACCGTAATACTTTGTTGGAATCACTTCATCTTGATCAGATTCGAACTCAACATCCTCAAGTTTCTTGTTCACCTCCTCTTCCTCTTCACTTTTGGATTCGAAATTATTCTCATGAAGTTCTCACTCTTGTGCTCCTACGAGGTTGTGTGGCTTCATTAGCCTCACTTGCTTCTTCAATGAGTTTCCATGAAAGACCCGCTCGGGGTCAACCTCCTCATCCCCACCTTCAATAACCTATCCTTGAGCAAAAGTAGCGTGCGAAGCTAAAAGGACATCTATGTTCTTTGATTTGCTCTTTTCTTTTTTGTTCATAAGTTGAGAGACCATGTGGAGGTATCCCCATGATGGTGATGAGTAATTGACGGTTGGTTTAGTGAGTTTGAGTTTGTTTTGGGTATTCTAGGGTTGAGTACCTTTACTTGTGCTAATAATGATTATACTGTTTCGTGCGGTGCTATGTGACGGTTTACTTGTCTGTGTGACTGCAGGACTTCAGAACTAGGTCATGGTGAGGCGAGGAGGACCGGGACTAGGCACAGGAGGTGTTGAGGTCCAGACGGTCGGTGATGCCGAAGATGATCGAGGCTGGTGAGATGGTTGCGAGTCGGGAGACGAGGAACCGAAGCTGGAGCTACCGGTGATGGACACGACGGGCGACGACGAGAGAACCGGGACTAGGCTCAGGGAGGAGTCGGAGGTCCAGACGGTTTGGACGTCGGTTGCGGTCGTACGCGACGGAACAGACCTGGACTAGACTCAGGTGGAGTCGGAGGTCTCGGTCGGTGTCGGGTGGACACGACGGGCAGTGGTGAGAGGATCGGGACTAGACTCAGGGAGGAGTTGAGGTCCAGACGGTCAGGATGCCGGGTGCGGTCGTGTGCAGCGAAGCGGACCGGACTAGGCTCAGGGAGGAGTCGAGGTCCAGTCGGTCAAAGGTGCCACTTGCGGGAAGCTTCTGGGAAGGTGCTTGAGGGGCAAATTGGTAATCTAACTCAAACAATGGAGGTGCAGGCAGATTTCCCTCCAAAAATCTGGTTTGACCCTTACCTCATGTGTGTGTGTGAGGTTTGAGTGGGTATAGTACGATACTTCTTGTATTTCTCCTTGAGGGTGTGCCCTTGTTGTTAAAAGGAGAGGGATGTGCAGCAAGGAGGGTAAGCATTCAGGTTAGAGAGCTCATTCTAGTGGAGGAGTGTGTGTGTTAGCTCCTGAGTGTTCCCAGCGTGTGTGAGCACCTCTCTCAAGCATGTAGTGAGGAGGTAGCATTTCCTTTATCCAACTGCGTATGGGGACATAGAGGGATGCTTGTAATCACTATGTAATCATTCATATATTTGCAAATGAATCCATTTGAGTTTTCTCCAGTTTTAGTTCGTTTTCTGTTTATTGATGCTCTTTGCCTATTTTCTTCTTTTTGTTGATTGAGCTGATTCTTTGAGCAAGGAGTAGCAAAATGGATTGCTCTGTGATTGGATGATGTTTCAAGACTATTTGGTCAAATAAACTGATACGAGGTCGCCCGATCTTCTCGACGTAGGATCTGGATACTCACGATGATTCGACGAACCGTAGTGATCTCCCGTTGCCAATGCAAGAGTTAGCACTCTATAATTCACCCAATAACACGTGTTGAACTTCACAACCACCGATGAAGTTCTATCGCGCTCCCAATTCCTAGCGGAAAGGTTAAACGATCTTGATTTCAGCGAACTCCCAATTCTCTCAAGTTGGTTCGGCCAACAGAAAGAACAAGAGTATAATCTATTATCAAAAGTGGTTCCCTTTTACAATGGGGCTCTACCCCTCAATATATAGTCTCAGCCTAAGGCTATTCAAGACTAAATTTTCCACGTGGCACTATTCACACGCAAGCTACTGTAGTGCGGTACTGTTCACGGGCATGGTACTGTAGCGCGGTACTGTTCACGGCCCGGTACTGTAGCGCAGTACTATTCACGGCCCGGTACTGTAGCACAGAACTGTTCATGGGCTGGATACTGTAGCACGTACTGTTCATGCATGGCACTATTCGTGGAGCGATCATTGTTCATGCCGTGGACTTGTGCTTCCTTGGATGACGGCCACATATCCTTGATCTCCATCCATCGCTGACTCTTCAAACCTGAGCACAAGTAAAACATTGTTTTTAGGTAATATACAATTCTCATTAAAATTAATGACATATTCATTAAGGAGCAGGTTCACTTGAAATTGTAGTTTCTTGGCTCGTGCTCTTGTTATTGGTCCTGTTATTGAAGTCTCATTACTAGCTTTGGCATTACTATCGATGTCCTCATCATCCTCCCCCTCTTGAAAAGGAGTCGACCTCAACTCTGTACAATCTTGTCCAAAGAAGGGTGATAAATCAGCAACATTAAATGTAGAACTTACCCCATAGTCATCACCGGGAAGCTCAATCTTGTATGCATTGTCATTGATCTTGGCAAGAACTTTGAAAGACCCATCACCACGGGGCATCAGTTTGGATCTACGCTTCTGCGGAAAGCGATCTTTGCGAAGGTGTACCCACACTAAATCACCTGGTTCAAAAAACATCTTCTTTCCAGATTTGTTAGCTTTGGAAGCATAAGCACATACCTTATTTTTAATTACCTCTTTAGTTGTGGCATGGAGCTTTTTCACAAAATCAGCATGTTTAGAAGCCTCCATATTTGCACGTTCTTGTAGTGGAAGTGGAAGTAAATCAAGAGGCGTAATTGGTTTGAATCCGTACACCACCTCGAATGGACTCAATTGAGTTGTAGAATGTACCGCTCTGTTATATGCAAACTCCACATGTGGTAGACAATCTTCCCACTCTTTCAAGTTCTTCTTTATCATGGTACGTAACAGCGTTGAAAGTGTGCGGTTCACCACCTCCGTTTGCCCATCTGTTTGTAGGTGACAAGTCGTTGAAAATAACAACTTTGTCCCAAGCTTGGCCCACAAAGTCTTCCAAAAGTAGCTCATGAACTTGACGTCGCGATCTGAAACAATGGTTCTTGGCATTCCATGCAATCTCACAATCTCCCTGAAAAACAAGTCAGCTACATGCGACACATCGTCGCTCTTATGACAGGGAATAAAATGTGCCATTTTAGAGAACCGATCCACAACAACAAAGACTGAATCCCTCCCCCTCTTGGTCCTAGGCAGTCCTAACACAAAATCCATGCTAATATCTTCCCAAGCAGCACTAGGAACAGGAAGTGGAGTATACAAACCATGTGGATTGAGTTTTGACTTCGCCTTATGGCATGTGATGCATCTTTGAATAAACCTCTCGACGTCTCGCCTCATCTTTGGCCAATAGAAGTGATCAGCCAACATCATGTAAGTCTTCTCTCTCCCAAAATGCCCCATCAATCCTCCTGAATGAGATTCCTGCAACAATAACAAACGCACAGAGGACTCCGAAACACACAGCTTATTCATGCGAAAGAGAAAACCATCATTAATATGAAACTTATCCCACCCGTTCCCATTTTTGCAATTAGAATATGGTGTTGCAAATTCATGATCGGAAGCATATAAATCTATCAAACTTTCCAACCCTGGTACCTTTACCTCCAACTGAGTTAAAAGCACATGTTTTCTAGACAATGCATCAGCTACCACATTCTCTTTGCCTTTCTTATATTTGACAATGTATGGAAAGGTCTCAATGAATTCTACCCACTTAGCATGTCTACGATTCAATTTTGCTTGGCCCTTTAAGTATTTCAAAGATTCATGATCATAATGTATTATGAATTCCTTAGGCCAAAGATAATGTTGCCAAGTTTCCAACACACGCACAAGAGCATATAGTTCTTTATCATAAACAGGATAATTCAATTGTGCACCATGAAGTTTCTCACTGAAATATGCAACATGTTTTCTTTCTTGCATCAAAACACCACCAATACCTATTCCACTAGCATCACATTCAATCTCAAAAGTTTTTGTGAAATCAGGTAAAGCAAGCAATGGTGCTTCAGTCAAACATTTCTTCAATTCAGCAAAAGCTTTGTCTTGTTTTTCTCCCCGCTCAAAAATCACTCCTTTTTTAGTTAATTCATTTAATGGGGCAGCAATGGTGCTAAAATCTTTCACAAATCACCGATAGAAACTAGCAAGCCCATGGAAGCTACGAATTTGACTAACATTCACAGGAATTGGCCAATTTCTAATAGCTTCAATTTTAGATTCATCCACTTCAATGCCATGAGCTGAAACAACATAGCCTAGAAACACAACCTTACTAGTGCAAAAATACACTTCTCAAGATTGGCATACAAGCATTCTTTCCTAAACACTTGTAGCACTTGTTTGATGTATTCAACATGATCATCCAAACAGCGGCTATATATCAGAATATCATCAAAGTAAACTACCACAAATTTTCCAATGAAGTGTCTCAAAACATGGTTCATTAAGCGCATGAATGTACTAGGAGCATTGGACAATCCAAAAGGCATCACTAACCATTCATACAAGCCAAATTTCGTTTTAAAAGCAGTTTTCCATTCATCACCATGTTTCATTCTTATTTGATGGTAGCCACTTCGCAAGTCAATCTTAGAAAAGATAATAGAACCACTTAACTCATCAATCATATCATCTAACCTAGGAATAGGATGACGATAGCGAACAGTTATGTTGTTAATAGCTCTACAGTCTATGCACATTCTCCAAGTACCATCTTTCTTAGGAACAAGAATAACAGGAACGACACAAGGACTAAGACTCTCGCGTACGTACCCCTTGTCCAAAAGTGCTTGCACTTGGCGCTGAATCTCCTTTGTTTCTTCTGGATTTGTGCGGTACGGCGGCCGGTTGGGAAGAGGGGCTCCCGGGACTAAGTCAATTTGATGCTCAATACCTCGAATAGGTGGTAGACTAGTGGGCACCTCCTCCAGAAACACGTCGTCAAAAGCCTGCAAAACTTGAGAAACAGCACTAGGAAGAGATGTTAAATCATTAGTAGAAAGCAATGCATCCTTGTACAGCAATACAAGGTGCATCAAAGCGGGATCATCTTTCATCTCTCTTAGATCAGATTTGGTGGCTATCATGACTAAGTTTTTCTCTCCCTCACTCTTGCTTTTACCTCTCGGGTTTGGTTTGTGGCTCTCGCTCACCTTTTGTGGAATCACACTCTTTTGTTCTCTCCCTTTCTCACTCTCAACTTGCACTTCAATTTTTTGTACATTATCATTTACAATTTGAGAAGGAGTCAACGGTCGCAGCACCACTTGTTTGTTGTTCCACCAAAACTTATATTGATTAGTTCTTCCGTCATGAAGCACAGCACGATCATATTGCCATGGCCTTCCTAGTAGCAAGTGACATACATCCATAGGCACCACATCACACTCCACCGTATCACGATAAGTGCCAATTTCAAATTCAACATCCACGGTGTATCCCACACTCAATGAACCTCTCTCATGCAACCGCTGGATCTGATATGGATGTGGATGTTTCTTGTACTTCAAACCAAGTTTATTGCAAAGCTCCTTGCTAGCCAAATTATGACAACTCCCACCATCAATGATTACCTTACAAAATTTGCCATCCTTGCTAACTTGAGCTCTTGTATGGAATAAATTGCAGCGCTGTTCATGGGAAGGTTTTGGTTGCACACTCAACACTGTCGGCACACACACAATTATAGGACCAACACTGGGATCACAATACTCTATGTCTTGCTCCTCCTCATGTGCATCATCATATGTCCCCAAATCAGCATGGTGACCATTCTCTTCTTCACTTGCAGAATCATATTCCCCATTCTCTAATATCAACATCGTCTTGTTATTTGGGCAATCCTTTTGCATATGACCACGACCAAGGCATTTGAAGCATTATATGCCGCTACTCTTCGCTGTAGAACCCACAGAAGAGGAACCACTAGCTGCTGGATTTGATGGCTTCCTTGCACTTGGAGTGGCTTCTTCCTTCTTGCTAGATGATGGGAGAAAGCTTGATCCACCACTTGGAGCTGTTCTTTGGCTTATTTGTGATTTGGAACCATATCTTCCTCCGTTGGACGGTGTACGGGCAGCAAAGGACGTTGATCTTGCAAACTTAGCATCCTCTTGCAATTGTCGTTCTGCCTTTGTAGCTTGATGCACTAGCTCATAAAGATTGTTATAAGGCTGAAAATCTTCATAAAGATTGTTCTTCACTTACATTTGATGCTTCAGAGAGTTGAAAAGTAACCCACAAGAAGTAGTCCGACGACGTACTCTCAGCGGTGAGTGGCAAGATATATACCGGTAATTGTTTCCCTTCAAATTCAAATCTGCCCGCGATGACATCATAATCTACCAATTTTCTCAAGCCTGTCATTGTTAGTAGAAAACAAGGAAACAAATCACAAGTAAATGTTCCTATCAACTACTAGGATATGGAGGCTCAAATCAAGTCACGCATCTCTCAAGCTCTTACCAAATTCTTACAAGTTCTTACCAAAGCAAACAGGTGGTGCAACCGGTGGCTGGTTCGTGATAAATCTAACTCAAGTGATGAGTAAAGCGATTGCAAGGTACAGCGAGACCTGTTCGGTTAGTAGAAAAGTGGAGCTTGGATAGGCTATGTATTTTGTAGCAAAGGAAAACAATCAATTAATTTCAGAAATTGCACAGAATTGAATTATAGTTCGTATCTGGCACTTAGCCTATGTTGCTGATCAACCAAGGATGGAAGAAGGCTAAAATATATGTATGGTAATGTATAGGAGTGGTAAATGCAAGATAATTCAATTGAATGCAATCTGGAATTTTTTTTGTTTGGATCTTTATAGGAACAAAGATATGACCAGCAACTAGACAATGCTAAGATGGACACAAATTCAATTTAGCAAACCAAAACTAACAGATTGAAAGACACAACAGGTTTGGATAGTGGAAATTAACTCTTTTTGTGGGGCAATTTTTCTGGACTATGGGAAATAAAAATCAATCTACTAAATAGGGATACAAAAATTCCTACCGGTCAACTGAAGCTCTGATACCAACTAATGAGGCTATGGGTCCCGATCTTCCGATAGGATGATAACTTCGATTTTGGCGGAGGTGACTCTTGCGACCCGACTACAACCGTACGATGTCACTTGCACCTTAGCAATCGCTGAACCACACTTCAAGTCGTTATCAACCGTGCCAAAAACGCGGTTGACCTGACCACGAAGGTCTATTCCTGCATGCAACCAAAGAACACACAAGAACAAGGATAGTGAGCAACTGAAATTTGCTAGATATAAAAGTCGCACAAGGATAGTTGAGGTTCTGTAACACGAATCTGTTGGTCTAGCCGACACAAGAGACAACGTGGAGTTTGCACATGGGGCTAAACTGATCTAAACAAAATCTAACCCTAAAAGCTATGAATAAAAGGCTTATATAACCCCTTGGGACGTCCAAGTGCACACCCTAGTGTTACAAGGCCAATGGGCCCAAGTGGAGGTGGCGCAGCACCCTTTTTGAATTGGATTCAGAAACCAATATGGATTAGTTTGATGATTCCGGCCGGCTCGAATGGAATTTGAAGATGAGGTTGGATCTGTTGGAAAGTATACTTGATAAGCTTTCCATGAAGTACAAGAACGTCCCAAACGGAGTCCGTATGAGGAAGTTATGCCCGTTTAAACTTGCACCATTGCAGCAGTCCGAATCCGATTCCAGTACGTGCCCAACATGTCATGTACTCTTTTGATGATTATGGTGTGTACAGAAGGAATTTAGAGGTGATACCAGATTCATTGGAAAGAGGATGAGAAAATCGTTCCAACAAGTACTCGTGGACCTCAAACGGACTTCATATGTGAAAGTTATGCACATTTGAAGTTGGGCCTGTCAGGCTGAATCCGAATTGATCTGGAGGCCGAATTGGATTCCAAAACGTGTCCATCTTGAACTCTTGCTTGAATTGGTGTAAAAGTGACGTGGTGCTATAAAAATATATATTTTCATTATTAGGAAGCATCATATTCTCATTTAAAATATGTTGAGGCTGAAGAATCGAATTCACCTTTAATTCAATCTTGGTATTGGGCGCTATTGTCGTATGTGTTTGTAGCGTGGTCACATCATTGATGGTTCAAACCTGAGAGGAAGCATGCCATGGTTTGCTCTTCTTGTTCTTGAACCTTGGCTCGAATCATGGCTAGCTCCATCTCCTTGTAGTACTCCTCCACAGAATGTGCTCCCTGCTTCATATTCTGCAATTTATCAAATAGATCACGCTTGTAATGGCGAGGAACAAAACGGGCTCTCATTTACCGCTTCATCTCTTGCCATGTTGCAATAGGGTTTTCTCCATTCTCAGCTCTTTGAGTAATGACTTGTTCCCACCAATCCAAAGCATAACCTTCAAACTCAAGTGATGCCAACTGTATCTTTCTCTCATCCGTATAGTGATGCATACGGAATATTTTGTCAACCTTCAATTCCCAAGTGAGATACTCCTCGGGATCAGTCCCACCTGTAAACTTGGGCATGGAAAACTTGAGCTTGCCCAATCCATCATCTTCATTGCGTGGACGACGATAATGGTCATTGTAATGCAAAGCAAAATCACCATCCTCTTCCATCGCATGAGCAGCACCACCACGCCCACCACGGCCTCCACCTAGACCCTGGCCACGCCCTCCATGGGCTCCTCCTCGTCCTCCTAGCTGTGGTGGATGCACCACGTTGGCCTCTACTCGGTGTTGCGGTGCAGGAGGTACATGTGCAGCAGCTTCTCCTCCTTGAACACTTGCTTCATCGCCACCATTGCGAGCTTGTATGAGCCTAGTGAGGGCTCCAATGTCCTCCTGCAATTGGCGCACATTTTCATCAGCTTGTATCTCCATATTTTGCATATCTCTTGCAATTTGATCAGCAAAAGCATCATATTTCTCATGGAGTTGATCGAGCCCTTGGTGTAGCTCACGTTGAAAGTGTTCACGGAGTGCCCCAAATTGATGTTGCTTGACGAATGCCTGAGTTTCATTTGCCTCACCACTCTCATCATGGTGTTCTCCACCTAACATGGTTAGTTATGCAAGAAACAAGTAGGTGTATAATAATGGAAATCACTCAATCTCACTATGTTCTCGCTCCAAGTAAAGTTCTTACCCTTCCGAAGTGAATTAAGGCCAATCAACTTACACCTGGTAGAAGTGACAATAGCAACGTGATGATTAAGCGAATTCAAGAGTGTTCACTACTTGCAAAACAACGGTTATATGGTGGAGCTTGGTATGACAGTGTTTGTCCTACTCAATCTGAATTTGCACGATGTTGTAAGATTAAGTAATAATCCAAGCTAGAAACTTTGCCTAAGTGCTGATCCAAAAAGGTTTAAGTGAAGTATATGAACGCACACGCAAAGATCAATGTGACTTGATGCAAACAATGGAATGAGCTAGTTGGAAGCAATCTGAAACTAATGATGAAATAGCTCTTTTGCACCAAGTACTAGGAGAGACGCTAGTCAATTACAAAAACAAGAATTGAGGGCACAAGATTGCTCAAAGAAATTAAATACACAAGCTGAAATTATATAGTAGAATTAGCTAACCCCAATTTGGCCAACACTCTTTTTTTTGGCTCTTCTTCTTCTTTCTTTTTTTTGTACTTGTGGTTGACACTAATGTTTAGCGTTCTTTGCACAATTACTGGAAATTTCAGCAAATATAGATTAATGCCAAGAGCAGCCCTTAATGCAATTATCAAAGACTAGTCTCAAAGATGAATGGATTTTTTTCGGTACTGACGTAGCACTGTTCACGGCACTGTAGCAGTATTGTTCACGGTACTGTTCACGCACTGTAGCGATCGGATTTGTTTTTTAGACGAAACAAAGGAAATAACACAATGATCAAGCAACGCAAAGGAACACGATGATCAGCACCTAAACAAAAATTCTAATGGACTAAAACCTAATAAAACTCACGCGAAATAACAGATTAATCTAAAGGTTCGGATTTTTTGTGTGGCAATTTTCGGTTTCAATGGACTATAAGAACACAAGTAAATCAATCTAAAAGCAAGTGTAAATAATCCTACCGAGTAAACTGCGCTCTGATACCAAGATGATACGGGGTTGCCCGATCTTCTCGATGTAGGATCTGGATACTCACGATGATTAGACGAACCGTAGTGATCTCCCGTTGCCAATGCAAGAGTTAGCACTCTATAATTCGCCCAATCACACGTGTTGAACTTCATGACCACCGATGAAGTTCTATCGCGCTCCCAATTCCCAGCGGAAAGGTTAAACGATCTTGATTTCAGCGAACTCCCAATTCTCTCAAGTTGGTTCAGCCAACAGAAAGAACAAGAGTATAATCTATTATCAAAAGTGGTTCCCTTTTACAATGGGGGTCTACCCCTCAATATATAGTTTCAGCCTAAGGCTATTCAATACTAAATTTTCCATGTGGTACTATTCACCCGCAAGCTACTGTAGCGCGGTAAAGTTCACGGGCCTGGTACTGTAGCGCGGTAGTGTAGCACAGTACTGTTCACGGCCCGGTATTGTAGCACAGAACTGTTCATGGGCTGGATACTGTAGCTCGTACTGTTCATGTGTGGCACTATTCATGGACCGATCATTGTTCATGCCGTGGACTTGTGCTTCCTTGGATGACGGCCACATATCCTTAATCTCCATCCATCGCTGACTCTTCAAACCTGAGCACAAGTAAAATATTGTTTTTAGGTAATATGAAATTCTCATTAAAATTAATGACATATTCATTAAGGAGCAGGTTCACCTGAGATTGTAGTTTCTTGGCTCATGCTCTTGTTATTGGTCCTGTTATTGAATTCTCATTACTAGCTTTGGCATTACTATCGATGTCCTCATCATAAACTCCCTAGAGTTCAATGGAAAAATCAAAGATTCATTTTTCATCCATTTCCTCTGTTTCTTGATTTCTAGGGTTTTCATGCAGGGGATGATGGAATCTTTTGATTCCCTTCAAAAGGTGGCTTTAGATTTGAGTTCTCAAGTCCCCCTGTCATTGCTAATCTGTTTGCAAAAGATCATGAGCAAAGAATGAGAGATCATTGAGTATTTTGGATTTTGGCTAATTCTCTGTAGAAGTTACAGTTTTTTTTGTCAAAATCCTAATTTATAGCTCTCTTGGAGAAATCTTTGGTTTCCAGAGGTTAAATGATGTTTAGAACATGTTCTTGATATCTTGGCCTGAGGAGAATAGAAACATTTCTCAAATTTCAATTAAATCAGCAAGAACCTGCTTTTGAGTCTCGGGCTGTGCTTGATCTCTGCTGTCGGTCAGGTCAACCAGTCAGACCGGCCGGTAGTAGGCGGTCTGACCGGCCCAAGAGCTGTGGTGTGACTGCCCCTGCTGGTTTCTACTGACTGTGTTCTTTTTGTTGCCAGTTTCTCTTGAGGTCTTTTATTGATTAATCCTTTTATTTGCATTTCTTCTCTGTGTTTCAGTATTTCCAGTAAGCATGAGCTTTCACTCTTCATAGCTTTTTAGCTATCGGAGAGGAGATTTGCATGTGGATACTTTTGAGGGGCGTAATTTTTAAAGAGGCACCATTCACCCCCCCTCTGTTGCTATATCCGATTCTACAATTGGTATCAGAGCCGGTTAGCTCTTCTTCGACGACCTCGACCTCAGCGAGGTGGAGGGGTGGAGTGACAACGATGGGAAGGGCGAGCAAGACCCCAAGGGTGGCGACGACTTCTCCGGTATGTGCTTCATGGCCCTTGAGGGCGAAGTGAGCGACAGCTAGCTTTATTCCGGCTCCGACGAGGTATACCCCTCATACGACCAGCTTAATGATTCTTTTCTTAAGCTAGGAAAATTTAATGCTAGATCTAGAGCTAGGTGTAGCGAGTTGGAGAAGAAAGTAGATAGATTGTCACAGGAGCTTACTTCACTTATATCTGCTCCCTCCCGTGATGAATGTGATACATGTTGTGCTTTGCTTGGATACATGGAGAAATTAAGGACCTCTCATAATAGTCTGTCTTCTGAGCTTGATATGCTTAAGGTGGAGAATGTTAGTCTTTTAGCTGAACTAGAGATGAGTAGGACTGTTGCTCTTTCATCTACTGTTGTTGAGACTACATTTTGCCCCTCATGTGAGGATAAAGACAACGCATTTAGAGGTCTTTATACCATGCTTATTGATCTGCCCGAGACTTGTGAAAGTTGTAATAATCTGAAAATGAACCTAAAAAGGGCAGATCATAAAATTGCTGAGTTACAAGCTTTTCTTCTTGAGCCCATTGCTTCATGTATGAGCTGTCCCAAGCTGACTGCTGAGCTTGAATCTGTTTCCAAGCAGTTTCAAGAATTAGTTGATAACAATAACAAATTGGCTCAATATGCTTCTAAGGACCCTGTTAGCTCACCATGCAATAATTGTAACAAACTAAAATCTGACATGATTGCATTGGATGAAAAATGTGTGAAGCTGACTAAGGACCTTCTAGAGAAGCCATCATCTGCTTGTAATGTGTGTGTGGGGAAGAAGCATGAGGGTTTGGTAGAGACGCCTAGTGACGTGAACCAAATGGCTAGCAGTAGGACTGTCCTTTCTGAGTCGGCTGTGCGTGCACAAGCCATCCGTTTCTCTGCTGTTGGTTCTTCTTCTACTCCCTTACCTTCTGCTGTCTCTTCTTCCCCCTGCTCTTCTTGCACCTCTCTCTTTCGGGAGTGTCAGTATCTTATGAACACTCTCGAGAGATTTGTAGGAGGCAAGAAGAAGCTAAATCTTATTCTAGACCAATTTAAGATTTGCAAATTCAATCAAGGTCTAGGATACGATTTTTCTGAGGATATGAGGAAGCATCCACCTGCTGTTCTTAGACCCATAGCAGCAGGTGTGATCGAGATAGAGCCCAGATCTGAGAAAGTTCATTTCAAATCAGCGGGTTTTGTCCAAGTGATTTCTGACAGCAAGGTGATTCCACCTGTTGCTTCGACCTCTCAGAAGGCGAAGCCTCATCATGCTAAGAAACCTCTCAGAAGGTGAAGTACCATTGTACCTTCTGTCAGAAGAATGGACACTCGATCGAGAGATGCTTCAGGCTCGCCAAGATCGCGCGTAGAGACCGTGTTGATGCTCTTAGGCGTATTCAGGGTCAGCCCCAGACCTTGAGTGCACCTAAGACCAACACGAGGTCTAGAGTTGCTTCTACTGATGAGTTTGGGCAGCATCGAGGACTTGGATTTTCTGAGTTTTCTGGTTTTCATCCTCGATATGCCTCTAGTCGTGAATTCCGTCGTTCTGAGAGTGGATCTTGTTTCCCCCGTCGAGATAGCTACCCGCGGCGTGATCAGCATATTGTTGGTACTCCGACTCGCTCTCCCGTAGCAGTCGGACCCAGCAACAGCTTCAGGTCTACACATAGACCTTCTGCTTCTTTGAGCGACAGAGAGCGTAGGGTAGTTAGAGGTCAGTCATGTGTGACTACTTCTTCTGCTCGACGTGTTACTCAGTATTGGATGCCAAAATCACTCTTGATTTATCCCAGTACTGAGCCTTTACTCTCTGTTTGACTCAGGTTCGCCGGCTGGGAAGGGAGAGGTTTGGCTTGTAGACTCCAGTTGTTCTTGTCATATGACCGGAGACTCCCGTTGGTTCTCTTCCCTAGCCCGTGCTCCATGTGATGAGATTATCACCTTTGGAGATGCTTCGTCTGGGCACGTCATCGCGAAAGGTACTGTGCGCGTTAATGATTCATTTATTTTGAAAGATGTTGCCTTAGTGAGTAAGCTGCAGTATAATTTGCTTTCAGTCTCTCAGCTTACTGATGACGGTTACGAGGTGAGCTTTAAGAAAAACAATTGCAAAATTCTTGATTCTTCGGGTAGTCTGGTTTGCGGGATTTCTCGTTATGGGAGGATCTTTCGTACTGATTTTGTTGTGTCTTCTGGTGATCCTCTCAGGTGTTTAGTTGCTTTAGAGTCCCGCGACCTTACTTTTTGGCATAGGAGACTTGGTCATATTGGATTTGACCATTTGACCCGAGTTAGCGGCCACGATCTCATTCGTGGTCTGCCAAAACTCAAGATGGTTGAAGATCTAGTTTGTGCTCCGTGCTGGCACGGCAAGATGGTTGCTGCTTCTCACCCTTCGGTCACAGTGACTATGACCGATGCACTAGGACAGCTGCTCCATATGGACACAGTTGGACCAACTCGAGTGCAGTCAGCAGGAGGGAAGTGGTATGTCCTTGTCGTGGTCGATGACTTCTCGATGTATTCTTGGGTGTTTTTCTTAGCCTCGAAGGATGAGACATATACCCGTTTTCGGGGTTTGTTTAGTAAGCTTTCTGTTGAGCTCCCAAGTGCCTTACGAGCGATCCGTAGTGACAATGGCACCGAGTTCAAGAATTCTTACTTTGAGAGATTTTTCAGTGAGACCGGTGTAGAGCACCAGTTCTCTTATCCATACGTCCCTCAGCAGAATGGCGTTGTGGAGAGGAAGAACCGTACCCTGGTCGAGATGGCCAGGACGATGCTTGATGAGTACTCTACACCGAGGAAGTTTGGGTTGAGGCTATAGCCACCGCGTGCCATGTTTCGAATCGTGTTTTACTCAGGGCACACATGCATCACACCTCTTATGAGTTGAGATATGGGCGAAAGCCCAGCGTCTCGCATTTTCGTGTGTTTTGATGCAAGTGTTTTATCTTGAAGTCCGGGAACCTAGATAAGTTCGAGTCACGTTCTTGTGATGGGATCATTCTAGGTTACTCGCCTTCTTCGCGAGCTTATAGGATCTGGAACTGCAAGATTAGTAAAATGGTAGAGACCTGCGAGGTGACCTTTGATGAGGCCAATCTGGGTACTAGGCCCGATATCTCAGGTTCTTTAGAGCAGTCTGAGACCATCTTCATGGATGATGAGAATGATGGAGATGAGGGTTGTCTACCTAATCCAGTTCCTCATCCTCTCCTTGAGGTGCCTTCTTCCACTGCACCTTTAGGAGATCAGCCCATTCCTTCTGCTTCCTCTGGAGCTAGTGGCTCTGTTCCTACCTCTTCAGCTCATGAGGTAGAGGCCACTTCTTCATCTCATCCAGGACCTGCCCGAAACATCCAAAAAGACCATCCTTCCGAGCAGATGATTGGAGACCTCTTTGAGCGCGTCACACGCTCAAAATCTGGCTTGTCACAATTCTGTCTCTATTCTGCCTTCATTGCCTAATTTGAGCTCAAGGACGTCAGTCATGCACTTTCTGATGAGTCTTGGGTCAATGCCATGCATGAGGAATTAGAAAAATTTGAGAGAAACAAGGTCTGGTCGCTTGTTGAGCCCCCTCGAGGTCACAATGTTATTGGGACTATGTGGGTGTTCAAGAACAAGCAAAGTGAGGATGGGGTAGTTATTTGAAACAAGGCTAGATTGGTAGCTCAGGGGTTCTCCCAGGTTGAGGGTCTAGATTTTGAGGAGACCTTTACCCCTGTAGCGAGACTTAAGGCCATTAGAATCCTGCTTGCTTTTGCAGCTTCTAAGGGTTTCAAGCTCTACCAGATGGATGTCAAGAGTGCCTTCCTCAATGGGTTTATTGAGGAAGAAGTCTATGTCAGACAGCCTCCAGGTTTCGAAAACCCCAAATACCCAAACCATGTCTACAAGCTTTCTAAAGCATTGTATGAACTTAAGCAGGCCCCTAGAGCTTGGTATGAGAGGCTTAAGTCCTATTTGTTGAGTCATGGTTTTGAGATGGGTAAGGTAGATAAGACCTTGTTCATTCGCCGACATGGCACTGACCTTCTGCTCGTCCAGATTTATGTGGATGACATCATCTTTGGCGGCTCTTCTCATGCTCTTGTCTCACAGTGCTCGGATGTCATGAGCATCGAGTTTGAGATGAGCATAATGGGTGAGTTGACCTTCTTCCTTGGCTTCTTGGACGCAGACCTTGGGTGAGTTAAGTCCTCTTCCTGTCTTTCCCTCAGAGCCTTCTCGGACGCAAACTTTGCCGGCTGTAGGATAGATAGGAAGAGCACTTCTGGCACCTGCTAATTCATTGGCACTTCTCTTATCTCTTGGTCTTCTAGGAAGCAGTCCGGTGTTGCACAATCCACTACAGAGGTCGAGTATGTTGCCGCAGCCAGTTGCTGCAGCCAGGTACTTTGGATGGCTTCGACCCTGCGGGACTTTGGGTTAGTTATAGACAGTGTTCCACTCTTTTGTGATAATACTTCTGCTATTAACATTGCTAAGAACCCAGTGCAGCACTCTCGGACCAAGCATATTGATATTAGATATCACTTAGAGACCATGTGGAGAAGGGTGACATAGTGCTCCAGTTTGTGGAGAGTGACCACTAGTTGGTTGATATCTTCACCAAGCCTTTGGATAGCACTAGTTTTCCAGCCTTGCAGGGAGAACTTGGGGTGGTTTGTCCTTATGGACTGTAGTGAGGGGGAGCTTTGTGCTTTACTGCTTTATCTTGCTTAATTATGCTCCTATTCTCATCTTGTTGCATTGCATTCGGGGTGCATTTGGGTTAGTTCTCTTAGCATAGATTAGAGTGTATCTCTCGTCTAGTTGCTTATATTTCTTCCCCTCATCTTGTGAGCTAGGATGCTGTTTATTAGTTGTCTCTCTTCTCACTAGGTCGAGCTTACTCACTTCTTATAGGTTCTAGTAAGGGTTTGGCCACCCTTGGGTAGACAGGGAACGTGTTTGCTCTTTAGTGTGTTAGATTGGCAGTTGATAGTCCTAGTGTCATATGGGGTAGATGAGAGTCTATCTGAACCATAGTATCCTCTATATCTTTTCTATGCTTTAAGGACTGCATTTTCTGTTTTCTTTGCCAGCTTCTCAGTTTATAGCTTTGGTTCAGGGGGAGTTCATTTGGGAGCTTCTGGAGCTTAATATTGACATAACTCAACTTGAACTAAAAATGTATCACATGTTGAGGGGGAGCTGGATTTCCTGCATTTCTTTTCGGCATTCTGCATTGTAATATAACTGCATGGAGCCTTGACTATTACCCTTCGTTGACATGTTTATAATGCTTTACATCTTGCCATGATCTGTGCTTAATTGCTAGATTTATCATGTCTTTATATGTGTCGTCAAGCCTTTGCCATTGATCAGTTAATTAAAATTGCACAACTTAAATTAAGACATGTCATGTTCGCTCTTGCAACTAGTCTGTCTTTAGTTATCCTTTATGATTCATGCCATGTCAAATAGGCTAAGTTGAGCTTTGAATCTCTAATTGAGCTTTAGATTGAGCTATGATAGTTTCTTAATAAATCATGAGTTAGTACAACTTTTAAAGCAAAAAGATCTCTTTTTATGTGCGAAAGAACTAATCTCACCAATTCTTTCCCATAAGACTGCTTGCCATTGCACTAGGCATGAACTCAGGGTGAGTTTTGGATGACCAAGATCATCTCCTTAAACTTCTTGCTTGGAATGGTCGCATAAGGCTTGAGATCTAGCATATGACAAAAATTTTGGTTGGAAACGACTATAAGCTTCAAAAGAAAAATATGTTCATTGTGCTGAATTTGCTTAAATTCAAAAAGACTAAAGTGCTTGAACAAATGATTCACTTTTGAACTTGTAGCACTCTAATTTGACTCAATTCTAGCTTCTTGGTTCGACTTAGATTATTGACATGGCTTGCATCATTTTTGCATACCTTTAGCTAGACCTTGATCTTGAATGGCTTGAAATGTTAAAAGAATTCATCTAATATTCAGATTGTTACTTATGTGGCTTGGTTTGATTATGCATATTTTGTCATGATCTTGATAGCATCCTCTTCTATTATGGCTTGGTGTAATACTTAATGGTCATTTCGGATAATCTTCATGGCTCTAATTGCTTAGATTGAATAAAATTCAGCCACATCATGTTTTATTTTCCTCCAAAGAACCTTGATGATGTTATTGCCAAAAGTGGGAGAATAGTTGGAGAAAAAGCCATTTTGGGAGCTTTGGGAGCGTTTGAGGAAAACTTGCTCTTTCTTTTGCTCTTTCTGTCAACATGGTCATTAGCATCATTTTCTTCCTTTGGACCATGTTTGACTCTCAAACAAACTCAATTCTCTTGCTTTTTCTGTGTTTGTCAATATACTCATCAAGGGGGAGATTGAGAGACCATGTGGAGGTATCCCCATGATGGTGATGAGTAATTGACGGTTGGTTTAGTGAGCTTGAGTTTGTTTTGGGTATTCTAGGTTGAGTACCTTTACTTGTGCTAATAATGATTATGCTGTTTCGTGCGGTGCTATGAGACGGTTTGCTTGTCTGTGTGACTACAGGACTTCGGAGCTAGGTCATGGTGAGGCGAGGAGGACCGGGACTAGGCACAGGAGGTGTTGAGGTCCAAACGGTCGGTGATGCCGAAGATGATCGAGGCTGGTGAGATGGTTGCGAGTCGGGAGAAGAGGAACCGGAGCTGGAGCTACCGGTGACAGACACGACAGGCGACGACGAGCGAACCGGGACTAGGCTCAGGGAGGAGTCGGAGGTCCAGATGGTTTGGAGGTCGGTTGCTGTCGTACGCGATAAAATAGACCTAGACTAGACTCAGGTGGAGTTGGAGGTCTCGGTCGGTGTCGGGTGGACACAACCGGTAGCGGCGAGAGGATCGGGACTAGAATCAGGGAGGAGTTGAGGTCCAAACGGTCAGGATGTCAGGTGCGGTCATGTGCAGCGAAGTGGATCGGACTAGGCTCAGGGAGGAGTCGAGGTCCAGTCGGTCAAAGGTGCTGGTTGCGGGAAGCTTCCGGGAAGGTGCTTGAGGGGCAAATTGGTAATCTAACTCAAGCAATGAAGGTGCAGGCAGATTTCCCTCCAAAAATCTGGTTTGACCCTTACCTCATATGTGTGTGTGAGGTTTGAGTGGGTATAGTATGATACTTCTTGTATTTCTCCTTGAGGGTGTGCCCTTATTGTTAAAAGGAGAGGGATGTGCAGCAAGGAGGGTAAGCATTCAGGTTAGAGAGTTCATTCTAGTGGAGGAGTGTGTGTGTGTTAGTTCCTGAGTGTTCCCAGCGTGTGTGAGCACCTCTCTCAAGCATGTAGTGAGGAGGTATCATTTCCTTTATCCAACTGCGTATGGGGACGTAGTGGGATGCTTGTAATCACTATGTAATTATTCATCTCTTTGCAAATGAATCCATTTGAGTTTTCTCCAGTTTCAGTTTGTTTTCTGTTTATTGATGCTCTCTGCCTATTTTCTTCTTTTTGTTGATTGAGCTGATTCTTTGAGCAAGGAGTAGCAAAATGGATTGCTCTGTGATGGGATGATGTTTCAAGACCATTTGGTCGGATAAACTCCCTAGAGTCCAATGGAAAAATCAAAGATTCCTTTTTCATCCATTTCCTTTGTTTCTTGATTTCTAGGGTTTTCATGCAGGGGATGACGGAATCTTTTGATTCCCTTCAAAAGGTGGCTTTAGATTTGAGTTCTCAATCCCTCTTTCATTGCTAATCTGTTTGCAAAAGATCATGAGCATAGAATGAGAGATCATTGAGTATTTTGGATTTTGGCTCATTCTCTGTAGAAGTTACAGTTTTTTTGTCAAAATCCTAATTTCTAGCTCTCTTGGGGAAATCTTTGGTTTTCAGAGGTTAAATGATGTTTAGAACATGTTCTTGATCTCTTGGCCTGAGGAGAATAGAAACATTTCTCAAATTTCAATTGAATCATCAAGAACCAGCTTTTCAGTCTTGGGCTGTGCTTGATCTCTGCTGTCAGTCATGTTAACCGGTCAGACCGGCCGGCAGTAGGCGGTCAGACCGTCCGGCAGTAGGCGGTCTGACCGGCCCAGGTGAGGCGGTCTGACCGGCCCAAGAGCTGCAGTCTGACCGCCGCTGCTGGTTTCCGCTGACTGTGTTCTTTTTGCTGCCAGTTTCTCTTGAGGTCTTTTATTGATTAATCCTTTTATTTGCATTTCTTCTCATTGTTTCAGTATTTCCAGTAAGCACGAGCTTTCACTCTTCATAGCTTTTTAGCTATCGGAGAGGAGATTTGCATGTGGATACTTTTGAGGGGCGTAATTTTTAAAGAGGCACCATTCACCCCCCTCTGTTGCCATATCCGATCCTACATAAGTCTTGCATTGAATTGGACATAGACAAGATTGTTGAGGTGGTGAGCATCTAATTTATTTCTCTTCTTGTATGTATCTACGAGTTGCAAAGTAAAGGTTAGTTAAGTACTTAAATTGAAATAGTGACATAAGAGATGGGACTTGAGAGTTAGTAAGTAACCATGTCAAAAGTGCTCGAATTTCTTTCACATCCGGATGAACTTGAGGTGAAGGAAAGAATTCTTATAGCCAATCTTTGCAAGCGAGGAACATGACATCCATACTTAGACCAGCAATTGGCTACATAATAGGAAGCAAAAATATTAGTAATGGACAAAAGACAATTTGCATGTATTGATTCATTAAATTTGAGAAGTAAGAACAAGTTTACCGGGAATAAGACCAAATTTGTGACATCCAAGTCGTGTAGGAGTTTTCCCAAAGGTTTCCCTTTTATCCTTGAGAATGTCAAAGTCGATATTGAGTACTTGATCCATTCCTTCTTCATCACCATGATAAAAGATTTTGACACATTCAATGAAGCCATCCATTATGGTTTATTCCAAAAGGATCGATCGATCATGATAACTGTAATATGGATTCAATAGGTATGCCATCATGTGCAATGGAGAATCAAGTCTTCCCTTCATCTTTTTGCATCAATTGTTTCAATTATCAACTTGTAGTTACTCTCCACATTATTCAATGATTCTTTGATTTGCTTGTTAGCTTCTAGAATTTCTCCATAAAGAAAGGCCATGGATAGACCATCCCCATCAACCATGCGGAGAACTTTGACCAATGGCTCAAAAACCTTCAAGTAAATTAGCAAAATACGAGCATTATCAAATAGTGAAATAGCACACAATAGAAGACATACAAATATAAAGTTAGAAGTAGGCTGCACCTTCAACATATTGCTCACACCATTTCAAAAGGACCTACTAATGAGTGTCCCTGTTGCCGCGATGCCTTGCCCTTTTTAGTATGAGCGGATTCTTCCCATTCCTTACTTAGCACCATCACTCTTAGTTCAACGTTCTTCTCAATCAAACATTGCAAAGTAAGAAAGGCCGAAGCAAATCTAGTCACCCGGCCTTATATATCTCTTCTCTTTGTGTGTCGCCTCATCAAGGCCAATGTCTTATTATGTGAATAAATAAAAACGGTCAAAGATTCCGCTTGATCAAGTGTCTTTTTATACTTTGCTATGGTACCAATTCCTTGAAGCATTAAGTTTATGGTGTGTGTTGCACATGAGCTCTAAAAGATAGTTGGTCTTTTGGCCTTCAACAATTCTTTTGCTCTCATATTGTTGGAAGCATTATCCGTCACTACTTGCACAACATTTTGTGGACCTATTTTTTCAATACAAGCATCCACATACTCCAAGATACATGTCCCCAATGAGCAATGCACACATAAGTTCATTATGCTCCTCCTCCTTTGGTCCGTCCAAGCATCGGTCATAATAGAGCACCCGGTCATGACTCTCTCTTCCTCATGTGCCTTCAACAAACAACTTGTTCTCGCCACCTCCTCCTTCAACAATGGCCCTCGACATTCATATTGGGAAGGATCTAAGAATCCTTGGCCAAATCGACCAACGGTTTCCATCATTTGCTTGAATTCATCATTATTTATGGCATTGAATGGTACACTTAAGGTGTAAAAATGAAAATATGATACAAGGTTAATGCATACATAAATTAATATTTAATGGCATTGGACAGTACACCTAAAGAGCAACAATGAAAATATGTTACAAGATATACCTGATACGTAAAGCCACCTCGCCACATATTGCTTCACCTTATGAAGCCTCTCTTTCCATATTGTCTCTGTAATTTTTTGTTGCCACTTAAGCTCTTGAGTGCTTAAACTACAACCTTGAGGATTAATTGGATTGGTAAGCTTATCCATAGGGCCTAACTTTCGAGGTGCCGATCCTCCAATCTCTTCGAGCCCTTCATCATCCTCACCATCACCTCGAATGGTCACAACATCCCTAACCTCATCCTCATGAGCTTTCTTGCTCTTCTTCTTGTTCCTTGCCTCCGCAATAGAGTTTTGATACTTCTCTTGGTCTTCCTTTGTGGATTTGGGGCATTTCACAACATTCCCACTAATGTGTGCAATATGTTGCTTGATCCTATAGATCCCAGTGGAAACCACCTTATCACACAAAATGCATTTTACCTTGTCCAAGTTGTTTGGATTCACCAACACACCATATTCCCACCCTACGTCACTTGATTTTCTCTTGAGGTTATCTTCAGTGGTGCTCACCTCTGGCGCCGAAGCAACAGATGATATGCTATATATACATAGCATAAAGAATTAAAGATTAGCAAAGAATAAATAAAAATGTAATTATCAAAGTATTAATAAAAGTGTATTGCAGTCTGCGGTGCATCATGAAATTAGTACACTAATCAATGCTTAATAAGAAATTCAATCCTCCCGTGCCGACAGCCGGCTCCAGCTGACTGTCGACAAATCACCCCATGCGACTGTGCCCCTCCTCTCTCTAAATATCTTGCCTCTCGGTCTCTCCCCGTACGGCTGCGAGTGCCGGCTCCGCTGCTTCTCTCTAAATCTCTCGGTCTCTCCCCGTCCCCGAGTCCCCATGCGGCCGTGCGGCGTGCGCTCCTCCGACCCCAACCAGATTCCTCTTCGATTCTCTTCTCCAACCCCAGCCGCATCTCCCTCTGACAGTCCAACACTTCGACCATCCCCGTATCTCCCCAGCGGCCCAGCAACATCTTCCCTGAGGCTGAGTTGGAGGGGAGGTGGAGGGGAGGCGGAGGCGAAGGCCGGAGGGGGAGGCGGAGGGGAGGCTAGAGGCGAATGCCGGAGGCGGAGGCGGAGGGGAGGCTAGAGGCGGAGGGGGAGGCGAAGGGGAGGAAGTGCAGCACATACCTGGGATAATCCAGCGAAGGGGAGGCTAGAGGCGGAGGAGAAGCTCGAGCTGCTCGGCCAAATCTGGCGAGGATGCGAGGCGGAGGGAGAATCTCAGGCAAATCCGACAGTTCGACAGCGCCGGCGTGTGAGAATCCCTGGAGGTGGCGGCGGCTCTGTAAGTCTTACCCCTTTTGCAACCCTAGCTTTTGCATGCTCTGTTGAAATGTCACACAGTACGCAACGTTTCGTCCTTCTTATGTCACCGTCCCCACGCCTAGGTGTCCTCGGCGGCCGCCTAGCCACCGCGCCCGCCTGGTTTGCCGCCGCCTTGTGCCCGCCTTTGACTGCGCGCCGCCTGACCTCCCGTCGAGAGGCCAAGGCGCGGCGGCCACCCACCGCCTAGGCGCCGCCTCGGCGGCCGCCTAGGCTGCCTTTTGTATCGCTGCCCATGCCTATATAAGCTGACTCACCCCTATTCTTCCTCCATAAGCCAAGCCCAGACACAAGCCGCCCTCATGCCCGCGCTAGCCGCCATCCTCTCCTCACCGTTCTGGCCACCACGGCGAGCCCCTCCACAAACCGATTGCATCAGTTTACGTTCCACACCCCTAGGTGCCCACTCCCTTGGCCAATTTGATTTTTGCCCGTTAGAGTTCACCGCAAATAAGATGCGGATGTTGTCCCTGCACACTCTACTTGGACTAAGCGCCAGCTCCGCTGCCACCACTTAGAAGGGTAGGGGACGGAGCGCTCGAGCGTCTACTTGGACTAGGCGCCAGCTCCGCTGCTACCACTTCGAAAGGTAGGGGATGGAGCGCTCGAGTGTCTACTTCGGCTAGGCACTAGCTCCGCTGCCACCACTTCGAAGGGTAGGGGACGAAGCGCTCGAGCATCTACTTGGACTAGGTGCCAGCTCCACTGTCGCCACTCCGAAGGGTAGGGGATGGAGCGCTCACGTGCCTACTTCGCCTAGGCGCTAGCTCCACTGCCGCCACTTCGAAGGGTAGGGGACGGAACGTTTGGCCGCCTATAGACCTCTAAGTCCTACGAGTTGGTCGGGGGCAGGCACAAGTGTGAAAAGCGACGGGGGCATATACTCCAACCAGTCTCTATTGCATTCGTGAAAAAATGTTTACAAGGCCGTCCGGCGATCAACATCCCCGAAGAACTAATGTACAAGCGTCCTTGAGCATCCAGGATCGCTACTCATCTGGCTCCACCTTGATGTACTCCCGCACCGGAGCCTCGTCCGTTTAAGCCTGGGCCACCCAAAAGTCCAGCGAATCCTTGGCCCAACGCCAGTTCCGAAGGCGCCGTCAGGTCACGAGGTCAGAGACTAGCAACCGGTCCCTATTAAGCAACTGCCTGGAGCACAGGGATACATGCGGTCAGAACATGGGGCAACTTCCACTTTATTCATAAAAAAGGGGGGTGCGTACATTGCAATGCACGCCTACACACTAGAACACTGGCATCACACCTGTGGGTTCGCACCCTGCCCCGCGGCAGCGGTGCCGCTTCTGTCGCACCGTGGAACTTCATCAAGCCATTGGCCGAAGTTATCCTCGCCGCGCAGGGTCCGTCGTAGCTCTATCTTCACCGCGGCCTCCCCGATGTAGTCCCAGATTCGTTCGTGGAAGGCCCAAACGGCCAGACGAATGGAGCGCGTGGCGCCTGACATCAACCTGGCTCCGGCGGGCATCTCCAGCTTGGGGTCAGCCAGCCCGTCGACATGCCGGCATCCCCGGTGATGAAGCAGCGCAAAGGCTCGGCGCGAGGTCACGAAGGAGCAATGGTTGCCGAAGGATTTGGCTGTGTTGAGAACGAGGTTGGAAGCCTCCGCGATTCAATAGAGCACCCGCGGAAGCTCTTTGGGACCAAAGGAACGAGGCGGCACATCGGCGGAGAGGTCCTCGAGGGCGCCTTCCAAATCCAACATGGTGTCCCAAGCCGCCACCGAGGCATCACCCAGGGCCTGGTCCCTCTCCCCAAGAGATGCGGTGAGGCGGCCTTTCTCCTCCAGCGCGGCGATTTGCTGGAGCAAGCTGTCACGCTCCTCGGCAGTCGCTCGCTGTGCCTCCATCACGAGCGCCTAAGCGTCCGAAATTGCATTCGCATGCTTCGTCTCTAGGAGCCGGATGCGATCGTCCTTGGCAGAATGGGCCCCCTCAGCTGTGCGCAGGGTCACCTCGGCAACTCGCAGCCGGTCCTCGAGTGCCCCCCGCTCACGGGCGTGAGCCGCTTGCAGCACCCAGCCAAGGGCGCGAGTCTGCACAACGCAGCCGTTAGTGAATTTCTAAGTGGTGGCACACACCGTCAAAAGTCGAGTACTCACTCTCATCTCTGAGGCTCCTAGTGCGCCTCCCAGAAGCTCCGACCCACACGTCAGCAGTGCCTCGCAATGCAAGCTGGCGACCATGCTGTCTGCAACCCCTCGCCATGCCGCAGCACCTCCGGCCAAGGGACGAAGTCCGTTAAGCTCGGTCGTGTGGCCTCCATGCCGACAATTCGAGGGCACCGGTAGTCGATGCCACCAACGGGGCATCCCCGCCCCCCGAAGATCGTCCATGGTCGGAGGACCGAACCCCTGCCAGTACGAGAAAGTAGGGGTTAGGGTTTTACGGAAGCCCCGTAGGGTTGTACAAAGGGAATCAAGCTTACCTTCGACATCAACTGGCGGGCTCCGTTGTGGTGTCCCCGTAGCCTCAGAAGGAACCGCAAGAACACCAGCGCCCCTGAAGAAGCCGGCTCCCTGACCCGGGAGGCCTCTGTGTCGTAGTCGGACTCCAACAGGCTCCTGACCACGGTCGCCATAGGGGATCCCCTCTCCTGATGAGAGGGCAATCGTGTACGTGGCCGCTTCGTTTTTGGAGACCGGAACGAGGACTCCTCTGCCTCGACAACCGCCGCAGGCAAGGATGCTTCCCCCTCCTGGTGGTCCGTGCCGCACCCTTGGTCCTTGGCACCGCCCAATGACCCCTCAAGGTCTGAATCGGCATACTTTGCTGAGTCGGAGTCAGCGTTCGCCGCACTGTCAGCTCTGGTAGAGCTGACAGGAGCGGCAGCCGACGCACCAGGTACAGCCGCGGAGGACCGGGCCCTCCGTCGAGAAGGCAATCCTTTCCCCTTGCCGTTGTCGTCACGACTGCGAGGCTAGCTCGGGGCCGGAGTGGCGCGCTCTAGCATGCGAATGCCCAGAGCTTCGCACACCCGGTTTATCCGCACTAGCTTCGCCTCCGTGGTTGCAGCATTGCGCAGGCTGTGCTCCTTGGCCGCATACGGTCCGAAGAACACAGCCACCGCACGCTCCGTGTCCCCCAGGAGAAGCCCTATAGGCGAGAAGAGGTTGAGTCAACAAAAAAAGGGAAAAGCAAGGCTCCACCCCAAGACTTACGAGGGTTGGAGGGCCTCGGCACCGAGGACACGGACGGGTGGACATCGTCGCGCTGAAGGCCCCCAGGTTGGATGCGCCACCCATTGGTAAGTGGTGCCACACTGTACATGACAAACTCCTCGGTGAGGTCGTGCATGTTGAAACCGGCGGTGATCCCCACAAGCCTCCGCGCCCTCCGCCTGTCCTCATCGTCGATCGGCGTGCCTAGTGAGGTATTGAACGACACCGGCTGGCCCGTGCACTCGAGGCCACTGTCGTTGGCCACGCGGTGGTAAAACCACCGTTTCATCCAGTTCGGTTCCCACTTCGTCCGGGTCGTGTTGGCAGGGAAAATCTTCCCGCACTGCGACCGCAGGACGAAGTTGACGCTGCTGAAGTTGGAAAACATCCCCTCCCAGCTTCTTCGGCTGGCACCGTGCGTCGTGGAGGAACGCGAACAGCGAGGTGCTAGGTCAGCATGCCTCCGTACGTAGTGCCCAACTTGAGACGGCAAGACGGGCTATCACGCTAATCACATCCTGCCACGCGTCCATCCCCTTGGGAATGGATGCATGACTGTTAGTGATATGCCCTAGAGGCAACATGGAGATGTTATATATATCACATACTATGTTTATGATGCATTAGTTTGTTCCTTGAAATAGACATTATCATTATTGATCAATGAGTATGTGACTTATTCATGAGACTCTTAATGTCAAAATGTTGCTATTTCTAAATGATCCCTGATTATATATCATATGAGGAACAAATATGATTCAAAGATCAGCATATGTATTGATTGATGATCATGTCTCATGGATCATGGTATGGAGATACCAAATCAATAATATGGACATGTGTTAGTGAACATATGTTGGATAGACCCGCCATGAGACACTGCAGAGATTCCATGTGTCATTAGTTGGTCTCAAGTAGTGTTTATGTAGAATCCTTAGACTTGAGATCATCATGGTTCCCAACATGCGTAGTAGCCTATTTTGGGACTACTAACCACTACTCCGTAACTGGGTAGTCATAAAAGTAGTCTTCGGGTTTGCTATGAAACATGTAGTGGGATGTGAATGATCAAGATAGAATTTGCCCCTCCTTATGGGAGAGATATCTCTAGGCCCCTAGATGTAATGGATTATGAAAGTGCATGGCCATGCCAATGTGATTGAGGAGTCAATCACAAGTTTATAATCCATCACGGAATCGAGAGAGTGATTGAGCTATTAAGAGGATGACACAGGTCTCGCCTTGAGCTTAATCTATATCGTGAGGCAAAGGGATTCGTACATGAGAACATTACAGGTTCAGCCGATATGATCTTTACATATACTTTGGGGTTAATATGTCTTGCTAGAGACCGCTATTAACAGGGTGACCGGAAAGGCGTTTCCGGGTCGCGACCAAGTATACGTGAACCTACAGGGTCGCACACTTAACGGGTTGGAACACTAATTCGAATGTGATTCGGATGTGAGCTCAATTCGGATAGAGATCCGGATAGACTCCTATTGGGCCTCGGTCCACGACGCCCAAGTGAGGAGGTCTATATATATGGAGGCGGGGGGGGGGGGCTGAGGGATATACACTTCTGTTCCTCCCGAGCAAAACCCTAGCCGCCACCTCCCGAGCCAAACCCTAGCCGCTCGCGAGTGCTGGTACACTCGCGATCGGCGTTCCAGCCCCGGACGTGTGGATACCGGTGGAGGCGCTGCTCATTGTGGCGTTGATCGGCATCAACGATCTACATATTGGATCTGCTCGCGGTGTGGTTGATCGCGTGGAGGAGACGATCTGTTCGGGACGATCGGCTACTTCCACTACTACCTCGACGCGCGTGGTTGGATCGGCTTCTCCAACTCTTCTTCCGCTGCGCTGCGCGTCTAGTGGTAACGATCTATGATCCCTCCTTAGCATGATGTCCTGGTGTGCGCGGTAGAAATTTTTTATTTTCTGCTATCGTAGCCTACGCGCGTTCCTTCAGTGGTATCAGAGCCATCTTGCTTAGTTTGCGATCTGGATCAGCGCATATGTTGATATGCGGTTGTAGTAGATTGGATCTATTACAGTCTAGATCAATCGGTTCATGTGATGAATCGATGGTAGCACGGGTTGATGAGATTGATCGGTGAATTGGGGTTAGATGAGGCGCAGATTGTATTACTACTAGTGCCCTAGAGATTGTCTCGGATCGGCATAAGGTGGTTATGTCGAATACTAGTAGGATATGAATCTGATAGCCTCGGGCCAATGAAAAAAACTAGTGTCCTAGAGAATGTCTCGGATCGGCATAAGGTGGTTATGACGAATACTAGTAGGTTACAGATCTGATGGCCTCGGCCTAGTGGAAAAACTAGCTTCCTAGAGAATGTCTCGGATCGGCATAAGGTGGTTGTGCCGAATAGTTTTTCCATTGCGATTTCATAGATTGGATCTGTAAATTTCGTAGGGTGTTCAGGGCGCTGCCCTGAAACCCGCGGGGGGTGGCCCCCCCTCGACCCCCCGCCCGCTGACCGGCCAGCGGGACCGTCGTGCGTACCCGCCTTGTATAGCGTCCTGGGTTCACATCGTTAGGTAGAATACGATTCTACGTCTAACTTGTTTTTGCAGAGAATGATGTGAATAGTATGGCCCTATATCTTATTGGAATGTATGAGATGTATGTGATGCATGTAACATTCGTTCATGGCCTACGTGTCATGATTATTTCAGCTATTGTTAGCTGTCTATATTGTATTTAACGACCTGCGTGTCGACCTTAATGCTTGAATATATCTTTGTAATCTTCAATTTCTAGCTATTATAGGTAGTAGCCTAGTTTTGAGGTTACAAGCTTTCAAGCATGGTGGCCTAAAGGAGTGATGTGGAGGATGGAGATCGTCTACACCTACATGGAGATGGAGATCACCATTTTTTGGGCCATACTACTTCACAGTTAAATGTGTTTATCTGTGATATTATCTATCTTATTCTTATGCAATGTTTTTGTGATATGTTGCTTTGGTAGGATAGAATCCCTCATAAAATTAGGTGTTCATGCCCTTCCATATGTTGCACCAAAAGATAATGATCACCGCATGGTACGTCTACCAAAGTAGAGTGCCGTCGGTTATTATCATTATTTGGGGTAGATGTCGGACATCTACATGCGGAAGCATTTGGTTTACTTAACAAGGTTATCAAAACAGTTTTGGACCTTGGGGCATAGGTTGCGGCCGGGGCATATTGATGTCACCCAACAAGCAAGAGTCACATAGGGATGTGATTAGCAAGGTGTTGCTTACCCATGTCACTAGTTTTCTAGCCGTGATGCCAAAGCTCACTAGGAATTAGTGAAATGAGGATCATGACCCACTATGTAACTTAGAGGGAGTTTTGTTGCAAAACACATAGTGGGAGTCTTTTGTTAAATAGTTTAATAAAAGATGAACATAAACATAGTGCTAAACTTTGCATATTCTTTGTTGTAGATCATGTCAACTAATGCCGCATCCAGTTCTTTTAATTTGCGATCTATTCTTGAGAAAGAAAAACTCAATGGAACGAACTTTATGGATTGGTATCGCAACTTGAGAATTGTTCTCAAGCAAGAGCGCAAGGAGTATGTCCTTGAGTCTCCTTATCCTGATGACTTGCCTGATAATGCTACTGCGGCTGCACGGAGAGCTTATGAGAAGCAAACGAATGATTGCCTTGATGTGAGCTGTCTCATGCTTGCCACAATGTCCTCTGAGCTTCAGAAGCAATATGAGAACACAGATGCCTACAATATCATTGTGGGGTTGCGTGGTATGTTTGAGAACCAAGCAAGGGCTGAGAGGTTCAACACTTCAAAGTCCTTGTTTGCGTGCAGGCTTGCAGAAGGGAATCCCGTCAGCCCTCATGTGATTAAGATGATTGGCTACATTGAGAGTCTGGAAAAGCTTGGTTTTCCCCTTAGCCAAGAGTTGGCTACTGATGTGATTCTCCAGTCGCTCCCCCCCGAGCTTTGAGCCATTCATACTGAACTATCACATGAACAACATGGATAAGACCTTGGCAGAGTTGCATGGGATGCTAAAAGCTGCCGAGGAAAGCATTAAGAAAAGCAGCAATCATGTGATGATGATGCAGAAAGGCAAGGGCAAGCCCAATGTCAAGAAAGGCGCGGTCAAAAGAAAGTTAGCTCCCGATGAGATCGCGAGCAGTTCTAAGGCCAAGCAAGTCAAGAAGGGCGCTGCTCCTAATGCAGATTGTTACTACTGTAAGCAATCGGGTCATTGGAAAAGGTACTGCCCAAAGTACTTGGAGGATCTTGAGAAGAAGAAGGGAAGTACGACTTCCTCTCCAGGTATAAATGTTATAGAGATCAATCTTGCTACTTCATCCACTGATTCTTGGGTATTTGATACCGGATCGGTTGCTCACATTTGCAAATCGTTGCAGGGGCTAAGAAGAAGTAGAAGTTTGAGGAGGAGCGAAGTGGATCTTCGCGTTGGCAATGGAGCAAAAGTTGCTGCGATGGCTGTTGGCACCATGCCATTGTCTTTACCTTCAGGATTAGTTTTGGAATTGAATAATTGTTATTGTGTTCTATCTCTTTCCAAGAACATTATTTCTGCTTCATGTTTGCATGCAGAAGGTTATGACTTTAGATCTATGAACAATGATTGTTCTCTTTATTTCAAAGATATGTTCTATTGTCATACTCCATTGGTGAATGGGTTATATGTTCTTACTCTTGAAGAGTCACCGGTCTATAACATTAATGCAAAGAGGCAACGTTCGAATGATTTGAATCCCACGTTTATTTGGCACTGTCGCTTAGGTCACATAAATGAGAAACGCATGGAGAAGCTCCATAGAGATGGTATTCTGCACTCATTTGATTTTGAAACATTTGAGACATGCGAATCTTGTTTACTTGGCAAGATGACAAAGGCACCTTTCACCGGTCAAGGTGAACGGGCAAGTGACTTATTGGCACTCGTACATTCTGATGTATGTGGACCAATGAGCTCAACAGCCAGAGGTGGTTTTCAGTACTTCATAACTTTTACTGATGACTTTAGTAGATATGGGTATATCTACCTCATGAAGCATAAGTCTGAATCCTTTGAAAAGTTCAAAGAATTCCAAAATGAAGTGCAAAATCATTTAGGCAAGACAATCAAGTTTCTACGATCTGATCGTGGAGGCGAGTATTTGAGCCATGAGTTTGGCAATCATCTGAAGGATTGTGGAATTGTTCCACAATTGACTCCGCCAGGAACACCTCAATGGAATGGGGTATCTGAACAGAGAAATCGCACCTTATTAGATATGGTGCGCTCCATGATGAGCCAAACTGATCTTCCGGTGTCCTTTTGGGGGTACGCTCTTGAAACAGCCGCTTTCACACTAAACAGGGTTCCATCAAAATCAGTAGAAAAGACACCATATGAGATGTGGACAGGACAACGTCCTAGCTTGTCTTTTCTTAAGATTTGGGGATGTGAGGCTTATGTAAAACGTTTACAATCTGATAAGCTCACTCCTAAATCTGATAAATGCTTGTTTATCGGGTATCCTAAGGAAACAAAAGGATATTACTTCTATAATCAAGGACAAGGCAAAGTGTTTGTCGCCCGGCATGGTGTCTTCTTAGAGAAAGAGTTTCTCTCAAGAAGGGATAGTGGGAGCACGGTGCAACTTGAAGAAATTCGAGAAACACCTGAAAACGTTTCAGCTCCTACAGAACCACAACAGGATGAACAAACTGTTGAAGAACCTGTTGTGGACACACCGGCACCACGTAGGTCAGAGAGGTCACGTCGTGCACCTGAGAGGTACATGTTCTTGACTACTCAACAACGGGACATATTGTTGTTAGACAACGATGAGCCTAAGACATATGAAGAAGCGATGGTGGGACCAGACTCTGAGAAATGGCTCGAAGCCATGAGATCCGAAATTGAATCCATGCACAGTAATCAAGTTTGGAACTTGGTTGATCCACCTGATGGTGTTAAAACCATTGAGTGCAAACGGATTTTCAAGAAAAAGATAGACATAGATGGAAATGTTCACATCTATAAAGCACGATTGGTGGCCAAAGGTTTCAAACAAATTCAAGGTGTTGATTATGATGAAACTTTTTCGCCCGTCGCAATGCTAAAGTCTATTCGGATCATTCTAGCGATTGCTGCATATTTCGACTATGAAATATGGCAAATGGATGTCAAAACAGCTTTCCTTAATGGAAATCTGAGTGAGGATGTGTACATGACACAGCCCACGGGTTTTGTCGATCCGCAATCAGTTGGAAAGATATGCAAGCTGCAAAGATCCATTTATGGATTAAAGCAGGCATCTCGGAGTTGGAACATTCGTTTTGATGAAGTAATCAAAGGGTTTGGTTTCATCAAGAACGAAGAAGAACCTTGTGTTTACAAAAAGGCTAGTGGGAGCGCACTCGTGTTTCTGGTCTTATATGTGGATGACATATTACTGATCGGAAATGACATTCCTATGCTTGAATCTGTTAAGTCTTCATTGAAAAATAGTTTCTCTATGAAAGACTTAGGAGAGGCGGCATATATTCTGGGCATCAAGATCTATAGGGATAGATCAAGAAGGCTAATTAAATTAAGCCAAGATATGTACATTGACAAGGTGTTGAAAAGGTTCAACATGCAGGATTCCAAGAAAGGCTTCCTACCTATGTCACATGGTATAAATCTTAGCAAGAGTCAGTGTCCTAGTACACCTGATGAGCGGGACAAAATGAATGCGATTCCATATGCTTCGGCTATGGGGTCCATTATGTATGCCATGCTTTGTACACATCCAGATGTCTCGTATGCTTTAAGTGCTACAAGTAGATACCAATCAGATCCAGGTGAAAGTCACTGGATTGCCGTAAAGAACATCTTGAAGTACTTGAGAAGAACTAAAGATGTGTTCCTCGTCTATGGGGGTGAGGAAGAGCTCGTTGTAAATGGTTACACCGATGCTAGCTTCCAAACTGACAAAGACGATTTCAGATCGCAATCTGGATTTGTGTTCTGCCTGAACGGCGGTGCAGTGAGCTGGAAGAGTTCCAAGCAGGAGACGGTTGCTGATTCTACAACAGAAGCCGAGTACAAAGCAGCTTCTGAAGCTGCTAAAGAGGCTGTTTGGATCAAGAAATTTGTTTCTGAGCTTGGTGTGGTGGCTAGTGCCTCCAGCCCAATGGACCTCTACTGTGACAATAGTGGGGCCATTGCGCAAGCCAAGGAGCCTAGATTGCACCAGAAGTCCAAGCACATTCTACGGCGATTTCATCTCATCCGCGAGATTGTGGAGAGAGGCGATGTGAAGATATGCAAAGTACAAATGGATTTGAACATTGCAGATCCGTTGAAAAAGCCGCTTCCCCAGCCAAAGCATGAGGCTCACACTAGGGCAATGGGTATTAGATACCTACATGGTTGACTCTAGTGCAAGTGGGAGACTGTTAGTGATATGCCCTAGAGGCAACATGGAGATGTTATATATATCACATACTATGTTTATGATGTATTAGTTTGTTCCTTGAAATAGACATTATCATTATTGATCAATGAGTATGTGACTTATTCATGAGACTCTTAATGTCAAAATGTTGCTATTTCTAAATGATCCCTGATTATATATCATATGAGGAACAAATATGATTCAAAGATCAGCATATGTATTGATTGATGATCATGTCTCATGGATCATGGTATGGAGATACCAAATCAATAATATGGACATGTGTTAGTGAACATATGTTGGATAGACCCGCCATGAGACACTGCAGAGATTCCATGTGTCATTAGTTGGTCTCAAGTAGTGTTTATGTAGAATCCTTAGACTTGAGATCATCATGGTTCCCAACATGCGTAGTAGCCTATTTTGGGACTACTAACCACTACTCCGTAACTGGGTAGTCATAAAAGTAGTCTTCGGGTTTGCTATGAAACATGTAGTGGGATGTGAATGATCAAGATAGAATTTGCCCCTCCTTATGGGAGAGATATCTCTAGGCCCCTAAATGTAATGGATTATGAAAGTGCATGGCCATGCCAATGTGATTGAGGAGTCAATCACAAGTTTATAATCCATCACGGAATCGAGAGAGTGATTGAGCTATTAAGAGGATGACACAGCTCTCGCCTTGAGCTTAATCTATATCGTGAGGCAAAGGGATTCGTACATGAGAACATTACAGGTTCAGCCGATATGATCTTTACATATACTTTGGGGTTAATATGTCTTGCTAGAGGCCGCTATTAACAGGGTGACCGGAAAGGCGTTTCCGGGTCGCGACCAAGTATACGTGAACCTACAGGGTCGCACACTTAACGGGTTGGAACACTAATTCGAATGTGATTCGGATGTGAGCTCAATTCGGATAGAGATCTGGATAGACTCCTATTGGGCCTCGGTCCACGACGCCCAAGTGAGGAGGTCTATATATATGGAGGCGGGGGGGGGGGGCTGAGGGATATACACTTCTGTTCCTCCCGAGCAAAACCCTAGCCGCCACCTCCCGAGCCAAACCCTAGCCGCTCGCGAGTGCTGGTAAACTCGCGATCGGCGTTCCAGCCCCGGACGTGTGGATACCGGTGGAGGCGCTGCTCGTTGCGGCGTTGATCGGCATCAACAATCTACAGATTGGATCTGCTCGCGGTGTGGTTGATCGCGTGGAGGAGACGATCTGTTCGGGACGATCGGCTACTTCCACTACTACCTCGACGCGCGTGGTTGGATCGGCTTCTCCAACTCTTCTTCCGCTGCGCTGCGCGTCTAGTGGTAACGATCTATGATCCCTCCTTAGCATGATGTCCTGGTGTGCGCGGTAGAAATTTTTTATTTTCTGCTATCGTAGCCTACGCGCATTCCTTCAATGACTGCGGTTGTGTGGTCGCGCGGCGTGGCCTACACTCCATCGCGCGTCAATGGTCAGCACGATTTGCGGTAACATCAATGCAGTGCCAGCGGGCCACTAAGCAGTCGCCCTGACATCGACTTCGACATCGGCCCCGCCTCCGCGGAGCAACTCCGATTTCAACTACGTCTTCGACCCCGCGAGGCGGCTCCGCCAGCAGTTGCCAGGCAATTGCCTCCGCGGAGCAACTCCGATTTCAACTTCGGCTTCGACACCCGTCGCGCGTTGCCAGGCGACCTATCTCATTGAAAGGAAGCACGACACCGCAAGATGCACCGGTCACACACTTCAGTGTCTGGCAATTTCCATCACACCATGGGTGCAATAAAGCAACATTATCGAGCCACCCGGCTGCGCCCCGACGCCGATTCCGTGTGGCGAACCCAAACACCACCTCGACTTCGAGACCGTGAGATGACTCTGGAGCCTACCTCGACTCCGCGCCTGCGAAGTCGGGTTGGCCCCCTGACTCAGCCTAACATACAGTGAATGGCTCTGCATCCCGCTTCGCTGATACCTCCAGGAGCGAAGTCGCTCGTCATGGTGGATCGGCTCCAACGGAGCGCGAATGAAGCAGTATGGCGCACGGCGCGCCAGTCGCGCATCGCCACGTGTCCTGACCCAGGGGAAAGAGCACCCGGCCGTGGTCGTGCACCCGCCGACAGCGCAGGGCGCGTTGGTCCTATCCCGCTGCACGACAATCGTCGGCGTAATCTACGGTGCCATTGACGCAACGTCCTAGAGCCGCAAGACACCAGGCGGCCCTCCAACCTCGATCCCGGCGAGGACTCCGAAGCCCGCCTCAATCGAGCCCGAATAGGGACGTGAGTTCGAGTCTGCATGATGACCCCGGAGCCCGTGTTGACACCTCGTCCGCGGTCCGAAGCGGCCCTTCGACTCGGCCTCGCACACGAGGGGCAACTTCGTATCCCGCTTCTAACATTCTAAATATTTTACTTTAAGCGATTAACGCCTCATCAATAATATCCATGGAGTGTGTTGGATCGCAAACGGCGACAGAGGGGGGGTGAATGTCGATCTTTAAAAACTCCTAAACATATCCCCCAAGAACACTTCTCCAATAGTTATAGAAACTATGAAGAAGACTAGCTCAACACACTGAAGACTTAACCTACCAGAGAAAGAGGCAAGACCAACAAAAGACCAAAGAAATAACACGACCCAGAAAGAAATCAGCAAAGGGGCGGTCTGTCCTCTATTTGCCGAGCGGACAGACCGCTATAGCTAGGCCGGTCTGACCAGTCATATGCCGCCGGTCAGACCGCCGGCTATAGTGCGGTCCAACCGCCATGTAAAAGCCGGTCTGACCGCTCCTTCTTCTCTAGTCAAACCGCCGGTTTAAAACCGGTCTGACCGGGCATCGTTTTCAGAGAGCAGAACAGCCCGAAAAACAGACTGAAACCTGGAAACTTCACACTCTTGAGAAATTTGAGATTTTCTTCTAGATTTCTCTGCCCAGATCAGTGTGACTACCTCTCAAATAACCTATAGGGCCTAGGAGACAGAGAGAAGACAACTTAAGAGCACAAATTTCAGATTATGGTAAAAACCTGAAATTTTGCACGAACTGAGCCAAAAACCAAATTCCTCTCCAATCCTTGAACCTCTGCTCATGGAACTGTGAGGATGGCTACTTAATAGCCTCTGGACTTAACATGCTAAGTTTCATACCTTCTCATGAAGAGAAACAAGATTCACACCAAAACCCTAGAAACAAGAACAAGAACACAGGAGGGCCAAAATTGTGATTCTTGCAAATCGATCAAATTGCTCTTGGAACTATATGACCAAAGGATCTAGAAATGCAATTCCATCATAGAGCAACCCATTTTGCCACTCCTCAGCAAGAAACGAGCCAAAACACAAAAACTCAAAAATCAAGCATAGAAAGCATCGAATGAAGAACACAGGAGACAGAGCATCTCAAGATAAATTCATTCATTCCTAGAAGCAAGAGGATCACAGAGGAGCCCCCATACATGATTACAATCAGAGGAATGATTACATGGTGGCTCAACTCATCTCCAACCTCTCCCTCTCTCAAAATCAAGAACCCCACTCAAGAACCCACACAGAGAGAAGCTACGAAGGAGACATGCTTCTGCCCTCTCCACCAACTCTCAACTACTAAAGCCTAAAGCCAAATCAACTCTCTAAAGCTCATTTTGACTAAAGCAAAACTCTAAAACCATCTCTCAAGTGGTACATGCACCTGCACACACCTCTCCTATTTATACCCTTTGGCTAACGGGTCTCCAACCCGTTATGCCCGCTAACTCCCGAACGGAACCGTTTCCACCTGTGCAGCTTTGCGTTTTTACCAAAACGCCCCTCCTGCACCTTCCGGGAAGCTTCCGCGTTCCTTGTCATCCAAGCCTCGCAACCACCTCGAGTCTCCGCCGTCTTCCACACATCCGATCGTTCTGACCTCGACACCGCCTGTGTCTAGTCCGGTCACCTCGTGTCTCGCCACGACTCCGCCTCGACGTCCTCCAGCCATCACAGACAAGAAACACATCACATAGCACCGCTCGATACATATAAGCATAAATAGCATCAATGAAACATACTTACGCATGAAGAAGCCCAAACCTGTCGAATCAACAGAGTATGCATTCTAATTACTTTGACCAGGTTTGACCAAATCCGACCGAAGCCGATTGCACCACACAACGACATGGTCCGAACCACATAATCCAAACTCGACTTTCCTAAACCGATGTCAATTACTCATCACACCCATGGGGTCATAACCACATGGTCTCTCAATCTCCCCCTTGATGAGTATATTGACAAATCCAGAAAAAGCACAAAGTTGAGTTTGAAAAGAAAGTCAAACATGGTCCAAAGGAAGAAAATGATGCTAATGACCATGTTGACACAAGGAGCAAAAGAAAGAGCAAGTTTTCCTCAAAGCTCCCACAAAGGCTTTTTCTCCCACTATTCTCCCCCTTTTGGCAATAAACACATCAAGGATGCAAAAGAGAGAATAAGTCACGATAAAGGATGAAATGGCTGAAGTAGGTTTATTCTAAGCATATAGAGCCGTGAGAATTATCCAAAATGACTATATGAGAATTACATCAAGCCATAACATACAAGTATGCTATCAAGATCATGGCAATGTATGTAGAGACAAGCTAAGCCAAATAAGGCATAATCTGAAATTTGATCGAATTTCTTAGCATGTCAAGTCAACCATGATTCTAGTCTAGCTAAATGTATCCAAAGATGATGCAGGCCATGTCAATAAGCTAAGTGGAACCAAGAAGCTAGTATTGAGTCAATTTAGAGTGCTACAAGTTCAAGAATGAGACGTTTGTTCATGTACTTGTAAGTCTTGTAATTTTTAGCAAAGTGAGCACAATTGACATATTTTTCTTTAGAAATCTCATGATTGTTTCCAACCAGATTTTTATTTTAGTCATGTGCTAGATCTCAAGCCGTATGCGACCACTTCAAGCAAGAAGCTTAAGAAGATAATCTTGGTCATCCAAAACTCCCTCTAAGTTCATGCCAAGTGCAATGGCAAGCAGTCTCATGAGAAATAATTGGTGAGATCAGTTTTTTCGCACAAAAGAGATCTTTTTGCATTCATGAGTGGTTGTACTAACTTATGCAACATTAAGAACTAGCATAGCTCGATCTAAAGCTCAATAAAGATTCAAGACTCAACTCAGCCTATTTGACATGGCATGAATCATAAAAGGATAACTAAAGAAAGACTAGTCTCAAGAACTAACATGACAAGTTGTAATTCAAGTTGAGCAATTTTAATTAACTTATCATGGCAAAGACTTGACTACACATATAAAGTCATGATCAATCTAGCAATGAAGCACAAATCATGGCAAGATGTAATGCATTGTAAACATGTCATAAAGGATAATAATCAAGGCTCAATGTAGATATATTACAATGCAAAATGACATGCAAGAAAATCCAGCTCCCCCTCAACATGTGATGCAACCTTAGTTCAAGTTGAGTTATGTCAATATTAAGCTCCGAAAGCTCCCAAGTGAACTCCCCCTGAACCAAAGCAATAAAACGAGAAGCTAGCAAGTAAATCAGAAAAGGCAGTCCTTAAAGCATAGATAAGATATAGAGGATACTATGGCTCAGACTGACTCTCATCTACCCCATATGACCCTAGGACTATCAACTGATCGTCTAACACACTAAGGAGCAAACACGTACCCTGTCTACCCGAGGGTGGCCCAACCCTCGCTACAACCTATAAGAAGTGAGTGAGCTCAACCTAGTGAGAAGGGAACAGCTAATAAGCAGCATTCTAGAATCACAAGATAAGAGTAAGAAGTCTAAGCAGCTAGAAAAGAGAAGCACTCTAATCTATGCTAGAAGGACTAACCCAAATGCACCCATATGCAATGCAACAGAAAGGAGTAAGGGCATAATAAGCAAGATAAAGTAGTAAGGCACAAAGCTCCCCCTCACAACAGTCCATAAGGACAAACCACCCAAACTCTCCTCGCAGAGCTAAAAATCTAGAGCTATTCAAAGGCTTGGTAAAGATATCAGCCAACTGGTGGTCACTCTCCACAAATTGGAGCACAATGTCACCCTTCTCCACATGGTCTCGAAGGAAGTGATATCTGATATCAATGTGCTTGGTCCGAGAATGCTGCACTGGGTTTTTAGCAATGTAAATCGCAGAAGTGTTATCACAAAAGAGTGGAACACTGTTGATAACTAACCCAAAGTCCCGCAGGGTCGAGACCATCCAAAGCACCTGGCTACAGCAACTGGCTGCAGCAACGTACTCGGCCTCTGCAGTGGACTGTGCAACACCGGACTGCTTCCTCGAAGACCAGAAAACAAGAGAAGTGCCAATGAATTGGCAGGTGCCTGAAGTGCTCTTCCTATCTATCCTACAGCCAGCAAAGTCTGCATCTGAGTAGGCTCTCAAGGAAAGGACGAGGAAGAGTACCAGATACCATAGTCAATGGTAGGTTGAAGATACCGAAGGATGCGCTTCACCGCCTGGCAGTGAGATACGCGAGGAGAACCCTGAAACCGAGCACAAAGACACACAGCAAAGTGTATGTCCGGCCTCGAGGCAGTGAGGTACAAGAGGGAGTCAATCATGCTACGATACTCCTTCTGATCAACTGGCTCGCCGTTCTCATCTGGGTCAAGAGAAGCTGTAGATGCCATGAGAGTTGACACAGGCTTATCATCACTCATGTCAAAGCATCTCAGGAGGTCACGAGTGTACTTGCCTTGATGCAAGAAAGTACCCTCCCGAGTCTGCTTGATCTGGAAGCCAAGGAAGAAGGTCAACTCACCCATCATGCTCATCTCAAACTCGGTGCTCATGACATCCGAGAACTGTGAAACAAGAGCATGGGAAGAGCCGCCAAAGATGATGTCATCCACATAAATCTAGATGAGCAGAAGGTCTGTGCCATGCCTACGAATGAACAAGGTCTTATCCACCTTACCCATCTCAAAACCATGACTCAACAGATAGGACTTAAGCCTCTCATACCAAGCTCTAGGGGCCTGCTTAAGTCCACACAATGCTTTGGAAAGCTTGTAGACATGGTTTGGGTATTTGGGGTTCTCGAAACCTGGAGGCTATCTCACATAGACTTCTTGCTCAATGAAGCCACTAAGGAAGGCACTCTTGACATCCATCTGGTAAAGCTTGAAACCCTTAGAAGCCGCAAAAGCAAGCAGGATTCTAATGGCCTCAAGTCTAGCTACAGGGGCAAAGGTCTCCTCAAAATCTAGACCCTCAACCTGGGAGAAGCCCTGAGCTACCAGTCTAGCCTTATTTCGAATAACCACCCCATCCTCACTCTGCTTGTTCTTGAACACCCACTTAGTCGCAATGATATTGTGACCTCGAGGGGGTTCAATAAGCGACCAGACCTTGTTTCTCTCGAAATTCTCTAACTCCTCATGCATAGCATTGACGCAAGACTCATCAGATAGAGCATGACTAACATCCTTGGGCTCAAACGTGGCCACAAAGGCAGAATGGAGACAGAAATGTGACATTCCAGACTTTGAGCGTGTGACTCACACAAAGAGGTCTCCTATCATCTGCTCAGAAGGATGGTCTTTCTAGATATGACGAGGAGGTCCTGGATGAGATGAAGAAGTGGCCTCTACCTCATGAGCTGATGAGGTAGGAACAGAGCCACTAGCTCCAAAGGAAGTCGAAGGCATGGGCTGATCACCTGGAGGTGCGGTCGAAGAAGGCACCTCGAGGGGTGGATGAGGGACTGGATCGAGTAGACAACCCTCATCTCCATCCTCCTCATCATCCACAAAGATGGGCTCAGACTGCTCTAAAGAACCTGAGATATCGGGCCTAGGCCCCGGATTGGCCTCGTCGAAAGTCTCCTCACAGGTCTCTACCATCTTACTAGACTCGCAGTTCTAAACCCGATAAGCCTGCGAAGAAGTCGAGTAACCTAGAAAGATACCATCACAAGAACGTGACTCGAACTTGTCTAGGTTCCCGGACTTCAAAATAAAGCACTTGCAACCAAACACCCGAAAATGAGAGACACTGGGCTTTCGCCCGTATCTCAACTCATAGGAAGTGCGATGCAAGTGTGCCCGAAGAAAAACTCTGTTCGGAACATGGCACGCGGTCGCTATAGCCTTAGCCCAAAACTTCCTAGGTGTAGAATACTCATCAAGCATTGTCCTGGCCATCTCGACCAAGGTACAGTTCTTCCTTTCCACGACGCCATTCTGCTGTGGGACGTGCGGAGAAGAGAACTGGTGCTCTACACCTGTCTCATCACAAAACCTCTCAAAGTAGGAATTCTTGAACTCCGTGCCGTTGTCACTGCATATCGCTCGTAAGGCACCCAGAAGCTCAACAGAAAGCATACAAAAATACCTCAGAAATGTGTAAACGTCTCATCCTTCGAGGCTAAGAAAAACACCCAAGAAAACCTCGGGAAGTCATCGACCACGACAAGAACATACCACTTCCCTCCTGCTGACTGCACTCGGTAAGCTTACCTCAAAGCCATCATCGGTAAGCTGAGAAACGGAAAGCAAATTGTACTGCAGCTTACTAACCAAGGCAACATCTTTCAAAATAAAAGACTCATTAACACGCACTGTACCTTTGGCGATGACACGCCTAGATGAAGCATCTCCGAAGGTGATCATCTCATCACCTGGAGTACGAGCTAGGGAAGAGAACCAACGAGAGTCTCCGGTCATGTGTCGAGAACACCCAGAGTCAACGAGCCAAACCTCTCTCTTCCCTGCCCAGCGAACCTGAGTTAACGAGAGAGTAAAGTCTCAGTACTGGGGTAAATCAAGAGTGATTTTGGCACCCAATACTGAGTAACACGTCGAGTAGAAGAAGTAGCCACACACGACTGACCTCTATCTACCCTACGCTCTCTGTCGCTCAATGAAGCAGAAGGTCTCTATGTAGACCTGAAGCTGTTGCTGGGTCCGACTGCTACGGAAGAGCGAGTCGGAGCACCGGCAACATGCTGATCTCGCTGCGGGTAGCCATCTCGACGGGAAAAATGAGATCTACCCTCAGAACGGCGGAAATCACGACCAAGGGGAGCATGAGGATGAAAACCAGAAAACTCAAAAAAACCAAGTCCTCGATGCTGCCCAAACCCATCAACAGAAGCAAGCCTAGACCTCGTGTTGGTCTTAGGTGCACTCAAGGTCTGGGGCTGACCCTGAATACGCCTAAGAGCCTCAACACGGTCTCTACGCGCGATCTGGGCACGCCTGAAGCATCGCTCGATCAAGTGTTCATCCTTCTGACAGAAGGTGCAATGATACTTTACCTTCTAAGAGGTAGAAGTAGCATGATGAGGCTTTGCCTTCTGAGAGGCCGAAGCTGCAGGGGAAATCACCTTGCTGTCAGAAATCCCTTGGACAAAGCCTGACTTGAATTGAACTTTCTCAGTTCTGGGCTCGACCTCGATCACACCTGCGGCTATGGGTCTGAGCACGGTAGGTGGATGCTTCCTCATGTCCTCATAGAAATCGTATCCTAGGCCCTGATTAAATTTGCAAATCTTAGATTGGTCTAGAATAAGATTTAGCTTCTTCTTGCCTCCTACAAATCTCTCGAGAGTGTTCATAAGATACTGACACTCTCGAAAGAGAGAGGTGCAAGAAGAGCAGGGGGAAGAGGGAACAGCAGAAGGTAAGGAAGTAGAAGAAGAACCAACAGTAGAGGAACGAATGGCATGTGCACGCACAGCCGACTCAGAAGGGACAGTCCTACTGCTAGCCATGTGGTTCACGTCGCTAGGCGTCTCTACCAAACCCTCATGCTTCTTCCCCACACACACAGTACAAGTAGATGGTTGCTTCTCTAGTAGGTCCTTAGTCAGCTTCACACATTTCTCAACCAATGCAATCAAATCAGATTTTAGTTTGTTACAATTAATGCATGGTGAGCTAACAGGGTCCTTAGAAGCATTTTGAGCCAATTTGTTATTATCATTAACTAATTCTTGAAACTGTTTGGAGACAGATTCAAGTTCAGCAGTAAGCTTGGGACAATTCACACATGAAGCAATAAGCTCAAGAAGAAAAGCTTGTAGTTCAGCAATTTTATGATCTGCTCGTTTTAGATTCATCTTCAAATTGTTACAACTTTCACAAGTTTCGGGCAGATCGAGCAACATGGTGTAAAGACCTCTAAACGCATTGTCCTTATCCTCACATGAGGTGCAAGAAATAGCCTCAACAGTAGTAGATGGAGGTGCTACCCTACTCATCTCTAGCTCAGCAATAAGACTAACATTCTCCACCTTAATCATGTCTAGCTCAGACGACACACTATCATGCAAGATCCTTAGTTTCTCCATGTCACCTAGCAGAGCAGTACATACATCACAATCGTCACGGGAGGGAGAAGATCTAAGTGAAGTAAGCTCCCGTGTGATGGACCATGTGGTTGTGACCCCATGTGTGTGATGAGTAATTGAAATAGGTCTAGGAAAGTCGAGTTTGGTTTGTGTGGTTCAGACCATGTCGTTGCGTGGTGCAATCGGCTTCGGTCGGATTTGGTCAAATCTGGTCAAAGTGATTAGGATGCATATTCTGGTAATTTGACAGGATTTGGTTTCTTCATGCGTAAGTATGTTTCATTAATGTTATTTATGCTTACATGTATCGAGCGGTGCTATTTGATGTGTTTCTTGTCTGTGATGGCTGCAGGACATCGAGGCAGAGTCGTGGCAAGGCACGGAGGACCGGACTAGGCGCAGGCGGTGCCGAGGTCAGAACGGTCGAGGTGTGCCGAAGACGGCGAGGGCTCGAGGTAGCTGCGAGGCTTGAGCGGCAAGAAAGGAGGAAGCTTCCCGGAAGGTGCAGGAGGGGCGTTTTGGAGAATACGCAAAGCTGCACTAAAGGAAGTGGGTTATGGATAAAGCACTAGAGTTGTTGAGGCTTAGTGGGTAAAGAGAGAGGCAAATCCATTAGTAAGAGACTATAAATAGGGGAGTGTCTCCTGCATGTAGTCCAAGTCTTTGGAGGTTGTTTTGCTTTCTCTTTAGTGGGTGAGAGCTGTTGGAGAGCACAGAAAGTTGTCCCCTTCGTAGCTCCTCCCTCTGTGTGTTCTTGAGAGATAGGGAGATGGGTTCTTGATCATTCAAGCATGTATGGGGAGGTGGAGAGGATATCTCCTTTCCTCTATCAATCTGAGATGAATTGGTTTAAGTTTGATCGAGCTCCTATCTCTCTGTTGGTTTTTTCCTTCGATGGTCTCCATGACTGATTCTTGAGTTTGTGTTTTGGCTTGATTCTTGCTGGGGAGTGGCAAAATGGGTTGCTCCATGATGGAATTGCATTTCTAGACCCTTTGGTCATCTAGTTCCATGAGCAACTTGATTAATTTGCAAGATTCTCAGTTTTAGCCCCCCTGTGTTCTTCCTCACATTTCTAGGGTTTTGTTGTATTTCTTGTTTCCTTTCTTGAGATGGCATGAAACTTGGCATGTGGAGTCTAGAGGCTATTAATTAGCTATCCTCAAAGTTTCATGGTCAAAGGATCAAGGACTCGAAGGGAATTTTAGTTTTTGTGCTGCTCGCTAAATATTTTCAGTTTTTAGGGAATCTCCTCAATTCTTGGTTTTGAGATGGATTCTCTTGATCCCTAGTCTCCTCATGCTATTCAGGATGTTTGTGTGTTGCTTCGGGCTAAAAAGATTGGGTGCAATCCCCCAATTTCTCAGTTTTTGGAAGGTCTAAAATATTTCTCAAAGTTCAATTTTCAGTTTGCTTCTCGGGTGCCCTGGGATCAGGGGACCGGTCAGACCGGCCTCTCCATGGCGGTCAGACCGCTCCCTCCTTGGCGGTCTGACCGGCCCCCGAGCGGTCTGACCGGCGTGTACTGAGCGGTCTGACCGCCCCGTGGCTTGCGGCCAGACCGCCCCTGCAGTTTTGCCTCAAGGTGCTTTTCTTCCTCTGTCTTCTTGCCTCTGTGTTTTCCCTGTGATTTGTTGGTTTTAGAAGGTAGGTTGACCTCTTCTTCATAGCACTAGTTGCTATCGGAGAGAGTTTGAGGTGTGCTCATTTAAGGGGTTGTTTTTAAAAGTTGACATTCACCCCCCTCTGTCGCCATTTCGGTCCAACAATTGGTATTAGAGCCGGTTAGCTCTTCCTCGTAGATCTTAACCAGTCTCTAGAGCCATGGCGATAGACAAATACTCGACCAAGCCCCCGGTCTTCGATGGGATCGACTATCCCTTCTGGAAGAGCCGGATGGAGACCTACATCCAGGCTTAGGGCTACGCCATCTGGCGTAAGGTCAAAGTACATTATGTTGTTCCTGCCGATGAGAACATCAACGCTGAAAACATGCTTGATGTTGAGGCGAATGCGAAGGCAAGGAACATCATAATCCAGGGGTTGAGCAGAAGCGAGTTCGATCGCAGCTCTCATCTGTCGTCGGCCTTCGACATCTGGGAGACCCTCAATGCGTACCATGAGGGCACCACCCAGATTAAGACGGTTCGACAGGACTAGTTCAAACGAGATTACAACAAGTTTGAAATGCTCGCTGGCGAGTCCTTGGATGAGTGCTTCGCTCGTTTTCACAAGATTCTGAGCAATCTCCGAGCGGTCGGTCTCACATACTCCGACTCAGACAATGCTCGTCAAATGCTGTCTGCTCTTGATTTGCGGGTTTGGAAGATGAAGGTGACCACGATTAAAGACACGACCGACCTCTCGACCCCTGACTCTTGACGCGTTGTACTCATGCCTCAAGACTCATGAGATTGACATAGTCTCTCGTAGGTCGAAGTCGCAGTCGATGACCTTAGTCACTGATCCCACTTCTGGATCTTCTTCCGAGTCGCTTTGTGGTTTCTCTCTTGCTACTCTCTGTCGCCATGGCTCTACAGACCGATTAAGATCTACGAGGAAGAGCTAACCGGCTCTGATACCAATTGTTGGATCGCAAACGGCGACAGAGGGGGGGTGAATGTCGATCTTTAAAAACTCCTAAACATATCCCCCAAGAATACTTCTCCAATAGTTATAGAAACTATGAAGAAGACTAGCTCAGCACACTGAAGACTTAACCTACCAGAGAAAGAGGCAAGACCAACAAAAGACCAAAGAAATAACACGACCCAGAAAGAAATCAGCAAAGGGGCGGTCTGTCCTTTATATGCCGAGCGGTCAGACCGCTATAGCTAGGCCAGTCTGACCGGTCATATGCCACCGGTCAGACCGCTGGCTATAGTCCGGTCCAACCGCCATGTAAAAGCCGGTCTAACCGCTCCTTCTCCGGTCAGACCGCCGGTTTAAAACCGGTCTGACCGGGCATCGCTTTCAGAGAGCAGAACAGCCCGAAAAACAGACTGAAACCTAGAAACTTCACACTCTTGAGAAATTTGAGATTTTTTTCTAGATTTCTCTGCCCAGATCAGTGTGACTACCTCACAAATAACCTATAGGGCCTAGGAGACAGAGAGAAGACAACTTAAGAGCACAAATTTCAGATTATGGTAAAAACCTGAAATTTTGCACGAACTAAGCCAAAAACCAAACTCCTCTCCAATCCTTGAACCTCTGCTCATGGAACTGTGAGGATGGCTACTTAATAGCCTCTGGACTTAACATGCTAAGTTTCATACCTTCTCATGAAGAGAAACAAGATTCACACCAAAACCCTAGAAACAAGAACAAGAACACAGGAGGGCCAAAATTGTGATTCTTGCAAATCGATCAAATTGCTCTTGGAACTATATGACCAAAGGATCTAGAAATGCAATTCCATCATAGAGCAACCCATTTTGCCACTCCTCAGCAAGAAACGAGCCAAAACACAAAAACTCAAAAATCAAGCATAGAAAGCATCGAATGAAGAACACAGGAGACAGAGCATCTCAAGATAAATTCATTCATTCCTAGAAGCAAGAGGATCACAGAGGAGCCCCCATACATGATTACAATCAGAGGAATGATTACATGGTGGCTCAACTCATCTCCAACCTCTCCCTCTCTCAAAATCAAGAACCCCACTCAAGAACCCACACAGAGAGAAGCTACGAAGGAGACATGCTTCTGCCCTCTCCACCAACTCTCAACTACTAAAGCCTAAAGCCAAATCAACTCTCTAAAGCTCATTTTGACTAAAGCAAAACTCTAAAACCATCTCTCAAGTGGTACATGCACCTGCACACACCTCTCCTATTTATACCCTTTGGCTAACGGGTCTCCAACCCGTTATGCCCGCTAACTCCCGAACGGAACCGTTTCCACCTGTGCAGCTTTGCGTTTTTACCAAAACGCCCCTCCTGCACCTTCCGGGAAGCTTCCGCGTTCCTTGTCATCCAAGCCTCGCAACCACCTCGAGTCTCCGCCGTCTTCCACACATCCGATCGTTCTGACCTCGACACCGCCTGTGTCTAGTCCGGTCACCTCGTGTCTCGCCACGACTCCGCCTCGACGTCCTCCAGCCATCACAGACAAGAAACACATCACATAGCACCGCTCGATACATATAAGCATAAATAGCATCAATGAAACATACTTACGCATGAAGAAGCCCAAACCTGTCGAATCAACAGAGTATGCATTCTAATTACTTTGACCAGGTTTGACCAAATCCGACCGAAGCCGATTGCACCACACAACGACATGGTCCGAACCACATAATCCAAACTCGACTTTCCTAAACCGATGTCAATTACTCATCACACCCATGGGGTCATAACCACATGGTCTCTCAAAGTGAGGTCAGATGCAGACTTGGCGTCGTCTTGATAGACCGCCTCCGACAGTTGGAACCCGAAGATGTGCAAATACCGGTGTAATCCACAATGCCATCAACGCACGCAGGGCCATCAATGCGGTGTTAGCAGGCCACCAACCAGTCGCTCCGACTTTGACTTCGGCGTCGACTCCACCTCTGTGGAGCAACTCTGGCTTTGACTTCGGCCTTGACCCCACGAGGCGGCTCTACCAGCAACTTTGACTCTGTGGCGGAACGCAGGCCACCAACCAGTCACCCCGACTCCGACTTCGACGTCGAAAGGAGAACGTCGCCTGATACAAAGGGGTACATAAAGCCCCCTTGCCCCCCATGATCGGGAGGCGCCAGCCGGTGAAAATCCAGCCGTTCGCCCTCTCCCGTGATCAGCCGGCACGACCGAGGATTCACGATAAGTTTTGGCCGAAGTCAAAAACATGCCTCCTGTTCATCAACATTCTCTGATCACGTTATTAACACTCGTTCTGCCGTCGAACAATGCTATTAGAGAATGCAGAGGAACAGAGGCGGGCCTATTTTTGAGAACCATGATCATCCTGGCCGTAGTGGAAACCGCTGCAGTGAATCGCTAGAGATGGGGAGGGTGACACTGTGGTGGTGGTAACACATACATATATACCCGCTTCCCCCCAGGTCGGGAAGTTCAACCGGCGGGAGGAGAAGCGTCGCAATGGCATGTGACCACGATGCCTCAAACCCCACGCCGCCCCAATCATGTCTTGCCACGTGCCCACCCTCTCAGGAGCGACCGCATGACCACGGTTGCACGGCCGCCTGATATGGTACAACTCCCATCGCGCACTAGGCAACGACGCGATTTTCGGGATCATCAATGCATTGGCGATGGGCCACTAGCCATTTACTCCGGTGGCGACGTCGCCACCGACTTTGCCTCTGTGGAACGACCCCGACTCTCACTCACCATCGGAGGTGCGCGACGTCGGAGCCCACTGCCACTTCGAGTCTGCACGACGACTCCGAAGCCCGCTTCGACTACGCGTCCCCAGGTCGAAGGATCGGCTCCGTTCGAGGCATACACCTCGCAACTGGAGGACGCCTTTAGCAGCAACTTCCGCCCTGTGTCCAAGCCATCAGGACGCGCTGCACTAGCGAGATCCAGTTTTGTCTAACATCTTACAAGGTCACAGGCCGCAGGGACGAAGGGGGGCCAAAGGACTCGGCAACATGGCTTCGGCCTGTTGTAGGCGTGGCCCCTACCTAAGATCAGCCAGCCTGTTAGAAGGTTGTAAAGCCCAAGATGGGACATGTATAATGACATAAATACCCTTGAGAGGGATACTTGGGTGTAAGGGCATGATTGTAAAACACTCCCCATGTGAATATATATATACCATCCAGGCCATTGGGGAAGGTTCAAGTATTGCTCACCTAACTCTCCACTACCATACCACTCTCTCTCTGTTTGGTCTGTAACCACGACACTTACTATGACAGTTGATGGAGAGATATAGGGAGCAAAAGAAGGACCTTCATATATTGTTTATTGACTTGAAAAAAGCCTATGATAAAGTGCCAAAAAAGGTCATGTGGTGGGTGCTCCAAACGAAAAAAGTCCTAATAAAATATATTACCGTAATTAAGGACATATATGAAAATGCTATGACTAATGTCAGAACTTGTGGTAGTGTTACTAATGACTTTCCTATTAAGATAGGGCTACACCAAAGGTCAGCGTTGAGTTTATACATTTTTGCTCTAGTGATGGACGAGGTCACACGGAATATACAAGGAGATATCCTTTGGTGTATACTTTTCGCTGATGATGTGGTGTTGGTTGATGAGAGTAGGATAGGTGTTGATAGGAAGCTCGAGTTGTGGAGAAAGACCTTAGAATTGAAGGGCTTTAGACTTAGTAGGACTAAAACTGAGTATATGAGATGTGATTTCAGTGGTGCTAGGGCAGATTATAGAGATGTTAGATTGGATGGACAAGTATTGCCTAAGGAGGATATGTTTCGTTATTTGGGATCGATACTACAGTGGGGCAGTGAGATTGATGAAGACGTGAGCCACATGATAAGAGCGAGGTGGGTGAAATGACGCTAATCATCTAGTGTCCCGTGTGATAAAAAAGTTCCTCAAAAGTTAAAGGGTAAGTTCTATAGGATGGCGATCAGACCCGCGATGCTATATGGAGCAGAATGTTGGGCGACTAAAAGACAACATATACAGAAAATGAGTGTAGCGAAGATGAGGATACTATGGTGGATCTGTGGTCACACAAGGTGGGATCACATCTGCAATGATGATATACGTGATAAGGTGGGGGCAGCACCAATTGAAGAGAAGTTTGTCTAATATCGCTTGAGATGGTTTGGTCATTTCCAACGAAGGCCTTCTGAGGAACCGATACGTAGTAGAATTTTAAGGCGTATTAAAAACGTAAGAAGAGGCAGAGGTCGACCAAGACTGATGTGGGAGGAAGCAGTTAAACGAGACTTGAGGGATTAGAATGTATCTAAAGAATTAGTTTTGGATAAAAGCGTACGGAAGTTAGCAATCCATGTATCGGAACCATAAGAAAGTTAGGGGCAGTGTTTTAGGCTTTTGGTTTAGATAGCAATTCGTACAGCTTAGAATTTTGGCATTATAGATTTTTATTTCAAAGCTCTCATCATTTTGATCTTAAAAAGATTTTATTCTTAGTTTATCTTAATTTATTTAAGATAAAAGATTTTGCTATTTTTGTTTGTTATTGGAAACTAGCACGACTGCATACAGGTGGTGCTGGGAATTTTGGTCCTGCCACCGCTCGATGCTGGGGCTGGCACCAAAGCCGAGAGGGGAAAAAAAGGAATTTTGGACACATGTGGACCCATGGCCCTCCGGAATTCCATTTTTGGCCCCTCGAAGCAAAAAAATCCACAAATGGACCCCGTTTGAGCGCGCGATTATGGGAGGCTGCCACGTGCCCCGGTCGTGCGGTCTGGTACCGCACGACCGCACTGTTCATCCGGTCGTGCGGTACCAGACCGCACGACCGGCCTGCATTCCGCGCCCACCGTGCGACCTCCTGGTCCGAGCGCACGACTGCCGTCCCGCGGTCGCCCGAGCGCGCGTCTACCCCGCCGGCCGCGCATCCGCCCCGCCCGAGCGCACGTTTGGACGTCCGACCGCACGACTGATTCCCCGAGTGCGCGTTTACACCGAGCGTTAGGGTTTGGCTGGAGTTAGGGTTTCAAATTTCTGTGATTTTTGTAAGTTTTGGCAATTTTGTAGTTGTAATCTGGGAAAGAATTTGATAAAGTTGTAATAAAAGTTTATGTTCAATGTAAGTTGTAGATGCATAAAAAAATTTGGTAAATTTTTTTTAGGAATGATTGACCGTAGAACGGTCGATACATAAAGTGGTAAGTGAATTTTAGGGTTTGGTCTGTTTCTTAGGGTTTGCAATCTCCGTGATTGTTTTCAGTTTTGGCAATTTTGTAGTTATAAACTGGGTGAAAATCAGATAAAGTTGTAATAAAAGATTGTGTTTATTGTAAGTTGTAGATGCATAACAAATTTTGGTAAATTTTTTTTAGGAAAGATTGACCGTAGAACGGTCGATACATAAAGTGGTAAGTGATATTTCGAAGGTTAGTGAGAATTCGTGTACGGTGAGGACCGCTATGTTAATACTGTTAAATGAGGTGCTACGTGAATCATGGAATGCGAAAATACGAGATATTAAACTTCATAATACAGTTGGGAGTAACATGCCGCGTAGATTTTTATTACATGCATAACATATAGCATGATATGCGACTAACCCACCCAACTGCTCGTACGACCTACTGTGTGGACCGGGGCCACTTTCCCGTCCTTGCCCGCTCGGTGTTGAACTCCTCCGCGGCCTCTTTTGCCTTAGCCGCAATTTCCCTCTTTCTCTCGCGCTCCCTCTCGCGAGCCTCCCGCTCCCTACGCGTGCACGCTTCAAGATGAGCTTGCGTCTCGCGCTGTATATGCAGGGTGTGCTCGTGCTTGCGGCGCTCCTCCTCCAGCAACTCCTTCAACTTTGTGACATTCCACTCCTCGAAGTCGAGGGTCCATTGGTCCTCATGGTGGATCTCAAGATCGATCCATTTGCGGTAGCCACACAGGGGCTCCGGAGACTGTAAATACATGGGAGATATTGTTAGTGCGTGCTGTGAAGGAGAAAAGGTAGGGGAAAATGGTGCATGTGGTCGTTACTGGCTGCCGATAGGTTGCGGTGTCAAAACGGCGGTTGGGGTAGTCACTGGAGTAGTTTGCGCAACCCCAGTAACGCATACCTAGGCTAATGCGGTCCTTAGACTTGAAAAACTTGCACACGTCCCCACACCAACAAAGGGGAGGTGTCTCCCCCTCAGGTGGTAGTTGTGGCGAACGCTCGGTGGGGACGTCTGGGATGGGGTTGTTGCTACGCGGGAGCTCTTTGGGGGGGGACCTTTCATCGTAGCACGATGGGCTTGTTCTACCCGGGCCTGTATAGCCCTTATTTTCTCATCGCGGGCGGCATCGCGGGCCGCAGTTGACCGTGCTATGTCACGGGTCTCCTCCCAATCCTTCACCATCTTTGTCCCATTGCTTCTTCTTGCCTTTGTCCATCCCGGTTGGGTGAGGGAAGCGCGATGTAGTATGGGGTTTGGATGTGCAATGTTCGCTGGGAAATGGAATGCATACCAATTTATAGGGGACGTTTTGTCTGTACTCGTACGTGTAAAGCTGGTCCGCGTGGCCGTAGCAGTGAGTAAAGATGGGAGTGCTGCGATATCACTGAAAAAATGCCCCGTTTTGTAATTTCTCTGAGCAAAGCTGCCCTGTTTTGTCATATCACTGAGCAAAGTTGACATCTTGTTGTCATGTCACTGAGCACAGCTGCCCTCTTTAGTAATGTCACTGCCCAAAGATGGCCTGTTTTGTATCCCACTGAGCAAAGCTGCGCCGTTTCATCATGTCACTGCGCAAAGCTGGCATGTTTTGTCATCTCACTGAGCAAAGCTGCCCCGTTTTGTCATGTCTCTGAGCAAAGCTGCCCCGTTTTATCATGTCACTGCGCAAAGCTGGCATCTTTTGTCATCTCACTGAGCAAAGCTGCCCCGGTTTGTCATGTCTCTGAGCAAAGCTGCCCTGTTTTGTCATCTCACTGAGCAAAGCTGACCTCTTTTTGTCAGTTGACTGAGCACAGCTGCTCTCTTTAGTAATGTCACTGCCCAAAGCTGGCATCTTTTGGCATCCCACTGAGCAAAACTGCCCCATTTTGTCATGTCACTGCGAAAAGCTGCACTGTGTTGTCATGTCACTGAGCAAAGCTGGCCTCTTTTGTCATTTCACTGCGAAAGCAGACCTGTTCTGTCATCTCTCAGAGCAAAGATGCCCCGTTATGTCACGTCTGTGCGCAGAACTGTCCTTTTATTCGTTTGAGGTGAATGCAGCAAGTTGTCTCGTTTGGTATAAGTAGCACAGTTGGGGTCCCAGCACATTGTTCAGTCGAACAAAGATGTACCCTGTGTTTCGTGCTTGAACAAACCATGTCGGAAGCCGAGGGGCTAGTGGGGTTTGGGTCACCGAAGGACGACATTCCCTTAGAAAGGAGGGATATGTTCGGTCCACAGTACCGATTGATACCAAGTCGGCCTGCTCAACCAGCGTGGCCGAAATGCAGACACAGTGAGTACGCGGTCGTCCAGATCTTGGATTTCCCGAACGATGGCGGGCGATGTTTCTTCCGATGCTCACGCTCCGTGTTCGCAATGAACCGTTAAGACCATGGCCACCAGACTACGTCGCCAAACGGCAGAAGCTCGAACCTCTGGTGGAAATCCGTGTACGCACGTCTCGGTCTCTCCCTGGCCCACCTCAACTGACCATGCGTCCAACGTGTACCCATTGTGGGCGCATCAACGGGGTCGTCGCCATCATCGAGGCCGTACAACTGCGGGATGTGGTCATAAGGGTGCACAGCACGTCCAAAGGAAGGCCTGCCAACGGGGAAGTGTTCCCATGACCACAACTGAAGGAGAAGGTAGTAGGCGGCTAGGACCGGCTCGCAGGCCATGGTACGCTGCGAGGCGTCACACAAGCCTCGGTATGTGGCGATAAGAACTGCTGATCCCCAGCTATACTGTGGCTGCTGACCAGGCCAGCCATCCGCCAAGGATTCTGCTAGCTGTATGTAGCTAGGCTGCACGGAGTCTCCAGTCGTGCTAGGGAACAAGACGTACCCGAACAGATATAGCAGGTATGCAACGAAGTGCGTCCGCACCGCGTCCTCATCTGCGTCTGCAGGACAGGTCATGTAGCGACGAAGCCATCCATGTGGCACCCCAGCTGCGTTGTCTCGGATCGGATGACCGAACCGGTGACCCAGACGGACCTTCCAATCTGCTGCCTTTGGGGGTGGCACCACAGCAGCACCACGGACGGGTAGACCTGTAATCATCGTGACGTCCTGCAGAGTAACCGTCATCTCCCCCCACCGGAAGTGGAAGGTGTGAGTCTCCGGCCTCCATCGATCAACGAGAGCGGACAGCAGTGGTGCATCATACTGGAACCCATGCGGTAGATCCAACATGCGGGCAATGGGCAGCAGACCAGTGTCCCGCAGTAGTGGGATGTACCGCTGGTCGAGACGCCAGTTCTCTCGGGGGCCCCTAAGGACGAAACAAGGAGGCCCGTGTGCGTCTCCAGACAACCACACATGGCATCGGTGGTGCTCGTCCCAACGGAGGTCAGCAGCTCGAACGCCATGTCCTGCCAAAGAAGGATAACAAGTTAGTGTACATTATAACAAAATATGCAACAAATAACAACATAATTAACAACAAATGTAATGACAGGGAAACGTACGGAATGTACCAAAACATACATAAAATGTGCACACGAATATGACCCACACGACAAGGAAACATATGGAATGTACGAAAGCATACATAACATGGTAATGTGCAAGACATAGCTACATCGAGCCAACAATTCAGCGTACACCTCCTGAATAATACATTACATATGGTTGTGGTTGGTACTACGGAGCGTTGCTTGATGCCGGCCTGTTTGGGCACTGACTGAGGGAGTGGCCAATCGTCTTGCATAGCCTACACTTCGGGCGTCGAACACGATCCCCTCGCTGGCTCTCATCCATGTCGTTGCGGATGCGACGGCTTTGTCGTCTTCCACGACCGACAAGCTTCAGTGCATCGTTGGGCACCCACTTTATCTCCCCCGGCCATAATTCCCTGTAGTGCATGTCTACCCCGTAGGAATGGAACTCTGCACTCCAGGTTGCATACAAGTGCTGCATGTCGTAGTACTTGGAGATGTACTGTGTCGACGCCTGGTTCCATACAGCGCATGCCGCGTACACATGGGAGCATGGCTTGTGCAGAAGCTGGGGCTTGTTGCAGGTGCAAGATGCTTCATCACCAATCGTGCATACCTGCTTGCGCTCCCCTCTAATGTGACCCATGACATACTTCTGCCTTAGGCGGACCTCAAACTTCCTCCTTAAGCCATCAATGGGCTGAGCAATGTGGGATCGAGCCTTCTCCATCTTCCTGTTCATGAAGGTCTGCATGACCTCAGAGTATTGCTTGTTTTCCTCAAGGTGCTTCTGCGCCATCATGGCTCTATTCACAAAATACCCGACGGTACGGTTCCAAGTCTCGGCCACGATTGCCATGATCGGCAGGGATCTGACGCCCTTCAAGACACCATTGTAAACCTCGGACATGTTGGTTGTCATGATCCCATACCTTGCCCCACCGGTGTCGTGCAACAAAGACTACATTTCCAAGTCAGGTGCATTGGACTGAACCCATTGTGAGAATACCCCGACTCTTGTGGAGCCCCCCTCCACGGCCCCTGCTTCTGTATGCACATGCTTCGTAGCCTCCTGATCGAGCTGCCTCCACAAGGTGTCGAACTTCCGCTTCTGGTTCTGCATGCATAGCTTCTTGAACATCTTCATTAGATCCTTGCTACGGAACCTTCTGTGGAAGTTCGCTGCAATATGCCTCATGCACCAGCGGTTCTTCACATCAGTCCACTGGAAGGGGGGTTGCGTCCCATTCTGCAAAGTTCGCAACGCAGACAGCAAGCATGCATTGCCGTCGGAGATAAGGCACACTTCAGGGCGTTCTTGCATTACGGCATGCTTCAAATTGCAAAGGAACCAAAGCCAGCTATCTGTATTCTCGTTCTCCACAATTGCAAATGCCACTGGGAGTAACTGGTCATTTGCATCGGCTGCAACTGCGGTGAGAATTGTACCCTTGTACTTGCCGGATAGGAATGTCCCATCTACGGTTAGCACTGGACGGCACCACCTGAACCCTTGTATGGCCTGATGGAAGGCCCAGAACACCCTGTCAAGAATGAAACAGTTCGGGCCCTCCGTAGGATGAACCCTCTGCTGCCTGTTTATGTACGTGCTTGGGTTTGATTGTGAAATTTGATGCAGCATTCTTGGGACCAGGTCGTACGCCTCCTCGTACGTCCCATACATACTGTGCAGCACCTTTCGCTTCGCCCGCCATACCTTCTTGTAGCTCACTTCGTAGCCCGCCGTGTTCGCTACTTCTGCCATTAGAACCTTCGGGGTAATTGACACTTCCACCTGGACAAGGTACGTGACCAGCTCTGCAACATACGATGATGTCATGTTGCGGTGTCTATGTACTGGCCCCGCAAGCTCGCAACTGTGATCTTGCAGCACCGTTATCCGGAACTCAGTGCCAACGCCCTTGTACCGTTGTGCACGGACTTTTCCACCACATGACCCGTCGACACACTTCACAACGTACGTGTCCGGCTTTGACTTGTGGACCCGATACGTCCGACTTATGTTGACGGCATGTCTAGGAATAGTCTGCTGGACAACACTCTTATTACGGAAGCACTGCCCCAAATAGAGTGCGCCCTCGCTGAACCCCCATTCTCCCTCCTCCGCCTGTGGCAGAACTAGGGCTGCCGCTGCGATGTCGTCCAGTCTGGACGACACGTACGCACCGTCCATGGTCACAACACGACCTACCACCCCTCCAGTTGCACCTTCGCCATCCTCGTCCTCTCCAGAACTGCCTGTGTCCACCTCCTCATCCTCCTCGCTGCCCTCTTCTTCCACCTGGTCCCAAGATACTCGTTACAGTCAATACGGGCGGCCCAGCACCTCTCGTCCACACCTTCGTTGGGCCGAAAATTCTCCGCACGCCTCCTGTCGTCTTCATCACCCACTTCCTCGCCCACATGTTCTCCCGCTGAAGCGTCTTCATGACCGCCGGAGATGAACCCAGGCACTACATCTCCACCAGCGGCATCTGAACCAACCATGGCTGATGATTCTGCCCTCTCCACGAACTCGACATACACCATTGGCTTGCCATATATCGCAGCATTAGGGTTGCACACGACCTCCATGTAGTTTGCCCATGAGGCGTCATTGGTCACCTTCAGAAGTTGCCATATGCTCTCCCTTCCATCATCCACCATTGAGGCATAGACTGCCTCGATCCGTAACTTCTTCCTTGCGGTCTGTCCATCGAACGCTGAACGGACACACCTCCGTAGCTCATACAAGCTCATGGCGCTCAGACCGGGTGCCCGGATCACGGTCCGCTCGCAATTTGACAGGTCCGCCCCATACGGCCCATCACGTACGAGACCACTCCCATAAAACACAAACAATTGTTCAATGTCAGCCATTGCGTACCTACCATAAGTGCATAATCAACCATTTTAGTACACAGCATGTAACAATTGTAACATTAAACAAATTCTAACATACATCATATTACATATTCATTTCATTTTTATTTGCATCGGTATATGTTTTTATTTTACCTCAAACACCCACTACCCCATTGTAACATAAACAGTGTAGTATATCATACATCTTCGTACTGCCTATAAAGTTGATTAGTATATGTTTTGTATTTGTAAACCTACAATTTATTTTCACTACAATACATCAAATTACTTATTCCTATGACCAACAATATCTATTACTAATATTTTTATTTCTCAATCTATGCTACTACTTTGTATTCCATGTGTTTTTTCTAATTAATGCAAAAAAAACTATTTACTAATTTTCCTACATTTGTTTTCTAATTTTTACTTAATACATGCTTTATTTATTTGTACTATAACTTTGTATTACTGTAATTGCATTTTTATTCTAATGTACCAATGTTATTTCCAATTTATTTTTATCACCTACCGCACTGTATGCACTTCTTCCCTAAGTGTACTACTTGTATGTTCCTTGTTGTGGCTACAGGCCAAACAGAGAGAGAGATGGTAGTGGAGAGTGATGGAGATGAGTATCTTGGCCTGCCTTCTCCCCATGGCCTGTATTCATATATATGTACACATGAGGAGTGCTTTTACAGTTATACCCTTACGTCTGGTTATCCCCTCTGGGGGCACTTATGTCATTACACATGGCCTATTCTGGGCCTTATAATCTCCTATCAGGCCTGCTGGGTTTAGGTGGGGGTCACCCCTACAATAGGAGCCTCTCATGGTAAAGGGCTTCACGGGGCCGAAGCCATGTTGCCGAGTCCTTTGGCCCCCTCCGTCCCCGCGGCCTGTGAACTTTTCCAAACTTGACCCGGGCTGGGCTGTAGCCGAAGTAGACGCGCGCGGGGGCGTTGCACCGGCACAGGTCAGCGTAGCGGGCCCCTGATCCACCGCATGAGCCTTAAGTGATAAGGGACGTGCCGCAACGCTCGGTCTGCAGGCCGTCCACGCGGTGAAGCGTGCTTGGCGCGGTGCGGGCGTTTGAGGCGTCGTGACCATTAATATGGCGGTGGACTCCCGGCAGTTGGACTTCTGCCGATTGGCCTTCCGCCGGTTGGCTCCCCTGCTGATGGGGTATATATATGGCGCTGGTGCGGTGTTGCTCCTGCGTATATTGTGATAGAAGCTGCTCCCCTAAAATGGGCCCCTGCCGTGCATCAACATTCCTGGGTGACGCTGAACGGCTAGGGGAATGTTGATGCACAGAAGGAGGTCCATTTTTCTTGGGAGCTTGATCAGCTCCGGTTATCGACAGCCAGCCGCGCTTCCTGCTCCCGCACCGCGCTTCCGCAGGTGACAGCAAAGTCTGCCCTGTTTTTCTTAACAGCCCTACCTACAGTCGGCGTTCCTGATGGAGCCCGCCGGCATCACCTTTTATGTTGATGCACTGTAGGTGGTTTGTTAAGGAAAACGAGGCAGACTTTGCGGGACAAGATGGCGCCCAGCCGAAGTAGACGCGCGCGCTCCGTCCCCTACCCTTCGAACGGGTGGCAGCGGAGCTGGCGCCCAGCCGAAGTAGACGCGCGCGCTCCGTCCCCTACCCTTCGAACGGGTGGCAGCGGAGCTGGCGCCCAGCCAAAGTAGACGCGCGCACGCCCTCCCCTACCCTTCGAACGGGTGGCAGCGGAGCTGGCGACCTTGCATCGCGAACATCGCCACGCGTGCGGTGACTTGAGATCTCGCGATGCGGTCTTGCGCTGTAAAGGTGCCTATACCGTGCGACCCGCCTCGGCGTGCACGGGGCACGTGGCGGCTTATGACTGATGCGCGGCGGGATGTGAACGGTTGCGTGCTCGCGGCCGCTCGCCTCTTCCCTAGGCAAGGGGGACACGGGGCGGGCGACGAATGGCGCAGCGCTGATGCTGTTGTGATCCCCTGGCCCATTAGTCCGCCTTTAATAGCGGCTAGGGAGCGTCGTGCTGTGATGACCCTTGGCGTTCGTGGTCGTGGCCTTTCAGCTTTGGGTATGGGGAACATCGCTGGACAGGCGGTTGTACGACTGCGGTCGCGTCCCGCACGCGGGCCGACGCGACGCTTCAGTACTGGGGCGAGGTGGCTTAAAGTAGCCCCCGCGACCGCGCCCCCGCAGTTGTACGCCCCCTTCTTGCTTGCGCCGCCTTCCATACTCGCGTAGTATTTTTTGCCGCTGGCCTCCTTTCCCGGGGAAGCAATGGCGTCTGATGGCAAGCGTGGTCAGGCGGGTGGTGTCTGCGGCATTCGCCGGCGGTCTTTGCTGTTGGAGGTGAAATACACGCTCCAAGAGCGCGACCCGGCGGTGGCGGACAAGGAGTGGTTGGTGGGGGAGGAGGGAGGCACGTTCTCCGGCGAGCTAGGCCCCTCGCTCGTGACCGAGAAGACGATCCAAGGGCTTCTGCGCGCGGGGAAGTTGCCCGAGCGCCAGGAGGTGCGATTGCCCACCGCCGATGAGACGGAACCGCATGCCGAGAGGTCGGAGGCGGTCGTGTTCGTTGCCTTTTTCGACGCGGGACTCCGCATCCCCGCGGCGGCTATCGTGGGCGACGTGCTGCGGACCTTCAGGATGGAGCTAGCGCAACTGACTCCGAACGCCGTGGCCCGGCTTGCGGTGTACAGCTGGGCCTTGCGCTCGGGGGCATGTTGGCCCAGCGCCTCGCTGTTCGCCTATCTTCACGAGGCACCGTGCCAGCCCACGGACCGGAAGGACGGGACGCTGTCGAGCTTCGGTAGCGTCACCTTTATTCTTCGACCGTCGTGCAAGAAGCTCTTCCCTGCGAACTCAACTCGCGGGAAGTGGGAGTCTTACTGGATGAAGCGGTGGTTCTACCACCGTGTGGAGAGCGGGAGCAGCCTTGAGTGCACAGGCCGACCGATCGCGTTCAAACCCTCGCCTGACCGGACGCTCGGTGACGAGGACAGGCGGAGGGCTCAGCGGCTCGTAGGCGTGGCCGCCTGCCTCAACATGCGCGACCTCGCCGACGAGTACGTAATGTACGGCGTGGCCCCGCTTGCCCGCGACTGGCGTCTTGCCGCCGAGAGGCGTCGAGACGACAATGTTGCGCCATCGATCTGCTCGCTGCCGGCACCCTCCAGTCTTCGTAAGCCTGGACCGCGTCTCTCCTTCGTTCACGCGAAATGCGCTATATGCTGATGCTATCTCTGTTGCTTTAGGGGTTTGCTTGGAGGAGGCGGAGCAAGCAGCGCGCGTATTCCTAGGGCCATACACCGGCAGGGAGCACGAGCAGCGCGCGTCTGCTATCGCCGAGGTGGGGCTGGGGCGAATAAACCGCGTGTGCGAGGCCCTGGGCCTTGCCGTGCCGGACCGTGTCGCTCCAGACGACGGTGCGGCGAAGAAGAAGAAGGCACCGTCTCGGAAGAGGGGCCGCAGCGGGGCGCGTGCCGCGCTTGGCGCGGCAGCTGCTACTGCTGCTGCTAGTGCTCCCGAGGGTGCAGCGGACGCGGAGTCGGACTCGGCGAGGTATGCCGATTCAGGCTTGGGTGGCGCGGACGCCGAAGGCGAGGTATCTTCGGCGAGCACCCCGGACGGCAGGCTTGAACCCGTGCGGACCGGCGATGTTGAGGTGGAGCCTCCGGTCGTGGCCGGTGTGGTGCCGGAGGCGCCCTCCACGGGGGCGCACGGAGGCATGCTACCTTTACCGACAGCAGCAGAAACCGAGGTGCCCCCTGCGACAATTGCCACCGCAGAACCTTCGCCCCCGGGCGCTGCAACCGCGGGGGCTTCCCCAGCCGCGACTGCGGGGGCAGTATCGCTGCCGGCTGCCCCGGCTAAACGGCCGTATGTGCGGCCGGGGCTCCACCGGACACCACGGGGATTCGTCGTGGCCACGGGCGTCAGAAGCTTGTGGGACTCCAGTGCAAATGCCGAAGACCCTGCGGTATATGCGCCTTCCGCCCCTCTGGCCACGCCGCCCGTCGCGCAGGGACAGCCGCCACTTGCCCCGAACGCGGAGGCTTCTGCCCGCGGTGGGACCATTCCTTCTGCGGGGGCTTACGCCACCGCCGCCCCGCCCGGGGATGGGGGGGCGTGTCCCCGAGACCCTCCTTCTGCTACCGAAGGTAGGGTGGCTTAGCTTACTCTGGTGTATTCTTTCATGCCTTGCGGTGCTCACCTGCAGCCTTGTTTGCAGCGCTGCTCATTCCGGAGAGGGAGCACTTGGCGGACCATGGGACCTCCGCGCGCGTGAGCCCCGTGGACTTCGTGCCGCCCCCGGAGACGCTGAGGGCGTGGCGCGGGATTGTGAATGACACGGCCATCAGCGTCGACCCGCAAGTGCTGCGGCCTATGGGGCAGGGTGCCTCGAAGACGCCTTCGAGGTGTCTGGGGTGAGGGTAAGTAGTCATGCGACAACGCCTGTGCTGGCTGATCTTGCTAAGTCTTTCCCTTCTGCAGACACTTCTGCTGGGGCAGGCCTTGCAAACGGCCTATGCTTGTGGCCGAAAGGCGCTCGAGGATAGGCTGCGGGCCGCCGAGGAGGAGCTACGCGAAGCTTCTGGAGCCCGCTCTGCCCACGACGCCCGCATCCGCCAGCTGGAAATGGAATGCGCCTAAGCGAGGGCACACGCCGAGAGACTTGTTACGTCGGCGCGGGAGTCGGCCGCGGAAGCTGCGCAACAGAAGTTTGCGGCGGAGCGCGACGGGCTCCTGGAACAGGTCGCCTCGCTAGAGAAGGAAAAAGGCGAGCTTGCCTTGACTCTAGCGGAGCGTAACCAGACGCTTGGCGACGCCTCGGTGGTTACGTGGGACGCCCTGCAAATGCTGGAAGTCCACCTCCAGAGGCTTGTGGCGGAAGTGCCGGACCACGTCTTTGGCCCGGAGGAGTTCCTGCGGGCCCTTCGCTGGATCCATGACGCTGCCGACATTGCGCGCGGGGCTGCGACGACCTTTGGCGACCACTGTGCCTATGTGGCGTCGTGCCTGGTGTGCACCCTCCTTCGGCACCGTGGTTGCACGCACATCGCCGAGCTGGAGAACCCTCAGCTGGAGATGCCCGGCGGGGCCGGAGTGATGTCCGGTGAAGTTCGTGCCGTTCACGGCCCCGTCAAATTCTTCTACGAGCGCATCTGGGACTACATCGGGATAGCCGCCACAGAGGTCGAGCTTCGGAAGTCCCTTCATGGTGGGGGGAACCTCGGCCAATTTCTGGATGAAGTCCCGCGGCGCGACGAGGGCGGCGCTGAGGTCCCGCGGCGCGACGAGGGTGTCGCAGAGGCCTCCGAAGATGCCGCAGGCTCATAGGTGCGGCGCCAACGTGGCTAGGTGTGGGCGTGCGTTGTAGCGTCTGCCCCTTAATTGAATGAGTAAAGTGCGTGTTTGCTTCACGAACTGATTACTTGCCTTTATCCCGGGCAGCGTCCTTGCTGGGGGCGACTGCTCGCGTCTGGCCTTGCGACCCGGCGGCGCCTTCGACGCTGGCAAAGGGCCGAGGAGTCGTTGAACTTTTGGGCAAGCCAGCCTTCTTCAAGCGACGCCCCAGCTTTAGCGCGCGTTAAGGACGAGCCCGCGGGATAGCGGCTTAGAACGGCAAGGATGCTGCCGGACCTTTATACTTGTGTGATTTTTCCGATATGCAAATTTTCTGTCATCTTAAGATATGCGATGTGTGTTGATGCCGCTTCGGGTTCACCGGTACGCCACATGCTGCGCGGGGACAGGCTCTCCACGTTCGACGCGCGCCGTTGGCGAAGTAGTCGCGCAAGGGTTCCTTAGAACGGCGCTTGCGGGGGCAGTCCTTGGCGCCTCACCTTTTTACCGTCCCTAGACGGGCGGGTGCGGAGGCGGACCTCGACGTTTTGCCTTTTTACACACTTAAGGAGCACCAGGCTTCGCCTTTTTATAGTCCGTAGACTGGCGTGTGCGGAGGCGAACCTCGGCACTTCGCCTTTTTATAGTCCGTAGACTGGCGTGTGCGGAGGCGGACCTCGGCGCTTCGCCTTTTTATAGTCCGTAGACTGGCGCGTGCGGAGGCGGACCTCGGCACTTCGCCTTTTTATAGTCCGTAGACTGGCGCGTGCGGAGGCGGACCTCGGCACTTCGCCTTTTTTATAGTCCGTAGACTGGCGCGTGCGGAGGCGGACCTCGGCACTTCCCCTTTTTATAGTCCGTAGACTGGCGTGTGCGGAGGCGGACCTCGGCACTTCGCCTTCTTATAGTCCGTAGACTGGCGCGGGCGAGGGTGGAAGTGCGCGTACGTTCCGTTCCTCTTGATCCTCCTGGCGGGGGTAGCCTCTGGCGCGCTGTGTCTTCGTCAACGCGCGCTGCGCTCACCTCACGCAGTACGCGAGGGTGAGCCTCGCTCCGCTGCGATTAATACTCGTGTCCTCCGCTCGCGGTGCGAAACGTGTGGGAGGCCTCCGTAGCCTTATTTATGCTCCGCAGGGTATGCACAGGGACGAGGTTCCCGGCATGCGCGGAATCCACGTCTTGTTTAGACTCCGTAGAGTGCGCAGGGAGAACATCCGCGTCTTATTTAGAGTCCGTGGACTGGTGCGTGCGGAGGCGGACCTCGACGCTACGACTTCCTTTATAGTCCGGAGACTCGCGCGTGCGGAGGCAGGCCTCTACGCTACGTCTTATTTAAAGTCCGTGGACTAGCGCGTGCGGAGGCGGACCTCGACGCTACGACTTCCTTTATAGTCCGGAGACTCGTGCGTGCGGAGGCAGACCTCGACGCTACGTCTTATTTAAAGTCTGTGGACTAGCGCGTGCGGAGGCAGACCTCGACGCTACGTCTTATTTAAAGTCCGTGGACTAGCGAGTGCACACGCGAACGTGCGTCTTTGTTTATACTCAGGCCCGTCACCTTTGGCTACAGCGAGTGCACACGCGAACGTCCAACTTCGATTTATACTCAGTCCCGTACCCCTGGCTACGGCGAGTGCGCACGCGAATGTGCGTCTTTTGTTTATACTCAGGCCCGTCACCTTTGGCTACGGCGAGTGCACACGCGAACGTGCGACTTCGGTTTATACTCCGGGAACGCGCGCGCTGGCCAAGCCTGCGCGCGCCTCCCCCTCGTAAAAGATTGTTGGCAAATGGCGATCTGCATTACATCCCCGTTTGCGCGGGTAAGCAATTACAAGGGGTGGATATACTAACCGTTTGTCCTTGGTGCGGCCAAAGCCTCTAGTCGCTAGACATCTGCAGGGCCCGCCAAGGCGCCTCTGAATGGCCCCGCGGACCCCCGCGCTGCGACGCCAGCTCTAAGAGCGCCGCTGGGCTTCGCGACGCGGATGCCTGGCACCTGGCTCGATGCGCCGGGCCATATCCTGGAGGCCTCGGATGGTGATGATGGTCCGGGGGCCCGGGATCTTCATGCATAGATAGCCGTGATGTGGTACCGCGCCGAAGGAGTTGAGGATTGGGCGCCCTAATATGGCATTGTAGGGGTACGGAAGGTCGACCACGTCGAAGGTGGCATCTTCGACCCGCACATTGTTATCTTGGCCGAAGGAGACTTGAAGACCTATTTGGCCCAACGCCCGCAGGGGCTGTCCCCCGAAGCCCTGCAGTGGGATTCCTGAGGGCCCTAGGCGGCTTCGAGGGATCCCCATCTGGTCAAAGGCGGCCGCAAACAATATGTTCGCGGAGCTACCGCCGTCCACCAAGGCACGCCCCACGTCGCATCCTGCGATAGTGACCCGGATGACCAGGGGGTCCTGATGAGGGAAGTCCATGCCTTGGGCGTCGTCGGGTGTGAATGTGACTTCGTGCTGCGCCCAGTCCGGCGGTGCTTGCGCTGGGTATGCCGCCACGTGATGTAGTCTTCACGCATAGGCCTTCTGCTGCCGTGCTGAGGCGAATTCCAGCGCAGAGCCTCCGGATACGACGTTAATGACCCTGCGGTGGGTTGCCTCCGGGGCCTGCAGCGACAGGAGGCCCTCCCGAGGCTGCTGTACGTGAGCTTGGATCCGTAAGGGGCCTTCCTGGGGTTGCATCCCTTGCGCCTGTACCTGCATGGGGGCCTCGTACGGGAATTGGACGTGGGCCACCGCAGGCGGACGTGTCTCCGGGTTCCTGTCCCTAGCGACGCTATCGCGGAGCGCCGCGATGGAGGTGCAAGTGCGGGTATCGTGGTTGCCGCGGCCGTGGACTACGCACCAGAGTCCCTGGTGCTGGTCGTCGAAATCTCCACGACTTTTATCGTCGCGGCCCCGGCCACGGCGCCCCCGACCGCCTCGGCCCGCGGGAGCGCCCTCGTCGGAACCGCCTTCAATGTCGAGGACGTACCGGTTTCGCCTCGACCTCTGCTGGCCGCGCTTGGGCCGATCGGACGACTCCTTGTGCGAGGCGTCCCTGTGGTCGGGCGTATCCCTGGACGACTCCTGCTTACGTTTTCCCTTCGAAGAACCGTCCTTCGGCGGATCTTCGGCTTTTGCCGAGGCTCCGGCCTGGTTGGTATCGGAGTCGTCACCTTGCCTTCGCCGCGCGTCCTCTTCCGCCCTGGCGTATTCCTCCATTTTGTCGAAGAGCTTCGCCACCGTCTTGATTGGCTTTCGCGCATTGTACTCGGCCATCGGGCCCGGACGAAGGCCCTGTATGGCTGCATTAACGATGGTGGTTTCATTAACGTCCTTCACTTGGCATCGAATCTTGGCGAAGCGTTTGAAGTAGTCCCGGAGCTTCTCCGAGGGTTTTTGCTTCACAGCGAATAGTTGGTCCGCGTCGACTCGCTCGACATAGTTTCCTTGGAAGTTGTTGTGAAGGCAGTCGCGAAGCTGCTCCCACGCGTAGATGGAGCCTGGCTCTATGGTAAAGAACCAAGAGAGCGCCACTCCTTGCAGCGCGAGAGGGAGTCCCTTTGCCTGCGGCTTCGATTGCGGTTTTGTACGCGCGCACGAACTCGCGGGGGTCCGTGTCGCCCTTGTACGGGTCGATGGCGGTAGGAAACTTGAAGTCTTCAGGCCATGCCGCCTGCTGTAGCCCTGCCGAAAGCGGGGACTCCGGATCTACGCGCCGCAGCGGCGCACGGCTAGACGTGGGGGCTTCGCGACTGTCCGCCCTCTCCGGCGTGGGCTCGGGCGCGATTACTGGCGCGGCCTGCTGGCTCCGAGCCTCTTGCATATCGCGGACGGCTCCGCGAAGGTCCCCCAGCTCCCGCTGGAATGCGTTGAGGGCTGCTAGTATGGCGCTTTCCACCGCAGGCGCTGTCGGGGCCGCCGGAACACCCAGCGGACGGGTCGGTGCAGGGACCATTGCTTCACGATCTCCAGCTCCGCCGGATGCTTCATTGCGGCTACCCCCGGCCGCCTGATCCGCGCTGCCGGCGAGGGTGGCGGGGGCTGTCGTTGCAGTGCCAGCGACGGGGTTGGGTGTCGTTGTAGCGGCGCTGGCGGGGTCGGTCGCTGTGGTGCCAGCGACGGGGTTGGGTGTCGTTGTAGCGGCGCTGGCGGGGTCGGTCGCTGTAGTGCGAGCGTCGACGTCCGCGACCACGGCGCCTGCGCCGCCATCAGCTCCTTCAGCGGCCGATGCCGAAGCCCTGGTATTCACGCGCCGCTCCGACCCAGCCGTCTTCTTTCCCTTCGCCGCCGCTGATGAAGCTTTTTTCGGTGCCATCCTTCTTCTTCGGTCTTCGGGCTTGTCCTTGTCCTCCCCACGGACGGCGCCAACTGTTGTGGCTACAGGCCAAACAGAGAGAGATGGTAGTGGAGAGTGATGGAGATGAGTATCTTGGCCTGCCTTCTCCCCATGGCCTGTATTCATATATATGTACACATGAGGAGTGCTTTTACAGTTATACCCTTACATCTGGTTATCCCCTCTGGGGGCACTTATGTCATTACACATGGCCTATTCTGGGCCTTATAATCTCCTATCAGGCCTGCTGGGTTTAGGTGAGGGCCACCCCTACAACATTCCTAATCCTGCTAATATTGTTATCATCTACAAATGCTCTAAGATAAATATGTACTTTCTCAAAATCTACACATCTGCAAGTTCATATTTTCGCACAACTTTAAACTACACTACAATATGTATGTTCACAGTACAACATTACATGCACTACAATACATCATGCCTAAAATATACAACATTTGCTACAAACACATACCGTACCAAACATTGACATAAAATAACATTACGAAAACATGGTTTGCTTAATTATACACTAATGACAAAACTAAATTTATAGTTGCATGGGCACAAGACTTACCTCTTCTTGAAGCTCACGAGACGATCTACAACTTTTGTATTTGCAAAATCCGCAGATTCCGAACGAAAACAACTCAAATCTACGGGTTTTCACTCGTCACTTTCCTTCACTTCCTCACTCTCTCGCTCTGTCTTCGTTTCAGCTGTGCTTGAGCTTCCCGGCTGGCCAAGCACTTCTGCTCCCTCCTTGCGCTTTTAAGTTCGCATTTCATTCACCATGGAGAGGGGGCCGTTTTTGGGTTCCTGACGCGTGTGCGGCCGGGAATAATAAAGCCAGCAGCGCTACTGCTTTTTTTTTGCTTTCGCCGGAACGGACGGGACGCGACGAGACCGCGCGGTGGGGGCAAGATTCTTGCGGTCGGCGCATCAATAGCGTGCTCGGGGGGGACGTCGCGTGCTCGGGGGGGGGGGGGGGGACGTCGCGCGCTCACACCAGCACTCGCGCGCTCGGGCTGGAGATCGCGCGGCCGGGCGACGAGGCGGGCGGGTCGTGCGGTCTGGTACCGCATGACCCGTGAACAGTACGGTCGTGCGGTACCAGACCGCACGACCGGGACACGTGGCGGCCGGTGGCGATCGCGCGCTCAAAAGGGGTCCAGATTTGGAATTTTTTTGGTTAGGGGACTAAAAACGGAATTTCGGATGTTTAGGGATCCAACAGTGTCCAAATTTCGAAAAAAAGGTTAGCAAGCATCATACACGTGCATCCCGCGGTCCACGCTCACGCCTCTGACCCAACCCCAATCCCCAAGCCGACCGCAACACCAACGCGGCCCCCTCGCGGATGACGAAGCAGAGAACAACGTTACCGAAGCCTGGATTTCCCCGCACGCCAAGCTACGATGCCCCTCAGTCCTATCGATCCCACCCATCCAACGGCGTCGCCCACCTCGCGTTTACTCCCTTCCTCTGTCGGTTTTCCACCCCGACCGCCCTTCCGAAACTGCGTGCCGGCGGCCACTCTTTTATAAGCCCGCTGCCCCGATCGGGAGATGGAGAGGGCGTTGACCGCCGCCGCCGACGATGAGGACGTGATGCCGCACGTCTCGAGGGAGCACCGCGAACAGCACGCGCAGGGGGCGCCGCCGGGCTTCGTGCCGCCGATGAGCCCAGCCGACGTCGCCGCCGTGGAGGCGCTCCTGGGATACGAGTTCGGGGACAAGGGCCTGGTGGAGCAGGCGCTCACGCACGGCTCCTTCTACTACCCCTACCGCCCCGGCGAGACCTACGAGCGGCTCGAGTACCTGGGCGACGGCGTGCTCACCTGCGTCATGTCGCGGGAGGTCTTCCTCAAATACCGGCAGCTCCAGCCCGGCCCGCTCACCCGCCTCCGCGCTGCCAACGTCGACAAGGAGAAGCTCGCGCGCGCCGCCGTCGAGCACGGCCTCCACCGCTTCCTCCGCCACAAGGCGCCCCACCTGGATGGACAGGTACGCATCGGTGGAGATCTGCTAGGCATGTACAGTGGTACATATTGTCTGTAAATATAGAAAAAATGGAGGGAGAAAGATGCTATTTATTAAATAATTTAATATACGGTCTATACAAATAGTATATTAATTGTAACGAATAACTATACAGATAACATATTATATGTGTTGTCTTTAGTTCTGTTTATAGATGATATAGATGCGTATTATAGACTATCGTTATTTATATCATTGTACATTATGTTAGTCATTTCTACTATTTGATTTACCTCGTGTGATGACGTTTATATTATACATGAGAGCAACAGATAAAAATCGGCCTTTTATTCATTGGGCCCTGGGTTATGCTCCTTTTTGGTGAAAGGGGAGAATCTGTTTTGTTCCGCTGCCGGTTGATTCTTGCCTGGAGTATCTGGTCTAGTCTCATAAATGATTGACCAAGGCTGATCCCAATATATTGGTGCAGCAGCATTTTCCTTCCGGCTACTGAAATTGTATTATAGTAACTGTTAGTTTTTTTTAAGTCATACAATTTACAAAAAAAATGATAAAAAAGAGAGAGAGAAAAAAAAACATCGTTATATTTTCATAGATAATGCAAAAAAAGAAAAATAAAAAACCAAAAAAGAAAAAAAACAAAATTAAGAAACCAATGTATTTATTCCGTCTACTGGAACGGTAGAAGCGCATATCGTCGTGGAGTGGTCACGAGTGGGCCACCTTTTTATGGAATTGTACTAGCTGCCGTGCAATTCAAATGGCATTTGCAATTATATTGGCTGGGCCCTAGGGTATGATCTTCCGTTATATTTTTTTGGGAGAAAGGGGAGAATCTGTTTTGTTCCCCTGTCTGTTAATTCATTTTTAGTATCTGCTCTAGGCCTAGCAATATTTAAGAACATGTCATCCCAAGAAGGGTTCTCCCACGGTGCCACCTTTTTCAGGATTTGTGTTACCCACCTTACACGTCAATTGGCATGCGTAATTCTAAATATACCAACTGCGCATTTGGAGTGCCTTACTTTACACAAAGGTGAGGAAAATTTTCAAATTGTGCAGCAATTTTTCTCACCACCGCCACCATCTCTTTTTTGATTTTTGATCAAATGGTCGTGGCTCTTAGTAAAGCAGTCAAAGCAGAATTGTGCCATTTGAACTCCACGGTAGAGCAAGCCTTCCCATTTTGTGGAATGTAGCGATAGCTTGAAGTGTTTGCCTTGTCATTGGCCTGTATGAGAAAATAAAAATTTTCAATTCTGCTTTATTAATAGAGTATTTTGTTCTCACAGGCAGTGTGCATTGTTTGTAGCAGCATAGCTTATGTTCAAACATGCTTTTGTTATCATTGACACGCATATGTATCTAAATGTAATGACAACAAAGGTGGGAAAAAATTCAAATTGTGCAGCTGATTTTGTTTTACCACCGCCCTTCATCTCTTTTTTAGTTTTCTGATCAAATGGTCGTGGTTCTTAGTAAAGCAGTCAAAGCACCGTTTGGGCTCCACGAGTCCATGGTAGAGAAGCCCTTCCCATTTTGTCTGGTACTTTTGGTCGTAGTTCTTAGTAAATCAGTCAAAGCACAACTGTGCCATTTGGACTCCACGGAAGTGAAATCCTTCCATTTTGTCCGGTACCTTTGAGCGATAGCTCGAAGTGTTTGCCTTGTCATTGGCCTGTAAGTGAAAAGAAAATTTGTCATTTCTGCTCCATTAATAGAGTTTTTTTTTGTCACAGGCAATGTGCATTGTACTTGTTTTAAAACATGCTTTCGGTACCATTCACACACATATGTAGCTAAACTAAATGTAATGACAAGCCAATCAGTAACATATTTATTGTGGGTGCTGTTGTTCTGCATGGTAAGACTAAACTTTAGGGTTTTGTCTAGCAAGCTACATTTTTTTTTGTGCATGATGTCTGGTAACCTGCCTTACAATTCAATCTTTGCTTATCTTGTCTAGTCAGGTTGTTTATGCACTAGAGTTAGTACTAAACACTTGACTTGTAATGCGACAAACTTCTAAGGTATTTCATTGCATTCTATTAAATTTTTTAACCTATCCTTTTGTTTTCATGCACTAACATTTAGTTGAGCACATGAAGAGAAGTACACATTAAAATACTCTTAGGTCGTAAAAGATTATGATACTGCAATAGGAATCCTAGATTCATATTCCACTATGCTTACCCCATGGTCATGATTACAGTCTGGAACCAAGCAGAGTCCTCTCAGGTCCTTCCCATGTAGAAAAATTGAATCATCACGAATGCAGTGTTACTGCTCTGATCATTTGGGTGGTTTTGGGATATCTATAATTTGTTTGTTTAAAAAAGTAGGCTGTCTGAACAAGTAGCTTAGTCACTATTATGATACTTTTTACACATTTATAATAAAGGAAATAATGTGGAAGATTGTATGGATCTCTTTGTTTCTTTATTTCCCACTAACAAACTTTTTTATTTCTAATAGCTGAGTGTTCGCATGTTACTGTGAGTCTGACATACACATACAAAATGCTTCCTTGTTATCTCCAGCTTTATGCTTTTCTCTTTGATCACTTCATGATCTAACAACTCAAACTTCGATGGGCACCATCCTCCAAACCTGCATTGGGCTGTTTGTTGCTTGCTAACACTTCTTGCATTTGGGCCCATCTAGCATCGAATTGTGTGCAACTAAAATGACTTGCAGATCAAGAAGTAAACAATTTTCATTGCTGTGGACTCTTGATTACTTGATCTCTTGATTAGGGATAATACACTAACATACATGGATGCAAATTTTATCTCTCCATGCGAGAGCAAGGGTAAATGAAAATCTTTTGCCTTGCATGCCCAAGTGTATTGTTCGTTACGATTTGGTTGCAAGTTTGTTATTGTCTGTTAGTTTCATGTAGATGATTTTTTTCTGGTTTCCCTGGTTTTATTCTAGCAATTTTTTTGCGAGGTCAGAGGTGAGCAGATGAAAGAAGCCACTGAATTTATCTTTTTTAACTAAAATAAAGATGTTGATATATGATTTATGTGATATCCCTTGTGGTGCTTTGGCATTTACAGATTCATCATTTCATAAAAGATTTGTGCAAGTATCCATATCACTCGAATGGGCTATTGGATCCTCCAAAAGTGCTATCTGACATTGTGGAATCTCTTATTGGTGCCATATACTTAAACTCCAACTTCAATCAAGAAGTAGTTTGGCAGGTATATATTTCTGTCTGAACTAACAAACCTTGCATTTTATTCCTCACTCTAGACTGGGATTATAATATTTCTTTTTCTCATAGATTTTTAGAAATTTAGCTGATCCACTTATTAGCCTAGAGACATTAGGCAAGCATCCGGTGAGTGAGCTTTTCGAGTTTTGCCAAAAGACTCGGCGAGGTGTGAAAATTGTGAAAGATGAATGGGATAAGAATTTGAAGGTTGAGGTATTAATTGATGGTGAGTTAGTTGGAAGCGCAACTTATGCTCAAAAGAAGGAGATAGCTCAGAACCGTGCTGCAAAGGCTGCTTTGGATAAACTAAAGGAGACATTTGGACAATCCCAAACTAATGGAGAAGTTTCTGAACCGTTGGACAAATTGGATCTAGCTGGAACTTTAGAGGTTCAGTGACAATACACAATCCGTGCAAGAAATGATTCCTTCGGTGGTTGATCTATTTACATTGTATTTTGTTAAGTTGCATTGTAATTATTGGTATGCCAATGATATGAACATTAAATAGTGGTACATACTATCATACGTGATCTTAAATTGTACAATGAATATGAAGATTCTCTTACACGTATATCAGGCCAGTACAGAAATTAAATCGAAAATAAATGTTCACACTTAGTAGCTGATGTTGTTTCTTGTCTAATATTGGTACAAATAAAATATATTAGACATCTGGGACATAAAATATCTTCATATAATATTATTGGTCAACATGCACATAAATTTGTAGAGTCAAATTCTTGGAGAGAATTTCATTTAGGATTTAGGTAGCAGACACACAAGCTAAGTAGGTGCATATTCCATGAGCAAACAAAGGGGCACAATAGATTCTTGTAAATTGGAATTTGTTTGGGGCAATTCACCAAGCATGCCACGTGCACACATAAAAATAGAAAATTAATAACCCAATTTATCATCTTGTTTGAACATAACACTTGTAAGAAATAAAACTCATCCTAATCATCTCTCAACCAATTTTGGGTGAAGAGCAAGCAAAATCATCACAATGATTTTGGGTAAGGGACGACCGCAATTCAAAAACTTTGCACGGGGTGGGGCTGCGGGTGAGATGCATTGTTCTTGCATACTTGCATGTGTGTCATGTTGATGCTAGTCAACTTAAGGACAATGGTTAGTAATAAGGGAGGAATTCTGGTGGATGGCTTGCAAGTCAGGACTCATAATTAAAGACATCAGTGGGAATAAATCAATTGATGAATGAAAGATTCAAAAACAAAATCTAAGGTGAAAGAAACAACCACATATGTTGGTTGAACTAGTGGATTCCAACCAAATGAATAACCGAGAGAAGGAAGGGGGTCCTGACCTCAATGGATTGCTTCCTCCACCTATTGCCTTGCCAAAGAGGTCGATGGGATGAACTCGTCTCCAATGCAGGTAAGTGGTCATTGCCGCCATCAAGATGAGGCGTCTGAGGAGATGCTCGATGGTGAATACTATCGCAATCAATCCCTATCTCCAGAGTGCCCCAGTCCCTGCTTATTCCTCCTCATTGGTCACTAGTTTGTGAGGTCACACTTAGTCCCATTGGGATTTAGTGGAGCCACTACAGATTGGGCCCATGCGTCGTCACACCAGATCCAAAGCCCTACATTGATCTGTCTCCTTCTCTCAGTCTCCACGGCTATCGCCGTCGGTGGCAACTTCCATCAGGGTTAGTGGCAAGGGGATTTGGCCCGATCTTTCGATGAGAATAATACCTATGATTGATTGATGTGACGTTGATAATGAGACTACTTGACCGAAATGACCAAGTTCATCTTGCAATCGCTACACCACACGCTTGTCATTACCAACCGTGTTCAACATGTATGACCTTTCCTACAAGTAATTGAGAATCAAGCATGAAAAAAATAAGTACGATCTGAATTTGCACATGAAAGAAATATGGATGACCTCCAATATTCATCCTAAGCGTGTCTGTGACTCCATGTGCCTCTCCTTCATCCTTGCCTATGTTCCTAAGTACAATCACATCACATGCATTAGGCAGCAACTTATTCTCAGAAGCTGAATTAAACAACCCTAGAAATGAGCTCAGCTGATAATTCAACTATTGTGCACATGCCCTCGTCATAGTTCCTTTCATCATAGTTCCTTGCCTAGCATCTTGTGGATGAGTGTTGTGTTTATCCAAAGAATTATGTCCTCATCATCCTCCCTTCTTGAATTGGAGTCGTTCTCTACTCAATCTTATCTTCTTCTCCCAAGTATGGCTTCAAATATATAATATTAAATATGGGACTAATTCCAAATTCTGCAGGCAGCTCAATTTTATATGCATTATCATTAATCTTTTCAATAATATTAAAAGGACCATTAGCTCTAGGCATCAACTTAGACCTTTTCAATTATGAAAATCTATCTTTTCTCAAATGCAACCAAACAAGATCACCAGGTTCAAAATTTATTTCCTTTCTACCTTTACTACCAGCAACTCTATATTTCTCATTCATGCACCCTATGTTTTCTTTTATAATTTCATGCAACTTAAGAACAAATTCAGCACATTTCTTGGCATCTAGATTTACCCTCTCCGAAGATGGTAGAGGTAACAAATCAAATGGAGCGCGGGGGTTATAGCCATCAGTTTGAGAAAGACAAGTAGTTGTGGTTGAATACAGCGAGCGTTTCGTCCCATATCTTCAAGTTCTTCAAAACAACCCTCCACTTTATTGATAAGGTACGGTTGATGACTTCAGTTTGTTCATCAGTTTGAGAATGACAAGTAGTTGAAAATAGAGCTTCATCTTAAGTTTTCCCTAAAGTGTCATCCAAAAGTGACCCAGAAACTTCGTGTTACGATCTGAAACAATTGTCTTTGGCACACCATATAGTCAAACAATCATGTGTAGCATCATCGTTTTTATGACAAGAAATAAAATATTACATCTTAGAAAACCTATCCACTACAACAAAAATACCATCCCTCCCCATTTTTGTTCTAGGCAATTCTAAACTAAAATCCATAGAAATATCCTACCAAAGAATACTAGGAATAGGAAGAGGCATGTATAAGCTATGTAGATTCAGTTGTGGCTTAGCTTTTTGGTATGTAATGCATCGTGAAACATAGCGCTCGACATCGCACCTCATCCTTGGCCAATATAAGTGTTCAGCAAGAATGTCCTCCATCATTTTGATGCCAAATTGTCCCATTAATCTTCCTCCATGCACCTCCTGTGACAACAAAAGACAAATGAAGTTAGCTGGAATGCATAACTTGTTAGCTCTAAATAAAAAACCATCATTAAATCTTTACAATTGGATAAGGCATCTTTACAATTCATCATCAGAAACATATAAATCTTTTATTGTCTCTGAGCCTAAAATTCTACAATTAAGTTGAGACAACAAAGTATACTATCTAGACAATGCATCAGCAATCACATTTTCTTTTCCTTTCTTGTGTTTAATGACATAAGAAAAATATTCAATAAATTTAACGCAACATTCATGTCTACGGTTTAGTTTAGATTGACTTCTAATATGCTTCAAAGATACATGATCAAAATATATAATAAATTCTTTGATTCACAAATAATGTTGCCATATTTCTAAAATTTGAACTAGAGCATACAGTTCTTTATCATAAGTTGAATAGTTCAAACTAGACCCACTAAATTTCTCATTGAAATAACAACAGGTTTAACTTCTTTTATCAACACACCATAAATTCTAATTCCATTAGCATCACATTCAAGTTAAAAAGTCTTACCAAAGTTAGGAAATTAGAGCAATGGTGCATTTGTGAGCTTTTCTTTAAGAAGATTGAAAGCTTCTTCTTGCACTTGTCAATTCATTAAGTGGTGCGGTGATGGTGCTGAAATCTTTCACAGAGCGGCAATAGAATCCAGCAAGTTCATGAAAGCTTCACACTTATGTGACCATTTATGGTGTCGGCCGACTCTTTATAGTTTCGATATTGCCTTTATCTACCTCAATTCCTTACAGAGTGACAACATAGCCAAGAAAACAAACTCAATCGACACAAAAGGTGCACTTTTCAAGGTTACCAAACAAATGTACATCTCTCAAAGCAATAAAAACAGCATGTAAGTGTTCAAGATGCTAAGTGACTTGCTATAAATTAATATATCATCAAAGTAAACTATCACAAATTTACCATGAAAGCATGTAAAACTTCATTTATTAATCTCATGAAAGTGCTAGGCGTATTAGTTAAACCAAAAGGCATCACTAGCCACTCATATAATCCTAACTTAGTTTTAAATGCAGTCCATTCATCTCCAAGTTTCATTCTAAGGTGGTATCCACTACGCAAGTCAACTTTAGAGAAAACAGTAGAGCCACACAATTCATTCAGCATATCACCTAACCTAGGAATAGGATGATGATATCTAATTGCAAAATTATTAATCGCTCTACAATCAATACACATACACCAAGATCCATCTTTTTTAGGAACTAAAATCATAGGAACAACACAAGGACTAAGACTTTCACGTACGTACCCTTTGTTAAGTAAGCCTTGCACTTGATGCTGAATTTCCATAGTCTCCTCCAAATTAGTTCTATATGGTGCACGGTTTGCCAAAGCTCTTGGGAACAAGTCAATTTGATACACAATTCCATTAACAGGTGGTAGCCCCAGGGGTATTTCAGATGAAAATACATCATTAAACTCCTACAAAAGGTTAGTGACAGCAGAGGCAAAGATGCGGGCAAATTCTCAAGTGAAAACAAAGCATCTTTGCAAAGCAAGGCATAGCAAACAGAATTTTCTACTTTCAAGTCACTGAAATTAGATTTAGTAGCTAATAGAATAGCATCTTTCAATTTAAATTTATTCTTCCTAGCATTTGATTCTTTTGCTTTTTTCATTTTAGGGGGAAAGCATTATTTAGCTACTATCTGATTCTCAATCTTAACATTCTCCTTCTCACGTTTAGATCATTCAATTTAATATTTAATAATGGTTTCAGGAGACATTGCATGAAAAATAATTTTCTTGCCCTTATGCATGAGAGTATATTGATTAGTTCTACTATAATAAGTGAAATCCTTATCAAACTGCCATAGCCTACCTAAAAGTAAGGAGCATGCTTGCATAGGCATGACATCACAATTAACATAATCATGATATGAACCAAGTGAAAATTGTGCTCTCATAGTTTTGATTCTTACCACATGAGTTGAATAATTGGATGCAGTAAGGACATGGGTGAGGACTTGTGGTTAAGCCAAGCTTCACTATAAGGCTTGCCAAGTTGTTGTAACTTTTGCCATCGCTAATGACACAACACGAACATTCCTTGATGACGAACTTGGTTTGAAACAAATTATGTCATTGGTCCTCTTCAACACTCTCCATTTATGCACTAAGCACACACTTCACTATAAGGCTTATGTACTTGTTTAAAGCTTCAGCACTCAAGTGTTCTTTTTCATTACTAGTGCCAATCTCATCACCTGCATGGTCATTTGCAATAAGTTTAGATTCTTCATCAATTTCACCAGCTGAAGTATACTCACCATCTTCTCTCACAATGAGAGCTTGCTGACATGGGCACTCTCTCATGAAATGCCCAAACCATTTGCACTTATGACATTGGATGTCCCTTGTACGTCCAGTGGAAGCAACTGAAGATGCACTATTTCTTAGAACAAATTTGGTGGGAGTTTAAACACTTGTAGCCTTACTTGTTTTGGGTGCACGTGAGGGCGTGGAAGTAGATCGCCCTCGTCTTGGTATAGATGGAAGGGATGCCCTTACTATTCCAGCACTTAGTTTGGATGAAGAAGAGCCCCAAAATGACTCCTTGTTCTCATGTGCGCCCTTGTATTTTCCTTTCAGCTTTCCAAGCAAGATGAAATAAATGGGTGACAGAATTGTATTCCTTATAGTCAAGTATGTCTTAAATTTCCCAGTTAAGCCCTCCCAAAATTTTAGCCATTTTAGCTTCTTCAGTTTCTTCCAAACCACAATGCAATAAACCAATTTGCAATTCTTGATAGTATTTCTCTATTGACCTATTACCTTGTTTAAGCATTGCAATTTATTTAACATGTCACGTGAAAAGTATGAAGGCACAAATCTAGCTCTCATGAATCTTTTCAAAGCATCCTAAGTTCTAGGTACATGTGGTAGTGTACATTGTTCCCTCTACTAAATTTATGCAAAATTAGTGAATTCACTAGTAGCAGTCCAACTCTTTTATCATCAAAAAATTTATGGCATGCAAATTTTTGATCTAATTATAATTCTCAATCAAGATAACTTTTAGGGTCATATCTACCAGTAAATGGGAGCATTGTAAACTTGACTTTAGTGAATGCATCATCATCACGTACCTCCCTTTGTAACCTACCTATACCTCGTTGATTTTGCCTGAGTCAACGACGATCACGATCATCGGGGCCCTCAACTTCAATGTCAGTATCGCAGTTGTTCTCTTCAACATCATCATCCTCATTCGCCGAAGAGTGAGGAGGGAATATATCTTGTCGAGCAGTTGGTGGTGGTGGACATTGCTTAAGGTTCTCAACTCTGTTGTTGATGGTGGCAAGGGTGTCATTGAGCTGATCCAACACGTTGTAGATCTCCTTCATTATCTTGTTGACCTCATGGTTGAAGTGTTCAGAAGCATCCTTGTGTGAGGAGTGTGAGGTCTAGCACTCTTAAGTTCAGAAGATTGGTTATCATTCTTGCCACCATGTTTCAAACTTTGTGAACTTGCCATTGTTAGTAGAACACAAGAAACTCACAAGAAAATTTATTAGCTCCCTATCAACTACTAGGTGCTACTGGCTACAAAAGTCTCACACTCTCATGCTCTTATCAAATGCTTACTAGATTCTTACCAAGCAAAACAAGTGGTACAATTGATGGCTGGTTTGTGGTAACTTGACTAGAGTGATGAGTATAACGCTTGCCAATACGTTGAGACCTATTCGGTTAGTAGTATGTGGAGCTTGGATAGGCAATATATAAGTAGCAAATGAATGGCAATATTCAATTTTAGAATTACACTAGTTGAATAATAGTTTAAAGAACTCACCTAAATTGTTGGCACAAACTAGTACTCTACCCTAGCTCAAGCAAGTAAACACTAGATGACACATGGATATATAAAGAGAGCTCAAAATGTAGAAATGAAAAATGCCAATAAATTTTCTTCTTTTTTCTTACTTGTGCGGCTCTTTTCTTTTTTCACTTGCCTCTTTTCTTTTTTTTCTTTTTAAGAGCAATACGAATATTAAGATCACTAAAATATGACCTAGAAACAAAGATTACACAATCTGGAATGAAAGAAAATTCAAACTAGATGGTGAATGGATGCTGAAAACGGGTGCTGAAACTTCGGAGGCCATTTTGAGGCCCTAAATGACCTTTTTTGGGTTTTCACTTTTTTGGAGCCTCACAAACACCATTAGACCTGTTGACGTGACCACGCCACAAACACATACGCCAATAGCGCCCAATATCAAGATTGAATTAAAGGTGAATTCGTTTCTTCAGACTCAACATATTTTAAATGAGAATATGATGCTACCTAATGATGAAAATATATATTTTTACAGCACCACGTCACTTTTACACCAATTCAAGCAAGAGTTCAAGATGGACACGTTTTGGAATCCAATTCGGCCTCGAGATCAATTCGGATTCAGCCTGACAAGCACAAATTCAAATGTGCATAACTTTCACATATGAAGTCCGTTTGAGGTCCACGAGTACTTGTTGGAAAGATTTTCTCATCCTATTTCCAATGGATCTGATATCACCTCTAAATTCTATCTGTACGCATCGCAATAATCAAAAGAGTCCGTGTTGGGCACGTACTGGAATCGGATTCGGACTGCTGCAATGGTGCAAGTTTAAACGGACGTAACTTTCTCATACGGACTCCGTTTGGGACGTTCTTGGACTTGATGGAAAGCTTATCAAGTATACTTTCTAAAGGATTCAACCCATCTTCAAATTCTATCCGAGACATCCGCAATCATCAAAAGAGTCCGTGTTGGTCACATACTGGAATCAGATTCGGACTGCTGCAATGGTGCAAGTTGAAATGAACGTAACGTTCTCATACGGACTCCGTTTGGGACATTCTTGTACTTCATGGAAAGCCTATGAAGTCTACTTTCCAACGGATCCAACCTCATCTTCTAATTCTATCTTAGCCGGCTGCAATCATCAAAACAATCCATGTTGATTTTTGAGTTCGAGTCAAAAGGGTGCTGCGGCACCACCAATTGGGCCCATGTGCCTTGTAACCCTAGGGGGTCATTCTCTCTATATAAGAGCCGCCGTCTCCTCAGCTAGGACTTGGATTTCATTGAGTTTAGGTTTAGCTATTATGCAAACTTCTGTTTTTTAGTTGTGTCGGACGACCACCTGTCAAGACAGCCTTCGGAATCCCACCTTTTGAATTCAATATCAATATTTGCAATTTCAGATTGCTTGTTATCTTGTTCTTGCGTGTTCTTCGATTGCATGCAGGAATAGACCTTCGTGGTTAGGTCAACCGTGTTCTTGGCAGGGTTGATAACAACTTGGAGTGTGGTTCAGCGATTGCTAATACGCAAGCGACGTCGTTCGGTTGTAGTCGGATCGCAAGGGTCACCTCCACCAAAATCGATAGTTATCATTCTATCGGAAGATCGGGACACCATGGCCTCATCACCTGTCTATATAGATTTCTAAATGTAACTTTTTGTTAGCTTTCCAACAAGCCAAAGAATGCTGCAATCGGAGTTTATGTAAAAGTTATGGCTGTTTTAGTGAGCTGCACAAAACCGTCCTGAATTCGGCCCCCCAAAAAAATCAAAACCCGAACACAACTCTGTCCTAGGTGATTTGGCCAACCAATAAGAAGTGAAAATTGAGTTGATCTCTAACTTCTAATGATCTAGTGGTGCTGACACAAACCCTAACCCTTTCCAAATTAGGCTGCGAAGAGCAACCGTAGGAAGGGAGGGGTAAACCCTTGATGTAACCAATTTTTTTTTTATTTTTAGATGAAATACCTGAAACTAAAATCAATGCATTAGACTTAGACCAGCAACTAGAACTTAACGATGGATGAAAATTCAACACAGTAAAATGGAAACTGAAATTCCAAAGGCACAACTAGGGTTCGGCTTTGATGATTTTCGACGAGCGTAATATTTTTGTGGGGCAATTTTCTATTTGTGGGGCATGAAAAACAAATCTAAAACAGGAATCTCACTAGATAATCTGTGCTCTGATACCAACTGATGAGGGGATTTGGCCCGATCTTCTGATGAGAATGATAACTAGGATTGATTGATGTGATGTTGACGATGAGGATATTTGATCAAAATGACTAGGTTCGCCCTACAACCGCTACACCACACCCTTGTCGTTATCAACAGTGCCCAACATGGATGATCTTTTCTGCAATCTATCATGAATCAAGCAAGAAAGAAATTAGCATGATCCGAATTTGCAAATGAAATATGAAGTTTCATTGAATAATGAAGAGGCCTGGAGTAAATGTAGTTGGTCTAGTCGACATAAGTACACAACCAATATTTTTTGAATGAAAAACAGTCTAAACAAGCCTAAACCCTAAAAGTGGCATCCTAGCAGTTTTTGAGGGTCTAGGGACATGGGGAGCACATCCGTGAGGGTGGGAGAATATCCCACTACAATTCTCCAGTTGGGCTCAAACTGATACAAGGCCCAGGTCCCAGGTTGGAAATAATTCAGACATGTTTCATAGATTACAATGTGAGTAGATGGAGTTTTGAGGTAAGACTAGAACCATTGAAAAGAGGATATCATAAGTGTTGTAGGGGTGGCACCCACCTAAGCCCAACCGGCCTGTTATAAGGTCGTAAAGCCCAGAATGGGACATGTATAATGACATAAATGCCCTTGAGAGGGATACTTGGGTGTAAGGACATAACTGTAAAATGCTCCCCATGTGAATATATATAAGCCATCCAGACCATGGGGAAAACCCCCAAGCATTGCTCACCTAACTCTCCACTACCATACTACCATCTCTCTGTTTGGTCTGTAACCACAACAGTTGGCGCTGTCCGTGGGGAAGACAAGAGCAAGCTCCAAGATCCGAAAAAGGATGGCACCAAAGAAGGCTTCGTCATTAGCAGCGGCAAAGAAGAAGAGGAGCACGAAAGAATGGCTAGGCGACGCGTCGGCTACGGGTGTGGGCGACGACGCCGCGCCTACAGACGTGGGCGGTAGCGCCGGTGCTGCGACCACCGACCTCGACGTCCGTGGTGCGACAGTCGCCCCAACTGCCGGCACGGCGGTCGACGCGTGCACTGACCGGACTATCGGGAGCACTGACGTCGACGCCCGGATTGCCGCGGCCGTTGCCGCTGCGCCCGGCGCTGGAGCGGCGGATGGCCTCGGCGGCGACACCGGCCCAGTCCTGCGCCCGGCGCTGGAGCGGCGGGTGGCCTCGACGGCGACACCGGCCCCGTCACCAACTCCGGAGCTCTCCGCACCGACGCGCCGAGCAGTTCTGGAGTGCGAGCCGTGGTTGCCGCCAGCCCAACGGTGCAACCCACCGCTCCAACGGCTGCGACCATGTTAACGGTGGAAAGCGCTCTACTAACGGCCCTCGGCACGCTGCAGCGGGAGCTGGCGGACCTTCGCGGAGCTGTCCGGGATATATGCAAGAGGTTCGGAGCCAACAAGTCCCGCCGGTGGCCACGTCGGAGCCCACGCCAGAGCGGGCGGACAGCCGTGATGCCCCAACTTCCAGTCATGTCCTATTGCGGTGCGTGGATCCGGAGTCCCCCCTCTCCGCGGGCTTGTAGCAATCGGCATGGCCGGAGGACTTCAAGTTCCCCAATGCCATCGAGCCGTACAAGGGCGACACGGGCCCTCGGGAGTTCGTGCGCATATACGAGACTGCCATCGAAGCTACAGGCGGAGACGACACCACCAAAGCGAAGGGGCTCCCCCTCGCGCTACAAGGAGTGGCACTCTCTTGGTTTTTCACCATAAAGCCAAACTCTATCTATGCATGAGAGCAGATCTGCGACCGCCTCTACAACAACTTCCAGGGGAATTGCGTCGAGCGTGTCGACGCGGACCAGCTCTTCGCCGTCAAGCAAAAACCCTCGAAGAAACTCCGAGAGTACTTCAAGCACTTCGTGAAGGTCCGCTGCCAGGTGAAGGGCATCAACGAGACAACCATTATCAACACAGCAATACAAGGCCTCCGCCTAGGGCCGCTAGCTGAGTACAACGTGCATAAGTTGATCAAGACGATCGCGAAGCTCTTCAATAAGATGGAAGAGTATGCGAGGGCTGAGGAGGACGTGCGGCGGCGCAAAGGCGATGATTCCGACACGAATCAAGCGGAGGCCTCAGCGAAGAACGAAGACACATCGGAGGGCTCCTCGAAGGGCAAGCGTAAGCAAGAGTCTTCAAAGGATGCCCTCAAGCGCAAGGACGCCAAGCCCAAGGACCTGTCGTGTCAGACCCGGATTTTTCAATCCAAAATTCACTGTGTTTCGCTGCACTATTACCTGGATCAGTAGATAGTGCACACAGGTACATTGCTGAATCACATCATACATCGCATAGACAACAATAATATTACAGGATTTAAGTTACACCACATCGGGTGACAGTTTACAAAAGGGGCCTGATGAGGGCATCCCTAACACTTATACATCTTCTCCTATTGGTGGTCATGCACATACTGATGATGACATCCCCATTACATATACATCTTCCACTCCAAGCATGCATGAGAATAACCAAGAACCAGAGGGCCCAATGACGAGGGCAAGAGCCAAGCGTTTAAACAAACAGGTGCTTTTATTTTTTAAGAAGTTTCCTTTAATTGATGATGAACTTGGAATACTTCCTCATGCTATTATGTTATGTATTCTTAGGTTTGACTCATGTGAAGACTTGGGAGAGCAAAAGGGAGGAGCCCAAGGACTTAAACTACAAGTTTTGGATAAGATTTTCAAGCTAAATTCAGACTTCCCATGTGCTCAACCCAATTCAAACTCGGATTCAACTCAGAATTCAATTCGGATTCGGTTCGGGACAGCCTGACACACAGTTACTAAAAATGCCATAACTTTCACAAACGGAGTCCGATTCAGGTGTTCTTGTACTCGTTGGAAAGATAATTTCAAGGGCTACGCAATGGATCTAGTTACACCTTTAAATTTATCACAGATAAACAGTTATGACCGAAACAATATAACATGTGAAAAATATAGTTTCCTTTTTGTGAGAGTTCATATCCAAAACCATATAGGGTTGAGTTATACTTGGTTTGGGGACCATATGGACAACCCAAGGGGCTATATAAGCCTTGTATTGGCAGCCTTTAGGGGCAGTCCAATTTTTATGCATAAGATTGAAACATAGCTATTGCTTGTTCTTTCAACACCAGAGTTCATGCGAGGACTTTGAGAGAGAATTAGGCGATCCATTGTTTGTTCTGCAATTCAAGGTCAAGCCGTCATTCCATTGGGAATTGGGGACTTGGCGTTCGTCGTTTGTGGTCTCGCAACGAACAATTATCCGGTGTGTTTTGGGCGTATTCCGAAGAGTTGAGGGTTCGTGCATTGGCGCGAGTGTTCAACTAGCGACATCGTCTACTTCGCATCAACTATCCATGGTTCCTCACTGCGAAGATCGGGACCCCTCCCCGTATCATTCGAAGAGTGCAATGGAGTCATCAATCGAAGAAAGAAGCCACCTGGGAGCCGAGGATCAACTGCGCAGAGATTATCCCGACTTGTTCACTAGCTAGGCTGAATCTCGGGGTCGAGATTCTTTTTAAGGGGGGAGGTTTGTAACATCCTGAAAATTTAAATTTGTAAAATATGAACCTTTTTAGTAACTGCCTGTCAGGCCGTCCCGAACCGAATCCGAATTGAATCCTGAATTGAATCCGAGTTTGAATTGGGTTGAGCACGTGGAAAGTCCAAATTTGGCTTGAAAATCTTATCCAAAACTTGTAGTTTAAGTCCATGGGCTCCTCCCTTTTGCTCTCCCAAGTCTTCACATGAGTCATACCTAAGAATACATAAAATACTAGCATGAGGTAGCGTTAGGGATGCCCTCATCATCCTCCCCCTCTTGAAAAGGCGTCATCCTCGACGCTGGATCGTCACCACCAAAGAAAGGTGATAAATCAGCGACATTGAACGTAGAGCTCACGCCGTAGTCATGGCCGGAAAGCTCTATCTTGTAGGCATTATCGTTGATCTTCGTAAGCACCTTGAAAGGCCCATCACTGCGCGGTAGTAACTTAGACTTGCGACGTTCTGGAAAATGATCCTTGCGGTAGTGTACCCAAACCAAGTCAGCTGGTTGAAAAACCATGTTCTTCCTTTTCTTGTTCGCTTTGTCAGCATAGTACTTGACCTTGCGCTCTATCGCTTCTTTTGTCTTGAAATGCAATTTCTTCACATATGTAGCTCGCTTGGACACCTCCATATAAGTATGGTGTTGACTAGGAAGCGGCAACAAATCAAGCGGCGTAAAGGGCTTGAAACCATAAACTACCTCAAATGGACACATCTGCGTAGTGGAATGCACGACCCGATTATAAGCGAATTCCACGTGTGGCAAACAATCCTCCCACTCGCGCAGATTCTTCTTAATCATGGTCCGGAGTAGCATCGAAAGTGTGCGGTTCACCACCTCTGTTCGACCATCAGTTGGGGATGACAAGTTGTGCTGAATAACAACTTCGTCCCCAGTTTACCCCAAAGCGTCTTCCAGAAGTACCTCACGAACTTCACATCGCGATCCGACGCAGTAGTACATGGCACGCCACGTAACCTCACGATCTCCTTGAAAAACAAGTCAGCAATATGCGACGCATTGTCGCTCTTATGGCACGGAATAAAGTGTGCCATCTTCGAAAAATGATCCACAACGACAAAAACAGAACCACTCCCCCTCTTAGTTCTAGGCAGTCCTAAAACAAAATCCATACTAATATCCTCCCATGGGGCATTGGGAACAGGTAAAGGGGTATAGAAACCGTGTGGATGCAACTTCGATTTCGCTTTGTGGCAAGTAATGCGTCGCTGCACATACCTCTCCACATCTCGCCTCATCTTAGGCCAATAAAAGTGATCGCTCAGCATAGACAACGTCATCTCACGTCCAAAATGTCCCATCAATCCACCTGCATGTGATTCCTGCAGTAATAGCAAACGCACGGAGGATTCTGGAACGCATAATTTGTTAGTGCGAAACAAAAACCCATCATGGATGCGAAATTTATCCCAGCCTTTTCCCTCTTTGCAACGTGCATAAGGGATAGAAAAATCAAGGTCATGAGCATATAAATCACGCACACTCGCTAAAACAGGAAAGTGCACTCCTAATTGTGTTAAAAACACACTTTTCCTAGAATTCGACCCATCTAAAGGCTGCCAATACAAGGCTTATATAGCCCCTTGGGACGTCCATATGGTCCCCAAACCAAGTACAACTCAACCCTATATGGTTTTGGATACGAACTCTCACAAAAAGAAAACTATATTTTTCATCCATCATATTGTTTCGGTCATAACTTTTTATCCGTGATGAGTTTGAAGGTGGGACCAGATCCATTGCGTAGCCCTTGAAATTATCTTTCGAACGAGTACAGGCATTTTTAGTAACTGCCTGTCAGGCTGTCCAGAACCGAATCCGAATTGAATCCTGAGTTGAATCCGAGTTTGAATTGGGTTTTGCACGTGGGAAGTCCGAATTTGGCTTGAAAATCTTATCCAAAAGGTTGTAGTTTAAATCCTTGGGCTCCTCCCTTTTGCTCTCCCAAGTCTTCACATGAGTCATACCTAAGGATACATAAAATACTAGCATGTGGTAGTATTCCAAGTTCATCGTCAATTAAAGGAAACTCCTTAAGAAACAAAAGCACGTGTTTGTTTAAATGCTTGGCTCTTGCCCTCGTCATTGGGCCCTCTGGTTCTTGGTTATTCTCATGCATGCTTGGAGTGGAAGATGTATATGTAATGGGGATGTCCTTATCAGTATGTGCATGTCCACCAATAGGACAAGATGTATAAGTGTTAGGGATGCCCTCATCACGTAGTCTCCAACCTCAAAACTTAATGCCCTTCGCCTCTTGTCTGCATAACTCTTTTGCTTAGACTAAGCTGCTAACAATCAATCTCTGATCAGGCGAACCATTTCTTAGGCCTACTTTAGAGTGTCTGGCCCAAAGATATAGCCCTCTCCTACGTCTGACCAGTGTAGAGGTGTTTGGCATTTTCTTCCATATAGTGCTTTGAATGGGGACATTTGTAGACTGGCTTGGTAGCTATTGTTGTAAGCAAACTCAGCATATGGTAAACATCTATCCCAATCTTTGGAGAAATCCAGGGCACAAGCCCGAAGCATGTCCTCCAATATCTGGTTTACCCTCTCTGTTTGACCATCTATTTGGGGGTGGTAGGCGGTACTTGATGTGGATACGCACATGCTTAGCACTTTTATGTCAAATACATTATTTCACTTGAAAGAAGTATTGAGCCGCATTAAATATTGTCAAGTGAATTTGTTTCTTAATGAATTTCCTTCTATTCGTGGGAACGATATACTACCTTATGCCAAATTCTTGTTTATTATTAGGTTTGAATATTGTGATGATTCCGGGGCCAAAGCAATGGAGAAGCACAAGGAGGGTAATCGTATTTGCTACCAAGAACAAAAAGCTCAAAGCCCATGGGAATGGAAAGGAGAAAGCCAAGCAGCCCATGCAGCTGATCAAGAAGGAAAGAAGCCCATGCAGTGGGAGAGCAAAAAGGGAGGAGCCCAAAGACTTAAACTACATGTTTTGGATAAGATTTTCAAGCCAAATTCTGACTTCCCACGTGCTCAATCCAATTCAAACTCGGATTCAACTTAGAATTCAATTCGGATTCGTTTCGGGACAGCCTGATAGGCAGTTACTAAAAAGGTCATAACTTTCATAAACGGAGTCCGCTTCAGGTGTTCTTGTACTCGTTGGAAAGATAGTTTCAAAGGATACACAATGGATCTAGTCCCACCTTCAAATTCCTCACGGATAAAAAGTTATGACCGAAACAATATAACGGATGAAAAATAAATTTTCTTTTTTAGGAGAGTTCGTATCTAAAACCATATAGGGTTGAGTTGCACTTGGTTTGGGGACCATATGGACGTCCCAAGGGGCTATATAAGCCTTGTATTGGCAGCCTTTAATTCAGACCACGTTTGATAATAAAGTACTCTTGTTCTTTTTGATGGCCGACCCAACTTGAGGGAATTGAGAGTTTGCTGATATCAAGATCGTTCAACCTTTCCGTTGGGAATTGGGAGCGCGATGGAACTTCATCGGTGGTCGTGAAGTTCAACACGTGTGGTTGGGCGAATTATGGAGTGCTAACTCTTGCATTGGCAACGGGAGATCACTACGATTCATCAAATCCACGTGAGTATCTTGATCCTACGTCGAGAAGATCGGGCGACCCCGTATCATCTTGGTATCAGAGCGCGGTTTACTCGGTAGGATTATTTACCCTTACTTTTAGATTGTTTTACTTCTGTTCCTATAGTCCATTAAAACCGAAAATTGCCACAAAAAAAATCCAAATCCTAGTTTCACATCTGTTATTTTCGTGAGTTTTTTTAAGTCTTGATCTATTAGAAATTTTGTTTAGGTGCTGATCATTCGTGTTTATTTGCGTAGCTTAATCTTTGTGTCCAATCCAAAATTCAAAAAAAAATTTTGCTGATATTTTTTTCATCAATTGAGACTAGCTGTTGAATATTGCATCTTGGGCTGCTCTTGAGTATTTTACACCTTGCTAAATATTAGTGACCTGTGCAAATTCAAAGAGACTATTAAATCTAGTTCGGCCTTTCAAAAAAACAAAAAAAGTCACCGATTGACAAAAAAACAAGAGAGAGAAGAAGAAGAAACAATGGCTGAATTTGCGTGAGTTCTTAGTCCATAAATTCAGATTGTGTAATTTAATTTCTTGAGCAATCTCGTGCCCTTACATTCATATCATTGCAATTGGCTAGCGTCTCTCCTAATACTTGGTGCAAAACGAGCTATCTAATCTTTAATTTCAGATTGCCTCTAGTTAGCTCATTCCTTTGTTTGCATCGAGTCACACTGATCTTTGCGTGTGCGTTCATATACTTCACTTAAATCTTTTGGACCAGCACTTAAGTAAAGTATTCTAGCCTGGATTATTACTTAATCTTACAATATCGTGAAATTCAGATTGTGTAGGATAAACATTTTCATACCAAATTCCACCATATAACCGTTGTTGTGCAAGTAGTGAACACTCTTAAATTCGCTTGATCACCACTGTGATATTGTCACTTCTACTCGGTGTAAGTTTTTATTGGCCTTAATTCACTTCGGAAGAGTAAGAACTTTACTTGGGAGAGAAAACAGTGAGATTGAGTGATTTCCATAAAGCTTTTTTTCTGCATAGCTATTTGTTTCTTGCATAACTAACCATGTCAGATGGAGGAGAATGCCACGATGAGAGTGGTGAGACAAATGAAACTCAAGCATTCGTCAAGCAATATCAATTTGGGGCACTCCATGAACACTTCAACGTGAACTACGCCAAGGGCTCGATCAACTTCATGAGAAGCATGATGCTTTTGATGATCAAATTGCAAGGGAGATGCAAAATATGGAGAGACAAGCTGATGAAAATGTGCGCCAATTACGGGAGGACATTAGAGCCCTCACTAGGCTCATACAAGCTCGTAATGGTGGCGATGAAGCAAGTGTTCAAGGAGGAGAAGCTGCTGCACATGTACCTCCTGCACCGCAACACCGAGTGGCGGCCAACATGGTGCGTCCACCACAGCTCGGAGGACGAGGAGGAGGCCATGGAGGGCGTGGCCAAGGCCTAGGTGGAGGCCGTGGTGGTGCTGCACATGCAATGGAATGGGATGTTGATTTTACTTTGCATTACAATGACCATTATCATCGTCCACGCAATGAAGATAATGGATTGGGCAAACTCAAGTTTTCCATGCCCAAGTTTGTAGGTGGTACTGATCCCGAGGAGTATCTCACATTGGAATTGAAGGGCAAAATATTCTGTATGCATCACTATACGGATGAGAGAAAGATACAGTTGGCATCACTTGAGTTTGAAGGTTATGCTTTGGATTGGTGGGAACAAGTCATTACTCAAAGAGCTGAGAATGGAGAAGATCCTGTCGCATCATGGCAAGAGATGAAGCGAGAAATGAGAGCCCATTTTGTTCCTCGTCATTATAAGCGTGTTCTATTTGATAAATTGCAGAATATGAAGCTGGGAGCACATTTTGTGGAGAAGAGACTTATGGATATGCGTACACCACAGTTTCATCCAAGCCCATACTTCAATTCTTATGCCTCTACAAGTGTGTCATGTGAGAAGATGACCGAGCATGGGACTCTCCCTTCGGTCAAGGAGACATGTAGTGCTGTCCCATTGCTACAAACAACACTTGAGATGCATCAAAACCCACGTGAGAGTGAGAGCCACATAGCCAAAGGGAAAGAGAGTGTTAAAAAGAGTGAGTTGTGTGAATCCACCATATGTGAATTTGAGTGCATCCCAATTGAGAGTGTGAGAGAAACACCAAAAGAGAAGAGAGAGGTAGATGACGGACAAAATGAGGTTGATTTTGAAACTAACACATTAATGTCTACTTCTAGTGTTATTTCTTACGTTGAATAGGTTAAAATTGACGACAAGGAGTTGAACATTCAACAACCGGCATCCTTGAAAGCAAAAGATGAGGAGATAACCACGGAAGAAGATGAAGTACTTGCTGTCCCGTGGAGACACCATGATGATTTCATACTTACAGCACCTACATCAACTGATTAGAGTGATAAAGGTAACAATATTGGTGTTGAATTTAATTGCAAAACGGTGAATAATTACGAGAATTCATGTGTTCAGTCAAAAATTTCATGTTCTGAAATTTCTTTGCTAAATTTACATGATGTGGAATTAATTACTCATATGGAAGTTCTGACTTGAATATCTCCTAGTGATTCTGATGAGGACATCCTTTCCATGCATACAACCATGCCGACTCCACATCAAACTGAAACTATGATACAAGGACTGTTGTAGGGGTGGCCCAACCCCCCGTGACTGGGCCGTGCAACTAGTCCAACATGTAATAGGCCCAATAGTGTAGAGGAATATACCAGTGTAAATATACCAATGTACCCTTATCCTTTGTAAATACTAAGGGGTAGAATGGGGATTTCCCATTCTACCCTACTCATATATATATAAACCCCCAGGAGGGGCAAAGGGGCACATCCCCTCATTCTCACCACCTCTCCATAGATCTGGCTCTCCTCTTCCTCTCCTACAAGTCCCCTCCTTTCCTGTTTGGCCCGTAGCCAGAACACCAGCTCGCCGAGGCAGCTGCAAGCTTGTCCGAGTGGTGGTCTACGCGGGGTCGACGAAGAAGTTCGAGCCGAGCGCTGACAAAGCCCTCCGGATGGTAGCCTCCGCGTCATCAGCGAGGTCCACCCGCGTGACGGCCTCCGCTCCCTGACGAAGCCCGCCCGCATGGTGGTCTCCGCCTCGTCAACCTCTCCCCTGGCGTGAAGACTCCACACAGCGGAGACCACTTCGGCCGTGGCCTACGCACTGCCGAAGGTGGGCTCCGGGCCTTCGCACGTCTTCGGTGAGGCAACAAAGATATGAGCTCGCGTGGGAGCCAGCTCCGCATTCTGCATGAACGTGAGTTCATAGTTCAGATTTCTGCGAGGAAGCGCGTGCATGGCCTGGCTTCGACGGCGTTCGCCTCAGCTCTGGAGGTCTTCACTGGCTCGCGGCGAGGTCTACTTTGCGCCGACGAAGTCCGGCTCCGGACTTCGCATGTCCTCATAACGAGGCCTCTGCTAGTGCCGTGCAGCTGCCCCGCCCGGTACGCCCGGCGTATGATCACATACGTTGCTTTATTAATCCCTGCTGCATCTTGTGCTTGCATGACATTAAGGGAATGGTTAGGCAGCATATCGTTTATTGCATCTGTAGTTCCAGTGTATGAGCGTTTGATTTGGCCGTGTTTGCGTCTCCAGTTTTGGCCTGTTCTGGGCTACCGTAATGCCAAATGCTTTCCTGGCAGTACATTCTGGAGAGTTTTTGTTATCGCAAGTCTTTGGCCATTTCTTTGGTGCCTTTGTTTTGGTCCTCGTTTTTATTTAAATCGCACGACGGCCTGGCGCCTCGGCGTAGTCTACGGACTTTAAATAAGACGTAGCGTCGAGGTCCGCCTCCGCACGCGCGAGTCTACGGACTATAAATTAAGACGTAGCGTCGAGGTACGCCTCCGCACGCACCAGTCTACGGACTTTAAATAAGACGTAGCGTCCAGGTCCGCCTCCGGAGGCGCGAGTCTATGGACTATAAATTAAGACGTAGCATCGAGGTACGCCTCCGCACGCACCAGTCTACGGACTTTAAATAAGACGTAGCGTCGAGATCCGCCTCCGCACGCGCGAGTCTACGGACTATAAATTAAGACGTAGCGTCGAGGTATGCCTCCGCACGCACCAGTCTACGGACTTTAAATAAGACGTAGCGTCGAGGTCCGCCTCCGCACGCCCGAGTCTGCGGACTATAAATTAAGACGTAGTGTCGAGGTATGCCTCCGCACGCACCAGTCTACGGACTTTAAATAAGACGCACCCTCGGCCTAAGCCGCAAGCACCCGCTCTTCGCGGGCACTCTTTTTGAAGGTAGGGGAACGGCGCTCTCGCCTCCTTGCCTCCGCGTGCGTAGGGCCCTCGGCCTACGCCGCAAGAGCCCGCTCTTCGCGGGCACTCTTTTTAAAGGTAGGGGAACGGCGGTCTCGCCTCCTTGCCTCCACGTGCGTAGTGCCCTCGGCCTACGCCGCAAGCGCCCGCTCTTCGCGGCCACTCTTTTCGAAGGTTGGAGAACGACAGTGTCGACACGTCACACGTCTTCGGCGCTCGACTCCGCCGTCCGCCTCGTAGGCATCGCCTCGGCGGGACGGCACGTCTTCGGTGCTCGACGACACGTCTTCGGCGCTCGACTCCGCTGTCCGCCTCGTAGGCATCGACTCGGCGGGACGGCACGTCTTCAGCGCTCGACGACACGTCTTCGGCGCTCGACTCCGCTGTCCGCCTCGTAGGCACCGCCTCGGCGGGACGGCACGTCTTCGGCGCTCGACGACACATCTTCGGCGCTCGACTCCGCCGTCCGCCTCGTAGGCATCGCCTCGGCGGGACGCCGCGTCTTCGGCGCTCGACGACACATCTTCGGCGCTCGACTCCGCCGTCCGCCTCGTAGGCATCGCCTCGGCGGGACGGCACGCCTTCGGCGCTCGACTCCGCCGTCCGCCTCGTAGGCATCGCCTCGGGGGGACGGCACGTCTTCGGCGCTCGACGACACGTCTTCGGCGCTCGACTCCACCGTCCGCCTCGTAGGCATCGCCTCGGTGGGACGGCACGTCTTCGGCGCTCGACGACACGTCTTCGGCGCTCGACTTCGCCGTCCGTCTCGTAGGCATCGCCTCGGCGGGACGGCACGTCTTCGGCGCTCGACTCCGCCGTCCGCCTCGTAGGCATCGCCTCGGCGGGACGGCACGTCTTCGGCGCTCGACGACACGTCTTCGGCTCTCAACTCCGCTGTCCGACTCGTAGGCATCGCCTCGGCGGGACGGCACGTCTTCGGCGCTCAACTCCGACGTCCGCCTCGTAGGCATCGCCTCGGCGGGACGGCACGTCTTCGGCGCTCGACTCCGCCGTCCGCCTCGTAGGCATCGCCTAGGCGGGACGACACGTCTTCCGCGCTCGACTCCGCCGTCCGCCTCGTAGGCATCGCCTCGGCGGGACGGCACGTCTTCGGCACTCGACTCTGCCGTCCACCTCGTAGGCATCGCCTCGGCGGGACGGCGCGTCTTCGGCGCTCGACGACATGTCTTCGGCGCTCGACTCCACCGTCCGCCTCGTAGGCATCGCCTCGGCGGGACGGCGCGTCTTCGGCGCTCGACGACACGTCTTCGGTGCTCGACTCGGCCGTCCGCCTCGTAGGCATCACCTCGGCGGGACGGCACGTCTTCGGCGCTCGACTCCGTCGTCCGCCTCGTAGGCGTCACCTCGGCGGGACGGCACGTCTTCGGCGCTCGACTCCGCCGTCCGCCTCGTAGGCATCGCCTCGGTGGGATGGCGCGTCTTCGGCGCTCGACGACACGTCTTCGGCGCTCGACTCCGCCGTCCGCCTCGTACGTCTTCGGCGCTCGACGTCACGTCTTCGGCGCTCGACTCCGCCGTTCGCCTCGTAGGCATCGCCTCGGTGGGACGGCACGTCTTCGGCACTCTCGACGACGTCTTCGGTGCTTCACTTATTTCTTCATAGGCATTGCCTCTAGGGTCTGCGAGCTACTAGTTGCATCGGCACCCTCGCGCTTGCTGTCAGGGAACGGGGGGCTGGAATGGTTGATCGCGTCAGCTCGCCCATCAGGACCTCAGCGCTTGCTGTCGAGGGAGTACTGCTGTAGGGGTGGCCCAACCCCCTGTGACTGGGCCGTGCAACTAGTCCAACATGTAATAGGCCCAATAGTGTAGAGGAATATACCAGTGTAAATATACCAATGTACCTTCATCCTTTGTAAATACTAAGGGGTAGAATGGGAAATCTCCCATTCTACCCCACTCATATATATATAAACCCCCAGGAGGGGCAAAGGGGCACATCCCCTCATTCTCACCACCTCTCCACAGATCTAGCTCTCCTCTTCCTCTCCTCCAAGTCCCCTCCTTTCCTGTTTGGCCCGTAGCCACAACAAGGACCAATGACTAGAGCGCGTGCACGTCAACTTAACCATCAGGTGAATGTGTTCCTAAGTTTGCATACAAATGTTTCAAAGAATGGAATACTACTTAATTCTTATGATGATTTAATTGCCCTTAGGAACCATGGGGAAGAACCACGTGAGCTCAAGTATAGAAGTGGAACCGTCAAGCGCAAACCAAGTCCTGTTCGCGAGTTCGACTCGGATTCGGCCTTCCCAACAGCGTCTACTTCAAATGACCATAACTTTTGATCCAGAAGGTTTCTCGGGGCCCGTGAGTACTCGTTGGAAAGCTTTTGAAGTCTACTTTCAGATGGATCTGGTCTAACCTCCAAATTCCATCCGAGCCTGTCAGAAACTGTAAAATAAGTCACATCACTTTTCCAGTCTGAGTCAAAGTGGGCTTGGGCCTTGTAATCGAGTCCTGTTCGGCTTCCATGTGTTTTGGCCGACCCTCCACCTTCCGTGTCCCTTAAATAGGCAGCCGCACCCTCTTCTAGGGTTTGGGTTTTGAAAGACTAAGTTAGCTTTTGCTACTTTGCCTTATACTCGCGCGTGTCAGCTTGACCGCCCGGATACTTGTCTTCGGAACCCCACCGTTCTTCTGTTTTCGATTGAATCCTATATAGTTTATTTGCAATTGAGTTGATGTTCATCTTGTTCTTGCCTGTTCTTCGATTGCTTGCAGGAACAAGTACCCTCGTGGTTAGGTTGATCGTGCGCCGACAAGGTCACGAACAATCTCTGGAGTTGGTGTATCGATCGCTAAGGCGCAACGTCCTTGGATGGTTGTAGTCGGGTCGTCAACGTCTTCTCCTTCCCCAATCGAATCTACCACTCTCATCGAAAGATCGGGACAGCTAGTGCTATCAGTTGGTATCAGAGCTCAAGGTTGATTGGTGAGAGAGCTTATCTAGTCTTTGCATTTTTTTACCTACAGTCCAAAAAACCAAAAAAATATAGTAGATTAGATATCTATTCCCCAAAATCCGAAACAATTTGAGCCTTTATCTATTGCTGCATAGTCTTTGTTTGTTGAGTCTTTGGTTGCATCGTCGTGTCCTTTACTGGTCTTAGTGTCTAGTTCCTTCAGAGTTTCGAGTTCTGTTAACGTCTTGGTATCACCGTTGCAGTTAGATCCGAACTCGGTTTCTAGGAAGGCTTTGCCCTAGTTGGTCTCGGAGGAGGACACGAATTCGGATTCAACCGCATCGTGTGTATTAAAAAAAAAGAAAAAAAATAGAGAAAAGAAGAAACATGCAGCCGCATTTAGAAAGAGCCACGACATAAAGAAAAAAAAGAAAGAGGAGAGAGAAACACCTAACTTTTGCATACGACCTCCGATTGAGGCGATTCTTGATCCGTTGGAAAGGAAATCAGAAGATAGAGCGTAAAAAAAGAAGTCCAGGAAATCAGGAGATTTTAGATCCATGTAAACCTTCAGGCATACGCGCGGCAACTTCGACCCCAAAAAACGTCGTTTAGGGCCTCAAAACGGGCCCGCAAACCGAGAAAAATTCAAGTTTCTCAGAATTCACTCAAAATTGACAGAGGCCTTCTGCATGTGATTCTAAGGTTCCCTGTGAAGACGATGTCCTTTTGCGAGCTCCGGAACTCCCTGTGCAACGTCATCTAATTTCTTTCTACACGGTGTGTTTTCGTTTGTGTTCTAGGCTCGCGTCTCTAGTACGGTCTAGCCTAGGACCAGCACAGTGACGTCATTGAGCGATTATTCAACTTGCTTTGACTAATGTGGTTCTAGTTATCCTTTGTTCACTCTCAGCCCACCTATAGCTCCACAGATTTGGCTACCACCTCCAGGGACAGCGACCGAGGCAACGATACACCCAATTTCCAGGAGATATTGTCTTTTCTTGTCGGCTGCCATCACCTCCTGCTCGCTGTGGTAAGAACTTGTAAGAGCTTGACATAACAGGTTGAGAGTGTGCGACTTGATTTAACCACATCCCAGTAGTTGTGAGGGCCTAACTTGCAATTTTATTGTTTTTTTCTTCTTGGTTGTTCTCTTGTGTTCTTCTAACCACGTCAGGAGAACCAGTGGACCTACGGGCAGCGCCACACTCCCCTCTGACTAGGGGCATCATACAACACTTTGAGCGCCAAATGAAGCTGCACACTGAGGGACTTGATGAGGATGTACGGGTCACTAATGAACGCCTTGGTCAATTGGAGGCCGCGTAGATCGACACCAACACTACGCTTGCAACATTGGAGGCTTCCATTGGCACCGTCAACACTTCACTTGCTGAGATTTTGTGACATCTTGATGAGATGGGCCGTGCATCTCCCGCTGCACCAACTCAACGTACTCGTACCAACATTGCTGTCTTGGGTAACAGGGTGGATGAAAATGGTGGAGACGAATATGCGGCTGACACTGAAATCGATGATGATGAGGACGCTCACCATCATCGTCAACCACGTCAGAATGAGGTACGTGACAATGATGAATCACTTGGTAAGATTAAGTTCACTATGCCACCTTTTGATGGAAAATATAACCCTGATGCTTATATCACTTGGGAATTGGCTGTTGATCAGAAATTTGCTTGTCATGCATTCCCTGAAAACAAAAGGGTTAGGGCTGCTACTAGTGAGTTTACTGACTTTACGTCTGTTTGGTGGAGTGAATATTGTAAGAAAAATCCTTTAACCATACCACAAACTTGGGATGCATTAAAACGAATCATGCGAGCTAGATTTGTTCCTTCATATTATGCACGTGATTTGTTACATAAGTTGCAACAATTGAGGCAAGGTAGTAAAAGCGTAGATGAATATTTTCAAGATTTGCAAACAGGAATGCTGCGTTGTGACTTAGAGGAAACTGAGGAGGCTGCTATGGCTGGGTTTATGGGTGGTTTGGATCGTAAAATTCATGACATTTTAGCTTACAAGGAATATAATTCTATCACTCGTTTATTTCATCTTGCTTGTAAAGCTGAAAGAGAAGTACAGGGACGACGCGCGAGCACGAGGACTAACGTTTCTGCAGGTCGTGGTAACATTTGGTCTCAACGTGCATCTACTGCACCATCAAGACAACCGACTGCACCTTCTTCCTCCAATAGCAAGCCACGGTTCTCATCATCAAACTCAGCATCTCGGGCATCTGAAGCAACAAAGGGGATAGCCCAAGCACATGCAAAGAGCTCTTCATCCGTTGCATCTACGGGACGAACGAGGGATATCCAATGTCATCAATGCAAGGGGTATGGCCATGTGCGGAATGAGTGCCCAAGCAAGCGTGTTTTGATTGTGAGAGATGATGGTGAGTATTCTTTTGCTAGTGATTTGGATGAGGATACATATGCAACGGATGAAGAGCTCTTCCTCCAATAGCAAGCCACGGTTCTCATCATCAAACTCAGCATCTCGGGCATCCGAAGCAACAAAGGGGATAGCCCAAGCACATGCAAAGAGCTCTTCATCCGTTGCATCTACGGGACGAACGAGGGATATCCAATGTCATCAATGCAAGGGGTATGGCCATGTACGGAGTGAGTGCCCAAGCAAGTGTGTTTTGATTGTGAGAGATGATGGTGAGTATTCTTCTGCTAGTGATTTGGATGAGGATATATATGCTATGCTTGCAGCTGACCATGCAGGGAGTGGGAAGGAGCAAGAAGAAGAGCACATTGGTGTTGAAGATGCAGAGCGCTATGAGAGCCTCATTGTGCAGCGTGTGTTGAGTGCTCAAATGGAGAGGACGGAGCAAAATGAGCGGCACATCCTTTTCCAAACAAAGTGTGTTGTGAAGGAACGCTCATGCCGTGTGATCATTGATGGAGGGAGCTGCAACAACTTGGCGAGCTCCGATATGGTGGAGAAGCTTGCGATGAACACCAAACCTCACCCACAACCTTACTACATGCAATGGTTCAATAACAGCGGCAAGGTGAAGGTAACACGAATGGTGAGAGTAAATTTTGCTACTGGTTCTTATCATGATGTTGTACAATACGATGTTGTCCCTATGCAAGCATGCTCTATGCTGTTAGGTAGACCGTGGCAATATGATAAAGATTCACTGCATCATGGTTAGACAAACCAATATTCATTTGTGCATCATGACAAAAAAATTGTGTTACATCCTATGTCTCCTGAAGCTATTTTCAAAGATGAGATTGCTAGAGCTAGTAGAGAGAAAAATCAGGAGCATAATAGGAGTGAAAATTAGATTATAGCAAACGAACTTGAGCAACATAAAAAGAAAAACTCTAAATCTGTTAATGAGACGAAAAATGAGATTAAATTAAAAGGTGCATGTTTTCTTACTACTAAGTCTGATGTGAATGAGCTGAATGCTAGTACTTCTGTTTGCTATGCCTTACTTTGCAAACAAGTTTTATTTTCATTCGAGGAGGTATCTTCTTCTGTGCCTCCTGCTGTCACTAATCTTTTGCAAGAGTACATGGATATTTTTCCAAAAGACGTGCCACCAGGGCTACCACCAGTGCGAGGGATTGAGCACCAGATTGGTTTGATTCGTGGGGCATCTTTGCCCAATCGTGCGCCATACAGGACCAATCCGAAAGAAACTAAGGAGATTCAACGACAAATTCAAGAACTGCTTGATAAAGGTTATGTGCGTGAGTCTCTTAGTCCTTGTGCTGTTTCGGTAATTTTAGTGCCTAAGAAAGATGGATCATGGCGTATGTGTGTGGACTGTAGAGCGATCAATAACATTACCATTAGATATCGTCACCCTATTCCTAGGTTAGATGATATGCTTGATGAATTAAGTGGCTCTACTATTTTCTCTAAAGTTGATTTGCGTAGTGGGTACCACCAAATTCGCATGAAATTGGGAGATGAATGGAAAACAACATTTAAAACTAAGTTCAGTTTGTATGAGTGGTTAGTGATGCCGTTTGGTTTAACTAATGCACCTAGCACATTCATGAGATTAATGAACGAGGTTTTGCGTGCTTTCATTGGCAAATTCGTGGTGGTATATTTTGATGATATATTGATATATAGCAGATCACTAGAGGAACACATTTGCCATTTACGTGCTGTTTTTGATGCTTTACGTAATGCACGTTTATTTGGTAACCTTGAGAAGTGCACATTTTGCACGGATCGAGTCTCTTTTCTTGGCTATGTTGTTACTCCACAGGGGATTGAAGTTGATCAAGCCAAGGTTGAGGCAATACAGAGTTGGCCGACTCCTAAAACGGTCACGCAGGTGAGAAGTTTTCTAGGACTTGCTGGATTCTATCGTCGTTTTGTGAAGGAGTTCAGCACCATCGCCGCACCATTGAATGAGCTCACTAATAAGGGGGTGTCGTTTACTTGGGGGAATGCACAGGAAGGCGCCTTCAACACATTGAAAGATAAGTTAACACATGCACCATTACTCCAACTTCCAGATTTTAGTAAGACTTTTGAGCTAGAATGTGATGCTAGTGGAATTGGATTGGGTGGTGTGCTGTTGCAAGAAGGTAAACCTGTGGCATACTTTAGTGAAAAATTGACTGGGCCTAGTTTGAACTATTCTACTTATGAAAAGGAATTATATGCTCTAGTTCGAACTTTAGAGACATGGCAACATTATTTATGGCCTAAAGAATTTGTCATTCATTCAGATCATGAGTCATTAAAGCATATTAGAAGTCAAGAAAAATTGAACCGTAGGCATGCAAAGTGGGTTGAATTCATAGAGTCTTTTCCTTATGTCATAAAACACAAAAAGGGAAAAGAGAATGTTATTGTTGATGCATTGTCTAGGAGATATACCATGCTCTCACAACTTGACTTCAAAATTTTTGGATTGGAAACAATTAAGGAGCATTATGTTCATGATGATGATTTTAAAGATGTGTTGCTGAATTGCAAAGAGGGAAAAACGTGGAATAAATTTGTTCTAAATGATGGATTTATGTTTAGAGCTAACAAACTATGCATTCCAGCTAGCTCCGTTCGTTTGTTGTTGTTACAGGAAGCGCATGGAGGTGGGCTGATGGGGCATTTTGGAGTGAAGAAGACAGAAGACATACTTGCTAGTCATTTCTTTTGGCCAAAGATGAGACATGATGTGGAACGTTTTGTTGCTCGCTGCACTACATGTCAAAAGGTTAAGTCACAACTTAATCCTCACGGTTTGTATATGCCTCTACCTGTTCCTAGTGTGCCTTGGGATGATATTTCTATGGACTTTATTTTAGGACTGCCTAGGACAAAGAAGGGGGGGGGGATAGCATCTTTGTTGTTGTTGATAGATTTTCTAAGATGGCACACTTCTTACCATGTCATAAAAGTGATGATGCTACCAACATTGTTGATTTGTTCTTTTGTGAAGTTGTTCGCTTGCATGGTGTGCTAAATACAATAGTTTCTGATCGTGACACTAAATTCTTTAGCCATTTTTGGAGAACTTTATGGGCTAAATTGGGGACTAAGCTGTTATTTTCGACTACATGTCATCCCCAAACTAATGGGCAAACTAAAGTTGTAAATAGAACTTTATCTACCATGCTTAGGGCTGTTTTGAAAAAGAACATCAAAATGTGGGAAGAATGCTTGCCTCATATTGAATTTGCTTATAATCGTTCGCTGTATTCTACTACAAAGTTGTGCCCTTTTGAGATTGTCTATGGCTTTGTGCCTCGTGCTCCTATTGATTTGCTATCACTTCCATCTTCGGAGAAGTTAAATTTTGATGCTAAACAGCATGCTGACTTGATGTTGAAAATGCATGAGACAACCAAAGAAAATATTGAACGCATGAATGCTAAATATAAACTTGCTGGTAGTAAAGGAAGGGGGTATTTAACTTTTCAACCTGGTGATTTAGTTTGGTTGCATTTGAGAAAAGATAGATTTCCTGAATTGAGGAGGTCTAAGTTGATGCCTAGAGCTGATGGTCCTTTCAAAGTGTTGGAAAAGATTAATGACAATGCATATAAACTGGAGTTGCCTGCAGATTTTGGGGTTAGTCCCACATTTAACATTGCAGATTGAAGCCATGCTTGGGAGAAGAAGATGAGCTTGAGTCGCGGACGACTCAAATGCAAGAAGGGGAGGATGATGAGGACATCCTTTCCATGCATACAACCATGCCGACTCCACATCAAACTGAAACTATGATACAAGGACCAATGACTAGAGCGCGAGCACGTCAACTTAACCATCAGGTGAGTTCGTTCCTAAGTTTGCATACAAATGTTTCAAAGAATGGAATACTACTTAATTCTTGTGATGATTTAATTGTCCTTAGAAATCATGGGGAAGAACCACATGAGCTCAAGTATAGAAGTGGAACCGTCAAGCGCAAACCAAGTCATGTTCGCGAGTTCGACTCGGATTTGGCCTTCCCAACAGCGTCTACTTCAAATGATCATAACTTTTAATCCAGAAGGTTTCTCGGGGCCCGTGAGTACTCGTTGGAAAGCTCTTGAAGTATGCTTTCAGATGGATCCGGTCTCACCTCCAAATTCCATCCGAGCCGATCAAAAACTGCAAAACAATTCACGTCACTTTTCCAGTCCGAGTCAAAGTGGGCCTTGGGCCTTGTAATCGAGTCCTGTTCGGCTTCCATGTGTTTTGGCCGACCCTCCACCTTCCATGTCCCTTAAATAGGCAGCCGCACCCTCTTCTAGGGTTTGGGTTTTGATAGACTAAGTTAGCTTTTGCTACTTTGCCTTGTACTCGCGCGTGTCGGCTAGACCGCCCGGATACTTGTCTTCGGAACCCCACCGTTCTTCTGTTTTCGATTGAATCCTATATCGTTTATTTGCAATTGAGTTGCTGTTCATCTTGTTCTTGCCTGTTCTTCGATTGCTTGCAGGAACAAGTACCCTCGTGGTTAGGTTGATCGTGCGCCGACAAGGTCACGAACAATCTCTGGAGTTGGTGTATCGATCGCTAAGGCGCAACGTCCTTGGATGGTTGTAGTCGGGTCGTCAACGTCTTCTCCTTCCCCAATCGAATCTACCACTCTCATCGAAAAATCGGGACCGCTAGTGCTATCAGATTCTTTGTATTATATCATGTTCGATGACCCAAGAGAGCTATCTAGTGTGATTAAGGATGTTGCTGAAATTTCATGTTTAAAATCGCTAGTTAGTTCCTGTGCCTACACATATAAGTTCAATTTGATCGGAGATTATGGTGTAGATGACAACTTTTATGTTTATCGAATATGCATTACATGTGATAAGATTGCTGAGTTGAAATTGCATATTTTGGACAAACAATCTTTTATACCACGTCATGATCACAATGAGATGACGTTTAACAATAGTGCTTGCTATTTACAAAGATTTCTTGTGCCTACTTGTTCCTCTTTCGATGAACAATCATATACAAATAATCAGAGTAGCGCAGTTGAAGCAAGGAAGGCCCTTAAAATTTTCTCTTCCATGTTTGAACCGTTTGATCTGGTTTTGCCCATTAATGACTTGTCCACGTACTTCACAAAGTCGAGGACGACTTTTTCTTATGGGAGGGAGAATGGTGTGAATGAAAACATTACAATGTATGCATTTGATAACTGTTGTAGTATTAATTGGTTTGTGCAAAACAGTGAGAATGAGAATGACACAATAATTGATTCATACATATACCACGCATATGTGTTGTTCTTTTTGCTTACTGCACCTCCAGGAAATAATAATGTGAAAGACGGAAGGGGTGTAACTGACCAATACATATACCATGCATACACATTTTATTCCTTATTTAGTACAATTTCAGGCTATCAAAAGCCGAGGACGGCTTTTCTTAAAGAAGGGGAGGATGATGCGGATACGCACATGCTTAGCACTTTTAAGTTAAATACATTATTTCACTGGAAAGAAGTATTGAGCCGCATTAAATATTATCAGGTGAATTTGTTTCTTAATGAATTTTCTTCTATTCGTGGGAACGATATACTACCTTATGCCAAATTCTTGTTTATTATTAGGTTTGAATATTGTGATGATTCCGGGGCCAAAGTAATGGAGAAGCACAAGGAGGGTAATCATATTTGCTACCAAGAACAAAAAGCTCAAAGCCCATGGGAATGGAAAGGAGAAAGCCAAGCAGCCATGCAGCTGATCAAGGAGGAACGAAGCCCATGCAGTAGGAGAGCAAAAAGGGAGGAGCCCAAGGACTTAAACTACAAGTTTTGGATAAGATTGTCAAGCCAAATTCGGACTTCCCACGTGCTCAATCCAATTCAAACTCGAATTCAACTCAGAATTCAATTCGGATTCAGTTCGGGACAGCCTGACAAACAGTTACTAAAAAGGTCATAACTTTCACAAACGGAGTCCAATGCAGGTGTTCTTGTGCTTGTTGGAAAGATAATTGCAAGGTATACTCAATGGATCTGGTCCCACCTTCAAATTCAGTACGGATAAAAAGTTATGACCGAAACAATATGACGGCTGAAAAATATAGTTTCCTTTTTAGGAGAGTTCGTATCTAAAACTATATAGGGTTGAGTTGCACTTGGTTTGGGGACCATATGGACGTCCGAAGGGGCTAGATAAGCCTTTTATTGGCAGCCTTTAATTCAGACCACGTTTGATAATAAAATACTCTTGTTCTTTTTGATGGCCGACCCAACTTGAGGGAATTGGGAGTTTGCTGAAATCAAGATCGTTCAACCTTTCCGTTGGGAATTGGGAGAGCGATGGAACTTCATCGATGGTCGTGAAGTTCAACACGTGTGGTTGGGCGAATTATAGAGTGCTAAGTCTTGCATTGGCAACGGGAGATCACTACGGTTCATCAAATCCACGTGAGTATCTTGATCCTACGTCGAGAAGATCGGGCGACCCCGTATCGGTACTAAAATCCAAATGAGTACCGAGGGTTTCATGTAGGCTAGCCCAGAAATGTGAAGTAAACTGGGAACCTCGATCTGAGGCTATCCTTTTTGGTACACCGTGCAAGCACACGATGCGAGACATATACAGTTCTGCCAGCTTGTCTCCCTTGTAGGTTGTCTTGACCGGAATAAAATGTGCAACCTTAGTCAACCTATCAATTACAACCCATATGGAGTCGTATCCCGACTTGGTTCGTGGAAGTCCTGTGATAAAGTCTATTCCGACTTCTTCCCACTTCCACTGAGGTACTTGTAATGGCTGTAGCAATCCTGCTGGCCTCTGGTGTTCAGCTTTCACTCTCTGACATACATCACAGCAGGCAACATGTTCGGCGATGTCCCTCTTCATATGTGGCCACCAGTACCATTGCTTCATATCCTGATACATTTTGGTACTTCCGGGGTGGAGAGAATACGCAGAGCTATGAGCTTCTTTGAGTATCAGGTCCTTGAGGTCTTTCTGGTGGGGTAGAAAGATACGTGTCTCGTATCTCAGCACTCCCTGTTGATCTATTTTCATTCTGGGAACCTTTCCTTCTTCCACTAATCTTTTCATCCTCAAAGCGGTTGAGTCTTCCTTATGAGCTATAATTTGATTTGTGTATATATCACAATGGTTGCCAATCAGATAATGCCTCCAAATCTTTAGAGCATGTACCACTGAAGCTAATTCCAAGTCGTGGGTTGGGTAGTTTGCTTCATGAGGGCGAAGCTGTCTGGATGCATATGCCACAACTCTGCCTCCTTGCATCAGTACGCATCCAAGCCCTTGATGTGAGGCATCACAATATACCTCAAAGTCTTTGCGTACATCTGGTAGGACTAGCACAGGAGTGGTGATCAATCTCTTTTTCAGCTCTTGAAAACTTTCTTCGCAGGCCTTGGTCCATTCAAACTTCTGCTCCTTTTTGAGTAGCTGAGTCATTGGCCTGGCAATTCGGGAGAATCCCTCTATAAACCTTCTGTAGTACCTAGCCAATCCAAGAAAACTCCTCACTTCAGTGACGGAGGTGGGATGCTTCCATTCCATTACTGCTGCTATTTTGACGGGGTCAACGAATACTCCTCCTGCAGACACTATATGCCCCAAGAAGCTGATATCACTTAGCCAGAATTCACACTTGCTATACTTGGCATATAGCTGATGCTCCTTTAGCTTCTCCAATACTAAGCGTAGATGTTCAACATGATCTTCCGCATTCTTAGAGTAAATATGGATATCATCAATGAACACCACGACGAACTTGTCCAAATACTCCATGAATACCTTGTTCATGAGATTCATAAAGTAGGCTGGGGCATTTGTTAGACCAAAAGACATGACCATAAACTCATACAGTCCATAACTAGTGGTAAAAGCTGTCTTGGGTATATCCTCGGCTCTAATTTTTAGCTGGTGATAGCCCGACCTCATATCTATCTTGGAAAATATGGTGGCTCCACCAATTTGATCAAATAGATCATCAATCCGGGGAAGGGGGTACTTATTCTTGATGGTCACTTCATTCAAGGCCTAGTAATCCACACACATCCTAGTGGTGCCATCCTTGTTCACAAACAATACTGGAGATCCCCAAGGTGAGGAACTAGGTCTGACGAATCCTTATTCCTGCAGTTCCTGTAGTTGTTTCTTCAACTATTCCAACTCCTCTACTGTCATCCTATAGGGCCTCTTGGAGACTGGAGCAGCTCCCAGCTTCAGGTTGATAACAAATTCCAGATCTCTATTTGGGGGCATGCCGGGCAGTTCTTCAGGAAATACTTCGGGACAGTCTTGCGCTACTGTCATTCCCTCTAGGGGTATGTCCTCACAATAATATACTACATGACCCCATCGATATGGTCGGTCCACTTTTATATTTATTGTCATTCCGGGACACTTGGTCAGTTTTACCATCCTGGTAGCACATTCTATGACCCCTTGATGTCTAGCTAACCAATCCATTCCTAATATGATATCCAGGGTCTGGGAGCTTAGTACTATCAGGTCTGCTAGAAAGTCACACTTCTCCATAGTAACTTCTACCCCAGGGCATACTAGGGTAGCAATGGTTATACCAGCTGGTGAGTTAAGTACCAGTGGTTTCTTTAGATGACAGACAGGTAACCCCAATTTATCAGCATACCCCTTGGATATAAATGAATGTGAAGCTCCTAAATCAAATAGTGTTTGTGCTGGTATGGACTTGACAGAGAATGTACCCATAAGAACTCCCACCACTTGCTGGGCTTCCTCGGCTGTGATGTGATTAACTCGGCCGTGGTTGGGCGTTGGGGTACTCTTGCTGGCCTGAGAGGTCTTTGCCCCTTGTTGGTTACTGAGGCTTGGCTGCGGACGAAGGAACTCTGCTTGTGTGGGCATCTGCTGGCAAAATGCCCCTTTTCACCGTAGCTGAAGCATTTGTAGTTTGTGGCATAAGCTGACCTAGAGGACTGACCGCCTTGCATGGAGCTACCCCCTGCACGGGGTGTTGGTGTTAAAGCCTTGAACTGATTCGGTCGAGAAAGAAGATGAGTTGTTGAAGAGTTTCTGGACAAATCCTCCATGTGGTCGCTGAACCGACATCTTTCGCTTGCGACTGGCTTCTAAATTCTTCTTCTCATTTTCCAAGACCAAAGCCTTGTTCACCAGCTGGTGGAAGCTAGCGAAGTCTTGGATAATCAGTTGTACTCTTAATTCTTCGTTCATACCTTCGAAGAATCTATCGATCTTTTCTTCCTCTTCCGCCACATCCTTCGGGGCATAGCGGGCAAGCTGTGTGAACTTTGTAAGATACTCATTGATTGACATGTTTCCTTCATCCTCATCACCCCTGTTGGGATGAAATTGGCTTTGAAGGCCGTCTTGAATTCCGACCAGGGAATGGCTTCCATGTCATTCCCCGTGGTAGCATCTTCTTGGCCTCTGGCGGCCAAGTAATTTTCCCACCATGCTGCCACAGCTCCCTGAAGCTGGTGTGCGGCAAATACAACCTTGTCCTCTTCTGCGCACTTGGCCAGGTGCAGTTTTCTTTCTGTATCCCGAAGCCAGTCCTCTACTTCGAGTGGCTCGTCTGCCGAAGAAAAAGTAAGTGGCCGAGTTCTTTGAAAATCAGCTAAATCAGCTCTATGCCCGCCGGAGTTGCCTTGTTGTTCAGCGTTGATGGCCTGCGGTAGCTGGGTTTGCTGCGCCATAACCTGTGCCATGGTAGGGTTGGCCGGAGGGGGCGGAAGATTGACGCCTTGATTTTGGCCTCGACCTTGCGTGGAGTCCACCTCAGCCTGGTTGCGGCTAGCCTGAGCTCTTGTAATCCGTTGGCTGGCCATCTGCAGTCATAGCTTTGTAACTTAGATGCTAGTTCTAGGCAAACGAAAGGGATACCATCTTGTGCATAAAAGCCAATAAGATAAACGACAAAACAACTTCCAACACAAGGCCTACATCTGGCCATACATTAAACATAACAACGGTTACATAGCCAGCTTCTATGGCTGGACTTCGCAGTTACAACAAAGTAATTAAAGTTCATAACATGGGTACATAATCGAGGGTACTACATAGCTAACACTACTAAAGGGACTAGTGCCTGCTAACACTAACCAACATATATCAAGCACTATGCTAACCAAACCATAGACTGTCTACTCCATGAAACTCGCACCGGGGCAGGAAGGGCTGTAGTCTGGCGACTGCGAGCAGGACCTGCTGTCGCTGAACTCCGAAGGGTCGGAGTCAGAGTAGGAGCGTGAACTGCTGCGGCTGTGGCGAGTCTCTCCTCGATGAAGAGCGGACTGTGGTCCTGGAGGCTGCACGCTCATGCGCGCGGTGAGTCTCGTACGGGGTCCTCCTGACCCTGGCTGGGGTGGTGCTGGGGCTCCAATGGGTACGGTGGCCTGCTGGAGCTGGGCATGGGCGGCGGCAGCCTCCGCCTTGGCCTCTACCAAGGCCTTCTCGCACTGGGAGAGCTGTTCTCAGAGGGTCGTCACCTCGGTGTGTCTGGCGACTAGGTGCTGCCGGAGGGCGGTGATATCCTCTAGGGCGGTGGTGTGAGCCACCCCCATAGCCCTGGTAAGGTCGACCTGATGCGTGAGCATAGGGTCATCCTCGCTGGTCGGCATGTAAGTCACATTGTATCACGCTCCCTCCTGGCGTGACGGGTAGTAGCAGTACGGAGTACGCCACAGAGAGGTCTTATATATGCCGCAAAGCCGTGCGGCGGCTAAGCGTGCGGCGTCCTGGAGGGCCGCTACCTGGGTGCTCCTCAGATGCTCAGTCCTGAAGATGTGGGGCGGATCCTGTTCACTCTTAGCATAGATGAACACCTCGATCAGCCAGGATTCCACCCCTCCTTTGGCAGTCTTGAGTCCACGATATATGGGCTGCTCTTTGTATCCCAAATAATGCAAGAGTTTGCGCAAGATGCTAGCAAACTCTCCCTCGTAAACTCCATGTGCCAAGAAGTCCCAGTTGCCCTCATCTGCTACTCCTGCCATCTGTAATTAAATTACTAGTGTTAGTAGTTTTTCAAAATATTAATGAAAGGTAGAATAGATCAGATCTAAGAAGGATACGAAAAGAAGTAACACGCTATATTTTCAGAATCATTTTTATAAGTTCTTCAAATATTGTGATCCTAGGCCCATCCTAGTACCCGTTCTAAGGCTTTTACCCTACAGTCGTATGCTCTGATACTAGCTCTGTCATACCCAGATTTTTCAATCCAGAATTCACTGTGTTTCACTGCACTATTCCCTAGATCAGTAGATAGTGCACACAGGTATATAGCTGAATTACATCATACATCGCATAGACAACAATAATATTGCAGGATTTAAGTTACACCACATTGGGTGACAGTTTACAAAATGGGCCGCTTAGGCCAAATGTCTTTAGTGCAATTAAATAGCGGAAACGAAAGAAAAAGTAAGACCATAACCACAGGAAAGCGACTGGGGGTAATGAGTGCATTATATATTACCCAGCCTTAGACAATATACGTGCACACACTGCCGTAGGTCAAACTTGTCTATGTTCAGAAAACGTAGACTACGTCCTAATTTCCTTCATTGCTCCTTCCTTCAGCAGCAGGGGTGTCTTCATGGTCATAATGATCCTGTGTCCCTGTTTCTGTTTTGGTAATGCGAGTGTGAGCACAAACCCACCGTGCTCAGTGAGCCAACACACAGAATGTAATATTTTAACATGCTCAGCTTATCAAAGGAAGGCTCGGGCTTATTTTGTTTTGCATAGAGTGCTTTTGAAATACAATTACTTCAAATCCCTAAGACCTAGCATTTTATAATTCACGACAATATTTTGTGAAGTAAGACCAACATATTAGTGACACAGATTCCATCCACCGTTACATGGCATCTGCACCATATAGCATTATTCAGCGTTACAACCGCTTATCTTACCACTGGGATGACACCCAGGACAATTCAAACTAGGGCTTTCTGTTGCCCTCCATATTTCCATTCCCATTCTTCCCATATTTTTAAATAGAACAATATCTAGTGAAGTTCCCATGTCCGCCCTTAACCGTGGGCACGGCTATTCGAATAGTTTTTGACTCTGCAGAGTGTGTACACTTTCACCACAAGAGACAATCAACCCGTTGCCCCACACGATTCCTTAGACATGTGGTTGAGTAGACCGTCACAAGGACTGTTCAGAATATCTAGCCCCTTTCGTCATCTTACCCTATGGGCTGTTCCCACTTGCGATGGGTCCCATACGTTGCACAAGATGTTCCCCACGGTTACCAGCACTATTCGGGCTCCACTTCCCACAACGCTAGTACGACTAGGAAACTTCAACCTACACTTGATGTCCCTTCGGGCCTCCCCTTGCCCTTGCCCTTTGAAGCTTGGGAGTTTCGATAAAACTACTTTGCCAAGTTGTATTTTACAGACTTGTGGTTGTACTGTTTTACACGGGATAACATGACAAGATTCAGTCCTTAGGTCTACCTGCATGGTTCTACCATATTTCACAATTTGTGCTTCCACTACACCACATACCAGCCCCCAAACCATCCACCCAAGTATTTAAGCAATGTTGGGGTTTTTTAGGAACATAAAATATCCATACCAAACTACTCCAGTCATTCCCACCATGATGCCCAAATCATTTCATAATTGCAAGTGAAGATTCTGGGGCATTTAGGTACCCCCGAGTAACTAGCAATACTAAGCAACGCAATATAATAAGGACTTATTTGCGAAAGCTACATTTTTATAATTTTACTACGGCGACAAGGTTCATTCATCCAAGAATTTCAATGGGGTAATACTAACAAGCATAATATTGGGATCATAACTAGCATCTTTAGAAGTGAAAGTAAATTGCCACATAAAATAATAGCATGCACATGGATAATTCAAAAGAAATTAAATTTGCATAAACATGGGTTCAATATGATCAAAGTGTTAACTCGCCTGGGTCACAGGAGTCTTGGTCTTGAGCGTCGGGGTTTGCTTCAGCTTCGGTCTCCTATTCCTGAGCTTCGTACACTAGTTTTACGTGCACGAAAATTTGGATAAAATCAGCAAATCAAACAAAATACCACCACAAAATTCAAATGAACTTCAAAAATCCTGGTTTCAGTTCCGTTGGATATTTCTTGAATTTAGATGAATTTAGAAATTTGTTTCATTCAATTTGGAGTTAAAATGAATAAGTTATGCCTATTCAAAGTTTTCAGTTTAATTAAATCCAGAAAATATTAAAATCCTGACAGGTGGGGCCCATATGGTAGTGATGCCCATTCATACTCAGTCACTGACTGGTGGGTCCTACTTCCTAGTTTTAATTTATTCTTTTCTTTTATCTTTGGCGCACTGTGCCTATGACAGGTGGGACCCCTGCTGTCAGTGGGCCGCTTGGGCTAGCAGCCACTGACAGGTGGGGCCCACCCGGACTACCGAAAAATAAAAGAAAACTCGACCTCGGCGCGCTGCGGAGCCGGGGGCTCGAACGCATGCAGCCGAGGGAGTTGGGGGGGAGATAGCGCCAATAGCCAGTAGAACTCACGGTGTTTCTTGACCTTATAGGGCGAATAAGGCAGTTATGCTGTGTGCTGCAGGGGGCCGAGCAGAGGAGGTCGGGGGCAGCGGTGCCGATGGCGCGGGGCGGTCAGAGAGGTGCTGGGGTGGGTCAAAATGGAATGCGGGGGCCGCGGGGATGCTGAAGGTGGTGGCGTCGGAGACCGGGAAGACCCGAGGCGGACCAGCGGTGAGCGACGGCGGCAGCTTGGGGATGGGCTTCGGCGCCGGTGAGGTACGGTCCACGAGGAGCTCGAGGGAGGTCGGGAGTGGCTTCGCGGTGTTTTGGGGATGGCGTGGGGAGAGGGAATCGGGTTCTTATGGCGGTAATCGGCGGGATTTAGCGGAGGAGGCCAGTGGACGAAGTTGGGGAAGGAAACAGCTCGCCGGCGTTTGAGGGGGCTCGGGCTCGATTACTCTCTGCAGGAGGTGGAGGAAGGTGTGGCGAAGCGAATGGAGAGGCGGCCAGGCTTTATAGACGAGCGGAGCGCGGCTAGCAACAGGCGACGACGTGCGGGCACATCGGGACAGGCGGCAGTGTCAGCGGCGACAGCGGGCGGCGGGGCATGGCAGCGAGAATCGGGGGCGTTCCACGCACGTCGGCTGTGTCGCGCGGCTTTGCCGTGGCGCACGGCTTTAGCCAGAGCAGAGCGGAGGAAAAGGGGGTCCGGGCGCACGGGAGAAAAGGAGGAGGGAGGAGAGGCGCGGGCCTGCTGGCCAGAGAGACGGGTGCGAGATGGAGGCGGGGCCCGCGTGGCAGAGGCGGTAGGGGCGGAGGAAGTGGGCTGGCGGGGCGCGCTGGAATGGCTGGGCCGTGCGGGGCTGGCGGGTTGGGTCGCTTCGGCCGAAGCAGGGAGGAGCGGGGGAGATGGGAGTTGGGCCGGGTTGATGGCCGGCCTGGCTCCATATTTCCTCTTTTTTTATATATTTTGTCTTGCTTATGTTTTTGTGTTTGTATATGGTATTCATTTTACTTGCTTCTAATGTTATTCTTGCCATTATTTTCAAAAATGACATTATATATTTTTAGGTCAAGTTTCTCCCTTATTTTTATGGATCATCTTTTCAGATTCGAATTTTAAATTTTCATTCTCTATTGTTTGAACATATTTGTTCCTTTCTTGAACTTTTAACTTTTTGGAACCTTAATCAAATTTCAGAAAATACCATAAAAATCCAAACACAAATAAAATATATTGCAAAAACAATTCAAAAGCTTCACATTTTACAAATTTAAATTTCCAGGATGTTACACGTCGGGTGACAAGTCCAAGCGTAGTCAACGTAAAGCCCACATAAACCGCTACGTCTTCGACATCGAGGGCGGTTCTGAAGACAGTGCCCACACCGATCGCGACCGAGGTCGCCGAGGTTGGGGGCGAGGGCGCGGCCAAGGTCGTGACGACAGACCCCGTGCGGAACAAGAAGACCAGCCTTACAGCCCGTGGTGCGAGGTGCTTGGCCGGTGTTGCCACAACACATGGGCATGCACCACCATTGCAGCGCTCCGACAGAGCATCGCCAAGGACAGAACCCTAGAAGTGGGGCCACCCATCGTGGCCCACGTGCAGCAGCCCCAGGAGGCCCCTTGCGGATTCGTGCCCACGGGCAGCAGCCCCAGGAGGGCCCCTTGCGGATTCGTGCCCATGTGTAGCAACCCCAGGAAGGCCCCTTGAGAATCCAGGCCCTGGAGGGAGGCCAGCGTCGGGTTATAAACGTTATCTCCGAGGGCTCTCCATTGGAGTTCTCCTCGGCGCGGCAACAGAAGGCCTACGCGTAGAGGCTACACCATGTGGCAGCATACCTGGCGCAGGCACCGCCGGAGTGGGTGTAGCACGAAATCACCTTCACGCGCTGCTGACGCTGAGGGCGTGGAGTTCCCTCACCAGGATCCCCTGGTCATCCAGGTCGCCATCGCAGGATGCGATGTCAAACGCGTCCTGGTCGATGGAGGCAGCTCTACGAACATCTTGTTTGCGGCGGCCTTCGACCAAATGGGGATCCCCCGGAGTGGCCTGGGTCCCTCGGGAATCCCACTGCAGGGCTTCGGGGGTCAACCGCTGAAGGCGCTGGGCTAGATATGCCTCCAACATAAGGAGCGAGGACGTCACCTTCGACATCGTTGACATCCCGTACCCGTACAATGCCATACTGAGGCGCCCAACACTCAACTCCTTTGGGGTGGTCCCGCACCATGGCTGCTTATGCATCAAGCTCCCGAGCCCGCAAGGTATCATCACCACCCTTGATGACCAGGACATCGCTCGGCGCATAGAGCTTGGCGCTCGGGGCCCACACCACAAGGACCTCCACGAACCCTAAGGCAGACAAGACCACGCGAAGGCTCCCAACGACCTCAAGGAGCACCGCGCAGACCATCCCACGTCGGTCGCTGTAGCACCAGAGGCTCGCCCCGGCACCAGAGGCTCCCCGATGGCTTTACCTTGCCACCACAGTAATAGTGGCCAGTGCCGTCTTTGTCCTCGAGCGATCAGTGGTTAGTATCCTCTCTTTTGTAATTGCTCGCCCGCGCAAACAGGACATTAATAAAGTCCATTCATTTGCGAAACTTATCTCGTTTTGTGTTAACACGCACGGGGGGACGCCTCCGCGCGCACTCTCTGTGAGTGAAAACAAAGACACGCAGCCTGGCGTGCACTCTCCGTGAGTATAAACAAAAACACGCGGCCTCCGCGCGCACTCTCCGTGAGTATAAACAAAGACACACGGCCACCGCGCGCACTCTCTGTGAGTATAAACAAAGACACGCGACCACTGCGCGCACTCTCCGTGAGCATAAACAAAGACACGCGGCCTCCGCGCGCTCTCTCCATGAGTATAAACAAAGACACGCGGCCTCCGCACGCACTCTCCGTGAGTATAAACAAAGACACGCTGATGAGGCCATGGTGTCCCGATCTTCTGATAGGATGATAACTATCAATTTTGGTGGAGGTAACCCTTGCGATCCGACTACAACCGAACGACATCGCTTGCGCCTTAGCAATCGCTGAACCACACTTCAAGTTGTTATCAACCGTGCCAAGATCGCGGTTGACCTAACCACGAAGGTCTATTCCTGCATGCAATCGAAGAACACGCAAGAACAAGATGACAAGCAATCTGAAATTGCAAATATTGATATTGAATTCAAAAGGTGGGATTCCGAAGGCTGTCTTGACAGGAGGTCGTCCGACACAACTGAAGAACAGAAGTTTGCAAAATAGCTAAACCTAAACTCAATGAAATTCTAGTCCTAGCTGAGGAGACGGCGGCTGTTACATAGAGAGAACGACCCCCTAGGGTTACAAGGCACATGGGCCCAAGTGGTGGTGGCGCAGCACCTTTTTTGACTCGGACTCAGAAACCAATGTGGACTCTTTTGATGATTGCGGCCGGCTCAGCCAGAATTTGAAAATGAGGTTGGATCCATTCGAAAGTATACTTCATAAGCTTTCCATGAAGTACAAGAACGTCCCAAACGGAGTTCGTATGAGGAAGTTATGTCCATTTAAACTTGCACCTTTGCAGCAGTCCGAATCCGATTCCAATACGTGTCCAACAAGGACTCTTTTGATGATTGCGGCCGGCTTGGATAGAATTTGAAGATGGGGTTGAATCCGTTAGAAAGTAGACTTGATAAAATTTTCATCAAGTCCAAGAACGTCCCAAATGGAGTCCGTATGAGAAAGTTACGTCCGTTTAAACTTGCACCATTGCAGCAGTCCGAATCCGATTCCAGTACGTGACCAACACGGACTCTTTTGATGATTGCGATGCGTACAGATAGCATTTAGAGGTGATAACAGATCCATTGGAAAGAGAATGAGAAAAGCTTTCCAACAAATACTTGTGGACCTCAAACGGACTTCATATGTCAAAGTTATGCACATTTGAATTTGGGCCTGTCAGGCTGAATCCGAATTGATCTGGAGGCCGAATTGGATTCCAGAATGTGTCCATCTTGAACTCTTGCTTGAATTGGTGTAAAAGTGACATGGTGCTGTAAAAATATATATTTTCATCATTAGGTAGCATCATATTCTCATTTAAAATATGTTGAGTCTGAAGAAACGAATCCACCTTTAATTCAATCTTAATATTGGACGCTATTGGCGTATGTGTTTGTGGCGTGGTCACGTCATCCTCCCCTTCTTGACAGAAAACCGTCCTCGGTTTTAACATATGTGTAGCCTCATGTATTGCATGATCTTGATCATAAATCTTGGTATATGATAACAAATGCAACAAACCCTCATTATGTAATATCATAAGTTCTTTATCAAGCAAAGTAAAACCTCTTTGAAATGAGCTCACCTGATAATTTAAGCGATGCGTAGGAGCTCTTGTAATTGGGACAACAAGCATAGCAAATATGGTTGTATCCATAGGGGTCATGTCCTCATCACACGCGGCCTCAACGTGTAGTATAAATAAAACGCAGTGGAGGGACGCCTCCGCGCGCACTCTACGGAGTATAAATAAGACAACTTAGGGATGCCTCCGCGCGCACTCTGCGGAGTATAAATAAGACGCAGCGGAGGGACGCCTCCGCGCGCACTCTACGGATTATAAATAAGACGTAGCGGAGGCACGCTTCCACGCGCATTCTACGGAGTATAAATAAGGTGCAGTGGAGGCACGCCTCCGCGTGCACACTACGGAGTATAAATAAGACACAGTGGAGGCACGCCTCCGCGCGCACTTTACGGAGTATAAATAAGACACAGCGGAGGCAAGCCTCCACGCGCACTCTACAGAGTATAAATAAGACGCAGCGGAGGCAAGCCTCCGCGCGCAATCTACGGAGTGTAAATAGGATGAGCGGAGGCTCGCCTTCGCGTGCGCGCGCAGTCTACGGAGTATAAATAAGGCGCGGCTTCCACGCGGCCTAGAGTAGGGGACGGTGCGCTCGAGCGTCTAGTTCGGCTAGGCGCTAGCTCCGCCACCACCACTTCGAAGGGTAGGGGACGGATCGCTCGAGCGTCTACTTCGGCTAGGCGCCAGCTCCGCTGCCACCACTTCGAAGGGTAGGGGACGGATCGCTCGAGCGTCTACTTCGGCTAGGCGCCAGCTCCGCTGCCACCACTTCAAAGGGTAGGGGGACGGAGCGCTCGAGCCTCTACTTCGGCTAGGCGTCAGCTTCGCTGCCACCACTTGAAAGGATAGGGGACGGAGCGCTCGAGCGTCTACTTCGCCTAGGCGCCAACTCCACTGCCACCACTTCGAAGGGTAGGGGACGGAGCTCTCGAGCGTCTACTTCGACTAGGCGCCTGCTCTGTTACCACCACTGCGAAGGTTGGGGGACGGAGCGCTCGAGCGTCTACTTCGACTAGGCACCAGCCCCGTTGCCATCACTGCGAAGGTTGGGGGACGGAGCGCTCGAGCGTTTACTCAGCACTTGTGCGTTTACGGAACACTAAGTCCTACGGGCTGATCAGAGACAGGCGCGATCATTAAGCTCAACGGGGACGCGCACACATCCCCAACCAAAGTCTTTATTGCATTCATGAAAAAATGTTTACAAAAGCATCCAGTAGTCACATTCCCGACGACCTAGTGTCTAAAAGCGCCCTCGAGTATTTACGGTCGCTACGCATCCGACTCCACCTTTATATACTCCCGTGCCGACGGCTGCCCCGCCGAAGTCTGGGCTGCCCAAAAGTTCAACTAGTCCTTGGCCCATCCCCAATGCCGAAGATGCCACCGAGTCACGAGGTCAACAACTAGTAACCGGTCCCTATCAAGCAGCTGCCCAAAGCAAAATAGTACAAGCAATCAGAGCATGGCGGCAATTTCCATTTTATTTGTAAAAAGGGGGACCGTGTGGCGCCAGCATACAAGGAACTCACATACTCCGCAACGCACTCCTACATTCTAAACCCGGTATCGCACCTGTGGGTTCGCGCCAAGCCCCGAGGCGGCGGCACCATCTTCGTTGTGCTGGGGAACTTCATCAATCCATCGGCCCATGTTCCCCTCGTCGTGCAGGGTCTGTTGTAGTGCTACCTTCGCCTCGGCCTCCCCGATGTAGCCCCATATCTGGTCTTGGAAGGCCCGGACAGTGCCACGGACGACGTGCATGGCGCACGACATCACCCCGGCCTCAGCTGGCATCTCCAGCTAGGGGTCAGCTAACTCGTTGACGTGCTGGCAACCTCGGTGCCGAAGCAGCACGAAGGCAAAATGCGAGGTCATGGAGGAGTAGTGGTTACTGAAGGCCTTGGGGGCGCTGAGAGCGAGGCCGAAAGCTTCCCCGATTCGACGGAGTGTCCGCGACAAATCTTCGGGACCGAAGGCGCGAGGCGGTACATCAGTGGAGAGGTCCTTGAGGGCGCCTTCTAGAGCTAGCATGGTGCCCCACACCGCCACAGAGGCATCGCCCAAAGCCCGGTCCTTCTCCCCAAGAGATGCAGCGAGGCGACCCTTCTCCTCCTCCAGCACGGCGATTTGCTGGAGCAAGCCGTGACGTTACTCGGTGGCTGCACGCTGGGCTTCTGCCGTGAGCGCCTGAGCGTCCGAGATCGCCTTTGCGTCCTCCGTCTCCAGGAGTCAGATGCGATCGTCCTTAACGGAGTGGGCCTCTTCGGCTGCGCGTAGGGCCTCCTCGGCACCCCGCAGCTGGTCCTCTAGCACCCCCCGCTCATGAGCGTCCGCCGCCTGTAGGGCCTGAGCAAGGGCGAGCATCTGTACAACGCAATTGTTAGCAAAGTTCCTAAATGACGGCAGCGCCATCGAAGTAGAGCACTCACCCTTATGTCCGAGGCCTCTAGTTCGCCCTCCAGGAGCTCCGGCTCGCACGACAACAGTGCCTGGCGATCCAAGTCGGCGACCACACTTTTCACGGCCCCCTGCCAAGCCCGCATCATCTCCGACCGAGGCACAAAGTCCATCAACATCAGTCGTGCGGCCTCTGCGGCGACAATTCCCAGGGCGCCAGTTGTCGACATCACTCCCAAAGCATCCTCGTCCCCCGAGGGTTGCCCATGGCCGGGGGACCGTTCCTCTGCTAATAACAAAAGACTGGTTAGAGAAATTTAGGGAAGCCTCAGATGATCGTATGGGGAGTTGAGCCATACCCTCGGCACCAACCAGCGAGTCCCGTTGGGGTGTCCCCTCACCCGCGGAAGCGACCGCGATAACAGCAGCGCCGTCTGTGGTGGCCAGCTCCTCGGACCGGATGGCCTCCGTGTTGAGGTCGTCCCCTGACCCCACCGACCTCCACGGTGAACCCCTACTTCAGCCAGGAGGCTGATCCGTCGGGCTGGATGGCCTCCTCATCGGACCCAGGATCCTCGGCGACCCCAATCGCCACAACGAACCTCCTCTCCAGCAGAGGGGGCGATTGTGTTTGAGGTCGCTTCACTTTCGGAGGCTGGGTGCCCTCCTACGTCCGCGCTGCACCCTTGGTCCGCAGTCTTGCCCAAGGACTCCTCGCCTGGAACCGCCGCCTCAGTCCCTGCCTCAAGGTCCAAATCGGCATACTTCGCCAAGCCATCGCACCCTCGGAGGTAGCGGCCATCGCACCCTCGGATCCAGCATACTCGACGGGAGCGGCAGCCGCCGGGCTAGATACGGCTGCGGGGGACCCGGCCTGGTGTTGGAATGGTGCGCTCCGGCACGGGAATGCCCAGGGCTTCGCACACCCGGTTCATCGGCCCCAGCTTTTGTCGAGACCCGAATATGCAAATCCGGACTCTCTGTGTATGCTGCACTAGTCCAGGATCACGCTAGTGCACACAGTCAAACATAGAGGTAATCATCACCACAATCACGATATTAAATAAGGGAAACTCGAATTATTAATCAATATCCAAAAGTGAGACCTTATGGTCAAGCTTACATTCTCAATAGACTTAGGGGCTTAACAAAATTTAGAAGCGGAAAATCCAAAATAAAGCGTAGCGGCCAATCGACATGCCCACGGGCAATCGAGTGGGGAGCGAAGCCTAGAACGCGTAGTCGTCGAAGTACTCGCCTCCGGGAACCTCCTGCTGGTAGTACTCCTCTTCCTCAACTGAGCAACATAGGCGTAAAGCCATGAGTACATTGGTACTCAGCAAGCCGTTTGTAACAAATGATGCAATATAGTATGCAAGGCTTACCAATGGAAGGCTGAAAGGGTTAATGTGCATAAACAGCATTTGAAATTACCATAAATAGATTGAAGGCGAATTGTAAATAAGACAATAATGAATAATCAAAGGAATTGAAGTAAACTACTTATGGACCTCCCATCCACAAGCTAAACCAACAGTGAATTAACCATCCACTGACCAACTACAAATTTTCCAAGAGTAACTATACCTCGTGTGAAATCACCGAGCATTGTCCATAACCGAGGACGCGGCTATTCGAATAGTTTTACACTCTGCAGGGGTTGCACAACTGTACCCACACGATGTGATTAGCCTCAGCTTAAGGTAATCACAACAAGGCCTTTACAATGTTCAATTCCAACCCAATCCCGCCCGCTAGGGTTTCGCATCACACCCCCCCTTGCGCCCCGTGGAATGTATACGATACCCACTGACATCCCAATGGCGGAACCAGAATTGAAACATCACAAATTAATCAGCCAGGTCTGTCCCATACCAGACATGTGGTTTGCACGGTAAGACTCAGATCAATGGCGCACAAAGTTAAGTCCTTAAGTGTTCTCGGGCGAGACTACCACATCCCTCGAAGTGCTCCAACACTTCCCCCTTTACTGCACGATCATTCGCCCGAGTGAAAACCAATTTTGTATAACCACCGCCAATGACGCACCAACGTCACGGCACAAATTTTATAACAGTGGCACCAACCACGATTCACTATCTCATTAGGTCAAATTAATTAATCACATACGATGATGAAACCTTTCGCAAAAATAAGCAAGGCTAAGCATTCTAATCGTACCAACCCAATGTGACAAATAACATAGCATCACTAATTAAATTCCCAACCTAAGGTGACAAATACTCAATTGAGGTGATAACTACCAATACAAGGGTTTGAATAAAAATAGCAATGCAAGATAATTTAAAACAAAATAATTAAATAATAGATTGCAAACTAGGTTCAACATGATCAAAGGACACGACTTGCCTTGGCCTTGCTCAGTTGACGGTTCTTGATCTTCAATTCCAACGGCGGCTCCCTCGAACGCGTGATCTAACGAGAGAGAAAACAAAACAAAGAGACAAAATAAATTCAAATAAAAAAATTCAAATGAACTCCAAAAATTCTCAAACCTGAACCAAAAGATAGAGCTCAATTTTAGATGAATTTAGGAAAAAGAATCGGGTCAATCGGAGCTAGGACGGGGGAGAACGGGCCTCTGGAAAATCTGGTTTTAGGAAAAAGGCTGAAAATCGGAAAAGACACTGTGCTGTGGACCGGGTGCACGGTGAGATGGGTCCACGGTGGACGCGGCGCACGAAACAGTGCGACGGCGGGCTGCTGGCGCAAGCGGCTAGGGCTGACGTGGCTGCTGACGGGGCACGGCACGCAAGCCCTAGGGCTGACGTGGCAAGCTGACTGGGCGCTGACGTGGCCAGATCGGCTCACGGGTCTACGGGATCGGACCTGACCGGTGGGTCCCATGCGGCAGAGGCTCGGCGCAAGGTGGATCGGGTCTACGGGAAGACGAAGCGACGGCCGCGTGGACCGGCAGGCGAAGCGGCCGAGGCGACCGGGCGGCGGGGCTGCGGGCGGGTCTGGCCGACGGAGGCGCACGGCTGCGGCGGGGCTCACCGGCGACGAAGACGACGGCGACGGCGGCGGCGCTCACCGATGACGACGACGATGGCAACGACGGCGACGGCGGACGGCAACCGGGGACGGCGCACTGCCCGGGCGGCGGCGCTCGGCGGCTAGCGGCGGAGGAGGCGGCGAGGGCGGCGAAGGCAGCGGCGCAGGTGACGGCTGCGGGATGACGGCGAACCTCGGGGTCTGCGCCAATAAATACCCCGGGCGGCGGCGGGCGGCGAGCCGAGTGGGCTCGGCCCACTAGGGTTAGGGTTAGCGGGCGCTGACAAGTGGGCCCCACCTGTCGGTGGCTCAGGGCGGCGGACGGCCGAGATGCGGGGCGCAGGCGCGGGGATGGGCGACGCGTGTCGGCCATCCAACGGAGGAAGGCGGGCGCGGGCGCGGGCGGGATGCACGCCGCGTGGCGGTGGCAGGCCGGGCGGGGCTGGCTAGACCGGGCCGGTTCGGTGGGTTTTGGCCCACCGGCCGGTTCGGGATTTTCTTTTTCTTTTCTTTTTTTTCCAGAAATTCAAATAATTCTTTTTGAGCTCTAGAAAATAGCAAATAAATCCAGAAAAAAATACCAATAAATTCCTTGAGACCAGGAACTCAAATAAAATAACTTGAAAAATGTTAATGTTTAATTTAATCATATTAAATCCAAATAAATTCTGAAAACTCCTTTTAAGCTTTAATTAATTTCAGAAAATTTCAAATGGTGAATTTTATTTTAAAAGCTTCAAAAAGACTCTGAAAATCAGGATGTTACAAACATTACCCCCTTAAACGGGATCTCGACCCCGAGATCCGGGCTCACTACTAGAATAGGTTTGGAAACTCTGCCTTGAGATCTCCTTCGCGCTCCCAGGTGGCTTCCTCCTCGGAGTGGTTGCTCCACTGAACTTTGCAAAAGCGAACAACTTTATTCCGAGTGACTCTCTCTGACACATCCAAGATTTTGACAGGGCGCTCTTTGTAGGACAGATCCTCCTGAAGATCAATTGCCTCAACTGGCACAGCCTCCTCTGGCACTCTCAAACACTTCTTCAGTTGGGACACATGGAAAACATCATGTACCCCAGTGAAGGATGCAGGTAGCTCCAATTGATAAGCAACCTCTCCCCTGCGTTTCAGAATTCTGAACGGACCGACATACCTTGGTGCAAGCTTCCCCTTTTGCTGAAACCTCTTCACACCTTTGAATGGTGTGATCCTGAGATACACAAAATCATCTGGCTCAAAACTCAGCTCTCGGCGTCTGGTATCCGCGTAGCTCTTTTGCCTGGCCTGGGCAGTCCTCAACCTCTCCTGAATCAAACGGACCTTGTCCTCAGCCTCTTTTAGACAATCTGGACCAAACACCTGACCTTCCCCTGTCTCTTTCCAATTGAGAGGGGTCCTGCATTTCCTGCCATAGAGTGCTTCAAATGGTGACATCTGCAAACTTGCCTGATAACTATTGTTGTAAGAAAACTCTGCAAAAGGCAAACAGCTGTCCCACTTAGGTCCATGATCTAGCACACATGCTCTCAACATATCCTCAAGAATCTGATTGACTCGCTCTGTCTGACCATCTGTCTGGGGATGGTATGCGGTACTGAAATTCAGATGCGTTCCCATAGCCTCATGGAAACTACCCCAAAACCGAGAAGTGAACTGGGACCCTCGATCTGACACTATTTTCTTGGGCACTCCATGCAAACTGACGATCCTCGACATATACAGCTCTGCCAATCTGTCACCGGTGTAGGTTGTCTTCACTGGAATGAAGTGAGCAACCTTGGTCAATCGGTCCACGATGACCCAAATCGAATCATAGCCCTCCTTGGTCTTAGGCAAACCGACTATGAAGTCCATACCAATCTCTTCCCATTTCCACTCAGGGATTTTCAACGGCTGAAGCAAACCTGCTGGCCTCTGATGCTCTGCCTTAACTCTCTGACAGACATCACAAAGTGCCACATATTCAGCGATCTCACGCTTCATGCTAGGCCACCAATATTTTTCTTTAATGTCCTGGTACATCTTGGTACTGCCAGGGTGTATCGAGTACAACGACTCATGAGCTTCTTTTAGCAACAGATCCTTTAGCTCCTTTTTATTGGGCACACACAAACGTTGCTTGAACCACAGGGTTCCTTGGGCATCCTCTGAAAATCCTGACTCTTTTCCTTCACTCATACTCTGCCTGATACGCTGAAATGCCTCATCATCTGTCTGAGCCTGACGAATCTGACCATCCAAAGTGGGCTGCAACTCCATTGCTGCCAAAAATCCTTCCTCAACCAATTCCAAACTGAGCCTTTGGAATTCCTCATGCAAAGCTGGCTGACTCTCCTGAACCATCACTGAGTTACAATAAACCTTTCTGCTCAGAGCATCTGCGACTACATTGGCCTTCCCGGGGTGATAATGGATTCCGACATCATAATCCTTTATCAACTCCAACCACCTCCTCTGCCTGAGGTTAAGCTCGGACTGGGTAAAGATGTATTTCAAGCTCTTGTGATCCGTGTAAATCTCACATCTATTACCCAAGAGATAGTGCCTCCAAATTTTCAAAGCATGCACTACGGCTGCTAGCTCTAAGTCGTGGGTAGGGTAATTCTCCTCATGCGGTCTCAACTGTCGTGAGGCATACGCGACCACTCTCTTTTCCTGCATCAGTACACAACCCAAACCCTTGCGTGAAGCATCGCAATAAATCTCAAAATCCTTGTTTAAATCTGGCAATACTAGCACTGGGGCTGTGGTCAAACTCTCCTTCAACTTCTGACAGCTTTTCTCGCACTCGGGCGTCCAAACATATTTCTTTTCCTTTTTGAGCAATTGGGTAAGTGGCTTGGCTACACTGGAAAATCCCTCGATGAAACGACGATAATAACCAGCCATACCCAGAAAACTCCTGACCTGAGTCACCGAAGAAGGTGACTGCCAATCCAAAACATCCTTAACCTTTCCGGGGTCAACAGCAACTCCCTTTGCGGACATCACATGGCGTAGGAAGGCGACTTCCTTCATCCAGAACTCACATTTGCTAAACTTGGCATACAACTGATGGTCCCTTAATTTCTGCAATACCATCCTCAGGTGTTCCTCATGCTCTCTCTCATCCTTGGAGTAGATCAGAATGTCATCAATGAACACAACGACAAACTTATCCAAATACTCCATGAACACCTTATTCATTAGGTACATAAAATAGGCTGGAGCATTGGTCAAACCAAAAGACATCACTGTGAACTCATACAATCCATAACGAGTCGAAAATGCTGTATTAGGTATGTCCTCCTGTCGAATCCTCATCTGATGGTAACCTGACCTCAAGTCAATCTTAGAGAAAACTCCTGCTCCCCTGAGCTGATCAAACAAGTCATCAATCCTGGGCAACGGGTACTTGTTCTTGATGGTGACCTCATTAAGTGCTCGGTAGTCCACGCACATGCGCTGACTGCCATCCTTCTTTTTCACCAACAAGACTGGCGCTCCCCACGGGGACGAACTGGGCCTGACATAACCTTTGTCCAAAAGCTCCTGAATCTGCTTCTTGAGTTTTGCTAACTCATTTGCTGGCATCCGGTAGGGTCTTTTGGAAATCGGAGAGGTACCGGGTACCAACTCGATCAGAAACTCAACCTCTCGCTCTGGTGGCATCCCTGGAAGGTCATCTGGAAACACATCGGGGTACTCCCTGACAATCGGCACATCCTCCAACTGAATTCCCTTGATCTGACAAACCATTACCTGCACTGGCTGATTCATGCTAGCTGAAAACTGCACTTTCTTCCCATCGGAGCTGGTCAAGGTCACTGCTCTGCTCCCACAATACAGAACTGCCTGGTGCTTCTTGAGCCAATCCATACCCAAGATCACATCTAGGGACTGGATATCCAAGATAATCAAGTCCGCTCTGAACTCAACTCCCTGGATGTCTATCTGAACTCCGGGACAGCCTAGGTTGGTGCTCAACTCCGCACCGGGGGATTGGATCAAATGAATAGATCCCAGAGTAACAATTTTCAACTGATGCTTTAAGGCAAAACTCCGAGAAACAAACGAATGGGAAGCTCCAGAATCAAATAAAACTGTGGCAGATGCTGAATGGACTGGGAACTTACCGATCACGACATCTGGTGCTGCCTGGGCCTCCTCTGCAGTGACGTGGTTCACCTGACCTCTCACCACCTGCGGAGTCCTGCTGGCCTGAACTGGCGCCTGGGGTGCTCCACGCCCTGCTCCTGGAGTAGGTGTCCGTCCTGGTGTGGCTCCCAAGTCGAAGCGAACTGGAGTGGGGGCCTGCCTCTGTGGGCACTTGCTAGCATAGTGTCCCGGCTCATGGCACTTGTAGCAAGTAACGGACGCTGCTGGATTGGCGTTCCTTTGCTGCTGACCACCAAATCCACCGGGTCTCTGCCCTGACTGCTGGGGACGTGGTGCTGGGGCCGGAGTCCTGAAAACTGACTGCTGCTGCTGTGGCTGCTGAGGCACTCGAGTGGGCTGGTAAGTGCTGAAACGCTGCCTCTGAGCCTGGTGAGACTGTAATCCCTGCTGAGCCATCCTCCTCTTGCGAGACTCCTCGAGCTCGCGGCGACTGTCCTCAATTAGGATGACCTTATCCACCATCTGCTGAAAGCTGGCATAGTCGTTGCCCACGACCTGCACCTTCAATCCTGGGTTCAAGCCTTTCCGGAACCTCTTCTGACGGTCTTCATCTGTGGCTACGTCCTCGGGTGCATAGCGAGCTAGCTGAGTGAATTTATTGAGGTATTCACTCACTAACATGTTCTTCTGCTGCAACTCACGGAACTCCTCCTTCTTCATGTCCATCACCCCATCCAGGACATGGGCGTGACGAAAAGCGGTGTGGAACTCATCCCAAGTAATGCTGTCCTGGTCCTCGTGGGCGTCACAGTAGTTCTCCCACCACTCTGCTGCAGGTCCCTCTAGCTGGTGTGCTGCATACAGCACTCTCTCCCTGTCTGTGCACTGGGCCAAGTTCAGCTTTTTCTCTACTGAACGGATCCAGTCATCTGCCGCCAAAGGCTCTGAAGAACTGGAGTAGGTAGGCGGCCTCGTCCTCATAAACTCTGCAAAGCGGGACTGATGGTGAGTGACCTGAGGTGCTGCTACCCCTGGGTGCTGACGCTGAGCCATATTGTTCATATTCTGCATCATTGCTTGCATCATCTGAGTCTGGGCCATCAGGAACTGACTGATAGCGGGGTCCAGGGTCGGCGGAACTGCCTGGGGTGGCTGAGTGGAACTGTTCCCTGGATTCTGGTTTGTCTGCTCCCGACCTGCGGAGTTCCTGGTTTCAACCATCTTGCAGCTGCTCTGAAAAGAAAGACCATTTACTGAGAACTGACATACTGAGGCTCCATAGATAAGAGGGAAAAGCAAAGGTAAGCGGTAAACTCGTCTAAGGGGGATAACTAATGGCAACCTAAACTAAGCAAACACTTAGCCCGAAAGGCTAACAACAAAACTGGCAAAAGATAACTCCATTAAAAGATGGACATGATTGCAATATAATGCTTTTAAAAGCAAGATTTACAACCCACATCCCAAACAACTGCAAATAAAAATCCAACGCTCTACTCGTACTCCTAATCTAGTGGCTCCCACTCTGAGCCTGACAGATAGGGTTCGCTATCCTCATCCTCCGCATCACTATAGAAGACCCACGAGTTGCGGACTGGCGGCGACTCCGGCGGCGTCTGCTCTCTGGCGGGGGCGGGGGTGAAGCGTCGAAGGTACGCCTGACGGTCCCCGGTGATGCGTCGTCCCACCTCCGGGCTCGGCGGTGTAGGCGTCGGTAGAGGTACGGGCAACTGTGGTCGAGGCTCCTCCCTGACTGGCTCTGACAAGCTGAGGGTGACTTCATATTGCTTCTTGAACCTCCGAATAAGTCTGGCCATGTTGATCTTGTATAATTTGCAAAGCTGTCGGATGGCTTTGTATGCGGCTGCTTGTACGGAACATCCTCCGCAAGATCCGGTGCTCTGAAAACTATGATGTAGAATCTGCTTGCCGACTCTCGTGGTGAAGTACAACCTGGTGATGCTTCCAATACGTTGCCCTCCAACTTTCTCATCCTTGGTGAGGTAGACGGGCGATCTTTTCAATCTGAGGCTTCGCAACAAAACACGGAGAAGGGCTCTCCAACCTCCCGCCTGGGCGAAAGAAGCTTGAGACATCTAATGCATTTTACAAGAGAAGGGTTAGTATACAATTTACGAAAATAAATCGTGAGAGAATGGGGTAAGGAGCAGAATTTCTGGAGAGAAGATGAGAAGGTATAGATATTACTATTCATCAATTTTAGTTGGTTTGATTTAGAAACTAGGTTTTGAAATTTGTTCTAATTCGACCACTTTAACTAAGGCTTCGTCCTGCAGTCAATTTGGCTCTGATACCATCTCTGTCGAGACCCGAATATGCAAATCCGGACTCTCTGTGTATGCTGCACTAGTCCAGGATCACGCTAGTGCACACAGTCAAACATAGAGGTAATCATCACCACAATCACGATATTAAATAAGGGAAACTCGAATTATTAATCAATATCCAAAAGTGAGACCTTATGGTCAAGCTTACATTCTCAATAGCCTTAGGGGCTTAACAAAATTTAGCAGCGGAAAATCCAAAATAAAGCGTAGCGGCCAATCGACATGCCCACGGGCAATCGAGTGGGGAGCGAAGCCTAGAACGCGTAGTCGTCGAAGTACTCGCCTCCGGGAACCTCCTGCTGGTAGTACTCCTCTTCCTCAACTGAGCAACATAGGCGTAAAGCCGTGAGTACATTGGTACTCAGCAAGCCGTTTGTAACAAATGATGCAATATAGTATGCAAGGCTTACCAACGGAAGGCTGAAAGGGTTAATGTGCATAAACAGCATTTGAAATTACCATAAATAGATTGAAGGCGAATTGTAAATAAGACAATAATGAATAATCAAAGGAATTGAAGTAAACTACTTATGGACCTCCCATCCACAAGCTAAACCAACAGTGAATTAACCATCCACTGACCAACTACAAATTTTCCAAGAGTAACTATACCTCGTGTGAAATCACCGAGCATTGTCCATAACCGAGGACGCGGCTATTCGAATAGTTTTACACTCTGCAGAGGTTGCACAACTGTACCCACACGATGTGATTAGCCTCAGCTTAAGGTAATCACAACAAGGCCTTTACAATGTTCAATTCCAACCCAATCCCGCCCGCTAGGGTTTCGCATCACACCCCCCCTTGCGCCCCGCGGAATGTATACGACACCCACTGACATCCCAATGGCGGAACCAGAATTGAAACATCACAAATTAATCAGCCAGGTCTGTCCCATACCAGACATGTGGTTTGCACGGTAAGACTCAGATCAATGGCGCACAAAGTTAAGTCCTTAAGTGTTCTCGGGCGAGACTACCACATCCCTCGAAGTGCTCCAACACTTCCCCCTTTACTGCACGATCATTCGCCCGAGTGAAAACCAATTTTGTATAACCACCGCCAATGACGCACCAACGTCACGGCACAAATTTTATAACAGTGGCACCAACCACGATTCACTGTCTCATTAGGTCAAATTAATTAATCACATACGATGATGAAACCTTTCGCAAAAATAAGCAAGGCTAAGCATTCTAATCGTACCAACCCAATGTGACAAATAACATAGCATCACTAATTAAATTCCCAACCTAAGGTGACAATGGCAGCATGGCATTCAATTTTAACAAGGAGGGAAATACTGAATTGAGGTGATAACTACCAATACAAGGGTTTGAATAAAAATAGCAATGCAAGATAATTTAAAACAAAATAATTAAATAATAGATTGCAAACTAGGTTCAACATGATCAAAGGACACGACTTGCCTTGGCCTTGCTCAGTTGACGGTTCTTGATCTTCAATTCCAACGGCGGCTCCCTCGAACGCGTGATCTAACGAGAGAGAAAACAAAACAAAGAGACAAAATAAATTCAAATAAAAAAATTCAAATGAACTCCAAAAATTCTCAAACCTGAACCAAAAGATAGAGCTCAATTTTAGATGAATTTAGGAAAAAGAATCGGGTCAATCGGAGCTAGGACGGGGGAGAACGGGCCTCTGGAAAATCTGGTTTTAGGAAAAAGGCTGAAAATCGGAAAAGACACTGTGCTGTGGACCGGGTGCACGGTGAGATGGGTCCACGGTGGACGCGGCGCACGGAACAGTGCGACGGCGGGCTGCTGGCGCAAGCGGCTAGGGCTGACGTGGCTGCTGACGGGGCACGGCACGCAAGCCCTAGGGCTGACGTGGCAAGCTGACTGGGCGCTGACGTGGCCAGATCGGCTCACGGGTCTACGGGATCGGACCTGACCGGTGGGTCCCATGCGGCAGAGGCTCGGCGCACGGTGGATCGGGTCTACGGGAAGACGAAGCGACGGCCGCGTGGACCGGCAGGCGAAGCGGCCGAGGCGACCGGGCGGCGGGGCTGCGGGCGGGTCTGGCCGACGGAGGCGCACGGCTGCGGCGGGGCTCACCGGCGACGAAGACGATGGCGACGGCGGCGGCGCTCACCGATGACGACGACGATGGCAACGACGGCGACGGCGGACGGCAACCGGGGACGGCGCACTGCCCGGGCGGCGGCGCTCGGCGGCTAGCGGCGGAGGAGGCGGCGAGGGCGGCAAAGGCGGCGGCGCAGGCGACGGCTGCGGGATGACGGCGAACCTCGGGGTCTGCGCCAATAAATACCCCGGGCGGCGACGGGCGGCGGGCCGAGTGGGCTCGGCCCACTAGGGTTAGGGTTAGCGGGCGCTGACAGGTGGGCTCCACCTGTCGGTGGCTCAGGGCGGCGGACGGCCGAGATGCGGGGCGCAGGCGCGGGGATGGGCGACGCGTGTCGGCCATCCAACGGAGGAAGGCGGGCGCGGGCGCGGGCGGGATGCACGCCGCGTGGCGGTGGCAGGCCGGGCGGGGCTGGCTAGACCGGGCCGGTTCGGTGGGTTTTGGCCCACCGGCCGGTTCGGGATTTTCTTTTTCTTTTCTTTTTTTTCCAGAAATTCAAATAATTCTTTTTGAGCTCTAGAAAATAGCAAATAAATCCAGAAAAAAATACCAATAAATTCCTTGAGACCAGGAACTCAAATAAAATAACTTGGAAAATGTTAATGTTTAATTTAATCATATTAAATCCAAATAAATTCTGAAAACTCCTTTTAAGCTTTAATTAATTTCAGAAAATTTCAAATGGTTAATTTTATTTTAAAAGCTTCAAAAAGACTCTGAAAATCAGGATGTTACAGCTTTGCCACCTTAGTCACAGTTTCGCTTAAGTCATGCTCCTTGGCTGCATACGGTCCGAAGAACACGACCACCGCTCGCTCCACGGCTTCCAGGAGAAGTTCTACAGGGAAGGGCAAAGCGGAGTCAAAAAAAGGAAAAACCACGAAAAGACCCCCTGGGCAAAACTTACAAGGATTGGAGGGCCTCGGCAGCAATGATACGGACAGACATACACCGTCGCGCCTGGAGGCCTATAGGCTGGATGCTGTAACCAAGCTTGTTTGTGACTCTATGTGTCTCTCCTTGGTCTTTGCCCATGTTTCTAAGCACAATCACATTGCATGCAACCTAACGAATGACGACACCAACAACTACCTTGATTACAGCAACCTACGACGCTCAATTCACCCAACCACCTGATTCAATCCTTGTCTATTGAACCATGCGAAGATAAACATGCAATTGCTCCTACAATCACTGAGGAAATCACAAGAACAACAGTGAAAAAGAGATAGACTCATAGATACTCCCAATTCCCAAGATTGTAGCCAGTGGCTTTGCACAAACCCTAAGAACAAGAGCAATATCTTCTCTAAATAATCATAGTAAAATTCATGGTTAAAAAAGCACAAATACATGGGCTTATATAGCCCCTAGGGTCAGCCACAATGTGTCCAAACTGACCCTAACTCATCCCCATATTGTTTTGGATTCAAACTTAAGTAGAAGGAAACCCTGATTTTACAACCACCAGATTGTTTTACATGTTATGCTATGCACAGTTGGAATCTGATGTTGAGAGTGGATCCATTGCATTGGCTTGACGTTAGCTTTCCAACAAGTGTAAAAGCATCCAAATCGGACTCTGTGTGCAAAAGTTATTGACTTGTTAAACTGGACCTTGCTGGATGTGGCGAGTTGATTTTGAGTTGGATTCAAATCTTCGTATCTATTGTTTCCTATTTTGGTTCTTTCCAATCCATGAGGGACAAGTAAAGGAAGTCTTCTAAACCTTGTGAAGTCATGGAATAGAAGGATATAGACCATACACGTCGTACAAGCCACCGACCCAACATATTATGTGACTCCCGTGTGGCGTTCCTGACAGCCAGCGTGGCACACAATCTAGTTGCCATAACTTTTTGTAGAAAGATCTAAATCATGCATTGTTTAATCCGTTAGGATGTAGACTTGATAGCCTTTCCAAACATGTGATTTTTATGCATGGAACCCTCTAAAGTCATGCAAATATCTTCATGAACTTAGTGGACAGAATTATAAGTATCTTATTGGTTATGACATGATAGATCTTGTATCTTCCTCTTGGCTGGATGCTTCCTTCCATGGTGGTGCCCCTATCTCCCACTGGTTGCACCTACCATTATCATACATCTTAGGACAACAAATTAACACAACATCACCTCCTTGGTTCTTCTACTCAACCACTAGGGTTCCTTTCTTCTCAAATTTGAATACATTTAGAGAACAACCATTAGGTGGTAAAGAGTCCCTATGTAAATTAAAATGTATTCAGTTAAGGACAAGTTCACCATATGTTGAGTTGCGCTTCAAACAAGTTCAAACTTGTTGATATCATTAATTTTAGCACAATATGATTCATGTGACAGAGAGAATGTGTTAATGCAAGGGATATTTGTATCACACTACGTAATTGTTATATTCTTTAGTCTCATCAGTTTGTCTTATAAATAATGTACGTAGGATCCTTGGTAGTCTGACTGGTTGGACCATGGTGGTCTAATGTAACAACCTAAATTTAGGATGTTTGAAATTTTGAGTAATTTAAAACTTTTATTTGCATCTTACTGGCATTTGAATTTTTGGCTCAAAATCTTATTTGGGTTTTCCTGAGTTTTGTGTTGAGCCAATAAATAACTAGAAATAATCCTTGAGCACAAAAATAGCAATCATAAGAATTTCAAATTAACTAAATAGATAGAAATAATTTAAATGGTGTTTAACCCTTGACAACCTAAAATTCACTGTAATTTACTAACTCAAAACATGGGTTATAAAATTGATTAGGGATAACAGTGAGAAAAAAATATAAGTCACCTATATATATGTACATACATAAATTATACAACCAAATTCAATGCAAGGGGGAGATTTTGAATCCAAAACTTAAGCTATAGAAGATTAAAATTTTGAATCCTAGAGTTTATTTGCTTCCCCTTTCCTTCTATGCCATGTGGGCCCCTTTTTCCTTTCTTTTCCTTCTCTTTCCTCTCCCTCTCTCTTTTCCTCCCTGCCCGCGGGCCTATTTCCTCCTTCCCGTTTCTTGCATGTGGGCCCGGCACCCCCTCCTTTCCCTTTCTTCTTCCCTATTCTTTTCTTCCTCTCTCCGCTCTGTCGTTGCTCCGGACCAGCCACCCACTCCCTTGTTCATCTGTCACCCCGCTGGCCTGTGCAAGCATCACTCCGGCCCCGTCTCCATCACGTCACCCTACGCGCCCGTCGCCCTCACATCTATGCTGACCTGCTCCCATCGCCTCCCGCGCTAGCGCCATGCCCTGCTGCTTTTAGTCCGTCGCTACCTCACCATGTCCTTCCGTCAGCCACAGCACCGCCCCCTCGTCATTACCATGACGCCACCGCGTCGCCATCGCTGCGCCCCGCCTGCACGCCGCACGAATTCCGGGTGTGCCCACGCGCGCCATGCGGCTTGCATCACCCTGCCTCGCCGGGTCATGCCGCTCCCTGTTCTTCCGTCAATGACAACATGGCCTGCACAGCACCCCCTCTCCACCGCTATAAGTCCCTGCATTCTCAGACTTCCTCCTCCTCCCCTCCTCAGGCCGAGCGCCCCTACCCCGTGAAACTGCCACCGCTGCCTCCTTGCCATTCTGGCACCCCGGTGTGTCCCCCGCCAAATCGGCCGTGTCACAGTGTATACCCGCTTCCCCTCTACTCCCTCTCCAAATTAATTGGAGTTTTGTGCACCGGAGGTCGCACATTACCTTATTCCCCGCGTCAAGCCGAAAAGCGCCGCCACAGCTGCCACATCTTTCTCGGAAGGGCTCCGTCCGATTCCTCTCGAGAGGAGCACTCTTGCAGCCCTCCTTAACTCCCCACACTGCCAATTTGAACTTCCGCCCACTCTAGCTCACCGCCGCCGTCGATCCTCGGGCACCACCGTAGGCTCACGTCGCTGGAGCTGCTCGCCGCACCTGCACCTCTTCATCCAGCTCGGTAAGGTTCACTGCTACTCTCTCTTGCTCATGCCCACCCTAATTCTACTCCCCACCTTCTCCGACGCCGTCGCCCCGTAGCCACCTCACCGCCGGCCGCTTCGGGTTGCCGCCTGCTCGCCTCGCCGCTGCTCCGGTCAATGTGCCACCACCCTCATCCTGCATACCTACCCCGGAGCCCATTTCACCGGTCTTCGCCTCCCTCCGACTGCCCACCTCGTCAGCGACGCCGCCATCTGCCAACGCTGCCGCTCTACCCTGTTTCAGCCGTTGCATCCTCCGTTTTAGTCCCCAAATACCCGCTCGCTTCTTCAGTGTTAACTCCCTCCAGTAAGTCACAAAATATCGAGAGCCCAACTGGCTAGCCGAGTGAGTGGTGAACTCAGAGACGCGGGTTCGAATCCCCTCTATGCACATTTTTTATTCATTTTTCTTGTAGCACATTTTAAATAGAAAGCAATTTGGAAATAAAACAAGGGAGGTAAGCTAATTGACTTGGATTCAAATAAAATTTATGTATACACCAAAATATGGGATTACATGCATGTTAATAATTAAGTGATTAAAGAAAATCAAAAATTAATTCATGAGAGCTAATAAAAATTGAATAAGATGTAAATGAGATTATTTAAAATTTTGTATTGGAATAATTATCATAAATATGGCTTAAATATTTATTTAAAGACTAATTATTAATTAGAGCCCTTAATAAAAGATGACTTGGTTAACTATTCAAATGTAAGTTAAAAGATATACAAGTTAAAGTTAAGGGAATAAATTGGATGTTAGGTTTGGCTATAAAAACAAGACTTTAAAATTAAAGATGTCCTTTAATTTTAATATATGCCCTAAAATTTAACTTGCCACCATTAAATAAATCCCAATGGTAAATTTAATTAAATAGCAACATTGAGATAAGACCCTATATAGCAAATTCGACCCTAGGTAAATAGAAATTTAACTAAAGATCGAACTTTGTCAAATGCTAAGTAAAGGTATAAGATATCAATACCAGTAACTCCCATAACATCTCCAGATTAAAAAGTCATATTAATATACAGGTACCAAAATATAATAGCCCTAGGTCATCGGACATTAAAATGACCTAACCAATATATATATATATATATATATATATATATATATATATATATATATATATATATATATATATATATATATATATATATATATATATTCTAAAGTGAACATTTAATTAATAACACGAGTAATTAGGGTTGCATGAAATGCTACATGTCAAGTTAATGGTAATATGAATTAATTCAATAAGCTAAAAGTCGTATATGCCGTCTTTGAAGCCCCTGCCTTAACCCATGAATGGCAACATTTGACCAATACGATACTTAATACTCAAGTAAATTCATATACCTGCCCATATGTCTGTCTTGACTCATGGAACTTTCTTAATAAAAATAAAAATAATAAAATAAGTTATTAATAAAAAGATCGGGTCACCATATCCTGCCATCAGCTATACCTAACCACCTCCGAGTACTAAACAGAAATGATCCCATGAATATACCTTTAGCCTGACCTATCCTTTGACCCCCATTTTGACAGGTTCCCCTGCCAATTCCCACTTCACTCCAACCACTACGACACCGACAATACTCCGTGCTCAATCAACCTTGTCTCAAAACTCCCATTAACTCATAATAAAACTAAATTGAGTTTATTCGGATTTATTGGATCTTTTGAGTTATTTGCATTTGTTGGATTTAGTTGCTTAGCACGTAATTAGAAATTGGAAGTCATGAAGATTCAAGGGATCAAGCGTGATCAAGAGCGAAGTGAAGATAAGGATCAGAAGCTCAAAAGAAAGCATTGTGTGAGCTCAAGACCGCGGTAAACCGTGCAAGGTGAGTGCGCAACGAATCTGCCCCGCACGTCTGCAGGCCACCAATGTCTAAGTTTCAGCATTACCATTCACCACCACCTGCTCCGACGAAACCGACGGCAAAATGCGCGCAACGGATCCATTTCTGTCGCTCTCTTCTTTTCCGTTCCCAGTTCGAGTTAGCCATTGGAGTCCGGAGCTATTTGGATTGCATCCACGGAGGTGAGAATCCAGTTTCTCCTTTTCCTTTTTCATTCTTACACCCCTGAAGTAATGTATGCGTTTGAGATCGAGATGTTCCTTAATTATCAGGAGTTCATATTTTAGGTTCTTGGACTCTTGGTTAGAACTCATATGGTTGCATAAGTACACATTTCGTTTGCTGTATGACGAGACTTTTGGGGTTCTCGCATGGGAGGAAAGAGATAGCATAAGCATTGGTAGTCTGAATCCTTAAATTTTCTTCTCTTTTTTTTGCGAGGATGAATGCTTAAAATTCATAAGCCGCCTATTTGTAAATTTATGTACTTCAGAATTCCTACCTAATGCACGTAGGTTTTTTTGTCGATTTACATAATGTACTATGGCTTCAACTGCTAATGTGCCATCATTTGTTACAGTTTTAGGTGGAGGCTTGCAAATTCTGAAAAGAAAATTTTTACGGTCAATTTCTTCAATTTTGCACCAATTCGAAGTGTTAGCAATTTCGTACTCTGATAAAAGTTCTTTATTTGGACAATTAGTCATTGGAATCATTTGTATTGGCGATGGAAGTACTTATCCGGAAATGGAACCGTTTATGGTATAGTGTTGTTTGACATACTTCAGAGTAATGTCTCATGTTTAACCCTTTGGTTGCACAAATAAAACAAAGAACACAACTAATCCCTCTGCATGCAATGGATCTAACTCTTGAGACAAAAGGTGTCTGCTGCATAGAGTCTGGCCTCTATTTTTCTCCCCCTCCTACTCCTCCTTTATTTTTAAACATTTGTAGCAGTACATATTTGATTGAATAAAGTAAACTGGTGGGACTTCCAACCCCACCGTTTTAGAGTAAAATAAATGTTTTTTAGTTGTATCTGGAGATGTACTCTATAACTGCTATTTACACGGTAACATTTGCATGCGTATCTTACCTTTTTTAAACCACAGTATGTATTAGAAATCCATTCAAAAAGTAGAATTTGAAGCATCATGTGATGTTTCATGCTTCCATTTCATTCTGATATATGTCTGTTTATTCGGTACTAGCATGTGCTCAGAGGACTGAGTAAATATCCTATTTTCGTATTCTGTTTGCCGAGAAACCAACGACCCAAGAATGCATGTAAAATTGGCTCTTTCTTTTGACTGAATGAAACTGAAAGAAATATTGCAAGGCATAATTAATTAAAATATAACCAGCTATATGATAATAGACCATTCATTTGCATAAATATTGTTTTATGGTAAGTAGACAATTTTGCATAGGATTTGTTTTTGGGTTGTGTCTAGAAAGTTCCAAATGATTACTCGCTGTTTGTTCTTCGTTTGGCTACTGAGGAAAGAAGTATATTGTACATTGTTCAGGCTAACTAGCTATGGACACAACGACTGCAACCGCTAAATTCTCTTCCATTGATAGGAGGATGGGTGTAAGGCAGAAGTTCAGCACCGGTACTGTTGTAGGGGTGGCCCCCACGTAAGCCCAGCAGGCCTATCAGAGGAATGTATGGCCCAAAATGGTGCATGTATAATGACATGAATACCCCTGAGGGGAGTACTCAGATGTCAGGGCATTAGTGTAAAAGCACTCCCCATATAGATGTATATATGCAGCACAAGCCATGGGGAGGCACCTAAGCCAATACTCTCTCTCTGTTTGGTCTGTAACCACAACAGTTGGCGCCGTCCGTGGGGGAGGACAAGAGCAAGCCTCCAGGTCTGAAGGAGGATGGCACCAAAGAAAGCTTCACCGTCGGCGGTGAAGAAGAACAAGGCGGAAGCGGCGAAGTCTCGCGTCAACATCAGGGCTTCGGCTTTAGCAGCTGCAGGTACGGGCGGCGGTGCAGGTGTGACGACCATGAACATCGACGTTCACGACACGACGACCAACCCCGGCGATGGCAACGCAGGCGCATCCATTTTCGCACCCGGTGCAGAAGCGGTGAATGGTCCCAGCGGCGACGCGGACCTCGTCACCGGCTTCAGGGTCCTCCAGGACAACGCGCTGGGCGCACCGACGGCCCCAGCCACGTCCGCGGTGGGGACTGCCCTGCTGGCGGCCCTCAGCGCATTTCAGTGGGAGCTAACAGACCTCCGTGGAGCTGTGCGAGACATGCAAGAGGCTCGGAGCCAACACGCCCCCCGGCGGTGGCATCCGAACCCGCTCTGGAGAGGGCGGACAGCCGCGACGCCCCTACGTCTAGTCGCGTCCCATTGCGGCGAGTAGACCCAGAGTCCCCGCTCTCCACGGGCCTGCAGCAGGCGGCATGGCCTGAGGACTTCAAGTTCCCGAGCGTCATCGAGGCATACAAGGGCGACTTCGACCCGCGGGAATTCGTGCGCGTGTATGAGACCGCTATCGAAGCCGCTGGCGGAGACGACACCACGAAGGCAAAAGGACTCCCTCTCACGTTACAAGGGGTGGCGCTGTCCTGGTTCTTCACCATTGAACCACAGTCCATCTACGCGTGGGAAGAGATCCACGATCGACTCTACAACAACTTCCAGGGAAACTACGTCGAGCGTGTCGATGCAGACCAGCTCTTCGCAGTCAAGCAAAAACCTGAGGAGAGGCTCCGGGATTACTTCAAGCGCTTCGCGAAAGTACGTTGCCAGGTCAAGGATGCTAATGAAACAACTGTCATCACGCAACAATACAAGGCCTCCGACTGGGACCGATGGCCGAGTACAACGCGCGCAAGCCCATTAAGACGGTCGCGAAGCTCTTCGACAAGATGGAAGAGTACGCCAGAGCGGAAGAGGACGCATGGTGGCGACACGGTGATGACTCCGACACCAACAAGGCGGAAGGCTCGGCAAAGAGCGAAGGCTCGCCGAAGCAGGGCTCTTCGAAAGGTAAACGCAAGCAAGAGCAACCGAAGGGCGCCTCCGAACGCAAAGACTCCCAATACAATGACCCGTCAGGCGATAGGCCCAAGCGCGACCAACGCAAGTCCAGGAAACCTCGTTACGTCTTTGACATCGAGGGCGGCTCCGAAGATAACGCCTCCGCAGGTCGTGGAGCAGAGGGCGCTGGGGCCAAGGACGGGGGCGTGGCCGGGGTCGCGACAACAGAACCCGCGAAGAGTACAGCGACCAGCACCACGGGCAGTGGTGCAAAATCCACGGCCGAGGCAACCATGGCACGCGTGCTTCCGCCACTATCGTAGCGCTCCGGCAGAGCGTCGCCAGGGACAAAAACCCGGAGGCATGCGTGCCCGTCGTGGCCCACGTCCAACACCCCCAGGATCAAGGAATGCAGACCCAGGAAGGCCTCCTGCGAATTCAGGCACATGTGCAACAACCTCGGGAGGGCCTCCTCGGCAGGCACAACTGCGAATTCAGTTACAAGCCCCGGAAGAAGCCCAACGCAGCATCATCAACGTCATTTCTGGAGACTCCTCGTTGGAGTTCGCCTCGGCGCGGCAACGGAAGGCCTACATGAGGAGGCTGCACCACGTCGCGGCATACCCAGCGCAGGAGCCGCCGGAATGGGCACAACACAAAGTCACATTCACGCCCGCTGACGCTGAGGGCGTGGAGTTTCCCCACCAAGACCCTTTGGTCTTCCGGGTCCTCGTAGCAGGATCCGAGGTCAAGCGCGTTCTAGTCAATGGAGGAAGCTCCGCGAACATCCTGTTCGCCGCGGCCTTCGACCAAATGGGGATCCCTCGGAGTCGGTTGGGCCCTTCAGGCATCCCGTTGCAAGGATTTGGAGGGCAACCTTTGCGCGCTTTGGGCCAGATATGTCTCCAATCTCCTTCGGCCAAAACGACAACGTGAGGAGCGAAGATGCCATCTTCGACGTGGTCGACATTGCATACCCCTATAACGCCATTTGGGGCGGCCGCTCCTAAAGACTCTCGGGGTAGTTCCGCACCACGGCTTCCTGTGCATGAAGCTTCCCGGACCGCGGGCCATCATCATCGTCCATGGCGACCAGGACATGGCTTGGCGCATAGAGCTTGGAGCCAGGGGTCCATGCCACGCGGCTCGCCAAGGCACCTAGGCCGGGTCTTGCGCTCCTCGGGCACAAGGTTGCCCCAGCAGCAGCGGCTCGCCAGCGGTCGCCCCCATCCTAAAAGCGGTTAGTGGGTCGATATCTCCCCTCTTTTGTAACCGCTCACCCGCGCAAATGGAAATTTAATGAAGTTCACCGTTTGCACAAAATTTTCTTGTTTCCCGCAACAAAGACACGCGTTCGCGCGCGCACTCTCCGTCAGAGATACGGGTATGAGTATAAACAAAGACACGCGTTCGCGCGCGCACTCTCCGTCAGAGATATGGGTATGAGTATAAACAAAGACACGCATTCGCGCGTGCACTCTTTGTCAGAGATACGGGTATGTGTATAAACTAATGAGGCGATGGGGTCCCGATCTTCCGATAGGATGATAACTATCGATTTTGGCGGAGGTGACTCTTGCGATCCGACTACAAACGAACGACGTCGCTTGCGCCTTAACAATCGCTGAACCACACTCCAAGTTGTTATCATCCGTGCCAAGAACACGGTTGACCTAACCACGAAGGTCTATTCCTGCATGCAATCGAAGAACACGCAAGAACAAGATAATAAGCAATCTGAAATTGCAAATATATAAATTGAGATTAAAAGGTGGGATTCCGAAGGTAGTCTTGACAGGTGGTCATCCGACACAACTAAAGAACAGAAGTTTGCATAATAGCTAAACCTAAACTCAACGAAATCCACATCCTAACAAGGGAGGCGGCGACTCCTTTATAGGGAGAACAACCAGGAGTGGCGTCCAAAGTGCATGCTCTAGGGTTACAAGGCCCATGGGCCCAATTGGTGGTGGCACAGCACCCTTTTGACTCGGACTCAAAAATCAACATGGATTGTTTTGATGATTGCAGCCGGCTCGGATAGAATTAGAAGATGAGGTTGGATCCGTTGGAAATTAGAGTTCATAGGCTTTCCATGAAGTACAAGAACGTCCCAAACGGAGTCCGTATGAGAAAGTTACGTTCATTTCAACTTGCACCATTGCAGCAGTCCGAATCTGATTCCAGTATGTGACCAACACGGACTCTTTTGATGATTGCGGCTGTCTCGGATAGAATTTGAAGATGGGTTGAATCCTTTAGAAAGTAGACTTGATAAGCTTTCCATCAAGTCCAAGAACGTCCCAAACGGAGTCCGTATGAGAAAGTTACATCCGTTTAAACTTGCACCATTGCAGCAGTCCGAATCTGATTCCAGTACGGGTCCAACAAGGACTCTTTTGAATTGGTGTAAAAGTGACGTGGTGCTGTAAAAATATATATTTTCATTATTAGGTAGCATCATATTCTCATTTAAAATATGTTGAGGCTCAAGAAACAAATTCACCTTTAGTTCAATCTTGATATTGGACGCTATTGTCGTATGTGTATGTGGCGTGGTCACATCATCTTCCCCTTCTTGACAGAAAACCATCATCGGTTTTAACGTATGTGTAGCCTCACGTATTGCATGATCTTGATCGTAAATCTCAGATGGAATGTGAAGATGAGGTTGGATCCGTTGGAAATTAGACTTCATAAGCTTTCCATGAAGTACAAGAACATCCCAAACAGAGTCCGTATGAGAGAGTTACGTTCGTTTCAACTTGCACCATTGCAGCAGTCCGAATCTGATTCCAGTACGTGACCAACACGGACTCTTTTGATGATTGCGGCTGTCTCGGATAGAATTTGAAGATGGGTTGAATCCTTTAGAAAGTAGACTTGATAAGCTTTCCATCAAGTCCAAGAATGTCCCAAACGGAGTCCGTATGAGAAAGTTACGTCCGTTTAAACTTGCACCATTGCAGCAGTCCGAATCTGATTCCAGTACGGGTCCAACAAAGACTCTTTTGAATTGGTGTAAAAGTGACGTGGTGCTGTAAAAATATATATTTTCATTATTAGATAGCATCATATTCTCATTTAAAATATGTTGAGGCTCAAGAAACGAATTCACCTTTAGTTCAATCTTGATATTGGACGCTATTGTCGTATGTGTTTGTGGCGTGGTCACATCATCCTCATGGCGTGGTCGCGCATCTACTTCGGCTAGGGCACCAGCTCCACTGATCCCACTTTGAAGGCATAACGGACGGAGCGCATGTGCGGTTATTGCAACTACGCGTCCACCTCGACCACCCTGCCCTCGCGAGGCGCAAACAGTCGTATACGGGCAAGTGTTGTAACCTTCCGAGTTTACCATGGGACAGCGTAGCCGGAGAGGAGGAGACGCACTTCGCAAGTTCCAATCAAGACTAGTCTTTACATTCGCTAAGGACGCTTACAAAGGCGCACAAACACCTCCGGCGCACCAGGCCGCTACTCGGCAGGCTCATCCTTGACACGCGTTCGTGCCGAGGCTCCACTCGAAGACGCCCGACCCGCCCAAAAATCCAACGCTTCCTCGACCCTTCGCCAGCGCCGAAAACGCCATTGGGTCGCAAGGTCGGAAATTAGCAGCCGGCCCCGGCAGTGTAGTTGCTCAGGACAAGGGGGCAAGAATCAGAACAACGGTGAAACAACTCCGTACTTTACTAAAAAAACCCGGCCTTTGGTTACAACGCACACCAACACGCGATAACCTCCCGTCACACCTGTGGGGTCGCGGTGTCCTCCGGGTCCGCAGCGCCATCCTCGTCACGACGTGGGACCTCATCCAAAAATCGGCCAAGGTTTCCCTCGCAGTGTAAGTTATTCCACAACTCGACTATGGCTGCGGCCTTGCCGCAGTATTCCCATATCCGCTCATGGAAGAACTTCACGGCGCGGCGAATGGCGCGCACGGCACCGGACATTACCCCGCCTCCGGCGGGCATCTCCCATCGCGGATCGACTAGCCCCGCAACATGTTCACAGCCGTGGAGTCGCAGGAGCGCGCATGTTAGACACGACGCCACGTAGGCGCAGTGATTGCCAAAGGTCGCCGTGGCACCGCGTGCAATGCCGGCCGCATCTCCAATCCACCGAAGTGACCGCGACAGGTCCTCGGGCCCGAAGGAGCGTGCCGGCTCTTCAGCGACAAGCCCCTTAAGGGTGGCTTCCAGGGCCAGCATGGCGTCCCAGGCAGCTACCGAAGCATCGCCCAAGGCTCGATCCCGCTCCACGAGAGAGGCAGCAAGCTTGTTGTTCTCCCTCTCCAACGCAGCGACTTGCTGCAGCAGGCCGTCTCGCTCCGCAGCAGCTTCCTGCCGCACCGCTTCGGTGCGCGTCTTCATCTCGGCGCACTCCGCTTCCAAGCGGCGTATGCGAGCGTCCTGAGCAGAGCGTGCTCCAGCAGCTCCCAGCAGCTTCCCTTCGGCGGCATGCAGCCTGCCCCGTAGGCTCCTTCCTCACGGGCATGAGCCGCTTGCAGGGCCTTGGCCAACACGAGTGTCTGCGCGACGGAGGGGTTAGCAAGCGATAAATGGCTGCGAGTGGGCCAAATGGTGGACGCTTACCCTCACTCCAGACACTTCTAATGCGTCCCCAAGGCGCCTTGACCCATAGGTCTGCAACGCCTGCTGGCCAATGCTGGCGGCCGCGTCGTCAGCAATCCCGCGCCAGGCTTTCAGAGCATCCGATGGAGGGACGAAGTCTGCCGGGCCCGGGCGCGCGGCATCTGTGTCGCCATTGCTAGGACCCCCACTCTCACGGGATGGCTCCTCCTCCGGGATAAGGGCCGCTGCAAGAGGAAGTATAAGATTGTTGTGCAAGAAGTGGAAAAGTCGTGTTAAAGGTGTACCGTCATAGCTTACCCTCGGTGGCGGATGGGGGACTTCATGGAGACGCCTCCCCAGCCCCGGGCTGGGCCGCAACGACTTCGGCCCCAACGGACGGCATTGGCTCGCGAGGCTGGGGGACTTCCGAGTCGGGACCTAGCGCCAACCGATCCTGCGCCACGGTCACTGTGGCCCGAGGGGCCGGGAGGGCGCGGGGTGCAGGAACCTCGGTGCTCGAAGCGGAGTCCCACAAGCTCCCAACACCGGTCGCCACAACGAACCCTCGCGAAGTCCGCTGAAGGGGGGACTGCAGGCGTGGCCGCTTCGCTTGAGGGGAAGGTCCCACCTTGGTAACCGCTACAAAAGGAGCCCCTGCGGCAACAATACCCGCCGAAGGGGTCTCCACAGCTACAACGACAGCGGTCGGGGGCTTTGTCCTCATGACCTCCGCGGGCAACGAGACCTCTGCACCGGTGCCGCCAGCTAGCACCACCTCCGCCTCGGCGACTATCGCGGGTAATGAGACCTCTGCGGCGTGCCCTCCGCCACCGGCGCCTTCGCCCTTAGTACCCGTGCCCTCCAAATCTGAGTCGGCATACTTCGCCGAATCTGACTCTGGGCTCACCGCACCGGCAGGAACAGCGGCAATCGCCGTACAGGGCGTGGTCGCAGTGCTCCGGGTCCTCTTGCGGGATGACGTTCTCGTCTTCGCGGCACCGTCATCCTCATGTTGCTGGTCCGGAGGGGTGCGATCCGGCACAGGAAGCCCTAAGGCCTCACACACGCGGTTTATCTGCCCCAATCCCGCCTTCACAGTCGCAGCTGCGCGTTGCCCGTGCTCTCTGGCGGTGTATGGCCCAAGGAACATGCGCGCGGCGCGCTTCGCTTCCTCAAGGCGAGTCCCTGCGCGGGGCAGAAAGCACATTTACACATTGCAATCCGTACGAACAGAAAGGAAGGCACGGTCGAGGCTTACGAAGACCAGTCGGCGCGGTCAGCGAACAAACGGACGAGTGAACGTTATCTTCCCGACGTTCCCCGACCGTGAAGCGCCAATCGCGGGAGAGCGGCGTCGCACCGAGCATTATGTACTCCTCGGCGAGGTCGCGCATATTGAAGCGGGCGACGACCCCCACAAGTCTTCGCGCCCTCCACCTATCTTCCTGGTCAAGCGTTAAGCCGGGTGTGGTCTTGAATGTAATCGGCCCGCCTGCGCACTCAAGGCCGCTGCCACTCCCCACACGATGGTAAAACCACCGCATCGCCCAGTTGGACTCCCACTTCCCTCGGGTCGAGTTCACAGGGAAGAGCCTCCCACATGACGTCCGCAGGACGAAGTTGACGCTGCCAAACTTCGACAACGTACCGTCCTTCCGCTCCTTCGGTTGGCACCGAGCTTCATGCAGATACGCGAACAGGGAGGCGCTGGGCCAACACGCTTCTGAGCGCAGGGCCTAGCTGTACACGGCGAGGCGAGCCACCGCGTTCGGAGTCAGCTGTGATAACTCCAACTTGAAGGTCCGCAGCACATCCCCAACAATTGTTGCAGACGGGATGCGAAGTCCGGCTTCGAAGTATGCGACGAAGACGATTGCCTTCGACTTCTCAGGGCGCGGCTCCTTCTCATCATCGGTGGGCAGCCGCACCGCTTGGCGGTCCGATAGCCTCCCCTCCCGCAGCAGTGATCGGATCGTGTCCTCCGTCACGAGCGTGCGGCCCAACTCGCCGGAGTACGGACCCTGACTCTTCTTCCCCGCCCACCACTTGTCTGCCGCCGCCGGATCGCGCTCCTCGAGCGCATATTTCACCTCAAGAGGCGAGGACCGTCAGCGGATGGCGTAGCCGCCCACCCAAGCACGCTCGTCGCAAGTCGCCATCAGCGTCCACGGGGAACTCGGTGGCAAAAAGGAGCGCAGGAACAGGGCGAGCAAATGCGGGAGGCGACGTGAATAACCGCAGGCACAGCACCACGGGGGGTATTTAAAGGTCCCTCGCCTCCCACCGTCAGTAAGCGCAAACGGCGAGCGACAACCGCTCACCTCCCCACGTGCGAAGCCGAAGCGTCGCGACGGTACACGTAGCCCACATACGACTGTGGTCGTACCAAGTCCCGTCCCCACAAGACGCGCCACGTGTCGGTCAGCGCAGGGAATAAATGCAGGTCACGTGACCCGACATAGCTTTCGGCGCGCGTCGGCGTGGATCTTCGGATCCTTCAACCGCAATAGTCCAAACGGGGTCTCCGCCCCCCTGACCCTGGCCGCACCTGTCCGAAGGGACACCGCTGCGAAGGCGCCGGACTGGACCATCTGAGGCGGAATTTGGGGTGGGAGGCATCCGCCACACCAATTTGGGCTTCGGCCTCGACGCCGGCCTCGACCCCAACCTTGCGCCCGGGAAGTATCCTCGCCCCTAATGTCCCAAGGCAAGGAGGGCTTCGCCAGCCTGTATGGGGGACAACCGCAAATCTGCGTGACATAGGCAACCGATGATTGGCAAGAAGCACAACTGCTAGCAGCCGGTGACGCCCGTTGGAAGGTGAGCAGCCAGCGCGCGGCACGCCTACAGTGCCGCGCCACGTGCCCCGCCCCTTTGGGGAAGGGGCTTGACCGCTGACGGCCCGTCGCACGCCAATCATGGCCCACCGCGTGTGCATCTCGAATGGACAAGCATGTACGGATACAGCAGCCTGCTCGTACCAGCCCAGGGGTCGGTGCGATTCCCGAAGCCATTAAGGCGCACTACCGCGGGGTCACGTTCACCCTAGGGAGTGCCTTGCTTCAAGCAGTGCACCACTCGATTATAGCGTCCCCGCGCACGTGGCACCAGGGAGTGCATCGCCACTTCGAAGGGTAGGGGACGGAGTGCTCGCGCATCTACCTCGACTAGGGCGCCAGCTCCGCTGCCACCACTTCGAAGGATAGGGGCGGAGCGCTCGCGCGTCTACTTCGACTAGGCACCAGCTCCGCTGCCACCACTTCGAAGGCTAGGGGACGGAGCGCTCGTGCGTCTACTTCGACTAGGCGCCAGCTCCGCTGCCACCACTTCGAAGGATAGGGGACGGAGCGCCCGCGCATTTACCCCCATGCATGTAGCACCCTCGGCCCATCCCGCAAGCGCCTACTCTCCGCGGCTACTATCCTTCAAGGTAGGGGACCAGCGGCTTCGGAGCACCGCCGAAGCTGCCCGCCTTGTAGGCATCGCCTCGGCGGGACGGCACGTCCTCGGCACCCGACTTCGCCTCCTAGGCACTGCCTCAGCGGGACGGCATGGCTCCAGCACAGGACTTCGCCGTTCGCCACCAACGCGGCCACGGTCTCAACCTCGGCTTCGGGTTCGAGGAGCGGACTCGCGCGTGGGGACTCGTCCGTCGGCATTCCCCACACATCGTACGGGCGGAGGTTACGTCACGCCAAGTTTTGGCTTGTTCTCATATACAGGCCACCTTCAGTGCATCAACATTCTTTCGAAAGTACTGTGGACGGGCTTGACCAGAAACCCCGACTGAAGGTGGGCCTGTCTAAGAGAACAGGGCAAACCTTGCCGTTATATGCGGAAACACAGCACGAGCGCAGCAAGTGCGACCAGTTACCGCTAACAGACGCTAATCAAACTCCCAAGAAAAACAAGCCTCCATCAGTGCATCAACATTCCCCAAGCCGCGTAGTGCCGCTATGGAATGTGGATAAACTGAAGAGGCCCATTTTAGGGGAGCAGCATCTATCCGAGCACACAATGCAGGTACAATACTGCACCAGCATGCTATATATACCCCATCAGCGGGGAAGCCAACTGGCAGAAGTCCAACCGACGAAAGTCAAACCGGCAGGAGTCCAACCGGCGGAGGAGCGTCGCAGCATCGTACCACCACGATGCTTCAAGACCCGCGCCGCGCCAAGCGTGTTTCACCACCTGGACGGCCAGGAGCAGGAACGTCGCAACGTGGTATCGCCACGACCCCTCAAGTCTCGTGCCGCGTCAACCAAGCCTCGTTGGGCAGGCTGGCAGTCGCCTATCGTTAAGGGCTCTCGACGCCGGAGGCGTGCGCACGACAACTTAGGGACCCGCTCCGCCTACCTATGCCGACGCATCTGACTCCGCCAACACCCCCACTCCGGCCCGGGCAACCACCGACCCCGCCAAATCGGAGGCAACTTCGACCCTCAATCCGCCCCCTCGGTTGCGATGCCAACCTCGACTTCGACCTTCGCTCCGGACGACAACCCCGACCCCGCCATGGCAGGACTGTGGATGACGGAGCCTTCGCCAAGCCGCCCGGCGCCACACCTTCGCAATAAGGCGAACACTACATTTCGATGAACGATTGCATACGCTCACAGGCCGTAGGGACGGAGGGGCCAAAGGGCTCGGCACATGGCTTCGGCCTGTGGAGCCCTTCACCATGAGAGGCTCCTGTTGTAGGGGTGGCCCCCACCTATGCTAGCAGGCCTGTCAGAGGAATGTAAGGCCCAAAATGGTGCATGTATAATGACATGAATACCCCTGAGGGGAGTACTCAGATGTAAGGGCATTAGTGTAAAAGCACTCCCCATATAGATGTATATATGCAGCACAAGCCATGGGGAGGCACCTAAGCCATTTTACTCACCTAACTCCCCACTACCATACTCTCTCTCTGTTTGGTCTGTAACCACAATAGGTACCTTAGTGGTAAATGAGAAAATAAAAGAAATGGATCAGAAATACCAAGTTGCAGAGAAGACCAAGTCGGCATTAGCAGCAGAACAGACTGTCTCTACTGCTGGTTCTGCAATCATAACAGATATGTCCTTACCGAGGCAGCATGGGTAACTGATGCCTGCCAACAAGGTCGCAACCACTGCAACTGAAGTTGGGGCCAAGGCAAAGGAAAGGGTGATGGCTGAGCAGGATGGCAAGCATCAGGATGGTGAACTCGCGAAGACCCATTTGCCTGAAAACTCTGAAGAGGCTGAATGTCGGACCCGGAGCAACAACTCGAGAACCATCTGTGTTAATCGCACTATTCCAGGAAAAGCTAGTACACACAGTGATAACAAAGACAAATATCATGCGTAATGACAAACTTTATTAACTAATATGAGCCTGATGGCCAAAGTTTACAATAGCAGCAAAAGAAGACAGCGGAAGAAATATAGCAGCAGCCCATCCAGCCTTCCCAGAAGGCGAATGACTGTAAGACGTGGCCTAGTCCTACGACTAGCTTCCTCTGGAAAGAGTTAGATAGAGCAACATGAGTACAAAAAGTACTCCACAAGTTGCACCAGGAGATTAACAGAATTAATGCATGCATATGGAATATCAAAAGAAGGCATAATATGGTTAATTTGCATGAAAGGCAACATTGGAGTAAATATCATAAAGTAAGTGCAAAAGCTGAATTGATACAGTAAGTAAAACAACATTGTAATCAAAACAAATAGCGTTAGTGTAGGTCCATCCCCTACACTAACCTAACCACGGGCATCCCACCCGGACCATCTTTTCCAAAACAAACTCGTATGGATTCCATCCATCCATACGGTTTTCAAAATCTCTCATGGATTCCATCCATCCATAAGGTTTTTATAAACTAGATTTTTAACAAAACCAAAGTCTAATCTATGAAAAACTTTACTCAGCATGTCCTTGACCGTGGACACGGCTATCCAAGATAGTTTGATACTCTGCAGAGGTGTACAACTTTACCCACAAGACATGTTATCCCGTTTTGCCACGCGATTACACACTGCCTAAGGTGTGCGGCCGAGAGTTCATGACAAAGCCTTTACAATGATCAGTTGTCAACTAGATAATGCTGCTACTAAGGTTTCACCACAACATGAATCCACATGTTGGAGCCCCCTCTTGTGCCATGTGAGACTTCTCACGGCCTACGCCGCGCTCACATTCAGCCTATAGCGACATCTAGTTGGAACTTCACAAATTAGTTGGCTAGGTCCGTCCCATACCGGACTTGTGGTAGTACATTGTGACTTTGTAAAAGTAGCTCACAGACTGGTCCTTATCTTGACTTAGGCCCAACCACGAACCCCTTGTGCCTGGCAATCAACATCGAGTCAACAAACTACGATGCATGCCAACAAGCACCCACCACCATACCAATGCCTAAGTCTAAACCAGTTCTATATTTTCTTTTGAAATAATTTCATAAACATTATTGACTCACCAAAGTTAAGAATTCATGATAAAAGTTTATCATTTTATGTGAAAGATCAACCCAAACCACAATTATCTTAAGCATGGCTAAGCATTTCTACCAAATTTCTAGTTAGTGCTAATGTACTAACTAGGTTTTATCTAGGTTTGACAAGGTACAATGGCATTTGTTGTGGCTACAGACCAAACAGAGAGAGAGATGGTAGTGGAGAGTGAGGGAGATGAGTGATGGCCCCCTTGCTCTCCCCACGGACTGTATCCATATATATGTGCACATGGGGAATGCTTTTACAGTTATACCCTTACATCTGGTTATCCCCTCCGGGGGCACTTATGTCATTACACATAGCCTATACTGGGCCTTATAACCTCCTACCAGGCCTGCTGGGTTTAGGTGGGGGCCACCCCTACAACAGGAGCCTCTCATGGTAAAGGGCTTCACGGGGCCGAAGCCATGTTGCTGAGTCCTTTGGCCCCCTCCGTCCCTGCGGCCTGTGAACTTTTCTGAACTTGACCTGGGGCTGCGGTGCAGCCGAAGTAGATGCGCGCGCTCCGTCCGCTACCCTTCGAACGGTTGGCAGCGGAGATGGCGCCTAGCGGAAGTAGACGCGCGCGCTCCGTCCCCTACCCCTCGAACGGGTGGCAGCGGAGCTGGCGCCTGGCCGAAGTAGACGCGCGCGCTCCGTCCCCCACCCCTCGAACAGGTGGCAGCGGAGCTGGCGCCTGGCCGAAGTGGACGCGCGCGCTCCGTCCCCTACCCCTCGAACGGGTGGCAGCGGAGCTGGCGCCTCGCCGAAGTAGACGCGCGCGCTCCGTCCCCTACCCCTCGAATGGGTGGCAGCTGAGTTGGCGCCTAGCCGAAGTAGACGCGCGCGCTCCGTCCCCTACCCCTCGAACGGGTGGCAGCGGAGCTGGCGCCTTGCGGAAGTAGACGCGCGCGCTCCGTCCCCTACCCCTCGAACGGGTGGCAGCGGAGCTGGCGCCTAGCCGAAGTAGACGCTCGCGCTCCGTCCCCTACCCCTCGAACGGGTGGCAGCGGAGCTGGCGCCTAGCCGAAGTAGACGCGCGCGCTCCGTCCCCGACCCCTCGAACGGGTGGCAGCAAAGCTGGCGCCTAGCCGAAGTAGACGCGCGCGCTCTGTCCCCTACCCCTCGAACGGGTGGCAGCGGAGCTGGCGCTTAGCCGAAGTAGATGCGTGCGCTCCGTCCCCGACCCCTCGAACGGGTGGCAGCGGAGCTGGCGCCTGGCCGAAGTAGACGCGCGCACTCCGTCCCCCACCCCTCGAACGTGTGGCAGCGTAGCTGGCGACCTCGCATCGCGAACACCGCCATGCGTGCGGTGACTTGAGATCTCGCGATGTGATCCTGCGCTGTAAAGGTTCCTGGGATCACGCCTGCCCCCGGTCTGCCAGGGTTAGGTTCCCATACTGTGCGACCCACCCCGGCGCGCACAGGGCACGTGGCGTCTTATGACTGGTGCGCGGCGAGATGTAGACGGTTGCGTGCTCGCGGCCGTTCGCCTCTTCCCTAGGCGAGGGGGACACGGGGTTGGCGATGAATGGCGTAGCGCCGAAGCTGTTGTGATCCCCTGGCCCATTAGTGCGACTTTAATGACGGCTAGGGAGCGTCGCGCTGTGACGGCCCTTGGTGCTTGTGGTCGTGGCTTTTCAGCTTTGGGTATGGGGAATTGCGCTGGACGGGCGTTTGTACGACTGCGGTTGCGTCCCGTACGCAGACCGTCGTGCCACTTCGGTATTGGGGGAGGCGGCTTAAAGTATCCCTCGTGATCACGCCCCCGCAGTTGCACGCCCCCTTCTTGCTTGCCTCGCCTTCCATACTCGCGTAGTATCCTTCGCCGCTATCCTCTTTCCCCGAGAAGCAATGGCGTCTGATGGCAAGCGTGGTCAGGTGGGTGATGTCTGCGGCATCCGCCGGCGGTCTTCGCTGTTGGAGGTGAAGTACGCACTCCAAGAACGCGACCCGGCGGCGGCGGACAAGGAATGGTTGGTGGCGAAGGAGGAAGGCACGTTCTCCGGCGAACTAGGCTCCTCTCTTGTGACCGAGAAGATGATCCAAGGGCTTCTGCGTGCGGGGAAGCTGTCTGAGCGCCAGGAGGTATGATTGCCCGCCGCCAACGAGACGGAGCCGCATCCCGAGAGGTCAGAGGCGGTCGTATTCGTTGCCTTTTTCGACGCGGGGCTCCGCATCCCGGTGGCGGCTATCGTGGGCGACGTGCTGCGGACCTTCGGGCTGGAGCTGGTGTAACTGACTCCGAACGCCGTGGCCCGGCTTGCGGTGTACAGCTGGGCCTTGCGCTCGGGGGTGTGCTGGTCCAGCGCCTCGTTGTTCGCCCACCTTCACGAGGCACGGTGCCAGCCCAAGGATCGGAAGGACGGGACGCTGTCGAGCTTCGGTAGCGTCACCTTTGTTCTTCGTCCGACTTGCAAGAAGCTCTTCCCTGCGAACTCCACTCGCAGGAAGTGGGAATCCTACTGGATGAAGCGGTGGTTCTACCACCGCGTGGAGAGCGGGAGCGGCCTTGAGTGCACAGGCCGACCGATCGCGTTCAAGCCCTCGCCCCGCCGGACGCTCGAAGATGAGGACAGGCGGAGGGCTCGACGGCTCGTAGGCGTGGCCGCCCGCTTCAACATGCACGACCTCGCCGAAGAGTACGTGATGTACGGCGTGGCACCGCTTGCCCGCCACTGGCGTCTTGCCACCGAGAAGCGTCGAGACGACAATGTTTCGGCATCGATTTGCTTGCTGCTGGCGCCCTCCAGTCTTCGTAAGCCTCGACCGCGTCTCTCCTTTGTTCACGCGGAATGCGTTATATGCTGATGCTATCCCCTTTGCTTCAGGGATTTGCTTGGAGGAGGCAGAGCAGGCTGCGCGCGTATTCCTGGGGCCGTACACCGGCAGGGAGCACGAGCAGCGCGCGTCTGCCATCGCCGAGGCGGGGCTAGGGCGAATAAACCACGTGTGCGAGGCCCTAGGCCTTGCCGTGCCGGACCGTGTCGCTCCGGACGACGGTGCAGCGAAGAAGAAGAAGAAGGTGCCGTCTCGAAAGAGGGGCCGAAGCGGGGCGCCTGCCGTGCCTGGTGCGGCAGCTGCTACTGCTGGTGCTTCCGAGGGCGCGGCGGACGCGCAGTCGGGATCGGCGAAGTATGCCGATTCAGGCTTGGATGGCGCGAACACCGGAGGCGAGGGATCTTCGGCGAGCGCCCTGGACGGCGGGTTCGCCGCGAGCAGCCGGAGGGGGGAAGTCTCGCCGCCCGCCGAAGTCGCCGAGACGGAACCCGTGCAGACCGGCGATGCTGAGGTGGAGCCTTCCACCGTGGCCGCTGTGGTGCCGGAGACGCCCTCCGTGGGGGCGCGCGAAACCGTGCTGCCCTCCCCAACAGTAGCAGCAGTAGAAATCAAGGCGCCCCCTGCAAAAACTGCCACAGCGGAACCTTCGCCTCCGGGTGCCGCGGCTGCGGGGGCCTCTCCGGCGGCGACTGTTGGGGCGGTGTCGCTGCTGCCCGCCCCGGCTAAGCGGCCGTGTGTGCGGCCGGAGCTCCACCGGACGCCGCGGGGATTCATCGTGGCGACGGGCATCAGAAGCTTGTGGGACTCTGATGCAGATGCCGAAGACCCTGCAGCATGCGCCCCCTCTGGGCCCGTGATCACGCCGCCCGTCGCGGAGGAACGGTCGTCGCCGACGCCGAATGCGGAGGCTTCTGCTCGCTGCGGGACCACGCTTTCTGCGGGGGCTCACGCCACCGCCGCCCCGTCTGGTGATAGGGGGGCGGGTCCCCGCAGTCCTCCTGCTACCGAAGGTAGGGTGGCTTAGCTTACCCTGGTGTATTCTTGTGCGCCTTGCGGTGCTCATCCGCATCCCTGTTTACAGTGTCGCTCATCCCGGAGGAGGAGCGCCCAGCGGAACACGGGACCCTCGCACATGTGAGCCCCGTGGACTTCGTGCCTCCCCTGGAGACACTGAGGGCGTGGCGCGGGATTGTGGATGACGCGGCTACCAGCGTCGACCAGCAAGTGCTGCATGCCTACGGGGCGGGGCGCCTCGGGGACGCCTTCGAGGTGTCTGGGGTGAGGGTCAGTACTCATACGATCCCGCCTGGGCCGGCCGAGCTTGCTAAGTCTTTCCATTGTGCAGACGCTTGTGCTGGGGCAGGCCTTGCAAACGGCCTATACTCGTGCCCAAAGGGCGCTTGAGGATAGGCTGCGGGCCGCCGAGGAGTAGCTACGCGAGGCCTCGGGAGCCCGTTCCGCCCAGGGCACCCGCATCCGCCAGCTGGAGGCGGAGTGTGCCGAAGCGAAGGCGCTCGCCGAAGGACTTGCTACGTCCGCGCGGGGGTCGGCTGCGCAGCGGGAGTTTGCGGCAGAGCGGGACGACTTTCTGCAACAGGTCGCCTCGCTAGAGAAGGAAAAAGGCGAACTCGCCCTGGCTCTATTGGAGCGTGATTGGACACTTGGCGAGGCTTCGGTGGTTGCCTGGGATGCCATGCAAGCACTGGAAAGCCATCTCCAAGGGCTTGTGGCCAAGGTGCCAGACCACGCCTTCGGCCCGGAGAAGCTGTTGCGAACTCTCCGCTGGGTCGGAGCTGCCGCCAACGTCGCACGCGGCGCTGCGACAACCTTCGGCAACCACTGCGCGTACACATCGGCATGCCTGGTGTGTGCGCTCCTGCAACACCGCGGTTGCACACACGTCGCCGGGCTGGGAGACCCCCAGCTGGAGATGCCCGGCGGGGCCGGGGTGATGTCCGGTGCTGTCCGCTCCGCTCGCCACGCCAGCAAGCCCTTTTATGAACGAATCTGGGATTACGTCGGGGCAAGCGCTGCGTGGGTCGAACTCCGGAAGTCACTTTACGGGGAGGGGAGCCTCGGCCGATTCCTGGACGGGGTCCCTCGACGTGACGAGGGCGGCGCTGAGGCCTCCGAAGGCGCCGGGAACTCACAGGTGTGACGCCGTGGTGCCTGGGTGTAGGCGTGCGTTGTAATGCCCCCTCTTTTTGTGAATGGAGTACACGCTTGCTACATGCATTCTGACTTTCGCCTATGTCCCGGGCAGCTTCCTTGCTTGGGCCGACTTCTTGCGGCCGACCTTGCGACCCGGCGACGCCTTCGACGCTAGCGAAGGGCCGAAGAGTCGCTGGACTTTTGGGCGGGCCGACCTTCTTCTGGCGGAACCCCGTCCTTATCGCGTGTTAAGGACGAGCCTGCCGAATAGCTACTTAGAGCGGCAGGGATGTAGTCGGGCCTCTGTACTTAGAAGATTTTCCCGATATATAGATCTCCCGATGATTAGGGCATGCGCGGTCGTACTGTGCGGAGCCGAGATCCCCACCTTCCAAATTCGCCGTTGGTGTGAACCGTGCGAGCGCTGCCTCCTGCTCGTCGCCCGGGTGCCAATGCGCCCGCGGGGTTCACGCGCTGAGTACTCCGTGGAGCTAGCGCGTGCGGCGGCAGTTGTTGACACTACGACCTGCTTAGAGTCCGTAGCCTGGCGCGTGCGACGGTGGACCCCCGCACAACGACTTGTTTAGAGTCGCGTGGACTAGCGTGTGCGAAGGCGGACCTCCGCACCACGACTTGTTTAGAGTCGCGTGGACTAGCGTGTGCGAAGGCGGACCTCCGCACCACGACTTGTTTACAGTCGCGTGGACTAGCGTGTGCGAAGGCGGACCTCCGCACCACGACTTGTTTAGAGTCGCGTGGACTAGCGTGTCCGAAGGCGGACCTTCGCACCCCGACTTGTTTAGAGTCGCGTGGACTAGCGTGTGCGAAGGCGGACCTCCGCACCCCGACGTGTTTAGAGTCGCGTGGACTAGCGTGTGCGAAGGCGGACCTCCGCACCCCGATAGAGTCCCGTGGACTAGCGTGTGCGAAGGCGGACCTCCGCACCCCAACCTGTTTAGAGTCGCGTGGACTAGCATGTGCGAAGGCGGACCTCCACACCACGACCTGTTTAGAGTCGCGTGGACTATCGTGTGTGAAGGTGGACCTCCGCACCACGATTTGTTTAGAGTCGCGTGGACTATCTTGTGCGAAGGCGGACCTCCGCACCCCCCACCCCGAGGTGGTGGTAGCCTCTGGTGTATCGCATATACCACGTGCGCGCCGGTGCTGAGGCCAGCCTCTGGCGCGCAACGTCGGTACTCTGATACTTCCGGAGCTGGTTTCTGTAGCACCCCCTGCGTACGCCTCCCAGGGTGTGCGAAGGCGAGCCTCAACGTGCCAAGGTGCGCGATTGGCAGCCGCGCAAGATTCGTGTGGGATCGGCGTCCACGTCTGATTTATACTCCGAAGAGTACGCACAGGGACGAAGTCCCTGGCGTGCGCGAGGTTCGCGTCTTGTTTATACTCAGTAGAGTGCGCAGGGAGAACATCCGCGTCTTATTTATACTCCGTAGAGTACGCACAAGAACGAAGTCCCTGGCGTGCGCGAGGTCCGCGTCTTGTTTATACTCAGTAGAGTGCGCAGGGAGAACATCCGCATCTTATTTATACTCCGTAGAGTACGCACAAGGACGAAGTCCCTGGCGTGCGCGAGATCCGCGTCTTGTTTATACTCAGTAGAGTGCGCAGAGGCGTCCCCCCACACGTCTTTATTTATACTCATGCCCGCATCTTTGGCGGAGAGTGCACACGCGAACGTGCGTCTTCGTTTATACTCATGCCCGTGTCTTTGACGGAGAGTGCACACGCGAACGTGCGTCTTCGTTTATACTCATGCCCGTGTCTTTGACGGAGAGTGCACACGCGAACGTGCGTCTTCGTTTATACTCATGCCCGTGTCTTTGACGGAGAGTGCACACGCGAACGTGCATCTTTGGTTTATACTCATACCCGCACCCCTGGCTACGGAGAGTGCACACGCGAACGTGCGTCTTTGGTTTATACTCATACCCGCACCCCTGGCTACAGAGAGTGCACACGCGAACGTGCGTCTTTGGTTTATACTCATACCCGCACCCCTGGCTACGCAGAGTGCACACGCGAACGTGCGTCTTTGGTTTATACTGCAAGAGCACACGCGCGGGCGAGGCCTCTGCGCATGCTCACCGCGTATTTTTGCACAGTGGTAATAAGTTGGCGACAAACGCAACTTTATTACATTCCCGTTTGCGCGGGTGAGCGATTACATAGGAGGGGGGTTACTAACCGTTTGCGCTCAGCGCGGCCGGAGCCTCTAGTAGCTGCACTATCGGCGGGGCTTGCGGGGTCGCCTCCGGGTGCCACCGTGTGCCTTCGCATGGCGGTGCCGATCCTAGGTATGCCGCTGCCCACCGCGACGGGGACATCAAGTGCCGTGCTCGATACGCCGGGCCATGTCCTGGTCGCCCCGAACGGTAATGACGGCTCGCGGCCCCGGAAGCTTCATGCATAAATAGCTGTGATGCGGTACCGCCCCGAAGGCGTTGAGGATTGGACGCCCCAATATGGCATTGTATGGGTATGGGAGGTCGATGACGTCGAATGTGGTGTCTTCGATCCTTTCATTGTCGCCCTGGCCGAAGGAGACTTGCAGGCAGATTTGGCCGAGCGCCCGTAGGGGTTGTCCTCCAAAGCCTTGCAGCGGGACTCCCGATGGGCCGAGGCGACTTCGGGGATCCCCATCTGGTCGAAGGCTGCCGCCATCAACCAAGGCGCGTCCCACATCGCATCCCGCTATTACGACCCGGATGACCAGGGGGTCGTGGTGGGGAAGCTCCACGCCCTCGGCGTCGGCGGGGGTGAACGTGACCTCATGCTGTGCCCAGTCCGGCGGTGCCTGTGCTGGATACGCCGCCACGTGGTGTAGCCTTCGCACGTAGGCCTTCCGCTGCCGTGCCGAGGCAAACTCAAACGAGGAGCCCCCGGAGATGACGTTGATAACCCTTCGGTGGGTGGCCTCCGGAGCCTGTAGCTGCAGAAAGCCCTCCTGGGGCTGCTGCACGTGGGCCTGAATCCGCAGAGGACCCTCATGGGGCTGTGTCCCTTGTGCCTGGATGTGAACGGGGCTTCGTATGGGTGCTGTACGTGGGCCACCACGGGCGGACGTGCTTCCAGATTCCTGTCCCTGTTGACGCTATCGCGGAGCGCCGCGATAGAGGTGCACGTGCGGGTGTCGTGGTTGCCGCGGCCGTGGACTACGCACCACAACCCCTATTGTTGGTAGTCATAATCTCCACGGCCTTTATCGTCACGGCCGCGCCCCCGGCCGCGGCGCCCCCGACCGCCCCGGCCCGTGGGAGCGCCTTCGTCGGAACCGCCTTCGATGTTGAGGACGTACCGGCCTCGCCGCGACTTCTGCTGGCCACGCTTGGGCCTATTGGACGACTCCTTGTGCGGGGCGTCCCAGCGGTCGGGCGCATCCCTGGACGACTCCTGCTTACGTTTTCCCTTCGAAGAACCGTCCTTCAGCGGATCTTCGGCTTTTGCCGAGGCTCCGGCCTGGTTGGTGTCGGAGTCGTCGCCTTGCCTTCGCCGCGCGTCTTCTTCCGCCCTGGCGTATTCCTCCATTTTGTCAAAGAGCTTCGTCACCGTTTTAATTGGCTTCCTTGCGTTGTACTCGGCCATCGGGCCCGGGCGAAGGCCCTGTATGGCCGCATTGACAACAGTGGTTTCATTAACGTCTTTGACTTGGCAACGTATCTTCGCAAAGCGCTTGAAGTAGTCCCGGAGCTTCTCCGAGGGCTTCTGCTTGACGGCGAAGAGTTGGTCCGCGTCAACCCGCTCGACATAATTTCCTTGAAAGTTGTTGTGAAGGCGGTCGCGGATCTGCGCCCACGCGTAGATGGAGTTCGGCTCTATGGTAAAAAACTAGGAGAGCGCCACTCCTTGCAACGCGAGGGGGAGTCCCTTCGCCTTTGTGGTGTCATCTCCGCCCGCGGCCTCGATTGCAGTTTCGTACACGCGCACGAACTCGCGGAGGTCCGTGTCACCTTTGTAGGGCTCGATGACGCTGGGGTATTTGAAGCCTTCGGGCCACGCCGCTTGCTGAAGTCCTGCCGAAAGCGGGGACTCTGGATCGACGCGCCGCAGCGGGACGCGGCTGGATGTGGGGGCGTCGCGACTATCTGCCCTTTTCGGCGTGGGCTCTGGCGCGACCACCGGCGCGGCCTGTTGGCTCCGAGCCTCTTGTATGTCTCGGACAGCCCCGCGAAGATCCCCCAGCTCCTGCTGGAACGCTTTGAGGGCCGCCAGCAGGGCGCTTTCCACCGCCTGTGCGGGCGGGGTCGCCAGTACGCCCAACGGACGGATTGGCGCGGGCACGACCGCGTCGCGAGCTCCCGAGCTGCCGGTCACTCCGTTGTGGCTACCTCGAACTGCCCGGTCCACGCTACCGGCGAGGGTTGTGGCGGGGGCGGCGTGGTCGGCTGCCGTCGCGTCGGTGGGGTCGGTTGTCGCCGCACCAGCGTCGACGTCTTCGACCACGGGGTTCGTCGCCGCAACGCCGGTGACGGGGTTGGTCGTCGCGGTAACGGTGACGGGGTTGGTCGTCGCGGTGCCGGTGACGGGGCTGGTCGTCGCCGCGCGAACGTCGACGTCTTCGGCCACCGCGCCTGCGTCGCCACCCGCGCTCGCCACTGCCGGTGCCGAAGCCCTGGTACTCATGCGACGCTCCGGCCCGGCCGCCTTCTTTCCCTTTGCCGCCGCTGACGAAGCTTTTTTCGGTGCCATCCTTTTTCAGGTTTCGGGCTTACTCCTGTCCTCCCCACGGACGGCGCCAACTGTTGTGGCTACAGACCAAACAGAGAGAGAGATGGTAGTGGAGAGTGAGGGAGATGAGTGATGGCCCCCTTGCTCTACCCACGGACTGTATCCATATATATGTGCACATGGGGAATGCTTTTACAGTTATACCCTTACATCTGGTTATCCCCTCCGGGGGCACTTATGTCATTACACATAGCCTATCCTGGGCCTTATAACCTCCTACCAGGCTTGCTGGGTTTAGGTGGGGGCCACCCCTACAACAGCATTCAATGTCAAATTTGGTTGTCCAAGGAGTTTGGGTATAACTAGAGTTCAAAACTGAATTTAAACTAACTTGGATAAAATTACGCATGCATAATAAGTTAAAATCAACATACATAATTTAAAGTAATGGTTTCAGCATGGTCAAGGGTGTAACATGCCTTGCTCGAAGACCTAGTGCGATTCGTCGGCGTCATTCTCTCCGAGATCGTCGAAATCTACGCGCGAAGAACCAAACAAACAAAATTCAAATAAAATTCAAAAATTGAAAAACAGAGTTAAAATGAGGAAGTAAGGGCTTCCAGAAGTTTTAAAAAGAGAGAAAATGAAAAAGGCTATTTTCTGGAATTGTTTTTATACTGAAAAAGAGTATTTATGATGTCAGCAATTTTGAATTTTCTGGGCGGGAATATTTTTTCCGGCGGTCCACTGTAGACCGAGTCCACGCACCGTGGTGGGGCTGAGGTGGCAGTCCCAGTTGGCCAAGCGCCGACGTGGCGCCACGTGGCTGCCTCGTGGCTGCCACGCGAGCGCTGACGTGGCTGGGTCGGACGTGGTGGCGGCGGGGCTTCGGCTCTTACCGGTGCCGGCTCGGGAGATGGCTGCAGGGAGGCGGCGGCGGCGGCGAGAAAAGTGGTGGCGCACGGAGGAGAGAGAGAAGGTGGCGGTGGTGGCTTGGCGCGGCGGCTCCGGCGGGAAGAGAGCTCGGCTGAGGTGGGGGAGGGCGGAGGAGGAGGGGATGCCGAAAGGAGAGCCCCGGGCGGGGTTTTATAGGGGAGAATGGAGGGGGCAAGCAGTGTGGGGCGTTAATGGCAGCGCGATGCGGGTGATGCCCAAGGAGGTGCCTATGGGAGGGGAACGGGTGGGCGGCAGGTGGTTGGGGAGGCGGACTGGGGAGTTAAGCCGAGCGACGGAGGAGAGAAGAGAGAGGGCCGAGAAGCCAAGGCGTGGGAGGGAGTTAATGCCGTGCGGCGGGCAGCTCAGGAGGGCACAAGGGACGGCGATGCGGCGCCATGAATGGCCGGCGTGGGGCGGCGGGGTGTGGTGTAACATCCCAAAATTTTATTTGCCTTTTATTGATTTTCTGGAGTTTATTTGGATTTATCTAGATTTTATTTCAAAATCTAAAGCAAGAAAATGTATCTAAAATATTTTATTAAAGCTAAAAAGAGTTTAGTTTATTTTTCCTAACCTTTCATAAATTTTTGAGAATTTTCTGGAATTAAAAATCAATTTTAAAGCTTAAAAAGTATTTTATAAAATTATTAAATGCCAATTTGAAATTAAAAACATTTTTCCTAAGTCTAAAATGCCTCCAGGAATTATTATGAATTTTCCTAAAATTTTTAGGCTTAAAATACTAATTTTTAAGTGTTTATAAAGTTATCTAGCATTTATGGAAATTAAAACAAATTTTAAAAGCCCAAAAACCCCTCGGGCTGACACGTGGCTCAAATCCGGCCGTCCACCTCTCTCCCCTCACCTCTCTCTCTCTCTCTCTCTCGCCGACAGCCGGGGCCCGCACCCTTTCTTCCTCCTCCCCTTCTTCCCCAACCGGCCGGCCTCCATTAACACTCCCACTCGAGCTTTAAAAGCTTCGGTTACTCCTTCCCCACCTCCGCCCGTTTCCCGTCGGCGTAACGCCCCCTCGCCGTTATGCGGCCGTTTCCAAAGTCCTTAACTCCGGCGAGCCCATTACCTCCTTCCCCACCCTATAAAACCCCTCCCCCGAGCTGTCCTCCCCTCCCTTGACTCCCCGTGCACCACCACCTCTTTTCCCCCTTCTTCCCGAGCCGAATCGGCCCCGAATCGAGTTTCCCGTCCGCCGCCCGTGCGAGCTCCGGCGAGCAATCGCCGTCGCTCCGACCCCTTTTGCGCCTCGCCGTCGACGCCTTCGTGATCCCCAAGCGCCGGCGACCACCTTCCCCCTCTCCGCCGAGCGACGCCGCCACCGGAGCCCCGTCGACGTCGAAGACCCGTGCGCCGCCGCCACCAACCTCGCCGCCGACCCCCTTCCCGTGACTCTCGGACCCCGTGCGCAGGTGAGCCCGAATCCCCGCCTCCCCCTCTCGCTTTTGCGCGTCACCGCCGCCGCCGTCACCGCCTTCGGCCGGCGCCGCCCCGTCAGCACGCGCGCCCGCGTGGCAGGCCGCGTGGTCGCCCCGTCAGCGCCCGGCCGCCACCTCCTCCTTGGGCCACGTCGGCCATGGACCGAGCCCACGGTGAACCAAGCCGACCCGTGAACCTAGTCCACCATGAACCGGCCCCACTTGTCAGAGAGATAAACCCTTTTTCAGTATAAAAATAATTCAACCGGAAAAATAAAATAGATGCTGATGTCATAAATAGAATTTTCAGTAGAAAAATAATGCAGAAAACTAGTCTTTTTCTTTTTCTTTAGATTTAAACTTCCAAAGGCCATAACTTCTTCATTTTAACTCCGATTTAACTCGTTCAATTTTCTAAATTTTTCTAAAATCCTAAGCTACCCATTTCTGGACTCTTTTTGAATTTTTGAATTTTATTTGAATTTTGTTTGAATTTTCTTTTGGTTCTTCGCGTGTAGATTACGACGAATCCGGAGAGTATTTCTTCGACGAATCGCAGCAAGACTTCGAGCAAGGCAAGTTACACCTTTGACCATGTTGATCCCAGTAATTTAAATTATTTATGTTGTTTTTAAATTAATATGCATGCATACTTTTATTCAAATTAGTTCAAATGTGCTTAAAACTTTAGTTACACCCAATTCCCTTTGTATGGCCAATCTTGAATTTGAACGAACATACCTTGTCACCATAGATGAAAGCCTAGTTGGTACATTAGTATTAACTAGAACATTTTATAGAATTGCTTAGCCATGCTTAGATTAATTTAGGTGGGAAGATTGGTTTCACACAAAATGTTGGTTTATAAAATCTATTCTTGACTTTGGTGAGTCAAGAAGGTCTATGAAATTTTGATAAAATAAAATGGTTAAAACCTGTTTTAGACTTAGGCATTGGTATGGTGGTGGGTGCTTGCTGGCATGCGTCGTAGTTTGTTGACTCGATGTTGACTGCCAGGCACAAGGGGTATGCGGGTAGGCCTAAGTCAAATTAAGGACCGGACTGTGAACTACTAATACAAAGTCACACCGTACTACCACAAGTATGGTATGGGACAGATCTGGCTAAGTAATTTGTGAAGTTCCATTTTAGTTTCGCTATAGACTGAATGTGAGCGTGGCGTAGGCCATGAGAAGCCTCACATGGCACAAGAGGGGGCTCCAACATGTGGATTCATGTTGTGGTGAAACCTTAGTGGCGGCGTAGCTAATTTGGTAATGGAACATTGGAACAGCCTTATCATGATCTCCTCGGCCGCACACCTAAGGAAGTGTGTTAACCCGGTGGCAAAACAGGAGAACATGTCTTGTGGGTAAAGTTGTACACCTCTGCAGAGTAACAAACTATCTTGGATAGCCGTGTCCACGGTCAAGGACATGCTTAGTATGGTTTTTCATGGATTAGACTTTGGTTTTTCCTAAAAATTGGTTTATGGAAGTTTGTTAATCTTTTGGAAAGATTGTCCGGGTGGGATACCCATGGATAGGTTAGTGTTAGGTTGTTGCCTGCACTAACGTTATTATTTTGTTAAATCTTGTTTTCATATATTGTATCAAATGCAGCTTTTGCACTTACGTTATTGTATTTAATTCAACAATGTTGTTTATACAAATGAACCATATTATGCCTTCCTTTGTAACTCCTTATGCATGCATCAAATCTGTTATATCTCCTGGTGTAACTTGTGGAGTACTTTATGTGCTCACCTTGCTATAAACAATGTTGCCAGAGGACGACGACGTCAACTATGTTGAGGATCGCGACGAATAGGCCACGTCTTACAGTCAATTCACCTTGTGGGAAGGCAGGATGGGCTGCTCCTTTTATTTACCTTCCGCTGTTTATTTCATGTTTGGCCATGAAGCCACCTTATTGTAAACTTGGCCTTAAGGCCCGTACTTTCGCTTTATAATAAAGTTTGGTTATCATGCATGATATGTATCACTGTTCAATCTGTGTGCACTAGCTTTTCCTGGGATAGTGCGAATAACACAGAGGGTTCTGGAGTTGTTGCTCCGGGTCCCGACATGTGGCGGCGAGGGGAGGGGAGCCCGAGGTGGCTTTTGGGGAAAGGAGCCGACCGAATACCGAGCTCATGCAGGCATTAATGGAGGTGGTTGGAGGTTGAAGAAGATGGAGGTTGAAGAAGCTTATGACGGGTGGGGACGGTGCATCAGTGAGAGAAAAGGCTTATAAAATATCTCGGCCTTATAAAATATCTTTTTGACTTTTAAAATTGATTTTTAATTCTAGTAAATTCTCAAAAATCATATAAAAGGTTTTAGACTTACTAAAAATATTTCCAACTTAAAGTTGGTCTTTTCATTTTACACAAATACCCTTTTAGCTTTGAAATTGATTTTAAAATCCCAGAAAATTCTCAGAAATTACTATAATTTCAGGGAAGCTTAGGAAAAGCAAAATAAGCTCTTTTTGGCCTAATACATTTTTTAAAATACATTTTCTGGCACTAGGCTTTGAAATAAAATTGAGATAACTCCAAATAAAATATAGGAAATCACATAAAATCCAAGTAAAAGCCAAATGCTTTAAATATTTAATTTGAAATAATATTTTTACAAAAATTTACAAATACCTCTCATTTAATAATAATTTTATATTTTTAACTAAATTACTTTTAACAAAAGTTTTTTTAAAAGCTGAAAATAGGGAAATAAAATCTTCACAATTTAGGCAACCAAAGAACACCTTGTTTTTATTTTAAATTAAATTAATTTTATTTTTTTACTGAAATTTTTGAAATAAACAGCTGGGTTGTTACACTGAACAAGAGCGCAAGCATCAGGAAGGTGACCCAGTAAAGATATCCATGCTAGAAAGCTCTGAAATGGCTGAGCAGGAGTGCAAGCATCAAGGGGGTGAACGCCCATATACGTGATTTAATGAGTGGCATTAGTTAGGTGAGAGGGCAAATCTTGTGATGTGGCATTAGTCCAAGACGGTCTGACAATTATTTATGTATTAAGTATATTACGAAAAAATATTGTTTATTAACATTTTTGTACATATTGTTGTATGTGGTGCTTGTTCTATCATGCTTCACTAATATGATGCTTGATTTATTTACGAGTATGAACATGTATATTTTGCTTGATACATGTTGACGTAAGATAAAATTGATGTTTATTATTCAGTTTGAGATCATGTTTGATAGTATGTATCACTTTTATTTAGTACTCCGTTGCAACGCACGTGCACTTTACTAGTAGATCCCTACATAAGTGTTTGGTGTCCATTTTCTGGGTGCTCAATGACCGGTCTAATCGCTTGCCCAATGGCGATCAAACCATCCATGCCATTTTATCTAATTGTTTATTGGCTGGTTTGACCGCCATGTAGGGGCCAGTTATACTGCACTAGTAGAGCTATCAGACCAACTTGGGACATAGGTTAGACCGCCCTTGCTGGGAACTTCTCCCCAAATCTCTTGTTTGCATTTTAATCAACTCAAATCCAATTCTATTTCCATCGATGATGTCATATACTCATCACAAACATGGAGTGACCTCTACATGGTCTTACAATCTCTTCCTTGATAAGTATATCAATAAGTAAGACAAATCAATAAAAAATGAGTTTTTTGAAGAAAATGGGAAGGAAGTTGAAAACACACACACATGGTCAATTTGAAGTGCAAGAATAGGTCATGACCATGTATGAGAGATGAGAAATGAGACAACACCAAGGAAATGCAAGTTTTCTACAAAAAGCCTCGAAACGCACAAAAACCACAAAATGCACTAGAAGGCATCAAAATAGCTCAAAATGCATATGTGATGAAAATGCTTGACATTAAGATTCCCCTCACTTAATTATCCCAAATTTCACTAGATATTACATTTTAGCTCAAAGCCTTCCTTTTTTGTATTTTCAGATTTATAATTTTTAATAAGCCAAAACATGCACAAATTCTCCTCTTTTCTAAACTGTTGCCAAAATTTCTGTAAACTATACCCAACCATAAAGGTCTAACCAAAGATCAATCCAGATTCAAGACTTGATTAAGAAATGCTCGCCATGATATGAATCTCAAGAGAAACACTAGAGAAGTAACTTGTCAAGAGTTACACAAAGCACTTATTTGTTCAAGTTGAATTTAGGTAACACAAACATTACAAAGACTATGCTACACATATAAGAATATGACAAAGTAGCAGAAAAGTGAACAAGATATGGAAATGAGCAATAATAATGAGGCATAAACTTCACATAAGGGTAATAATCAAAGCTCATTTACACATGAAGATATATCACAATGAAATGCAATGCACGTATGATAGATCTAATGCAAGAAGATCTTAAACTCCCACTCAAATCAAGCCATAGGAGTAGATAACCCTTAGCTCCCCCCTCAAATGCACAAATCTAGGACAATCAAGAGCTTATGTGAAAATGTTTGTGATTTGACCATTATACTCCACAAATTCTAGCACTATATCACCCTTCTTGATATAGAGAGGGGTCCCGATCTTCTTAGTGAGGAACCGTGGATAGTTGATGCGAAGTAGATGATGTCGCTAGTTGAACACTCGCACCAATGCACGAACCCTCAACTCTTCGGAATACGCCCAAAACACACCGGATAATTGTTCGTCGCGAGACCACAAACGACGAACGCCAAGTCCCCAATTCCCAATGGAACAACGGCTTGACCTTGAATTGCAGAACGAACAATGGATCGCCTAGTTCTCTCTCAAAGTCCTCACTTGAACTCTGGTATTGAAAGAACAAGCAATAGCTATGTTTCAATCTTATGCATAAAATTGGTCTCCCCCGAAAGGCTACCAATACAAGGCATATATAGCCCCTTGGGACGTCCATATGGTCCCCAAACCAAGTACAACTCAACCCTATATGGTTTTGGATACGAACTCTCACAAAAAGGAAACTATATTTTTCACCTGTCATATTGTTTCAGACATAACTTTTTATCCGTGATGAACTTGAAGGTGGGACCAGATCCATTGTGTAGCCCTTGAAAGTTATGGCCTAAATCGGACTCCGTTTGTGAAAGTTATGGCCTGAATCGGACTCCGTTTGTGAAAGTTATGGCCTTTTTAGTAACTGCCTGTCAGGCTGTCCCGAACTGAATCTGAATTGAATCCTGAGTTGAATCCGAGTTTGAATTGGGTTGAGCACGTGGGAAGTCCGAAATTGGCTTGAAAATCTTATCCAAAACTTGTAGTTTAAGTCCTTGGGCTCCTCCCTTTTGCTCTCCCAAGTCTTCACATTAGTCATACCTAAGAATACATAACATATTAGCATGAGGTAGTATTCCCAGTTCATCATCAATTAAAGGAAACTCCTTAAGAAACAAAAGCACCTGTCTGTTTAAATGCTTGGCTCTTGCCCTCGTCATTGGGCCCTCTGGTTCTTGGTTATTCTCATGCATGCTAGGAGTGGAAGATGTATATGTAATGGGGATGTTCTCATCAGTATGTGCATGACTATTTATAGGAGAAGATGTATAAGTGTTAGGGATGCCCTCATCACTTCTCCACATGGTCTTTAAGGAAATGATATCTGACATCAATGTGCTTAGTTGTAGACTACTGAACTGGGTTCTTAGTAATATTAATAGCACTAGAGTTATCACATAGAAGTGGCAGACTATCTAAAGCTAACGCATAATCTTAAACATCGAGGTTGATCCATATAATCTGAGAACAATAGCTAGCAACTACAACATATTCTGACATGGTAGTGGACTAAGCTACAAAAGATTATTTCCAAAAAGACCAAGAAATAGGAAAAGTGCCTAAGAATTGACAAGTACTAGAAGTACTCTTCCTATCAATCATACACCAAGAAAAAATAACATATGAAAACCCTTGAAGTGCAAGAGATGAAGAGCGAGAGTATCAAAGACCAAACTCAAGAGTGGAGTGCAAGTATCTGAAAGTGTACTTCACCGCTTGGTAGTAAGAGGCACAAGGAGAAGCCTGAAACCAAGTGCACATACCCACAGCAAAATGTATATTTATCCTCGAAGCTGTGAGATAGAACAGTGATCCAATCATGCTCTTGTATTCCTTTTGATCCACGAGCTCACCATCTTCATCACGGGCAAGTATTGCAGTTGTTGCTATGAGTGTGGAAACTGGCTTTCCGTCTCCCATACCAAACTTCTTCAATAGATCCTTCGTGTACTTCCCTTGGTGAAGGAATGTGCCTTCCTTGGTTAGTTTGATTTGAAAACCAAGAAAATATGTGAGCTCTCCCATCATGCTCATCTCAAATTTCTTGCTCATCATTTCTGAAAACTTGGGCATAGGAGTATGAGATGAGCCATTGAATATGATGTCATCTACGTAGATTTGCACTAAGAGGAAATCATTGCCGCATCTAAGGATGAACTGTATCTTATCCACTTTTCCCATTTCAAAATGATTTTCTAGGAGAAGTTTCTTAAGACTATCATACCATGCTCTAGATGCTTGAGGCCATACAATGACTTAGACAATTTGTACACATGGTTAGCAAATTTAGGATTTTTAAAATAGGGGGTTCCTTAACATAAACTTTTTCTTCTAAGAACCCATTCAAGAAATCACTTTTCACATCCATTTAGAACAGTTTAAAACCACTTGAGGCAGTAAATGCTAACATGAATCTAATTACCTCAAGTCTATCTACAAGGGCAAAAGTTTCTTCAAAATCAAAACTTTTATTTGAATGAAGCCCTATGCTACAAGGCGTGCCTTGTTTCTAACTACAACCCCGTCCTTACTTTTCTCTATTTTTGAAAACACATTTAGTTCTAATTACATTATATTTATGAGGTGGTTGTACAAGCACCCAAACATTATTCCCATCAAAGTTCTCTAGTTCCTCATGCATAACATTGATCCAAGAACTATCAGAAAGCGCATGGGTGACATCTCAAGGCTCAAAGGAGGCTATCAGAATGTATGTAAAGATCAGAAAGATGTGATCTCAAGTGAGACTCGCTCATTAAGATTGCTGATCATTTACTCAAAAGGATGCATCCTAGAAATATGTCAAAGTGGTTCTAAAGGAGGTACAAAATTGACCTGTACCTCATGAGTTTTGGAGGTAGGAGCAGAGCCACATGGTGCAGAAATAGTAGGAGCTGGCTGATTAGCATGAGATGAAGTAGTGGAAGTAGGCACCTTAGCTAGCTGGGACGGTGAAGGGATAGGAACGAGATCCTCATCCTCACCATCAAAATCCTCCTAAACAAAGATGTTCCTAGAGTCAACCTATGTACCTGTAATGTCATGTCTATTATCAGTACTAGCCTCATCAATAATAACATAACAAGACTCCATGATTTTATTAGTATCCAGGTTAAGCACCCTATACCCTTGAGAATAGCAAGATATCCCAAAAAGATCCCATCTGAGGTAAGTGACTCAAGACTTACCAAAGTTTCCATGCTTGAAAATGAAACACTTGCAGCCAAAGACTCTAAGATGAGACGCACTAGGCTTATGACCAAATTTCAACTCATATGATTCCTTGCCTAGGGATGATCTAAGAAATACTCGATTTAATACATGACATGCATTAGCTATTGCATCAGCCCAAAACCTCCTAGAGTGCTATGCTCATCTAGCATGGTCTTGGCCATCTCAACTAAGATTGTATTCTTCTTTTCATCTACCCTATTTTATTGAGGAACAGTGTAGATTATAATTGGTGCTCTATCCCTCTCTTAGCATAAAAGGAAGCAAAAGAAGAATTCTTGAACTCAGTCTCATTGTCACTATGAATAGCTCTCAAAGAACTTGGAGGGTCTACACTCAAGCACCAACCTAGCTCTAGAAAGTGACTAAAGGCCTTATCTTGAGATGCAAGGAAGTAAACCCAAGAGTACCTAGAGTAGTAATCAACTATCACTAACACATACCATTTACCTCCAGCAGACTGAACTCTAGATGGCCTACAGTATCCATATACAAGAGCTGTCCTGGACCATCAGCCATAACCATGGATAGAGGTAGGTGTGGTGTAGCAACCATCTTACTATGCCTACAAGGTGCACACACACTATATCTTCACTACCCTTGAGCTTAGACAACCCATGAATGAGATCCATCCCACTACTTCGTGTCAAATGATCAAAGCCTAAGTGTCCTAAAGTCTTAATTCTTTGCATTTGCTTATCAACTTTTACCCTAAATGCCTCATGCATATCATATAGGCCTTGACCAATTTCATCACAAAATGCATATGAAATTGAACCAATTGGATCAAACTTCTTAAAAGCATTCGTAGTAGCAAGTTTTCTTTAGCACATTTGTCTTGCAAAGTTTTAGTAAGTGCCTCTAATTCAGTTGTGAGCTTAGGACAATTCTTGCTAGAGTCTTCATTACAATCAAGCATGGCACAAGTAAGTTCATCTAACTTCTTAAATGCACTAGCAAGCTTCATTTCAAGCAAAGGACATTGAGAGCAAGATTTAGCTTGTGCATCTGTGTGCCCGACAAACAAGATCTGCACAAGAATTCAGTTTTTGTACCTCATTCTTAGCAGGTTTCAACTGATTAGCTTGTGAGGAATGAACCAAGAGCTCAGAAAGATAAGTAGTTTTAAGCTTGGCTAGATCGTCCTTAGTGACCATGAGTCCCTGAATGATATCGAAATGAAGAGTAGTGCCAATAGTGAAGCAAGACTTAATCTTATCAATTTCATCCCTAGCATTTCTAAGTTGTTCAATAACCAATGAACGAGCATTCCTAAGCTTATCCAAATTAGTTTGCAACACAAGACAAGCATAACAAGAATTGTCATCAAGAATCAAAGGTTCCTTATTTAGACTCACAACCATGCATTCCAAGTTTTGATTCTTCTTAATGCATTTGGGAGCATTCCTCGTTATCACAATAGCACGAGCCACATCACCATAGGAAAGCGTTACCTCACCGGGATCGCTGTAGAGATCATCATCACTGGCACTGTCCTCATGAGCTATGTAGCACATTTCAATGAAGTCCTTGATCTTGGTCTTGGCTCACAATTCATCCACTTTATCCTTGCTGTTCAAGTCGACATCGCTCAAGTCTATTGCCTCGAGAGCTAGGAGGGCCTTGTGGTGTAACACCCTAAATTATTTTGTTTCATCCAATGTCGTGTGGAGCTAACTCTCTAGCTACCCTCACCATATTCTTCTCCCTGGCTACCCCTCCTTCCCTCCTTTCCCCTTTATAAAGCTACACTTTTTCCCCTCCCCTCTCCAAGCCGCCCCTCCCCCTTCCCCTCATAGCCGCCTCCCCCTCCCCTTCCTTGGACAGCCACCCCTCACCTTGCTCTGGTAGCTAGGGATTGCAGAGGATTGATCAAGGTGACTCGGTGAAATAAGAGTTGATCTGAATTCATAAGTTAAAGAGTTTTCTCAGATTTAGGGAAATTTGGGGCTGATGCTTGTGAATTAAATTAGAATTTTTCCGTGTAGATTTTGGGGTTATGATAGAAACGAAAGTAGTAGATCTCTATTTGATCTTTTTTTAGAGTAATCAAACACATTATTTGGATAAACGGTTGAAAAGCTATGGCTATTAGAATTTTTCTATGTGAATTTAGGCTGATTCTGGTAGTAGTCATTGAAATTTAGAATTTAGGGTTTCTTATTGTGAGAAGCTATTAATACTCATAACTACAAAGTTGCAGATAATTTTTTGGGCATATTTGTAGTAGTAAGGATTGTTAGATTTGGAGTTGTAGATCAGGAGTTATGAATTTAGGATGGTACCTGGTCTGTTTTGGACATAACAGAGTTCATGAAGGAAAACTGGGTTGTAGATGCCAGAATTTCAAAAAGATGATGTTGAAGAAAAGTTTGGAAATTTTGTGTAGATTCTAAAACATATATCTTTTACTATGTTGGGTTCATGAAACTAGAGTTATGGCTATTTGAATAGCAGTGCTAGGGTAAAGGCTACTGTTTGGAAGAGGGTCGTTTCGGGTGGCGATTAGGAGTGGTGTTTGTTTATTTGTTTTGTATGTTGTACTCCTCTTGAATTTTTTAAATGTGCTTTAGGAATGCTCAGGTGGTGGTGTGAATCTGGGGGCAGGACCATCTACCTGTCATCCTTCGTCACACAATTGAGGCAAGTGCAAGTAGTCGGTAACAAATGAGGAGAATAATTATGCCTTGTTATTGTATTATGCTTATAAATATTTATTCATGTTTTTGCTGTTGGTTATGATACATGTTCATGTTGGTAAATGTAACATCCCAAAATTTGGATGTTTAGAAATATGAAATTTTCAAAACTTTTCTTGAATTTTGTTGGCATTCAAATTTCTTCTGAATATTTATGTAGAAATCTTTTGAGTTTTTGGTGGCATGCAAAATAATATATTGAGAAATAATATCTGTTGTGGGGGTGGCCCAACCCCCCATGACTGGACCTTGCAACTGGCCTAATATGTAATAGGCCCAATAGTGTAGAGGAATATACCAATGTAAATAAACCAATGTACCCTCATCCTTTGTAAGGACTAAGGGGTAGAATGTATATAAACCCCAAGGAGGGGCAGGAGGAGGGCGATCCTCTCATGATAGTACCACTCTCCCTGTGCTAGCTCTCTTCTCCTTCCACTAGTTCTCTTCTTTACTGTTTGGCCAGTAGCTACAACAGATGACGCCGTCCGTGGGGACGACTAGAAGTTATGTATGGAAGAGATTTCTCCAGCATTTCATGGTATCTGTACCATCTGGCGGACCATCAATGATAGATAAGTTTAACCATCCTGATTATGGAGGTGTATGGGCTTTGCCTGTATACTTCGCTATGTTTTGTAGATGGTGTATTAAATAGATCTAGTCGAATCGCTCATTTCTATATTGCTGCTATCTCCACTCTACTTGGGGTGTTCATGTAGGGAAGTGCTACATCTGTGCCATGACTGGGAGGAACTCAATGGTGCGGTTCTGCTTCAGCTAACGTGACTCTCGTGCCATAGCGTCTCCGGCCTGCGCCAACGCCTCTGGCCTCCAGAACAAGATCTCGGGCCCCTGCGTCGGCAAGCTTCGATTACCGCCTCGTCCGCCTCACTTCGTCCCGAGCAAGATCCAGATCCTTCTTTTCAGAGCTCGGCGGCCTTGTCGACGCACCCCTGCCACAAGCATGCCCGCCTGAGCACAAGCCCACGTCTACCGCTCCGGCGGTGGCAGCGCTGGGCAAGAGCGTGGTAGCTCTTGTCTCGCGATGCCACGACGACAACCGACTGCAGGGAAAGAAGCATACGGGATTCAGCTAGCAATGAATCCTTACGGCCACCAGCAGCATTATCTCCACGCCCGTCTTCGCACCTCTGCTTGCCTCCACGCTGCCGAAGGTGGGCCTTCGCACGTCCTCGACGAGGTCTACTTCGCGCGAGCCTCCGTAGCTGCCTCTGTTCGGCGGAACCTCCGCCCTGGCCTCCGACCGTGTACTGCCTCGGCGGCGTGGTGGCGTTCGTCGGCAAGCTTGCCGACGATGGGTTCGGATGGGTGCTCGCTGCCATCCTCCACGACAACGGCGTCCACGACGCATGCATGAAGTATCCATCCTGCATGAGCCTTACGTATCCATTCCTCATGACGCATACGTATCGAAGTATCCATGCATGCATGAGCCCTATGGATCCATTTTTCATGATGCATAAATGAAGCATCCATCCATGCATGAAATATCCATTCGAAGTAGGCTCGTGGAGCTGCATGCAATAACCTCTCTCTCTCTCTCTACGGCGCTCTGCGACGGCCTCCTGGGCCTCTCCACCCAGCAGGTGCGCGACTTGATCCGGCGACCGCGGGCGATGGCGCTGCGGCGCGCATCTGTCAAGGAAGACTGGCTCCAGCCTCCGCTCGGAGCCTCCGCCGGGACTTCGCCAACGCTGAGCGTGGAGCGGAGGCATGGACTGCTTCGGAGAAGACCTTCCCGGGACCTCGTCGACGAGCGCCGGCGCGGAGCAGCATCCTATGCTCGCACGGCCGAAGCGCGGAAGGTCGATGGCGGCAAGACACGGAGGCAGAGCCAGATGCATGAACACAACCATAAAACAAATCCACTAGTAAGATTCTTTTGATTTAACACTTAAACTACTAAAATATTAGGCATGGTGAATTATAAAGTGTAGTGCACAAAATAATGTGACGATGGCGCGATTTTCCGAAAGGTATTGATAAGTCGATTGTGTAGAACACGACGTTGATGATCCAAAGGCTCCGACCAAAACAGATCGAACCCCTCGCAATCACTACACCACTGCTCCATTGGTTATCAACCATGCCGAACGCGGTTGACCTCGCCAAGAAGGCTATCTCCTGCAAGCGAATCGAGAACACAAGCAAGAGTACAAGATGCAATCTGAAATTGTATTGCAAATAAAGATTAAGTTCACAAGTGATGAGGACATCCCTTCCAAGGATACAACTCAGCCACAGCAAGTGTTACAAGGACCACTCACTCGAGCTCATGCTCGTCAACTTAATTACCAGGTGAATTCATTCTTAGGTTCATATATTACTGAGAATAGACCGCTACCTAATGCAAGTGATTTAATTGTGCTTAGGAACCGGGGAAAGGATGAAGGAGAGGGACACGGAGTCATGGACATGCCTGGATGGAATAATGGAGTTCACCACGTCACTTTGGGCCAAGCCAAACAAGAATTCGAGTTGGACACGTTCTGGAATCAGTTTCGGACTGCTGCGATGGTACCAAGTTCAAACAGGCATAACTTCCTCATACGGACTCCGATTGGGACGTTCCTGTACTTCATGGAAAGCTTAGGAAGTATAGTTTCCAACGGATCCGACCTCATATTAAAATTCCATCTGAACCGGCCGCAATCATCAAAAGACTCCACGGTGGTTTCTGAGTCCGAGTCAAAAAGGGTGCTGCGCCACCCCCACTGGGGCCCATGGGCCTTGTAACCCTAGGGCGTGCCTTTGGACGCCCCCTGGTCATTCTCCCTATAAAGGAGCCACCGCCTCCGTTGCTAAGACTTGGATTTCGTTAAGTTTAGGTTTAGCCATTGTGCAAACTTTTGTTCTTCAGTTGTGTCGGTCGACCACCTGTCAAGACATCTTCGGAATCCCAACTTTGTTATTCGCAATACAATTTGTGCTTTATTCATATCTACAATATCAGATTGCCTACATCTTATTCTTGCTAGTTCTTCGATTGCTCGCAGGGATTGAACTTCGTGTTCAGGTTGATCGCGCTTCCAGCGAGATCAATAACATCTCGGAGTTGATTCAGCGATTGCTAAGGTGCAAGCGTCATCGTACGGTTGTAGTCGGATCGTGAGGGTCATCTCCACCAAAATCAATAGTTATCAATCTCATCGAAAGATCGGGCACCTCGTCTCCATCAACAAGTTGGGGTTTCTCAACTGAACGTGCGGTGAAACTACTAAGCACAATAATCTCTTAAGAAAAACCACATGGTTCCTAAGGACGATTAAATCATCACAAGAATTAAGTAGTATGCCATTCTTTGAAACATTTATATAAAAACTTAGGAACGCATTCATTTGATGGATAAGTTATCGTGCTCGCGCTCAAGTCAGTGGTCCTTGTAACATAGTTTCAGTTTGTTGAGTTTGTTGTCGAGTCGGCATGGTTGTATCTATGGAAAGGATGTCCTCATCATCCTCCCCTTCTTGAATTGGAGTCATCCCCTACTCAAGCTCATCTTCTGCTCCCGAGCAAGGTCGCAAATCAGCAATGTTAATGGTGGGGTGATGTGGCACGAAGTAGCCCTACAACTTTGGTTAGTCCTTGCAGTTATGTGCACAATGTTCAAAAACCTTTGAATGCCAATTCTAAGGTTTCTAATGTGCACACAAGACATATTTGGAAAGATAATGAAGTCTATTTTCCAACGAATCAAACAGCACTTGATTGGAGCTTCCTATACAAAGTTATGGCAATTTCATTGGATGCTGCACGAGCTGTTCAGAGAGACGCGCGAGACTTGCCAAACATAAAGAGTTCGAGTATTGCAATACAAGTAAGGGTAAAATCCAACCACACCATGGCTTTCTAAAGGTCGAGAAGGATTCCTTTTCAGGTACGGATTTGGAAGCCCCTTGAACAAGAAAACAAACCATATAAAGATTTGAAACCGATTCGGACTCGGATTGGGACAGCTGGCAAGACCGATACCAAAATGTTCATAACTTTCACAAATGGAGTCCGATTTGCACGTTCTTGGACTCGTTGGAAAGCTATTTCAAAGCCCCATAGTTTAGATATTTCCTTTTTTAGTTCGTATTGGAGTTTGTTTTGGCCTTAGCCAGGTTGTGTGTGAGTTTTAGTCAAGGCCGTGCATTGCGCACCAATATAAGGCCAGGGCCTTAGCCCCATTGTAACTTAGGCTATGAATTGAGAAATAGAAACCAGAAAATCACCATGGTTTGGTGACCATTGTTGGCGTGTTCTCGAGATTTCCATCGAGAAATTGCTCTTGATGTGTTGAATCCAATTGTGGTGTTGGATTCTACTCGCTGAAACTTCGGTTTCTCTACCCTTCATTCACATGCTGCGGTGTGCGTGGGAGAAGGCTTACCTTGGAGAGGGCATCCAACAAGGCGTATCGTGAAAGATTAGGGCCAAAGCAACGGGGTTCAGCTAGCTTGCTAGGTGGATCCACATCATCTTGGTATCAGAGCGTGGTTGATCACGGTGCGAGGTTGCTGAATTTTTCTTGATGGCGGGTTCTATGAAGATTGAAGATGGCAAGGCGCGACATAATCATGCCGAGCCAATCGGGGAGGTGCCCCAATATGCGGCGTCTTTGCTGCCCGACGTGGGACACGGGCTTGAAGCGACACGTGACTACTTCTTGAGTTGTCACCAGAACCTTGAAAGCAAGGTTGATATTTGGGGGCGCGAATTGATGCTTTGACGGAGGCGATACGCAACCAGCCACCACAATTTCAGCATGCTGAACGGGGACCTCAATATCTCGAACGGCGTGCACCGTACGAAGACGACGAACATAGGGAGGTTTTTGATGGTGCAGCGGGCTTTGCTCCACAACCGCGCCGTGCTCAGGACTACCGTGGTGCTGACCATGGTAGGGACATGCGTGGTAGAGGTGCTGCCCGTGGTGGAGGTATGCATGATGGTGTTGGTTTGCTCAGCGTGTTGCCGTGGATGATAGAATTGGGCGGATAAAAATTTTTATCCCATCATTTAATGGTAAAGCTGAACCGGATGACTACTTGGAGTGGGAGATGCATGTCGAACAAATTTTTGACAGCCATCACTATACTGAGGATAAGAAGATTCGTTTGGCATCCTTTTTCGAGCTCCTGAACTCTGTGTGCAACGTCATCTAGTTTCTTTCTGCGCGGTGTACTCGTTTGTGTTCTAGGCTCGCGTCTCTAGTACGGTCTAGCCTAGGGCCAGCACCAACCGGCGTTGAACGATTTTTCAGCTTGCATTTTCTGAACTGATTGTTGCTACTCCTTGCTACCAAACTTGAGCCCTCCCAGCTACACCTTTTCTACACCGTACAGGCTGAGCTTCACCTAGCAATCGCTCCATCCAATCTTCGCAGATATATTGTCATCGCTGGTTGCCGATCGCCCTGTGTGCTCGGTAAGAATTCGATAGAAGGTTTGAGTGCGAACACCATACCCTAGTACTTGTTAGGGACATATTCTTGTGTTTTTGCTAACAATGGCAGGTTCTGGAGAGTTTTCAGATCAGAACTCATCTCATAGTCCTCGTACGAAGGGAATCATACAACATTTCACACGCGAAATGAATCGTCGTGCGGAGGGCCTTGAGGAGGATGTCAGAGTCACAAATGAGCGACTTGCTCAACTCGAGGGTGTCCAGATTGAGACAAACACAACGCTTGCTGCGATGAAGAAAGCACAAGGTATCACTAACAAATCTTTGGCAGATATTATGGCACGCCTTGAGGAGATTGCCCAAGCTTCGGCTGTTGTTCCCCCTGCTGTGACGGTAGAGGGACAAGATGAAGTTGACAATGTGCATTTTAACCGACAGGGTATGCAAAGAGATCCCCCACGACGCGAGGTACGTGACCACGATGATGCTTTTGCTAAGGTTAAATTCACTATGCCCACTTTTAATGGTAAATATGATCCTGATGGTTATCTTGATTGGGAACTAGCTGTTGATCAAAAATTTACTTGCCATGATTTTCCTGAATATAGATGAGTTAGGGCTGCTACTAGTGAATTTACCGATTTTGCTTCTATTTGGTGGAAAGAACATTGCCGTCAACATCCCAATAACATACCAAACACTTGGGAGGCTTTAAAATTGCTTATGCGCCATCGATTTGTTCCCTCATATTATGCTCGTGATTTGTTAAATAAACTGCAACGTTTACAACAAGGTGCAAAGTCTGTGGAAGAATACTATCAGGAATTACAGATTGGTATGTTGCGCTGTGGGTTAGTTGAGAATGAGGAGGCATCAATGGCTAGGTTTTTGGGAGGGTTGAATCGTGAAATTCAGGACATTCTTGATTACAAAGATTACAACTCCATGACTAGATTGTTTCATCTTGCTTGCAAAGCTGAACGAGAATTGCAGGGACGTCAGACGAGAACGCGATCTAACTTTTCTGCAGGTCGCACAAATTCATGGACGCCGCGTACACCTTCTTCTTCATCTACTTTGGCACCCCCACCATTACCCTCCAATAGCAAGCAGCGCCCTACTACGTCAAATTCAGCGCCACGAGTTTCCGAAGCACCCAAATCAGCACCACAACTTTCTGCAAAAACTTCCTCTTCGGTTGCTTCGACAGGACGGACGAGGGACGTTCAATGCCATCGATGCAAAGGCTTTGGACACATGATGCGGGACTATCCAAGCAAGCGTGTATTGATTATACGCGATGATGGTGGGTATTGTTCTGCTAGTGATCTTGGTGATGAAACATATGCTATGCTTGCAAATGACCCTGCAGGACATGATGAAGAGTCTGACCATGAGGAGGAACATGTTGGCGCCGAAGATGCCGACAAGTATTTGAGCATTATAGTGCAACGCGTACTAAGTGCTCAAGTGTCTCGTGCCGAGCAAAATCAGCGCCATAATTTGTTCCAAATCAACGGCGTTGTCAAGGAACGCTCGAATCAAATAATTATTGATGGTGGAAGTTGCAACAACTTGGCGAGTATGGATACGGTGGAGAAGCTTGCTTTGCCAACCAAACCTTATACCCACCCATACCATATTCAGTGGTTCAACAACAGTGGTAAGTTAAAGGTAACACGGATGGTGAGAGTACACTTTTCTATGGGTTCATACCATGATTATGTTGATTGCGACGTTGTTCCTATGGAAGCTTGTTCATTGTTATTAGGAAGACATTGGCAATACGATACTGATTGTGTGCATCATGGTAGGAATAATCAATATTCTCTCATGTTTAATGGAAAGAAAATTGTGCTACATCCTATGACTTATGAACAAATTGTTAAAGATGATCTTGCTAGAGCAAATAGAGAGAAAAGCTGAGAGAATGCTGAGAGCGAAAATCAGATTGTAGCAAAAGAGCTTGAGCAACATAAAAAGAAAGAACCTAAATCTGTTCATGCGAAGAATAAAGAAATTAAATTGAAAGGTGCTTGTTTCCATGCTACCAAATCTGACATGACTGAGCTGAATGCTAGTGATTCTGTTTGCTATGCTTTAGTTTGCAAAGAAGCTTTGTTTTCCTTTGAGGATATTCCTCCTTCTTTGCCACCTGTTGTCACTAACATTTTGCAGGAGTACCAAGATGTCTTTCCAAAGGACATACCACCGGGGCTGCCACCACTTCGTGGGATTGAGCATCAAATTGATTTAATTCCCGTGCATCTTTGCCCAACCGCGCACCATACAGGACCAATCTAGAAGAAACTAAAGAAATTCAGCGCCAAGTTCAAGAGTTGCTTGATAAAGGGTATGTGCGCGAATCCCTTAGCCCTTGTGCTGTTCCAGTCATTTTGGTACCAAAGAAAGATGGGTCATGGCGCATGTGTGTGGATTGTAGAGCAATCAATAATATCACCATTAGGTATCGTCATCCTATTCCTAGGTTAGATGATATGCTTGATGAATTGAGTGGCTCTGTTGTCTTTTCCAAGGTTGATTTGCGTAGTGGCTATCATCAAATCCGCATGAAATTAGGCGATTAATGGAAAACGTCATTTAAAACTAAGTTCAGGTTATATGAGTGGTTAGTAATGCCTTTTGGTTTAACTAATGCACCTAGTACCTTCATGAGATTAATGAACGAGGTTTTGCGTGCTTTCATTGGTAGATTTGTGGTGGTTTATTTTGATGATATATTGATATATAGCAAATCATTAGAGGAACATCGTGACCATTTACGTGCTGTTTTTAATGCTTTACGTGATGAGCGCCTATTTGGTAACCTCGAGAAGTGCACCTTTTGCACCGATCGAGTCGCGTTTCTTGGCTATGTTGTTACTCCACAGGGAATTGAAGTTGATCAAGCCAAGGTTGAAGCAATACAGAGTTGGCCGACTCCTAACACGGTCACACGGGTGCGGAGCTTTTTAGGACTTGCCGGGTTCTACCGCCGCTTTGTGAAGGATTTCAGCACTATCGCCGCACCATTGAATGAGCTTACCAAGAAGGGCGTGCCATTTGTTTGGGGTGCCGCACAGGAGAACACCTTCACCACATTGAAAGATAAGTTAACACATGCACCTTTACTCCAACTCCCTGATTTCAATAAGACTTTCGAACTAGAATGTGATGCAAGCGGAATTGGTTTAGGTGGTGTGTTGTTACAAGAAGGCAAACCTATAGCATACTTCAGTGAGAAATTGAGTGGGCCTAGTTTGAACTATTCTACTTATGATAAGGAGTTATATGCCCTCTTTCGAACCTTAGAAACTTGGCAACATTATTTATGGCCAAAGAATTTGTTATACATTCTGATCATGAATCTTTAAAGCATATTCCAAGTCAAGGTAATCTGAACCGTAGACATGCAAAGTGGGTTGAATTTATAGAGTCTTTTCCCTATGTTATAAAACACAAGAAGGGAAAGGAGAATGTTATTGCTGATGCTTTGTCTAGGAGATATTCCATGCTATCACAACTTGACTTCAAAATTTTTGGATTAGAGACTATTAAAGAGCAATATGTGCACGACGCTGATTTTGTGGAAATACTGTTGAATTGTAAAGAAGGGAAAATGTGGAATAAATTTATCATTAATGATGGGTTTGTATTTAGAGCCAACAAGTTGTGCATTCCTGCTGGTTCCGTTCGTCTGTTGTTGTTACAGGAAGCACATGGAGGCGGGTTGATGGGACATTTTGGTGTGAAGAAAACGGAGGACATACTTGCTGATCATTTCTTTTGGCCAAAATTGAGACGGGACGTCGAGCGCTACGTTGCTCGCTGCACTACATGTCAAAGACCTAAGTCACGACTTAATCCTCATGGTTTATATATGCCTTTACCTGTTCCTAGCCTTCCGTGGGAAGATATTTTGATGGACTTTGTTTTAGGATTGCCTAGGACCAAGAAGGGGAGGGATAGTATATTTGTGGTTGTTGATAGATTTTCTAAGATGACCCATTTTATACCATGTCATAAGAGCGATGAAGCTACCCATATTGCTGATTTATTCTTTCGTGAAGTTATTCGCTTGCATGGTGTGCCCAATACTATAGTTTCAGATCGTGATACTAAATTCCTTAGCCATTTTTGGAGAACTCTATGGGCTAAATTGGGGACTAAGCTGTTATTTTCTACTACTTGTCATCCCCAAACTGATGGACAAACTGAGGTTGTGAATAGAACTTTATCTACCATGCTTAGGGCTGTGTTGAAAAAGAATTTAAAAATGTGGGAAGAATGCTTGTCTCATGTTGAGTTTGCTTACAATCGTTCTTTGCATTCTACTACAAAGATGTGCCCTTTTGAAGTTGTTTATGGTTTTGTGCCTCGTGCTCCTATTGATTTAATGCTTCTTCCATCTTCAGAGAAATTGAACCCTGATGCTAAACAGCGTGCTGAATTGATTTTAAAAATGCATGAGACAACTAAGGAGAATATAGAACGCATGCATGCTAAATATAAACTTGCTGGTAGTCAGGGGAGGAAACATTTAACTTTTGAACCTGGGGATCTTGTTTGGTTGCATTTAAGAAAAGATAGGTTCCCTGAATTGAGAAAATCGAAATTGATGCCAAGAGCTGATGGTCCTTTCAAGGTGTTAGAAAAAATTAATGATAATGCATACAAGCTTCAACTGCCTGCAGATTTTGCTGTGAGACCCACTTTTAACATTGCAGATTTAATGCCCTACTTGGGAGAAGAGAACGAGTTTGAGTCGAGGACGACTCAAATGCAAGAAGGGGAGGATGATGAGGACATCCCTTCCATGGATACAACTCAGCCACAGCAAGTGTTACAAGGAACACTCACTCGAGCTCGTGCTCGTCAACTTAATTACCAGGTGAATTCATTCCTAGGTTCATATATTACTGAGAATAGACCGCTACCTAATGCAAGTGATTTAATTGTGCTAAGGAACCGAGGAAAGGATGAAGAAGAGGGACATGGAGTCATGGACATGCCTGGATGGAATAATGGAGTTCACCACGTCACTTTGGGGCCAAGCCAAACAAAAATTCGAGTTGGACACGTGCTGGAATCAGTTTCGGACTGCTGCGATGGTACCAAATTCAAACAGGCATAACTTTCTCATACGGACTCCGATTGGGACGTTCTTGTACTTCATGGAAAGCTTAGGAAGTCTAGTTTCCAACGGATCTGACCTCATATTCAAATTCCATCTGAACCGGCCGCAATCATCAAAAGACTCTATGGTGGTTTCTGAGTCCGAGTCAAAAAGGGTGCTGCGCCACCCCCACTTGGGCCCATGGGCCTTGTAACCCTAGGGCGTGCCTTTGGACGCCACCCTGGTCATTCTCCCTATAAAGGAGCCGCCGCCTCTATTGCTAAGACTTGGATTTCGTTAAGTTTAGGTTTAGCCATTGTGCAAACTTTTGTTCTTCAGTTGTGTCGGTCGACCACCTGTCAAGACATCTTCAGAATCCCAACTTTGTTATTCGCAATACAATTTGTGCTTTATTCATATCTGCAATATCAGATTGCCTACATCTTATTCTTGCTAGTTCTTCGATTGCTCGCAGGGATTGAACTTCGTGTTCAGGTTGATCGCGCTTCCAGCGAGATCAATAACATCTCGGAGTTGGTTCAGCGATTGCTAAGGCGCAAGCGTCGTCGTATGGTTGTAGTCGGATCGTGAAGGTCATCTCCACCGAAATCGATAGTTATCAATCTCATCGAAAGATCGGGCACCTCGTCTCCATCAACAAGTTGGGGTTTCTCAACCGAACGTGCGGTGAAACTACTAAGCACAATAATCTCTTAAGAAAAACCACATGGTTCCTAAGGACGATTAAATCATCACAAGAATTAAGTAGTATGCCATTCTTTGAAACATTTATATAAAAACTTAGGAACGCATTCATCTGATGGATAAGTTATCATGCTCGCGCTCAAGTCAGTGGTCCTTGTATCATAGTTTCAGTTTGTTGAGTTTGTTGTCGAGTCGGCATGGTTGTATCTATGGAAAGGATGTCCTCATCATCCTCCCCTTCTTGAATTAGAGTCGTCCCCGACTCAAGCTCATCTTCTGCGCCCGAGCAAGGTCGCAAATCAGCAATGTTAATGGTGGGGTGATGTGGCACGAAGTAGCACTACAACTTTGGTTAGTCCTTGCAGTTATGTGCACAATGTTCAAAAAGCTTTGAATGCCAATTCTAAGGTTTCTAATGTGCACACAAGATATATTTGGAAAGATAATGAAGTCTATTTTCCAACGAATCAAACGGCACTTGATTGGAGCTTCCTATACAAAGTTATGGCAATTTCATTGGATGCTGCACGAGCTGTTCAGAGAGACGCGCGATACTTGCCAAACATAAAGAGTTCGAGTATTGCAATACAAGTAAGGGTAAAATCCAACCACACCATGGCTTTCTAAAGGTTGAGAAGGATTCCTTTTTAGGTACGGATTTGGAAGCCCCTTGAACAAGAAAACAAACCATATAAAGATTTGAAACTTATTCGGACTCGGATTGGGATAGCTGGCAAGACCGATACCAAAACATTCATAACTTTCACAAATGGAGTCCGATTTGCGCGTTCTTGGACTCGTTGGAAAGCTATTTCGAAGCCCCATAGTTTAGATATTTCCTTTTTAGTTCGTATTGGAGTTTGTTTTGGCCTTAGGCCAGGTTGTGTGTGAGTTTTAGTCAAGGCCGTGCATTGCGCACCAATATAAGGCCAGGGCCTTAGCCCCATTGTAACTTAGGCTATGAATTGAGAAATAGAAACCAGAAAATCACCATGGTTTGGTGGCCATTGTTGGCGTGTTCTTGAGATTTCCATCGAGGAATTGCTCTTGATGTGTTGAATCCAATTGTGGTGTTGGATTCTACTCGCTGAAACTTCGGTTTCTCTACCCTTCATTCACATGCTGCGGTGTGCGTGGGAGAAGGCTTACCTTGGAGAGGGCATCCAACAAGGCGTATCGTGAAAGATTAGGGCCAAAGCAACGGGGTTCAGCTAGCTTGCTAGGTGGATCCACATCATCTTGGTATCAGAGCGTGGTTGATCACGGTGCGAGGTTGCTGAATTTTTCTTGATGGCGGTTCTATGAAGATTGAAGATGGCAAGGCGCGACATAATCATGCCGAGCCAATCGGGGAGGTGCCCCAATATGCGGCGTCTTTGCTGCCCGACGTGGGACACGGGCTTGAAGCGACACGTGACTACTTCTTGAGTTGTCACCAGAACCTTGAAAGCAAGGTTGATATTTGGGGGCGCGAATTGATGCTTTGACGGAGGCGATACGCAACCAGCCACCACAATTTCAGCATGCTGAACGGGGACCTCAATATCCCGAACGGCGTGCACCGTACGAAGACGACGAACATGGGGAGGTTTTTGATGGTGCAGCGGGCTTTGCTCCACAACCGCGTCGTGCTCAGGACTACCGTGGTGCTGACCATGGAAGGGACATGCGTGGTAGAGGTGCTGCCCGTGGTGGAGGTATGCGTGATGGTGTTGGGTTTGCTCAGCGTGTTGCCGTGGATGATAGAATTGGGCGGATAAAATTTTCTATCCCATCATTTAATGGTAAAGCTGAACCGGATGACTACTTGGAGTGGGAGATGCATGTCGAATAAATTTTTGACAGCCATCACTATACTGAGGATAAGAAGATTCGTTTGGCGGAAATTGAGTTCACCAGATATGCTCTTATTTGCTGGAATCAATTGTGTCTTTTAGGAGCTCGTCCGAATACTTGGGTACAATTGAAGAATATTTTGAGGCGGCGTTTTTGTCCCAGCACACTACACTAGGACCTTGTACAACTGGCTACAACAACTACGCCAAGGTAATTCTAGTGTTGATGAATATTATAAAGAGATGGAGATGTTGATAATCCGTACAGGAACAGAGGAGCATGATGAGGCTACTATGACACGTTTCTTTAATGGGTTGAATGAGGATGTGCAAGATAGGGTGGAGATGGTCCATTACTACAACATCCTAAGCATAGTCGACAATGTTCTATTGACTACCTTCTCAATGCATCTTACGTATCAAATCAGCACGTTGTTGCGCATCAAAATTTTTACCTTCTCATAAGCTGGAAGAGGCAACAAGTCGATAGTGCACAAGGTATGAAACCATAAACAATCTCAAAAGGGCATTTCTTTGTGGTAGAATGAAGTGAACGATTATAAGCAAATTCCACATGAGGTAACCATTCCTCCCACATTTTTAAGTTCTTTTTAAGCACTACCCTAAGCATAGTCGACAATGTTCTATTGACTACCTCTGTTTGTCCATCGGTCTGGGGATGACAAGTAGTGGAAAATAACAGCATAGTTCCCAACTTACCCCACAAGGTTCTCCAAAAATGACTAAGAAATTTAGCATCACGATCTCAAAATATCGCATTCGCAATACCATGCAAGCGAACAATTTTCTTAAAGAACAAATCAGAAACATTTGTAGCATAATCACTTTTATGACATGGTATAAAATAAGCCATCTTAGAGAATCTATCAATGACAACAAAAATACTATCCCTCGGTCCTAGAACTAGGTGCCAACCTCTCTTTCTTAGGTGGAAAAACATTCTTCACTACTTGCTGATTTTCAGATTCATCTTCATGTTCTTTCTTCTCATTTTCAGCTAACTCTTTATCACAATTCACAATTTCAGTAAGTGTCAAAGGTAGCAAAGTGATTTTCTTTCCTTTGTGCATAAAAGAGTACTTATTACTTCTACCATGATGAGTTGCATCGGTATCAAATTCCCATGGACGACCTAATAAAGTGAGCAGGCTTGCATAGGTACTACGTCGAAATCTCGCAGATTGTGTTACCTTCACCTTACCGCTGTTGTTGAACCACTAAATGTGGTATGGGTGAGGATGCGCACGTGTGGTCAAGCCAAGCTTCTTGACCAATCCGGAATTCACCAAGTTATTGCAGCTCCCGCCATCAATTATAACACGAACACGACAATCCTTGATGATGAGGAACATCTAAAACAAATTATGACATTGTAGCTTCTCCTCTTGCACTCTTTGAGTGCTCAATACTCGTAGCAAAATTATAGTTCTATAATTCGCCGTAGCAGCGGCACCTAAAATTTTCTCACCATCGCTATCTGCCTCATGATCATCACCATCTCCTGCAAGGTTAGCTACAAGAGCATATTCATCCTCAACATCACTAGCACTTACATAACCACCGTCTTCTGTCGCAATGTACGCCCACTGACTTGGGCAATCTCTCTTGAAGTGGCCTATCCCTTTACAACGGTGGCACACAATGCCCGTCGTACGGCCCGTGGAAGCAACCGATGAAGAGCTCTGTGCTGGTGCTTGCACACTAATAGATTTGCTCATCTCGGGTGCACGTGTTGGTGGTGGCGGACTGGCGGTGCTGCTGAACGCGCCCTACTCACAGAGGGGGCAGCAACTCGAAAAACAGGAGGTGGGGCTATCTTGGATTGCCCCGGCGTCGATCTCGATGTGGACATACTTCCAATGTTGCTCCTATTCCGTTGTTGCCTACCCTGCAATTCTTTTTCTGCCAAACAAGCAAGCTGGAACAACCTATTGATATCGTTATACTCTTTGTAATCAACTTTGTCCTGAATTTCACGCCTTAAGCCCCCATAAAAATAAGCCATCTTATCCTCCTCATCCTCTACAACATTACAACGCAGCATGCCTATTTGTAGTTCTTGATAATATTCCTCGACAGATTTATTACCTTAGTCTAAGCGCTGCAGTTTCTTACGCATATCACGTTTAAAAACAGGAGAAACAAATCTAGCACGCATAGCTACTTTCAATCTATCCCATGTATCAGGTGCTAAACCGGAATTAACTACTTGAGTCCACCAAATGATAGCAAAATCTTTAAATTCACTAGTAGCTTGTCTGACTCTATGCACTTCAGGAACTAGATGGGCATTAAATTTTTGTTCAACTGTCATCTCCCAATCTAAATAAGTTTCAGCATCATAAACACCCACAAAAGATGGTATCGTAAATTTATCATTGTGGTGCTGAAAATTATTACCTCCCATACCGTGACGGTTTTGATGTAGACGGTGTCGTTGGTGTGCATCTTGGGCAGCAAATGCAGCACCAGCATTTCGGTTTTGTCTCTCATTAACATCTCCCTCCTCATGATTTTGCCCTGCATTGTGATTGATGTGACCACGCCACCAACTCATATGACCCTAGCGCCCAATATCAAGATTGAACTAAAGGTGAATTCGTTTCTTCGGTTTCAACATATTTTAAATAAGAATATGATGCTACCTAATGATGAAAATATATATTTTTGTAGCACCACATCATGTTTGCACCAATTCAAGCAAGAGTTCAACTTGGACACGTTTTGGAATGCAATTCGGCCTCCAGATCAGTTCGGATTCAGCACGACGGCCCAACTTCAAATGTGCATAACTTTCACATACGGAGTCCGTTTGAGGTCCACGAGTACTCGATGGAAATCTTTTCTCGTCCTCTTTCCAATGGATCTGGCCTAATATTCAAATTCCTCTTGTGCTTGCCGCAATCATTCAAAGAAGGTGCTGCATCACCTATTTAGGTCAAATTGGGCCTTGTAATCTTTGGGCCCAAAGGGGAGGTGCTCCCCCACCTAGGCCCATACTGTTCATGAACAGTACTATAAATAGTACCACCCCCTTTTCCTTAGTTTTGTGTGGCTTCCCCACCCCTATTTAAGGAGGCTGCACCCTTCTAGTTTTCTTGGATTTCGTTTGATTAGTTTTTCCATGTTGAAAACTTTTGTTCTTCGCTTGTGTCGGCTAGACCAACTGTAAAGAACCTTCTGCGGAATCCCACCTTTTGAGCTTAATATAAATATTTGCAATTTCAGATTGCTTGTTATCTTGTTCTTGCGTGTTCTTCGGTTGCATGCAGGAATAGACCTTCGTGGTCAGGTCAACCGCGTTCTTGGCACGGTTGATAACGACTTGGAGTGTGGTTCAGCGATTGCTAAGGCGCAAGCGATGTCGTACGGTTGTAGTCGGGTCGCAAGAGTCACCTCCGCCAAAATCGAAGTTATCATCCTATCGGAAGATCAGGACCTCATCGCCTCATCAGTGATCATACTCGCGTCCATTGTTTGGTGGGCTATTTACCATTCTTTCAAGGCATGTAGTGAGTATTGCAATACTCTCATTGATAAAGCGCTGCAATATATCCGTTGTAGCTTGAAGCTTCCTATCGATGTCCTCATTAATGGTAGCGCGTTATTCATCCAAGAGCGTCATGAGCTCTCCCTTTACAACACACTCTTGCTCATCAGACAACTCACCTGCCATGGTTAGTAGAAACAAAAGACAACACAAATGTATTATACCTATCAAATACTAGGTGGTGGAAGGTGGAATCACAAACTCTCAAGGGTCTTACCACACTCTTACAAGTGTTCTTACCAATGCAATAGGTGGTACAGCCGGTGACTGGTTCGTGATACCGTATGGAGCATGGGTATGATTGCAAGATGGAACCTGTTCTGATCAAGAGTAGGTGGAGCTTGGAAGGCTTCAATATGGTAGCAAAGATCAGCAATAATCAGATCATTTAAATGCAAGTCGAAAATTATTCAAAGTACTAGTCAAAGTTGCTGATACTAGCCTAGTCGTATGCACGCACACACAATAATCAATGTGACTTGATGTAAGCAATGGAAAACCTCACAACAAGTGCTAGAAGATACGCTAACCAATCTACTCAAACTTCTTTGTAGGGAACTAGATTGTTTACACGACGTAGAGCACAAAAGACATCAAAATCGGTATCAGTGCAATGCAAACAGCCCTCTAGATTGAGCAGAAACAACAGTTAGTCTCAAATGATGAAAAAGCAAAGTTTTATATGGCTTACATATACTTGTTTGAAATGTTTCGATGAGATCTACAACTTTACAGTTGAGACAAACCCCAAATTCCGAAGGCAAGGCTGAACAAATCAGCAAAAACAGAAATCGAAAACTTGCGATGTGATTTTGAGGCCAAAGATGGCCGATTTTGGGGTCCTTGGAGGGTGACTAGCATATTCCAGTCATTTTTTTGGATCGGGCCCGTCGTTAGCTTTCCAACGAGTACAAGAACGTCGAAAACGGACACCGTATGCAAATGTTATGCCCGTTTTACTGAAGGTTGCTATAACTTTTGAAACTGCTATAACTTTTGATCCCGTGGCCAAACTTGCTCAAATGTTTTTTCTGGAGGCTCTTAGATGTATGAAGAGAAGCTCCACCATTTTTCACTATTTTTGTCAAAGGTTTGATGTACTTTCCAAATTTCGGCAAAGATGGACTCTTTCCTCTTTTTCTCTTTCTTTTTTTCTCTGTATTTTTTAAACAACCGAAACCAATTCTTCTGGACAAACCAAAATGAACTCTCTCCTATTCTTACAAAATGAAACTAGCAGATAGGATGGCAGTGGAGGGTGTTGTTGCGGCAGAAGTTTTGACACGGTGATGAAGCTATGCAAAGGAACACGAAGATCACTAACTAAATCTAGAAATCAGCAACTAGACACGACAATGCAATAAAAAATTCAATAAGCAAAACTGAAAAGAAAAATTGCAATGGCTCAAAAGGGTGTTGGGACAGCGGAAGGACACTACGAACAATTATTTTTTTGTGGGCTAATTTTCTTGGGTTTTTAGGACGATTAACAAAAATTAATCTAAAAGGGAAATTGTGATTACCTAACGAGCAACCATTGCTCTGATACCACCTAATGTGACAATGACCCGATCTTTCGAAAGGTACTGATAAGTCGATTGTGGAGAACACGACGTTGATGATCCAAAGGCTCTGACCAAAACAGATCGAACCCCTCGCAATCACTACACCATTGCTCCGTTGGTTATCAACTGTGCCGAACGCGGTTGACCTCGCCAAGAAGCTATCTCCTGCAATCGAATCGAGAACACAAGCAAGAGAGTACAAGATGCAATCTGAAATTGTATTGCGAATAAAGATTAAGTTCACAAGTTAGGGTTCCTCAACCGAACGTGCGGTGAAACTGCTAAGAAGAATAATCTCTTAAGAAAAACCCCATGGTTCCTAAGGACGATTAAATCATCACAAGAATTAAGCAGTATGCTATTCTTTGAAACGTTTGTATGCAAACTTAGGAACACATTCACCTGATGGTTAAGTTGTCGTGCTCACGCTCGAGTCATTGGTCCTTGAATCATAGTTTCAGTTTGTTGAGTTTGTTGTGGAGTTGGCACGGTTGTATCTATGGAAAGGATGCCCTCATCACAAAACTCTACCACATCCCCATGCATGCCGCTTTAATAGGAAGTACCTAAAAAAACATAAGCAGCAAGTGTGTGTCTAAGACTCAGCAAAGTACAAGCAATATGACAAACAAAATTTCATAACAGATTTTAAACATAAATATAACTCATATTCAGCCATCCACATTGGTTCCATAAGTTTTCAACTTGTACTTTCATGTGATTCAATGCCACAATGCACATCTCTTTTCTTTTTGTAATTACCAGTAATGCAGAGTATGCACCTGTCGATGCATACTCAATCCTGTGCTTTCTTGCACAGGACTTCAAGCCCACACTCTATAAGTGTTGAGACCTCATGCCCATCTAAAATAACCACAAAATAATCATTACTTGGCTATCATGTAGACCAAGTATTATAGATCATGAAATGATACAAATGATTGTGGTCAAACATTAATCTTTATCTCTTTTCTTTACCAACAAGAACATGTATCATAACCAACAGCAAGTATATGAATAAATATTTATAATCATAAGTGATACGGGGATGGGTCCCGATCTTCTCAGTGAGGAACCGTGGATAGTTGATGCGAAGTAGACGATGTCGCTAGTTGAAAACTCGCGCCAATGCACGAACCCTCAACTCTTCGGAATACGCCCAAAACACACTGGATAATTGTTCGTCGCGAGACCACAAACGACGAACACCAAGTCCCTAATTCCCAATGGAACGACGGCTTGACCTTGAATTGCAGAACGAACAATGGATCGCCTAATTCTCTATCAAAGTCCTCGCATGAACTCTGGTGTTGAAAGAACAAGCAATAGCTATGTTTCAATCTTATGCATAAAGTTGGTCTCCTTCTAAAGGCTGCTAATACAAGGCTTATATAGCCCCTTGGGATGTCCATATGGTCCCCAAACCAATTACAACTCAACCCTATATGGTTTTGGATACGAACTCTAAAAAAAACCATATTTTTCACCCATCATCTTGTTTCGGTCATAACTTTTTATCCGTGATGAATTTTAAGGTGGGACCAGATCCATTGCTTATCCCTTGAAATTATCTTTCCAACGAGTACAAGAACACCTAAATCGGACTCCGTTTGTGAAAGTTATGGCCTTTTTAGTAACTGCCTGTCAGGCTGTCCCGAACCGAATCCGAATTGAATTCTGAGTTGAATCCGAGTTTGAATTGGGTTGAGCACGTGGAAGTCCGAATTTGGCTTGAAAATCTTATCCAAAACTTGTAGTTTAAGTCCTTGGTCTTCTCCCCTTTTGCTCTCCCACTGCATGGGCTTCTTTCCTCCTTGATCAGCTGCATGGGTTGCTTGGCTTTCTTCTTTCCATTCCCATGGGCTTTGAGCTTTTTGTTCTTGGTAGCAAATATGATTAAGCTCCTTGTGCTTCTCCATTGCTTTGGCCCCGGACTCATCATAATATTCAAATTAATCATGTGCATATCCGCATCAATAAGGCATTAACATGGCATAAATATTGTCCTCTTTTGTTACTGACTACTTGCACTTGCCTTAGCCATGTGATGAACATGACGAGTAGAGGGTCCTACCCATGATTCACATCACCACCTGAGCATTCATAAAACACACTAAAAAAACATCCAAGAGCAATACAACATACAAAATAAATAAATAAATACTGCTCCTAATCGCCACGAAAAACAACCCTCTTTCAAATAGCAGCCTTTATCCGTAGCACTGCTGTTCAAACAACCATAACTCTAGGCTCAAGAACCCAATCATAATAAAATATATATTTTACATAATCTACACAAAATTTTCAATCTTTTCTTCGACATCATCTTTTTGAGATTCTGGCATCTACAATCTCGTTTTCCATCTTGAACTCTACTCTATCCAAAACAGAACAGCTACCTTCCTAAATTCATAACTCCAAATCTCACCATCCTGAGTGCAAACATGCCCAGAAAATTATCTACAACTTTCTAGTTATGAGTATTAACAGTTTCTCACAATAAGGAACCCTAAATTCCAAATTTCAACGACTGCTGCTAGAAGCAGCCTAAATTCACATAGCAGAGTTCTAACAGCCATAACTTTTCAACCATTTATCCAATCACGTGTTTGAGCACTCTACAAAAAGATCAAATAGAGATCTACAACTTTCATTTCTATCATAACCACATAGAAAAATTCTAATCTAATTCACAAGCATCAGCCCTAAATTCCCCTAAATCTAAAAAAACCCTAACTTTTTAATTCAGATCAAGCTTTACCGAGTCACCTTGATTAATCCTCTACAATCCCTAGCCACCACAGCAAGGAGAGGGGTGGCTGTCTGAGGAAGGGGTGGGGGAGGCGGTTGTGAGGGGAAGGGGGACGGGTAGCTTGGACAGGGAAGATGATGCGGATACGCACATGCTTAGCACTTTTAAGTCAAATACATTATTTCGCTGGAAAGAAGTATTGAGCCGCATTAAATATTGTCATGTGAATTTGTTTCTTAATGAATTTCCTTCTATTCGTGAGAACGATATACTACCTTATGCCAAATTCTTGTTTATTATTAGGTTTGAATATTGTGATGATTCCGGGGCCAAAGCAATGGAGAAGCACAAGGAGGGTAATCATATTTGCTACCAAGAACAAAAAGCTCAAAGCACATGGGAATGGAAAGGAGAAAGCCAAGCAGCCCATGCAGCTGATCAAGGAGGAAAGAAGCCCATGCAGTGGGAGAGCAAAAAGGGAGGAGCCCAAGGATTTAAACTACAAGTTTTGGATAAGATTTTCAAACCAAATTCGGACTTCCCACGTGCTCAACCTAATTCAAACTCGGATAAAACTCAGAATTCAATTCGGATTCGGTTCGGGACAGCCTGACAGGCAGTTACTAAAATGGCCATAACTTTCACAAACGGAGTACGATTTAGGTGTTCTTGTACTTGTTGGAAAGATAATTTCAAGGGCTACGCAATGGATCTAGTCCCACCTTCAAATTCATCACGGATAAAAAGTTATGACCGAAACAATATGACGGGTGGAAAATATAGTTCCTTTTTGTGAGAATTCGTATCTAAAACCATATAGGGTTGAGTTGTACTTGGTTTGGGGACCATATGTGATGAGAACACCCCTTCCATGGACACAACTCATCCACAGCAAGTGTTGCAAGGACTACTTACTCGAGCTCGTGCTTGTCAACTTAATTACCAGGTGAACTCATTCCTAGGTTCATATGTTACTGAGAATAGACCGCTACCTAATGCAAGTGATTTAATTGTGCTTAGGAACTTGGAAAGGATGAAGGAAAGGGACTTGGAGTCATGGACATGCATGGAAGGAATAATGGAGGTCACCACGTCACTTTGGGACCAAGTCAAGCATGAATTCGAGTTGGACACGTTTTGGAATCAGACTCGGACTACTGCGATGGTACCAAGTTCAAACGGGCATAACTTCCTCATACGGACTCCGTTTAAGATGTTCTTGTACTTCGTGGAAAGCTTATGAAGTATACTTTCCAACGGATCCAGCCTTATCTTCAAATTCCATCTGAGCCTGCCGCAATCATTAAAAGAGTTTACATTGGTTTCTGAGTCCGAGTCAAAAAGGGTGCTGCGCCACCACCACTTGGGCCCATGGGCCTTGTAACCCTAGGGCGTGCACTTGGACGCCACCCCTGGTCGTTCTCCCTATAAAGGAGCCGCCGCCTCCCTTGCTAGGACTTGGATTTCATTGAGTTTAGGTTTAGCCATTGTGCAAACTTTTGTTCTTCAGTTGTGTCGGTCGACCACCTGTCAAGATATCTTCGGAATCCCAACTTTGTTATTCACAATACAATTTATGCTTCATTCATATCCGCAATATTAGATTGCCTACGTCTTATTCTTGCTAGTTCTTCGATTGCTCGCAGGGATTGATCTTCGTGTTCGGGTTGATCGCGCTTCCAGCAAGGTCAATAACATCTCGGAGTTGCTTCAGCGATTGCTAAGGCGCAAGCGTCGTCGTACGGTTGTAGTCGGATCGTGAGGGTCATCTCCATCGAAATCGATAGTTATCAATCTCATCGAAAGATCGGGCACCTTGTCTCCATCAAGTGGTATCAGAGCCCAAGGTTGCTTGGTGAGAAATTTCCAGTTTACCATAGATTAGATTGCTTTTCCTTACCTAGAGTACACAAAAACAAAAACAAATTAGCAGTAGATCAATCTGTCCAAACCAGTCTTAGCCTTGCAATTTTTCTTTTCAGTACATTGCATTGTTGAACTTTCGGTTGCATCGTCGTGTTCTTTGCTAGTCTTAGTGTCTAGTTCCTCTAGAGTTTCGAGTTCTGTTCACGTTTTGGTCTCACCGCTGTAGTTAGATCCAAACTGCCACGGTGAGGGAAGGAAAGGAGGAAGACTCGGTTTCTAGGAAGGCTTTGCCCTAGTTGGTTTCGGAGTAGGACACGATCTCAGAGTTGGTTTCGGAGTAGGTTTTCAGCAGCGTCGTGTGTGAAAAAAAGAGAGAAAAAAAGAGAAAAGAAGAAACAGGCAGCCACATTTAAAAGAGCCGCGGCAAAAAAAACAGAGGAGAGAGAAACACCTAACTTTTGCATACGACCTCCGATTGAGGCGATTCTTGATCCGTTGGAAAGGAAATCAGAAGATAGAGCGAAAAAAAGAAGTCTGGAAAATCTGGAGATTTTAGATCCGCGTAAGCCTCCAGGCACATACGCGGCAACTTCGACCCCAGAAAACGTCGTTTAGGCCCTCAAAATGGGCCCACAAACCGAGGAAAAATCAAGTTTCTCAGAATTTGCTCAAATTTGAGAGGAACCTTGTACAAGTGATTCTAAGGTTCCCCGTGCAGACAGCATCCTTTTTCGAGCTCCTGAACTCCGTGTGCAATGTCATCTAGTTTCTTTCTGCGCGGTGTACTCGTTTGTGTTCTAGGCTCGCGTCTCTAGTACGGTCAAGCCTAGGGTCAGCACCAACCGGCGTTGAACGATTTTTCAGCTTGCATTTTCTGAATTGATTATTGCTACTCCTTGCTACTAAACTTGAGCCTTCCCAGCTACACCTTTTCTACAACCGTACAGGCTAAGCTTCACTTGGCAATCGCTTCATCCAATCTTCGCAGATATATTGTCATCGCTGGTTGCCAATCGCCCCTGTGTGCTTGGTAAGGATTGGTAAGAATTCGATACAAGGTTTGAGAGCGAGCGATTTTTGAACCTCCATACCCTAGTACTTGTTAGGGACACATTCTTGTGTTTTTTTCCTAACAATGGCAGGTTTGGGAGAGTTTACAGATCAGGATACATCTCATTCTCCTCGTACGAAGAGAATCATACAACATTTCACTCGCGAGATGAATTGTCATACGAAGGGCCTTGAGGAGGATGTCAGAGTCACAAATGAGCGACTTGCTCAACTCGAGAGCGCCCAGATTGAGACAAACGCAACGCTCGCTGCGAAGGAGAAAGCACACGGTATCACTAACTCTTCTTTGGCAGATATTATGGCGCGTCTTGAGGAGATTGCCCAAGCTTCGACTACTGTTCCCCCTGCTATGACGGTAGAGGGACAAGATGAAGTTGACAATGTGCGTCTTAACCGACAAGGTATGCAAAGAGAGCCCCCACGACGTGAGGTACGTGACCACGATGATACTTTTGCTAAGGTTAAATTCACTATGCCCTCTTTTAATGGTAAATATGATCCTGATGGCTATCTTGATTGGGAACTAGCTGTTGATCAAAAATTTACTTGCCATGATTTTCCTGAGAATAGACGAGTTAGGGCTTCTACTAGTGAATTTACCGATTTTGCTTCTATTTGGTGGAAAGAACATTGCCGTCAACATCCCAATAACATACCTAACACTTGGGAGGCTTTAAAATTGCTTATGCGCCATCGATTTGTTCCCTCATATTATGCTCGTGATTTGTTAAATAAACTGCAACGCTTACAACAAGGTGCAAAGTCTGTGGAAGAATACTATCAGGAATTACAAATTGGTATGTTGCGCTGTGGGTTAGTTGAGAATGAGGAGGCATCAATGGCTAGGTTTTTGGGAGGGTTGAATCGTGAAATTCAGGACATTCTTGATTACAAAGATTACAACTCCATGACTAGATTGTTTCATCTTGCTTGTAAAGCTGAACGAGAATTGCAGGGACGCCAAACGAGAACGGGATCTAACTTTTCTGCAGGTCGCACAAATTCATGGATGCCGCGTACACCTTCTTCCTGATCCACTGCGGTGCCCCATCATTACCCTCCAACAACAAGCAGCGCTCTACTACGTCAAATTCAGCGCCACGAGTTTCCGAAGCACCCAAATCAGGACCACAACTTTCTGCAAAAACTTCCTCTTCAGTTGCTTCGACAGGACGAACGAGGGACGTTCAATGCCTTCGTTGCAAAGGCTTTGGACACATGATGCGGGACTGTCCAAGCAAGCGTGTACTGATTATACACGATGATGGTGGGTATTCTTCTGCTAGTGATTTTGATGATGAAACATATGCTATGCTTGCAAATGACCCTGCAGGACATGATGATGAATCTGACCATGAGGAGGAACATGTTGGCGCCGAAAATGCCGACAAGTATTTGAGCATTATAGTGCAACGCGTACTAAGTGCTCAAGTGTCTTGTGCTGAGCAAAATCAGCGCAATAATTTGTTCCAAATCAAGGGCGTTGTCAAGGAACGCGCGATTCGCATAATTATTGATGGTGGGAGTTGCAACAATTTGGCGAGTATGGATATGGTGGAGAAGCTTGCTTTGCCAACCAAACCCCATCCCCACCCATACCATATTCAATGGTTCAACAACAGTGGTAAGTTGAGGGTAACCCGGATGGTGAGAGTACATTTTTCTATGGGTTCATACCATGATTATGTTGATTGCGACGTTGTTCCTATGCAAGCTTGTTCAATGTTATTAGGAAGACCTTGGCAATACGATACTGATTGTGTACATCATGGTAAGAATAATCAATACTCTCTCATGTTCAAGGGAAAGAAAATTGTGTTACATCCTATGACTCCTGAACAAATTGTTAGAGATGACCTTGCTAGAGCTAGAAGAGAGAAAAGTCAGGAGAATACTGAGAGTGAAAATCAGATTGTAGCAAAAGAGCTTGAGCAACATAAAAAGAAAGAACATAAATCTGTTCATGACAAGAATAAAGAAATTAAATTGAAAGGTGCTTGTTTCCTTGCTAATAAATCTGATATGACTGAACTTGATGTTAGTAATTCTGTTTGCTATGCATTAATTTGCAAAGAAGCTTTGTTTTCATTTGAGGATATATCTTCTTTTTTGCCACCTGCTGTCACTAACATTTTGCAGGAGTACAAAGATGTCTTTCCAAAAGACATACCACCGGGGCTGCCACCGCTTCGTGGGATTGAGCATCAAATTGATTTAATCCCCAGTGCATCATTGCCCAACCGAGCACCATACAGGACCAATCCAGAAGAAACTAAAGAAATTCAGCGCCAAGTTCAAGAGTTGCTTGATAAAGGGTATGTGCACGAATTTCTTAGCAATCAATAATATCACCATTAGGTATCATCATCCTATTCCTAGGTTATATGATATTCTTGATGAATTGAGTGGCTCTGTTGTCTTTTCCAAGGTTGATTTGCGTAGTGGCTGTCATCAAATCCGCATGAAATTAGGCGATGAATGGAAAACGGCATTTAAAACTAAGTTCGGGTTATATGAGTGGTTAGTAATGCCTTTTGGTTTAACTAATGCACCTAGTACCTTCATGAGACTAATGAACGAGGTTTTTCGTGCTTTCATTGGTAGATTTGTGGTGGTTTATTTTGATGATATACTGATATATAGTAAATCATTAGAGGAACATCTTGACCATTTACATGCTGTTTTTAATGCTTTACGTGGTGCACGCCTATTTGGTAACCTTGAGAAGTGCACCTTTTGCACCGATCGAGTGTCGTTTCTTGGCTATGTTGTTACTCCACAGGGAATTGAAGTTGATCAAGCCAAAGTTGAAGCAATACAGAGTTGGCCGACTCCTAACACGGTCACACGAATGTGGAGCTTTGTAGGACTTGCTGGGTTCTACTGTCGCTTTGTGAAGGATTTCAGCACCATCGCCGCACCATTGAATGAGCCTACCAAGAAAGGCGTGTCATTTGTTTGGAGCGCCGCACAGGAGAACGCTTTCACCACATTGAAAGATAAGTTAACACATGCACCCTTACTCCAACTCCCTGATTTCAATAAGACTTTTGAACTAGAATGTGATGCAAGCGGAATTGGTTTAGGTGGTGTGTTGTTACAAGAAGGCAAACCTATAGCATATTTTAGTGAGAAATTGAGTGGGCCTAGTTTGAACTATTCTACTTATGATAAGGAGTTATATGCCCTTTTTCGAACCTTACAAACTTGGCAACATTATTTATGGCCCAAAGAATTTGTTATACATTCTGATCATGAATCCTTAAAGCATATTCGAAGTCAAGGTAATCTGAACCGTAGACATGCAAAGTGGGTTGAATTTATTGAGTCTTTTCCCTATGTCATAAAACATAAGAAGGGAAAGGAGAATGTTATTGCTGATGCTTTGTCTAGGAGATATGCCATGTATCACAACTTGACTTCAAAATTTTTGGATTAGAGACTATTAAAGAGCAATATGTGCACAATGTTGATTTTGCGGAAATACTGTTGAATTGTAAAGAAGGGAAAATGTGGAATAAATTTGTCATTAATGATGGGTTTGTGTCTAGAGCCAACAAGTTGTGCATTCCTGCTAGTTTCGTTCGTCTGTTGTTGTTATAGGAAGCACATGGAGGCGGGTTGATGGGACATTTTGGTGTGAAGAAAACGGAGGACATACTTGCTGATCATTTCTTTTGGCCAAAGATGAGACGGGACGTCGAGCGCTACGTTGCTCGCTGCACTACATGTCAAAGAGCTAAGTCACGACTTAATCCTCATGGTTTATATATGCCTTTACCCGTTCCTAGCGTTCCATGGGAAGATATTTCGATGGACTTTGTTTTAGGATTGCCTAGGACAAAGAAGGGGAGAGATAGTATATTTGTGGTTGTTGACAGATTTTCTAAGATGGCCCATTTTATACCATGTCATAAGAGCGATGATGCTACCAATATTGCTGATCTATTCTTTCGTGAAGTTATTCGCTTGCATGGTGTGCCTAATACTATAGTTTCAGATCGTGATGCTAAATTCCTTAGCCATTTTTGGAGAACTTTATGGGCTAAATTGGGGAATAAGCTGTTATTTTCTACTACTTGTCATCCCCAAACTGATGGACAAACTGAGGTTGTGAATAGAACTTTGTCTACCATGCTTAGGGCTGTGCTGAAAAAGAATTTAAAAATGTGGGAAGAATGCTTGCCTCATGTTGAGTTTGCTTACAATCGTTCATTGCATTCTACTACAAAGATGTGCCCTTTTGAAGTTGTTTATGGTTTTGTGCCTCATGCTCCTATTGATTTAATGCTCATTCCATCTTCGGAGAAATTGAACCCTGATGCTAAACAACGTGCTGAATTGATTTTAAAAATGTATGAGACAACTAAAGAGAACATAGAGCGCATGAATGCTAAATATAAATTTGCTGGTAGTCAGGGGAGGAAACATTTAACTTTTGAACCTGGGGATCTTGTTTGGTTGCACTTAAGAAAAGATAGGTTCCCCGAATTGAGAAAATCAAAATTGATGCCAAGAGCTGATGGTCCTTTCAAGGTGTTAGAACAGATTAATGATAATGCATACAAGCTTGACCTGCCTACAGATTTTGGGGTTAGTCCTACTTTTAACATTGCAGATTTGAAGCCCTACTTGGGAGAGGAGGACGAGTTTGAGTCGCGGACGACTCAAATGCAAGAAGGGGAGGATGATGAGGACATCCCTTCCATGGACACAACTCATCCACAACAAGTGTTGCAAGGGCCACTTACTCGAGCTCGTGCTCATCAACTTAATTACCAGGTGAACTTATTCCCAGGTTCATATGTTACTGAGAATAGACCGCTACCTAATGCAAGTGATTTAATTGTGCTTAGGAACTTGGGAAAGGATGAAGGAAAGGGACTTGGAGTCATGGACATGCATGGAAGGAATAATGGAGGTCACCACGTCACTTTGGGACCAAGTCAAGCACGAATTCGAGTTGGACACGTTTTGGAATCAGACTCGGACTGCTGCGATGGTACCAAGTTCAAACGGGCATAACTTCCTCATAAGGACTCCGTTTGGAACGTTCTTGTACTTCATGGAAAGCTTATGAAGTCTACTTTCCAACGAATCCAATCTTATCTTCAAATTCCATTTTAGCCGGCCGCAATCATTAAAAGAGTCCACATTAGTTTCTGAGTCCTAGTCAAAAAGGGTGCTGCGCCACCACCACTTGGGCCCATGGCCTTGTAACCCTAGGGCGTGCACTTGGACGCCACCCCTGGTCATTCTCCCTATAAAGGAGCCACCGCCGCCTCCCTTGCTAGGACTTGGATTTCGTTGAGTTTAGGTTTAGCCATTGTGCAAACTTTTGTTCTTCAGTTATGTCGGTCGACCACCTGTCAAGACATCTTCGGAATCCCAACTTTGTTATTCGCAATACAATTTATGCTTCATTCATATCCGCAATATTAGATTGCCTACGTCTTATTCTTGCTAGTTCTTCGATTGCTCGCAGGGATTGAACTTCGTGTTCAGGTTGATCGCGCTTCCAGCAAGGTCAATAACATCTCAGAGTTGGTTCAGCGATTGCTAAGGCGCAAGCGTCATCGTACGGTTGTAGTTGGATCGTGAGGGTCATCTCCACCGAAATCGATAGTTATCAATCTCATCGAAAGATCGGGCACCTCGTCTCCATCAATATGGACGTTCCAAGGGGCTATATAAGCCTTGTATTGGCAGCCTTTAGGGCTCAGACCACGTTTGATAATAAAATACTCCTGTTCTTTTGATGGCCGACCCAGCTTGAGGGAATTGGGAGTTTGCTGAAATCAAGATCGTTCAACCTTTCCATTGGGAATTGGGAGCGCGATGGAATTTCATCGGTGGTCGTGAAGTTCAACACGTGTGGTTGGGCGAATTATAGTGATGAGGACATCGATAGTAATGCCAAAGCTAGTAATGAGACTTCAATAACAGGACCAATAACAAGAGCACAACCTAAAAACAATGTTTGACTTGTGCTCAGGTTTGAAGAGTCAGCGATGGATGGAGATCAAGGATATGTGGCCGTTATCCAAGGAAGCACATGTCTACGGTATGAACAATGATCGATCCAGGAATAGTGCCACGCATGAACAGTATGCGCTACAGTATCCAGCCCATGAACAGTCCCGCGGTACAGTACCGGGCCGTGAACAGTACCGCGCTACAGTAGCTTGCGCGTGAATAGTACCACATGGTAAATTTAGTGTTGTCCTTAGGCTGAGACTATATATTGAGGGGTAGACCCCCATTGTAAAAGGGAACCACTTTTGATAATAGATTATACTCTTGTTCTTTCTGTTGGCCGAACCAACTTGAGAGAATTGGGAGTTCGCTGAAATCAAGATCTTCAACCTTTCCGCTGGGAATTGGGAGCACGATAGAACTTCATCGGTGGTCGTGAAGTTCAACACGTGTGATTGGACGAATTATAGAGTGCTAACTCTTGCATTGGCAACGGGAGATCACTAGGTTCGTCGAATCATCGTGAGTATCCAGATCCTATGTCGAGAAGACCGGGCGACCCCGTATCATCTTGGTATCAGAGCGCGGTTTACTCGGTAGGATTATTTACCATTGCTTTTAGATTGATTTACTTCTGTTCCTATAGTCCATTGAAACCGAAAATCGCCACAAAAAAAATCCGAACCTTTAGATTAATCTGTTATTTCGCATGAGTTTTATTAGGTTTTAGTCCATTAGAATTTTTGTTTAGGTGCTGATCGTCGTGTTCCTTTGCGTCGCTTGATCATTGTGTTATTTCCTTTGTTTTTTCTAAAAACAAATCCGATCGCTACAGTGCGTGAACAGTACTGCTACAGTGCCGTAAACAGTACTGCGTCAATACCAAAAAAATCCGTTCATCTTTGAGACTAGTCTTTGATAATTGCATTAAGGGCTGCTCTTGGCATTAATCTATATTTGCTGAAATTTCCAGTAACTGTGCAAAGAAACGCTAAACATTAGTGTCAACCACAAGTACAAAAAAAAAAGAAAGAAGAAGAAGAGCCTAAAAAAAAGAGTGTTGGCCAAATTGGGGTTAGCTAATTCTACTATATAATTTCAGCTTGTGTATTTAATTTTTTTGAGCAATCTTGTGCCCTCAATTCTTATTTTTGCAATTTACTTGCGTCTCTCCTAGTACTTGGTGCAAAAGAGCTATTTCATCATTAGTTTCAGTTTGCTTCCAACTAACTCATTCCATTGTTTGCATCAAGTCACATTGATATTTGCGTCTGCGTTCATATACTTCACTTAAACCTTTTTGGATCAGCACTTAGGCAAAGTTTCTAGCTTGGATTATTACTTAATCTTACAACATCGTGCAAATTCAGATTGAGTAGGACAAACACTGTCATACCAAGCTCCACCATATAACCGTTGTTGTGCAAGTAGTGAACACTCTTGAATTCGCTTAATCATCATGTTGCTGTTGTCACTTCTACCAGGTGTAAGTTTATTGGCCTTAATTCACTTCGGAAGGGTAAGAACTTTACTTGGAGCGAGAACATAGTGAGATTGAGTGATTTCCATTATTATACACCTACTTGTTTCTTGCATAACTAACCATGTCAGGTGGAGAACACCATGATGAGAGTGGTGGGACAAATGAAACTCAGGCATTCGTCAAGCAACATCAATTTGGGGCACTCCGCGAACACTTTCAACGTGAGCTACACCAAGGGCTCGATCAACTCCATGAGAAACATGATGCTTTTGCTGATCAAATTGCAAGGGATATGCAAAATATGGAGATACAAGCTGATGAAAATGTGCGCCAATTGCGAGAGGACATTGGAGCCCTCACTAGGCTCATACAAGCTCGCAATGGTGACGATGAAGCAAGTGTTCAAGGAGGAGAAGCTGCTGCACATGTACCTCCTGCACCGCAACACCGAGTGGCGGCCAATGTGGTGCGTCCACCACAGCGAGGAGGACGAGGAGGAGCCCAAGGAGGGCGTGGCCAGGGTCTAGGTGGAGGCCGTGGTGGGCGTGGTGGTGCTGCTCATGCGATGGAAGAGGATGGTGATTTTGCTTTGCATTACAATGACCATTATCATCGTCTACGCAATGAAAATGATGGATTGGGTAAGCTCAAGTTTTCCATGCCCAAGTTTGCAGGTGGGACTGATCTCGAGGAGTATCTCACTTGGGAATTGAAGGTTGACAAAATATTCCGTACGCATCACTATACGGATGAGAGAAAGATACAGTTGGCATCACTAGAGTTTGAAGGTTATGCTTTGGATTGGTGGGAACAAGTCATTACTCAAAGAGCTGAGAATGAAGAAAACCCTGTTGCAACATGGCAAGAGATGAAGCGGGAAATGAGAGCCCGTTTTGTTCCTCATCATTACAAGCGTCATCTATTTGATAAATTGCAGAATATGAAACAGGGAGCACATTCTGTGGAGGAGTACTACAAGGAGATGGAACTAGCCATGATTCGAGCCAAGGTTCAAGAACAAGAAGAGCAAACCATGGCACGTTTCCTCTCAGGTTTGAACCATCAAGTCAAAAGAATTGTCAATTTTCAGCCTTATAACAATCTTTATGAGTTAGTGCATCAAGCTACAAAGGCAGAACGACAATTGCAAGATGATGCTAAGTTTGCAAGATCAACGTCCTTTGCTGGCCATACACCGTCCAGTGGAGGGAGATATGGTTCCAAATCACAAATGAGCCAAAGAACAGCTCCAAGTGGTGGTTCAAGTTTTCGCTCATCATCTAGCAAGGAGGAAGAAGCCACTCCAAGTGCAAGGAAGCCATCAAATCCAGCAGCTAGTGGTGCTACTTCTGTGGGTTCTACAGCGAAGAGTAGCGGCATACAATGCTTCAAGTGCCTTGGTCGTGGTCATATGCAAAAGGATTGCCCAAATAACAAGACGATGTTGATATTAGGGAATGGGGAATATGATTCTGCAAGTGAAGAAGAGAATGATCACCATGCTGATTTGGGGACATATGATGATGCACATGAGGAGGAGCAAGACATAGAGTATTGTGATCCTGGTGTTGGTCCTATACTTGTGTGTGCGCCGACAGTGTTGAGTGTGCAACCAAAACCTTTCCATGAACAACGCTGCAATTTATTCCATACAAGACCTCAAGTTAGCAAGGATGGCAAATTTTGTAAGGTAATCATTGATGGTGGGAGTTGTCATAATTTGGCTAGCAAGGAGCTTTGCAATAAACTTGGTTTGAAGTACAAGAAACATTCACATCCATATCAGATCTAGTGGTTGCATGAGAGAGGTTCATTGAGTGTGGGATACACCATTGATGTTGAATTTGAAATTGACACTTATCGTGATACGGTGGAGTGTGATGCGGTGCCTATGGATGTATGTCACTTGCTACTAGGAAGGCCATGGCAATATGATCATGCAGTGCTTCATGACGGAAGAACTAATCAATATAAGTTTTGGTGGAACAACACACAAGTGGTGCTGCGACTGTTGACTCCTTCTCAAATTGTAAATGATAATGTACAAAAAAATTGAAGCGCAAGTCGAGAGTGAGAAAGGGAGAGAACAAAAGAGTGTGATTCCACAAAAGGTGAGCGAGAGCCACAAACCAAACCCGAGAGGTAAAAGCAAGAGTGAGGGAGAGAAAAACTTAGTCATGATAGCCACCAAATTTGATCTAAGAGAGATGAAAGATGATCCCGCTTTGATGCACCTTGTATTGCTGTACAAGGATGCATTGCTTTCTACTAATGATTTAACATCTCTTCCTAGTGCTGTTTCTCAAGTTTTGCAGGCTTTTGACGACGTGTTTCCGGAGGAGGTGCCCGCTGGTCTACCACCTATTCGAGGTATTGAGCATCAAATTCACTTTGTCCCGGGAGCCCCTCTTCCCAACCAGCCGCCGTACCGCACAAATCCAGAAGCAATAAAGGAGATTCAGCGCCAAGTGCAAGCACTTTTGGACAAGGGGTACGTACGCGAGAGTCTTAGTCCTTGTGCCGGTCCTGTCATTCTTGTTCCTAAGAAAGATGATACTTGGAGAATGTGCATAGACTGTAGAGCTATTAACAACATAACTATTCGCTATCGTCATCCTATTCCTAGGTTAGATGATATGCTTGATGAGTTAAGTGGTTCTACTATCTTTTCTAAGATTGACTTGCGAAGTGGCTACCATCAAATAAGAATAAAACATGGTGATGAATGGAAAACTGATTTTAAAACGAAATTTGGCTTGTATGAATGGTTAGTGATGCCTTTTGGATTGTCCAATGCTCCTAGTACATTCATGCGCTTAATAAACCATGTTTTGAGACACTTCATTGGAAAATGTGGTAGTTTACTTTGATGATATTCTGATATATAGCCGCTGTTTGGATGATCATGTTGAACACATCAAACAAGTGCTAGAAGTGCTTAGGAAAGAATGCTTGTATGCCAATCTTGAGAAGTGTACTTTTTGCACTAGTAAGGTTGTGTTTCTAGGCTATGTTGTTTCAGCTCATGGCATTGAAGTGGATGAATCTAAAATTGAAGCTATTAGAAAATGGCCAATTCCTGTGAATGTTAGTCAAATTCGTAGCTTCCATGGGCTTGCTAGTTTCTATCGGCGATTTGTGAAAGATTTTAGCACTATTGCTGCCCTATTAAATGAATTAACTAAAAAAGGAGTGATTTTTTGAGTGGGGAGAAAAACAAGACAAAGCTTTTGCTGAATTGAAGAAATGTTTGACTGAAGCACCATTGCTTGCTTTACCTGATTTCACAAAAACTTTTGAGATTGAATGTGATGCTAGTGGAATAGTTATTGGTGGTGTTTTGATGCAAGAAAGAAAACCTGTTGCATATTTCAGTGAGAAACTTCATAGTGCACAATTGAATTATCATGTTTATGATAAAGAACTATATGCTCTTGTGCGTGTGTTGGAAACTTCGCAACATTATCTTTGGCCTAAGGAATTCATAATACATTCTGATCATGAATCTTTGAAATACTTAAAGGGCCAAGCAAAATTGAATCGTAGACATGCTAAGTTGGTAGAATTCATTGAGACCTTTCCATATATTGTCAAATATAAGAAAGGCAAAGAGAATGTGGTAGCTGATGCATTGTCTAGAAAACATGTGCTTTTAACTCAGTTGGAGGTAAAGGTACCAGGGTTGGAAAGTTTGAAAGATTTATATGCTTCCGATCATGAATTTGCAGCACCATATTCTAATTGCAAAGATGAGAAAGGGTGGGATAAGTTTCACATTCATGATGGTTTTCTCTTTCGCATGAATAAGCTATGTGTTCCGGATTCCTCTGTGTGTTTGTTATTGTTGCAGGAATCTCATGCAGGAGGATTGATGGGGCATTTTGGGAGGGAGAAGACTTACATGATGTTGGCTGATCACTTCTATTGGCCAAAGATGAGGCGAGACGTCGAGAGGTTTATTCAAAGATGCATCACATGCCATAAGGCGAAGTCAAAACTCAATCCATATGGTTTGTATACTCCACTTCCTGTTCCTAGTGCTCCTTGGGAAGATATTAGCATGGATTTTGTGTTAGGACTGCCTAGGACCAAGAGGGGGAGGGATTCAGTCTTTGTTGTTGTGGATCGGTTCTCTAAAATGGCACATTTTATTCCCTGTCATAAGAGCGATGATGCGTCGCATGTAGCTGACTTGTTTTTCAGGGAGATTGTGAGATTACATGGAATGCCAAGAACCATTGTTTCAGATCGCGACGTCAAGTTCATGAGCTACTTTTGGAAGACTTTGTGGGCCAAGCTTGGGACAAAGTTGTTGTTTTCAACGACTTGTCATCCACAAACAGATGGGCAAACGGAGGTGGTGAACCGCACACTTTCAACGCTGTTACGTACCATGATAAAGAAGAACTTGAAAGAGTGGGAAGATTGTCTACCACATGTGGAGTTTGCATATAATAGAGCGGTACGTTCTACAACTCAATTGAGTCCATTCGAGGTGGTGTACGGATTCAAACCAATTACGCCTCTCGATTTATTTCCACTTCCACTACAAGAACGTGCAAATATGGAGGCTTCTAAACGTGCTGATTTTGTGAAAAAGCTCCATGCCACAACTAAAGAGGTAATTGAAAAGAAGGTACATGCTTATGCTTCCAAAGCTAACAAATCTAGAAAGAAGATGCTTTTTGAACCAGGTGATTTAGTGTGGGTACACCTTCGCAAAGATCGCTTTCCGCAGAAGTGTAGATCCAAATTGATGCCCCGTGGTGATGGGCCTTTTAAAGTTCTTGCCAAGATCAATGACAATGCATACAAGATTGAGCGTCCCGGTGATGACTATGGGGTAAGTTCTACATTTAATGTGGCTGATTTATCACCCTTCTTTGGACAAGATTGTACAGAGTCGAGGTCGACTCCTTTTCAAGAGGGGGAGGATGATGAGGACATCGATAGTAATGCCAAAGCTAGTAATGAGACTTCAATAACAGGACCAATAATAAGAGCACGAGCCAAGAAACTACAATCTCAGGTGAACCTGCTCCCTAATGAATATGTCATTAGTTTTAATGAGAATTTTATACTACCTAAAAATAATGTTTTACTTGTGCTCAGGTTTGAAGAGTCAGCGATGGATGGAGATCAAGGATATGTGGTCGTCATCCAAGGAAGCACAAGTCCACGGCATGAACAATGATCGGTCCATGAATAGTGCCACGTATGAACAATACGCGCTACATCATCCAGCCCATGAACAGTTCCGCGCTACAGTACCTGGCTGTGAACAGTATCACGCTATAGTACCAGCCCTGTGAACAGTACCGCGCTACAGTAGCTTGCGCGTGAATAGTACCACATGGAAAATTTAGTGTTGAATAGCCTTAGGCTGAGACTATATATTGAGGGGTAGACCCCCATTGTAAAAGGGAACCACTTTTGATAATAGATTATATTCTTATTCTTTCTGTTGGGCGAACCAAGTTGAGAGAATTGGGAGTTCGCTGAAATCAAGATCGTTCAACCTTTCCGCTGGGAATTGGGAGCACGATAGAGCTTCATCGGTGGTCGTGAAGTTCAACACGTGTGATTGGCGAATTATAGAGTGCTAACTCTTGCATTGGCAACAGGAGATCACTACGGTTCGTCGAATCATCGTGAGTATCCAGATTCTACGTCGAGAAGATCGGGCGACCCCGTATCATCTTGGTATCAGAGCGCGGTTTACTCGGTAGGATTATTTACCCTTGCTTTTAGATTGATTTACTTCGGTTCCTATAGTCCATTGAAACCGAAAATTGCCACCAAAAAAATCCGAACCTTTAGATTAATCTGTTATTTCGCGTGAGCATTATTACGTTTTAGTCCATTAGAATTTTTGTTTAGGTGCTGATCATCGTGTTCCTTTGCATCGCTTGATCATTGTGTTATTTCCTTTGTTTTGCCTAAAAAACAAATCCGATCGCTACAGTGCGTGAACAGTTCTGCTACAGTGCTGTGAACAGTACTGCGGCAGTACCAAAAAATCCGTTCATCTTTGAGACTAGTCTATGATAATTGCATTAAGGGCTGCTCTTGGCATTAATCTATATTTGCTGAAATTTCTAGTAATTGTGCAAAGAAACGCTAAACATTAGTGTCAACCACAAGTACAAAAAAAATAAAGAAGAAGAAGAGCCTAAAAAAATGAGTGTTGGCCAAATTGGGGTTAGCTAATTCTACTATATAATTTCAGCTTGTGTACTTAATTTTTTTTGAGCAATCTTGTGCCCTCAATTCTTGTTTTTGCAATTGACTAGCGTCTCTCCTAGTACTTGGTGCAAAAGAGCTATTTCATCATTAGTTTCAGTTTGCTTCCAACTAACTCATTCCATTGTTTGCATCAAGTCACATTGATCTTTGCGTGTGCGTTCATATACTTCACTTAAACCTTTTTGGATCAGCACTTAGGCAAAGTTTCTAGCTTGGATTATTACTTAATCTTACGACATCGTGCAAATTCAGATTGAGTAGGACAAACACTGTCATACGAAGCTCCACCATATAACCGTTGTTGTGCAAGTAGTGAACACTCTTGAATTCGCTTAATCATCACGTTGTTGTTGTCCCTTCTACCAGGTGTAAGTTTATTGGCCTTAATTCACTTCGGAAGGGTAAGAACTTTACTTGGAGCGAGAACATAGTGAGATTGAGTGATTTCCATTATTATACACCTACTTGTTTCTTGCATAACTAACCATGTCAGGTGGAGAACACCATGATGAGAGTGGTGGGACAAATGAAACTCAGGCATTCGTCAAGCAACATCAATTTGGGGCACTCCGCGAACACTTTCAACGTGAGCTACACCAAGGGCTCGATCAACTCCATGAGAAACATGGTGCTTTTGCTGATCAAATTGCAAGGGATATGCAAAATATGGAGATACAAGCTGATGAAAATGTGCGCCAATTGCGAGAGGACATTGGAGCCCTCACTAGGCTCATACAAGCTCGCAATGGTGACGATGAAGCAAGTGTTCAAGGAGGAGAAGCTGCTGCACATGTACCTCCTGCACCGCAACACCGAGTGGCGGCCAATGTGGTGCGTCCACCACAGCGAGGAGGACGAGGAGGAGCCCAAGGAGGGCGTGGCCAGGGTCTAGGTGGAGGCCGTGGTGGGCGTGGTGGTGCTGCTCATGCGATGGAAGAGGATGGTGATTTTGCTTTGCATTACAATGACCATTATCATCGTCTACGCAATGAAAATGATGGATTGGGTAAGCTCAAGTTTTCCATGCCCAAGTTTGCAGGTGGGACTGATCTCGAGGAGTATCTCACTTGGGAATTGAAGGTTGACAAAATATTCCGTACGCATCACTATACGGATGAGAGAAAGATACAGTTGGCATCACTAGAGTTTGAAGGTTATGCTTTGGATTGGTGGGAACAAGTCATTACTCAAAGAGCTGAGAATGAAGAAAACCCTGTTGCAACATGGCAAGAGATGAAGCGGGAAATGAGAGCCCGTTTTGTTCCTCGTCATTACAAGCGTCATCTATTTGATAAATTGCAGAATATGAAACAGGGAGCACATTCTGTGGAGGAGTACTACAAGGAGATGGAACTAGCCATGATTCGAGCCAAGGTTCAAGAACAAGAAGAGCAAACCATGGCACGTTTCCTCTCAGGTTTGAACCATCAAGTCAAAAGAATTGTCAATTTTCAGCCTTATAACAATCTTTATGAGTTAGTGCATCAAGCTACAAAGGCAGAACGACAATTGCAAGATGATGCTAAGTTTGCAAGATCAACGTCCTTTGCTGGCCATACACCGTCCAGTGGAGGGAGATATGGTTCCAAATCACAAATGAGCCAAAGAACAGCTCCAAGTGGTGGTTCAAGTTTTCGCTCATCATCTAGCAAGGAGGAAGAAGCCACTCCAAGTGCAAGGAAGCCATCAAATCCAGCAGCTAGTGGTGCTACTTCTGTGGGTTCTACAGCGAAGAGTAGCGGCATACAATGCTTCAAGTGCCTTGGTCGTGGTCATATGCAAAAGGATTGCCCAAATAACAAGACGATGTTGATATTAGGGAATGGGGAATATGATTCTGCAAGTGAAGAAGAGAATGATCACCATGCTGATTTGGGGACATATGATGATGCACATGAGGAGGAGCAAGACATAGAGTATTGTGATCCTGGTGTTGGTCCTATACTTGTGTGTGCGCCGACAGTGTTGAGTGTGCAACCAAAACCTTTCCATGAACAACGCTGCAATTTATTCCATACAAGACCTCAAGTTAGCAAGGATGGCAAATTTTGTAAGGTAATCATTGATGGTGGGAGTTGTCATAATTTGGCTAGCAAGGAGCTTTGCAATAAACTTGGTTTGAAGTACAAGAAACATTCACATCCATATCAGATCTAGTGGTTGCATGAGAGAGGTTCATTGAGTGTGGGATACACCATTGATGTTGAATTTGAAATTGACACTTATCGTGATACGGTGGAGTGTGATGCGGTGCCTATGGATGTATGTCACTTGCTACTAGGAAGGCCATGGCAATATGATCATGCAGTGCTTCATGACGGAAGAACTAATCAATATAAGTTTTGGTGGAACAACACACAAGTGGTGCTGCGACTGTTGACTCCTTCTCAAATTGTAAATGATAATGTACAAAAAAATTGAAGCGCAAGTCGAGAGTGAGAAAGGGAGAGAACAAAAGAGTGTGATTCCACAAAAGGTGAGCGAGAGCCACAAACCAAACCCGAGAGGTAAAAGCAAGAGTGAGGGAGAGAAAAACTTAGTCATGATAGCCACCAAATTTGATCTAAGAGAGATGAAAGATGATCCCGCTTTGATGCACCTTGTATTGCTGTACAAGGATGCATTGCTTTCTACTAATGATTTAACATCTCTTCCTAGTGCTGTTTCTCAAGTTTTGCAGGCTTTTGACGACGTGTTTCCGGAGGAGGTGCCCGCTGGTCTACCACCTATTCGAGGTATTGAGCATCAAATTCACTTTGTCCCGGGAGCCCCTCTTCCCAACCAGCCGCCGTACCGCACAAATCCAGAAGCAATAAAGGAGATTCAGCGCCAAGTGCAAGCACTTTTGGACAAGGGGTACGTACGCGAGAGTCTTAGTCCTTGTGCCGGTCCTGTCATTCTTGTTCCTAAGAAAGATGATACTTGGAGAATGTGCATAGACTGTAGAGCTATTAACAACATAACTATTCGCTATCGTCATCCTATTCCTAGGTTAGATGATATGCTTGATGAGTTAAGTGGTTCTACTATCTTTTCTAAGATTGACTTGCGAAGTGGCTACCATCAAATAAGAATAAAACATGGTGATGAATGGAAAACTGATTTTAAAACGAAATTTGGCTTGTATGAATGGTTAGTGATGCCTTTTGGATTGTCCAATGCTCCTAGTACATTCATGCGCTTAATAAACCATGTTTTGAGACACTTCATTGGAAAATGTGGTAGTTTACTTTGATGATATTCTGATATATAGCCGCTGTTTGGATGATCATGTTGAACACATCAAACAAGTGCTAGAAGTGCTTAGGAAAGAATGCTTGTATGCCAATCTTGAGAAGTGTACTTTTTGCACTAGTAAGGTTGTGTTTCTAGGCTATGTTGTTTCAGCTCATGGCATTGAAGTGGATGAATCTAAAATTGAAGCTATTAGAAAATGGCCAATTCCTGTGAATGTTAGTCAAATTCGTAGCTTCCATGGGCTTGCTAGTTTCTATCGGCGATTTGTGAAAGATTTTAGCACTATTGCTGCCCTATTAAATGAATTAACTAAAAAAGGAGTGATTTTTTGAGTGGGGAGAAAAACAAGACAAAGCTTTTGCTGAATTGAAGAAATGTTTGACTGAAGCACCATTGCTTGCTTTACCTGATTTCACAAAAACTTTTGAGATTGAATGTGATGCTAGTGGAATAGTTATTGGTGGTGTTTTGATGCAAGAAAGAAAACCTGTTGCATATTTCAGTGAGAAACTTCATAGTGCACAATTGAATTATCATGTTTATGATAAAGAACTATATGCTCTTGTGCGTGTGTTGGAAACTTCGCAACATTATCTTTGGCCTAAGGAATTCATAATACATTCTGATCATGAATCTTTGAAATACTTAAAGGGCCAAGCAAAATTGAATCGTAGACATGCTAAGTTGGTAGAATTCATTGAGACCTTTCCATATATTGTCAAATATAAGAAAGGCAAAGAGAATGTGGTAGCTGATGCATTGTCTAGAAAACATGTGCTTTTAACTCAGTTGGAGGTAAAGGTACCAGGGTTGGAAAGTTTGAAAGATTTATATGCTTCCGATCATGAATTTGCAGCACCATATTCTAATTGCAAAGATGAGAAAGGGTGGGATAAGTTTCACATTCATGATGGTTTTCTCTTTCGCATGAATAAGCTATGTGTTCCGGATTCCTCTGTGTGTTTGTTATTGTTGCAGGAATCTCATGCAGGAGGATTGATGGGGCATTTTGGGAGGGAGAAGACTTACATGATGTTGGCTGATCACTTCTATTGGCCAAAGATGAGGCGAGACGTCGAGAGGTTTATTCAAAGATGCATCACATGCCATAAGGCGAAGTCAAAACTCAATCCATATGGTTTGTATACTCCACTTCCTGTTCCTAGTGCTCCTTGGGAAGATATTAGCATGGATTTTGTGTTAGGACTGCCTAGGACCAAGAGGGGGAGGGATTCAGTCTTTGTTGTTGTGGATCGGTTCTCTAAAATGGCACATTTTATTCCCTGTCATAAGAGCGATGATGCGTCGCATGTAGCTGACTTGTTTTTCAGGGAGATTGTGAGATTACATGGAATGCCAAGAACCATTGTTTCAGATCGCGACGTCAAGTTCATGAGCTACTTTTGGAAGACTTTGTGGGCCAAGCTTGGGACAAAGTTGTTGTTTTCAACGACTTGTCATCCACAAACAGATGGGCAAACGGAGGTGGTGAACCGCACACTTTCAACGCTGTTACGTACCATGATAAAGAAGAACTTGAAAGAGTGGGAAGATTGTCTACCACATGTGGAGTTTGCATATAATAGAGCGGTACGTTCTACAACTCAATTGAGTCCATTCGAGGTGGTGTACGGATTCAAACCAATTACGCCTCTCGATTTATTTCCACTTCCACTACAAGAACGTGCAAATATGGAGGCTTCTAAACGTGCTGATTTTGTGAAAAAGCTCCATGCCACAACTAAAGAGGTAATTGAAAAGAAGGTACATGCTTATGCTTCCAAAGCTAACAAATCTAGAAAGAAGATGCTTTTTGAACCAGGTGATTTAGTGTGGGTACACCTTCGCAAAGATCGCTTTCCGCAGAAGTGTAGATCCAAATTGATGCCCCGTGGTGATGGGCCTTTTAAAGTTCTTGCCAAGATCAATGACAATGCATACAAGATTGAGCGTCCCGGTGATGACTATGGGGTAAGTTCTACATTTAATGTGGCTGATTTATCACCCTTCTTTGGACAAGATTGTACAGAGTCGAGGTCGACTCCTTTTCAAGAGGGGGAGGATGATGAGGACATCGATAGTAATGCCAAAGCTAGTAATGAGACTTCAATAACAGGACCAATAATAAGAGCACGAGCCAAGAAACTACAATCTCAGGTGAACCTGCTCCCTAATGAATATGTCATTAGTTTTAATGAGAATTTTATACTACCTAAAAATAATGTTTTACTTGTGCTCAGGTTTGAAGAGTCAGCGATGGATGGAGATCAAGGATATGTGGTCGTCATCCAAGGAAGCACAAGTCCACGGCATGAACAATGATCGGTCCATGAATAGTGCCACGTATGAACAATACGCGCTACATCATCCAGCCCATGAACAGTTCCGCGCTACAGTACCTGGCTGTGAACAGTATCACGCTATAGTACCAGCCCTGTGAACAGTACCGCGCTACAGTAGCTTGCGCGTGAATAGTACCACATGGAAAATTTAGTGTTGAATAGCCTTAGGCTGAGACTATATATTGAGGGGTAGACCCCCATTGTAAAAGGGAACCACTTTTGATAATAGATTATATTCTTATTCTTTCTGTTGGGCGAACCAAGTTGAGAGAATTGGGAGTTCGCTGAAATCAAGATCGTTCAACCTTTCCGCTGGGAATTGGGAGCACGATAGAGCTTCATCGGTGGTCGTGAAGTTCAACACGTGTGATTGGCGAATTATAGAGTGCTAACTCTTGCATTGGCAACAGGAGATCACTACGGTTCGTCGAATCATCGTGAGTATCCAGATTCTACGTCGAGAAGATCGGGCGACCCCGTATCATCTTGGTATCAGAGCGCGGTTTACTCGGTAGGATTATTTACCCTTGCTTTTAGATTGATTTACTTCGGTTCCTATAGTCCATTGAAACCGAAAATTGCCACCAAAAAAATCCGAACCTTTAGATTAATCTGTTATTTCGCGTGAGTATTATTACGTTTTAGTCCATTAGAATTTTTGTTTAGGTGCTGATCATCGTGTTCCTTTGCATCGCTTGATCATTGTGTTATTTCCTTTGTTTTGCCTAAAAAACAAATCCGATCGCTACAGTGCGTGAACAGTTCTGCTACAGTGCTGTGAACAGTACTGCGGCAGTACCAAAAAATCCGTTCATCTTTGAGACTAGTCTATGATAATTGCATTAAGGGCTGCTCTTGGCATTAATCTATATTTGCTGAAATTTCTAGTAATTGTGCAAAGAAACGCTAAACATTAGTGTCAACCACAAGTACAAAAAAAATAAAGAAGAAGAAGAGCCTAAAAAAATGAGTGTTGGCCAAATTGGGGTTAGCTAATTCTACTATATAATTTCAGCTTGTGTACTTAATTTTTTTTGAGCAATCTTGTGCCCTCAATTCTTGTTTTTGCAATTGACTAGCGTCTCTCCTAGTACTTGGTGCAAAAGAGCTATTTCATCATTAGTTTCAGTTTGCTTCCAACTAACTCATTCCATTGTTTGCATCAAGTCACATTGATCTTTGCGTGTGCGTTCATATACTTCACTTAAACCTTTTTGGATCAGCACTTAGGCAAAGTTTCTAGCTTGGATTATTACTTAATCTTACGACATCGTGCAAATTCAGATTGAGTAGGACAAACACTGTCATACGAAGCTCCACCATATAACCGTTGTTGTGCAAGTAGTGAACACTCTTGAATTCGCTTAATCATCACGTTGTTGTTGTCCCTTCTACCAGGTGTAAGTTTATTGGCCTTAATTCACTTCGGAAGGGTAAGAACTTTACTTGGAGCGAGAACATAGTGAGATTGAGTGATTTCCATTATTATACACCTACTTGTTTCTTGCATAACTAACCATGTCAGGTGGAGAACACCATGATGAGAGTGGTGGGACAAATGAAACTCAGGCATTCGTCAAGCAACATCAATTTGGGGCACTCCGCGAACACTTTCAACGTGAGCTACACCAAGGGCTCGATCAACTCCATGAGAAACATGGTGCTTTTGCTGATCAAATTGCAAGGGATATGCAAAATATGGAGATACAAGCTGATGAAAATGTGCGCCAATTGCGAGAGGACATTGGAGCCCTCACTAGGCTCATACAAGCTCGCAATGGTGACGATGAAGCAAGTGTTCAAGGAGGAGAAGCTGCTGCACATGTACCTCCTGCACCGCAACACCGAGTGGCGGCCAATGTGGTGCGTCCACCACAGCGAGGAGGACGAGGAGGAGCCCAAGGAGGGCGTGGCCAGGGTCTAGGTGGAGGCCGTGGTGGGCGTGGTGGTGCTGCTCATGCGATGGAAGAGGATGGTGATTTTGCTTTGCATTACAATGACCATTATCATCGTCTACGCAATGAAAATGATGGATTGGGTAAGCTCAAGTTTTCCATGCCCAAGTTTGCAGGTGGGACTGATCTCGAGGAGTATCTCACTTGGGAATTGAAGGTTGACAAAATATTCCGTACGCATCACTATACGGATGAGAGAAAGATACAGTTGGCATCACTAGAGTTTGAAGGTTATGCTTTGGATTGGTGGGAACAAGTCATTACTCAAAGAGCTGAGAATGAAGAAAACCCTGTTGCAACATGGCAAGAGATGAAGCGGGAAATGAGAGCCCGTTTTGTTCCTCGTCATTACAAGCGTCATCTATTTGATAAATTGCAGAATATGAAACAGGGAGCACATTCTGTGGAGGAGTACTACAAGGAGATGGAACTAGCCATGATTCGAGCCAAGGTTCAAGAACAAGAAGAGCAAACCATGGCACGTTTCCTCTCAGGTTTGAACCATCAAGTCAAAAGAATTGTCAATTTTCAGCCTTATAACAATCTTTATGAGTTAGTGCATCAAGCTACAAAGGCAGAACGACAATTGCAAGATGATGCTAAGTTTGCAAGATCAACGTCCTTTGCTGGCCATACACCGTCCAGTGGAGGGAGATATGGTTCCAAATCACAAATGAGCCAAAGAACAGCTCCAAGTGGTGGTTCAAGTTTTCGCTCATCATCTAGCAAGGAGGAAGAAGCCACTCCAAGTGCAAGGAAGCCATCAAATCCAGCAGCTAGTGGTGCTACTTCTGTGGGTTCTACAGCGAAGAGTAGCGGCATACAATGCTTCAAGTGCCTTGGTCGTGGTCATATGCAAAAGGATTGCCCAAATAACAAGACGATGTTGATATTAGGGAATGGGGAATATGATTCTGCAAGTGAAGAAGAGAATGATCACCATGCTGATTTGGGGACATATGATGATGCACATGAGGAGGAGCAAGACATAGAGTATTGTGATCCTGGTGTTGGTCCTATACTTGTGTGTGCGCCGACAGTGTTGAGTGTGCAACCAAAACCTTTCCATGAACAACGCTGCAATTTATTCCATACAAGACCTCAAGTTAGCAAGGATGGCAAATTTTGTAAGGTAATCATTGATGGTGGGAGTTGTCATAATTTGGCTAGCAAGGAGCTTTGCAATAAACTTGGTTTGAAGTACAAGAAACATTCACATCCATATCAGATCTAGTGGTTGCATGAGAGAGGTTCATTGAGTGTGGGATACACCATTGATGTTGAATTTGAAATTGACACTTATCGTGATACGGTGGAGTGTGATGCGGTGCCTATGGATGTATGTCACTTGCTACTAGGAAGGCCATGGCAATATGATCATGCAGTGCTTCATGACGGAAGAACTAATCAATATAAGTTTTGGTGGAACAACACACAAGTGGTGCTGCGACTGTTGACTCCTTCTCAAATTGTAAATGATAATGTACAAAAAAATTGAAGCGCAAGTCGAGAGTGAGAAAGGGAGAGAACAAAAGAGTGTGATTCCACAAAAGGTGAGCGAGAGCCACAAACCAAACCCGAGAGGTAAAAGCAAGAGTGAGGGAGAGAAAAACTTAGTCATGATAGCCACCAAATTTGATCTAAGAGAGATGAAAGATGATCCCGCTTTGATGCACCTTGTATTGCTGTACAAGGATGCATTGCTTTCTACTAATGATTTAACATCTCTTCCTAGTGCTGTTTCTCAAGTTTTGCAGGCTTTTGACGACGTGTTTCCGGAGGAGGTGCCCGCTGGTCTACCACCTATTCGAGGTATTGAGCATCAAATTCACTTTGTCCCGGGAGCCCCTCTTCCCAACCAGCCGCCGTACCGCACAAATCCAGAAGCAATAAAGGAGATTCAGCGCCAAGTGCAAGCACTTTTGGACAAGGGGTACGTACGCGAGAGTCTTAGTCCTTGTGCCGGTCCTGTCATTCTTGTTCCTAAGAAAGATGATACTTGGAGAATGTGCATAGACTGTAGAGCTATTAACAACATAACTGTTCCCTATCGTCATCCTATTCCTAGGTTAGATGATATACTTGATGAGTACTGCTACAGTGCCGTGAACAGTACTGCTACAGTACCACAAAAAATCCGCTCATCTTTGAGACTAGTCTTTGATAATTGCATTAAGGGCTGCTCTTGGTATTAATCTATATTTGCTGAAATTTCCAGTAATTGTGCAAAGAAACTCTAAACATTAGTGCCAACCCCAAGTAAAAAAAAAGAAAGAAGAAGAAGAGTGATGAGGCGATGGGTCCCGATCTTCCGATAGGATGATAACCTCGATTTTGGCGGAGGTGACTCTTGCGACCCGACTACAACCGTACGACGTCGCTTGCGCCTTAGCAATCGCTGAACCACACTCCAAGTCGTTATCAACCGTGCCAAGAACGCGGTTGACCTGACCACGAAGGTCTATTCCTGCATGCAACCGAAGAACACGCAAGAACAAGGATAGTGAGCAACCTGAAACTTGCTAGATATAAAAGTCGCACAAGGATAGTTGAGGTTCTGTAACATGAATCTGTTGGTCTAGCCGACACAAGAGACAGCGTGGAGTTTGCACATGGGGCTAAACTGATCTAAACAAAACCTAAGTCCTAACAAGGGAGGCGGCGGCTCCTTTATAGGGAGAACAACCAGGAGGGGCGTCCAAAGTGCATGCTCTGGGGTTACAAGGCCCATGGGCCCAATTGGTGGTGGCGCAGCACCCTTTTGACTTGGACTCAAAAACCAACGTGGATTGTTTTGATGATTGCAGCCGGCTCGGATGGAATTTAAAGATGCGGTTGGATCCGTTGGAAAGTAGACTTCATAAGATTTCCATGAAGTACAAAAACGTCCCAAACGGAGTTCGTATGGGAAAGTTACGTTCGTTTCAACTTGCACCATTGCAGCAGTCCGAATCTGATTCCAGTACGTGAGCAACACGGACTCTTTTGATGATTGCGGCTGTCTCGGATAGAATTTGAAGATGGAGTTGAATCCTTTAGAAAGTAGACTTGATAATATTTCCATCAAGTCCAAGAACGTCCCAAACGGAGCCCGTATGAGAAAGTTACGTATGTTTAAACTTGCACCATTGCAGCAGTCCGAATCTGATTCCAGTACGGGTCCAACAAGGACTCTTTTGAATTGGTGTAAAAGTGACGTGGTGCTGTAAAAATATATATTTTCATTATTAGGTAGCGTCATATTCTCATTTAAAATATGTTGAGGCTCAAGAAACGAATTCACCTTTAGTTCAATCTTGATATTGGACGCTATTGTCGTATGTGTTTGTGGCGTGGTCACATCATCCTCCCCTTCTTGACAGAAAACCGTCCTCGGTTTTAACGTATGTGTAGCCTCACGTATTGCATGATCTTGATCGTAAATCTCGTTATATGATAACAAATGCAACAAACCCTCATTATGTAATATCATAAGTTCTTTATCAAGCAAAGTAAAACCTGTTTGAAACGAGCTCACCTTATAATTTAAGCGATGCGTAGGAGCTATTGTAATTAGGACAACAAGCATAGCAAATATGGTTGTATCCATAGGGGTCATGTCCTCATCATCCTCCCCTTCTTGAAAACAAAGCCGTCCTCGGCTTTTGATAAACTGAAAGTATGGTAACAAAGAAGCCAAGGTGTATGCATGGTATATGTATATGTCATCCGTTTTAACGGTTCTTCGTTGTTGCACAATTAATGCTATAATACAGCAGCAATCATAAAAGCTCATTGTATTATTAACCCAAAGTAATCATATATGTTAATGAGCAAATCAAATTTTTCACACAGTAATTATTGCAACTTGTTTTGCAAATGTAAGTGAAGCATTTATGCAATTCAAATCTTTGAAGTTGTAAACTTGTAGTGGTGGCACATATGGGCAAAGCTACAACTTTTGGAATCAAACAAAGTTTATCCATATAATCAGATTTCAATTGAGCAATGGCAAATTCATCTAGTAAGGGTGAAAAGATTTGCAAGTTCTTCCATGTATCAATTTCATTATTCAGATTGTCAATGTTAGATAGTTCAACAAGAGAAGAACACATAGACATTGAATGATCACTAAATTTTATTTTTCTTTCATAATGAACAAGATTGAGCATACAAGAGTTGTTGTTCAAAACAACAAGCTTCAATTCATCCATGTGATCACAGGTTATGCATATTCGATATACAAGAAATTGATTTTCTACACCATAATCTCCAATCAAATTAAACTTATACCCAGGGGTGTAGGCACTAAACAAGAAAGAAGAAGAAGAGTGATGAGGCGATGGGTCCCGATCTTCCGATAGGATGATAACTTCGATTTTGGCGGAGGTGACACTTGCGACCCGACTACAACCGTACGACGTCGCTTGCGCCCAAGCAATCGCTAAACCACACTCCAAGTCGTTATCAACCGTGCCAAGAACGTGGTTGACCTGACCACGAAGGTCTATTCCTGCATGCAACCGAAGAACACGCAAGAACAAGGATAGTGAGCAACCTGAAACTTGCTAGATATAAAAGTCGCACAAGGATAGTTGAGGTTCTGTAACACGAATCTGTTGGTCTAGCCGACACAGGAGACAACGTGGAGTTTGCACATGGGGCTAAACTGATCTAAACAAAACCTAAGTCTTAACAAGGGAGGCGGCGGCTCCTTTATAGGGAGAACAACCAGGAGGGGCGTCCAAAGTGCATGCTCTAGGGTTACAAGGCCCATGGACCCAATTGGTGGTGACGCAGCACCCTTTTGACTCGGACTCAAAAACCAACGTGGATTGTTTTGATGATTTCAGCCGGCTTGTATGTAATTTGAAGATGAGGTTGGATCCGTTGGAAAGTAGACTTCATAAGCTTTCCATGAAGTACAAGAACGTCCCAAACGGAGTTCGTATGGGAAAGTTACGTTCGTTTCAACTTGCACCATTGCAGCAGTCCGAATCTGATTCCAGTACGTGAGCAACACGGACTCTTTTGATGATTGCGGCTGTCTCGGATAGAATTTGAAGATGGAGTTGAATCCTTTAGAAAGTAGACGTGATAATATTTCCATCAAGTCCAAGAACGTCCCAAACGGAGCCCGTATGAGAAAGTTACGTATGTTTAAACTTGCACCATTGCAGCAGTCCGAATCTGATTCCAGTACGGGTCCAACAAGGACTCTTTTGAATTGCTGTAAAAGTGACGTGGTGCTGTAAAAATATATATTTTCATTATTAGGTAGCGTCATATTCTCATTTAAAATATGTTGAGGCTCAAGAAACGAATTCACCTTTAGTTCAATCTTGATATTGGACGCTATGATGGTATGTGTTTGTGGCGTGATCACATAAAAGTCGCACAAGGATAGTTCAGGTTCTGTAACACGAATCTATTGGTTTAGCCGACACAAGAGACAACGTGGAGTTTGCACATGGGGCTGAACTGATCTAAACAAAACCTAAGTCCTAACAAGGGAGGCGGCGGCTCCTTTATAGAGACAACAACCAGGAGGGGCATCCAAGTGCATGCTCTAGGGTTACAAGGCCCATGGGCCCAATTGGTGGTGGCGCAGCACCCTTTTGACTCGGACTCAAAAACTAACGTTAGTTTTTTTAATGATTGCAGCCGGCTCAAATGGAATTTAAAGATGAGGTTGGATCCGTTGGAAAGTAGACTTCATAAGCTTTCCATTAAGTACAATAACGTCGCAAACGGAGTCCGTATGAGAAAGTTACGTTCGTTTCAACTTGCACCATTGCACCATTGCAGCAGTCCGAATCTGATTCCAGTACGTGACCAACATGGACTCTTTTGATGATTGTGGCTGTCTCAAATAGAATTTGAAGATGAGGTTGAATCCTTTAGAAAGTAGACTTGATAAGATTTCCATCAAGTCCAAGAACGTCCCAAACGGAGTCCGTATGAGAAAGTTACGTCCGTTTAAACTTGCACCATTGCAGCAGTCCGAATCTGATTCCAGTTCGGGTCCAACAAGGACTCTTTTGAATTGGTGTAAAAGTGACATGGTGCTGTAAAAATATATATTTTCATTATTAGGTTGCGTCATATTCTCATTTAAAATATGTTGAGGCTCAAGAAACGAATTCACCTTTAGTTCAATCTTGATATTGGACGCTATTGTCGTATGTGTTTGTGGCGTGGTCACATCATCCTCCCCTTCTTGACAGAAAACCGTCCTCGGTTTTAACGCATGTGTAGCCTCACGTATTGCATGATCTTGATCGTAAATCTCGTTATATGATAACAAATGCAACAAACCCTCATTATGTAATATCATAAGTTCTTTATCAAGCAAAGTAAAACCTGTTTGAAACGAGCTCACCTTATAATTTAAGCGATGCGTAGGAGCTCTTGTAATTAGGACAACAAGCATAGCAAATACGGTTGTATCCATAGGGGTCATGTCCTCATCAAAGAGCCTCGGCAAAAAAAGAGTGAGTGTTGGCCAAATTGGGGTTAGGTAATTCTATTATATAATTTCAGCTTGTGTATTTAATTTCTTTGATCAATCTTGTGCCCTTACATTCATATTATTGCAATTGGCTAGCGTCTCTCCTAATACTTGATGCAAAACGAGCTATTTCATTATTTTTACTTTCAGATTGCTTCCAACTAGCTCATTCCTTTGTTTGCATTAAGTCAAATTGATCTTTGCATGTGCGTTCATATACTTCACTTAAATCTTTTGGATCAGCACTTAGGCAAAGCATTCTAGCTTGGATTATTACTTAACTTTACAACATCAAGAATTTCAGATTGCTAGGATATACACTTTCATACCAAGCTCCACCATATAACCGTTGTTGTGCAAGTAGTGAACACTCTTAAATTCGCTTGATCATCACTGTGTTGTTGTCACTTCTACCAGGTGTAAGTTTTTATTGGCCTTAATTCACTTCGGAAGGGTAAGAACTTTACTTGGGAGAGAAAATAGTGAGATTGAGTGATTTCTATAAAGCATTATTCTACATAGCTATTTGTTTCTTGCATAGCTAACCTTATCAGGTGGAGGAGAACACCATGATGAGAGTGGTGAGAAAAATGAAAATCAAGCATTCGTCAAGCAATATCAATTTGGGGCACTCCGTGAACACTTTCAACGTGAGCTACGCCAAGGGCTCAATCAACTCCATGAGAAGCATGATGCTTTTGCTGATCAAATTACAAGGGAGATGCAAAATATGGAGATACAACCTTATGAAAATGTTCGCCAATTGCGGGAGGACATTGGAGCCCTCACTAGGCTCATACAAGCTCGCAATGGTGGCGATAAAGTAAGTGTTCAAGGAGGAGAAGCTGCTGCAGATGTACCTCCTGCACCGCAACACCGAGTGGCGGCCAACGTGGTGCGTCCACCATAGCTCGGAGGACGAGGAGGAGGCCATGGAGGGCGTGGCCAAGGTCTAGGTGGAGGCCGTGGTGTCCGTGGTGGTGCTGCACATGCAATGGAATGGGATGGTGATTTTGCTTTGCATTACAATGACCGCTATCGTTGTCCACGCAATGAAGATGATGGATTGGGCGAGCTCAATTTTCCGTGCCCAAGTTTGTAGGTGGAACTGAACCCGAGGAGTATCTCACTTGGGAATTGAAGGTTGACAAAATATTCCGTATGCTTCACTATACGGATGAGAGAAAGATACAGTTGGCATCATTTGAGTTTGAAGGTCATGCTTTGGATTGGTGGGAACAAGTCATTACTCGAAGAGCTGAGAAAGGAGAAGACCATGTTGCATCATGGCAAGAGATGAAGCGAGAAATGAGAGCCCGTTTTGTTCCTCGTCATTACAAGCGTGATCTATTTTTGATAAATTGCAGAATATGAAGCAGGGAGCACATTCTAAGGAGGGGAAGAGACTTATGGATGTGAGTACACCACATTTTCATCCAAGTCCATACTTCAATTCTTATGCCTCAACAAGTGTGACACATGGGAAGATGATCGAGCATGGGACTTTCCCTTCGGTCAAGAAGACATGTAGTGCTGCCCCATTGCTACGAACAACACTTGAGATGTATCAAAATCCATGTAAGGATGAGTGCCACATAGCCAAATTGAGTGAGAGTGATAAAAACAGTGAGTTGTGTGATTCCACCAAACGTGAGGTTGAGAGCATCCAAATTGAGAGTGAGAGAAATACACAAAAAGAAAAGAGAGAGAGATGATAGGAAAAGTGAGATTACTTTTTATACTAGCGACTTACTCTCTACTTCTAGTGTTGCTTCTCATGTTGTGCAGGATGATATTAAAGATGAGGAGTCGAATGTTCCACAACCGGTACCATTGGAAGTCAAAGATGAGAAGATAACCACAGTTGAAGATGAAGTACTTGTTGCTCCGTTATTACATCATGATGGTTTAATACCTACAACACCTACATCAACTGAGGAGAACAACAAAGGTAACAATATTGGTGCTGAAATTAATTGTGAAACGGTGAGTACTTGTGAGAACTCATATGTGCGAATGAAAATTCCATGTTCTGAAATTTCTTTGCTAAATTTACATAATGTGGAATTGATAACTCATAAGGAAGTTCTTACTCGAATATCTCCTAGTGATTCTTTGTACTATATCATGTTTGATGATCCTAGAGAGCTATCTAGTGTGGTTGAGAATCTTGCTGAAATTTCATGCTTAAAATCACTAGTTAGTGTTTATGCCTACACCTATAAGTTTAATTTGATTGGAGATTATGGTGTAGATGACAAGTTTTATATTTATCGAATATGCATTACATGTGATAAGCTTGCTGAATTGAAATTGGATATTTTGGATAAACAATCTTTTGTGCCATATCATGATCACAATGAGATGAGTTTCAACAATAGTCCTTCATGTTTTAAAAGATTTCTTAAGCCTACCTATTCATCCTTTAATGTACAATCATGTACAAATAATCAGAGTAGCGCAGTTGATGCATGGAAGGAACTTAAAATCTTCTCTTCCATATTTGAACCGATTGATCTAGTTTTGCCCATTAATGACTTGTCCACGTACTTCGCAACGTCGAGGACGACTTTTTCTTATGGGAGGGAGAATGGTGTGAATGAAAACATTACAATGTATGCATTTGATAGCTGTTGTGGTATCAATTGGTTTATGCAAAACAAGGAGAATGAAAATGACACAATACTTGATTCATACATATACCACGCATATGTGTTGTTCTTTTTGCTTACTACACCCCCAGGTAATAGTAATGTGAAAGACGGAAGGGGTGTAACTGACCAATACATATACCATGCATACACATTGTATTCTTTGTTTAGTACAATTTTAGGCTATCAAAAGCCGAGAACGGCTATTCTTGAAGAAGGGGAGGATGATGCGGATACGCACAACTTAGCACTTTTACGTCAAATACATTATTTCACTGAAAAGAAGTATTGAGCCGCATTAAATATTGTCAGGTGAATTTGTTTCTTAATGAATTTCCTTCTATTCGTGGGAACTGTCGTAGGGGTGGCCCCCACCTAAGCCCAGCAGGCCTGTTAGGAGGTTATAAGAACCAGGGTACCATGTGTAATGACATAAGTGCCCCTAATAGGGAGGTACGGATGTAAGGGCATAACTGTAAAAGCATACTCCATGTGAATATATATATCATGATGAGGGGGAGGATGAGGCAGAACACTCCCACCTCTCCACTACCATCTCTCTCTCTGTTTGGTCTGTAACCACAACAGTTGGCGCCGTCCGTGGGGAGGACAAGGTCAAGCCTGAAGACCGAAGAAGGATGGCACCGAAAAAAGCTTCATCAGTGGCGGCGAGGGGAAAGAAGGCGGCTGGGTCGGAGCGGCGCGTGAATACCAGGGCTTCGGCATCGGCCGCCGAAGGAGCTGGCGTAGGCATAGGCGTAAGGGTCGCGGGCGTCGACGCTCGCACTACAACGACCGACCTTGCCAGCGTCGCTACAACGACATCCAACCCCGTCGCTGGCACTGCAGCGGTAGCCCCCGCCACCCTCGCCGGCAGCGCGGATCAGGCGGCGGGGGGTAGCCGCAATGAAGCATCCGGCGGATCTGGAGATCTTGAGGCGATGGTCCCTGCACCGACCCGTCCGCTGGGTGTTCCGGCGGCCACGATAGCACCTGCGGTGGAAAGCGCCCTACTAGCAGCCCTCGACGCGTTCCAACGGGAACTAGGGGACCTTCGCGGAGCTGTCCAAGATATGCAAGAGGCTCGGAGCCAGCAGGCCGCGCCAGTAACCGCACCCGACCCTTGCGAAGCCCCCACGTCTAGCCGTGTGCCGCTGTGACGCGTAGATCCGGAGTCCCCACTTTCGGCAGGGCTGCAGCGGGCGGCATGGCCCAAAGACTTCAAGTTTCCTAGCGTCATCGACCTGTACAAAGGCGACACAGACCCCCGTGAGTTTGTGCGCGTGTACGAAACCGCAATCGAGGCCGCGGGCAGAGACGACACCACGAAGGCGAAGGGACTCCCCCTAGCGCTGCAAGGAGTGGCGCTCTCTTGGTTCTTTACCATAGAGCCGGGCTCCATCTACGCGTGGGAGCAGCTCCGCGACCGCCTTCACAACAACTTCCAAGGAAACTATGTCGAGCGAGTCGACGCGGACCAACTCTTCGCTGTGAAGCAAAGACCCTCGGAGAAGCTCCGGGACTACTTCAAGCGCTTCGCCAAGATTCGATGCCAAGTAAAAGACGTTAATGAAACCACCGTCGTTAATGCAGCCATATAGGGGCTTCGTCCGGGCCCGATGGCCGAGTACAACGCGCGGAGGCCAATCAAGACAGTCGCCAAGCTCTTCGACAAAAATGGACGAGTATGCGCGGGCGGAGGAGGATGCGCGAAGACGCAGCATTACCGCCCTCGACCTCGCCCATGGGGAGCGCCCCCCACGCGAAGTGGGGGCGGGTGGTCCCTCCTCGAAGCAGGGCCGCGGCCGAGAGCCTCGGGGAGGCCCTCCCCGAGGCAGCGACACCGGGGTACAGGAAGACTCTTCAAGGAGTAGGCATAAACCTCAGCGCCATCAGCGCAGGTCACAGGCGGCCCATCATGTCCTCGACACCGAGAGCGCCCGCCAAGGACCCGACCCCGCTTCATGGAGGCGGGACCGGGGATCGGAAGGCGGACTCGATTGCGGCGGCCAATCCCACGCAGAACAAGAGCTCCTTCACTATGGCAAGTGGTGCGAGGTACACGGCTATGGTGATCATTACACAAGGGCATGCACCGCAGTTATGGAGCTGTGGAGGGTGACGGCCGGGTCTCGAGCTCGCCTCCTCGGCCCCCCGCCGGAGCCCACGTGGAGCACCCAAGGGGTAGCCCCATACGAGCCGCTGCAACGGAGGGCGCGTAGCATCGCACCGTTAGCGTCATCACCGGAGGCTCCTCCTCAAGGGCCCCCGGGGAGCAGCCGCAATTGTGGATGCCGCCCCGCAACATCACCTTCGACATGAACGACGCCAGGGGTGTGGAGTACCCTCACCAAGACCCTCTAGTCATCCAGGCCCACATAGCACGCTGTGACGTCTGGCGTGTCCTTGTCGACGGGGGAAGCTCCGCGAATATCTTATTCGCCGAAGCCCTCGATCGTATGGGGATCCCCCGAAGCCGGCTAGAGCAGCCAGGAGCTCCACTTCATGGCCTCGGGGTTCAACCGCTGTAGGCCTTGGGGCACGTGTCCCTTACGGTCACGTTCCGTCAAGAGGGCAACAAGGGTAACATCCGGACCGAGCATGTCATCTTCGACGTCGTAGACATCCCACATCCCTACAACGCCATACTAGGTCGACCCGCTATCAACTCTTTCGAGGCGATCCCGCACTACGCGTTTTTGTGTGTGAAGCTCCCGGGCCCAGAGGGTGTTATCACCGTCTTCGGCGATCAGGACCTGGCCAGATGTGCCGAGGTCGGCAGCCGCGTTCTGCATCGCTCGGTGCGTGCCCTCTCCGGCACGCTCAGCGATGGGCCCTCCGCCCCTGGGTGGACGCCCAAACCTCGGCCCGAGGGCGGAGTCAAGAAGGTGCCGCTCCAGGCGGAGGGGCAGTTCGTGTCCATCGGCGAGGGGCTCCCACCGGGGGTCGAACGGGATCTGCTCCGAGTGCTTCAGAACAACGTTGACATTTTCGCATGGTCCCGGAGGACATCAAGGGCGTAGACCGAGCAGTAATCGAGCATCGCTTGGCGGTCCGCCCCGACGCCAAGCCGGTCAAGCAAAGGCTTCGGCGTATGTCGATGGATCGGCAGCAGGCGGCCAAGACAGAGGTGGCGAAGCTTCTTCGCGCCGGGGTCATCCGCGAGGTCCACCATCCAGAGTGGCTCGCTAACCCGGTACTAGTCAAAAAGGCCAGCGGGGCCTGGCGTATGTGCATCGACTTCACGGCACTCAACAAGGCGTGCCCAAAGGACAATTACCCCTTGCCGCGCATTGATCAGCTGGTCGACGCCACCGCGGGGTGCGAACTCATGAGTTTCCTGGACGCCTATTCCGGCTACCACCAGGTGTACATGGCCGAAGACGACGAGGAGAAGACCAGTTTCATCACACCGCTTGGGACGTTCTGCTTCGTCAGAATGCCCTTTGGCTTGAAGAACGCAGGCGCTACCTTTACCCGTCTCGTCGCTATTGCCCTGGCCGCCCAGCTCGGGAGGAACGTCGAAGCTTACGTCGATGACGTGGTGGTCAAAACCCGGCAGCTTGCTCTGCATGGCCGGGGCCTCCAGGAGACCTTCGACAACCTCCGGAAGGCGGGCATCAAGCTCAACCCCGACAAATGTGTCTTCGGGGTGCAGGCGGGCAAACTCCTAGGCTTCCTCGTGTCCGGACGGGGCATCCAGGCGAACCCCGACAAAGTAGATGCCATCCTGGGTATGGAGCCACCCAAGACAACGAGGGAGGTCCAGAGGCTGGCGGGCCGCATGGCAGCACTAAGCCGCTTCCTATCCAGGGCGGCGGAGCGGGGCCTACCATTTTTCAAGACACTCCGCGGGTGCGATGGATTTCGTTGGGACGGGGATTGCGCGAAGGCCTTCAACGAGCTCAAGGAGCACCTGGCAAGCCTCCCCACTCTGGTCACCCCAGCACCAGAGGCTCCCCTCCTGATCTATCTGGCCGCGTCAGCCACCGCGGTCAGCGCTGTCCTCGTCTTAGAGGAAGGCGCCATGCAGCGGCCCGTATACTTTGTCTCTGAAGCCCTCCAAGGCGCCAAGACAAGATACACGGAGCTTGAGAAGCTCGCCTACGCGCTGGTCATGGCCTCCAGGAAACTTCGGCATTACTTTCTGGCCCACCCGATCACAGTGCCTTCCTCATTCCCCCTGGCAGAGATGTTACACAACAAGGAGTCCACAGGGCGCATCGGCAAATGGGCTGCCGATCTCGCCCCCTTCTCCTTGACGTATGCTTCACGAACGGCAATCAAATCCCAAGTCCTGGCGGATTTTCTCGACGAATGGACCCCGCCGGCCCAACCAGTCCAGACGCACGACGACCCCATCTGGACGCTTACCATTGACGGAGCTTACGGCGTCGCGGGCGCGGGCGTAGGTGTGGTGATCATCACGCCTGAAGGACAGCGTTTGCTATACTCGGCGCGCCTTGCCTTCCCCGCTACCAACAACATGGCTGAGTACGAGGCGCTGCTCTTTGGCCTGGCGAAGCTCAAGGCAGTCGGCGCGAGACGGGTGCTAGTCCGCACCGACTCGCGCTTGGTGGCTGGTCATGTGGATAAGTCATATCAAGCCAAGGACCCTGAGTTGGCCAAGTACCTCGCGGCTGTGAGGGCGAGGGAAAGGCACTTTTTGGGTGTCACCGTCAAGGCCATCCCCCGCGCGGAGAACGAGCAGGCCGACGCCCTCGCTAAGGTGGCCAGCCAGCAACTGCCCCCCTGATGGGGCATTTTACGAGATATTAGTGCAGGCGGCCATCGCGCAGGACAACCAGGACGCGGCACTCGTCCATCACATTGACCGGCCAGGTGATTGGCGAGAGCCCATCTTCAATTTCTTGCAAGGCATCGCCGAGCCGGAGGACCCCGCCGAGCTTCGGCGCTTGCAGCACCGCGCAAGGTCCTTCCAGGTGTTCGAAGGGATACTCTACAAGAGAGGGGTTTGCGCACCGCTCCTGCGCTGCCTCTCGACTGAGGGGGGAAAGGAGCTCCTTGCGGAGATCCACGCGGGCGCGTGCGGATCCCACCTGGCACTGAGGTCATTAGTTGGCAAGGCGTTCAGGCAAGGCTTCTACTGGCCAACTGCCACCACCGACGCCCAGGACCTCGTCCGTCAGTGCCAAGGGTGCCAGTGGATGGCGCGCATCATCCGCAGGCCCCCGACGAGCCTCAACCCTATTCCTCCGGTGTGGCCACTGGCACGCTGGGGTGTCGACATAGTAGGACCGCTTGCCCGAGCTCCAGGGGACCTCCGGTTCGTGGTGGTCGCGCTGGAGTATTTCTCCAGATGGCCGGAAGCGGTCGCCCTGGCTAAAGTAACTTCTGCGGCCATACAGCGCTTCCTCTGGCAAAACATCATATGTCGCTTCAGCGTGCCCCGGGAGCTCACGGTTGACAATGGCCTGCAGTTCGACGCCACCCTATTCAAAGACTATTGTGACAGCATGGGCATCACCCTCCGATTCGCCTCGGTAGGGCATCCCCAGTCCAACGGGGCGGTCGAACGGGCGAATGGCGCCATCTCCGCTACCATCAAAAAGCGCCTGGTCGGGTTGCCGAAGGGCAAGTGGCCAAGCGAGCTTCACAGCGTTCTTTGGTCGCTTCGCACAACGGTAACACGCCCGACGAGATTCACGCCGTTCAAGCTCCTTTTCGGCGACGAAGCAGTGACGCTCGAGGAAATCAAGGCCGGCTCGCGGAGGGTCCTCGTCCAAGCACCCGAAGAGGAGCGCCGTGTGTCCTTGGACCTCCTCGACGGGCTACGGGCAGATGCAGCCCACCATGTCGAGAATTATGCGCGGCAGACAATGCGTACTCGGGACCGCTCTATATGCCCGCGGGGATTCAAGCCTGGGGATCTCGTTCTCAGAGTGGCGCTTTAGGCGGAGACCGCTGGCAAGCTGGAGTCCAAGTGGGAAGGCCCGTACATTGTGATGGAGGCATTGCCGAAGGGGGCATACCGCCTCGCCACGCTCGAAGGACAAACCCTCCGGCACACATGGAATGCGGACAGGATGCGGCGATACTACGCCTAGAAGTAGGACAAGAAGCGTAGAGCCACCAGCCCTTTGTTCTACGATGCTCGCCCGCGCAAACGGGAGTTCAATAAAGATTGCTGTTCCCAGAGCATTCCCTGTCCGCGCTGAGCAAAACAAAGTCCACGGACTTTAAATAAGACGTAGTGTCCAGGTCTGCCACCGCACGCGCGAGTCTCCGGACTATAAAGGAAGTCGTAGCGTCGAGGTCCGCCTCCGCACGCACTAGTCCACGGACTTTAAATAAGACGTAGCGTCGAGGTCTGCCTCCGCACGCGCGAGTCTCCGGACTATAAAGGAAGTCGTAGCGTCGAGGTCCGCCTCCGCACGCACTAGTCCACGGACTTTAAATAAGACGTAGCGTCGAGGTCTGCCTCCGCACGCGCGAGTCTCTGGACTATAAAGGAAGTCGTAGCATCGAGGTCCGCCTCCGCACGCACTAGTCCACGGACTTTAAATAAGACGTAGCGTTGAGGTCTGCCTCCGCACGCGCGAGTCTCCGGACTATAAAGGAAGTCGTAGCGTCGAGGTCCGCCTCCGCACGCCCTAGTCTATGGACTTTAAATAAGACGTAGCGTCGAGGTACGCCTTCGCACGCACCAGTCTACGGACTCTAAATAAGACGTTGCGTCGAGGTCCGCCTCCGCACGCACCAGTCTACGGACTCTAAATAAGACGTAGCGTCGAGGTCCGCCTCCGCACGCACCAGTCTACGGACTTTAAATAAGACGCAACGGGGGGACGCCCTCGCGCGCACCAGTCTACGAACTCTAAATAAGACGTAGCGTCTAGGTCCGCCTCCGCACGCACCAGTCTACGGACTCTAAATAAGACGTAGCGTCGAGGTCCGCCTCCGCACGCACCAGTCTACGGACTCTAAATAAGACGTAGCGTCGAGGTCCGCCTCCGCACGCGCGAGTCTCCGGACTATAAAGCAAGTCGTAGCGTCGAGGTTCGCCTCCGCACGCGCCAGTCCACGGACTCTAAATAAGACGTAGCGTTGAGGTCCGCCTCCACACGCGCGAGTCTCCGGACTATAAAGAAAATCGTAGCGTCGAGGTTCGCCTCCGCGCGCGCCAGTCCACGGACCCTAAATAAGACGCGGACGTTCTCCCTGCGCACTCTACGGAGTCTAAACAAGATGCTAACTCCGCGCATGCCAGGGACCTCGTCCCTGTGCATACTCTGCAAAGTATAAATAAGACGCGGGTGTCCTCCCTGTGCGCTCTACGGAATATAAACAAGATGCGGAGGTCTTCCCTTCGCGTTCGGCGGCAGGTAACACCAAGAAAGGTACTACTCGGTTTCATTATAAAGGCAAAGGGGTTACATGGTTACAAGCATACGAACCAGTACATCATCCCACGCCCTACCCGACCAACCGCTCAGCCTTGGCGCGGTGCGGGTGAACCCGTGCCGTCGTCGCCGTGACGCTGAAGGACTCCTTCGAGCCAGTGGAGGAGGTCCCCCTCCCCATGCAGCGTCTGCTGCACGGTGACCCTCGCTCCATCTTCCCCAAAGCGGCCCCAGATCCGTTGATGGAAGTTCTGCAAGCTAGGCCCGATGGAGCGAATGGCGTCTGACATAACCTCGGGTCGGCTGGGAGGATCCAGTTGAGGATTCGCTAGCTCATGGGTATGTCTGCACCCACGAGTGTGAAGCAGGGCGAGGGCGAAGCACGCACCAAGATAGCCGCAGTGTTCGCCAAACGTTCTGGCGCCACGAATAGCAATCCCTGCCCCCTCCTCGATCAACCCGAGCGTCTCCGACAGGGCCTCCGGCCCGTGCGTAGTGTCCGGCACTCTGACGCACAGATCTCGGAGGGCCTGGTTCAGAGACTCCATGGCCCGCCACGCCGACGTGGACGCATTTTCCAAGACGAGGCTATTCCCTGCAGTAGACTCCGCCAGCTGGGCGTTCTCCCCTTCTAGGACGGCGATCTGCTGCAGGAAGGCGGTGCGCTCCTCAGCCGCGGCACACTTGGCTTTCATGGCCTCGAGTTGTGCGGCCGCCATGGCGCCCTCCAGCGCTCGAAGTTCTTCATCCTTCGCTGTGAGAGCATCATTTGCTTCACGAAGGCTGGCTTCCAGAGCCCTCCGCTCCCGAACACGGGCCTCGTCAAAGGACCGGCTAAGGGCAAGCGTCTGGCAAAAACAACAAGTCAGCAGGCGCCTAGCAGTACCTTGCAAGCTGAAGCGCACATATTTACCCTCATCTCGGAGGCCTGCAGCGCGAGCGCTAGGAGATCCCCCTCGCATGATGACAACATCTCTCGGTCAAGGCCGTTGTTGGCACGCTCTGCGGCTGCGGTGAGGACGCGAAGTATCTCCAGGCGAGGGAGGAAGTCCGCATGAGCGAGCCCCGGCCACAACGCGCCAGGATTTACCGAGGCCGCGGCCACGTCAACAGCAACGGACACCTGCGGGGCACCCTGCACAAGGCTTTGGACTTCGCGCATACCTCCGTTGCTCGATCCTTCGCCATGTCCGGGAGACCTCGTCTCGCCTGATGTTGGCAGAATGAGCGAGCAGATCGGAGAGAGTCTCGTGAAGTCACGAGAAGAAAGGGACTCACGCCTACCTCCTGCGCCTCTCGTCGCGGTAGGAAGTGGCGCCGTTTCGACGGCCAAGTGGGAGGCGGGCGCCTCGGTGGTCGGCGAGGAGGTCTTCTCGGCCGCGCCAGACGCCGTAATCCCGCGACAAGGCCCCGCAATGGCGTATCGACCCCTCGCTGGCGGCGGGGACTACGTCCGAGGGCGTTTCGCCTGCGGTGGCACAAGCGATTCTTCCGGGGCAACACCAGCTACGGTTCCCGTTGCCCCCATGGTTTCCTCTGTAGGGGGCGCGCCCTCGCCGACCGCTGCGGTTGATAGTGCACCATCAACCGTGGTTTTCTCGCCGGGAACGGTGCTCCCCCCGGGTTAGCGAGTTCCAGCTCAACGATGGCCACGAGCACGGGTTCGTTGGCGTCGACAGAGGGTGCCGGGGGATCCGAGGCGGCGCGCTCCTCCGAAGCAGTGTGGCCGGGCCCACCGCCGGTCGCACGCCCCGTCTCAGCTGTGATAGTCGCCGAGGGACCTGCGCGGTGGCATACGGCAGACGGGGAACGGGCCCGGCGTCGCGAGGATAACACCCCCGCAGGGCTATCACCGTCCTGAGTGCCCGGAGTCTCGGCGGGAAGCTCCCCCGGCACCGAGCGCTCGGGCACAGTAATGCCCAGAGCCTCGCATGTGCGGTTTACCCACCCTTGCTTAGCCGTCTTGACTGCGGCCTCGCGAGCCTCGTGCTCCTTAAGCGTGTACGGGCCGAGGAGCGCCGCAACCGCGCGCGCCGCATCTTCTAGCCGAGCCACTACGCAGGAGATCACGTCGGTCAGGCAGAGACCAAACAGATACAATGGCACGCGTAAAACGTGCTGGGCGACTTACAAGGAGCGGAGGGCGGAAGTAGGCGAGATACGGATGGAACCCATCCTCGCGGGGGCCGTTCTGTCCAACATACTTCCCCCGGGAGGAGAGTGGCGCCACCCCATACATTGTGAACTCCTCGGCTAGGTCGCGCAGGCTCATTCCACGGGCGACACCGACAAGACTCTGTAGCTTTCGCGTGTCGTCAGTCTCCGCCTTCAGACTCGGTGTACTGTTAAACAAGATCGGCCCACCTCGGCATTGCATTCCGCTCTTGTCGGTCACGGTGTAGTAGAACCACTGTCGACTCCAGCCGGACTCCCATTGCCTCGGCAAGGCTGGCGCGGGGAACAACGTCGCGCACGACGCCCGGAGCACGAAGTCCACACCGCCGAAGTTGGACACCACCCCGTCAACTTTTCGGGGTCGACAGCGTGCGTCGTGCAATGTGGCGAATAAGCTCGCGCGGGGACGCCCCCCTCTGTCCGCATCGCCCATGTGAAGACAGCTAGGCGGAGTATTGCGTGGGGCGTCAGTTGGGCTAGCTCCAACTTGTAGGCCCGCAGGACTTCGCCCACGAACAACGTGGAGGGCATTCGAAGGCCGGCGTCGATGAACGCGACAAAAACAATCGCCTCCATTGCCCGGGGCTTCGGCTCCGTCTCGTCCCGACGGGGTAGGCGAGCCCCATCGCGATCCACGATCTTCCCCTCATCCACGAGTCGCTGCAGCGTCCCTTCGGTCACACGGCTCTTCCCCAACACACGGGAACAGCAGCCTCCCGAGTGCTCCATGGCGTCCCACCACTTGTTGGCGCACGAGCTCCCCCGTGGCACCAGCTCGTACTCCCCGGAAGGATGGGACACCTCGCCCTGGCTAGGCAAGGAACCGCTGCGGGGATGGTAGGTGGCGTCGTCAGGGCTAGCCATCACTCTTCGCGACCAGGGAGGAAGAAGCAGGGAAAGGAGCAACAGGCGTTACAATTAGCACGGGCGGAAGCACGGCGGCAGATCAAAAACAAACAAAAAGCAAGCAAGGGTGCCTCCACCTCAACACTGGCACCTTATAAAGGCCGCTCGCCTCTCATGTGGCTCAAAGCGCAGACAGATCAAACTCGCAGCGATTCCGCTGCCCACGATTTGGAAAGAACCGCCGGGGCTTAGAGGGCCGTGCCCGGTAGGTGACCAAGCAGCGCACAACGCCTCCACGCCTTCAACACGCGTCCAACTTCCCTGGGGAAGAGGCGAACGGCCGCGGTCACGCAACCGCTCACATCCCACGACGCACCAGTCGTGAGTCGCCGCGTGTCCCACCCGCAGAATGGCAGACGGCACGACGTAACAGCCTGACTTCTGCCAGGCCAGGCGTCGGCGTGATTCCAGCCGCCATTAAAAGCGCACTACCAGACTGCAAGGTCACAACAGCTCCAAAGCGCAACAATATCGGCGCCAAGCTCCAATTTTAGCGCGGAGACGGAGCGCGCGCGCGCGTCTACTTCAACTAGGCGCCAGCCTCCGCTGCCACCCGTTCGACGGGTAGGGGATGGAGCGCGCGCGCTTCGGCTCTGACTAGGTGCCAGCCTCCGCTGCCACCCGTTCGAAGGGTAGGGGACGGAGCGCGCGCGCCTCGGCTTCGACCTAGGCGCCAGCCTCCGCTACCACCCGTTCGACGGGTAGGGGACGGAGCACGCGCGCCTCGGTTTCGACTAGGCGCGAGCCTCCGCTGCCACCCGTTCGAAGGGTAGGGGACAGAGCGCGCGCGCCTCGGCTTCGACTAGGCACCAGCCTCCGCTGCCACCTGTTCGAAGGGTAGGGGAAGGAGCGCGCGCGCCTCAGCTTCGACTAGGCGCCAGCCTCCGCTGCCACACGTTCGAAGGGTAGGGGACTGAGCGCGCGCGCCTCGGCTTCGACTAGGCGCCAGCCTCCGCTGCCACCCGTTCGAAGGGTAGGGGACAGAGCGCGCGCGCCTCGGCTTCGACCTAGGCGCCAGCCTCCGCTACCACCCGTTCGACGGGTAGGGGACGGAGCGCGCGCGCCTCGGCTTCGACTAGGCGCCAGCCTCCGCTGCCACCCGTTCGAAGGGTAGGGGACGGAGCGCGCGCGCCTCGGCTTCGACTTGGCACCAGCCTCTGCTGCCACCCGTTCGAAGGGTAGGGGACGGAGCGCGCGCGCCTCGGCTTCGACTAGGCGCCAGCCTCCACTGCCACCCGTTCGAAGGGTAGGGGACAGAGCGCGCGCGCCTCGGCTTCGACCTAGGCGCCAGCCTCCGCTGCCACCCGTTCGACGGGTAGGGGACGAAGCGCGCGCGCGTCTACCTTGACTAGGTGCCAGCATCCGCTGCCACCCGTGCGAAGGGTAGGGGACGGAGCGCGCGCGTGTCTGCTTCAACAAGGCATCTTCCATCCCAGACCTCGGGCTCCCCAACCACAAGCTTGGAGAAATTCAGAAGGATCTGGGCTCACCTCCAAATTCCATCCGAGCCGGTCAGAAACTGCCAAACAAGTCACATCACTTTTCCAATCCGAGTCAAAGTGGGCCTTGGGCCTTGTAATCGAGTCCTATTCGGCTTCCATGTGTTTTGGCCGACCCTCCACCTCCCGTATTCTCTTAAATAGGCAGCCACACCCTCTTCTAGGGTTTGGGTTTTGATAGACTAAGTTAGCTTTTGCTACTTCGCCTTGTACTCGCGCGTGTCGGCAAGACTGCCCGAATACTTGTCTTTGTAACCCCACCGTCTTTCTATTTCAGATTGAATCCTACATCGTTTATTTGCAATTGAGTTGTTGTTCATCTTGTTCTTGCCTGTTGTTCGATTGCTTGCAGGAACAAGTACCCTCGTGGTTAGGTTGATTGTGCGCCGACAAGGTCACGAACAACCTCTGGAGTTGGTGTATCGATCGCTAAGGCGAAACATCCTTGGATGGTTGTAGTCGGGTCGTCAACGTCATCTCCTTTCCCAATCGAATCTACCACTTTCATCGAAAGATCGGGACCGCTAGTGCTATCACATCAACTGTCATCCAACAATTGCACAAGCACATAAACATGAGACACTTATTAAAATCCAGCAACTCGACTGCTTTAGTGATTGTCAACACCAAATCCTAGCACATAATAATTGTACTCCAAAGGTTTTCGCTAACAATTAGCACTAACATGAAATCTAATTGCTACCCTACTTCTATTTGCAATCACATAGATATGTACAACCATCAATTCAACTATTCCACCTTGCATAATCCCGCTAAAACTTCATTAATCATATTCCTATATCAATCAAAATCTCTCATGACACTACAATAAATTTCATTCAATCACTCTAGCTAAAAAACTATCTAAAAATCCTCCCATATAAATTATAGATCCACTAATATTCATATTTCCAAATCCATTGTGCACAATTTTAACAATTAACCATGTTAATAAATGAATCTAGCAATTTAATATGATCACCAAGCATCTTAGAGGGTTACTACTAATAGTAATATCAACCAAGACAATATTTCAACATCTTTCTAACTTATCCATCCAAATAGTTAGACTAATCCCTTGAGGCCCAACTAATCCAATATATTTAACAAAGTTTTGTAAATTAATCAATATTAATTTTCATACATCAATACTCCATACCTCTTTATAATCCTTAATTCCCTTTAGGAAAGAGCATACTCTTAGTCGTATTCAAAGAGCATACTCTTAGTCAGTATTCACCATGCAACTACTTTAAGGCACTATCAAACTTTAATATGAATCTTTTCTAGGAATATTAATTAAAATCAATAATACACCATATCATCTACACTTAGCCTCCCCCATATCTTGTCTCTTAAATCCTATTATTACAACATCTCATCCAAGTGTCAAACAAAACATCACAAAAAAGTTTTACATCTTCATAAAAAGGCATTTAACTTCAACCACTCAAAATATTCAAAAAAGAACCACATAGGTTTAAACCTTTCTCAAGAGAATAAACTTGCCAAAGACATTTTCTATTATCCACAACACCGAGTAAATAACCAAATCATCTTCCTCAATAAAATGGCAAAACTTCCATGAAAAGGATGACCTTGCAACTTAAAAACTTTCATGAGCAACAAGAATAGCTCAACATTTAGAAGAACAATAATTTCTTCATTAAACCAAAATAGCAAATGAAATCAAGGTGGGCCGGCGGCGGAGACAATCGGCGGCGCAGGTATGCTCACAGCACCGGCGAGCTGGGTTGGGAGGTAGCTCCGGCTGGTGGTGGGGGTGAGTTCAGGGCACTGAGGGGATGATCCTAGAGCGAGGAATCGGCGGGAGGAGCTTCAGGGAGATAGTGGCGGCCGTGGTGGCAGCGACAGCCGGTGTTGGGGAAGACGCAGTGGTGGTGGGCTCCAGCGCACGAGAATTCAATTAACTCGGAGGAAGGGCTATTGGGGAGTGGGGACACGCCGTGACGCGGTCACCTTGGCCATGGCTTTGTTGCATAGGCGGGAATGGCGAGGAGGCTACGGCGGCGGTTCACGGCGCTGGGTAGAAGAAGAGGCAGGGGAGTGGCGCGGAAGCAAAGGGGAGGAGCCAGGGCTACTTATAACTATGGAGGGGGAGAAACTGTGGGCGACGGCGGGGAAAACAGTGTGCGGCGGTGGCAGCAAGCTGTGGGCGGTTCACGGGCGTCGCCGGGGTAAGGTGACGGGTTGCTGGTGGGAGTGGTTCAGCGGCGACGAGATGGAGCAGGCATGCCGTGATGATGGTTGAGCAGTGGTAGAGCTCTGGCGAGGTGGTTGCAAGGGCGCCACAGGGAGGTGAGCGCGCAGCAATGTCAGAGAAGAAAGAAATAAAGCAGGGCACAGGGAGGAAAGAGAGGAGGTGGGGAAGAAGGCAGGAAAGAGAGGGAGGAGCGGACCCGCACGGCAGAGGGAGGGAACGGGGAAAGGAGGGCCCACAGGTAGAGAGGGGGAGAAAAGAGGGAGAGAGAAAAAGGGTTGTCCCACATGGAAGAGAGAGGGGAAAAGGAAATGGAAAAGAAAAGGGAAAAAGAAGGCTCAAGCATTACTCGAAAATTTGGATTTTTAATTTAAATTTCTATTTCACATTTAAGATTATTGATTCAAATTTCGCATGACATTTGAAGTATAGAATTTAAATTTTCAGCTATTTAGATATGAGTTTTTAAAAACTCCTTTAGCCTTTTCTTCTCTTTTACCTAAGTAAATTCGATTTCAAATTTTTATTTCCATTATTTAAAATTTAAATTTTAATTTGTGGGTAGATCCTTGGATTTTCTATTTCTTTTATTAACACTATCATTTTTAAAACTTCGATATTGTTGTGGCTACTGGCCAAACAGTAAAAGAATAGGAATAGTGGAAGGAGAAGAGATCCAGCACAGGGAGAGTTGGTGAGTAATCATGACAGGATCGCCCTCCTCCTGCCCCTCCTAGGTTTATATACATGAGTGGGGTAGAATGGGAAATCCCCATTCTACCCTATTAGTCCTTACAAAGGATGAGGGTACATTGGTATATTCCTCTACACTTAGGGGTGGAAACGGATCGGATACGGTCGAATAGTCTCAAATACGAATACGAATCCATATTTTTCAAACAAATACGGATACGAATTCGGATATTCTTAAATACGGATATGAATATTCTCGAATACGAATACGGATATTTTCGAATACGGATTTTCTCGGATACGAATATCGGATAAAATGGATTCCTAGCGGTTTTAACGATTTTTCACCAGTTTTTGACCGGTTACCGGTTTTAAACCGCCTACATTCAAATTTTGAATCACAAAATTTGTACGATTTTTTCATAAGTTCTAGAAACGGATCGAATACGAATCGAATAGTCTCGAATACGAATACGGATACGAATATTCTCGAATACGAATGCGAATACGAATACTCTCAAATACGGATACGAATATTGTCAAATACGAATACGAATATTTTCGAATACGGATTTTTGCTTACCATATTTGTGTTTTCTCGGATACGAATATCGGATAAAATGAATTATCCGTTACCGTTTTCCACCCCTATCTACACTATTGGGCCTATTACATATTAGGCCAGTTGCAAAGCCAGACACGGGGGGTTGGGCCACCACCAAAACAGTACTCCCTCGACAGCAAGCGCAGAGATCCTGATGGGCGAGCTGACGTGCCAAACTATCCCAGCCCCCCTGTTCCCCGACAGCAAGCGCGAGGGTGCCGACTGGCGAGCCGATTCAACTAGTAGTTTGCAGCCCCTGAGGCAATGCCTACGGAGAGGTCAACGGGATCCTACGCTGAAGCCCGACCGTCCCACTGAGGCGATGCCTACCAGACGGACGGCAAAGCCACGCTGCCCTGCCGAGGCGATGCCTACAAAGCGGACGACGAAGTCCTACGCCGGAGCCGGGCCGTTCTGCCGAGGCATGGCATACTAGGCGGACGGCGAAGTCATGTCGCCCCCGCCGAGGCGATACCCATGAGGCGGACAGCGAAGTCGTGCCACCCCGTCGAGGCGCTACGAGACGGGCGGTGAAGTCGCACCGCCCCACCGAGGCGATGCCTACAAGGCGGGTGGCGAAGCCCTACTGCCCCGCCGAGGCGATGCCTACGAGGCGGGCGGCGAGACCTTGCTTCGAATCTAGGTTGTCCCGCTGAGACTATGCCTACAAGGCGGACAACGAAGTCTTGCGCCGAAGCCGAGCCGTCCCGCCGAGACATGGCCTACTAGGCGGGCGGCGACATCGCGCCACCCCGCCGAGGAGATGCCTACAAGGTAGACGACAAAGTCGTGCCGCCCCGCCGAGGCATTGCCTACTAAGCAGACGGCGAAGTCATATCGCCCCGCCGAGGCGATGCCTACGAGGCGGACAGCGAAGTCGCACCGCCCCACAGAGGCGATGCCTACGAGGCGGGCGACGACGTACTGCGTCGGAGCCGAGCCGTCCCGCCAGGGCATGGCCTACTAGGCGGGTGGCGCAGTCATGTCACCCCGCCGAGGCGATGCCTACGAGGCGGACGGCGAAGTCATGTCGCCTCGCCGAGGGGATGTCCTGCACCGGAGCCGAGCCGTCCTGTAGAGGCATGACCTACTAGGCGAGCGGCGAAGTCGCGCCCCTCGCAGGGGCGATACCTACGAGGCGGGCGGCGAAGTCGTGTCAGCCCGCCGAGGCGATGCCTATGAGGCGGGCGGTGACATCGCGCCTCCCCGCCGGGGCGATGCCTACGAGGCGGGTGATGAATTCGCGCTGCCACACCGAGGCATTGCCTACTAGGCGGAAGGCGAAGTCGTGCGCCCCGTCGAGGCGATGCTTACGAGGCGGATGGCGAAGTCGTGTCGCCTCGTCGAGGCGATGCCTACGGGGCGGGCGGCGAAGTCGCACCGCCCCACCGAGGCATTGCCTACTAGGCGGACGGCGAGATCGTGTCACCCCGTCGAGGCGATGCCTACGAGGCGGACGGCGAAGTTGCGTCGCCTCGCTGACGCAATGCCTACGAGGCCGATGGCGACGTCCTGCGCCAGAGCCGAGCCGTCCCGCCGAGGCATGGCCTACTAGGCGGGCGGCGAAGTCATGTCGCCCCACCGAGGCGATGCCTACAAGGCGGATGGCGAAGTCGTGCTGCCCCGCCGAGGCGATGCCTACGAGGCAGACGGTGAAGTCGTGCCGCCCTGCCGAGGCGATGCCTACGAGGCAGACGGCGAAGTCGCGCCGCCCCGCCGAGGCGATGCAAACGAGGCGGGCGGCGAAGTCACGCCGCCCCACCGAGGTGATGCCTACGAGGCGAACGACGACGTCCTGCGCCGGAGCCGAGCCATCCCATGCAGAGGCCGGGAGGAGCCGTCATTCCCATACCTTCGACAACAGTGCCCACGAAGGGTGGGCGCTTGCAACGTAGGCCGTGGGCGCTACGCACGCAAAGGTAGGGAGGCAAAACTTCCGTTCCCCTGCCTCCAAAAATAGTGCCCACGGAGGGCGGGCGCTTGCGGCGTAAGCCAGGGTGCTACGCACGCGGAGGTAGGGAGGCGAAACTGCCATTCCCCCGCCTTCAAAAACAGTGCCCGCGAAGGGCGGGAGCTTGCGGCGTAGGCCGAGGCGCTGTGCATGCAGAGGTAGGCAGGCGAAATTGCCATTCCCCTACCTTCAAAAGCAGTGCCCGTGGAGAGCGGGCACTTGCGGCGTAGGACGAGGGCGCTACGCACGCGGAGGTAGGGAGGCGAAACTACCGTTCCCCCACCTTAAAAACCAGTGCCCGCGGAGGGCGCGCACTCGCGGCGTAGACCGAGGGTGCTACGCACGCGGAGGCGAAACTGCTGTTCCCCCACCTTCAAAAACAATGCCCACGGAGGGTGGGCGCTTGCAGCGTAGGCCGAGGGCGCTACGCACGTGGAGGGCGGGCGCTTGTGGCGTAGGCCGAGGGCGCTACGCATGCGGAGGCAGGGAGGCGAAACTGTCGTTCCCCTGCCTTCAAAAATAGTGCCCGCGGAGGGCGGGTGCTTGCAGTGTACGCCGAGAGCGCTACGCACGCGGAGGTAGGGAGGCGAAACTGCGATTCCCCTACGTTCAAAAAGTAATGCACTCCCTGGTGCAATGCGCGCGAAGGCGCGATATCCAGGTGGTGCACCGCTAAAGCGAGGCACTCCCTAGTGTCTCTACCATCATGCAATTTTTATACTCCGTAGAGTGTGCGCGGAGACCGCGTGTCTTATTTATACTCCGTAGAGTGCACAGGGACAACATCTGCGTCTTATTTATACTCCGTAGAATGCGCAAGGACAACATCCGCATCTTATTTATACTCCGTATAATGCGCAGGGATAACATCTGCGTCTTATTTGTACTCCGTGGAGTGCGCGGGGACAAAATCTGCATCTTATTTATACTCCGTAGTGTGCGCAAGGACAACATCCGTGTTTTATTTATACTTCGTAGAGTGTGCGGGGACAACATCTGCGTCTTATTTATACTCTGTAGAGTACGCGGGGACAACATCTGGGTCTTATTTATACTCCGTAGAGTGCACGGGGACAACATCCGCGTCTTATTTATACTCTGTAGAGTGCGCGGGGACAACATCCGCATCTTATTTATACTCCGTAGAGTGCGTAGAGACAACATCCATGTCTTATTTATACTCTGGAGAGTGCGGGTAGGGACAACATCCATGCGTCTTTTTTATACTCCGGAGAGTGCATGTAGGGACAACATCCACGTGTCTTTTTTATGCTCCGGAGAATGCGCGCGTCCCGCGGGCTTCCACGCGTCTTATTTATACTCCAGAGAGTGCGTGTAAGGACAACATTCACGCGTCTTTTTTATACTCCGGAGAGTGTGCGCGTCTCGCAGGCTTCCGCGCGTCTTATTTATACTCCGTAGAGTACGCCGAGGTGCATGGCCATCGTGCGATTTAAATAAAAAAGAGGACCAAAATAGAGGCACAAAAGGAACGGCCAAAGAATTGCGATAACACAATGCTTCAGAATGCTACAGTAAGAAAGCATTAGATGTTACGGTAACCCAGTGCAGGCCAAAACCGAAGAAGCAAACATGGCCACATTAAATGCTCTTAGAATGGAACTACAGCTGCAATAAATGATATGATGCACAACCGTTTCCTTAATGCCATGCACGCAAGAAATGCAGTGGGGATTATTAAAGCCTCGCACGTAATCTCATGCAGTGCGTACCGGGCAGGACGGTGAAGACACAGAGTAGACTCCGTGAAACGAACCAACTAAGCATTAATTGATGCGTAGGGATGGCCCAATCTTTCCCGGTACGTTCAGCGAGTTTCCTTCTCCTTGTCCTGACGTAGCCAACAATCTTGATAAGGGCAATTTGCACTAGTATGCAAGGTGCACACTAGAAGTAATCCACCGAACTCCCCAAACCGTGAATTCAGCAAGAAGACACGAATAAGAAGAGATGAACCTTGTAGATTCGATGGGCTAAGGCCGAAACAAACTCCAATACGAACTAAAAAAGAAATACCTAAACTGCTATCTCTGGATTCTCTCTCCATTTGTGACGTGACCATGAGGATTCCGTGGCTAGCACCTCATCCATTGTATGGGGCTTCAAAATAGCTTTCCAACGAGTCCAAGAACGCCCAAATCGGACTCCGTTTGTGAAAGTTATGCACATTTTAATGTTGAACTTCCTGTCTGACCCAAACCGAATCCGAATTGAATTCAAATCTTTATAGGTTTCCTTTTCTTTTCAAGGGGCTTCCAAATCCGTTTGGAACCTGAAAAGGAGTACTTCTCATCCTTTGGAAAGCCATGGTATGGTCGGATTTTACCCTTGTACTCTCTATGTTTGGCAAGTCTCGCGTGTCTCTTCGGACTGCCCGTGCAGCAATCAATGAAGTTGCCATAACTTTGTGTAGGAAGCTCCAATCATGCACCGTTTGATTCGTTGGAAAGTAGACTTTATTAGCTTTCCAAATATGTATTTTGTGTGCATTAGAAACCTCATAATTGGCGTTGCAATCTTCATGAACATTGCGAAACTACAATCACGAGAACTTGATTGATCTTGTGTCTTCCTCTTTACCCAAACTAGCTTTCTTTCTTTACCATCCACACCTCTAATTCCATGCATTGTTAGCTTGTTTGCATTCCGCAAAGGAAGAATCACATAAGCATTCGCACGAACTAGGATATTCTTCTTTCTACCATAACCGATTGCTTCTTTCTCCTTGCGCAATTCAGAGCTACTAAGCCTTGTAACTTCAGATTGCATAGGTAAAGCACAAATCAATGTAGTATTCACACTCTTGGCCACATCATCCCCTCCCCCTTCAAGCGAAACTGTCCTCGGTTTCGTGGTAATCTTCACAAGCTCGTTACTCTTGATGGTAATGTCAGAAATAATCTCCTCATCTCTCTTGGGCAGCAAAGATTGAAATACACCTTTATACATAAAAATGAAGCGATTGGCTCTCCCTTGGTGTATAACATTGCGATCAAACTGCCACGCCCCAACATGATGTGACACATGTGCATAGTCATGACGTTATACTCCACCTTGTCTTCATAACCATCAATTGAAAACGACACGCGAACTTTATGAGTAACTTTCAGCTTACCAACATTGTGAAGCCATTGCATATAGTATGGCTTAGGATGCGCCATGTGGTTAATGAGAGTGCATCAACCACGTCCTTGCTGATCACATTGTTGTAGCTTCCACCATCAATCATAAGCTTGCGCCGTTTGCCTTTGATCATGCATTGGGTTTGAAAAACACCACGTCGTTGCCCCTTCTCAACAATCATCTTATTGTCACTATCCACCTTATGAGTCAACAAAGTTGGACCAACCCCAGGATGACAATACACAACTTCTTGAGGTGAATCATTGAATTTCTCCTCGTCATGTTCAGATTCCTCGCTTTCGCCCTCCGTGACATATCCCTCATATGTGAGTAACACCTTCCTTGCATTTGGGCAATCCCTCATCATGTGACCCTTGCCCTCTTGCCCTTACACTTGAAACACTCCATTTGACTTGTTCTAGCGGTGGAAAAGGTGCTACAATCAAATTTGGATGCCTCCTTGCTCGCTGAACTTGTCACCTTTGATGCTTCTTTAAACGGAGCTCCAACCGATTTAGTTGATGCAACAGGCTTAGAACTTATGCCTCCTTCGCCCTCTTGCTGATTTGGGCGCCTCCAAGTTGATGTATTAGTTTGGGCAATATTGGGATGGTTGTCTTTTACCCATTGTTCAGCACACTCTGCTTGGTGAAGTAGCTCTTATACGGCGTCGTATTGGATCAAATCAACACGATTTCGCACATCGTCGTTCAGCCCTTCAAAGAATCTTGTCATAGTAGCCTCCTCGGACTCACGAACTCCGGTACGGATCATGAGCACTTGCATCTCCTAATAGTATTCATCCACGGACTTGGAGCCTTGATTCAACCGTAGTAGCTTTGTATGTAGTGTGCGTGTGTAGTATGCTGGTACAAAACGGTCCCTCATGACTCGCTTCATCGCCTCCCAAGTGTGTGGACGTTCACCTGCACGGCTCAATTGATCCCACCAAATAATAGCGTATTCGGTGAACTCAATCGAAGCAACACGAACCTTCTTTTCTTCGGAGTAGTTGTGGTTGTCAAAAATCTGATTTACACGCATCTCCCACTCCAAATAAGCCTCCGCATCAGCTTTGCCCTTGAACTCTGGTATGGTGATTTTGATGTGACCAATACCATCATCCTAACATTCCACACCTCCTCCGCGGTGTCCTCCATCTGCAGCAGCCCGGCGATCAAAAAAATCACGCCGTGGTGGTCGTGGATAGCCTCCACGGCCATCAGACATGTCCTCATCATCATCTTCGTAGTAGCGTGCGTCGTCATGCGACTGCGTACGTCGCACAAAGTTGGGTACTTGGTGCTGCACGCCGGCCCCTCTCGGCGGCAATAGTCGTCCCTCCAAGTGGCGGAGTGTCACCTTCAGATTGTTGAGGCCCACCGTGAGGCGAGCGTTCAACGTATCTTGCACCTCAGTGATTCTTGTATGCACGCCATTGATGCTTTGGTCGAAATCAGCACGTATGATGTCCTCCCGGCGTTTTAATGTTGAACTTCCTGTCTGACCCGAACCGAATTCGAATTGAATTCAAATCTTTATAGGTTTCCTTTTCTTGTTCAAGAGGCTTCCAAATCCATTTGGAACCTGAAAAGGAATCCTTCTCATCCTTTGGAAAGCCATGGTATGGTCGGATTTTATCCTTACTTGTATTGCAATACTCAGAATCTCTATGTTTGGCATGTCTCGCGCGTCTCTCCAACAGCCCGTGCAGCAATCAATGAAGTTGCCATAACTTTGTGTAGGAAGCTCCAATCATGTGCCGTTTGATTCGTTGGAAAGTAGACTTCATTAACCTTCCAAATATGTATTTTTTGTGCATTAGAAACCTTAGAATTGGTGTTGCAATCTTCGTGAATATTGTGGACAGAATTACAATTACGAGAACTTGATTGATCTTGTGTCTTCCTCTTTACCCAAACTAGCTTTCTTTCATTACCATCCACACCTCTAATTTCATGCATTGCGGGCTTGTTTGCATTACACAAAGAAGGAATCACAGAAGCATCCGCATGAACTAGGATATTCTTCTTTCTCCCATAACCGATTGCTTCTTTCTCCTTGCGCAATTCAGAGCGCATGGGTGAAGCACAGATCAATGTAGTATTCACACTCTTGGCCACATCACTCTGGAGGTGTGGAGACCCTGGCTGCGCGAAGCTAGCGGAGGCCTCGTCGTGAGATGCGAAGCCGCCACCGTGAGTCAAATGCTCTTGTTGCGGCCGCATGGTATGACGCCTGGTTTGACGTGCTCTCCAACTCGTGTGGAGACGAAGCGCATGAACCATGCACGTGCATGGGCCATGCATGCAATGCAATATGAGTTTGCTTGCCCTCTGCGTGTCCTCATGCATGCACCGGAGCAAAGGCGGAGTGGTGCTGGCAGGCCGACGAAATCGTGGCAGAGTTGAGCGAAGGCCAGCGGAGATTCCCCGAAGCCAAGGAGAAGTGGCGCTGGCAGACTGGCAAGGCCGTCGCAGAGCCGTGTTGGCGGAGGCCCACGGTGATGAAACTGGAGCGAAGGGTGGCACTGAGGCAGACGCCGTCGTGCCGTCCCCCTGGTTTCCAGCATCGAACGCTGTGAGGTCAGGGACGTCGCGTCGATGCCAAAATGGAGGCGGACGGTACGCACATGCATGGGCCATGAATGCAGTGCTTGCAACGTAGCCTAAGTGCATTCATGCGTGACGAATGCATATGCTTCACACACATACACCTGGTCTTCTGTCATACATGTGAACTACTCGGCGAAGACCACGTCGATCGCGGGGGAGGCTCCGAAGGCATTGGTGGAGACCCCAGGGGACTCGGCGGAGACTTCGGAGAGCTCGACAGAGACTTCGGAGGGTTTGTCGAAGACCACTCCGATCGCGGGGGAGGCTCCGAAGGCATTGGCGGAGACCCCATGGGACTCGGCGGAGACTTCGGAGAGGTCACGGAGCTAGCTACGCATGCACGTAGGGTTAACTAGTGCTCATTCATCCAATGCATACATGTGCTGCGAGTTCACGTAGATTGCATGGCGACTGCGAATGCCCCGAGGCGACCATGTTGGGCGCCTGCAGGAAGCACGGTGACTTGGGGTTCGTCGAGCTCTCCGTGCGGCGCTTCTTCCGACTGCAGCCAGGGAACGCTGGCAAGTACATCGTGCTGGCGAACACGTACGCCGCCTGCGAGATGTGGGACAGCGTGGCTAGCACCCACAAGGCGATGAGGTTGCTCGGCATTAGGAAAAGCACAACTTCCTTGCCGGAGGCTCGTACCACGGGTGACTTAAAGCCAGTCCAGCCATCATGCTGCAGTGCTTGCCTGGCTCATGCAACCCTTTGAGGTGAAGTTATTTTCCTTGTAGTAGAGTTAGTTGGTTGGTACCTTTGATGTATTGGTTATGTTTTGAATTTCTTCGTATGGTTATCCTAATCTTATATTGTTAGATTGTTTGAATCCCCTTCAATGGTTAATGTTCAAAGGAAATGTTACTGAAATTTTAGAGAAAAAACGTATATTATAGCATCTTGTTCTGTTGGTTTAGTAGCATTCTAGGCTCATGTTGGGCTAGTGTGTTACATGTGGATCACCTTGTTGTACTTCATCTCTTCCCATCATGAGCTCATGGCTTATGGAACTCCTCTTTCTTGCCCCAAAGCTTGGGACACTTGGCTAGAATGTGGTTGGGCTCACTACACTCATAGCAGGTGAGAGGACCTCCTCTCTTTCTTTTCCTCACATTGCTATAGGCTCTAGTGAATAGTTTGGATATAATGGCTAACTTTTCTTCTGGGATTGACTCTAACTACTAGTCAGTCAAGACAAAAAGGCAAAACATCGATGACTCTAACACACTAGGAACACTTAAGAGGGGAACACAAAGAACCAGTTCTCAGGATCCACCACCTAGGCCATATCGTGACTTTTGGAGTTTTTCTTATCTTGAGCAATCTCATAGGTTTTTAGCTTTGAATAAAGTGAATCAAGAGTTAGGTCGCTCAACTTATTGCACACATGAATGGTGGTCGCCTTGGATTTCCAAATAGCTGAACCAAGAGTACCCAAGATAGCATGAGCCTTCTCAGACTTAGAAAGAGTACAGGTGATGAGGCGATGGGGTCCCGATCTTCCGATAGGATGATAACTTCGATTTTGGCGGAGATGACTCTTGCGATCCGACTACAACCGTACGACATCGCTTGCGCCTTAGCAATCGCTGAACCACACTCCAAGTCGTTATCAACCGTGCCAAGAACGCGATTGACCTGACCATGAAGGTCTATTCCTGCATGCAACCGAAGAACACGCAAGAACAAGATAACAAGCAATCTGAAATTGCAAATATTTATATTGAGCTCAAAAGGTGGGATTCCGTAGAGTTTCTTTACGGTTGGTCTAGCCGACACAAGCGAAGAACAAGAGTTTTCACGATGGAAAAACTAATCAAACGAAATCCAAGAAAACTAGAAGGGTGCCACCGTAAATAAGGGTGGGAAAGCCGCACAAAACTAAGAAACAAAGGGGTGGTACTATTCATGAACTATTCACATGAACAGTAACCCCATAAACAGTATGGGCCTAGGAGGGGGGCACCTCCCTTTTAAGCCCAAACATTACAAGGCCCAATTTGACCCAAATAGGTGATGCAGCACCTTCTTTGAGTGATTGCGGCAAGCACAGGAGTAATTTGGAGATGAGGCTAGATCCATTAGAAAGAGGACGAGAAAAGCTTTCCATCGAGTACTTGTGGACCTCAAACGGACTCCGTATGTGAAAGTTATGCACATTTGAAGTTGGGCCGTCAAGCTGAATCCGAACTGATCTGGAGGCCGAATTGGATTCCAAAATATGTACAAGTTGAAATCTTGCTTGAATTGGTGCAAAAGTGATGTGTTGCTACAAAAATATATATTTTAATCATTAGGTAGCATCATTTTCTCATTTAAAATATGTTGAAACTGAAGAAACGAATTCACCTTTAGTTCAATCTTGATATTAGGCGCTATGGTCGTATGTGTTGGTGGCGTGGTCACATCAACAGGCATCAACTGACTCACTGTCTTGTTCAACCTAGAAAAAGCTCATTTATCGACTCACTTGGTCTCATCTCAAAGGAGTTGAAGTCAAGCTTGTACAGATCTTGATGTTGTTCCTTGATCTAGAAAGAGCTCTCATGATAGATCTCAAGTGTCATCTAGATCTCATGTGCAATGGGCAAATGAGACACCCGATGGCACTTGCACCTTGAACAGTTCAATCACATTCTTCAAATTGCTTGACCTTGGCTTTGCAAGTAGCAAGCCATCCTATTCTTTCAATAAGGATAGTCAGCGTCATCAAAGATAGGAGGCTTGGATGAATACCTATCTAATACTATAGCTCAGAGACCGGTGAAGGTCTTATGTAGAAGAACTCACTGAGCTTTGATACCAATTGTAGGATTAGTTACGGTAGTTGAAGGGGTGGTGAATGACTCTGGAAACTTTTTTCCCCCTAGGTAGTTAAGATTTTTTCACTTTAGTAGCTATGAAGAGCCAAGAAGATCAATATCTAACATGCAACAGCGGGAAACACCCCAAAATAGCAAAAGCCAACCAAGCTTAGCAAGAACACCCATGGCTGGATTGATTGATCTCACAAGGGTCAGTTGGACCTATTAGGCTAGTCTAACCAGACACACCAAGGTAGTCTGACCGCTCATGCTCCAACTTGAATTTTTAGTGCGAGTTCAAATACATAAATCGACTAAACTTTTCATTAAAGGCTCCAAATCATGTGAAATTTGAAACACACCTTCCCTATGATGTTAGGAACCTATTCCAATTGATAATTTCAAGAATCATTGCCAAAGTTTCAACCTTTATATATGTTAGGGAAAGATGCACAAAAACCAACCAAGCTATACCATGGCAAGAATTGACCTCCAACAAGATGGAATAAAGAAACCTCAAAACCAACTCAAAGAGGCAAGAAAACCAAACAAGAACACAAGGAAGACATGGGGAACAAGTTTGTTCCTCAATTACCACTTAGAGATGAAGGATTATGGCCACTCCAATTGTAGGACAAAGCCCCGAGGGCCAACACCAAGTACTCCTCTCAAAACCCTAATATCTCTCGTTGGGTAAAGTGCATCAATCATTACCCCTCTCTGTCTGGCTCCTCCTTATATAGTGGAGTCTCACATTGAAACCATTACTTGGCTACAAAGTGGATCAAGTCCACCACACATAGATGGGAGAGCCAGTTAACACATTACCCACACAAGTTTTACACAACACACTCACACACACTTTTAGAAGTGTCGTCTTGGCTCCAATAGTGATGCGGGGAGAGGGGTGGCCCGATCTTCACGACGTAGGATTATGGATAACTAGCCCGTGCAACCTAGCAATTGATGCGGCCAACCACTGTCTCTATACAGCAACCTGCAGCACTCAAATTACTCAACCACACGCTACGGCCTTCGTCTACTCGCTATCGTGGAGCAGACACGTTCAAGCAATCCCAGGGAATCACAAGAACAATGGAGTGGCAACTCAGAATTAACACCCAATCCCTATTAGTGGTGGAAATAACTCACACACAAGAGGAACAAGTGTTCTACCAAAACAAACTCAATCATGAACTAATGTCTCACATGGAGGGGGAGTACCCCCTTATTTATAGGGTGTTTAGGTCGGTTGCTACAGTGCTGCTACAGTACTTGTGACATATGCGATGACATCATCTTGCGTTGATCTTCTGTGGCTACGCGATCCTTTGTGGCAATGTTGACATATGCGCTTACATCACTTCATGTTGATCTTCTGTGATCATGCGATCTTTTGTAGCTTTGATGACATATACGCTTACATCATATTCATAATGATCTTCTGTGGCTATGCTTCCCATTTCTCTAAAGCTTATTTTCCATCTATTAACTTTTCCTCAAATCTAAGAACACATAAAATAGAAGCACTAGGTAGCAACAAATTCTCATGAGTACAAGAGTAATTACTAAGGAAAAGATCCACCTCTTGTTGCATTTGTTTTGCTCTAGCTCTTGTCATTGGTCCAATGGGTTCAGCACTTGAAGTAGATGATGTAGTGTGTTTGCTAGTGATGTCCTCATCAAATAGCCTAAATCTATCTGCCTTGCCCTCCATGGAGATTTCATGACCTAAACCTCTTATGCCTCTGTCGCAGGCCTCAGTGATTCCCTATCAAGCCACTAACATGTTTGGATTCCATTAAACTGTCTATACATGCAAATGTGCCCATGTCAGTTGGTGCCCCACATGTCCCGCTTAACCTTGACTACTTGTGCCTTCTATGGTCCTTATCTACCTTGCGCCTTGTTTGAGTCCAACCATCTCACTAGTATCCATGACCGCTCTTGACCTTGATTCTCCCAACCAAGTCCCTGTCTATCTCGTCATTGCCATAGTTGACTCTTAAACCACCTGCACAACAATGGACTAAGCAAACCATTTTCGGGCACAAGTTTGTTCCAACTTGGCCCACATTGGTCTATAAATGCATCATGTAACACATATACCATAATTCCATAGCCATAGAACAAATTTCAACTCAATTCACAATTTTTAGCTCAAGACAACATTGTTGTTAAAATCTTCAGATTAGTCTAACCACCCTTACCATACCAATCAGACTACTGGTGGTCTAGCCACCATAGTGATGTTGGTTAGGCTGCTTCCTGACACTAGAAAACACCCTCTATGGAATTTGGTTAAATCGTATCTACTTTCAGCTGTACTTTCAATTTGCCATGCCAACTAGTGCAAATTCATTATTATACATCCCTACACAAGTGGTTTGTGTTCATTTTCCATGTGTTCCATGGCCGGTTTGACTGTTGGCGCAATGCCAGTCAAACTGGCCAAGCCATTTTAGTCAAGTCATTCATTGGCTGGTTTGACCAATGTGTCAGGGCCAGTTAGGCCGCACCTGCACAATGGCCAGAATGCCCTAGGATATCGGTTAGATGCATTTTCTTCAACTCAAATCCAATTCTATCACCATTGGTGGCGTCATATACTCATCATAAATATGGAGTGACCTCCACATGGTCTTATAAATTATTTAATTCCAAAACTGATCCTGAAGGTAAAGATAATGGTAAAGTGTCAACAATCAATGCAACATGATGCGGATATGCACAAGATTAATTTGAATATTATGATGAGTCCGGGGCCAAAGCAATGGAGAAGCACAAAGAGGTTAATCATTTTTGCTACCAAGAACAAAAAGCTCAAAGCCCATAGGAATGGAAAGAAGAAAGCCAAGCAACCCATGCAGCTGATCAAGGAAGCCCATGCAGTAGGAGAGCAAAAGGGGAGAAGGCCAAGGACTTAAACTATAAGTTTTGGATAAGATTTTCAAGCCAAATTCGGACTTCCCACGTGCTCAACCCAATTCAAACTCGGATTCAACTCAGAATTCAATTCGGATTCGGTTCAGGACAGCCTGACAGGCAGTTACTAAAAAGGCCATAACTTTCACAAACGGAGTCCGATTCAGGTGTTCTTGTACTCGTTGGAAAGATAATTTCAAGGGCTACAAAATGGATCTGGTTCTACCTTCAAATTAGTTACGGATAAAAAGTTATGACCGAAACAAGATGACAGGTGAAAAATATAGTTTTCTTTTTGTGAGAGTTCGTATCCAAAACCATATAGGGTTGAGTTGTAATTGGTTTGGGGACCATATGGACATCCCAAGGGGCTATATAAGCCTTGTATTGGCAGCCTTTAGAAGGGATCAACTTTATGCATAAGATTGAAACATAGCTATTGCTTGTTCTTTCAACACCAGAGTTCATGCGAGGACGTTGAGAGAGAACTAGACGATCCATTGTTCGTTCTGCAATTCAAGGTCAAGCCGTCGTTCCATTGGGAATTGGGGACTTGGCGTTCGTCGTTTGTGGTCTCGCGACGAACAACTATCCGATGTGTTTTGGGTGTATTCCGAAGAGTTGAGGGTTCGTGCATTGGCGCGAGTGTTTAACTAGCGACATCGTCTACTTTGCATCAACAATCCACAATTCCTCACTGAGAAGATCGGGACCCCTCCCCGTATCACAACAACTCTTGCTCCATTGCCCATGTGAAGATTAACCTTATCTCTTGCCAAATTTCTACTCCTTATTAGCCATTGCATCGAATTGCAAATATGGGCAACCGATCCAATATCAAATACCAAAGAACAAGTAGGAGAAATACCATGATCAATTTCTATAACATTTATACCTAAATTAGAAGTCTTACTCCCCTTTTGTTTTTAAGCTTTGCCAAGTACTTCTTGCAATTCTTTTTCCAATGTCCAGACTCAAGATAATGGTAACATTCAGTGTCTACTATAGGGCCTATCTTGAGCTTGACCTTGATACTCGTGATCTCATCTTTCCCTTGCCCACAAGCCTTAGCCTTCTTCTTGAAGCTAGCAGTCTTCTGAACCATCATCACATGAATAGAGCTTTTCTTAATGCTCTTCTTAGTATGATTAAGCATGCCATGCAACTTGGTTGATGACATATCCATGCCATTCATAAAATAATTCAAGATAACTTGCTAAGCAAAAAACTAAGTTTTTCTAGGACTCAATGTAACCAATCATCTTGATCACATGAGGACTGATCAGGCTACCTTCTAATAGCTTGCAACCAAATAATTCCTTAGAGGTATTGTACCTCTCTGCCCTTGCCTGGTTCTCGAACATACCTTTGACACCGACAATCATATTATAGGCACTCGTGATCTCATATTGCTTCTGAAGATCAAAGCTCATGGTGGCAAGCATGCAGTATGCATCAACTACATCATTTCATGCTTCTCATAAGCATTGTTTGAGTAGCATCTTCAGCTGGTTCATCAGGACATGGACCCTCTATAACATATTAATTATTTTCCTGTTTGAGAATAATTCTTAGATTGTGGTACCAATGAATGAAGGTTGTACCATTCCATTTTTCTTTCTCAAGAATAGATTGCAAATTAAAAGTGTGTGCGGAGGAACTACTAGGTTCCATGGTGTACAACAAAAAATATATATGCAAAATTTTAGTACTATGTTTATGTAAAATCTTCCATTAAATAATTTAACAAAACATAGTCCCACTATATGTTTTAAAACCAAGTTTCCCTTTAACTACAAATAGCGGGTTCAAGATCCATATTTTACTAAGTCCTAGTGAGCTTTGGCATCACTACTAGAAACCTAGCGATGTATGTTAGCAACCCTTTATCCCATATAACTCTTATTTGTGGGTGGCATCAATATGCCCTGCTACCAACACTATAACCCAAGGCCCAAAAAGCAATTTCGTAGCCTTGTTAAGTTAAGTTAACACTATGCATGTGAATGTCTAACACACACTCATCTTATTAAGATAGTTAATGGCATTCTACTTTGGCAGACACACCAATTAACAATCAAAACTTTGATAAGTGTAATAATTGGAAAGGGATCAAGTACTTAATTTTTCTTGAGGGATACTATTCTATCATGTTAAAACATACAAGATAATAATAACATGAATAGTAGCATAACCAGAACAATGATAAAATTCACATATAATCATATAAAACTATGAGATAGTATGGTCCTTACCATGGCCATCTGATGAGGGCATCCCTAATACTTATACATCTTCTCCTATTGGTGGTCATGCACATACTGAGATGGATGCCATAAGTGAAGCCACAATTAATACAAGTGCGGAAGTGCATGTTGGTCCACTGAATAGAGCAAGAGCTAAACTTTTAAATCAACAGGTGATTTTGTTTCTTAATGAATCTATTGTCATTGATGAGAATTGGGTACTACCTCATACAAATGTTTTGTGTATTTTCAGGTTTGAACATTGTGAAGCCTTTGGAACCGCGAGGGAGGAGAGGGAGGCCGGAGCCAAAGCAATGGAAGAGAAGCTCACGTGGGTCAAGCAAGAGGAGAAAAGCTCAAGAATTCAAGCCCAATTCGGATCTTCAACAAGCCCAACCGAAATTCATCTCAGAATCAACTCGGAGTTCAATTTGGATTCAGTTCTGGATAGCCCAACAGACCTGTAATAAAAAGGCCATAACTTTCACTTACAGAGTCCGATTGGGGTGTTCTTGGACTTGTTGGAAAGCTTATTCCAAGGCCTACACAATGGGTATCGCCCCAGCTTCAGAAGACATACGGTCGCGCTGCTATGGCCGAAACAATGTGACGGTTTAATTTAGGTTTTCCTTTTTGTGTGTTTTTGGGTCTTAGCCGAATTAGAATATGATTCGGCATGTGCGTGAGTCAGGGAGGGCGCCATAAGTACCCTTGCCCCTCCCTTGTATCCGGGAGACCAGTTTTATGCATAAGATTGAAACATAGCTATTGCTTGTTCTTTCAACACCAGAGTTCATGCGAGGACTTGGAGAGAGAACTAGGCGATCCGTTTTTTGTTCTGCAATTCAGGGTCAAGCCGTCGTTCCATTGGGAATTGGGGACTTGGCGTTCGTTGTTCGTGGTCTCGCGACGAACAATTATCCGGTGTGTTTTGGGCGTATTCCGAAGAGTTGAGGGTTCGTGCATTGGCGCGAGTGTTCAACTAGCAACATCGTCTACTTCGCATCAACTATCCATGGTTCCTCACTGAGAAGATCGGGACACCTCCCCATATCACCATCTCTATCACAACACTTCCTATCCACTAAGCCATTATGCTTGAGGTCATAATATTCATCTATTAGAGTTATAATAAGAGGCTGTTAGTAGGCTGTATGCTGAGGTGGAGGAGAGAGAGGAGGACAGAGAAGATGATGAGGACATGACCCCTATGGATACAACCATATTTGCTATGCTTGTTGTCCTAATTACAAGAGCTCCTACGCATCGCTTAAATTATAAGGTGAGCTCGTTTCAAAGAGGTTTTACTTTGCTTGACAAAGAACTTATGATATTACATAATGAGGGTTTGTTGCGTTTGTTATCATATACCGAGATTTACGATCAAAATCATGCAATACCTGAGGCTACACATACGTTAAAACCGAGGACGGTTTTCTGTCAAGAAGGGGAGGATGATGTGACCACGCCACAAACACATACGACAATAGCGTCCAATACCAAGATTGAACTAAAGCTGAATTCGTTTCTTGAGCCTCAACATATTTTAAATGAGAATATGATGCTACCTAATAATGAAAATATATATTTTTACAGCACCACATCATTTTTACACCAATTCAAAAGAGTCCTTGTTGGACCCGTACTGGAATCAGATTCGGACTGCTGCAATGGTGAAAGTTTAAACGGACGTAACTTTCTCATACGGACTCCGTTTGGGACGTTCTTGGACTTGATGGAAAGCTTATCAAGTATACTTTCTAAAGGATTCAACCCCATCTTCAAATTCGATCCGAAACAGCCGTAATCATCAAAAGAGTCCGTATTGGTCATGTACTGGAATCAGATTCGGACTGCTGCAATGGTGCAAGTTGAAACGAACGTAACTTTCTCATACGGACTCCGTTTGGGACGTTCTTGTACTTCATGGAAAGCGTATGAAGTCTAGAGCATGCACTTTGGACGCCCCTCCTGGTTGTTCTCCCTATAAAGTAGCCGCCGCCTCCCTTGTTAGGACTGGGATTTTGTTGAGTTTAGGTTTAGCTATTATGCAAACTTCTGTTCTTCAGTTCTGTCGGACGACCACCTGTCAAGACAGCCTTCAGAATCCCACCTTTTGAATTCAATAGAAATATTTGCAATTTCAGATTGCTTGTTATCTTGTTCTTGCGTGTTCTTCGATTGCATGCAGGAATAGACCTTCGTGGTTAGGTCAACCGCGTTCTTGGCACGGTTGATAACATCTTGGGATTGGTTTAGCGATTGCTAAGGCGCAAGCAACGTCGTTCGGTTGTAGTCGGATCGCAAGGGTCAACTCCGCCAAAATCGATAGTTATCATCCTATCGGAAGATCGGGACCCCATCGCCTCATCAGAAGAGAGGTGGGTTGTAAGTTTACAGCCAGCTGAAGCACAAGAACCAAGAAACTTTGTGAGAGAAAGGGGTGGGTCATACAGCCTTCAGCTGGCTGTAAACTACTATATGAATGGGCTGATAAGTGGGATGTAAGTGTCCATACAGCCAGCTGAAGGCTGTATTATTAGCCTTGCTCTTAAGCTATTAGTCCTAACAACTAACAACGTAACTTTCTCATACGGACTCCGTTTGGGACGTTCTTGTACTTCATGGAAAGCGTATGAAGTCTACTTTCCAACGGATCCAACCTCATCTTCAAATTCCATGCGAGCCGGCTGAAATCATCAAAATAATCCACGTTGGTTTTTGAGTCCGAGTCAAAACGGTGCTGCGCCACCACCAATTGGGCCCATGGGCCTTGTAACCCTAGAGCATGCACTTTGGACGCCCCTCCTGGTTGTTCTCCCTATAAAGGAGCCACCGCCTCCCTTGTTAGGACTGGGATTTTGTTGAGTTTAGGTTTAGCTATTATGCAAACTTCTGTTCTTTAGTTCTGTTGGACGACCACCTGTCAAGACAGGCTTCAGAATCCCACCTTTTGAATTCAATAGAAATATTTGCAATTTCAGATTGCTTGTTATCTTGTTCTTGCGTGTTCTTCGATTGCATGCAGGAATAGACCTTCGTGGTTAGGTCAACCGCGTTCTTGGCACGGTTGATAACATCTTGGGGTTGGTTCAGCGATTGCTAAGGCGCAAGCGACGTCGTTCGGTTGTAGTCGGATCGCAAGGGTCAACTCCGCCAAAATCGATAGTTATCATCCTATCGGAAGATCGGGACCCCATCGCCTCATCAACCGGTAGGAATTCTTTGTATCCCTAGTTAGTAAATTGATTTTTATTTCCCATAGTCCAGAAAAATTGCCCACAAAAAAGAGTTAATTTCCCGCTATCCAAACCCCGTTGTGCTTTTCAATCTGTTAGTTTTGGTTTGCTAAATTGAATTTGTGTCTGTCTTAGCATTGTCTAGTTGCTGGTCGTATCATTGTTCCAATAAAAATCCAAACAAAAAAATCCCCCACCCTAAACCCTAATTCCAATTTCGGATGATCCTTCCTTTCTCTGCAGCCGCCACCAAAAACGCCATAACTTGTGATTCCGAGATTATTTTTGAGTGGGACCACCGCCATTAGATGCAAAACTTTATTGTCCACCTATCTGTAACATTTCACGTCATTCCAGAAAGGCAGTTAAGAGATATCTGCGGTGCAAGTTCCAGATTGAATCTGCAATAGCCGGCACTTGTGAATTTTTTGCGAATTTTTCGGTCAGTTTCCAGAACTTGACCCTGAAACAAACGTTGTATAAAAAGCCGTAATAAAACAGTGAAAAAAAGAATCATTGAAAAAAAGTTAACTGACAAAAAGTTACAGCCGAAATACCGACGTGCTGTCCAGTGGACAGAAATCTCCAGTTTCAAGTTTTGGGACAATCCTTGTGCTCTTCAATTCCAGATTGCATTCAATTGAATTATCTTGTATTAACCACTCCCATACATTGCCATACACATATTTTATCCTTCTTCCATTCTTGATTGATCAGCAACATAGGCTAAGTGCTAGATACGAACTATAATTCAATTCTGTGCAATTTCTGAAATTAATTGATTGTTTTCCTTTGCTACAAAATACATAGCCTATCCATGCTCCACTTCTCTACAAACCGAACAGGTCTCACTGTACCTTGCAATCGCTTTACTCATCACTTGAGTTAGATTTATCACAAACCAGCCATCGGTTGCACCACTTGTTTGCTTTGGTAAGAACTCGTAAGAATTTGGTAAGAGCTTGAGAGATGCGTGATTTGATTTGAGCCTCCATATCCTAGTAGTTGATAGAAATATTACTTGTGATTTGTTTCCTTGTTTACTACTAACAATGGCAGGCTTGAGAAAATGGGTAGATTATGATGTCATCGCGGTCAGATTTGAACTCGAAGGGAAACAATTACCGGTACATATCTTGCCACTCAACGCTGAGAGTACGTCATCGGACTACTTCTTGTGGGTTTGTATGATGGATAACTACTTGAAAAGACAAGATCTTGATCCTGTTGAGAAGATGAGCATGGCAAGGACGTCGTTGATTGGTGATGTTCAACATTGGTGGTCGAATCTCGAGTTCCACTATATATACACATGGGAGGAGATGAAAAAGAAATTGCGACATCGTTTTGTACCTCCAGCACCCACGATGACAAGCGAGGTGCAACCTGAGGTAACTGAAAATGTTGATATTATTTTGGTTCCTACTCCATCTACAGATACCACCGAGATACTTGAAGAGGTGAAGGATGATCTGGTGCATCTTATGCCATTAGTGGAGAAGTTTGAGGTACCTACAATATCTAACGAGGACGATAATGACAAAGGTACTGATTTGGTGCTACAACAAGACATAGAGCAACCTTGTGAGTATATACCTGCTGTAGTGCAATCTTTTGATATTCCTTGTGTTTACTTGAACGAATCATGTGTTGATCTAAATTCTCATAATTTTGCACTTGTCGAATTAATTACACATAAGGAAGTATTTGATAGAATATCCGCTGCTGATGCATTGTGCTATATCATGCTTAATGAGGGCGTTAGTTTGGGTTGTGCTATGGAGAAAATTTCTGAACTTGCATGTTCGAAATTCTTGTTTAGTGCCTACACCCCTGGGTATAAGTTTAATTTGATTGGAGATTATGGTGTAGAAAATCAATTTTTTGTATATCGAATATGCATAACTTGTGATCACATGGATGAATTGAAGCTTACTGTTTTGGACAACAATTCTTGTGTGTTGAATCTTGTTCAATATGAGAGGGAAGTAAAATTTAGTACTCATCCAATGCCTATGTGTTCATCTCTTTTTGCACCATCTAATATGGACAATCTGAATAAAGATGATGAATTATGGAAGAACTTACAAATCCTTTCACCCTTGCTAGATAAATTTGCTATTGCTCAATTGAGATATGATTATATAGATGAACTTTGCTTGATTCCAAAAGTTGTAGCTTTGCCCATATGTGCCACCACTGCAAGTATACAACTTGAAAGATTTGAATTGCATAAATGCTTAACTTACATTTGCAAAACAAGTTGCAATACTTACTATGTGAGAAATTTTGATTTGTTCATTAACATATATGATTACTTTTGGGTTAATAATACAATGAGCTTTTATGATTGCTGCTGTGTTATAATATTAATTGTGCAACAACGAAGAACTGTTAAAATGGATGACATATACATATACCATGCGTACAACTTGGCTTCTATGTTACCATACTTTCAGTTTATCAAAAGCCAAGGACGGCTTTGTTTTCAAGAAGGGGAGGATGATGAGGACATGACCCCTATGGATACAACCATATTTGCTATGCTTGTTGTCCTAATTACAAGAGCTCCTACGCATCGCTTAAATTATAAGGTGAGCTCGTTTCAAAGAGGTTTTACTTTGCTTGATAAAGAACTTATGATATTACAAAATGAGGGTTTGTTGCGTTTGTTATCATATACCGAGATTTATGATCAAGATCATGCAATACGTGAGGCTAGACATACGTTAAAACCGAGGACGGTTTTCTGTCAAGAAGGGGAGGATGATGTGACCACGCCACAAACACATACGACAATAGCGTCCAATATCAAGATTAAACTAAAGGTGAATTCGTTTCTTGAGCCTCAACATATTTTAAATGAGAATATGATGCTACCTAATAATGAAAATATATATTTTTACAGCACCACGTCACTTTTACACACCAATTCAAAAGAGTCCTTGTTGGACCCGTACTGGAATCAGATTCGGACTGCTGCAATGGTGAAAGTTTAAACGAACGTAACTTTCTCATACGGACTCCGTTTGGGACGTTCTTGGACTTGATGGAAATCTTATCAAGTCTACTTTCTAAAGGATTCAACCCCATCTTCAAATTCGATCCGAAACAGCCGCAATCATCAAAAGAGTCCGTATTGGTCACGTACTGGAATCAGATTCGGACTGCTGCAATGGTGCAAGTTGAAACGAACGTAACTTTCTCATACGGACTCCGTTTGGGACGTTCTTGTACTTCATGGAAAGCGTATGAAGTCTAGAGCATGCACTTTGGACGCCCCTCCTGGTTGTTCTCCCTATAAAGGAGCCGCCGCCTCCCTTGTTAGGACTGGGATTTTGTTGAGTTTAGGTTTAGCTATTATGCAAACTTCTGTTCTTCAGTTCTGTCGGACGACCACCTGTCAAGACAGCCTTCAGAATCCCACCTTTTGAATTCAATAGAAATATTTGCAATTTCAGATTGCTTGTTATCTTGTTCTTGCGTGTTCTTCGATTGCATGCAGGAATAGACCTTCATGGTTAGGTCAACCGTGTTCTTGGCACGGTTGATAACATCTTGGGATTGGTTCAGCGATTGCTAAGGCGCAAGCGACGTCGTTCGGTTGTAGTCGGATCGCAAGGGTCAACTCCGCCAAAATCGATAGTTATCATCCTATCGGAAGATCGGGACCCCATCGCCTCATCAGAAGAGAGGTGGGCTGTAAGTTTACAGCCAGCTGAAGCACAAGAACCAAGAAACTTTGTGAGAGAAAGGGGTGGGTCATACAGCCTTCAGCTGGCTGTAAACTACTATATGAATGGGCTGATAAGTGGGATGTAAGTGTCCATACAGCCAGCTGAAGGCTGTATTATTAGCCTTGCTCTTAAGCTATTAGTCCTAACAACTAGCAAAGAATTGTGATACGGGGTCGCCCGATCTTCTCAACGTAGGATGGATACTCACGGGAGTCTTGATGAATCGTAATGATCCTCCAATGCCAATGCAAGGGACGAACACTCTTTAATCCGCCAAAACACACTCGTGTTGATTTCGCCGACCACCAAGCGAAGATCTATCATGCACCCAATTCCCAACGGAAAGGCTGGACGATCTTGATTGAAGAAGACACTCCTAATTCTCTTAGGAATTTCGGCAGCAATGCTAAACTCGAAAGCTTTAGTAGATTGATTTTTCTCAAACGTGGTCAGTGCAAAACAAAGGGGATACAAGGGGGTTTTATAGTGCCTCCCCGAACTCATGCAAGGAAAGTCTTGGCCGAATCAATCCCGTATTCGGTCAAGGTGTCCTATTCCAATTTCTAAAACTTATCAATCTGTTTCCTTTATTTCAGGCTAAGCCCCTATCCTATTACAAGACTGAGATTGAGATGGAATCGGTCACCCTTTGGCACGCAGGCCACATCTTGTGCACGCCATGAGATATATGATCACGTGGCCTTCCGTTGATTAGCTCCTTGCCCGCATGGACTCTTCTTCTCATGACTAGTGGCCACTTGGTCCTTCTCCACTTGATCTTCTGTTGCTTCAAATCTGGGAACACATAAATGCATTAGGTAGTATGCTATTCTCATCTAACATAATAGAAGACTCTCTAAAAACAAAAGCACCTATTGTTGAAGTAGCTTAGCTCTTGCTCTTGTCATAGGACCTTTTGGAGTCTCATCACTAGTTTTGTCATGCACACTTGGAGTGGATGAAGAATGTGTAATAGAGATGTCCTCATCATCCTCCCCCTCTTGAAAAGGAGTTGTCCTCGACTCTGTGCCATCTTGTCCAAAGAATGGTGATAAATCAGCAACATTAAAAGTACTACTCACCCCATAATCGTCTCCTGGAAGCTCTATCTTGTATGCGTTGTCATTGATCTTGGCAAGTACTTTAAAAGGACCATCACCACGGGGCATCAATTTTGATTTACGCTTCTCCGGAAAGTGTTCTTTGCGAAGATGCACCCATACTAAGTCACCTGGTTCAGATAACATTTTCTTTCTAGTCTTGTTAGCTTTAGAAGCATAAGCACGCACCTTCTTTTCAATTACCTCTTTAGTCTTTTCATGGAGCTTTTTCACAAAATCAGCACGCTTAGAAGCCTCCATATTTGTACGTTCTTGTAATGGAAGTGGCATCAAGTCAAGTGGCGTGATCGGTTTGAAACCATACACCACCTCAAATGGACACAATTGAGTTGTAGAATGCACCGCCCGATTATATGCAAATTCAACATGCGGTAGGCAATCTTCCCACTCTTTCAAATTCTTTTTGATCATTGTTCGCAGCAGCATTGAGAGTGTGCGGTTCACCGCCTCCGTCTGTCCATCTGTTTATGGGTGACAAGTCATTGAAAACAACAACTTTGTCCCAAGCTTGGCCCACAAAGTTTTCCAAAAGTAGCTCATGAACTTGACGTCACAATCGGAAACAATAATTTTTGGCATTTCATGCAACCTCACAATCTCCCTGAAAAACAAGTCAGCTACATGCGACGCATCGTCGCTCTTATAACAGGGAATAAAATGTGCCATTTTAGAAAACTGATCCACAACAACAAAGACTGAATCCCTCTCCCTCTTGGTCCTAGGTAATCCCAACACAAAATCCATGCTAATATCTTCCCAAGGAACATTAGGAACTGGAAGTGGAGTGTACAAACCATGTGGATTGAGTTTTGACTTTGCTTTATGGCATGTGATGCATCTTTGAACAAATCTCTCGACGTCGCACCTCATCCTTGGGCAATAGAAGTGATCAGCCAACATCAAGTATGTCTTCTCTCTTCCAAAGTGACCCATCAATCCTCCTGCATGAGACTCCTGCAAAAGTAGCAAACGCACAGAAGAATCTGGAACACATAGTTTGTTCATACGAAAGAGAAATCTGTCATGAACATGAAACTTATCCCACCCTTTCCCATCTTTGCAATTAGAATATGGTGCTGAAAAGTCATGATCAGAAGTATACAAATCTTTCAAACTCTCTAGCCCTGGAACCTTGACTTCCAACTGAGTGAAAAGCACATGTTTTCTAGACAATGCATCAGCTACCACATTTTCCTTGCCTTTCTTGTATTTAACAACGTATGGAAAAGTCTCAATGAATTCAACCCACTTAGCATGTCTACGGTTCAGGTTAGCTTGTCCTTTCAAATATTTCGAAGCTTCCTGATCGGAATTAATGACAAATTCTTTAGGCCAAAGATAATGTTGCCAAGTCTCTAATGCACGCACAAGAGCATACAATTCTTTGTCATAAACAGGATAATTCAATTGTGCACCATGAAGTTTCTCACAAAAATATGCAACAAGTTTTCTTTCTTGCATCAAAACACCACCAATACCTATTCCACTAGCATCACATTCAATCTCAAAAGTTTTAGTGAAATCAGGTGTTGTAGGGGTGGCCCAACCCCCCGTGACTGGGCCGTGCAACTAATCCAACATGTAATAGGCCCAATAGTGTAGAAGATTATAACAGTGTAAATATACCAATGTACCCTCATCCCTTGTAAGCACTAAGGGGTAGAATGGGAAATTCCCATTCTACCCCACTCATATATATATATAAACCCCCAGGAGGGGCAAAAGGAGGGGGGATCCTCTCATTCTCACCAATACTCCCACAGGCTTGCTCTCCTCTTCCTGCTCACTAGTCCCCTCTTTCCTGTTTAGCCCGTAGCTACGACAGATGGCGCCGTCCGTGGGGACTGGGCAAGAAGTTGCGCAAAGAAGAGTCACCATCGCGAGGAAGACACGCTCCATGGCCGGGCTGCTGAGATCCCGATCGGCCGGAACAGAATAATGTCGTCAAAGGTAAGAAAAGGTAGATCTGATAGATCCATCCACCTTGCATGTGAGTCTCTATGCAGATCTGATAGATCCATCGATCCTTTGCCCACTGTCGAGTACGGCTTTGTTGAATGTAAGCCTCCATGAGGATTTGTTAGATCCATCAATCTTTCACCTATTATCAAGTACTGTTTGAGTAGCAAAGGGTTGCGCCGCTCGACGAGCTACGGCTTCATCACCTCGGCATAGATGGCCTCGCCATACTCCGCAAGACGCCCGAGTCTCCGCATGCCTTCGCCTGCCTCCGCGCTGCAAACATCAGCCTTGCATTAGCTAATGTACATCCGGCAAGGTGGATGCGTGAGTAATATGTGAAGGCGTCAAGACTTCGCGTCGCACCCCCCGCGAGGTCAAGCCTCCGCGTCAATGTTACAGCCACTCAGGCGTATGCTTGAAGCCGCTTACTTCGGCGTCGATGCGGAGACATACTTCGACTGCGACGTCCACGAGCCTCCGCTCGGGTGAAGACTGCTGGCCCGCCTGGCGTCCGCGACGAGTACATCTCGCTGTGCGCCCCGGCGGCGTAGCCGGCCAGTTCGTCCTGGAGCTGGAGTACGAGATGGTCGAGCGGACCCCCTGCGGCGCGCGCGGGTACCACTCCGCGACGTCCACCGCTGCTTTTCCAGAACCCACATCGGTAATGTATAAGCTTCACGTATTTATCCATGCATGCATCCCCTTCACGTACACGTCCATGCATGCACTCTCAAAATGCTTATCATCGCGTACATACGTGTAGTTGATGCCTTCGTATTGCATGCATGCACCCACTAAGCACGTACGCATGGTATAAGACAATGGGCAGTGATGCGACGATGGCCCGATCTTCCGAGAGGTACTGATAAGTCGATTGTGGAGATCTCGACGTTGATGATCCAAAGGCTCCGACCAAAACAGATCGAACCCCTCGCAATCACTACACCACTGCTCCGTTGGTTATCAACCGTGCCGAACACGATTGACCTCGCCAAGAAGGCTATCTCCTGCAAGCGAATCGAGAACACAAGCAAGAGAGTAAAAGATGCAATCTGAAATTGCGAATAATGTTTAAGTTCACAAGTTGGGATTCCTCAAACCGAACATGCGGCGAAACTGCTAAGCAGAATAAACTCTTAAGAAAAACCCGAGGAAAACTAAAGGGGTGTGGCCTCCTTAAATAGGGGAGGGGGAAGCCACACTTATCTAATGAAAAGGGATGTGGTACTATTCCTAGTTACTGTTCACGCGCGTGTACTGTTCATGTGAACAGTACCGGCCCAAATAGCCCAAGTTACAAGGCCCTTGGCCCACTTTGAGTCGGACTGGAAAAGTGACGTGACTTGTTTTGCAGTTTCTGATCTGCTCGAGTGGAGTTTGGAGGTGAGACCAGATCCATCTGAAAGTAGACTCCAAGATCTTTCCAACGAGTACTCACGGGCCCCGAGAAGCCTTCTGGATCAAAAGTTATGGCCATTTGAAGTTGGCTTGTCAAGCTGAATCCGAATTGATCTGGAGGCCGAATTGGATTCCAAAACCTGTCCAAGTTGAACCCTTGCTTCAATTGGTTCCAAAGTGATGTGGTGCTACAAATATATATATTTTCATCATTAGGTAGCATCATATTCTCATTTAAAATATGTTGAAGTTGAAGAAACGAATTCACCTTTAGTTCATTCTTGATATTGGCCGCTATGGTCGTACGTGTTGGTGGCGTGGTCACATCATCCTCCCCTTCTTGATGGAAAACCGTCCTCGGTTTTAACATATGTGTAGTGTCACGTATTGCATGATCTTGATCATAAATCTTGGTGTATGATAACAAACGCAACAAACTCTCATTATGTAATATCATAAGTTCTTTATCAAATAAAGTAAAATCTCTTTGAAACGAGCTCACCTCATAATTTAAGGGATGCGTAGGAGCTCTTGTAATTGTAACAACAAGTAGAGCAAATATGGTTGTATCCATAGGGTTCATGTTCTTATCATCCTCCCCTTCTTGCAAACAAAGCCGTCCTCGGCTCTTGATAAGCTGAAAATATGATAACAAAGAAGCCAAGGTGTATGCATGGTATATGTATATGTCATCCATTTTAACAGTTTTTCGTTGTTGCACAATTAAGGTTATAAAACAGCAGCAATCATAAAAGCTAATTGTATTATTAACCCAAGAGTAATCATATAAGTTAATGAGCAATTCAAAATTTGTCACACAGTAATTGTTGCAACTTGTTTTGCAAATGTAAGTGAGGAACAATCCAGCTATATAATCATATCTCAATCGAACAATAGCAAATTCATCTAGCCAGGGTGAAAAGATTTGTATGTTCTGCCATAATTCATCATCTTTATTCAGATTGTCTATACTAGATGGTGTAAAAAGAGTTGAATACATAGGCATTGGATGAGTACTAAATTTTACTTCCCTCTCACTTTGAACATGATTCAGCATACAAGAATTGTTGTTCCAAATAGCAAGTTTCAATTCATCCATGTGATCGCAAGTTATGCATATTCGATATACAAGAAATTGAGTTCCCACATCATAATCTCCAATCAAATTAAACTTATATCCAGGGGTGTAGGTACTAAATAAGAATTTCGAACATGCAAGTTCAGAAACTTTCTCCATAGCATGTGACAATTTCATAGGTAGATCCAACATGATGTAACACAATGAATTAGCAGGAGAAATTCTAGTCAAAACTTCTTTATGTGTTATTAATTTAACATGTGCAAAATTATGAGAATTTAGATCAGCACATGGTTTATTTAAGTCAACACAAGGAATATCAAAAGATTGCACTACAACAGGTATATACTCACAAGGTTGCTCTATGTCTTGTTGTAGCACCAAATCAATACCGTGAGCGATGATAGTACCATGTTCTTTACCTTTTTGGGTCTCCTCAGATGATGTAAGTGCATCCATCTCCTTATCTTCATTCTCAACCAATGGGGTCAGTGATTCAATCAGCTCATGCTCTTCTTTGGCATGGTTCTCAACTACCTGCAAGTTGTTAGTCACAGAAAATGGCACAAACACATGTTTGTTCTCATGTTCATCACCACTACCTGCAAGGTTAGCTGCAAGAGCATATTCATCCTCAACATCACTAGCACTTACATAACCACCATCTTCTGTCGCAATGTACGCCCGCTGACTTGGGCAATCTCTCATGACGTGGCCCATCCCTTTACAACGGTGGCACACAATGCCCGTCGTACGGCCCGTGGAAGCAACCGATGAAGAGCTCTTTGCTGGTGCTTGCACACTAGTAGATTTGCTCGCCTCGGGTGCTCGTGATGGTGGTGGCAGTGCTGCTGAACGCGCCCTACTCACAGAGGGTGCAGCAGCTCGAAAAACAGGAGGTGGGGCTGTCTTGGGTTGCTCCTGTGTTGGTCTCGATGTAGACGTACCTCCAAAATTGCTCCTTGTCCTTTGTTGTCTACCCTGCAATTCTTTCTCTGCCAAACAAGCAAGCTGGAACAATCTATTGATATCATTATACTCTTTGTAATCAATTATGTCCTGAATTTCACGCCTTAATCCCCCATAAAAACGAGCCATCTTATCTTCCTCATCCTCTTCAACATTACAACGCAGCATGCCTATTTGCAGTTCTTGATAATATTCCTCAACAGATCTATTACCTTGGTCTAAGCGCTGCAATTTCTTACGCATTTCACGTTTAAAAGCAGGAGGAACAAATCTAGCACGCATAGCTACCTTCAATCTATCCCATGTATCAGGGGCTAAGCCAGAATTAACTACTTGAGTCCACCAAATGATAGCAAAATCTTTAAATTCACTAGTAGCTTGTCTGACTCTATGCACTTCAGGAACTAGATGGGCATTAAATTTTTGTTCAACTGTCATCTCCCAATCTAGATAAGTTTCAGCATCATAGGTACCCGCAAAAGATGGTATGGAAAATTTAACTTTAGCAAACGGGTCATCATGAACATGAGCATTGTGATACTGAAAATTATTGTTACCTCCCATACCATGACGGTTCTGATGAGGATGGTGTCGTGGCCGTGCAGCACCGGCGTCACGGTTTTGTCTCTCATTATCATCTCCCTCCTCATGATCTTGGCCTCCATTGTTTGGTGGCCGATTCACCATTCTTTCAAGGCATGTAGTGAGTGTTGCAATGCTCTCATTGATGGAAAGTTGCATTGTATCCATCTTCCTATCGATGTCATCAGTAATGGCAGCGCGTTGTTCATCCAAAAGCGTCATGAGCTCTCCCTTTAAAACACACTCTTGCGCATCAGACGTCTCACCTGCCATGGTTAGTAGCAAACAAAAGACAACACAAAGGTATTATCCCTATCAACTACTAGGTGGCGAGAAGTAGATGCACACACTCTCAAGCGTCTTATCACACTCTTACAAGTGTTCTTACCAATGTAGCAGGTGGTACAACCGGTGGCTGGTTCGTGACACCGTGTCGAGCGTGGGTACGATTGCAAGAGGGAACCTGTTCTGATCAAGAGTAGGTGTAGCTTGGAAGGCACAATATGGTAGTAATGGAGAACAATCAGTTCATTTCAGAATTGCATAGAATTGAATTATAGTTCGTATCTAGCACTTAGCCTATGTTACTGATCAACCAAGGATGGAAGAAGGCTAAGAATAAGTGTATGGCAAAGTGTAGGAGTGGTAAATACAAGATAATTCAATCCAATTCAATCTGGAATTGAAGAACACAAGGATTGACCCAAAACTGAAAACTTCAGATTTCTGTCCACTGGACAGCACATTGGTAATTCGGCCGTAACTTTTTGTCAGATGCCTCTTTTTCACTGATTCTTTTTTTTACTGTTTTCTGACGGCTTTTTCTACAGATTTTGTTTTGGGGCCAACTTCTGAATCCCAACACAGAAATTCGCACAAAAATCACAACTGCTGACTGTTGCAGATTCAGAACAGATAATTGGGTCAACTTTCACCGCACATATCTCTTAACTGCCTGGCTGGAATGACGTGAAATTTTACAGATAGATGGATAAGGAATTTTTGAATCTAATGGCGGTGGTCCCACTCAAAAATAATCTCGGAATCAAAAGATATGATGTTTTTGGTGGCGGCTGCAGAGGAAGGAAAAATCAGCCGAAATTGGAAATTAGGGTTTGGGGTGGGGAATTTTTTTTTGTTTGGATTTTCAATGGAACAAAGATATGACCAGCAACTAGACAATACTATGATGGACACAAATTCAATTTAGCAAACCAAAACTAACAGATTGAAAGGCACAACGGGGTTTGGACAGCGGAAATTGACTCTTTTTGTGGGGCAATTTTTTTTTCTGGACTATAGGAAATAAAAAATCAATCTACTAACTAGGGATACAAGAATTACCTCACGGGCAACCGTTGCTCTGATACCAACTGATGTGACGATGGCCCGATCTTCCGAGAGGTACTGATAAGTCGATTGTGGAGATCTCGACGTTGATGATCCAAAGGCTCCGACCAAAACAGATCGAACCCCTCGCAATCACTACACCACTGCTCTGTTGGTTATCAACCGTGCCGAACACGATTGACCTCGCCAAGAAGGCTATCTCCTGCAAGCGAATCGAGAACACAAGCAAGAGAGTAAAAGATGCAATCTGAAATTGCGAATAATGTTTAAGTTCACAAGTTGGGATTCCTCAAACCGAACATGCGGCGAAACTGCTAAGCAGAATAAACTCTTAAGAAAAACCCGAGGAAAACTAAAGGGGTGTGGCCTCCTTAAATAGGGGAGGGGGAAGCCACACTTATCTAATGAAAAGGGATGTGGTACTATTCCTAGTTACTGTTCACGCGTGTGTACTGTTCATGTGAACAGTACCGGCCCAAATAGCCCAAGTTACAAGGCCCTCGGCCCACTTTGAGTCGGACTGGAAAAGTGACGTGACTTGTTTTGCAGTTTCTGATCTGCTCGAGTGGAGTTTGGAGGTGAGGCCAGATCCATCTGAAAGTAGACTCCAAGATCTTTCCAACGAGTACTCACGGGCCCCGAGAAGCCTTCTGGATCAAAAGTTATGGCCATTTGAAGTTGGCTTGTCAAGCTGAATCCGAATTGATCTGGAGGCCGAATTGGATTCCAAAACCTGTCCAAGTTGAACCCTTGCTTCAATTGGTTCCAAAGTGATGTGGTGCTACAAATATATATATTTTCATCATTAGGTAGCATCATATTCTCATTTAAAATATGTTGAAGTTGAAGAAACGAATTCACCTTTAGTTCATTCTTGATATTGGCCGCTATGGTCGTACGTGTTGGTGGCGTGGTCACATCAGGCAGGCACTAAGGGAAATGTTGAGTGGCTCGACTGCGATCCACCGTGGACGAACCTAGAGCCCTCTTTCCCGGATCTGCCCGATCAGAGCGCCTGCTGCGCCCCTTCATTCTACACTTGTTGGCCTGCACTTGGTCCCAATTTGCTAACCTGCAGATTGTGGCGGCGTGGTATCGCCATCCTCTATCCGTGAGAGGGGAGCGCCGCATTGCAGTGTATCGGCAGCGCTCCTGCGGCCACGTGAGAAGAAGGGGCGGAGTGCCTTCGCACTAGCGCCACTGTCGCCCAATTCCCCGGCGCACGCGTTCGCTGCATATGCGTCTCAGGGGGTCCTCGGCAGCCTCGCCGTTGGATTCAATCAGAGATAGCGTCGGTGGCGGTTTACTCTACGCGCCTCCGCTCGGCTCTCGACCACGTTCGTCGGATTTCGCGCCGCGCTCTTTGGGCTCTGTGCCACCACTGGGCTTCGCGCCCTCTCCAGTCTTCGGCTCGGCTCCGGGCCGACTTCGCCGGCCCCTGCTCGGCCCCGCGACGGCTTCGCCGGCTGTCGCTCGAATTTCGCACGCACGGCGTCAAACTCCGCGTGCGAGGCGCATGCCTCCGCTCGGCATCAACGCGCAGCTTCGCCTCCGGCAGCGACCTCTGTGCCCGGCTTCGCACGCACTGTAGGCTCCACGACGACATGCTGATCGACGCATGCAGGGGCTTCGATGTCAACCATTGGCTTGCATGCACGCACCCCGCGTGAATTCTCAACACGTGAAGGCGGTGGATCAACAAGCTGCTGGTTAACTCTGCATGCGCGCGCATAGTGCAAGCCTCCGTGACGGCGAGGTCGCCTCCGCGCCGTGGCCCCCTCAACGGCGAAGTATTCTCCGACCTCGCCACAATGGGACTTCGCGTCAGCGCGGCTACGCACTTCGAGTCCCGGAATGGCCCGTGCTCGGCGCCGCCTTCAGTAGCTCCAGACACGTCTCGTGTCGGCCTCCACAGCACTGTCTCCGTCATCGGCCGTGCTTCTTCGAAGTCTCCGCCGGTGCCTCCTTAGTCTCCGCTGGCCTGTTCGAAGCTTCCGCCAGGATCTTCGGAGCCTCCACCGCGGTGTCCGAAGTCTTCGTCAAGCTGTTCGAAGCCTTCGCCGCAGCATCCGCACTCTTCGCCGAGCTGACGTCCGGGGCATTCACGTCGGCGTCCACATGGGAGACTCTGCGACGTCGAAGTCCACCGCAAAGCCACCTCGACCAAGGCCTCCGCGCCACACTCCTCGCCGTAGTGTCTGCACACCCCGCCAAGGAATTTGCAAGACACTACAGCAAGCAGCGCGGGGACGTCACCACCGTGGGCGGGACTTCGCACGCGTCGCCTGGACTTCCGCTCGGCGCCTTGAAGCTGACGGCGCTCTGGGCCCCCGCGTGTCCTCGTCGAGACTTCGTCGGCCTCCGCTCAACCCCGTGACGACGTCACCGGCACGACAATTTCACCGGTCCGTCAGCATGACTTCGCCTACTCCGCGATGTCTTCGCCGGCCTTCGCCAACTCCGCGACAACTCCGTGCAAGCCTCCCCGACATGTCAGGAATAGCACGTGCAGGTACATGCACGAGGAAACGCACCGTGCAAGCAAACTCATACTGCACATGCATGGCTCATACACTTCGTCCCCACATGAGATGGAGAAGAAGTCAGGGTCTCCGCACCTGCGGAGTCTACTCCGCGTCGCCACCACCCCACCCGGTACGCACTGCATGTGGTTATGCGTGGGGCTTTAATATTCGCCGCTGCATCTCTTGCGTGCATGGCAATAAAGGAATGGTTTTTTCTTCATATCATTTATTGCGGCTACAATTCCATTCTGAGAGCATTTGATTTGGCTGTGTTTGCTTCTCTGGTTTTGGCCACTTCTGGGCCGCCGTAGCATCACATGCTTTTCCAGTGCCGCGTCCTGGAGCATTTTATTGTCGCAAGTCTTCGGCCATTTCGTTGATGCCTCTGTTTTGGTCCCCGTTTTTGATTTAAATCGCACGACGGCCTGGCGCCTCGGCGTAGTCTACGGACTTTAAATAAGATGTAGCGTCGAGCCTAGCTCCGCACGCGACAGTCTACGGACTATAAATAAGACGTAGCGTCGAGCCTAGCTCCGCACGCACTAGTCTACGGACTCTAAATAAGACGCAGCGGGGGGACGCCCTCGCGTGCACTCCACGGAGTATAAATAAGACGCGGATGTTCTCCCTGCGCACTCTACCGAGTATAAACAAGACGCGGATGTCCCGCGCACGTGTCGGCGTTGCTCCCGCACGTACTCTCCGGAGTATAAATAGACGTGGTTGAAGTTCCCGCGTACTCTACGGAGTATAAAAATTACTACATGGCCGAGACACTAGGGAGTGCCTCGCTTTAAGCGGCGCACCGCTTTGATATCGCGCCCGCGCGCGCGTTGCACTAGGGAGTGCACCGCGGATTTTTAAAGGTAGGGGAACGGCGCCTTCGCCTCTCTACCTCCGCGTGCGTAGCGCCCTCGGCCTACGCCGCAAGCGCCCGCTCTTCGCGGGCACTATTTTTAGAGGTAGGGGAACGACGCCTTCGCCTCTCTACCTCCGCGCGCGTAGTGCCCTCGGCCTACGCCGCAAGCGCCCGCTCTTCGCGGGCACCCTTTTCTAAGGTAGGGGAACGGCGGTCTCGCCTCTCTACCTCCGCATGTGTAGCGCCCTCGGCCTACGCCGCAAGCGCCCGCTCTTCGCGGGCACAATTTTTAGAGGTAGGGGAACGGCGCCTTCGCCTCTCTACCTCCGCGTGCGTAGCGCCCTCGGCCTACGCCGCAAGCGCCCGCTGTTCGCGGGCACTATTTTTAGAGGTAGGGGAACGACGCCTTCGCCTCTCTACCTCCGCGTGCGTAGCGCCCTCGGCCTACGCCGCAAGCGTCCGCTCTTCGCGGGCACTATTTTTAGAGGTAGGGGAACGACGTCTTCGCCTCTCTACCTCCGCGTGCGTAGCGCCCTCGGCATACGCCGCGAGCGCCCGCTCTTCGCGGGCACTATTTTTAAAGGTAGGGGAACGGCGCCTTCGCCTCTCTACCTCCGCGCGCGTAGTGCCCTCGGCCTACGCCGCAAGCGCCCGCTCTTCGCGGGCACGCTTTTCGAAGGTAGGGGAACGGCGGTCTCGCCTCTCTACCTCCGCGGGCGTAGAGCCCTCGGCCTATGCCGCAAGCGCCCGCTCTTCGCGGGCACCCTTTTCAAAGGTAGGGGAACGGCGGTCTCGCCTCTCTACCTCCGCGTGCGTAGCGCCCTCGGCCTATGCCGCAAGCACCCGCTCTTCGCGGGCACTATTTTTAGAGGTAGGGGAACGGCGCCTTCGTCTCCATACCTCCGCGTGCGTAGCGCCCTCGGCCTACGCCGCAAGCGCCCGCTCTTCGCGGGCACTATTTTTAAAGGTAGGGGAAGGGCGCCTTCGCCTCGCTACCTCCGCGTGCGTAGCGCCCTCGGCCTACGCCGCAAGCGCCCGCTCTTCGCGGGAACTATTTTTAGAGGTAGGGGAACAGCGCCTTCGCCTCTCTACCTCTGCGTGCGTAGCGCCCTCGGCCTACGCCGCAAGCGCCCGCTCTTCGCGGGCACCCTTTTCGAAGGTAGGGGAACAGCGGTCTCGCCTCTCTACCTCCGCGTAAGTAGCGCCCTCGGCCTACGCCGCAAGCGCCCGCTCTTTGCGGGCACTATTTTTAGAGGTAGGGGAACGGCGCCTTCGCCTCTCTACCTCCGCGTGCGTAGCGCCCTCGGCCAACGCCGCAAGCGCCTGCTCTTCGCGGGCACTATTTTTAGAGGTAGGGGAACGGCGCCTTCACCTCTCTACCTCCGCGTGCGTAGCGCCCTCGGCCTACGCCGCAAGCGCCCGCTCTTCGCGGGCACTATTTTTACAGGTAGGGGAACGGCGCCTTCGCCTCTCTACCTCCCGCGTGCGTAGCGCCCTCGGCCTAGGCCGCAAGCGCCCGCTCTTCGCGGGCACTATTTTTAGAGGTTGGGGAACGGCGCCTTCGCCTCTCTACCTCCGCGTGCGTAGCGCCCTCGGCCAACGCCGCAAGCGCCCGCTCTTCGCGGGCACTATTTTTAAAGGTAGGGGAACGGCGCCTTCGCCTCTCTACCTCCGCGTGCGTAGCACCCTCGGCCAACGCCGCAAGCGCCCGCTCTTCGCGGGCACTATTTTTAGAGGTAGGGGAACAGCGCCTTCGCCTCTCTACCTCCGCGTGCGTAGCGCCCTCGGCCTACGCCGCAAGCGCCCGCTCTTCGCGGGCACTATTTTTAGAGGTAGGGGAACGGCGCCTTCGCCTCTCTACCTCCGCCTGCGTAGCGCCCTCGGCCGAGACCGCAAGCGCCCGCTCTTCGCGGGCACCCTTTTCGAAGGTAGGGGAACGACGGTCTCGCCTCTCTACCTCCGCGTGCGTAGCGCCCTCGGCCTACGCCACAAACGCCCGCTCTTCGCGGGCACTATTTTTAGAGGTAGGGGAACGACGCCTTCGCCTCTCTACCTCCGCGTGCGTAGCGCCCTCGGCCTACGCCGCAAGCGCCCGCTCTTCGCGGGCACTCTTTTCGAAGGTAGGGGAACGGCAGTGTCGGCACGTCTTCGGCGCTCGACTCCGCCGTCCGCCTCGTAGGCATCGCCTCGGCGGGACGGCACGTCTTCGGCGCTCGACGGCGCTCGACTCCACTGTCCGCCTCGTAGGCATCGCCTCGGCGGGACGGCACGTCGTCGGCGCTCGACTCCGCCGTCTGCCTCGTAGGCATCGCCTCGGCGGGACGGCACGTCCTCGGCACTCGACTCCGCCGTCCGCCTCGTAGGCATCGCTTCGGCGGGACGGCACGTCTTCGGCGCTCGACGACACGTCTTCGGCGCTCGACTCCGCCGTCCGCCTCGTAGGCATTGCCTCGGCGGGACGGCACGTCGTCGACGCTCGACTCCGCCGTCCGCCTCGTAGGCATCGCCTCGGCGGGACGGCACGTCCTCGGCGCTCGACGACACGTCTTCGGCGCTCGACTCCGCCGTCCGCCTCGTAGGCATCGCCTCGGTGGGACGGCACGTCGTCGGCGCTCGACTCCGCCGTCCGCCTCATAGGCATCGCCTCGGCGGGACGGCACGTCGTCGGCGCTCGACTCCGCCGTCCGCCTCGTAGGCATCGCCTCGGCGGGACGGCACGTCCTCGGCGCTCGACTCCTCCGTCCGCCATGTAGGCATCGCCTCGGCGGGACGGCACGTCTTCGGCGCTCGACGACACGTCTTCGGCGCTCGATTCCGCCGTCCGCCTCGTAGGCATCGCCTCGGCGGGACGGCACATCGTCGGCGCTCGACTCCGCCGTCCGCCTCGTAGGCATCGCCTCGGCGGGACGGCACGTCCTCGGCGCTCGACTCCGCCGTCCGCCTCGTAGGCATCGCCTCGGCGGGACGGCACGTCCTCGGCACTCGACTCTGCCGTCCGCCTCGTAGGCATCGCCTCGGCGGGACGGCACGTCTTCGGCGCTCGACTCCGCCGTCCGCCTCGGCAGGACGGCACGGCTTCGGCGCTCGACAACGCCTTCGGCGCTTCACGGATTTCTTCATAAGCATTGCCTCAAGGGTCTGCGAGCTACCAGTTGCATCGGCACCCTCGCGCTTGCTGTCAGGGACCGGGGGCTGGGGTGGTTGATCACGTCAGCTCGCCCATTGGGACCTCAGCACTTGCTGTCGAGGGAGTACTGTTGTAGGGGTGGCCCAACCCCCCGTGACTGGGGCGTGCAACTAATCCAACATGTAATAGGCCCAATAGTGTAGAAGATTATAACAGTGTAAATATACCAATGTACCCTCATCCCTTGTAAGCACTAAGGGGTAGAATGGGAAATTCCCATTCTACCCCACTCATATATATATAAACCCCCAGGAGGGGCAAAAGGAGGGGGGATCCTCTCATTCTCACCAATACTCCCACAGGCTTGCTCTCCTCTTCCTCCTCACTAGTCCCCTCTTTCCTGTTTAGCCCGTAGCTACGACATCAGGTAAAACAAGCAATGGTGCTTCAGTCAAACATTTCTTCAATTCAGCAAAAGCTTTATCTTGTTTTTCTCCCCACTCAAAAGTGACTCCTTTTTTTGTTAATTCATTTAATGGGGCAGCAATTGTGCTAAAATCTTTCACAAATCGTCGATAAAAACTAGCAAGGCCGTGGAATCTACGAATTTGACTAACATTCACCGGAGTAGGTCAATTACGAATAGCTTCAATTTTAGATTCGTTAACTTCAATTCCATGAGCTGAAACAACATAGCCTAAGAACACCACTTTGTATTGATTAGTTGTTCCATCATGAATCACAGAACGATCATATTGCCATGGTCTACCTAATAACAAGTGACATACTTCCATGGACACAACATCACATTCTATAGCATCATGATATGAACTAATTTGAAAGCTAACATCAACAGTGTACCCAACATTCATGGAACCATTATTATTCAACCACTGAATTTGATATGGATGTGGGTGTTTCTTGTATTTCAATCCAAGTTTAGTGCAAAGCTCTTTGCTAGCTAGGTTATGACAACTACCCCCATCAATAATAACTTTGCAACACTTACCATCTTTACTTACCTGAGCTCTTGTTTGGAAAAGGTTGCAGCGCTGTTCATGGTTGGGTTTTGCTTGAACGCTCAATACCGAAGGGGTGCACACAAGGATAGGTCCGGACTCGGGGTCACAATACCCATCCCTATGTGTTTCTTCTTCTCTTTCTTCCTCATGGCCATCCTCAAACGCCTCAAAATCAGCAAGGTGCTCTCCATCTTCTTCAGCAGAATCATATTCTCCATTCTCAGTTACCAACATTACCTTGCTATTTGGGCAATCCTTTAGCATATGTCTGCGCCCAAGACACTTGAAGCATTGGATGGAGCTACTCTTGGCCGTAGAACCAACCGAAGATGATGAAGAAGGGGCTGGTCCTTTCTTTGGGAAGGAAGGAGTGGCATTCTTGGTACTCGGGGCAGCATGTGCACTAGGATTAAAACTTCCGCTAGATGGGTTAGTTTTAAATGAATTGAAACGACATGTGGTTTTACCTCCTGTAGGTGCTGTACGGGAAATGTAGGAAGATGATTTTGAAACCCTCATGTCCTGTTGTACTTGCCTCTCAGCCTTAGTGGCTTGATGTACCAACTCCACCATGTTGTTGTAGGGTTGAAATTCGATAATTCGCTTGATGGAAGGATGCAAACCAGCAAGGAAACGGGCGATAGTTTGCTCTTCTTGTTCATAAACATTAGCCCTTATCATAGACATTTCCATCTCTTTGTAGTACTCCTCAATTGTGAAACTCCCTTGCTTCAAATTCTGCAACTTATCAAAAAGGTTACGTTTGTAATGTTTAGGAACAAACCTTGCCCTCATATGGTACTTCATCTCTTCCCATGTTGTGATGGGTGGATCATTGTTCTCCATCCTTTGGTTTTGCACTTGTTCCCACCAAACCAAAGCATAATCATTGAATTCTAGTCCCGCCATATGGATTTTCTTTTCTTCAGAATAGTTGTGCAAGCGGAACACCTTGTCTACCTTGAGCTCCCAAGTGAGGTATTCTTCGAGTTCATGTGTACCTGAAAATGATGGCATTGTAAATTTGAGCTTACCAAATTTCTCCTCGTGTGGTCGTTCTTCGCCGTAACGATTACAGCGGTGATAGCCGTCATCGTAGTGCAGAAAGTCATCGTCGTCAAAGTGAAGTGCTCCCCCACCACGGCCTCCATGTCCATGGCCCCTCCCCGGACCGTGGAAGCCGCCCCCTGCACCTCTCCTAGGCAGGGGTGGACGGATGGCGTTTCCCACCATACGGTCTCGCTATTGTTGTGCATCTTGGCCACCTCGAGCAACGCCTGCTTCCTCATCTCGTGGAGGTAGGCCACCCCGACGATGAACACTGCCTTCCTCGTGTTGTGGTCGAAGTGCGCGCACCACATCGTTCACGATGTTGGTACGTAGCACATTCATTTGTTGGTTCATCCCAATGCGCATGTCTTGTGTGGAGTTGTTGATCTCTGCCTTGAGTTGCTCCTCCAAGGCAGAAGTAGTAGCGGGAACTCATTGCGCAAAGTTCCCCTCAAAGCTTGGAATTGAAAACGAGTCACCGGGGAATTCACACAATGCTCCTCTCCCATGTTGTCGTCTCCACCTGACATGGTTAGTAGCACAAAGAAGACACAAAAGCCACAAATATATGGGTGATATGTGGAGTCAGTCAATCTCACTTTTTCTCAACCAAGTAAAGTTCTTACCTTTTCGAAGTAAATTGAGGCCAAAAGAAACTAACACTTGATGGTGGCTACAATAACAAGTGATAATCAAGCGGATTTAAAAGTGACTCACAATTGCACGGCAAAGGATATTTTGTGGAGTTTGGTTAGGAAGTATTTATCCTACACGATCTGAATTTCACGATGTTGTAAAATTAAGTAATAATCCAAGCTAGAAAATATTGCCTATGTGCTGATCCAATAGATATAAGTGAAGTGTATGAACGCACACGCAAAGATCAATGTGACTCAATGCAACAAAGGAATGAGCTAGATGGAAACAAACAAGAAAATTAGCTCGTTTGCATCAAGTACTAGGAGAGACGCTAGCCAATTGTAATAATATGGAAATAAGGGCACAAGATTGCTCAAGAATTTTTAGTCACTCAAACTGAAATTATGAACTAGAACCACTCATCCAAATCAGCCTCCTCACCTTTTTTCGCTCTCTTTTTTTTCTCGCCTCTTTTTTTTTGCTACCGAGCCACTAACCCAAATATGTTCAACTCACTGTTCTAGTCTATTGAGGTATATGGGTCACAAACTTTTTATGGAAGGTAGGGGTATATGGGTCACAAACTTTTTGTGGAAGGTCTCTCTCTCTCTCTAAACTTTGAATTTTTTTTTGTGATCGGCTGGGGTGAGTGATGCACAAGCCCAATATTCAGCTAGAAGTATTCAAGAGCAGCCCTCAATGCAATATCAATGACTAGTCTCAAGTATTCAAAGGATATATGTGAAGCTCGTATGTATGGTGTTCGGCCGTATGGTGTCCAAGGAAGCCAATGCGAACACTAACACCTCCCTAGAGTTGGTTTCGGATTTCCAAATGGATTCGAAAGTGGACAGCTAGCCAAAACCGACTTGGATTCTGGGGTTGTACTCGGATTGATCTGGGAGTTGTGGATACGGACTCAACTTCAAGAGTAAATTGAATATACTTTTTTTGTTTTATGGGGACACAAGATCAAGTTACGCGAAGGAACACAAAGATCAGTACGTAAACAAAATTTATAATGGATCAAGACTTAATAAAACTCACAAAAATAACAGATGCGAAACTAGGGTTTGAATTTTTTTGTGGGTTTTCAGTTTATGGACTATAGGACAGAAAGTAATAAACTGAAATTTAAAGGGATAAAATCCTACCGAGTAAACCGCGCTCTGATACCAAGATGATACGGGGTCGCCCGATTTGCTCGATGTAGAATGGATACTCACGGGAGTCTTGATGAATCGTAATGATCCTCCAATGCCAATGCAAGGGACGAACACTCTTTAATTCGCCAAAACACACTCGTGTTGATTTCGCCAACCACCAAGCGAAGATATATCGTGCACCCAATTCCCAACGGAAAGGCTGAACGATCTTGATTGAAGAAGACACTCCTAATTCCCTTAGGAATTTCGGCGGCAATGCTAAACTCGAAAGCTTTAGTAGATTGATTTTTCTCAAACGTGGTCTGCGCAAAACAATGGGGATACAAGGGGTTTTATAGTGCCTCCTCGAACTCACGCAAGGAAAGTCTTGGCCGAATCAATCCCTTATTCAGTCAAGGTGTCCTATTCCAATTCCTAAAACTTATCAATCTGTTTCCTTTATTTTCGGGCTAAGCCCCTATCCTATTACAAGACCGAGATTGAGTTGGACTCGGTCACCCTTTGGCACACAAGCCACATCTTGTGCACGCCATGAGATATATGATCACGTGGCCTTCCGTTGATTAGCTCCTTGCCCGCATGGACTCTTCTTCTCATGACTCTGGCCACTTAGTCCTTCTCCACTTGATCTTCTGTTGCTTCAAATCTGAGAACACATAAAATATTTGCATTAGGTAGTATGCTATTCTCATCTAACATAATAGAAGACTCTCTAAGAAACAAAAGCACCTGTTGTTGAAGTAGCTTAGCTCTTGCTCATGTCATAGGACCTTTTGGAGCCTCTTCACTAGCTTTGTCGTGCACACTTGGAGTGGGAATATCTAATGTCACATGATGACACACTTGCCATTATACAATAACATGTAGCCCCATGTGATACGGGGTCGCCCGATCTTCTCGACGTAGGATGGATACTCACGTGAGTCTTGATGAATCGTAATGATTCTCCAATGCCAGTGCAAGGGACGAACACTCTTTAACCCACCAAAACACACTCGTGTTGATTTCGCCGACCACCAAGCGAAGATCAATCGTGCACCCAATCCCAGCGGAAAGGCTGAACGATCTTGATTGAAGAAGACACTCCTAATTCCCTAAGGAATTTCGGCAGCAATGCTAACTCGAAAACTTTAGTATATTGATTTTTCTCAAACGTGGTCTGCCTCGAATAAAACGGATACAAGGGGATTTTATAGTGCTTCCCAGAACTCACGCAAGGAATGCCTTGGTCGAATCAATGTCTAATTCGGTCAAGGTTTCCTATTCTAATTCCTAAAATTTAGCAAGTCTGTTTACTTCAATTTCGGGCTAAGCCCCTATCCTATTACAAGACCGAAATTGAGGTGGATTCGGTCGGCTTTTGGGCACGCAGGCCACAACTTGTGCACACCATGAGATTTGTGATCACGTGGCCTTCCATTGATTTGATGGCTGCTTGGTTGAGGCTTTCTTGGATGCATATATCTTAGTTCCTTGCTCGCATGGACTCTCATCCTCTTGACTCGTGGCTGGTTGGATGATACGGGGAAGGGGTCCCGATCTTCTAAGTGAGGAACCATGGATAGTTGATGCGAAGTAGACGATATCGCTAGTTGAACACTCGCGCCAATGCACGAACCCTCAACTCTTCGGAATACGCCCAAAACACACCGGATAATTGTTCGTCGCGAGACCACGATCGACGAACGCCAAGTCCCCAATTCCCAATGGAACGACGGCTTGACACTGATGATGTGACCACGCCACCAACACATACGACCATAGCGGTCAATAATAAGATTGAACTAAAGGTGAATTCGTTTCTTCAACTTCAACACATTTTAAATGAGAATATGATGCTACCTAATGATGAAAATATATATATTTGTAGCACCACATCACTTTGGAACCAATTGAAGCAAGGGTCAAGTTGGATAGGTTTTGGAATCCAATTCGGCCTACAGATCAATTCGGATTCAGCCTGATAGGCCAACTTCAAACGGCCATAACTTTTGATCCAGAAGGCTTCCCGGCGTGAGTACTCCTTGGAAAGCTCTTGGAGTCTACTTTCAGATGGATCTGGTCTCACGTCCAAACTTCATCCGAGCAGATCAGAAACTGCGAAACAAGTCACGTCACTTTTCCATTCCGAGTCAAAGTGGGCCGAGGGCCTTGTAATTTAGGCTATTTGGGACGGTACTGTTCACATGAACAGTACCATGGCCATGTGAACAGTAACTAGGAATGGTACCACATCCCTTTTCATTAGATAAGTGTGGCTTCCCCCTCCCCTATTTAAAGAGGTCACACCCCTTTAGTTTTCCTTGGGTTTTTCTTAAGGGATTATTCTGCTTAGCAGTTTCGCCGCATGTTCGGTTGAGAAACCCCAACTTGTGAACTTAATCTTTATTCGCAATATAGATTGGATCTTTTACTCTCTTGCTCGTGTTCTCGATTCGCTTGCAGGAGATAGCCTTCTTGGCGAGGTCAACCGTGTTCGGCATGGTTGAAAACCAACAGAGCAGTGGTGTAGTGATTGCGAGTGGTTCGATCTGTTTTGGTCGGAGCCTTTAGATCATCAACGTCGAGTTCTCGACAATCGACTTATCAGTACCTCTCGGAGGATCGGGCCGTTGTCACATCAATTGAATTGCAGAACAAACAATAGATCGCCTAATTCTCTCTCAAAGTCCTCGCATGAACTCTGGTGTTGAAAGAACAAGCAATAGCTATGTTTCAACCTTATGCATAAATTGGTCTCCTGGATACAAGAGAGGTGCAAGGGTACTTATAGCACCCTCCCTGACTCACGCACGGCCTAGGGCTGGCTAGACATGCCAAATCAAATTCCAATTCGGCTAAGACCCGAAAACACACAAAAAGGAAAACCTACCTTAAATCCGTCACATTGTTTTGGCCATAGCAGCGCGACCGTATGTCTTCTGAAACTGGGGCCATACCCATTGTGTAGGCCTTGCAATAAGCTTTCCAACAAGTCCAAGAACACCCCAATCGAACTCCCTATATGAAAATTATGGCCTTTTTATTACAGGTTTGTTGGGCTGTCCCGAACTGAATCCGAATTGAACTCCAAGTTGATTCTGAGATGAATTTCGGTTGGGCTTGTGGGAGATCCGAACTCACGTGAGCTTCTCCTCCATCGCTTTGGCTCCGGCCTCCCTCTCATCCCTTGCGGTTCCTAAGGCTTCACAATGTTCAAACCTGAGAATGCACAAAACATTTGCATGAGGTAGTACCCAATTCTCATCAATGACAATAGATTCATTAAGAAGCAAAAACACCTATTGATTTAAAAGTTTAGCTCTTGCTCTAGTCAGTGGACCAACATGCACTTCCGCACTTGTATTACTTGTGGCTTCACTTATGGCGTCCATCTCAGTATTTGCATGACCACCAATAGGAGAAGATGTATAAGTGTTAGGGATGCCCTCATCATTGGACCTTCTCCACTTGATCTTCTGTTGCTTTCAATCTGAGAAGGCACAACATATTTGCATTAGGTAGTATGCTGATGGAGACGAGGTGCCTGATCTTTCGATGAGATTGATAACTATCGATTTCGGTGGAGATGATCCTCACAGTCCGACTACAACCGTACGACGACGCTTGCGCCTTAGTAATCGCTAAACCAACTCCGAGATGTTATTGATCTAGTTGGAAGTGCGATCAACCTGAACACGAAGTTCAATCCCTGCGAGCAATCGAAGAACTTGCAAGAATAAGAAGTAGGCAATCTGGTATTGCGAATAATATTGAAGCATAGATGAAAACAAAGTTGGGATCCCGAAAAGCTATCTTGACAGGTGGTCGTCCGACACAACTGAAGAATACAAGTTTGCACAATGACTAAACCTAAACTCAGCGAAATCCAAGTCCTAGCAAGGGAGGCGGCGGCTCCTATATAGGGAGAACGACCAGGGGTGGCGTCCAAGTGCATGCCCTAGGGTTACAAGGCCCATGGGCCCAAGTGGTGGTGGCGTAGCACCCTTTTTGACTCGGACTCAAAAACCAATGTGTACTATTTTCATGATTGCGGCCGGCTCAGATGGAATTTGAAGATGAAGTTGGATCCGTTGGAAAGTAGTCTTCATACGCTTTCCATGAAGTACAAGAACGTCCCAAACGGAGTCTGTATGAGGAAGTTATGCCCGTTTGAACTTGGTCCATCGCAGCAGTCCGAATCTGATTCCAGAACGTGTCCAACTCGAATTCGTGCTTGGCTTGGTCCCAAGTGACGTGGTGACCTCCACTATTCCTTCCATGCATGTCCATGACTCCATGTCCCTTTCCTTCATCCTTTCCCAAGTTCCTAAGCACAATTAAATCACTTGCATTAGGTAGCGGTCTATTCTCGGTAACATATGAACCTAGGAATGAGTTCACCTGGTATTTAAGTTGACGGGCACGAGCTCGAATAAGTGGTCCTTGCAACACATGCTGTGGATGAGTTGTATCCATGGAAGGGATGTCCTCATCATATGCTATTCTCATCTAACGTAATAAAAGACTCTCTAAGAAACAAAAGTACCAGTTGTTGAAGTAGTTTAGCTCTTGCGCGCTCTTGTCATAGGACCTTTCGGAGCCTCATCACTAGTTTTGTCATGCACACTTGGAGTAAATGATGAATGTGTAATAGACATGTCCTCATCACCATGGCTATAAATCGGCATGACACATAGGCCATGAAAAATCATACATGCATCACATACACAAAAGGGGCAATACTATTCACATCAATTCCTGCAAAAACAAGTTATGCATTGAATCCAATTCCATCGGGATATATGAACACGTAATACTAAAATGCGCACAGAATTTAATTCCGCCAGGATATATGAACATGTAATACTAAAATGCACCAATGATTACCTAGCATGGGACATGAATCCTATTGATGAAATCACCTTTGGAAATTTCATTGGATTAAACATATTAACCTTCTAAACCAATCTAATTGGCCTATTTTTCCATTGGCCAATCACATTAATCTACATGTGAGGTTTCTAGAAAGGGTAACAACCCACAAAATTGATTTGTTGGATCAATATGGTTGCACATTGTAGTTTACCCCGGTGATAGAATTTGGTCCGGTAGGGGTACTATGCAATGCAACTATGAATAAGCGCAACTAATCATGTGGGGCTTCCAATTCAAGCCTCCTAAAAATCCATCTACTGATGCCAAAACCGGTTGATCTCATCAACCATATGAACCAATCTTGATTAACATACTAGAACAATAATGATCCAATCTAGATCTAATAATAAACAGGATGGCTCTGATACCACTGCATGGATACGGATAGGCTACACTAGCATGCAATAAAAATTTGTAGCACGTAAACTAGAAAGCAATGTGAGCAAGAGATCATATATTGTTACCACTAGACATGTAGTGCAGTGGAAGAATGATACGGGGAGGGGTCCCGATCTTCTCAGTGAGGAACTGTGGATAGTTGATGAGAAGTAGACAATATCGCTAGTTGAACCCTCGCGCTGATGTGACCACGCCACCAACACGTACGACCATAGCGGCCAATATCAAGAATGAACTAAAGGTGAATTCGTTTCTTCAACTTCAACATATTTTAAATGAGAATATGATGCTACCTAATGATGAAAATATATATATTTGTAGCACCACATCACTTTGGAACCAATTGAAGCAAGGGTTCAACTTGGACAGGTTTTGGAATCCAATTCGGCCTCCAGATCAATTCGGATTCAGCTTGACAAGCCAACTTCAAATGGCCATAACTTTTGATCCAGAAGGCTTCTCGGGGCCCGTGAGTACTCGTTGGAAAGATCTTGGAGTCTACTTTCAGATGGATCTGGCCTCACCTCCAAACTCCACTCGAGAAGATCAGAAACTGCGAAACAAGTCACGTCACTTTTCCAGTCCGACTCAAAGTGGGCCGAGGGCCTTGTAACTTGGGCTATTTGGGCCGGTACTGTTCACATGAACAGTACACGCGCGTGAACAGTAACTAGGAATAGTACCACATCCCTTTTCATTAGATAAGTGTGGCTTCCCCCTCCCCTATTTAAGGAGGCCACACCCCTTTAGTTTTCCTCGGGTTTTTCTTAAGAGTTTATTCTGCTTAGCAGTTTCGCCGCATGTTCGGTTTGAGGAACCCCAACTTGTGAACTTAAACATTATTCGCAATTTTAGATTGCATCTTTTACTCTCTTGCTTGTGTTCTCGATTCGCTTGCAGGAGATAGCCTTCTTGGCGAGGTCAATCGTGTTCGGCACGGTTGATAACCAACGAAGCAGTGGTGTAGTGATTGCGAGGGGTTCGATCTGTTTTGGTCGGAGCCTTTGGATCATCAACGTCGAGATCTCCACAATCGACTTATCAGTACCTCTCGGAAGATTGGGCCATCGTCACATCAGTTGGTATCAGAGCAACGGTTGCCCGTGAGGTAATTCTTGTATCCCTAGTTAGTAGATTGGTTTTTTATTTCCTATAGTCCAGAAAAAAAAATTGCCCCACAAAAAGAGTTAATTTCCGCTGTCCAAACCCCGTTGTGCCTTTCAATCTGTTAGTTTTGGTTTGCTAAATTGAATTTGTGTCCATCATAGTATTGTCTAGTTGCTGGTCATATCTTTGTTCCATTGAAAATCCAAACAAAAAAAAATTCCCCACCCCAAACCCTAATTTCCAATTTCGGCTGATTTTTCCTTCCTCTGCAGCCGCCACCAAAAACATCATATCTTTTGATTCCGAGATTATTTTTGAGTGGGACCACCTCCATTAGATTCAAAAATTCCTTATCCATCTATCTGTAAAATTTCACGTCATTCCAGCCAGGCAGTTAAGAGATATGTGCGGTGAAAGTTGACCCAATTATCTGTTCTGAATCTGCAACAGTCAGCAGTTGTGATTTTTGTGCGAATTTCTGTGTTGGGATTCAGAAGTTGGCCCCAAAACAAAATCTGTAGAAAAAGCCGTCAGAAAACAGTAAAAAAAAGAATCAGTGAAAAAGAGGCATCTGACAAAAAGTTACGGCCGAATTACCAACGTGCTGTCCAGTGGACAGAAATCTGAAGTTTTCAGTTTTGGGTCAATCCTTGTGTTCTTCAATTCCAAATTGAATTGGATTGAATTATCTTGTATTTACCACTCCTACACTTTGCCATACACTTATTCTTAGCCTTCTTCCATCCTTGGTTGATCAGCAACATAGGCTAAGTGCTAGATACGAACTATAATTCAATTCTATGCAATTCTGAAATGAACTGATTGTTCTCCATTGCTACCATATTGTGCCTTCCAAGCTACACCTACTCTTGATCAGAATAGGTTCCCTCTTGCAATCGTACCCACGCTCGACACGGTGTCACGAACCAGCCACCGGTTGTACCACCTGCTACATTGGTAAGAACACTTGTAAGAGTGTGATAAGACGCTTGAGAGTGTGTGCATCTACTTCTCGCCACCTAGTAGTTGATAGGGATAATACCTTTGTGTTGTCTTTTGTTTGCTACTAACCATGGCAGGTGAGACGTCTGATGCGCAAGAGTGTGTTTTAAAGGGAGAGCTCATGACGCTTTTGGATGAACAACGCGCTGCCATTACTGATGACATCGATAGGAAGATGGATACAATGCAACTTTCCATCAATGAGAGCATTGCAACACTCACTACACGCCTTGAAAGAATGGTGAATCGGCCACCAAACAATGGAGGCCAAGATCATGAGGAGGGAGATGATAATGAGAGACAAAACCGTGACGCCGGTGCTGCACGGCCACGACACCATCCTCATCAGAACCGTCATGGTATGGGAGGTAACAATAATTTTCAGTATCACAATGCTCATGTTCATGATGACCCGTTTGCTAAAGTTAAATTTTCCATACCATCTTTTGCGGGTACCTATGATGCTGAAACTTATCTAGATTGGGAGATGACAGTTGAACAAAAATTTAATGCCCATCTAGTTCCTGAAGTGCATAGAGTCAGACAAGCTACTAGTGAATTTAAAGATTTTGCTATCATTTGGTGGACTCAAGTAGTTAATTCTGGCTTAGCCCCTGATACATGGGATAGATTGAAGGTAGCTATGCGTGCTAGATTTGTTCCTCCTGCTTTTAAACGTGAAATGCGTAAGAAATTGCAGCGCTTAGACCAAGGTAATAGATCTGTTGAGGAATATTATCAAGAACTGCAAATAGGCATGCTGCGTTGTAATGTTGAAGAGGATGAGGAAGATAAGATGGCTCGTTTTTATGGGGGATTAAGGCGTGAAATTCAGGACATAATTGATTACAAAGAGTATAATGATATCAATAGATTGTTCCAGCTTGCTTGTTTGGCAGAGAAAGAATTGCAGGGTAGACAACAAAGGACAAGGAGCAATTTTGGAGGTACGTCTACATCGAGACCAACACAGGAGCAACCCAAGACAGCCCCACCTCCTGTTTTTCGAGCTGCTGCCCCCTCTGTGAGTAGGGCGCGTTCAGCAGCACTGCCACCACCATCACGAGCACCCGAGGCGAGCAAATCTACTAGTGTGCAAGCACCAGCAAAGAGCTCTTCATCGGTTGCTTCCACGGGCCGTACGACGGGCATTGTGTGCCACCGTTGTAAAGGGATGGGCCACGTCATGAGAGATTGCCCAAGTCAGCGGGCGTACATTGCGACAGAAGATGGTGGTTATGTAAGTGCTAGTGATGTTGAGGATGAATATGCTCTTGCAGCTAACCTTGCAGGTAGTGGTGATGAACATGAGAACAAACATGTGTTTGTGCCATTTTCTGTGACTAACAACTTGCAGGTAGTTGAGAACCATGCCAAAGAAGAGCATGAGCTGATTGAATCACTGACCCCATTGGTTGAGAATGAAGATAAGGAGATGGATGCACTTACATCATCTGAGGAGACCCAAAAAGGTAAAGAACATGGTACTATCATCGCTCACGGTATTGATTTGGTGCTACAACAAGACATAGAGCAACCTTGTGAGTATATACCTGTTGTAGTGCAATCTTTTGATATTCCTTGTGTTGACTTAAATAAACCATGTGCTGATCTAAATTCTCATAATTTTGCACATGTTAAATTAATAACACATAAAGAAGTTTTGACTAGAATTTCTCCTGCTAATTCATTGTGTTACATCATGTTGGATCTACCTATGAAATTGTCACATGCTATGGAGAAAGTTTCTGAACTTGCATGTTCGAAATTCTTATTTAGTACCTACACCCCTGGATATAAGTTTAATTTGATTGGAGATTATGATGTGGGAACTCAATTTCTTGTATATCGAATATGCATAACTTGCGATCACATGGATGAATTGAAACTTGCTATTTGGAACAACAATTCTTGTATGCTGAATCATGTTCAAAGTGAGAGGGAAGTAAAATTTAGTACTCATCCAATGCCTATGTATTCAACTCTTTTTACACCATCTAGTATAGACAATCTGAATAGAGATGATGAATTATGGCAGAACATACAAATCTTTTCACCCTGGCTAGATGAATTTGCTATTGTTCGATTGAGATATGATTATATAGCTGGATTGTTCCTCACTTACATTTGCAAAACAAGTTGCAACAATTACTGTGTGACAAATTTTGAATTGCTCATTAACTTATATGATTACTCTTGGGTTAATAATACAATTAGCTTTTATGATTGCTGCTGTTTTATAACCTTAATTGTGCAACAACGAAAAACTGTTAAAATGGATGACATATACATATACCATGCATACACCTTGGCTTCTTTGTTATCATATTTTCAGCTTATCAAGAGCCGAGGACGGCTTTGTTTGCAAGAAGGGGAGGATGATAAGAACATGAACCCTATGGATACAACCATATTTGCTCTACTTGTTGTTACAATTACAAGAGCTCCTACGCATCCCTTAAATTATGAGGTGAGCTCGTTTCAAAGAGATTTTACTTTATTTGATAAAGAACTTATGATATTACATAATGAGAGTTTGTTGCGTTTGTTATCATACACCAAGATTTATGATCAAGATCATGCAATACGTGACACTACACATATGTTAAAACCGAGGACGGTTTTCCATCAAGAAGGGGAGGATGATGTGACCACGCCACCAACACGTACGACCATAGCGGCCAATATCAAGAATGAACTAAAGGTGAATTCGTTTCTTCAACTTCAACATATTTTAAATGAGAATATGATGCTACCTAATGATGAAAATATATATATTTGTAGCACCACATCACTTTGGAACCAATTGAAGCAAGGGTTCAACTTGGACAGGTTTTGGAATCCAATTCGGCCTCCAGATCAATTCGGATTCAGCTTGACAAGCCAACTTCAAACGGTCATAACTTTTGATCCAGAAGGCTTCTCGGGGCCCGTGAGTACTCGTTGGAAAGATCTTGGAGTCTACTTTCAGATGGATCTGGTCTCACCTCCAAACTTCACTCGAGCAGATCAGAAACTGCGAAACAAGTCACATCACTTTTCCAGTCCGACTCAAAGTGGGCCGAGGGCCTTGTAACTTGGGCTATTTGGGCCGGTACTGTTCACATGAACAGTACACGCGCGTGAACAGTAACTAGGAATAGTACCACATCCCTTTTCATTAGATAAGTGTGGCTTCCCCCTCCCCTATTTAAGGAGGCCACACCCCTTTAGTTTTCCTCGGGTTTTTCTTAAGAGTTTATTCTGCTTAGCAGTTTCGCCGCATGTTCGGTTTGAGGAACCCCAACTTGTGAACTTAAACATTATTCGCAATTTCAGATTGCATCTTTTACTCTCTTGCTTGTGTTCTCAATTCGCTTGCAGGAGATAGCCTTCTTGGCGAGGTCAAGCGTGTTCGGCACGGTTGATAACCAACGGAGCAGTGGTGTAGTGATTGCGAGGGGTTCGATCTGTTTTGGTCGGAGCCTTTGGATCATCAACGTCGAGATCTCCACAATCGACTTATCAGTACCTCTCGGAAGATCGGGCCATCGTCACATCACGCGCCAATGCACGAACCCTCAACTCTTTGGAATATGCCCAAAACACACCGGATAATTGTTCGTCGCGAGACCACAAACAACAAACGCCAAGTCCCCAATTCCCAATGGAACGACGACTTGACCTTGAATTGCAGAATGAACAATGGATCGCCTAGTTCTTTCTCAAAGTCCCCACATGAACTCTGGTATTGAAAGAACAAGCAATAGCTATGTTTCAATCTTATGCATAAAATTGGTCTCCCTCTAAAGGCTGCCAATACAAGGCTTATATAGCCCCTTGTGATGGAGACGAGGTGCCCGATCTTTCGATGAGATTGATAACTATCGATTTTGGTGGAGGAGACTCTCATGATCCGACTACAACCGTACGACGACGCTTGCGCCTTAGCAATCGCTGAACCAACTCCAAAGTGTTATTGACCACGCTGGAGGCACGATCAACCTGAACACGAAGTTCAATCCCTGCGAGCAATCGAAGAACTAGCAAGAATAAGATGAAGGCAATCTGATATTGCAAATATGAATGAAGCATAAATTGTATTGCGAATAACAAAGATGGGATCTCGAAGCTGTCTTGACAGGTGGTCGTCCGACACAACTGAAGAACAAAGTTTGCACAATGGCTAAACCTAAACTCAAAGGAATCCAAATCTTAGCAACGGAGGCGGCGGCTCCTTTATAGGGAGAACGACCAGGGGGGCGTCCAAGGGCACGCCCTAGGGTTACAAGGCCCATGGGCCCAATTAGTGGTGGCGCAGCACCCTTTTTGACCCTGACTCAGAAACCAACGTGGAGTCTTTTGATGATTTCGGCCGGCTCAAATGGAATTTCAAGATGAGGTTGGATCCGTTGGCAAATAGACTTCATAAGATTTCCATGAAGTACAAGAACGTCCCAAACAGAGTCCGTATGAGAAAGTTATGCCCGTTTGACCTTGGTTCCATCGCAGCAGTCCGAATCTGATTCCAGAACGTGTCCAACTCGAATTCTCGTTTGGCTTGGCCCCAAAGTGACGTGATGAACTCCATTATTCCTTCCATGCATGTCCATGCCTCCACGTCCCTCTCCTTCATCCTTTCCCAGGTTCCTAAGCACAATTAAATCACTTGCATTAGGTAGCGGTCTATTCTCAGTAATATATGAACCTAGGAATGAATTCACCTGGTAATTAAGTTGACAAGCACGAGCTCGAGTAAGTGGTCCTTGTAACACTTGCTATGGATGAGTTGTATCCATGGAAGGGATGTCCTCATCACCTTGGGACGTCCATATGATCCTCAAACCAAGTACAACTCAACCCTATATGGTTTTGGATACGAACTCTCACAAAAAGGAAACTATAATTTTCACCCATCATATTTTTCGGTCATAACTTTTTATCCGTGATCGAGTACAAGAACACCTGAATCGGACTCTGTTTGTAAAAGTTATGGCATTTTTAGTAACTGCCTGTCAGGCTGTCCCGAACCGAATCCGAATTGAATTTTGAGTTGAATCCAAGTTTGAATTGGGTTGAGCATGTGGGAAGTCCGAATTTGACTTGAAAATCTTATCCAAAACTTTTAGTTTAAGTCCTTGGGCTTCTCCCCTTTTGCTCTCCCACTGCGTGGGCTTCTTTCCTCCTTGATCAGCTACATGGGCTGCTTGGATTTCTCCTTTCCATTCCCATGTGGTTTGAGCTTTTTGTTCTTGGTAGCAAATATGATTAACCTCCTTGTACTTCTCCATTGCTTTGGCCCCGTAATCATCAAAATATTCAAACCTAATAATAAACAAGAATTTGGCATAAGGTAGTATATCGTTCCCACGAATAGAAGGAAATTCATTAAGAAACAAATTCACCTGATAGCACTAGCGGTCCCGATCTTTCGATGAGAGTGGTAGATTCGATTTGGGAAGGAGAAGACGTTGACGACCCGACTACAACCATCCAAGGACATTGTGCCTTAGCGATCGATACACCAACTCCAGAGATTGTTCGTGACCTTGTCGGCGCACGATCAACCTAACCACGAGGGTACTTGTTCCTGCAAGCAATCGAAGAACAGGCAAGAACAAGATGAACAGCAACTCAATTGCAAATAAACGATATAGGATTCAATCAAAAACAGAAGAACGGTGGGGTTCCGAAGACTAGTATCCGGGCGGTCTAGCCGACACGCGTGAGTACAAGGCAAAGTAGCAAAAGCTAACTTAGTCTATCAAAACCCAAACCCTAGAAGAGGGTGCGGCTGCCTATTTAAGGGACACGGAAGGTGGAGGGTCGGCCAAAACACATGGAAGCCGAACAGGCCTCGATTACAAGGCCCAAGGCCCACTTTGACTCGGACTGGAAAAGTGATGTGACTTGTTTTGCAGTTTCTGACCGGCTCGGATAGAATTTGGATGTGAGACCAGATCCATCTTAAATTAGACTTCAAGATCTTTCCAACGAGTACTCACGGGCCCCGAGAAACCTTCTAGATCACAAGTTATGGTCATTTGAAGTAGACGCTGTTGGGAAGGCCGAATCCGAGTCGAACTCGCGAACAGGACTTGGTTTGCGCTTGACGGTTCCACTTCTATACTTGAGTTCATGTGGTTCTTCCCCATGGTTCCTAAGGACAATTAAATCATCACAATAATTAAGTAGTATTCCATTCTTTGAAACATTTGTATGCAAACTTAGGTACGCATTCACCTTATGGTTAAGTTGACGTGCTCGCGCTCTAGTCATTGGTCCTTGTGTCATAGTTTCAGTTTGATGTGGAGTCGGCATGGTTGTATGCATAGAAAGGATGTCCTCATCATCACCTGATAATATTTAATGCGGCTCAATATTTCTTTCTAGTGAAATAATGTATTTGATTGACAAGTACTAATCATGTGCGTATCCGCATCATCCTCCCCTTCTTCAAGAAAAGCCATCCTCGGCTTTTGGTAGCCTGAAATTGTACTAAGCAAAGAATACAATGTATATGCATGGTATTTATATTTGTCATCAACACTTCTTTTGCTTAGCATATCAAGAACATCTGAAGGCGTAGTAGATAAAAAGAAAAACACATATGCATGGTATCTGTATGAATCAATTATTGTGTCATTCTCGTTGCTCAACACAAACCAGTTAATATAACAACAACCATAAGATGTATACATTGTAATATTGTCTTTCATATCATTCTCCCTCCCATGAGAAAAAGTCGTCCTCGACTTTGCTAAGCACATGGACAAGTCGTTAATGGGCCAAACTAAATTAAGTTGTTCAAATATGGGGGAGAAAATTTTTAGTTCCTTCCATGCTTCAACTGCGCTACTCTGATTATTTGTACACGGTTGTACATTAATGGATGAATAAGTAGGCTTAAGAAATCTTTCAAAACATGAAGCACTATTGTTGAAACTCATCTCATTGTGATCATGATATGGCACAAAAGTTTGTTTATCCAAAATATGCAATTTCAATTCAGCAACTTATCACATGTAATGCATATTCAGTAAACATAAAACTTATCATCTATACCATAATTTCCAATCAAATTGAACTTATATGTATATGCATAGGTACTAACTAGTAATTTTAAACACGAAATTTCAGCAACATTCTGAATCACACTAGATAGCTCTCTAGGATCATCAAACAAGATATAGCACAAAGAATCACTAGGAGATATTCGAGTAAGAACTTCCTTATGAGTAATCAATTCCACATTATGTAAATTGAGCAAAGAAATTTCAGAACATGGAATTTTCATTCGCACATATGAGTTCTCACAAGTACTCACCGTTTCACAATTAATTCTAGCGCTAATATTGTTATCTTTATTGTTCTCCTCAGTTGATATAGGTGTTGTAGGTCTTAAATCATCATGATGTAACAACGGAACAGCAAGTACTTCATCTTCAACCGTGGTTACCTCCTCATCTTTGACTTCCAATGATGCCGGTTGTTGAATCTTTAATTCCTCATCTTCAATTTCAACCTGCACAATGTGAGAAACAACACTAGAAGTGGACATTAATGTGTTAGTTTCAAAATCAACCTCACTTTGTCCATCATCTACCTCTTTCTTCTCTTTTGGTGTTTCTCTCACACTCTCAATTGGGATGCTCTCAAATTCACATATGGTGGAATCACACAACTCACTCTTTTTAATACTCTCTTTCCCTTTGGCTATGTGGTTCTCACTCAGCCCTATCAACTTCTCAAATAGTGAGCACTTGTAGTGGCGAGGTACAAAACGTGCCCGCAAATGCTGCTTCATCTGCTCCCAGGTGTTAATCGGCAACTCATGGCGCTCCATGCGCTTACGGATGAACTGCTCCTACCAATGTGTGACATAATCATCCAAGCCATTGGACGCAAGCAACAACTTGTTCTCATTGGAATAGCTGTTCATCTGAAATAACTTATCAACTTTCAACTCCCAAGTGAGGTATTGTTCCACATCTGTACCACCTGAAAATATAGGAAGATTAAATTTGGGCTTAGCGACAAGATCCTCGACATCGTTGTGGTGAGGACGCTGCACATTGTTGCGGTGGTGGTGCTGTCGGTCATCGTAGTCATCGACGGGGAAATCGTCATCCCAACGCTCGACCGTGTCAACCCAGTTACGAGGTGCATGATGCACACCTCCTCCGTGGGCACCCTGTGGTGCACCTCCACCCTGGCCACCGTTGCCTCGGCCAAGCCCATGTGCCTGAGGGCGTGCCGCGGTAGCCATCCCGACGTTTGGCAGCACGGCCATGCGACGTGCCTGTTGCTGACGTCGCTCCTCATCCAGACGAACAGCACGCTCCTCCTCGGTATCATTGTGCGGAACGACCGGAGGGCTGTGCACACTTGTATCATCAGCTGGTGCACCCCCACGTAGATTGTGGTGTGCGAACATGGCACGCAGCTCCAGAAAGTTATTGATGATGGTCGTACGCAATTGTGTGACCTCCTCCCCGAGGGTGTTCAGTCCAGTCTGAACTTCCCTGAGCTTATCGCGCAAGCCATTGTTACCGTCATGAAGTTGTTTTTGTAGTATCTCGCGCAACCGAGTGTACTTGGTCCACGTAACCGGCGCCTCCGGATGAGGTGGATCCTCCTCGTGACCTGACATGGGAACAACTCACAAACAAGAAACGAGGTTATATCCGGGTTAGTAAAACAAAAGCTCTCCTAAGCTTGCAACTCACTGTCCTAAAAACAAGACAAGCTTACCATTCCAAAGTGAATCAAGGACGGCAAATCGACAATTGTGACAGCGAACGACCTCATCCCGGTAATGTATGAGCGTAACCAAGAGCATGGGAGTACACAAACGGGTGTAGGTGGAGCTTGGACAGTTATGTGGATATCCTATGCAATCTGATATTCAAGGTATTGTAAAGCTAAGTAATGGTCCAAGCTAGCGTATTTTGCCTATGTGCTGATCAATTGGTTTAAGCGAAGTGTATGAACGCACACGCAACGATAAATGTGACTTAATGCAAACCAAGGAATGAGCTAGAAAGAGGCAATTTGAAATTGAGATGAATATCTAGCTCTTTTGCACTAAGTACTAGGAGAGACGCTAGCCAATTGCAATAATTATGAATGTAAGGGCACCAGATTGCTCTATGAGAATAAGTACACAAGTAGACGATGTCGCTAGTTGAACCCTCGCGCCAATGCACGAACCCTCAACTCTTCAGAATACGCCCAAAACACACCGGATAATTGTTCATCGCGAGACCATAAACGACAAACGCCAAGTCCCCAATTCCCAATGGAACGACGGCTTGACCTTGAATTGCAGAACGAACAATGGATCGCCTAGTTCTCTCTCAAAGTCCTCGCATGAACTCTGGTATTGAAAGAACAAGCAATAGCTATGTTTTAATCTTATGCATAAAATTGGTCTCCCTCTAAAGGCTGCCAATACAAGGCTTATATAGCCCCTTGGGACGTCCATATGATCCCCAAACCAAGTACAACTCAACCCTATATGGTTTTGGATACGAACTCTCACAAAAAGGAAACTATAATTTTCACCTGTCATATTGTTTCGGTCATAACTTTTTATCCGTGATGAATTTGAAGGTGGGACCGCGTAGCCCTTGAAATTATCTTTCCAACGAGTACAAGAACACCTGAATCAGACTCCGTTTGTGAAAGTTATGGCCTTTTTAGTAACTGCCTGTCAGGCTGTCCCGAACCGAATCCGAATTGAATTCTGAGTTGAATCCAAGATTGAATTGGGTTGAGCACGTGGGAAGTCCTTGGGCATCTCCCCTTTTTCTCTCCCACTGCATGGGCTTCTTTCCTCCTTGATCAGCTGCATGGGCTGTTTGGCTTTCTCCTTTCCATTCCCATGGGCTTTGTGTTTTTTGTTCTTGGTAGCAAATATGGTTAACCTCCTTGTGCTTCTCCATTGCTTTGGCCCCGAAATCATCATAATATTCAAACCTAATAATAAACAAGAATTTGGCATAATAAGGTAGTATATCGTTCCCACGAATAGAAGGAAATTCATTAACAAACAAATTCATCTGACAATATTTAATGCGGCTCAATACTTCTTTCCAGTGAAATAATGTATTTGATTGACAAGTACTAATCATGTGCGTATCCGCATCATCCTCCCTTTCTTCAAGAAAAGCCGTCCTCGGCTTTTGGTAGCATGAAATTGTACTAAGCAAAGAATACAACGTGATGAGGCGATGAGGTCCCGATCTTCCGATAGGATGATAACTTCGATTTTGGCGTAGGTGACTCTTGCAACCCGACTACAACCGTACGACGTCGCTTGCGCCTTAGCAATCGCTGAACCACACTCCAAGTCGTTATCAACCGTGCCAAGAACGCGGTTGACCTGACCACGAAGGTCTATTCCTGCATGCAACCGAAGAACACGCAAGAACAAGATAACAAGCAATCTGAAATTGCAAATATTTATATTAAGCTCAAAAGGTGGGATTCCGCAGAAGGTTCTTTACGGTTGGTCTAGCCGACACAAGCGAAGAACAAAAGTTTTCACCATGGAAAAACTAATCAAACGAAATCCAAGAACACTAGAAAGGTGTAGCCTCCTTAAATAGGGGTGCGGAAGCCACACAAAACTAAGGAAAAAAGTGGTGGTACTATTTATGGTACTGTTGATTTGAATAGTAATTCATGAACAGTATGGGCCTAGGTGGGGGAGCACCTCCCCTTTTGGGCTCAAACATTACAAGGCCCAATTTGACCCAAATAGATGATGCATCACCTTCTTTGAGTGATTACAGTAAGCACAGGAGGAATTTGGAGATGAGGCTAGATCCATTGGGAAGAGGACGAGAAAAGCTTTCCATCGAGTACTCGTGAACCTCAAACAGACTCCGTATGCGAAAGTTATGCACATGTGAAGTTGGGCCGTCGTTCTGAATCCGAACTGATCTGGATGCCGAATTGGATTCCAAAACGTGTTCAAGTTGAACTATTGCTTGAATTTGTGCTAACATGATGTGGTGCTACAAAAATGTATATTTTCATCATTAGGTAGCATCATATTCTTATTTAAAATATGTTGAAACCGAATAAACGAATTCACCTTTAGATCAATCTTGATATTGGGCGCTAGGGTCATATGTGTTGGTGGCGTGGTCACATCATCCTCCCCTTATTGATAGAAAACCGTCCTCGGTTTTAGCACATGTGTAGCCTCACGTATTGCATGATCTTCATCATAAATCTCGGTACATAATAACAAACGCAACAAACTCTCATTATGTAATATCATAAGTTCTTTATCAAACAAAGTAAAACCTCTTTGAAACGAGCTCACCTTATAATTTAAGTGATGCGTAGGAGCTCCTGTAATTGGAACAACAAGCATAGCAAATATGGTTGTATCCATAGGGGTCGTGTTCTCATCATCCTCCCCTTCTTGAAAACAAAGCCATCCTCGGCTTTTGATAAGTTGAAAGTATGGTAACAAAGAAGCCAAGGTGTATGCATAGTATATGTATATGTCATCCGTTTTAACAATTCTTCGTTGTTGCACAATTAAATTATAAAATAGCAACAATCATAGAGGTTCATCGTATCATTAACCCAATAGTAGTCATATATGTCGATGACCAAATTAAAATTTCTCACACAGCAATTATTGCAACTAGATTTGCAAATGTAAGTGAAACATTTGTGCAATTGAAATATCTGACGTTGTAAACTTGCAGTGGTGGCACATATGGGCAAAGCTACAACTTTTGGAATTAAGCATAGTTCATCCATATAATCATATCCCAATGGAGCAATAGCAAATTTATCCAGCAAGGGTGAAGAGATTTGTATGTTCTTCCATAATTCATCATGTTTATTCGGATTGTCCATACTAGATGATGCAAAAAGAGATGAACACATAGGCATTGGATGAATACTAAATTTTACTTCCCTCTCACATTGAACATGATTCAACATACAAGAATTGTTGTCCAAAATAGCAAGCTTCAATTCATCCATGTGATCACAAGTTATGCATATTCGATATACAAAAAATTGATTTTCTACCCATAATTTCCAATCAAATTAAACTTATACCCAGGGGTGTAGGCATTAAACAAGAATTTTGAACATGCAAGTTCAGAAACTTTCTCCATAGCATGTGACAATTTCATAGGTAGATCCAGCATGATGTAACATAATGAATTAGCGGGAGAAATTCTAGTCAAAACTTCTTTATGTGTAATTAATTCGACATGTGCAAAATTATGAGAATTTAAATCAGCACATGGTTCATTCAAGTGAACACAAGGAATATTAAAACATTGCACTATAGCAGGTATATGCTCACAAGGTTGCTCTATGTCTTGTTGTAGCACCAAATCAGTACCTTTGTCATTATCGTCCTCATCAGATACTGTAGGTACATCAAATTTCTCCTCTAATGGCATAAGATGCACCAGATCATCCTTCACCTCTTCAAGTATCTCGGTGGTATCTGTAGATGGAGTAGGAACCAAAACAATATCAACATTTTCAGTTACCTCAGGTTGCACCTCGCTTGTGACCTTGGGTGCTGGAGGTACAAAACGATGTCGCAATTTCTTTTTCATCTCCTCCCATGTGTATATATAGTGGAACTCGAGATTTGACCACCAATGTTGAACATCACCAATCAGCGCCGTCCTAGCCATGCTCATCTTCTCAATAGGATCAAGATCCTGTTTTTCAAAGTAGCTATCCAACATAGTAACCCACAAGAAGTAGTCCGACGACGTACTCTCAGCGGTGAGTGGCAAGATATATACTGATAATTGTTTCCCTTCGAGTTCAAATCTACCCGCGATGACATCATAATCTACCAATTTTCACAAGCCTGTCATTGTTACTAGAAAACAAGGAAACGAATCACAAATAAATGTTCCTATCAACTACTACGATATGGAGGCTCAAATCAAGTCACGCATCTCTCAAGCTCTTACCAAATTCTTACAAGTTCTCACCAAAGCAAACAGGTGGTGCAACCGGTGGCTGGTTCGTGATAAATCTAACTCAAGTAATGAGTAAAGCAATTGCAAGGTACAGCGAGACTTGTTCGGTCAGTAGAAAAGTGGATCTTGGATCTTTTGTAGCAAAGGAAAACAATCAATTAATTTCAGAAATTGCACAGAATTGAATTATAGTTCGTATCTAGCACTTAGCCTATGTTGCTGATCAACCAAAGATGGAAGAAGGCTAAAATAAGTGTATGGAAAAGTATGAGAGTGGTAAATACAAGATAATTCAATCGAATGCAATCTAGAATTGAAGAACACAAGGATTGATCCAAAACTTGAAAACTGAAGATTCCTGTCCACTGGACAGCACATCGGTATTTCGGCCGTAACTTTTTGTCAGTTGACTTTTTTTCAATGATTCTTTTTGTCTCTGTTTACTGACGGATTTTTCTACAACTTTTGTTTTGGGGCCAAGTTCTGGAAACCGACCAAAAAATTCGCACAAAATTCACAAGTGCCGACTGTTGCAGATTCAATCTGGAATTTTTGGTCAACTTCCACCACAGATATCTCTTAACTGCCTTTCTGGAAAGATGTGAAATTTAACAGATAGATGGACAATGAAGTTTTGAATCTAATGGCGATGGTCTCACTCAAAAATAATCTCGAAATCAAAAGTTATGGCATTTTTGGTGACGGCTGCAGAGGAAGGAAAAATCAGCTGAATTGGAATTAGGGTTTGGGATGGGGGATTTTTTTTGTTTGGATTTTTAGTGGAACAAAGATATGACCAGCAACTAGACAATGCTAAGACGGACACAAATTCAATTTAGCAAACCAAAACTAACAGATTGAAAGGCACAATGGGTTTGGACAGCGGAAATTAACTCTTTTTGTGGGGCAATTTTTTTTCTGGACTATAGGAAATAAAAACCAATCTACTAACTAGGGATACAAGAAATTCCTACCGGTCAACTGAAGCTCTGATACCAACTGATGAGGCGATGAGATCCCGATCTTCCGATAGGATGATAATTTCGATTTTGGCGGAGGTGACTCTTGCGACCCGACTACAACCGTACGACGTCGCTTGCGCCTTAGCAATCGCTGAACCACACTCCAAGTCGTTATCAACCGTGCCAAGAACGCGGTTGACCTGATGCTGAGGATATCCTTTCCATGCATACAACCATGCCGACTCCACATCAAACTGAAACTATGATACAAGGACCAGTGACTAGAGCACGAGCACGTCAACTTAACCATCAGGTGAATGCGTTCCTAAGTTGCATACAAATATTGCAAAGAATGGAATACTACTTAATTCTTGTGATGATTTAATTGTCCTTAGGAACCATGGGGAAGAACCACATGAGCTCAAGCATAGAAGTGGAACCGTCAAGCGCAAACCAAGTCCTGTTCACGAGTTTGACTCGGATTCGGCCTTGTTGACAGCGTCTACTTCAAATGGCCATAACTTTTGATCCAGAAGGTTTCTCGGGGCCCATGAGTACTCGTTTGAAAGCTCTTGAAGTATACTTTCATATTGGTCCGGTCTCACCTCCAAAGTTCATCCGAGTCGGTCAGAAACTGCAAAACAAGTCACGTCACTTTTCCAGGCCGAGTCAAAGTGGGCCTTGGGCCTTGTAATTCGAGTCCTATTCGGCTTCCTTGTGTATTGGCCGACCCTCCACCTTCCGTGTCCCATAAATAGGCAGTCGCACCCTCTTCTAGGGTTTGGGTTTTGATATACTAAGTTAGCTTTTGCTACTTTGCCTTGTACTCGCGCGTGTCGGCTAGACCGCCCGGATAATTGTCTTCGGAACCCCACCGTTCTTCTGTTTTCGATTGAATCCTATATCGTTTATTTGCAATTGAGTTGCTGTTCATCTTGTTATTGCCTGTTCTTCGATTGCTTGCAGGAACAAGTACCCTCGTGGTTAGGTTGATCGTGCGCCGACAAGGTCACGAACAATATCTGGAGTTGGTGTATCGAACGCTAAGGCGCAACGTCCTTGGATGGTTGTAGTCGGGTCGTCAACGTCATCTCCTTCCCCAATCGAATCTACCACTTTCATCTAAAGATCGGGACCGCTAGTGCTATCAGTTGGTATCAGAGCTCAAGGTTGATCGGTGAGAGATCTTATCTAGTCTTTGCATCTTTTTTCTACCTACAGTCCAGAAAACAAAAAAAATAGTAGATCTATTCCCCAAAATCCGAAACAATTTGAGCCTTTATCTATTGCTGCATAGTCTTTGTTTGTTGAGTCTTCGGTTGCATCGTCGTGTCCTTTGCTGGTCTTAGTGTCTAGTTCCTTTAGAGTTTCGAGTTCTGTTCACGTCTTGGAATCACCATTACAGTTAGATCCGAACTCGGTTTCTAGGGAGGCTTTGCCCTAGTTGGTCTCGGAGCAGGACACGAATTCGGATTCAACCGCGTCGTGTGTGAAAAAAAAGAAAAAAAGAGAAAGAAAAAAAGGAACAGGTAGCCGCATTTAGAAAGAGCCGTGGCAAAAAAAAAGAAGAAAAAAAAGAAAGAGGAGAGAGAAACAGCTAACTTTTGCATACGACCTCCGATTGAGGCGATTCTTGATCCGTTGAAAAGGAAATCAGAAGATAGAGCGAAAAAAAGAAGTCCGGGAAATCAGAATATTTTAGATCCACATAAACCTTCAGGCACACGCGCGGCAACTTCGACCCCAAAAAACGTCGTTTAGGGCCTCAAAACGGGCCCGCAAACCGAGAAAAATTCAAGATTCTCAGAATTTGCTCAAAATTGACAGAGCCCTTCTACACATGATTCTAAGGTTCCCTGTGAAGACGGCATCCTTTTTCGAGCTCCCGAACTCCGTGTGCAACATTATCTAGTTTCTTTCTGCACGGTGTGTTTTGTTTGTGTTCTAGGCTCGCGTCTCTAGTACGGTCTAGGCTAGGACCAGCACAGTGCCGTCGTTGAGCAATTATTCAACTTGCTTTGACTAATGTGCTTCTAGTTATCACTCTCAGCCCACCTATAGCTCCACAGATTTGGCTGCCACCACACAGTGACTAGCGACCGAGGCAACGATACACCCAATTTCCAGGAGATATTGTCGTGTCTTGTCGGCTGCCATCACCTCCTGCTCGCTGTGGTAAGAACTTGTAAGAGCTTGACATAACAGGTTGAGAGTGTGCAACATGATTTAACCACATCTTAGTAGTTGTGAGGACCTAACTTGCAATTTTATTATTTTTTTTCTCTTCTTGGTTTGTTCTCTTGTGTTCTTCTAACCATGTCAGGAGAACCAGTGGACCTGCGGGCAGCGCCACACTCCCCTCGGACTAGGGGCATCATACAACACTTTGAGCGCCAAATGAAGTTGCACACTAAGGGACTTGATGAGGATGTACGGGTCACTAATGAACGCCTTGTTCAATTGGAGGCCGCGCAGATCGACACCAACACTACGCTTGCAACATTGGAGGCTTCCGTTGGCACCGTCAACACCTCACTTGCTGAGATTTTGAGACGTCTTGATGAGATGGGCCGTGCATCTCCCGCTGCACCAAATCAGCATACTCGTACCAACATTGGTGTCTTGGGCAGCAGGGTGGACGAAAATGGTGGAGATGAATATGCGGTTGATACTGAGATCGATAATGATGAGGACGATCACCGTCATCGTCAACCACATCGGAATGAGGTACGTGACAATGATGAATTACCCTGATGCTTATATCACTTGGGAATTGGCTGTTGATCAGAAATTTGCTTGTCATGCATTCCCTGAAAACAAAAGGGTTAGGGCTGCTACTAGTGAGTTTACTGACTTTGCGTCTGTTTGGTGGAGTGAATATTGTAAGAAAAATTCTTTAACCATACCACAAACTTGGGATGCATTAAAAAGAATCATGCGAGCTAGATTTGTTCCCTCATATTATGCACGTGATTTGTTACATAAGTTGCAACAATTGAGGCAAGGTAGTAAAAGCGTAGAGGAATATTTTCAAGATTTGCAAACAGGAATGCTGCGTTGTGACTTAGAGGAAACTGAGGAAGCTGCTATGGCTAGGTTTATGGGTGGTTTGGATCGTGAAATTCAGGACATTTTAGCTTACAAGGAATATAATTCTATCACTCGTTTATTTCATCTTGCTTGTAAAGCTGAAAGAGAAGTACAGGGACGACGCGCGAGCACTAGGACTAATGTTTCTGCAGGTCATGGTAACATTTGGTCTCAACGTGCATCTACTGCACCATCAAGTCAACCGACTGCACCTTCTTCCTCCCACGGCAAGCCACGGTTTTCATCATCAAACTCAGCATCTCGGGCATCCGAAGCAACAAAGGGGACAACCCAAGCACATGCAAAGAACTCTTCATCCGTTGCATCTACAGGACGAACGAGGGATATCCAATGTCATCAATGCAAGGGGTATGGCCACGTGCGGAGTGAATGCCCAAGCAAGCGTGTTTTGATTGTGAGAGATGATGGTGAGTATTCTTCTGCTAGTGATTAGGATGAGGATACATATGCTATGCTTGCAGCTGACCATGCAAGTAGTGGGAAGGAGCAAGAAGAAGAGCACATTGGTGCTGACGATGCAGAGCGCTATGAGAGCCTCATTGTGTAGCGTGTGTTGAGTGCACAAATGGAGAGGACGGAGCAAAATCAGCGGCACATCCTTTTCCAAACAAAGTGTGTCGTGAAGGAACGCTCATGCCGTGTGATCATTGATGGAGGGAGCTGCAACAACTTGGCGAGCTCCGATATGGTGGAGAAGCTTGCGTTGAATACCAAACCTCACCCACAACCTTACTACATTCAATGGTTCAATAACAGCGGCAAGGTGAAGGTAACACGAATGGTGAGAGTGAATTTTGCTATTGGTTCTTATCATGATGTTGTAGAATGCAATGTTGTTCCTATGCAAGCATGCTCTATGCTGTTAGGTAGACCGTGGCAATATGATAAAGAATCACTACATCATGGTAAGACAAATCAATATTCTTTTGTGCATCATGACAAGAAAATTGTGTTACATCCTATGTCTCCAGAAGCTATTTTCAAAGATGAGATTGCTAGAGCTAGTAGAGAGAAAAATCAGGAGCATACTAGGAGTGAAAATCAGATTGTAGCAAATGAACTTGAGCAACATAAAAAGAAAAACTCTACATCTGTTCATGAGACGAAAAATGAGATTAAATTAAAAGGTGCATGTTTTCTTGCTACTAAGTCTGATGTGAATGAGCTGGATGCTAGTACTTCTATTTGCTATGCTTTACTTTGCAAACAAGCTTTATTTTCATTCGAGGAGGTATCTTCTTCTGTGCCTCCTGCTGTCACTAATCTTTTGCAGGAGTACATGGATGTCTTTCCAAAAGACGTGCCACCAGGGCTACCACCAGTGCGAGGGATTGAACACCAGATTGATTTGATTCCCGGGGCATCTTTGCCCAATCGTGCGCCATACAGGACCAATCTGGAAGAAACTAAGGAGATTCAATGACAAGTTCAAGAACTGCTTGATAAATGTTATGTGCGTGAGTCTCTTAGTCCTTGTGCTGTTCCGGTAATTTTAGTGCCTAAGAAAGATGGATCATGGCGTATGTGTGTGGACTGTAGAGCGATCAATAACATTACCATTACATATCGTCACCCTATTCCTAGGTTAGATGATATGCTTGATGAATTAAGTGGCTCTATTGTTTTCTCTAAAGTTGATTTGCGTAGTGGGTACCACCAAATTCGCATGAAACTGGGAGATGAATGGAAAACAGCATTTAAAACTAAGTTCGGTTTGTATGAGTGGTTAGTGATGCTTTTTGGTTTAACTAATGCACCTAGCACATTCATGAGATTAATGAACGAGGTTTTGCATGCTTTCATTGGCAAATTTGTGGTGGTATATTTTGATGATATATTGATATATAGCAGATCACTAGAGGAACACCTTTGCCATTTACGTGCTGTTTTTGATGTTTTACATAATGCACGTTTATTTGGTAACCTTGAGAAGTGCACATTTTGCACGGATCGAGTCTCTTTTCTTGGCTATGTTGTTACTCCACAGGGGATTGAAGTTGATCAAGCCAAGGTTGAGGCAATACAGAGTTGGCCGACTCCTAAAACGGTCACGCATGTGCGAAGTTTTCTAGGACTTGCTGGATTCTATCATCGTTTTGTGAAGGGTTTTAGCACCATCGCCGCGCCATTGAATGAGCTCACTAAAAAGGGGGTGCCGTTTACTTGGGGGAATGCACAGGAAGACGCCTTCAACACATTGAAAGATAAGTTAACACATGCACCATTACTCCAACTTCCAGATTTTAGTAAGACTTTTGAACTAGAATGTGATGCTAGTGGAATTGGATTGGGTGGTGTGCTGTTGCAAGAAGGTAAAACTGTGGCATACTTTAGTGAAAAATTGAGTGGGCCTAGTTTGAACTATTCTACTTATGAAAAGGAATTATATGCTCTAGTTCGAACTTTAGAGACATGGCAACATTATTTATGGCCCAAAGAATTTGTCATTCATTCTGATCATGAGTCATTAAAGCATATTAGAAGTCAAGGAAAATTGAACCGTAGGCATGCAAAGTGGGTTGAATTCATAGAGTCTTTTCCTTATGTCATAAAACACAAAAAGGGAAAGGAGAATGTTATTGCTGATGCATTGTCTAGGAGATATACCATGCTCTCACAACTTGACTTCAAAATGTTTGGATTGGAAACAATTAAGGAGCATTATGTTCATGATGATGATTTTAAAGATGTGTTGCTGAATTGCAAAGAGGGAAAAACGTGGAATAAATTTGTTCTAAATGATGGATTTGTGTTTAGAGCTAACAAACTATGCATTCCAGCCTGCTCCGTTCATTTGTTGTTGTTACAGGAAGCGCATGGAGGTGGGCTGATGGGGCATTTTGGAGCGAAGAAGACGGAAGACATACTTGCTAATTATTTCTTTTGGCCAAAGATGAGACGTGATGTGGAACGTTTTGTTGCTCGCTGCACTTCATGTCAAAAGGCTAAGTCACGACTTAATCCTCACGGTTTGTATATGCCTCTACCTGTTCCTAGTGTGCCTTGGGAAGATATTTCTATGGACTTTGTTTTAGGACTGCCTAAAACAAAGAAGGGGAGAGATAGCATATTTGTTGTTGTGGATAGATTTTCTAAGATGGCACACTTCATACCATGTCATAAAAGTGATGATGCTACCAACATTGCTGATTTGTTCTTTCGTGAAGTTGTTCGTTTGCATGGTGTGCCAAATACAATAGTTTCCGATCGTGACACTAAATTCCTTAGCCATTTTTGGAGAACTTTATGGGCTAAATTGGGGACTAAGCTGTTATTTTCGACTACATGTCATCCCCAAACTGATGGGCAAACTGAAGTTGTGAATAGAACTTTATCTACCATGCTTAGGGCTGTTTTGAAAAAGAATATTAAAATGTGGGAAGAATGCTTGCCTCATATTGAATTTGCTTATAATCGTTCGCTGCATTCTACTACAAAGTTGTGCCCTTTTGAGATTGTCTATGGCTTTGTGCCTCGTGCTCCTATTGATTTGCTACCACTTCCATCTTCGGAGAAGTTAAATTTTGATGCTAAACAATGTGCTAACTTGATGTTGAAAATGCATGAGACAACCAAAGAAAATATTGAACGCATGAATGCTAAATATAAACTTGCCGGTAGTAAAGGAAGGAGGCATTTAACTTTTCAACCGGGTGATTTAGTTTGGTTGCATTTGAGAAAAAAAAGATTTCCTGAATTGCGGAGGTCTAAGTTGATGCCTAGAGCTGATGGTCCTTTCAAAGTGTTGGAAAAGATTAATGACAATGCATATAAACTTGAGTTGCCTGCAGATTTTGGGGTTAGTCCCACCTTTAACATTGCAGATTTGAAGCCATACTTGGGAGAAGAAGATGAGCTTGAGTCGCGGACGACTCAAATGCAAGAAGGGGAGGATGATGAGGACATCCTTTCCATGCATACAATCATGCCGACTCCACATCAAACTGAAACTATGATACAAGGACCAGTGACTAGAGCACGAGCACGTCAACTTAACCATCAGGTGAATGTGTTCCTAAGTTTGCATACAAATATTTCAAAGAATGGAATACTACTTAATTCTTGTAATGATTTAATTGTTCTTAGAAACCATGGGGAAGAACCACATGAGCTCAAGTATAGAAGTGGAACCGTCAAGTGCAAACCAAGTCCTGTTCACGAGTTTGACTCGGATTCGGCCTTGTTGACAGCGTCTACTTCAAACGGCCATAACTTTTGATCCAGAAGGTTTCTCGGGGCCCATGAGTACTCGTTGGAAAGATCTTTAAGTATTCTTTCAGATGGATTCAGTCTCACCTCCAAATTCCATCCGAGTCGGTCAGAAACTGCAAAACAAGTCACGTCACTTTTTCAGTCCGAGTCAAAGTGGGCATTGGGCCTTGTAATTCGAGTCCTATTCGGCTTCCTTGTGTATTGGCCGACCCTCCACCTTCTGTGTCCCTTAAATAGGCAGCCGCACCCCCTTCTAGGGTTTGGGTTTTGATAGACTAAGTTAGCTTTTGCTACTTTGACTTGTACTCACGCGTGTCGGCTAGACCGCCCGGATAATTGTCTTCGGAACCCCACCGTTCTTCTGTTTTCGATTAAATCCTATATCGTTTATTTGCAATTGAGTTGTTGTTCATCTTGTTCTTGCCTGTTCTTCGATTGCTTGCAGGAACAAGTACCCTCGTGGTTAGGTTGATCGTGCGCCGACAAGGTCACGAACAATCTCTGGAGTTGGTGTATCGATCGCTAAGGCGCAACGTCCTTGGATGGTTGTAGTCGACCGTCAACGTCATCTCCTTCCCCAATCGAATCTACCACTTTCATCGAAAGATCGGGACCGCTAGTGCTATCACCTGACCACGAAGGTCTATTCCTGCATTCAACCGAAGAACACGCAAAAACAAGATAACAAGCAATCTGAAATTGTAAATATTTATATTAAGCTCAAAAGGTGGGATTCCGCAGAAGATTCTTTACGGTTGGTCTAGCTGACACAAGCGAAAAACAAAAATTTTCACCATGGAAAAACTAATCAAACGAAATCCAAGAAAACTAGAAGGGTGCAGCCTCCTTAAATAGGGGTGGGGAAGCCACACAAAACTAAGGAAAAAGGGGTGGTACTATTCATGGTACTGTTGATTTGAATAGTAATTCATGAACAGTATGGGCCTAGGTGGGGGAGCACCTCCCCTTTGGGCCCAAACATTACAAGGCCCAATTTGACCCAAATAGATGATGCAGCACATTCTTCGAGTTATTACGGCAAGTACAGGAGGAATTTGGAGATGAGGCCAAATCCATTGGAACGAGGACGGGAAAAGCTTTCCATCGAGTACTCGTGGACCTCAAACAGACTCCGTATGTGAAAGTTATGCACATTTGAAGTTGGGCCGTCGTGCTGAATCCGAACTGATCTGGATGCCGAATTGGATTCCAAAACATGTCCAAGTTGAACTCTTGCTTGAATTGGCGCAAACATGATGTAGTGCTACAAAAATATATATTTTCATCATTAGGTAGCATCATATTCTTATTTGAAATATGTTGAAACCGAATAAACGAATTCACCTTTAGTTCAATCTTGATATTGGGCGCTAGGGTCATATGTGTTGGTGGCGTGGTCACATCATCCTCCCCTTCTTGATAGAAAATCGTCCTTGGTTTTAGCATATGTGTAGCCTCACGTATTGCATGATCTTCATCATAAATCTCGGTATATAATAACAAACGCAACAAACTCTCATTATGTAATATCATAAGTTTTTATCAAACAAAGTAAAACCTCTTTGAAACGAGCTCACCTTATAATTTAAGTGATGCGTAGGAGCTCCTGTAATTGGAACAACAAGCATAGCAAATATGGTTGTATTCATAGGGGTCATGTCCTCATCACAATGTATATGCATGGTATAAATATTTGTCATCAACACTTCTTTTGCTTAGCATATCAAGAACATCTGAAGGCATAGTAGATAAATGGAACAACACATATGCATGGTATATGTATGAATCAATTATTGTGTCATTCTCATTCTCACTGTTTTGCACAAACCAACTACAACAGCTATCAAATGCATACATTGTAATGTTTGCATTCACACCATTCTCCCTCCCATAAGAAAAAGTCGTCCTCGACTTTGCGAAGTACGTGGACAAGTCATTAATGGGCAAAACCAGATCAAACGGTTCAAATGTGGAAGAGAAAATTTTATGTGCCTTCCTTGCTTCAACTGCGCTACTCTGATTATTTGTATATGATTGCTCATCGAAAGAGTAACAAGTAGGCGCAAGAAATCTTTGTAAACAGCAAGCACTATTGTTAAACCTCATCTCATTGTGATCATCACGTGGTATAAAAGATTGTTTGTCCAAAATATGCAATTTCAACTTAGCAAGATTATCACATGTAATGCATATTCGATAAACATAAAAGTTGTCATCTACACCATAATCTCCGATCAAATTGAACTTATATGTGTAGGCATAGGAACTAACTAGTGATTTTAAACAAGAAATTTCAGCAACATTCTGAATGACACTAGATAGCTCTTTAGGATCATCGAACATGATATAGTACAAAGAATCACTAGGAGATATTCGAGTAAGAACTTCCTTATGAGTAATCAATTCAACGTTTCACAATTAATTTCAGCACCAATATTGTTACCTTTGTTGTTCTCCTCAGTTAATGTAGGTGTTGTAGGTCTTAAATCATCATGATGTAACAACGGAACAGCAAGTACTTCATCTTCAACCGTGGTTATCTCCTCATCTTTAACTTCCAATGATGCCGGTTGTTGAATGTTTAATTCCTCATCTTCAATTTCAACCTGCACAATGTGAGAAAACAACACTAGAAGTAGATATTAATGTGTCTATCTTCTACTTCTCTCTTTTCTTTTGGTGTATCTCTCACACTCTCAATTTGGATGCTCTCAAACTCACATATGGTGGAATCACACAGCTCACTTTTTTCAACACTTTCACTCAATTTGGCTCTGTGGCTCTCATTCTCACATGGGTTTTGATGCATCTCAAGTGTTGTTTGTAGTAATGGGGCAGCAGTACATGTCTTCTTAACCGAAGGGAAAGTCCCATGCTCGGTCATCTTCTCATGTGTCACAATAGTAGAGGCATAAGAACTGAAGTATGGATATGGATAGAACTGTGGTATATGCCTCTCCAAAAGTCTCTTCTCCTGCTCAATAGCGCAATTCACAAGGTCATGCATGCTACTAAAATATTTACCTTGAAGTGCAGTGGCGATCTCAGAATTCAAGCCTTATTTGAAATATGCCTTCTCCCTTAATGCACTTGTAACACCGGCACGACGCATTGCATGCTTCAACTCATAATAGTAATCTTGAACAGTGTTACTACCTTGTGTGATGCTCTCTACATGGTGAAGCAATTCCCGCTATAATAGGTTGGCACAAATTCAGTTCTCATGATCACCTTCAAATTTGACCAAGATCTAATGAATCGTTTTCCAGATAATTGTTGCCACCAACTATTAGCATAGTCTTTAAACTGCATAGTGGCTCGCATCACTTCTTGGTCTTTGGGAAGCTTCTGAAATCTAAACTCTTTCTCCAATCGCCATTCCCACTCAAGATACTCCTCTGGATCTTCACTTGCATAGAACGAAAGAGACCAATTGTTGGGATTGCAATCGCACCATGAGGAACGAAATACTGAAGATTCATTCCTATTTTGTTCACACCAGGAGGAACGAATTGTTGAATATCCTGTCATGGTTAGTTATGCAACATATATATATGTGGAAATCACTCAATCTCACTATTTTCTCTCCCAAGTAAAGTTCTTAACCTTCCGAAGTGAATTAAGGCCAATAAACTTACACCTGGTAGAAGTGACAACAGCAACGTGATGATTAAGCGAATTCAAGAGTGTTCACTACTTGCACAATAACGGTTATATGGTGGAGCTTGGTATGAAAGTGTATATCCTAGCAATCTGAAATTCTTGATGTTTTAAAGTTAAGTAATAATCCAAGCTAGAATACTTTGCCTAAGTGCTGATCCAAAAGATTTAAGTGAAGTATATGACCGCACACGCAAAGATCAATGTGACTCGATGCAAACAAAGGAATGAGCCAACTAGAGGCAATCTGAAATTAAATATTAGATAGCTCATTTTGCACCAAGTACTAGGAGAGACACTAGCCAATTGCAATGATATGAATGTAAGGGCACGAGATTGCTCAAGAAATTAAATTACACAATCTGAATTTATAGATTAAGAACTCACCCAAATTCGGCCAATGCTTTCTTTTTCTTTTTTTCTTTCTTTCTTTCTTTTTTTTGCTCAACTGTGTTTTTTTTCAAAGGCCAAACTAGGTTTAATTGTTCTTTTAATTTTGCACAGGTCACAAATATTCAGCAAGGTGTAAATTACTCAAGAGCAGCCCTAGATGCAATATTCAATATCTAGTCTCAATTGATGAAAAAAAATCAGTGAGCAAAATTTTTTTGGCACATTGTAGCTCGCCGAGAGACTGTAGCAATGTCGAGACCCGAATATACAAATCCGGACTCTACTGTGTATTCTGCACTAGTCCAGGATCACGCTAGTGCACACAGCGCAAACAAAGACAAATATCATCCACATCACGATATTCTAAAGGAAATCCAAATTATATTAATAACCAACAGAGTACGACCTTATGGCCAAGCTTACAATTATTAGCCTGAAGGGCTTGAAAGAAACTAGCAGCGGAAATCCAAAATTAAGCGTAGTAGCCACTCGACATGCCACAGGCAATCGACTGGGGAGCGAAGTCCTAATCCGTGAAGTCCTCGTAATAGCCTCCTTCTAGCAGCTCCTGCTGATCTGGTCCCTCCTCCTCAACTGAGCAACATGGGCATAAAGCCGTGAGTACTTTGGTACTCAGCAAGTCGTTTATAACAAAAGAATGCAATATAGTATGCAAGGCTTAACAATGGATGGCTGAAAGGTTAGTTTTGCACAAAGCGACAATTTAGAGTAAATATGATAAATAGATTGAAAAGCAAATTTAACAACAGACACTAAGTAATTAAATCAATGGAATTGAGTATAACCACAAGTGAACTAACCATTCACTTCCCATCTCCAACCAACCCAAAATTTCATAAAGACTCTACCCCTCGTGTGAAATCACCGAGCATTGTCCATGACCGAGGACACGGCTATTCGAATAGTTTTACACTCTGCAGAGGTTGCACAACTGTACCCACACGATGTGATTAGCCTCAGCTTAAGGAAATCACAACAAGGCTTTTACAATGATCCATCTCCACCCGATCCCACTCGCTAAGGATTCGCCGTCGAGTAGGGTAACCCCCTAGTCGATAATTGCCCCCTCTTGCGCCACACAACATCAGTAGTAAAACCAAAGTGGAGACTTCACAAATTATTATGCCAGGTCTATCCCATACTAGACATGTGGTTTGCACGATTAAGCTCAGATCAATGGCGCACAAAGTTAAGTCCTTAACAGTTACCCAGGCGAAGCATCCACATCCCAATGTGCATCCAGCACCCCCTTTACTGCACGATCATTCGCCCAAGTGAAAGCCAAGTTTGTATAACCAATGCCCATGACACTACCCATGTCATGACACACAAATTTTATAACTGTGGCTAACCACCACGTTCAAGTAAATCATTAAGTCAGGATTAATTATCCACATGTGATGACAGACCCAACATACTAATATTAAGCATGGCTAAGCAATTAGACACAACCCCATGTGACAGTTATTATTTTATCACTAAATAATTCCCAATCCTAAGGTGTCAATGGATTCATGGTAGTCAAATTATCATGGAGGGATTTAATCAATTAGGAGTATAACTACCAATACAAGGTTTATTAACAAATAGCCATGCATGATAATTTGAAACAAAATAATACATAATAGATTGAAATCTGGGTTCAACATGATCAAAGAATACGACTTGCCTTGGCCTTGCTCAGATGAGGGCTCTTGGTCTTCAAATCCAACTTCCGCTCCCTCGAACACGCGATCTAACGAGAGAGAAAACGAGACGAAAAGAGAAAATAAATTCAAATAAAATTCAAATGAACTCCAAAAACTTTCAAACCTGAACCAAAAGGTAGAGCTCAATTTTAGATGAATTTAGAAAAAAGAACGGGGTCAATCGGAGCTAGGACGAGGGAGAACGGGCTCTTGGAAAATTGGATTTTCTGAAAATCGGGGAAATTGGAAAAGTGCACTGTGCTGTGGACCGGGCGCACGGGAGGCTGAGTCTACGGTGAACCCGGCGCACGAAACAGTGCGGGGCGGCGGCTGCTGACGCGGGCGGCGGGCGCTGACACGGCGCTGACGGGGCAGACACGCAAGCGTTAGGGCTGACGTGGCCCGGCTTGCGTGGCAGCTCGGGAGCACGGCGGCGGGGCGATCGGACGGCTGTGGTGCGGCCGCGTGGACGCATCCGGGCCGTCGGCCCAGATCGGCTCACGGGTCTACGGCTCGGGCTGACGGGCGGGACCCACATGGCAGCGGCACGGCTCACATGGACCGGGCGCACGGGAAGGCGAAGGGACGCGGGGCGCGGGCGTCAGCGCTGACGTGCGCGTGCACGGGGCGCGAGGCGGCGCGGCGCGGGCGCGTCCGCTGGCGGCGCGGGCGGCGGGGTCTGCGGCGGCGGCTGGCCGGCGACGGGGTGACGGCGGCGACTGGCCGGCGGCGACCGAGGTGGCGGGGATGACGACGGCGGCGGGGCTCACCGGCGGTGGCGAACGGCAGACGGGCGGCGGCGAAGCTCCTGGCGACGACGGCCGGCGCAAAAGACGACGAGGGCGACGGCGCTGGCGGCGGGCTCCGGCGAAGGGCGGCGGCGAGAGCGGCGGCTCGGGATGCGGAAGCCGAGGGGGCGGCCGGCTTTTATACACGGACCCCGAGGTGTCCGCGACGGGGACGGCGGCGGCGGCGAGAGTCCGGCTCGGAGACGGGGAAGACGAGTCCGGGTCGGGGACGACCTGACAGGTGGGCCCCACCTGTCGGTGGCGCGGGTGAGCAGGCGGCCGGGATCGCGTGCGGGCGCGGGCAGATGGCCGAGATGGGCGACGCGTGGCGCGCATCGAGCGGAGGGAGGCGGGCGCGGGCGCGGTCGCGGATACGCGACGCGTGGCGCGGGCGGAGGGGCGCGGGTGCGGCCTGCTGGGCTGGGCCGGCTGGTGGGTTTCGGCCCACTGGCCGGTTGGGGATTTTTGGGGATTTTCTTTTTTTTTTATAAATTCATTTAAATCATTTTGAGCTCTAGAAAATAGCAAATAAATCCAGAAAAATCCAGAAAAATTCCAATAAATTCCTTGAGACACAAGGAACTCAAATAAAATAACTTTGGCAAATGTTCATGTTCAGATTATTCATATTAAATCCTTTTAATTCATAAAATTCCATTTAAGCTTTAATTAATTTCAGAAAAAATTCAAATGGTGAATTTTATTTTAAAAGCTTCAAAAATGCTCTGAAATTCAGGATGTTACAAACCTCCCCCCCTTAAACGGAATCTCGACCCCGAGATTCTGGCTCTCTAAAGAATAGGTTTGGAAACTCCGCTTTGAGATCCTCCTCACTTTCCCAGGTTGCTTCCTCCTCTGAATGATTGCTCCACTGAACTTTGCAAAAACGAACGACCCTTCTTCTGGTGACACGCTCTGACACTTCCAAGATCTTGATGGGATGCTCTTTATAGGACAGATCCTCCTGGAGATCCACAGCCTCAATTGGCACTGCTTCCTCTGGCACTCGCAAGCACTTCTTCAATTGAGACACATGAAAAACATCGTGTATCCCGCTCAAGTTCTCAGGTAGCTCCAGCTGATAGGCAACTTCTCCCTTGCGCGTCAAAATCTTGAATGGCCCCACATATCTTGGTGCTAACTTTCCCTTCATCTGAAAACGCTTAACTCCTTTGAAAGGTGTGATCCTGAGATACACATAATCATTGGGCTCAAAACTTAAATCTCTTCGGCGAGTATCAGCATAACTCTTTTGCCTGGCTTGAGCTGCTTTCAGCCTCTCTTGAATCAAGCGCACTTTTTCTTCAGCTTCTTGCAAACACTCTGGCCCAAATATCTGCCTTTCTCCTGTCTCCTTCCCATTGAGAGGGGTCCTACACTTCCGACCATACAAAGCCTCAAACGGTGACATCTGCAAACTGGCCTGGTAACTGTTGTTGTAGGAAAATTCTGCAAAAGGTAGGCAATTGTCCCACTTAGCTCCGTGATCCAAAACACATGCTCTCAGCATATCCTCTAGGATTTGATTTACACGCTCTGTCTGACCATCGGTCTGTGGGTGATAGGCTGTGCTGAAATTCAGATGAGTACCCATCGCTTCGTGGAAACTACTCCAAAATCGAGAGGTGAACTGCGATCCACGATCTGACACTATTCTCTTAGGTACTCCATGGAGACTCACAATTCTGGACATATACAATTCTGCCAACTTATCTCCAGAATATGTGGTTTTGACTGGAAGGAAATGGGCTACCTTGGTCAATCGATCCACAATTACCCATATCGAGTCGTAACCTTCCTTGGTCTTGGGTAGACCTGTGATGAAATCCATGCCCACATCTTCCCACTTCCACTCGGGAATTTTCAACGGTTGCAACAATCCTGCGGGTCTTTGATGCTCTGCTTTCACTCGCTGGCAAACATCACATAGTGCTACATACTCTGCTATTTCTCGCTTCATACCTGGCCACCAGTACTTATCCTTGATGTCCTGATACATCTTGGTACTGCCTGGATGAATTGAATATAATGACTCGTGTGCCTCTTTAAGCAACAATTGCTTTAACTCTTCCTTATTGGGTACGCACAATCGCTTCTTGTACCATATGATACCCTGATCATCCTCCACAAAACCTGTCGCTTTTCCTTCCTTCAATCCAACCTTGATCCGCTGGATATTTTCATCCTCCGGTTGCGCTTGACGAATCTGACTATCCAAGGTCGGCTGCAAGTCCAAAGCGGCCAACATCCCTTCTTCAACCAACTCCAAACTGAGCTTTTGGAATTCCTCGTGCAATGCTGGTTGACTCTCCTTGACCATAATTGTGTTGCAATATACCTTCCTGCTCAACGCATCTGCCACTACGTTGGCTTTTCCTGGGTGATAGTGGATTCCAATGTCATAGTCCTTTATCAACTCCAACCATCTTCTTTGTCTTAGGTTAAGGTCTGATTGGGTGAAGATATACTTCAAGCTCTTATGATCCGTGTAGATCTCACATCTGTTACCCATCAGGTAGTGTCGCCATATTTTCAGGGCATGCACAACTGCTGCTAACTCCAAATCGTGCGTAGGGTAGTTCTCCTCATGTGGCCTCAACTGACGCGATGCATAAGCTACCACTCTTTTGTCTTGCATCAATACGCACCCTAAACCTTTGCGGGAGGCATCACAATAAATCTCAAAATCTTTCTTGATATCTGGCAAAATTAGGACTGGCGCTGTTGTCAGACTTTCCTTTAGCTTCCGAAAACTCTTCTCGCATTCTGGCGTCCATTCAAACTTCTTTTCTTTCTTTAATAGCTGGGTAAGGGGTCGGGCTACACTGGAGAATCCTTCAATGAATCTTCGATAGTAACCTGCCATTCCTAGGAAGCTTCTGACCTGGGTCACTGACGTGGGTGCCTTCCAGGTGAGCACATCTTGTACTTTCCCTGAGTCAACGGACACTCCCTCTGCTGTCAACACATGACCCAAAAAGGCAACTTCCTTCATCCAAAATTCACACTTGCTGAACTTAGCATACAACTTGTGCTCCCGCAATCTTTGCAATACCAACCTCAAATGCTCCTCATGCTCCTCCTCATTCTTGGAGTAGATCAGAATGTCATCAATGAACACAACGACAAACTTGTCCAAGTAATCCATGAACACCTTGTTCATCAGGTACATAAAGTAGGCTGGGGCATTGGTTAAGCCAAAGGACATCACGGTGAACTCATACAATCCATAACGAGTTGAGAAGGCTGTCTTGGGTATGTCCTCCGGTCGAATCCTCATTTGGTGATACCCCGATCTCAAATCAATCTTGGAGAACACTCCAGCTCCCTTTAATTGATCAAACAGGTCATCAATTCTGGGCAACGGATACTTGTTCTTGATGGTAACTTCATTGAGAGCTCGATAATCCACACACATACGCTGGCTACCATCCTTTTTCTTGACGAACAATACTGGTGCTCCCCACGGAGAGGTACTAGGCCTAACATAGCCTTTATCCAACAACTCTTGTATCTGCTTCTTCAATTCTGCTAACTCATTGGCGGGCATCCGGTAAGGTCTCTTGGAAATTGGCGAGGTGCCTGGTGCTAACTCAATTGCGAACTCCACTTCTCTTTTTGGTGGCATCCCAGGGAGGTCATCAGGAAAAACATCCGGATACTCTCTGGCAACTGGCACTTCACTTAGGGCAATCCCTTTACTTTGGCACACCATCACTTTTTCTGGCTGCTTCATGTTGGCTTCAAATCTTACTTTGCTTCCATCGGGACCGTCCAAGGTGACTGCTCGGCTTCCACACTCCAACACTGCTTGGTGCTTCTTGAGCCAATCCATACCCAAAATTACGTCCAAAGACTGGATATTCAGCACAACCAAATCTGCGGAGAACTCTACTCCTTGGATGGCTATCCTAACTTTGGGGCATCCTAGGTTTGTACTCATCTCAGAGCCTGGGGATTGAACCAATAAAATGGAACCAAGTGCAACGACTTCCAACTTATGCTTTAGAGCAAAACTCCGAGAAACAAACGAATGCGAAGCTCCAGAATCAAACAAAACTGTGGCAGGTACTGAATTTACTGGGAACTTACCGATCACCACATCTGGCGCTGCTTGAGCCTCCTCCATGGTGACGTGGTTCACCTGGCCACGCATCACGGTCTGCGATCCTTTGTTGGGTTGATTTGATCCTTGAGGTGCTCCGCGTCCTGACCCTGCTGCAGGGGTACGGTCTGGTGTGGCTCCCAAGTTGAAGCGAACTGGTGTCAATGCTGCATTCTGCGGGCATTTGTTGGCATAATGTCCCGTCTCATTGCATTTGAAACAAGTGACTGCTGACATGGGCTTGGTAATCCTCTGCTGTTGGCTTCCCACTGGATTTGGTTTTGGCGCTGAAGAAAACTGACGGGGAGCTGGTGCAGGAGTTTTGAATCCCGACTGCTGAGGAACTCGAGCTGGCTGAAAATTACCGAAGCGGGCTCTCTGAGCTTGGTGCATCTGTGATCCTTGCTGCATCATTCTTCTCTTGCGAGATTCTTCCAACTCGCGACGACTTTCCTCAATGAGCATTGCTTTGTCCACCATGTTTTGGAAACTGGCATAATCATGTCCCACTACCTGAACTTTCAATCCTGGGTTCAATCCTTTCTTGAACCTCTTCTGGCGAGCATCATCTGTGGCAACATCTTCTGGAGCGTAACGGGCCAATTGAGTGAACTTGTTAAGATATTCACTCACGGACATGTTCTTCTGCTGCAACTCCCGAAATTCTTCCTTCTTCATTTCGATCACCCCATCCAGGATATGGGCATGACGAAAAGCTTCTGCGAACTCAGCCCAGGTGATACTCTCTGGATCCTCATGAGCGGCACAATAATTTTCCCACCACTCGGCTGCAGCACCCTCAAGCTGATGGGCTGCATACAACACCTTCTCGCGATTTGTACACTGGGCAAGGTTAAGCTTCTTTTCCACTGAACGCATCCAGTCATCGGCTTCTAGTGGCTCAGAAGACCGTGAATAGGTAGGAGGCCTTGTCCTCATAAATTCTGCAAACTTGGACTGCTGGCGAACTGGTGGAGGCATGGCCATGTCTTGATTCTGTCGATTCATCATGGCGTTCATGTTCTGCATCATGGTGTTCATCAACTGGGTCTGGGCTGCCATGAACTGACTCAAGGTTGGATCCAGTCCAGCTGGGTTTGCATGCTGCTCCGGAGTTGCCTGACTGCCCTCAGGATCCTGACTCATCTGACCACGTCCTGCGGAGCTCCGGGTATCAACCATCTGAAAGGAAAGATCACTTGCTTGAGAACTGGCTTCACAGGGCTTACCAGGTAAGAGGGAAAAGCAAAGATAAGTGGTAAGTTCGTCTAAGGGGGATATCTTAATGGTAAATCCTAAACTAAACAATCACTTAGCCGAAAAGCTAACAAAAGGACAAATAAATCACTTCAATAAAAGATTTGGTATGACTGCAACATATTGCTTTTGAGGGCAAAACTGCAGCTCACATCACACTCAATGCAAACAAAAACCACTTCCTAACCGATGCTATCCTATGCTACGGTCTACTCTTCCGGTTCCCACTCAGGTCCGGCGAGGTACGGTGTGCGTTCTTCTTCTTCTGCATCACTGTAGAACGTCCATCGGTTGCGGAACTGCATTGTAGGCGCTGCTGCTGGAATGACGAGTCGAAGGTACTCTCGGCGATCATCTGCCATGCGTTGCCTTTCCTCCGGGCTGGGTGGCGTAGGGGAAGGCGAGGGTGTTGGCGTCCGCGGAGTGTACTCCTCAGGTTCATACTTCCTCTTGTATTCCTGGATGAACTTGGTCATACTGATCTTGTACCGTCGACAGAGTTGAGCAACGGCCTTGCGTGCAGCTGCTTGCGGATTTGAACCTTTGAAGCTGTGGTGTACGACGTGTCCTCCAAGCTTGGTAGTGAAGTACAACCGTGTGAAATGGTATCCTCTTACTTCATCATCCATGGAACTGTAAATTGGTGTTCTTTTGAAACCAAGACTTCTTAGCAGCACTCGAAGAACTCTCCTCCATCCTCCTGACCTGCTATAGTTGCTTTGCGACATCTACAGCACGGCACAAGACAAGAGTCAGTTTAAAAACTTTCATTTTCGCAGAAATTTTAAGGTGAGAGGCAAGAGTCCCTAAGAATAAGGTAAGAGAGTAAAGAATTTTGCTAAATCTCAGGTTTGGTTGTTTTGTCTTTAGAAAATAGGTTTTTGAATTTTTGAGACAACGACTAACTGACTAGGGTTTCGTCCTACAGTCGATATGGCTCTGATACCATCTCTGTCGAGACCCGAATATACAAATCCGGACTCTACTGTGTATTCTGCACTAGTCCAGGATCACGCTAGTGCACACAGCGCAAACAAAGACAAATATCATCCACATCACGATATTCTAAAGGAAATCCAAATTATATTAATAACCAACAGAGTACGACCTTATGGCCAAGCTTACAATTATTAGCCTGAAGGGCTTGAAAGAAACTAGCAGCGGAAATCCAAAATTAAGCGTAGTAGCCACTCGACATGCCACAGGCAATCGACTGGGGAGCGAAGTCCTAATCCGTGAAGTCCTCGTAATAGCCTCCTTCTAGCAGCTCCTGCTGATCTGGTCCCTCCTCCTCAACTGAGCAACATGGGCATAAAGCCGTGAGTACTTTGGTACTCAGCAAGTCGTTTATAACAAAAGAATGCAATATAGTATGCAAGGCTTAACAATGGATGGCTGAAAGGTTAGTTTTGCACAAAGCGACAATTTAGAGTAAATATGATAAATAGATTGAAAAGCAAATTTAACAACAGACACTAAGTAATTAAATCAATGGAATTGAGTATAACCACAAGTGAACTAACCATTCACTTCCCATCTCCAACCAACCCAAAATTTCATAAAGACTCTACCCCTCGTGTGAAATCACCGAGCATTGTCCATGACCGAGGACACGGCTATTCGAATAGTTTTACACTCTGCAGAGGTTGCACAACTGTACCCACACGATGTGATTAGCCTCAGCTTAAGGAAATCACAACAAGGCTTTTACAATGATCCATCTCCACCCGATCCCACTCGCTAAGGATTCGCCGTCGAGTAGGGTAACCCCCTAGTCGATAATTGCCCCCTCTTGCGCCACACAACATCAGTAGTAAAACCAAAGTGGAGACTTCACAAATTATTATGCCAGGTCTATCCCATACTAGACATGTGGTTTGCACGATTAAGCTCAGATCAATGGCGCACAAAGTTAAGTCCTTAACAGTTACCCAGGCGAAGCATCCACATCCCAATGTGCATCCAGCACCCCCTTTACTGCACGATCATTCGCCCAAGTGAAAGCCAAGTTTGTATAACCAATGCCCATGACACTACCCATGTCATGACACACAAATTTTATAACTGTGGCTAACCACCACGTTCAAGTAAATCATTAAGTCAGGATTAATTATCCACATGTGATGACAGACCCAACATACTAATATTAAGCATGGCTAAGCAATTAGACACAACCCCATGTGACAGTTATTATTTTATCACTAAATAATTCCCAATCCTAAGGTGTCAATGGATTCATGGTAGTCAAATTATCATGGAGGGATTTAATCAATTAGGAGTATAACTACCAATACAAGGTTTATTAACAAATAGCCATGCATGATAATTTGAAACAAAATAATACATAATAGATTGAAATCTGGGTTCAACATGATCAAAGAATACGACTTGCCTTGGCCTTGCTCAGATGAGGGCTCTTGGTCTTCAAATCCAACTTCCGCTCCCTCGAACACGCGATCTAACGAGAGAGAAAACGAGACGAAAAGAGAAAATAAATTCAAATAAAATTCAAATGAACTCCAAAAACTTTCAAACCTGAACCAAAAGGTAGAGCTCAATTTTAGATGAATTTAGAAAAAAGAACGGGGTCAATCGGAGCTAGGACGAGGGAGAACGGGCTCTTGGAAAATTGGATTTTCTGAAAATCGGGGAAATTGGAAAAGTGCACTGTGCTGTGGACCGGGCGCACGGGAGGCTGAGTCTACGGTGAACCCGGCGCACGAAACAGTGCGGGGCGGCGGCTGCTGACGCGGGCGGCGGGCGCTGACACGGCGCTGACGGGGCAGACACGCAAGCGTTAGGGCTGACGTGGCCCGGCTTGCGTGGCAGCTCGGGAGCACGGCGGCGGGGCGATCGGACGGCTGTGGTGCGGCCGCGTGGACGCATCCGGGCCGTCGGCCCAGATCGGCTCACGGGTCTACGGCTCGGGCTGACGGGCGGGACCCACATGGCAGCGGCACGGCTCACATGGACCGGGCGCACGGGAAGGCGAAGGGACGCGGGGCGCGGGCGTCAGCGCTGACGTGCGCGTGCACGGGGCGCGAGGCGGCGCGGCGCGGGCGCGTCCGCTGGCGGCGCGGGCGGCGGGGTCTGCGGCGGCGGCTGGCCGGCGACGGGGTGACGGCGGCGACTGGCCGGCGGCGACCGAGGTGGCGGGGATGACGACGGCGGCGGGGCTCACCGGCGGTGGCGAACGGCAGACGGGCGGCGGCGAAGCTCCTGGCGACGACGGCCGGCGCAAAAGACGACGAGGGCGACGGCGCTGGCGGCGGGCTCCGGCGAAGGGCGGCGGCGAGAGCGGCGGCTCGGGATGCGGAAGCCGAGGGGGCGGCCGGCTTTTATACACGGACCCCGAGGTGTCCGCGACGGGGACGGCGGCGGCGGCGAGAGTCCGGCTCGGAGACGGGGAAGACGAGTCCGGGTCGGGGACGACCTGACAGGTGGGCCCCACCTGTCGGTGGCGCGGGTGAGCAGGCGGCCGGGATCGCGTGCGGGCGCGGGCAGATGGCCGAGATGGGCGACGCGTGGCGCGCATCGAGCGGAGGGAGGCGGGCGCGGGCGCGGTCGCGGATACGCGACGCGTGGCGCGGGCGGAGGGGCGCGGGTGCGGCCTGCTGGGCTGGGCCGGCTGGTGGGTTTCGGCCCACTGGCCGGTTGGGGATTTTTGGGGATTTTCTTTTTTTTTTATAAATTCATTTAAATCATTTTGAGCTCTAGAAAATAGCAAATAAATCCAGAAAAATCCAGAAAAATTCCAATAAATTCCTTGAGACACAAGGAACTCAAATAAAATAACTTTGGCAAATGTTCATGTTCAGATTATTCATATTAAATCCTTTTAATTCATAAAATTCCATTTAAGCTTTAATTAATTTCAGAAAAAATTCAAATGGTGAATTTTATTTTAAAAGCTTCAAAAATGCTCTGAAATTCAGGATGTTACAAGCAACTTCCGAAAACACTGTAGCAAATGCGCACTGTAGCAATCGCGTACTGTAGCAGCATGGTGTTGTAGCAGATCGATTTTTTTATTTTGGATTGGACACAAAGATTAAGCTACGCAAATAAACAAGAACGATCAGCACCTAAACCAAATTCTAATGGATCAAAACCTAACAAAACTCACAAAATTAACAGATGCAAAAACTAGGGTTTGGATTTTTTTTTGTTGCAATTTTTGGTTTTAGTGGACTATAGGACAGTAGTAAATAAATCTAAAAGTAAGGGTGTTGTGGTTACAGACCAAACAGAGAGAGAGATGGTAGTGGAGAGGTGGGAGTGTTCTGCCTCATCCTCCCCCTCATCCTGATATATATATTCACATGGAGTATGCTTTTACAGTTATGCCCTTACATCCGTACCTCCCTATTAGGGGCACTTATGTCATTACACATGGTACCCTGGTTCTTATAACCTCCTAACAGGCCTGCTGGGCTTAGGTGGGGGCCACCCCTACGAAAGGAGCCTCTCATGGTGAAGGGCTTCACAGGGCCGAAGCCATGTCGCCGAGTCCTTTGGCCCCCTCCGTCCCCTGCGGCCTGTGAATTTCTCCAAGCTTGTGGTTGGGGAGCCCGAGGTCTGGGATGGAAGGTGCCTTGTTGAAGCAGACACGCGCGCGCTCCGTCCCCTACCCTTCGCATGGGTGGCAGCGGATGCTGGCACCTAGTCGAAGTAGACGCGCGCGCGCTACGTCCCCTACCCGTCGAACGGGTGGCAGCGGAGGCTGGCGCCTAGGTCGAAGCCGAGGCGCGCGCGCTCCGTCCCCTACCCTTCGAATGGGTGGCAGCGGAGGCTGGCGCCTAGTCGAAGCCGAGGCGCGCGCGCTCCGTCTTTTACCCTTCGAACGGGTGGCAGCGGAGGCTGGCGCCTAGTCGAAGCCGAGGCGCGCGCGCTCCGTCTTTTACCCTTCGAACGGGTGGCAGCGGAGGCTGGCGCCTAGTCGAAGCCGAGGCGTGCGCGCTCCGTCCCCTACCCTTCGAACGGGTGGCAGCGGAGGCTGGCGCCTAGTCGAAGCCGATGCGCGCGCGCTCCGTCCCCTACCCGTCGAACGGGTGGCAGCGGAGGTTGGCGCCTAGGTCGAAGCCGAGGCGCGCGCGCTCCGTCCCCTACCCTTCGAACGGGTGGCAGCGGAGGCTGGCGCCTAGTCGGAGCCGAGGCGCGCGCGCTCCGTCCCCTACCCATCGAACGGGTGGCAGCGGAGGCTGGCGCCTAGTTGAAGTAGACGAGCGTGCGCTCCGTCCCCGCGCTAAAATTGGAGCTTGGCACCGATATTGTTGCGCTTTGGAGCTATTGTGACCTTGCAGTCTGGTAGTGCGCTTTTAATGGCGGCTGGAATCATGCCGACGCTTGGCTTGGCAGAAGTCAGGCTGTCACGTCGTGCCGTCTGCCATTCTGCAGGTGGGACACGCGGCGACTCACGACTGGTGCGTCGTGGGATGTGAGCGGTTGCGTGACCGCGGCCATTCACCTCTTCCCTAGGGAAGTTGGACACGTGTTGAAGGCGTGGAGGCGTTGTGCGCTGCTTGGTCATATACCGGGCACGGCCCTCTAAGCCCCGGCGGTTCTTTCCAAATCGTGGGCAGCGGAATCACTGCGAGTTTGATCTGTCTGCGCTTTGAGCCACATGAGAGGCGAGCGGCCTTTATAAGGTGCCAGTGTTGAGGTCGAGGCACCCTTGCTTGCTTTTTGTTTATTTTTGATATGCCGCCGTGCTTCCGCCCGTGCTAATTGTAACGCCAGTTGCTCCTTTCCCTGCTTCTTCCTCCCTGGTTGCGAAGAGTGATGGCTAGCCCTGACGACGCCACCTACCATCCCCGCAGCGGTTCCTTGCCTAGCCAGGGCGAGGTGTCCCATCCTTCCAGGGAGTACAAGCTGGTGCCACGGGGGAGCTCGCGCGCCAACAAGTGGTGGGACGCCATGGAGCACTCGGGAGGCTGCTGTTCCCGTGTGTTGGGGAAGAGCCATGTGACCGAAGGGACACTGCAGCGACTCGCAGATGAGGGGAAGATCGTGGATCGCGATGGGGCTCGCCTACCCCGTCGGGACGAGACGGAGCCGAAGCCCTGGGCTATGGAGGCGATTGTTTTTGTTGCGTTCTTCGACGCCGGCCTTCGAATGCCCTCCACGTTGTTCGTGGGCGAAGTCCTGCGGGCCTACAAGTTGGAGCTAGCCCAACTGACGCCCCACGCAATACTCCGCCTAGCTGTCTTTACATGGGCGATGCGGACAGAGGGGGGCATCCCAACGCTAGCTTATTCGCCACATTGCACGACGCACGCTGTCGACCCCGAAAAGTTGACGGGGCGGTGTCCAACTTCGGCGGTGTGGACTTCGTGCTCCGGGCGTCGTGCGCGACGTTGTTCCCCGCGCCAGCCTTGCCGAGGCAATGGGAGTTCGGCTGTAGTCGGCAGTGGTTCTACTACACCGTGACCGACAAGAGCGGAATGCAATGCCGAGGTGGGCCGATCTGGTTTAACAGTACGCTGAGTCTGAAGGCGGAGACTGATGACACGCGAAAGCTACAGAGTCTTGTCGGTGTTGCCCGTCGAATGAGCCTGCGCGACCTAGCCGAGGAGTTCACAATGTATGGGGCGGCGCCACTCTCCTCCCGGGGGAAGTATGTTGGACAGAACGGCCCCCGCGAGGACGGGTTTAGCCCATCCGTATCACGCCTGCTTCCGCCCTCCGCTCCTTGTAAGTCGCCCAGCACGTTTTACGCGTGCCATTGTATCTGTTTGGTCTCTGCCTGACAGACGTGATCTCCTGCGTAGTGGCTCGGCTAGAAGATGCGGAGCGCGCGGTTGCGGCGCTCCTCGGCCCGTACACGCTTAAGGAGCACCAGGCTCGCGAGGCCGCAGTCAAGGCGGCTAAGCAAGGGCGGGTAAACCGCACATGTGAGGCCTGGGCATTAGTGTGCCCGAGCGCTCGGTGCCGGGGGAGCTTCCCGCCGGGACTCCGGGCACTCACACTACAAGAAAACCCCCCTCTAGACACGCTTTCATAGTAACACAGGCTAAAAGCGTCTCTACATGGGCACATAAAGACGCTTATTGACATGATTTTGTTAACATCTCAACTTGACACGGCATTAGACACGCTTTTATTGTTAAGAGACATATAAAGACACTTTTTAACATGATATTAAAACCATCTCAAAATGACACAGTGTTAGATATGCTTTTAATCATCAATAGCATCTAGACATGACGTAAAACGTATCATACAATCGCCCATACCCACCTAAATATGCCTTTTGACACGATACTAAAAACGTCTCAAAATGATACGGAGTTAGACACGATTTAAATCATCAATAGCATTTAGACACATTGAAAAGCGTATCAACAACCGTTCATATACATGTAAAAATGTTTTTTTCTATGATATTTAAAACATATCAATATGTCACGAAGTTAGAAACGCTTTTGACCGTCAGTAACATGTAGACACGTCGTAAAGCGTATCAAACAACATGTCATAAAAGTTTTTCCCTTGCAATTTAGAATATATTTTTCGTTATTCTCATATAAAAACCTAAATCCTCAAATGCCACCCATATAAAAACCTAAATCCTCCCCCTGTTTCTGGAAGTTTGGACACATCTGGACCCCTAAACACCCGAAATTCCATTTTTGGCCCTCAAACTAAAAAAATTCCGAATCTGGACCACCGTCCGAGCGCGCGTTCGCCTGGCGCCGCCACCTGTCCGGTCGTGCGGTGTGGTACCGCACGACCGCACTGTAGCACGAGTCGTGCGGTACCACACCGCATGATCGCACTGTTCATCGCCCGAGCGCACGTTTCTTTCGCTCCGACCGCATGACCGAATCGCCGACCGCACATCTCGTTTTTTGACCGCAGGACCTGCCGCTACAGTGCGATGAATAGTGTGATCGTGTGGTGTGATACCGCACGACCCGTGCTACAGTGCGGTCGTGCGGTACCACACCGCACGACTGGACAGGTGGCGGTACCAGGCGAACGCGCGCTCGGGCGGGGGTCTAGATTCGGGAATTTTTTTGGTTTAGAGGTCAAAAATGGAATTTCAGGTGTTTAGAGGTCTAGATGTATGCAAAATACCCGTTTCGGCCCCCTCCAGGCCTCCGCCGCCTCCCTGCATCCCCCTCTCGCGCCCGCCGCCTTCCCCTCTCCCCTTCCCCTCTCACGCCCGCGCGCCTCCCTTCGCCCCTTTGGACCGCCGCCGCCTCCTTCCCCTCCCCCTTCCCGTCTCGTGCCGCCGCCCGCCTCCTTCCCCGCCCCCCTTCCCCTCTCGCGCTGCCGCCCGCCTCCTTGCCCTCTCCCCTTCACCTCTCGCGATGCCGCCCTCCTCTCGCCCCGCCGCCGCCCCTCCGGTCCCCAGCACAGCCACCGCCGCCTCCTTCTGCCCCTCCGGTCCCCAGCACAGCCACTGCCCCTCAGGACCGCCGCCGCCTCCTTCTCCCTTAAGAATAATAATCTGAACTGTGAGATTTAGAATTATATGAGTGTAGCATTTGATGAAAAAATATTTTCAGTTTGATGAATTACCTATTACTGATATCACCCTATTTTTTGTTGATATAGATGAACAGCTCTCTTGGAGACATGTTACATATTGTGATTTAAATTTGTTGTATTTGTATTTGGCTTAATCTTCCCCAGTGCTGCCCGAACACTGCCATTGCCATTATCGAAAAGGTCTCTTTTTTTGCTGGAAAGAGTATATTTTATTCAACCCCCGGAGGTTAGCTTTCGTTATACATTTCTTTCTGATATTTTTGGCACTTGCTGAGACCTTGGGACAATCTTTTGAAAGTAATGAAACACATTACCTCATCCAATAGTGTTGTTTTACCTGCTCCTGTGACTCCCATCAGTGCTGAAAGAATTCCAGGGCGGAGAGAGCCACTTATCTTTTGAAGAAGTTGTAGTCTTTTCTGTGTCAATGTTGTGCATCAAAAAGGTATTATTTGCCATTGGATTCTGATTGTCAATAATAATATCAGGGGAGTGTCTAGTGCAAACCAAAAATAAAAAATCAGATTCTTCGCTATATCTATAGCCCAACCGACTGATTCAAAAATCAGATTTTTCTCTATATCTATAGTCCAACCGTGTACGTACTGCATTCTAAGATTTCTTATTCACAGTATAGAATGAACGTCGATGGCGAACTGCAATTTGATAAAACCAAATGGTGTATGTACTGCCTTCTACGATTTCTCATGTACAGTACAAAATGAACTTTGGCTGCGAATTCCAATGGTATGTCAATGGTACAGATTGGAGCCAAACGTGAAATTTTCAGCTCATTTAGAGTAGGACTGCTCGCTTGCACAGGCCCACATAGGTTGATATAGCCAAACGATGTACGTACTGCCTTCTACGATTTCTCATGTGCAATACAAAATGAACTTTGATGGCGAATTCCAATGGCATGCCAGCAGTACAGATGAGAGTTAAACGCGAAGTTTTCAGCTCATTTGGAGAACGACTGCTCGCTTGTATAGGTTGATACAACCAAACGGTGTACGTACTGCCTTTTACGATTTCTCATGCACAGTACAAAATGAACTTTGGCGGCAAATTCCAATGGCATGTCAACGGTACAGATTGGAGCCAACCGTGAAATTTTCAGCTCATTCAGAGTAGGACTGCTTGCTTGCACAGGCCCACATAGGTTGATATAGCCAAACGATGTACGTACTGCCTTCTACGATTTCTCATGTGCAATACAAAATGAACTTTGACGGCGAATTCCAATGGCATGCCAGCAGTACAGATGAGAGTCAAACGTGAAGTTTTCAGCTCATTCGGAGAACGACTGCTCGCTTGTATAGGTTGATACAACCAAACGGTGTACGTACTGCCTTCTACGAAGTTTTCAGCCTCCCTCTCCCGGTCGCCTCCTCCTCCCACCTCCAGCCTCCTCCGGCCGCCTCCCGCCTCCCTCTCCTCCTCTCCCCACCTCCCCCGCGTGGATCTTATCTAACAGCTGAGTAGTAGTTGTTTTTATCTAACAGCAAAAAAGATGATGTTTGCAGGGTACTTTTACTCCTTAAAAAGAAGAAGTTGGTGGTTGATGCATCTTTTCCACCCCTTTCTTATAAAAATTGGCCGAATTTACCTCTATTTAAAATTTGTTCAAATTTTAATCAAAATTTTACTAAATTTCATCAAAAATTTGATTTTTTTTCGTCTGAAATTCCGAACAAAACAAACAAAATTTCGTTTTTTGTTCCTTTCGTTGGTGACCGAATTTTCTTTGCCACCGAAAGTTTTAACACTGCAGGAAAACACCTGCCGACGAGTTTTTTTTCTATTATGGTACCCTCTAAGTTGGGCTTCGCTGAAACGGTACTTATACCGTGGGCTTCTCCCAAATAGTACCCTTGTTGTTAACACCTCTCCAAGATAGTATTATCAGGGATTTGAACTAATTTTCATTTGATTTTTGAATTTTAACTCCTTCATATGACTAAACTGCCCCTTGGCGTGTGGTCCGATCACACCTGCCGCGTACGTGGTCCGGTTGCCCCTGCCGACGTGCGACCGTCCCTGGCTAGCGTGCGATCGTCCGTGGCCTGGGGTGCGCGCACTCCCGTGCGATCCTTGCCGCGCTCTCGCCTGGCGTTGACGGCGCCGCGCCGAGTATTCCGATCGGCCAGTCGGCGTGCCGCCGTCGCCAATGAAACTCAAACGATGTGAAAAGAAGAAAATAAAAGTGATTAGGGTTAAACAAAATGAGCAGGGGCAGTTCAGTCAATTGGGGGAGTACAAATTCGAAAATCAAATTATTTGAGTTAAAATCCCTGAGAATACTATTTGAGAGAAGTCTTAAGTACAAGAGTACTATTTTAGAGAAGCCCACGACGTAGATACCATTTCGTCGAAGCCCAACTTAGAGGGTACCATAATAGCAAAAAAACTCCCTGCCGACTCTCCCACGTTCTCCGCGTGACCGCCTCCCCACGTTCTCCGCCACTCCCTCGCGTCCTCCTCCTCCCCCCACCTCTCCCTCCGCCCTCACCACTTCTGCCCCTCGCCCCCCGCGCCGCCTCCACCGCGCCCCCACCCTCCTCGCCAGCCCGAGCTCCCGCCCTTACCCCCTCCGCCCCCCTCACGCCGCCGCCACTCCTCCGCCACCCCGGGCGCCTCCTCCCCTACTCCCCCAACCCCCCGCGCCTCCGCCGCCCCCCTCTCCGTCCCCCGCACCGCCTCCTCCTCCTCCCCACGCTGCGTCGCCGCCTCGTCCTCCCCCCGCTCCTCCGCTCCGCCGCGGGCCCCATGCGGGGTCGCGGCTCGCTCGCGCACATCGCGCGTCTCGTGCTCGGCGGCATAGTCAGGCCCATCCAGGCGCTCGGGCAGATCCTCTCCCCCACTGCGGCCTCCGTCTCCCGGCGCTCCGCGGCCCCGCCCTCCTCGCCGCCCCAGCCCGTGGGGGACGTCTCCCACCACTCGCCCTCTGAGGTCCTCCACTCCTTCAAGGAGCTGCGCCGCCTCCGCATCGAGCTGCCCACCGGCGAGCTGGGCAATGGAAAGACTGGATCAGAGCTGTCAACTTTTTGTTCATATTGAGTATACATGTTTAACATATTCTCTTGTGGATGTGAATTTGGTGATTAGTCCTATCTGTGGATATCTTTTTTTTGGTGGGACGGCCAACATATCATCAACTGCCAGTTTACTTTGGATGCACCTATTCCTCAAAGAAAAATGAAATTTGGGTTGTCGAATGCGGAATGCTAGCAAGCAAACTATTTATTTGAGTACTTATTCCAATATTAATGATAATGTCCCATTCTGTTTTTTGATAGGGTTGGAGCGATGGGAGTCAGGAAATTGAGCAAATGAAGGCTGCCAGGAAGATCAACATGCTAATGGTATGTTTGTCAAGCTTATCTTTTCAGTAATGAAGAAGACTACGCCTGGAACTTTCTGGAAGAGCTGAACTTTCTGGAGTTTCAGTTTCTTCCAACCAAACCACGGTACTTCTAGTACTCTTGCTTCTGATTGCCTATACAATAATGACAAAGCAGTCACATCCAAGATCTTCGCCTCAAGATCAGATCTCCTCAAGACAATCTTTTTGTTAGGAATACTGAGCTTATGAACTTCTAGGGCACATCTTACATTCGTGTTGTTGGGACTCATATTGGAAACCATCATTTTGGTGTTGACTTAAAATAACACCGCTTTGATCGGAAACCACATCAATTTCATTTAGGTCATAGGGCTACCATTACCATGTATATTCAGGAAAGTAGAAGACAAAATTTGTGTCTGTTAGGCTCAGAGCAACTGTCATTAGAAGTAACCTTGGCTCTTCTGATTTTTGCAGCTTCTTGAAGCAGAAGCAGGATGCTAATTGTGACACACCAGAGAGAGACGGGGGCTGCAGAAATTCAGCAATGTTCCAAAAGCATGAGTGCATGGCATACTACTAATAAGAAATTCAGCTCATTAGGCAGGTTCAGTGTCACAATTAATGTATGAAAATGCAGCTCGAGGCAGTTTCTACGAGCTGTCGTGCTTACCAATTTCAAAAATCATATGACTACATCCAATTGGTGAGCAGGTGCGTATGAAATGATCCAAATTGACCAAGGCTCTGTTTTTGCATTGAGATGTGCTTCACAATACTCATTTCATGTGCTATTGTTAAACGCCTTCATTTGTTAATTGCTTATTAACATCAACATTTACTAGATATGGTAAATATCTTCAATAGCTGTTGAATTGCACAACACCACACCCACACTGTCATCTCAAATGGAGCCTTGTCTTTGACCTCACAACATTGTAATCCCAAACGGAGCCCATCACAGTAGTAGGTGGAACGTCAAGCTACCATGCATCAAAAGAGCAATTCTGGACTAGTCCACATTCTCAAGGAATGACTGTTGGAATACCCATACAAATAAGTGTCTGGGGGAAAGGAAAAATAAGCTGAGCCCATTGAAACTGACATTTCCTGACCAATTATTGTCCTGTTTCTTCAAATTATGATTTTCATCTAAACCCATTCTTTTTTAGGTGAGAAAACCTAAGAGTTCAATTCAGTCCCGAAACAACATGGTATGTTTTATTCTTTAATTATGGCCATCATGCAATGTAGCGTCATGCTGTTTGCAGATTTACTTATGCTTTAGTCTTAGAAACTTGCAAGCATTTCATATTAACATGATTTTTCTAATATCTAAGTATTCTATGCTGTAGCAAAAATAATGCACACTAAGAATTTATTCATGATCTCTTTGCTTATTTTTCACATTCTAGTGGCACGTAGAAGGAACCGTGTAAGAGATAATATTACATAATCAATTTATCCAGTAGCCGTTTCACAAGAAGCATAGTGAAATATTGCATCTTAATTTTGTTTCCATTATAGGTCTGTGCCATGTACTAGTAGTGAATGTTTCAAATTTACTCATATCCTTGTGACATTTCTAAAAATTTTATGTTTGGGTAATGTTAAGATTATATCTGTTCACTGCCTGCGTCATGCTTATTATATGACTTTCTTTATGTTGACTACCAACATCAATTTTCGAAGACCTTGCGGCCTGCTTGGCATAGGGTATAAAGTCATTAGCTATGCCATGATTCTTAGCAGCACATGACCTGAGTAGTAGCTGTTTTTATCTAACAGCATAAAAGATGGTGTTTGCAGGCTAATTTTCTATAAATACTGACTTATGCTACATGCCTAAGCTAACCATAGAGGACTTTTGTTCGGCCTATACCTGTTGCTTCTCATGGATATGCTTGGACTCTTAGTCTCTTATTTGTGTCAGCTGCAATAAGAAAAAATGTTGAAGCTACATTATTTAACTCATGTCATCTTTTCAAACTGCAATTTTTTTTGTCTCAATGCTATTATCAACTGCATCTGTTCAATTGCTGGGCTAGATCCGCATCCAGATCGGGGTCTTCTTCAGTGCCTGCAGCTGGTGTGGAGCAGCTGGTGTGCCTGCAGCTTGTTTATATTCCGTAGAGCGCGCAGGGAGGACACCCGCGTCTTATTTATACTCCGCAGAGTATCCACAGGGACGAGGTCCCTGGCATGCGCGGAGTTAGCGTCTTGTTTAGACTCCGTAGAGTGCGCAGGGAGAACGTCCGCGTCTTATTTAGGGTCCGTGGACTGGCGCGCGCGGAGGCAAACCTCGACGCTACGATTTTCTTTATAGTCCGGAGACTCGCGCGTGCGGAGGCGGACCTCGATGCTACGTCTTATTTAGAGTCCGTGGACTGGCGCGTGCGGAGGCGAACCTCGACGCTACGACTTGCTTTACAGTCCGGAGACTCGCGCGTGCGAAGGCGGACCTCGATGCTACGTCTTATTTAGAGTCCGTAGACTGGTGCGTGCGTAGGCGGACCTCGACGCTACGTCTTATTTAGAGTCCGTAGACTGGTGCGTGCGGAGGCGGACCTCGACGCTACGTCTTATTTAGAGTCCGTAGACTTGTGCGCGCGAGGGCGTCCCCCTGTTGTGTCTTATTTAAAGTCCGTAGACTGGTGCGTGCGGAGGCGGACCTCGACGCTACGTCTTATTTAGAGTCCGTAGACTGGTGCGTGCGGAGGCGGACCTCGACGCTACGTCTTATTTAAAGTCTGTAGACTGGTGCGTGCGGAGGCAGAGCTCGACGCTACGACTTCCTTTATAGTCAGGAGACTCGCGCGTGCGGAGGCAGACCTCGACGCTACGTCTTATTTAAAGTCCGTGGACTAGTGCGTGCGGAGGCGGACCTCGACGCTACGACTTCCTCTATAGTCCAGAGACTCGCGCGTGCGGAGGCAGACCTCGACGCTATGTCTTATTTAAAGTCCGTGGACTAGTGCGTGCGGAGGCGGACCTCGACGCTACGACTTCCTTTATAGTCCGGAGACTCGCGCGTGTGGAGGCAGACCTCGACGCTACGTCTTATTTAAAGTCCGTGGACTAGTGCGTGCGAAGGCGGACCTCGACGCTACGACTTCCTTTATAGTCCGGAGACTCGCGCGTGCGGAGGCAGACCTCGACGCTACGTCTTATTTAAAGTCCGTGGACTAGTGCGTGCGGAGGCGGACCTCGACGCTACGACTTCCTTTATAGTCCGGAGACTCGTGCGTGCGGAGGCAGACCTCGACGCTACGTCTTATTTAAAGTCCGTGGACTTTGTTCTGCTCAGCGCGGACAGGGAATGCTCTGAGAACAACAATCTTTATTGAACTCCCGTTTGCGCGGGCGAGCATCGTAGAACAAAGGGCTGGTGGCTCTACACTTGTTGTCGTACTTCTAGGCGTAGTATCGCCGCAACCTGTCCGCATTCCATGTGTGCCGGAGGGTTTGTCCTTCGAGCGTGGCGAGGCGGTATGCCCCCTTCGGCAATGCCTCCATCACAATGTACGGGCCTTCCCACTTGGACTCCAGCTTGCCAGCGGTCTCCGCCTGAAGCGCCACTCTGAGAACGAGATCCCCAGGCTTGAATCCCCGCGGGCATATAGAGTGGTCTAGAGTACGCATTGTCTACCGCGCATACTTCTCGACATGGTGGGCTGCATCTGCCCGTAGCCCGTCGAGGAGGTCCAAGGACACACGGCGCTCCTCTTCGGGTGCTTGGACGAGGACCCTCCGCGAGCCGGCCTTGATTTCCTCGGGCGTCACTGCTTCGTCGCCGAAAAGGAGCTTGAACGGCGTGAATCCCGTCGGGCGCATTACCGTTGTGCGAAGCGACCAAAGAACGCTGTGAAGCTCGCTTGGCCACTTGCCCTTCGGCAACCCGACCAGGCGCTTTTTGATGGCAGCGGAGATGGCGCCATTCGCCCATTCGACCGCCCCGTTGGACTGGGGATGCCCTACCGAGGCGAATCGGAGGGTGATGCCCATGCTGTCACAATAGTCTTTGAATAGGGTGGCGTCGAACTACAGGCCATTGTCAACTGTGAGCTCCCGGGGCACGCCGAAGCGACATATGATGTTTTGCCAGAGGAAGCGCTGTATGGCCGTAGAAGTTACTTTAGCCAGGGCGACCGCTTCCGGCCATCTGGAGAAATACTCCAGCGCGACCACCACGAACCGGAGGTCCCCTGGAGCTCGGGCAAGCGGTCCTACTATGTCGACGCCCCAGGGTGCCAGTGGCCACACCGGAGGAATAGGGTTGAGGCTCGTCGGGGGCCTGCGGATGATGCGCGCCATCCACTGGCACCCTTGGCATCGACGGACGAGGTCCTGGGCGTCGGTGGTGGCAGTTGGCCAGTAGAAGCCTTGCATGAACGCCTTGCCAACTAATGACCTCGGTGCCAGGTGGGATCCGCACGCGCCCGCGTGGATCTCCGCAAGGAGCTCCATTCCCCCCTCAGTCGAGAGGCAGCGCAGGAGCGGTGCGCAAACCCCTCTCTTGTAGAGTATCCCTACGAACACCTGGAAGGACCTTGCGCGGTGCTGCAAGCGCCGAAGCTCGGCGATGCCTTGCAAGAAATTGAAGATGGGCTCTCGGCAATCACCTAGCCGGTCAATGTGATGGACGAGTGCCGCGTCCCGGTTGTCCTACGCGATGGCCGCCTGCACTAATATCTCGTAAAACGCCCCATCAGGGGGGCAGTTGCTGGCTGGCCGCCTTAGCGAGGGCGTCGGCCTGCTCGTTCTCCGCGCGGGGGATGGCCTTGATGGTGACTCCCAAAAAGTGCCTTTCCCTCGCCCTCACAGCCGCGAGGTACTTGGCCAACTCAGGGTCCTTGGCTTGATATGACTTATCCACATGACCAGCCACCAAGCGCGAGTCGGTGCGGACTAGCACCCGTCTCGCGCCGACTGCCTTGAGCTTCGCCAGGCCAAAGTGTAGCGCCTCGTACTCAGCCGTGTTGTTGGTAGCGGGGAAGGCAAGGCGCGTCGAGTATAGCAAACGCTGTCCTTCGGGCGTGACGATCACCGCACCTACGCCCGCGCCCGCGACACCGTAAGCTCCGTCAATGGTAAGCGTCCAGACGGGGTCGTCGTGTGTCTGGACTGGTCGGGCCGGCGGGGTCCATTCGGCGAGAAAATCCGCCAGGACTTGGGATTTGATTGCCGTTCGTGAAGCATATGTCAAGGAGAAGGGGGCGAGCTCGGCAACCCATTTGCCGATGCGCCCTGTGGACTCCTTGTTGTGTAACATCTCTGCCAGGGGGAATGAGGAAGGCACTGTGATCAGGTGGGCCAGAAAGTAATGCCGAAGTTTCCTGGAGGCCATGACCAGCGCGTAGGCGAGCTTCTCAAGCTCCGTGTATCTTTTCTTGGCGCCTTGGAGGGCTTCAGAGATAAAGTATATGGGCCGCTGCATGGCGCCTTCCTCTAAGACGAGGACGGCGCTGACCGCGGTGGCTGATGCGGCCAGATAGATCAGGAGGGGAGCCTCTGGTGCTGGGGCGACCAGAGTGGGGAGGCTTGCCAGGTGCTCCTTGAGCTCGTTGAAGGCCTTCGCGCAATCCCCGTCCCAACGAAATCCATCGCACCCGCGGAGTGTCTTGAAAAATGGCAGGCCCCGCTCCGCCGCCCTGGATAGGAAGCGGCTTAGTGCTGCCATGCGGCCCGCCAGCCTCTGGACCCCCCTCGTTGTCTTGGGCGGCTCCATACCCAGGATGGCATCTACTTTGTCGGGGTTCACCTGGATGCCCTCGGACACGAGGAAACCTAGGAGTTTTCCCGCCTGCACCCCGAAGACACATTTGTCGGGGTTGAGCTTGATGCCCGCCTTCCGGAGGTTGTCGAAGGTCTCCTGGAGGTCCCGGCCATGCAGAGCAAGCTGCCGGGTTTTGACCACCACGTCATCGACGTAAGCTTCGACGTTCCTCCCGAGCTGGGCGGCCAGGGCAATAGCGACGAGACGGGTAAAGGTAGCGCCTGCATTCTTCAAGCCAAAGGGCATTCTGACGAAGCAGAACGTCCCAAGCGGTGTGATGAAACTGGTCTTCTCCTCGTCGTCTTCGGCCATGTACACCTGGTGGTAGCCGGAATAGGCGTCCAGGAAACTCATGAGTTCGCACCCCGCGGTGGCGTCGACCAGCTGATCAATGCGCGGGAAGGGGTAATTGTCCTTTGGGCACGCCTTGTTGAGTGCCGTGAAGTCGATGCACATACGCCAGGCCCCGCTGGTCTTTTTGACTAGTACCGGGTTAGCGAGCCACTCTGGATGGTGGACCTCGCAAATGACCCCGGCGCGAAGAAGCTTCGCCACCTCTGTCTTGGCCGCCTGCTGCCGATCCATCGACATACGCCGAAGCCTTTGCTTGACCGGCTTGGCGTCGGGGCGGACTGCCAAGCGACGCTCGATTACTGCTCGGTCTACGCCCTTGATGTCCTCCGGGGACCATGCGAAAATGTCAACGTTGTTCTGAAGCACTCGGAGCAGATCCCGTTCGACCCCCGGTGGGAGCCCCTCGCCGATGGACACGAACTGCCCCTCCGCCTGGAGCGGCACCTTCTTGACTCCGCCCTCGGGCCGAGGCTTGGGCGTCCACCCAGGGGCGGAGGGCCCATCGCCGAGCGTGCCGGAGAGGGCGTGCACCGGGCGATGCGGAACGCGGCTGCCGACCTCGGCACGTCTGGCCAGGTCCTGATCGCCGAAGACGGTAATAACACCCTCTGGGCCTGGGAGCTTCACACACAAAAACGCGTAGTGCGGGATCGCCTCGAAAGAGTTGATAGCGGGTCGACCTAGTATGGCGTTGTAGGGATGTGGGATGTCTACGACGTCGAAGATGACATGCTCGGTCCGGATGTTACCCTTGTTGCCCTCCTGACGGAACGTGACCGTAAGGGACACGTGCCCCAAGGCCTGCAGCGGTTGACCCCCGAGGCCATGAAGTGGAGCTCCTGGCTGCTCTAGCCAGCTTCGGGGGATCCCCATATGATCGAGGGCTTCGGCAAATAAGATATTCGCGGAGCTTCCCCCGTCGACAAGGACACGCCGGACGTCACAGCGTGTTATGTGGGCCTGGATGACTAGAGGGTCTTGGTGAGGGTACTCCACACCCCTGGCGTCGTTCACATCGAAGGTGATGTTGCGGGGCGGCATCCACAATTGCGGCTGCTCCCCGGGGGCCCTTGAGGAGGAGCCTCCGGTGATGACGCTAACGGTGCGATGCTGCGCGCCCTCTGTTGCGGCGGCTCGTATGGGGCTACCCCTTGGGTGCTCCACGTGGCCTCCGGCGGGGGGCCGAGGAGGTAGAGCTCGAGACCCGGCCGTCACCCTCCGCAGCTCCATAACTGCGGTGCATGCCCTTGTGTAATGATCACTGTAGCCGTGTACCTCGCACCACTTGCCATAGTGAAGGAGCTCTTGTTCTGCGTGGGGTTGGCCGCCGCAATCGAGTCCGCCTTCCGATCCCCGGTCCCCCCTCCATGAAGCGGGGTCGGGTCCTTGGCGGGCGCTCTCGGTGTCGAGGACATGATTGGCCGCCTGTGACCTGCGCTGGCGGCGCTGAGGTTTATGCCTGCTCCTTGAAGAGCCATCCTGTACCCCGGTGTCGCTGCCTCGGGGAGGGCCTCCCCGAGGCTCTCGGCCGCGGCCCTGCTTCGAGGAGGGACCACACGCCCCCACTTTGCGCGGGGGGCGCTCCCCATGGGCGAGGTCGAGGGCGGTAATGCTGCATCTTCATGCATCCTCCTCCGCCCGAGCATACTCGTCCATTTTGTCGAAGAGCTTGGCGACTGTCTTGATTGGCCTCTGCGCGTTGTACTCGGCCATCGGGCCCGGACGAAGGCCCTGTATGGCTGCATTAACGACGGTGGTTTCATTAACGTCTTTTACTTGGCATCGAATCTTGGCGAAGCGCTTGAAGTAGTCCCGGAGCTTCTCCGAGGGTCTTTGCTTCACAGCGAAGAGTTGGTCCGCGTCGACTCGCTCGACATAGTTTCCTTGGAAGTTGTTGTGAAGGCGGTCGCGGAGCTGCTCCCACGCGTAGATAGAGCCCGGCTCTATGGTAAAGAACCAAGAGAGCGCCACTCCTTGCAGCGCGAGGGGGAATCCCTTCGCCTTCGTGGTGTCGTCTCTGCCCGCGGCCTCGATCGCAGTTTCGTACACGCGCACGAACTCGCGGGGGTCCGTGTCGCCTTTGTACGGGTCGATGACGCTAGGAAACTTGAAGTCTTCGGGCCATGCCGCCCGCTGCAGCCCCGCCGAAAGCGGGGACTCCGGATCTACGCGCCGCAGTGGCACACGGCTAGACGTGGGGGCTTCGCAAGGGTCGGGCGCGGTTACTTGCGTGGCCTGCTGGCTCCGAGCCTCTTGCATATCTCGGACAGCTCCGCGAAGGTCCCCTAGTTCCCGTTGGAACGCGTCGAGGGCTGCTAGTAGGGCGCTTTCCACCGCAGGTGCTGTCGGGGCCGCCGGAACACCCAGCGGACGGGTCGGTGCAGGGACCATCGCCTCAAGATCTCCAGATCCGCCGGATGCTTCATTGCGGCTACCCCCGGCCGCCTGATCCGCGCTGCCGGCGAGGGTGGCGGGGGCTACCGCTGTAGTGCCAGCGACGGGGTTGGATGTTGTTGTAGCGGCGCTGGCAAGGTCGGTCGTTGTAGTGCGAGCGTCGACGCCCGCGACCCTTACACCTACGCCGCCGCCAGCTCCTTCGGCGGCCAATGCCGAAGCCCTGGTATTCACGCGCCGCTCCGACCCAGCCGCCTTCTTTCCCCTCGCCGCCGCTGATGAAGCTTTTTTCGGTGCCATCCTTCTTCTTCGATCTTCAGGCTTGTCCTTGTCCTCCCCACAGACGGCGCCAACTGTTGTGGTTACAGACCAAACAGAGAGAGATGGTAGTGGAGAGGTGGGAGTGTTCTGCCTCATCCTCCCCCTCATCCTGATATATATATTCTCATGGAGTATGCTTTTACAGTTATGCCCTTACATCCGTACCTCCCTATTAGGGGCACTTATGTCATTACACATGGTACCCTGGTTCTTATAACCTCCTAACAGGCCTGCTGGGCTTAGGTGGGGGCCACCCCTACGACAAAGGGTAAATAATCCTACCGAGTAAACCGCGCTCTGATACCAAGATGATACGGGGTCGCCCGATTTTCTCGACGTAGGATCAAGGTACTCACGAGGATTCGACGAACCGTGGTGATCTCTCGTTGCCAATACAAGAGTTAGCAGTTTATAATTCGCCCAACCACACATGCTGAACTTCACGACCACCGATGAAGTTCCATCGCTCTCCCAATTCCCAACGGAAAGGTTGAACGATCTTGATTTTCAGTGAACTCCCAATTCCCTCAAGTTGGTTCAGCCAACGGAAAGAACAAAAGTATTATATTATCAAAAGTGGTATGTGCCCTAAAGGCTGCCAATACAAGGCTTATATAGCCCCTTGGGACGTCCATATGGTCCCCAAACCAAGCACAACACAACCCTATATGGTTTTAGATATGAACTCTTACAAAAAGGAAACTATATTTTTCACCCATCATAACTTTTATCCGTCACAAATTTGATGGTGGGACTAGATCTATTGCGTAGCCCTTGAAATTATCTTTCCAACGAGTACAAGAACACCTGAATCGGACTCCGTTTGTGAAAGTTATGGCCTTTTTAGTAACTGCCTGTCAAGCTGTCCCGAACCGAATCCGAATTGAATCCTGAGTTGAATCCGAATTTGAATTGGGTTGAGCACATGGGAAGCCCGAATTTGGCTTGAAAATCTTGTCCAAAACTTGGGCTTTAAGTTCTTGGGCTTCTCCCTTTTGCTCTCCCACTGTATGGGCTTCTTTCCTCCTTGATCAGCTGCATGGGCTGCTTGGCTTTCTCCTTTCCATTCCCATGGGCTTTGAGCTTTTTGTTCTTGGTAGCAAATATGATTGGCCTTGTGCTTCTGCATTGCTTTGGCCCCGGAATCATCATAATATTCAAACCTAATAATAAACGAGAATTTGGCATAAGGTAGTATATCGTTCCCACGAATAGAAGGAAATTTATTAAGAAACAAATTCACCTGACAATATTTAATGCGGCTCAACACTTCTTTCTAGTGAAATAATGTATTTGACTGAAAAGTGCTAAGCATGTGCGTATCCGCATCAAAAGTGCTAAGCATGTGCGTATCTGCATCAAAAGTGATAAGCATGTGCGTATCCGCATCACTTACTACATTCAATGGTTCAATAGCAGTGGCAAGTTGAAGGTAACACGAGTGGTGAGAGTAAATTTTGCTATTGGTTCTTATCGTGATGTTGTACAATGCAATGTTGTTTCTATGCAAGTATGCTCTATGCTGTTAGGTAGACTGTGGTAATATGATAAAGATTCTCTTCATCATGGTAAGACAAATATTCTTTTGTGCATCCTATGTCTCCTGAAGCTATTTTAAAAGATGAGATTGCTAGAGCTAGTAAAGAGAAATCAGGAGCAGCATAGGAGTGAAAATCAGATTGTAGCAAACGAACTTGAGCAACATAAAAAGAAAAACTCTAACTTTGTTCTTGAGAAGAAAGATGAGATTAAATTAAAAGGTGCATGTTTTCTTGCTACTAAGTTCCCCTCAAAGATTGGAATTGAAAACGAGTCACCGGGGAATTCAGACCATGCTCCTCTCCCATGTTGTCGTCTCCACCTGACATGGTTAGTAGCCCAAAGAAGACAGAAAAGCCACAAATATATGGGTAATATGTGGAGTCACTCAATCTCACTTTTCCTCAACCAAGTAAAGTTCTTACCTTTCCAAAGTGAATTGAGGTCAAAAGAAACATACACTTGGTGGTGGCTACAATAACAAGTGATGATCAAGCGGATTTAAAAGTGACTCACAATTGCACGGCAAAGGATATTTTGTGGAGCTTGGTTAGGAAGTATTTATCCTACACGATCTAAATTTCACGATGTTGTAAAATTAAGTAATAATCCAAGCTAGAAAATATTGCCTTTGTGCTGATCCAATAGATATAAAGTGATGTGTATGAACGCACACGCAACGATCAATGTGACTCAATGCAACAAAGGAATGAGCTAAATTGAAACAATTAAGAAAAATAGCTCGTTTGCATCAAGTGCTAGGAGAGACGCTAGCCAATTGCAATAACAAGAAAAGAGGGCACAGGATTGCTCAAGAATTTTAATCACTCAAACTGAAAATATGTACTAGAACCACTCACCTAATCAGCCTTCTCTCTCTCTCTCTCTCTTTTCTCACCTCTTTTTTTACCTTGCCAAACACCCAAATATGTTCAACTCACTGTTCTGAGTCTATTGAGGTATATGGGTCTCAAACTTTTTGTGGAAGGTGGATGGTCCGAAGGACAGTGGGGGGACTTCGGACGCTACAAACGTTCTCGCGCGGCTGAAGACGGTTGGATCTGGATCGGATGGTCCGAAGGACAGCGGGGGGGGGACTTCGGAAGGTCCGAACGTTCAGAAGGATTTCGAGCGGCCGATCGAGATCGGGCGGTCATGAATGTTCAGCAGGGAAACTCCGGAAAGGCCGAACGTCTCAGCCTAGGATACTTTGTGGCGCATAACTTTGCGGAAGTTAGGGTTGCTTGCGGCCGGATCAAACAAGTAAGAGGAAACCCTGATATGTTCGGATATGATATATGACCAGGATGCGCAAGAGTCCTTACGTGGTCAGCAAGAACAGGAGTTCAAAGTAAATTGGATGCTAGTTGAAAGATCAACTCGCAGATTTTCAAAAATGAAAAATATTAATGATTAAGCAACGCAAAAGGACACTAAGATCAGCACGCAAACAAAATTTCTAATGGATCATGACTTAATAAAACTCACGAAAATAACATATGTGAAACTAGGGTTTGGATTTTTTTTATGGTGTGTTTTCGGTTTATGGACTATAGGATAGAAAGTAATAAACTGAAATTTAAAGGGATAATATCCTACCGAGTAAACCGTGCTCTGATACCAAGATGATACGGGGTCACCCGATCTTCTCGACGTAGGATGGATACTCACGGGAGTCTTGATGAATCATAATGATTCTCCAATGCCAATGCAAGGGACGAACACTCTTTAATCCGCCAAAACACACTCGTGTTGATTTCGCCGACCACCAAGCGAAGATCTATCGTGCACCCAATTTCCAGCGGAAAGGCTGAACGATCTTGATTGAAGAAGTCACTCCTAATTCCCTAAGGAATTTCGGAGCAATGCTAAACTCGAAACTTTAGTAGATTGATTTTTCTCAAACGTGGTCGTCCTTAAACAAAAGGGATACAAGGGGGTTTTCTAGTGCTTTCCCCGATCTCACGCAAGGAAAAATTGGCCGAATCAATCTCTAATTCGGTCAAGGTGTCCTAATCTAATTCCTAAAATTTAGCAAGTCTGTTTCATTCAAGTTCGGGCTAAGCCCCTATCCTATTACAGAACTGAGATTTGAGGTGGACCCGGTCAGCTTTTGGGCACGCAGGCCATATCTTGCACACACCATGCGATTTGTAATCTTGGACTCTTATTCTCTTGACTCGCGGCCGGTTGGTCCTTCTCCACTTGATCTTCCATTGCTTCGAATCTGAGAAGGCACAACATATTTGCATTAGGTAGTATGCTATTCTCATCTAACGTAATAGAAGACTCTCTAAGAAACAAAAGCACCTGTTGTTGAAGTAGTTTTGTCGGGACCCGGAGCAACAACTCCAGAACCCTCTGTGTTAATCGCACTATCCCAGGAAAAGCTAGTGCACACAGTATCACGAAGACAATTATCATGCGTAATGACAAACTTTATTTAACTAATATGAGCCTGATGGCCAGGGTTTACAATAACAGCAAAAGAAGACAGCGGAGGAAATACATAAAGCGGCAGCCCATCCAGCCTTCCCACAAGGCGAATGACTGTAAGACGTGGCCTAGTCGCAATCCTCACCGAAGTCGTCGAAGGCTTCCTCTGAAAAGAGTTAGATATAGCAACATGAGTACAAAAAGTACTCCACAAGTCACCCGGGAAAATGCAACATAATGATAAAGGCTTCAATGGAAGGTTTATAGGGTTAGTTTGCATAAAACAACATTTAAGAAATATAATAATAGATTGAAATTGCTGAATTTAATATAGTAGATAAAACAATACTTGTAGTAGAAAGTAATACCGTTAGTGTCGGCTCCGACCAAACACCAACCTATCCACGGGCATCCCACCCGGACCATCTTTTCAAAAGCTCACGTATGGATTCCATCCATCCACACGCTTTCACTGCGCAACTCTGATGAATTCCATCCATTCACCAGATTTCCATCTCTCACGGATTCCATCCATCTGCAAGGTTTTCATCTCTCGTGGATTCCATCCATCCACAAGGTTTTCGAAAACGTTTTGAAAAACAAAGTCTAATCCATGAAAAACTTTACTCAGCTTGCCCATGACCGTGGGCACGGCTATCCAGGATAGGTTATACACTCTGCAGAGGTTGTACAGCTTTACCCACAAGACACGATCATCCCATATTGCCACGCGATTACACACTTCCTTAGGTGTGCGGCGAGGAGTCGTGACAAGGCCTTTACAATGATCCGTTGTCAACAAAATCACGCCGCCACTAAGGTTTCACCACAACATGAATCCACATGTTGGAGCCCCCTCTTGTGCCGTGTGAGACTTCTCACGGCCTACGCCGCGCTCACATTCAGCCTATAGCGAGATCATGTTGGAACTTCACAAATTAGTTGGCCAGGTCTGTCCCATACCAGACTTGTGGTAGTACGATAGGGCTTTGCAACAGTAGCTCACAGACCGGTCCTTAATTGACTTAGGCTCAACCACAAACCCCCGTGCACGACAATCAACCACTGCGGCTCCAACCAACAGGGCATGCCTGCACCCACCACTCTAACCAATTGCCTAAGTCTAAACCAGTTTCATATTTGTTTTCAAAATAATTCATAACACTCCTTGACTCACCAAAGTCAAGAGTACATATCATTTTATGTAAAAAGGGTCATCATTTTATGTGAAAAGGTATCCCAAAGCAAAATTATATGACTATGCAGGGCTAAGCGTTTGAATAAACTCTCTAGCCAACACTAATGTATTAACTAGAGTTTGATTCTAGGGTGACAAGGTATAAGGGATTCAATAACAATGGAGGAATTAACAAGTAGGCAATAACTAGATTTAAAACTGAATTGAAATACGCTGAATAAAAATATGCATGCAATATAATTTAAATCAACATAATTTTATTTTGAAAACTGGGATCAACATGATCAAGGAGGGTGACTTGCCTTGCTCGAAGACCTGGTGCGATTCGTCGGCGTCGTTCTCTCCGAATTCGTCGAAATCTACGCGCGAAGAACCAACCAAATAAAATCAAATAAAATCGAAATAAAATCCAAAAATTATAAAATATATACTGCAACTTAGATTATGATTTTAGACAAATTTAGAGATTTGAATCACTGGATTCGGAGATCGGACGAGGGAGAACGAGCGATTGGAAGTTTGAATGGATTGGAAATTCCAGAAAATGCAAAACCGAAAGAATATTCTCTGGAATCTTATTTTTGGCTGATTTTTGGAGTATATTGGAGTGTATGACACGTGGGGCCCGGTTGTCATTGAGTGCAGAATTTTATTTTATTATTTTATGACATGTGGGTCCCGCTTGTCATGGACTAGAGGTGAACAAAATGTGGCCAAAAGTCCAACCGAAAATGCATTGCACTGGACTTGAACTCACAACCTCATGCATGCATGCACTAACATGCACCCACTAGCCAAGTGGCCCTTTGCTCTTTCATGACAAAGGAGCAACAACAAATCAAATAAACAAGGATGAACATGGATGAAGAAGGAAGTCACAGGTGTACACGGGGGCGCGCACGGGAGGCTAGCTCGCCGGCGGCCGGTGGCCGGAGGCGGGGCGGCGAACGGCGGCGGGGGTAGAGGAGGTGGCCGCGCACCTTCCCACGGCGGCGTCGGGGCCCGGGGTGGCCGGCGGCGGCGCAAGGAGGAGGCGGCGGCGGTTGAAGTTGGGGGCGGTGGCGGGAGGCGACCGGGCGGCGGCCGGGGAGAGGAGGGGCGGCGGCGCACGGCGGTGGGAGAGGAGGGAGGTGAGAGCCGGTCGAAAGGAGGGGGGGAGTGGAGAGAATGGTGGGGGAAGGTCCTTTTATAGAAAGAGAGGGGGGTGAGAGGATTTCGGTTTTGAGAGGGTTAAAGGACGGGAAACGGCCGGGAGATTGATGGGGGTGATTAGAGCGTCCGTTTCCATGTTTTAATCGGGAGTTAAGAGGGAGAAACGACGGAGTTTCGAAGCTTTTATTTGTCATGCATGGTGGAGGGGAGAGAGAGTTAGAGGAGGAAGAAGGAGAGGTTGAAGAAACATATGATATGTGGGGTCCATGTGTAATAGAGAGAGGGAGGAAGTGAAGGGGTACGGGCCGTCAGATTTGCGACACGTGGCAAGTGATGTTTCATGGCTCTTGGATTTTATGAAGGGGTAAGTGATCATGTGTGGCTAGGATTAAAACGTGGAGAGAGAGTGATTCAATCTGAGAGCGACAAGTGGCGGGGTTGGATGAAATTGATTTTTATTTTCGGAATAAAATTTCAGAAAATACTAGAAGCTTCATAAACACTTGGAAAAATAATATTTAATGTCTAAAAATTCCAGAAAAATTATAGAATATTCCTGGAAACATTTTAGACTTAGGAAAAATATTTTTAATTCCAGATTTTCATTTAATAATTTTATAAAATAGTTTTTAACCTTTCAAAATTGATTTTTAACTCCAGAAAAGCACAGAAAATCCGAATAAAAGACAAATGCTTTTAAATACTTAATTTGAAATTATATTTTTACATAAACTCAAAATATTCTTTTATTTAATAGTAATTTTATGTTTTTAGTTAAATTACTTTTTATAAAAGCCTTTTTAAAAGCTAAAAACAGACAAATAAAATCTCCAAAATTTAGGCAACCAAAGAACACTTTATTTTTTATTTTAAATTAAAATAACTTTTAAAATTTTTTTTTTACTAAACATTTTTGAAATAAACAGCTGGGCTGTTACAAGTTTAGCTCTTACTCTTGTCACAGGACCTTTTGGTGCCTCTTCACTAGCTTTGTCATGCACACTTGGAGTGGACGATGAATGTGTAATAGAGATGTCATCATCATCCTCCCCCTCTTGAAAAGGAGTCGTCCTCGACTCTGTTCCATCTTGTCCAGAAAATGGTGATAAATCAGCAACATTAAAAGTAGTACTCACCCCATAATCGTCTCCTGGAAGCTCTATCTTGTATGCATTATCGTTGATCTTGGCAAGTACTTTAAAAGGACCACCACCACGGGGCATCAATTTGGATTTACGCTTCTCCGGAAAGCGTTCTTTGCGAAGATGTACCCATACTAAGTCACCTGGTTCAAATAACATTTTCTTTCTAGTCTTGTTAGCTTTAAAAGCATAAGCACGTACCTTCTTTTCAATTACCTCTTTAGTCTTTTCATGGAGCGTTTTCACGAAATCAGCACGCTTATAAGCCTCCATATTTGTACGTTCTTGTAATGGGAGTGGCATCAAGTCAAGTAGCGTGATAGGTTTGAAACCATACGCCACCTCAAATGGACACAATTGAGTTGTAGAATGCACCGCCTGATTATATGCAAATTCAACATGCGGTAGACACTCTTCCCACTCTTTCAAATTCTTTTTGATCATTGTCTGCAGCAGCATTGAGAGTGTACGGTTCACCACCTCCGTTTGTCCATCTGTTTGTGGGTGACAAGTCGTTGAAAACAACAACTTGTCCCAAGCTTAGCCCACAAAGTCTTCCAAAAGTAACTCATGAACTTGACATCACGATTTGAAACAATAGTTCTTGCATTCCATGCAACCTCACAATCTCCCTGAAAAACAAGTCAGCTACATGCGACGCATCGTCACTCTTATGACAGGGAATAAAATATGCCATTTTAGAAAACCGATCCACAACAACAAAGATAGAATCCCTCCCCCTCTTGGTCCTAGGTAATCCTAACACAAAATCCATGCTAATATCTTCCGAAGGAACACTAGGAACTGGAAGTGGAGTATACAAACCATGTGGATTGAGTCTTGACTTTGCTTTATGGCATGTGATGCATCTTTGAACAAATCTTTCGACGTTGTGCCTCATCTTTTGCCAATAGAAGTGATCAGTCAACATCATGTAAGTCTTCTCTCTTCCAAAATGCCCAATCAGTCCTCCTACGTGGGACTCCTGCAATAGTAGCAAACGCATAGAAGAATCTGGAACGCATAGTTTGTTCATGCGAAAGAGAAAACCATCATGAACATGAAACTTATCCCACCCTTTCCCATCTTTGCAATTAGAATACGGTGTTGAAAAGTCATTATATAGCAATACCAAATGCTCCAAAGTGGATTCACCTCTCATCACTCTGAAATCAGATTTGGTGTCTATCTTGACTAACTTTGTCTCTCCCTTATCCTTTCTTTGTCCACTCAATTTTAGCTTGTGGCTCTCTTGGAACCATTATTATTCAACCACTGAATTTGATATGGATGTGGGTGTTTCTTGTATTTTAATCCAAGTTTAGTGCAAAGTTCTTTGCTAGCTAGGTTATGACAACTACCTCCATCAATAATAACTTTGCAACACTTACCATCTTTACTTACCTGAGCTTTTGTTTGAAAAAGGTTGCAACGCTGTTCATGACTGGATTTGGTTTGAATGCTCAACACCGAAGGGGTGCACACAAGGATAGGGCCAGACTCGGGGTTACAATACCTATCCCTTTGTGTTTCTTCTTCCATTTCTTCCTCATGGCCATCCTCAAACGCCTCAAAATCAGCAAGGTGCTCTCCATCTTCTTCAGCAGAATCATATTCTCCATTCTCAGTTACCAACATTACCTTGCTATTTGGGCAATCCTTTTGCATATCCGCGACCAAGACACTTGAAGCATTGGATGGAGCTACTCTTGGCCGTAGAACCAACAGAAGATGATGAAGATGGAACTGGTCCTCTCTTTGGAAAGGAAGGAGTGGCGTTCTTGGCACTCGGGGCAGCACATGCGCTAGGAGTAAAACTTCCACTAGATTGGTTAGTTTTAAATGAATTGAAACGAGATGTGGTTTTACCTCCTGTAGGTACTGTACAGGGAGTGTAGGAAGATGATTTTGACACCCTCATTTCTTGTTGTACTTGCCTCTCAGCCTTAGTGGCTTGATGCACCAACTCCACCATGTTGTTGTAGGGTTGAAATTCGACAATTTGCTTAATGGAAGGTTGCAAACCAGCAAGGAAACGGGCCATAGTTTGCTCTTCTTGTTCATAAACATTAGCCCTTATCATAGCCATTTCCATCTCTTTGTAGTACTCCTCAATCGTAAAACTCCCTTGCTTCAAATTCTGTAATTTATCAAAAAGGTCACGTTTGTAATGTTTAGGAACAAACCTTGCCCTCATATGGTACTTCATCTCTTCCCATGTAGTGATGGGTGGATCATTATTCTCCATCATTTGGTTTTGCACTTGTTCCCACCAAACCAAAGCATAATCGTTGAATTCTAGTCCCGCCATATGGATTTTATTTTGTTCAGAATAGTTGTGCAAGTGGAACACCTTGTCCACCTTGAGCTCCCAAGTGAGGTATTCTTCGGGCTCATGTGTACCTGAAAATGAAGGCATTGTAAATTTGAGCTTACCAAATTTCTCCTCGTGTGGTCGTTCTTCGCCGTAACGATTACGGCGGTGGTAGCCGTCATCGTAGTGCGGAAAGTCATCGTCATCAAAGTGAAGTGCTCCCCCACCACGGCCTCCATGTCCATGGCCCCCCGGACCATGGAAGCCGCCCCCTACACCTCTCCCCGGCGGGGGTGGACAGATGGCGTTTGCCGCCACGCGGTCTCGCCGTTGTCATGCATCTGGACTACCTCGAGCCATGCCTGCTCCCTCATCTCACGGTGGTATGCCATCCCTACGATGAACACTGACTTCCTCATGTTGTGGTCAAAGTGCGCGCACCACGTCGTTCACAATGTTGGTACGTAGTACATTCATTTGTTGGTTCATCTCAACGCGCATGTCTTGTGTGGAGTTGTTGATCTCTGCCTTGAGTTGCTCCTCCAGGGCAGAAGTAGTGGCGGTGAACTCATTGCGCAAAGTTCCCCTCAAAGCTTGGAATTGAAAACAAGTCACCGGGGAATTCAGACCATGCTCCTCTCCCATGTTGTCGTCTCCACCTGACATGGTTAGTAGCACAAAGAAGATAGAAAAGCCACAAAAATATGGGTAATATGTGGAGTCACTCAATCTCACTTTTCCTCAACCAAGTAAAGTTCTTACCTTTCCGAAGTGAATTGAGGTCAAAAAAACATACACTTGGTGGTGGCTACAATAACTAGTGATGATCAAGCGGATTTAAAAGTGACTCACAATTGCACGGCAAAGGATATTTTGTGGAGCTTGGTTAGTGATGGAGACGAGGTGCCCGATCTTTCGATGAGATTGATAACTATCGATTTCGGTGGAGATGACCCTCACGATCCGACTACAACCGTACGACGACGCTTGCGCCTTAGCAATCGCTGAACCAACTCCGAGATGTTATTGATCTCGCTGGAAGCGCGATCAACCTGAACACGAAGTTCAATCCCTGCGAGCAATCGAAGAACTAGCAAGAATAAGATGTAGGCAATCTGATGTTGCATATATGAATAAAGCACAAATTGTATTGCGAATAGCAAAGTTGGGATTCCGAAGATGTCTTGACAGGTGGTTGACCGACACAACTGAAGAACAAAAGTTTGCACAATGGATAAACCTAAACTTAACAAAATCCAAGTCTTAGCAATGGAGGCGGCAGCTCCTTTATAGGGAGAACGACCAGGGGGGCGTCCAAAGGCACGCCCAAGGGTTACAAGGCCCTTGGGCCCAAGTGGAGGTGGCACAACACCCTTTTTGTCTCGGACTCAGAAACCAACGTGGAGTCTTTTGATGATTGTGGCCGACTCAGATGGAATTTTAATATGAGGTTAGATCCGTTGGAAACTATACTTCCTAAGCTTTCCATGAAGTACAAGAACGTCCCAATCGGAGTCTGTATGAGGAAGTTATGCCCGTTTGAACTTGGTATCATCGCAGCAGTCCGAAACTGATTCCAGAACGTGTCCAACTCGAATTCTTGTTTGGCTTGGCCCCAAAGTGACGTGGTGAACTCCATTATTCCATCCAGGCATGTCCATGACTCCACGTCCCTCTCCTTCATCCTTTCCCCGGTTCCTAAGCACAATTAAATCACTTGCATTAGGTAGCGGTCTATTCTCAGTAATATATGAACCTAGGAATGAATTCACCTGGTAATTAAGTTGACGAGCACGAGCACGAGCTCGAGTGAGTGGTCCTTGTAACACTTGTTGTGGCTGAGTTGTATCCATGGAAGGGATGTCCTCATCAGTTAGGAAGTATTTATCCTACACAATCTGAATTTCACGATGTTGTAAAATTAAGTAATAATCCAAGCTAGAAAATATTGCCCATTTGCTGATCCAATAGATATAAGTGATGTGTATGAACGCACACGCAATGATCAATGTGACTCAACGCAACAAAGGAATGAGCTAAATTGAAACAATTAAGAAAAATAGCTTGTTTGCATCAAGTGCTAGGAGAGACGCTAGCCAATTGCAATAACAAGAAAAGAGGGCACAGGATTGCTCAAGAATTTTAATCACTCAAACTGAAAATATGAACTAGAACCACTCACCTAATCAGCCTTCTCTCTCTTTTTTTTCTCACCTCTTTTTTTTACCTTGCCAAACACCCAAATATGTTCAACTCACTGTTCTGAGTCTATTGAGGTATATGGGTCACAAACTTTTTGTGGAAGGTAGGGGTATAAAGGTAATTAAAAGATACTCTCTCTCTCTCTAAACTTTGATTTTTTTGATCGGCTGGAGTGGGTGTTGTACAAGCCCAATGTTCAGTTTTAAGTATTTAGGAGCAGCCCTTAATGCAATATCAATGACTAGTCTCAAGTAATCAAAGGATATAAGTGAAGCATTCCACAGACGTGTGCGAAAGTTCAAATTGATAAGCTTTCGGATGGTCCGAACGTCACCGCCTATTTTAGACGGTTCGATTAGAATCAGATGGCGCGGCTGGGGGTGAACACTTCGGACGGTCCGAACGTCTCGCGCAGTCGCAGATGGTTCGATCGGAATCCAACAGCGCGACGAGCGCGACGGACGATCCGATCGTCTTGCGCGGCTGAGGACAGTTGGATCTGGATCAGATGGTCCGAAAGGACCATCATCTCTTGGCATCAATTTTGATTTTCTCAATTCAGGGAACCTATCTTTTCTTAAATGCAACCAAACAAGATCCCCAGGTTCAAAAGTTAAACGTTTCCTCACCTGACTACCAGCAAGTTTATATTTAGCATTCATGCGTTCTATATTCTCCTTAGTTGTCTCATGCATTTTTAAAATCAATTCAGCACGCTGTTTAGCATCAGGGTTCAATTTCTCCGAAGATGGAAGAAGCATTAAATCAATAGGAGCACGAGGCACAAAACCATAAACAACTTCAAAAGGGCACATCTTTGTAGTAGAATGCAAAGAACGATTGTAAGCAAACTCAACATGAGGCAAGCATTCTTCCCACATTTTTAAATTCTTTTTCAACACAACCCTAAGCATGGTAGATAAAGTAATATTCACAACCTCAGTTTGTCCATCAGTTTGGGGATGACAAGTAGTAGAAAATAACAGCTTAGTCCCCAATTTAGCCCATAGAGTTCTCCAAAAATGGCTAAGGAATTTAGTATCCCGATCTGAAACTATAGTATTGGGCACACCATGCAAGCGAATAACTTCACGAAAGAATAAATCAGCAATATGGGTAGCATCATCGCTCTTATGACATGGTATAAAATGGGCCATCTTAGAAAATATATCAACAACCACAAATATACTATCTCTCCCCTTCTTGGTCCTAGGCAATCCTAAAACAAAATCCATCGAAATATCCTCCCACGGAACGCTAGGAACGGGTAAAGGCATATACAAACCATGAGGATTAAGTCGTGACTTAGCTCTTTGACATGTAGTGCAGCGAGCAACGTAGCGCTCGACGTCCCGTCTCATTTTTGGCCAAAAGAAATGATCAGCAAGTATGTCCTCCATTTTCTTCACACCAAAATGTCCCATCAACCCGCCTCCATGTGCTTCCTGTAACAACAATAGACGAACGGAACCAGTAGGAATGCACAACTTGTTGGCTCTAAATACAAACCCATCATTAATGATAAATTTATTCCACATTTTCCCTTCTTTACAATTCAACAGTATTTCCACAAAATCAGCGTTGTGCACATATTGCTCTTTAATAGTCTCTAATCCAAAAATTTTGAAGTCAAGTTGTGATAGCATGGAATATCTCCTAGACAAAGCATCAGCAATAACATTCTCCTTTCCCTTCTTGTGTTTTATGACATAGGGAAACGACTCTATAAATTCAACCCACTTTGCATGTCTACGGTTCAGATTACCTTGACTTCGAATATGCTTTAAAGATTCATGATCAGAATGTATAACAAATTCTTTGGGCCATAAATAATGTTGCCAAGTTTCTAAGGTTCGAAAGAGGGCATATAACTCCTTATCATAAGTAGAATAGTTCAAACTAGGCCCACACAATTTCTCACTGAAGTATGCTATAGGTTTGCCTTCTTGTAACAACACACCACCTAAACCAATTCCGCTTGCATCACATTCTAGTTCGAAAGTCTTATTGAAATCAGGGAGTTGGAGTAAAGGTGCATGTGTTAACTTATCTTTCAATGTGGTGAAGGCGTTCTCCTGTGCGGCACCCCAAACAAATGGCACGCCCTTCTTGGTAAGCTCATTCAATGGTGCGGCGATGGTGCTGAAATCCTTCACAAAGCGGCGGTAGAACCCGGCAAGTCCTAAAAAGCTCCGCACTCGTGTGACCGTGTTAGGAGTCGGCCAACTCTGTATTGCTTCAACCTTGGCTTGATCAACTTCAATTCCCTGTGGAGTAACAACATAGCCAAGTAACGCGACTCGATCGGTGCAAAAGGTGCACTTCTCAAGGTTACCAAATAGGCGTTCATCACGTAAAGCATTAAAAACAGCACGTAAATGGTCACGATGTTCCTCTAATGATTTGCTATATATCAATATATCATCAAAATAAACCACCACAAATCTACCAATGAAAGCACGCAAAACCTCGTTCATTAATCTCATGAAGGTACTAGGTGCATTAGTTAAACCAAAAGGCATTACTAACCACTCATATAACCCGAACTTAGTTTTAAATGCCGTTTTCCATTCATCGCCTAATTTCATGCGGATTTGATGATAGCCACTACGCAAATCAACCTTGGAAAAGACAACAGAGCCACTCAATTCATCAAGTATATCATCTAACCTAGGAATAGGATGACGATACCTAATGGTGATATTATTGATTGGTCTACAATCCACACACATGCGCCATGACCCATCTTTCTTTGGTACCAAAATGACCGAAACAGCACAAGGGCTAAGGGATTCGTGCACATACCCTTTATCAAGCAACTCTTGAACTTGGCACTGAATTTCTTTAGTTTCTTCTGGATTGGTCCTGTATGGTGCGTGGTTGGGCAAAGATGCACCGGGAATTAAATCAATTTGATGCTCAATCCCACGAAGTGGTGGCAGCCCCGGTGGTATGTCCTTTGGAAAGACATATCGGTACTCCTGCAAAATGTTAGTGACAGCAGGTGGCAAAGAAGGAGGAATATCCTCAAAGGAAAGCAAAGCTTCTTTGCAAACTAAAGCATAGCAAACAGAATCACTAGCATTCAGCTCAGTCATGTCAGATTTGGTAGCAAGGAAACAAGCACCTTTCAATTTAATTTCTTTATTCTTCGCATGAACAGATTTAGGTTCTTTCTTTTTATGTTGCTCAAGCTCTTTTGCTACAATCTGATTTTCGCTCTCAGCATTCTCTCGGCTTTTCTCTCTACTTGCTCTAGCAAGATCATCTTTAACAATTTGTTCATAAGTCATAGGATGCAGCACAATTTTCTTTCCATTGAACATGAGAGAATATTGATTATTCCTACCATGATGCACACAATCAGTATCGTATTGCCAAGGTCTTCCTAATAACAATGAACAAGCTTGCATAGGAACAATGTCGCAATCAACATAATCATGGTATGAACCCATAGAAAAGTGTACTCTCACCATCCGTGTTACCTTTAACTTACCACTGTTGTTGAACCACTGAATATGGTATGGGTGGGTATGAGGTTTGGTTGGCAAAGCAAGCTTCTCCACCATATCCATACTCGCCAAGTTGTTGCAACTTCCACCATCAATAATTATTCGAATCGAGCGTTCCTTGACAACGCCCTTGATTTGGAACAAATTATGGTGCTGATTTTGCTCGGCACGAGACACTTGAGCACTTAGTACGCGTTGCACTATAATGCTCAAATACTTGTCGGCATCTTCGGCACCAACATGTTCCTCCTCATGGTCAGACTCATCATCATGTCCTGCAGGGTCATTTGCAAGCATAGCATATGTTTCATCATCAAGATCACTAGCAGAGGAATACCCACCATCATCGCGTATAATCAATACACGCTTGCTTGGGCAGTCCCGCATCATGTGTCCAAAGTCTTTGCATTGATGGCATTGAACGTCCCTCATCCGTCCTGTCGAAGCAACCAAAGAGGAAGTTTTTGCAGAAAGTTGGGGTGCTGATTTGGGTGCTTCGGAAACTCGTGGCGCTGAATTTGACGTAGTAGGGCGCTGCTTGCTGTTGGAGGGTAATGGTGGGGGCGCCAAAGTAGATGAAGAAGAAGGTGTACGCGGCGTCCATGAATTTGTGCGACCTGCAGAAAAGTTAGATCGCGTTCTCGTCTGACTTCCCTGCAATTCTCGTTCAGCTTTGCAAGCAAGATGAAACAATCTAGTCATGGAGTTGTAATCTTTGTAATCAAGAATGTCCTGAATTTCACGATTCAACCCTCCCAAAAACCTAGCCATTGATGCCTCCTCATTCTCAACTACCCCACAGCGCAACATACCAATTTGTAATTCCTGATAGTATTCTTCCACAGACTTTGCACCTTGTTGTAAACGTTGCAGTTTATTTAACAAATCACGAGCATAATATGAGGGAACAAATCGATGGTGCATAAGCAATTTTAAAGCCTCCCAAGTGTTTGGTATGTTATTGGGATGTTGACGGCAATGTTCTTTCCACCAAATAGAAGCAAAATCGGTAAATTCACTAGTAGCAGCCCTAACTCGTCTATTCTCAGGAAAATCATGGCAAGTAAATTTTTGATCAACAGCTAGTTCCCAATCAAGATAACCATCAGGATCATATTTACCATTAAAAGAGGGCATAGTGAATTTAACCTTAGCAAAAGCATCATCGTGGTCCGTACCTCACGTCGTGGGGGATCTCTTTGCATACCCTGTCGGTTAAAATGCACATTGTCAACTTCATCTTGTCCCTCTACCGTCACAGCAGGGGGAACAACAGCCGAAGCTTGGGCAATCTCCTCAAGGCGCGCCATAATATCTGCCAAAGATTTGTTAGTGATACCTTGTGCTTTCTTCATCGCAGCAAGCGTTGTGTTTGTCTCAATCTGGGCGCCCTTGAGTTGAGCAAGTCGCTCATTTGTGACTGTGACATCCTCCTCAAGGCCCTCCGCACGACGATTCATTTCACGTGTGAAATGTTGTATGATTCCCTTCGTACGAGGACTATGAGATGAGTTCTGATCTGAAAACTCTCCAGAACTTGCCATTGTTAGCAAAAACACAAGAATATGTCCCTAACAAGTACTAGGGTATGGTGCTCGCACTCAAACCTTCTATCGAATTCTTACCAAGCACACAGGGCGATCGGCAACCAGCGATGACAATATATCTGCGAAGATTGGATGGAGCGATTGCTAGGTGAAGCTCAGCCTGTACGGTGTAGAAAAGGTGTAGCTGGGAGGGCTCAAGTTTGGTAGCAAGGAGTAGCAACAATCAGTTCAGAAAATGCAAGCTGAAAAATCGTTCAATATGATGTAGGTTCAATATGATCAAAGAATTGACTCACCTTGATCGCAGTGGGTTTGGTCCTGGTGGTCTAGAGCGGCTTCAACTTCAGCTTCTTCTTCTTGAGCCTCGTACGCTACTGTTACGTGCACAAAAATTTGGATAAAAAACAAATCAGCAAGCCAATTAAACACTCGCAAGAAGAACCAAACAACTCCAAAAATTCATGATTTCAGTTCCATGGGATAGACTTTGATTTTTGGGTGAGCTTAGAAATGTGTTTTATTCAATTTGGAGTGAGAATGAATTAATTATAATGATTTGAAGTTTACCCATAATTCAATTATATAAAATATAGCCCCTAATTTAATTTGAGTATTATAGTCGATAAAGAACTTCTCACCATTGCTAGGGCATAGGATTAATATTTTTGTTTTTAAACCATATGGCGGCTAATCCTACAATCTATACCAACATGCAAAAGTTCATGATTTATTGTTTACTCAATTGGTTTTTTATTTACTAGATCATCATGAGAGCTTAAATCTACACATTATTCCTAATTAATATCTCACTATGCCTTCAACTAGCAATTAAGCTTTAAAGTAAAGGCTAAAAGCACATTAGTTACTAAAATATAATATTTAATCCATGATTAAATCTTTATTAAGCTCATTTATACCCTAATAAATTTCTACATCATTTATGGATTAATTTTTGATTTCCCCAAATTTTTTTTTACTAAAGTTGCTTAGCAAAAATCCTCCAATAATTGTGCTTAAACGCTGCGGAGCGGGGGCTCGAACGCGGGCGTTAGCACTGAGCACACGCCCTGATAACCAATCTGCCTCTCGGTGTTACCTAACAGTAGGAGGGGAGAGATCACAGAAGAGTTGAGCGACAGCAGGGTCCTAAAGCAGAGGAAGCCGGGGACGGTGGACGGCGGCGGTGTGGTCAGCGATGGGCAGCCGAAGGGTCGCCGGTGAGGGGCAAAATGGATTGTTGGGGTCGCGAGGAAGCCGACGGTGGTGTCGGTGGAGGCTAAGGAGCGCCGGAGGTGGGTCAGCGACGTGCGGTGGCGGCAGGCTCGGAAGGATCTCGACGCCACGAGGTGCAGGCCAAGAGGGGCTTGGCCGAGCGTGGGGTCGGCATCGCTGGGGTCCTAGGAGGCTCTGGGGATGAGGAATTTGGCTGTGGTTGATTCGCTCGGTGGCGTGCTCGTTGGCCCGCTGTGGGGAAGAAGGTGGGCGCCGATGAGGAGGAGGGCACGGGAGCTCGATTGCTCATAGAAGGAGGAAGTGGGAAGTTGATGCGGATACGCACATGCTTAGCACTTTTAAGTCAAATACATTATTTCACTGGAAAGAAGTATTGAGCCGCATTAAATATTGTCAGGTGAATTTGTTTCTTAATGAATTTCCTTCTATTCGTGGGGACCATATGGACGTCCCAAGAGGCTATATAAGCCTTGTATTGGCAGCCTTTAGGGCTCAGACCACGTTTGATACTAAAATACTCTTATTCTTTTTGATGGCCGACCCAACTTGAGGAAATTGGGAGTTTGCTGAAATCAAGATCGTTCAACCTTTCTATTGGGAATTGCGAGCGCGATGCAACTTCATCGGTGGTCGTGAAGTTCAGCATGTGTGGTTGGGCGAACTATAGAGTGCTAACTCTTGCATTGGCAACGGGAGATCACTACAGTTCATCAAATCCACGTGAGTATCTTGATCCTACGTCGAGAAGATCGGGCGACCCCGTATCATCTTGGTATCAGAGCGCGATTTACTCGGTAGGATTATTTACCCTTACTTTTAGATTGATTTACTTCTGTTCCTATAGTCCATTAAAACCAAAAATTGCCACAAAAAATCTAAACCTTTAGATTAATCTGTTATTTCGTGAGTTTTGTTAAGTTCTCATTTATTAGAATTTTGTTTAGGTGCTGATCGTCGTGTTCCTTTGCGTCACTTGATCATTGTGTTATTTCCTTTGTTTTGCCTAAACCAAAAAAAATCCGATTGCTACAGTGCGTGAACAATACTGCTACAGTACCACAAAAACATCCGTTCATCTTTGAGACTAGTCTTTGATAATTGCATTAAGGGCTGCTCTTGGTATTAATCTATATTTGCTGAAATTTCCAGTAATTGTGCAAAGAAACGCTAAACATTAGTGCCAACCACAAGTACAAAAAAAAAGAAAGAAGAAGAAGGGCCTCGACAAAAAAAGTGAGTGTTGACCAAATTGGGGTTAGCTAATTCTACTATTGTAATATCCCGGAAGAGATTCGACAAATAATCAATTAATCGGAGAGAAGGACCTTAAAGGGAAGAGTAGAGTATCAGTTTTGGGGGGGGGGGGGGGGGGGGTTTCTGAATTTTACTAGCAACCTGGGCCTGGGCCTTGGCCCAGGTGCGTTTTCGGCCAAGTGGGGGGGAGGCGCCACCTCCCCCTCCAACCCTAGCGCCGCCCCCCTTCCCCCTGGTTGCGCCCCCCTCCCCTCTGCCTTGCGCCGCCCAGCAACACCTCTTCCTCCCCTCTCCTCCATTGCCGGTGATCAAGACCTCCATTCGCTGCCAGACGAGCGGGAGAAGGAAATCAATCGCAGCAAGGCGATTGGATCCGGAGGAAGGGAAGAAGAAGGGAAAGAGAGGAAAAGGAGAAGAGGTGGAGTTCGTGGGGTGTTCGTCGTGTTTTGCAGCGATTCGTCAAGGGTAATCCGTGGGGTGTTCGTCGTGTTTTGCAGCGATTCGTCAAGGGTAATCCCTGTTTTTCCCCAAGTAGATGTATATTCTAATTGTGTTATCAATGTCGATATACTAGACTGCTAGAACAGATTGGGTTATTGTAACATCCTGATTTTCAGAGTCTTTTTGAAGCTTTTAAAATAAAATTCACCATTTGAAATTTTCTGAAATTAATTAAAGCTTAAAAGGAGTTTTCAGAATTTATTTGGATTTAATATGATTAAATTAAACATTAACATTTTCCAAGTTATTTTATTTGAGTTCCTGGTGTCTCAAGGAATTTATTGGTATTTTTTTTTCTGGATTTATTTGCTATTTTCTAGAGCTCAAAAAGAATTATTTGAATTTCTGGAAAAAAAAGAAAAGAAAAAGAAAATCCCGAACCGGCCGGTGGGCCAAAACCCACCGAACCGGCCCGGTCTAGCCAGCCCCGCCCGGCCTGCCACCGCCACGCGGCGTGCATCCCGCCCGCGCCCGCGCCCGCCTTCCTCCGTTGGATGGCCGACACGCGTCGCCCATCCCCGCGCCTGCGCCCCGCATCTCGGCCGTCCGCCGCCCTGAGCCACCGACAGGTGGGGCCCACCTGTCAGCGCCCGCTAACCCTAACCCTAGTGGGCCGAGCCCACTCGGCCCGCCGCCCGCCGCCGCCCGGGGTATTTATTGGCGCAGACCCCGAGGTTCGCCGTCATCCCGCAGCCGTCGCCTGCGCTGCCGCCTTCGCCGCCCTCGCCGCCTCCTCCGCCGCTAGCCGCCGAGCGCCGCCGCCCGGGCAGTGCGCCGTCCCCGGTCGCCGTCCGCCGTCGCCGTCGTTGCCATCGTCGTCGTCATCGGTGAGCGCCGCCGTCGTCCCGAGCCTCGCCGGCCATAACCGCCGCCCGCGCCTCGCCGCCTCGGCCGCGCCGCCTCGCCCCGGTCGCCCGCGCCGCTCGTCCGCCGCCTCTGCCGCCGCCGCCGTCGCCGTCGTCTTCATCGCCGGTGAGCCCCGCCGCAGCCGTGCGCCTCCGTCGGCCAGACCCGCCCGCAGCCCCGCCGCCCGGTCGCCTCGGCCGCTTCGCCTGCTGGTCCACGCGGCCGTCGCTTCGTCTTCCCGTAGACCCGATCCACCGTGCGCCGAGCCTCTGCCGCATGGGACCCACCGGTCAGGTCCGGTCCCGTAGACCCGTGAGCTGATCTGGCCACGTCAGCGCCCAGTCAGCTTGCCACGTCAGCCCTAGGGCTTGCGTGCCGTGCCCCGTCAGCAGCCACGTCAGCCCTAGCCGCTTGCGCCAGCAGCCCGCCGTCGCACTGTTCCGTGCGCCGCGTCCACCGTGGACCCATCTCACCGTGCACCCGGTCCACAGCACAGTGTCTTTTCCGATTTTCAGCCTTTTTCCTAAAACCAGATTTTCCAGAGGCCCGTTCTCCCCCGTCCTAGCTCCGATTGACCCGATTCGTTTTCCTAAATTCATCTAAAATTGAGCTCTATCTTTTGGTTCAGGTTTGAGAATTTTTGGAGTTCATTTGAATTTTTTTATTTGAATTTATTTTGTCTCTTTGTTTTGTTTTCTCTCTCGTTAGATCACGCGTTCGAGGGAGCCGCCGTTGGAATTGAAGATCAAGAACCGTCAACTGAGCAAGGCCAAGGCAAGTCATGTCCTTTGATCATGTTGAACCCAGTTTGCAATCTATTATTTAATTATTTTGTTTTAAATTATCTTGCATTGCTATTTTTATTCAAACCCTTGTATTGGTAGTTATCACCTCAATTGAGTATTTCCCTCCTTGTTAAAATTGAATGCCATGCTGCCATTGTCACCTTAGGTTGGGAATTTAATTAGTGATGCTATGTTATTTGTCACATTGGGTTGGTACGATTAGAATGCTTAGCCTTGCTTATTTTTGCGAAAGGTTTCATCATCGTATGTGATTAATTAATTTGACCTAATGAGATAGTGAATCGTGGTTGGTGCCACTGTTATAAAATTTGTGCCGTGACGTTGGTGCGTCATTGGCGGTGGTTATACAAAATTGGTTTTCACTCGGGCGAATGATCGTGCAGTAAAGGGGGAAGTGTTGGAGCACTTCGAGGGATGTGGTAGTCTCGCCCGAGAACACTTAAGGACTTAACTTTGTGCGCCATTGATCTGAGTCTTACCGTGCAAACCACATGTCTGGTATGGGACAGACCTGGCTGATTAATTTGTGATGTTTCAATTCTGGTTCCGCCATTGGGATGTCAGTGGGTGTCGTATACATTCCACGGGGCGCAAGGGGGGGTGTGATGCGAAACCCTAGCGGGCGGGATTGGGTTGGAATTGAACATTGTAAAGGTCTTGTTGTGATTACCTTAAGCTGAGGCTAATCACATCGTGTGGGTACAGTTGTGCAACCTCTGCAGAGTGTAAAACTATTCGAATAGCCGCGTCCTCGGTTATGGACAATGCTCGGTGATTTCACACGAGGTATAGTTACTCTTGGAAAATTTGTAGTTGGTCAGTGGATGGTTAATTCACTGTTGGTTTAGCTTGTGGATGGGAGGTCCATACGTAGTTTACTTCAATTCCTTTGATTATTCATTATTGTCTTATTTACAATTCGCCTTCAATCTATTTATGGTAATTTCAAATGCTGTTTATGTACATTAACCCTTTCAGCCTTCCATTGGTAAGCCTTGCATACTATATTGCATCATTTGTTACAAACGGCTTGCTGAGTACCAATGTACTCACGGCTTTACGCCTATGTTGCTCAGTTGAGGAAGAGGAGTACTACCAGCAGGAGGTTCCCGGAGGCGAGTACTTCGACGACTACGCGTTCTAGGCTTCGCTCCCCACTCGATTGCCCGTGGACATGTCGATTGGCCGCTACGCTTTATTTTGGATTTTCCGCTGCTAAATTTTGTTAAGCCCCTAAGGCTATTGAGAATGTAAGCTTGACCATAAGGTCTCACTTTTGGATATTGATTAATAATTCGAGTTTCCCTTATTTAATATCGTGATTGTGGTGATGATTACCTCTATGTTTGACTGTGTGCACTAGCGTGATCCTGGACTAGTGCAGCATACACAAAGAGTCCGGATTTGCATATTCGGGTCTCGACAGAGATGGTATCAGAGCCAAATTGACTGCAGGACGAAGCCTTAGTTAAAGTGGTCGAATTAGAACAAATTTCAAAACCTAGTTTCTAAATCAAACCAACTAAAATTGATGAATAGTAATATCTATACCTTCTCATCTTCTCTCCAGAAATTCTGCTCCTTACCCCATTCTCTCACGATTTATTTTCGTAAATTGTATACTAACCCTTCTTTTGTAAAATGCATTAGATGTCTCAAGCTTCTTTCGCCCAGGCGGGAGGTTGGAGAGCCCTTCTCCGTGTTTTGTTGCGAAGCCTCAGATTGAAAAGATCGCCCGTCTACCTCACCAAGGATGAGAAAGTTGGAGGGCAACGTATTGGAAGCATCACCAGGTTGTACTTCACCACGAGAGTCGGCAAGCAGATTCTACATCATAGTTTTCAGAGCACCGGATCTTGCGGAGGATGTTCCGTACAAGCAGCCGCATACAAAGCCATCCGACAGCTTTGCAAATTATACAAGATCAACATGGCCAGACTTATTCGGAGGTTCAAGAAGCAATATGAAGTCACCCTCAGCTTGTCAGAGCCAGTCAGGGAGGAGCCTCGACCACAGTTGCCCGTACCTCTACCGACGCCTACACCGCCGAGCCCGGAGGTGGGACGACGCATCACCGGGGACCGTCAGGCGTACCTTCGACGCTTCACCCCCGCCCCCGCCAGACAGCAGACGCCGCCGGAGTCGCCGCCAGTCCGCAACTCGTGGGTCTTCTATAGTGATGCGGAGGATGAGGATAGCGAACCCTATCTGTCAGGCTCAGAGTGGGAGCTACTAGATTAGGAGTACGAGTAGAGCGTTGGATTTTTATTTGCAGTTGTTTGGGATGTGGGCTGTAAATCTTGCTTTTAAAAGCATTATATTGCAATCATGTCCATCTTTTAATGGAGTTATCTTTTGCCAGTTTTGTTGTTAGCCTTTCGGGCTAAGTGTTTGCTTAGTTTAGGTTGCCATTAGTTATCCCCCTTAGACGAGTTTACCGCTTACCTTTGCTTTTCCCTCTTATCTGTGGAGCCTCAGAATGTCAGTTCTCAGTAAATGGTCTTTCTTTTCAGAGCAGCTGCAAGATGGTTGAAACCAGGAACTCCGCAGGTCGAGAGCAGACAAACCAGAATCCAGGGAACAGTTCCACTCAGCCACCCCAGGCAGTTCCGCCGACCCTGGACCCCGCTCTCAGTCAGTTCCTGATGGCCCAGACTCAGATGATGCTAGCAATGATGCAGAATATGAACAATATGGCTCAGCGTCAGCACCCAGGGGTAGCAGCACCTCAGGTCACTCACCATCAGTCCCGCTTTGCAGAGTTTATGAGGACGAGGCCGCCTACCTACTCCAGTTCTTCAGAGCCTTTGGCGGCAGATGACTGGATCCGTTCAGTAGAGAAAAAGCTGAACTTGGCCCAGTGCACAGACAGGGAGAGAGTGCTGTATGCAGCACACCAGCTAGAGGGACCTGCAGCAGAGTGGTGGGAGAACTACTGTGACGCCCACGAGGACCAGGACAGCATTACTTGGGATGAGTTCCACACCGCTTTTCGTCACGCCCATGTCCTGGATGGGGTGATGGACATGAAGAAGGAGGAGTTCCGTGAGTTGCAGCAGAAGAACATGTCAGTGAGTGAATACCTCAATAAATTCACTCAGCTAGCTCGCTATGCACCCGAGGACGTAGCCACAGATGAAGACCATCAGAAGAGGTTCCGGAAAGGCTTGAACCCAGGATTGAAGGTGCAGGTCGTGGGCAACGACTATGCCAGCTTTCAGCAGATGGTGGATAAGGTCATCCTAAATGAGGACAGTCGCCGCGAGCTCGAGGAGTCTCGCAAGAGGAGGATGGCTCAGTAGGGATTACAGTCTCACCAGGCTCAGAGGCAGCGTTTCAGCACTTACCAGCCCACTCGAGTGCCTCAGCAGCCATAGCAGCAGCAGTCAGTTTTCAGGACTCCGGCCCCAGCACCACGTCCCCAGCAGTCAGGGCAGAGACCCGGTGGATTTGGTGGTCAGCAGCAAAGGAACGCCAATCCAGCAGCGTCCGTTACTTGCTACAAGTGCCATGAGCCGGGACACTATGCTAGCAAGTGCCCACAGAGGCAGGCCCCCACTCCAGTTCGCTTCGACTTGGGAGCCACACCAGGACGGACACCTACTCCAGGAGCAGGGCGTGGAGCACCCCAGGCGCCAGTTCAGGCCAGCAGGACTCCGCAGGTGGTGAGAGGTCAGGTGAACCACATCACTGCAGAGGAGGCCCAGGCAGCACCAGATGTCGTGATCGGTAAGTTCCCAGTCCATTCAGCATCTGCCACAGTTTTATTTGATTCTGGAGCTTCCCATTCGTTTGTTTCTCGGAGTTTTGCCTTAAAGCATCAGTTGAAAATTGTTACTCTGGGATCTATTCATTTGATCCAATCCCCCGGTGCGGAGTTGAGCACCAACCTAGGCTGTCCCGGAGTTCAGATAGACATCCAGGGAGTTGAGGTCAGAGCGGACTTGATTATCTTGGATATCCAGTCCCTAGATGTGATCTTGGGTATGGATTGGCTCAAGAAGCACCAGGCAGTTCTGTATTGTGGGAGCAGAGCAGTGACCTTGACCAGCTCCGATGGGAAGAAAGTGCAGTTTTCAGCTAGCATGAATCAGCCAGTGCAGGTAATGGTTTGTCAGATCAAGGGAATTCAGTTGGAGGATGTGCCGATTGTCAGGGAGTACCCCGATGTGTTTCCAGATGACCTTCCAGGGATGCCACCAGAGCGAGAGGTTGAGTTTCTGATCGAGTTGGTACCCGGTACCTCTCCGATTTCCAAAAGACCCTACCGGATGCCAGCAAATGAGTTAGCAGAACTCAAGAAGCAGATTCAGGAGCTTTTGGACAAAGGTTATGTCAGGCCCAGTTCGTCCCCGTGGGGAGCGCCAGTCTTGTTTGTGAAAAAGAAGGATGGCAGTCAGCGCATGTGCGTGGACTACCGAGCACTTAATGAGGTCACCATCAAGAACAAGTACCCGTTGCCCAGGATTGATGACTTGTTTGATCAGCTCAGGGGAGCAGGAGTTTTCTCCAAGATTGACTTGAGGTCAGGTTACCATCAGATGAGGATTCGACAGGAGGACATACCTAAGACAGCATTTTCGACTCGTTATGGATTGTATGAGTTCACAGTGATGTCTTTTGGTTTGACCAATGCTCCAGCCTATTTTATGTACCTAATGAATAAGGTGTTCATGGAGTATTTGGATAAGTTTGTCGTTGTGTTCATTGATGACATTCTGATCTACTCCAAGGATGAGAGAGAGCATGAGGAACACCTGAGGATGGTATTGCAGAAATTAAGGGACCATCAGTTGTATGCCAAGTTTAGCAAATGTGAGTTCTGGATGAAGGAAGTCGCCTTCCTAGGCCATGTGATGTCCGCAAAGGGAGTTGCTGTTGACCCCGGAAAGGTCAAGGATGTTTTGGATTGGCAGTCACCTTCTTCGGTGACTCAGGTCAGGAGTTTTCTGGGTATGGCTGGTTATTATCGTCGTTTCATCGAGGGATTTTCCAGTGTAGCCAAGCCACTTACCCAATTGCTCAAAAAGGAAAAGAAATATGTTTGGACGCCCGAGTGCGAGAAAAGCTTTCAGAAGTTGAAGGAGAGTTTGACCACAGCCCCAGTGCTAGTATTGCCAGATTTAAACAAGGATTTTGAGATTTATTGCGATGCTTCACGCAAGGGTTTGGGTTGTGTACTGATGCAGGAAAAGAGAGTGGTCGCGTATGCCTCACGACAGTTGAGACCGCATGAGGAGAATTACCCTACCCACGACTTAGAGCTAGCAGCCGTAGTGCATGCTTTGAAAATTTGGAGGCACTATCTCTTGGGTAATAGATGTGAGATTTACACGGATCACAAGAGCTTGAAATACATCTTTACCCAGTCCGAGCTTAACCTCAGGCAGAGGAGGTGGTTGGAGTTGATAAAGGATTATGATGTCGGAATCCATTATCACCCCGGGAAGGCCAATGTAGTCGCAGATGCTCTGAGCAGAAAGGTTTATTGTAACTCAGTGATGGTTCAGGAGAGTCAGCCAGCTTTGCATGAGGAATTCCAAAGGCTCAGTTTGGAATTGGTTGAGGAAGGATTTTTGGCAGCAATGGAGTTGCAGCCCACTTTGGATGGTTAGATTCGTCAGGCTCAGACAGATGATGAGGCATTTCAGCGTATCAGGCAGAGTATGAGTGAAGGAAAAGAGTCAGGATTTTCAGAGGATGCCCAAGGAACCCTGTGGTTCAAGCAACGTTTGTGTGCGCCCAATAAAAAGGAGCTAAAGGATCTGTTGCTAAAAGAAGCTCATGAGTCGTTGTACTCGATACACCCTGGCAGTACCAAGATGTACCAGGACATTAAAGAAAAATATTGGTGGCCTAGCATGAAGCGTGAGATCGCTGAGTATGTGGCACTTTGTGATGTCTGTCAGAGAGTTAAGGCAGAGCATCAGAGGCCAGCAGGTTTGCTTCAGCCGTTGAAAATCCCTGAGTGGAAATGGGAAGAGATTGGTATGGACTTCATAGTCAGTTTGCCTAAGACCAAGGAGGGCTATGATTCGATTTGGGTCATCGTGGACCGATTGACCAAGGTTGCTCACTTCATTCCAGTGAAGACAACCTACACCGGTGACAGATTGGCAGAGCTGTATATGTCGAGGATCGTCAGTTTGCATGGAGTGCCCAAGAAAATAGTGTCAGATCGAGGGTCCCAGTTCACTTCTCGGTTTTGGGGTAGTTTCCATGAGGCTATGGGAACGCATCTGAATTTCAGTACCGCATACCATCCCCAGACAGATGGTCAGACAGAGCGAGTCAATCAGATTCTTGAGGATATGTTGAGAGCATGTGTGCTAGATCATGGACCTAAGTGGGACAGCTGTTTGCCTTTTGCAGAGTTTTCTTACAACAATAGTTATCAGGCAAGTTTGCAGATGTCACCATTTGAAGCACTCTATGGCAGGAAATGCAGGACCCCTCTCAATTGGAAAGAGACAGGGGAAGGTCAGGTGTTTGGTCCAGATTGTCTAAAAGAGGCTGAGGACAAGGTCCGTTTGATTCAGGAGAGGTTGAGGACTGCCCAGGCCAGGCAAAAGAGCTACGTGGATACCAGACGCCGAGAGCTGAGTTTTGAGCCAGATAATTTTGTGTATCTCAGGATCACACCATTCAAAGGTGTGAAGAGGTTTCAGCAAAAGGGGAAGCTTGCACCAAGGTATGTCGGTCCGTTCAGAATTCTGAAACGCAGGGGAGAGGTTGCTTATCAATTGGAGCTACCTGCATCCTTCACTGGGGTACATGATGTTTTCCATGTGTCCCAGCTGAAGAAGTGTTTGAGAGTGCCAGAGGAGGCTGTGCCAGTTGAGGCAATTGATCTTCAGGAGGATCTGTCCTACAAAGAGCGCCCTGTCAAAATCTTGGATGTGTCAGAGAGAGTCACTCGGAATAAAGTTGTTCGCTTTTGCAAAGTTCAGTGGAGCAACCACTCCGAGGAGGAAGCCACCTGGGAGCGCGAAGGAGATCTCAAGGCAGAGTTTCCAAACCTATTCTAGTAGTGAGCCCGGATCTCGGGGTCGAGATCCCGTTTAAGGGTGTAAGGTTTGTAACATCCTGATTTTCAGAGTCTTTTTGAAGCTTTTAAAATAAAATTCACCATTTCAAATTTTCTGAAATTAATTAAAGCTTAAAAGGAGTTTTCAGAATTTATTTGGATTTAATATGATTAAATTAAACATTAACATTTTCCAAGTTATTTTATTTGAGTTCCTGGTGTCTCAAGGAATTTATTGGTATTTTTTTTCTGGATTTATTTGCTATTTTCTAGAGCTCAAAAAGAATTATTTGAATTTCTGGAAAAAAAAGAAAAGAAAAAGAAAATCCCGAACCGGCCGGTGGGCCAAAACCCACCGAACCGGCCCGGTCTAGCCAGCCCCGCCCGGCCTGCCACCGCCACGCGGCGTGCATCCCGCCCGCGCCCGCGCCCGCCTTCCTCCGTTGGATGGCCGACACGCGTCGCCCATCCCCGCGCCTGCGCCCCGCATCTCGGCCATCCGCCGCCCTGAGCCACCGACAGGTGGGGCCCACCTGTCAGCGCCCGCTAACCCTAACCCTAGTGGGCCGAGCCCACTCGGCCCGCCGCCCGCCGCCGCCCGGGGTATTTATTGGCGCAGACCCCGAGGTTCGCCATCATCCCGCAGCCGTCGCCTGCGCCGCCGCCTTCGCCGCCCTCGCCGCCTCCTCCGCCGCTAGCCGCCGAGCGCAGCTGCCCGGGCAGTGCGCCGTCCCCGGTCGCCGTCCGCCGTCGCCGTCGTTGCCATCGTCGTCGTCATCGGTGAGCACCGCCGCCGTCTCGAGCCTCGCCGGCCATAACCGCCGCCCGCGCCTCGCCGCCTCGGCCGCGCCGCCTCGCCCCGGTCGCCCGCGCCGCTCGTCTGCCGCCGCCGCCGTCGCCGTCGTCTTCGTCGCCGGTGAGCCCCGCCGCAGCCGTGCGCCTCCGTCGGCCAGACCCGCCCGCAGCCCCGTCGCCCGGTCGCCTCGGCCGCTTCGCCTGCCGGTCCACGCGGCCGTCGCTTCGTCTTCCCGTAGACCCGATCCACCGTGCGCCGAGCCTCTGCCGCATGGGACCCAACGGTCAGGTCCGGTCCCGTAGACCCGTGAGCCGATCTGGCCACGTCAGCGCCCAGTCAGCTTGCCACGTCAGCCCTAGGGCTTGCGTGCCGTGCCCCGTCGGCAGCCACGTCAGCCCTAGCCGCTTGCGCCAGCAGCCCGCCGTCGCACTGTTCCGTGCGCCGCGTCCACCGTGGACCCATCTCACCGTGCACCCGGTCCACAGCACAGTGTCTTTTCCGATTTTCAGCCTTTTTCCTAAAACCAGATTTTCCAGAGGCCCGTTCTCCCCCGTCCTAGCTCCGATTGACCCGATTCTTTTTCCTAAATTCATCTAAAATTGAGCTCTATCTTTTGGTTCAGGTTTGAGAATTTTTGGAGTTCATTTGAATTTTTTTATTTGAATTTATTTTGTCTCTTTGTTTTGTTTTCTCTCTCGTTAGATCACGCGTTCGAGGGAGCCGCCGTTGGAATTGAAGATCAAGAACCGTCAACTGAGCAAGGCCAAGGCAAGTCGTGTCCTTTGATCATGTTGAACCCAGTTTGCAATCTATTATTTAATTATTTTGTTTTAAATTATCTTGCATTGCTATTTTTATTCAAACCCTTGTATTGGTAGTTATCACCTCAATTGAGTATTTCCCTCCTTGTTAAAATTGAATGCCATGCTGCCATTGTCACCTTAGGTTGGGAATTTAATTAGTGATGCTATGTTATTTGTCACATTGGGTTGGTACGATTAGAATGCTTAGCCTTGCTTATTTTTGCGAAAGGTTTCATCATCGTATGTGATTAATTAATTTGACCTAATGAGATAGTGAATCGTGGTTGGTGCCACTGTTATAAAATTTGTGCCGTGACGTTGGTGCGTCATTGGCGGTGGTTATACAAAATTGGTTTTCACTCGGGCGAATGATCGTGCAGTAAAGGGGGAAGTGTTGGAGCACTTCGAGGGATGTGGTAGTCTCGCCCGAGAACACTTAAGGACTTAACTTTGTGCGCCATTGATCTGAGTCTTACCGTGCAAACCACATGTCTGGTATGGGACAGACCTGGCTGATTAATTTGTGATGTTTCAATTCTGGTTCCGCCATTGGGATGTCAGTGGGTGTCGTATACATTCCACGGGGCGCAAGGGGGGGTGTGATGCGAAACCCTAGCGGGCGGGATTGGGTTGGAATTGAACATTGTAAAGGCCTTGTTGTGATTACCTTAAGCTGAGGCTAATCACATCGTGTGGGTACAGTTGTGCAACCTCTGCAGAGTGTAAAACTATTCGAATAGCCGCGTCCTCGGTTATGGACAATGCTCGGTGATTTCACACGAGGTATAGTTACTCTTGGAAAATTTGTAGTTGGTCAGTGGATGGTTAATTCACTGTTGGTTTAGCTTGTGGATGGGAGGTCCATAAGTAGTTTACTTCAATTCCTTTGATTATTCATTATTGTCTTATTTACAATTCGCCTTCAATCTATTTATGGTAATTTCAAATGCTGTTTATGCACATTAACCCTTTCAGCCTTCCATTGGTAAGCCTTGCATACTATATTGCATCATTTGTTACAAACGGCTTGCTGAGTACCAATGTACTCACGGCTTTACGCCTATGTTGCTCAGTTGAGGAAGAGGAGTACTACCAGCAGGAGGTTCCCGGAGGCGAGTACTTCGACGACTACGCGTTCTAGGCTTCGCTCCCCACTCGATTGCCCGTGGGCATGTCGATTGGCCGCTACGCTTTATTTTGGATTTTCCGCTGCTAAATTTTGTTAAGCCCCTAAGGCTATTGAGAATGTAAGCTTGACCATAAGGTCTCACTTTTGGATATTGATTAATAATTCGAGTTTCCCTTATTTAATATCGTGATTGTGGTGATGATTACCTCTATGTTTGACTGTGTGCACTAGCGTGATCCTGGACTAGTGCAGCATACACAGAGAGTCCGGATTTGCATATTCGGGTCTCGACAGTTATACGGCTGTTTTGGGATAGATTCGTGGGGATTCAGGTCTGGACTTCTGCTAGGGAGTTGTAGAGGACGTCATTATCTTTCCATGAAGTGCTAAAACGCGTTATTCAGACATCTGTAGCAAAAGTTATGATTTTTCTAGTAGGACTGTTCGGCAGATCGGGGGAATTTCTGTCAGGTTTCGGTAGATTGGTTTGGACGATTAGAAAACAGGAGAATCAGAGGATCTCCATATTATAAAAGTTGTAGATAATTTCCGTAGCTTTCCAGAAAGGTCTAGAAATCACGAATCAAACACTCGTTCTGAAAGTTATGATAGTTTTAGTGCACTGTCCAGAGAACCCGATAGGAAACTGCTGTTTTTAGAAAACAAAACTGGATGGTGCGGGTAGAATATGGCCGAATCAGGGAGGCTCACCAACGAGGTTTAGTTAGATAATTTAATTATATTTCCATAAAGTCTGAGAACGCCCTCTTCGGACTTCTGTACCAATAGATACAAATTTTTGAAGTTGACTGTCCGTAGAGGGGGACAGGATGGCCGAAAGGATTTGGGTTTTGAGTCATGCTAAACATGTTGGGTTGGTATGGGGGTGCTTTTATTTAATCTAAAGACTCGCTATTGTTGTCTTAGCAATCATTATAATTATTATTCAGGAGGAGGACGGATCCCAGGGCCGCACCTTCTGCTCATCCCCCATTTTCTCGTGGTTAAGGCAAGTATAATGATGGTTTAAACTTTATAGTGTGATTGTTGATGATTGTTGGTTTGTATTTGTTTGATCTATATTATGAGTATATGTGATCCTGATTATGTTAATGATATGTTGGTATTGTTTATGGTCGATTGCAAATGAAAGTGTTCAGGAGAATTTCTGATGCATAGCTATTGTGAATGCAAGTTTTATTTGTTGAGATATTCACATTTGTGCATCATGCTGATTTATTGAAGTCTTGGTCACGAGATGACCAAGCGCCGAGGTCCCCGTCATGTTGATGACATGACGGGCTAAAGGTCCCCATACTTGAGGAGTATGGGCAATTGGTCCCTGTACCAGATGGTACAGGCATGGGTGTGCATTGATGGATGCACACTCTACATTACCGGTAAAATGCGAAAGAGAAGAGATAAAGAAATTTTTGATCATATTGCATAGCATGGTTTATTTATATGATGGATGGATGAATTTGTGAAATGATGTTCACTTTTATTCTTGATACTACTGTTTATATTTGCTGAGTCGTTGGACTCACTCTTGTTGTTATTGTTGTTGTTGTGGTTGCTGTTTGTTTTGGGTACCTACATGGGATTGGCATGCATGGGAATAAAGAAGGATTAGTTTTGTTGCACTTGCACGGTCTATTCATCATGGAAGAAAGAAAGAACATTAAACACCATTTGCTGAATAATTTAAGTGGTGTCTGATTAACGTCTACAGGTTTAAAATGTAATAAAAGATTAGAACTCTTTTACATTGATTTCCGTCCTTTATCTAAGTATTATTGTTATGAGTGCGATGATGAACATAAACCAGTTTTGCTTATAAATGATTATATTGCTTACTGTTATTCATATCATTTGATTATACTTGTTGGAACCTCTGATTTAGACAATAAACAAAGGAGGTTCTGCCGAATTTTTGTAAGATGGATATTAGTTTTTCCTTATTATGTTATTTGTTTGGTAGCATTCCAGGTCATTGATTGGCTGGGGGTGTTACAACTATATAATTTCAGCTTGTGTATTTAATTTTCTTGAGCAATCTCGTGCCCTTACATTCATATCATTGCAATTGGCTAGCATCTCTCCTAGTACTTGGTGCAAAACGAGCTATCTAATCTTTAATTTCATATTGCCTCTAGTTAGCTCATTCCTTTGTTTGCATCGAGTCACATTGATCTTTGCATGTGCGTTCATATACTTCACTTAAATCTTTTGGATCAGCACTTAGGCAAAGTATTCTAGCCTGGATTATTACTTAACTTTACAACATCAAGAATTTCAGATTGCTAGGATATAAACTTTCATACCAAGCTCCACCATATAACCGTTGTTGTGCAAGTAGTGAACACTCTTAAATTCACTTGATCATCACAGTGTTGTTGTCACTTCTACCAGGTGTAAGTTTTTATTGGCCTTAATTCATTTCGGAAGGGTAAGAACTTTACTTGGGAGAGAAAACAGTGAGATTGAGTGATTTCCATAAAGCATTATTCTACATAACTATTTGTTTCTTGCATAGCTAACCATGTCAGGTGGAGAACACCATGATGAAAGTGGTGAGACAAATGAAACTCAAGCATTCATCAAGAAATATCAATTTGGGGCACTTCGTGAACACTTTCAACGTGAGCTACGCCAAAGGCTTGATCAACTCCATGAGAAGCATGATGCTTTTGCTGATCAAATTACAAGGAAGATGCAAAAATGGAGATACAAGCTGATGAAAATGTGCGTCAATTGCGGGAGGACATTGGAGCCCTCACTAGGCTCATACAAGCTCGCAATGGTGGTGATGAAGCAAGTGTTCAAGGAGGAGAAACTGCTGCACATGTACCTCCTGCACCGCAACACCGAGTGGCGGCCAACGTGGTGCATCCACCACAGCTCGAAGGACGAGGAGGAGGCCATGGAGGGTGTGGCCAAGGCCGTGGTGGCCGTGGTGGTGCTGTACATGCGATGGAATGGGATGGTGATTTTGCTTTGCATTACAATGACCATTATCGTCGTCCACGCAATGAAGATGATGGATTGGGCAAGCTCAAGTTTTCCATGCCCAAGTTTGCAGGTGGGACTGATCCCGAGGAGTATCTCACTTGGGAATTGAAGGTTGACAAAATATTCCATATGCATCACTATACGCATGAGAGAAAGATACAGTTGGCATCACTTGAGTTTGAAGGTTATGCTTTGGATTGGTGGGAACAAGTCATTACTCGAAGAGCTGAGAATGGAGAAGATCCTATTGCATCATGGCAAGAGATGAAGCGAGAAATGAGAGCCCGTTTTGTTCCTCATCATTACAAGCGTGATCTATTTGATAAATTGCAGAATATGAAGCAGGGAGCACATTCTGTGGAGAGCATCACACAAGGGAGTAACACCGTTCAATATTACTATTATGAGTTGAAGCATGCATTGCGTCGTGCCGGTATCACAAGTACATTAAGGGAGAAGGCATATTTCAAAGAAGGTTGAATTCTGAGATCACCACTGCACTTCAAGGTAAATATTTTAGTAGCATGCATGACTTGTGAATTGCGCTATTGAGCAGGAGAAGAGACTTTTGGAGAGGCATAGACCACAGTTCTATCCAAGTCCATCCTTCAGTTCTTATGCCGCTACTGGTGTGTCATGTGAGAAGATGACCGAGCATGGGATTTTCCCTTCGGTCAAGGAGACATGTAGTGCTGCCCCATTGCTACAAACAACACTTGAGATGCATCAAAACCCATGTGAGAGTGAGAGCCACATAGCCAAAGGGAAAGAGAGTATTAAAAAGAGTGAGTTGTGCGATTCCACCATATGTGAATTTAAGAGCATCCCAATTGAGAGTGTGAGAGAAACACCAAAAGAGAAGAAAGAGGTAGATGATGGACAAAGTGAGGTTGATTTTGAAACTAACACATTAATGTCTACTTCTAGTGTTATTTCTTACATTGTGCAGGTTAAAATTGACAACAAGGAGTTGAACACTCAACAACCGGCATCTTTGAAAGCAAAAGATGAGGAGATAACCACGGAAGAAGATGAAGTACTTGCTGTCCTGTGGATACATCATGATGATTTCATACCTACAGCACCTACATCAACTGATGAGAGTGATAAAGGTAACAATATTGGTGCTGAATTTAGTTGCAAAACGGTGAGTAATTACGAGAATTCATATGTTCAGTCAAAAATTCCATGTTCTGAAATTTCTTTGCTCAATTTACATGATGTGGAATTAATTACTCATAAGGAAGTTCTGACTCGAATATCTCCTAGTGATTCTTTATATTATATCATGTTCGATGATCCTAAAGAGCTATCTAGTGTCATGCAGAATGTTGCTGAAATTTCATGTTTAAAATCACTAGTTAGTTCCTATGCCTACACATGTAAGTTCAAATTGATCGGAGATTATGGTGTAGATGAAAACTTTTATGTTTATCGAATATGCATTACATGTGATAAGCTTGCTGAGTTGAAATTGCATATTTTGGACAAACAGTCTTTTATACCACGTCATGATCACAATGAGATGAGGTTTAACAATAGTGCTTGCTGTTTACAAAGATTTCTTGTGCCTACTTGTTCCTCTTTCGATGAACAATCATATACAAATAATCAGAGTAGCGCAGTTGAAGCAAGGAAGGTCCTTAAATTTTTCTCTTCCATATTTGAATCGTTTGATCTGGTTTTACACATCAATGACTTGTCCACGTACTTCGCAAAGTCGAGGACGACTTTTCCTTATGGGAGAGAGAATGGTGTGAATGAAAACATTACAATGTATGCATTTGATAGCTGTTGTAGTATCAATTGGTTTGTGCAAAACAGTGAGAATGAGAATGACACAATAATTGATTCATACATATACCACGCATATGCGTTGTTCTTTTTGCTTACTACACCTATAGGTAATAATAATGTGAAAGACGGAAGGGGTGTAAGTGACCAATACATATATCATGCATACATATTGTATTCTTTGTTTAATACAATTTCAGGCTATCAAAAGCCGAGGACGGCTTTTCTTGAAGAAGGGGAGGATGATGCGGATACGCACATACTTAGCACTTTTAAGTCAAATACATTATTCACTGGAAAGAAGTATTGAGCCGCATTAAATATTGTCAGGTGAATTTGTTTCTTAATGAATTTCCTTCTATTCGTGGGAACGATATACTACCTTATGCCAAATTCTTATTTATTATTAAGTTTGAATATTATGATGATTCCGGGGCCAAAGCAATGGAGAAGCACAAGGAGGGTAATCATATTTGCTACTATGAACAAAAAACTCAAAACCTATGGGAATGGAAAGGAGAAAGCCAAGCAGCCCACGCAGCTGATCAAGGAGGAAAAAAGCCCATGCAGTGGGAGAGCAAAAAGGGAGGAGCCCAAGGACTTAAACTATAAGTTTTGGATAAGATTTTCAAGTCAAATTCGGACTTCCCACATGCTCAACCCAATTCAAACTCGGATTCAATTCAGAATTCAATTCGGATTCGGTTCGGGACAGCCTGACAGGCAGTTATTAAAAATACCATAACTTTCACAAACAGAGTCCGATTCAGGTGTTCTTATACTCGTTGGAAAGATAATTTCAAGGTCTACACGATGGATCTGGTCCCACCTACAAATCCATCACAGATAAAAAGTTATGACCAAATCCATATGACAGGTGGAAAATATAGTTTCCTTTTTGTGAGAGTTCGTATCTAAAATCATATAGGGTTGAGTTGTACTTGGTTTGGGGACCATATGGATGTTCCAAGGGGCTATATAAGCCTTGTATTGGCAGCCTTTAGGGCTCAGACCACGTTTGATAATAAAATACTCTTATTCTTTTTTATGGCCGACCTAACTTGAGGAAATTGGGAGTTTGCTGAAATCAAGATCGTTCAACCTTTTCGTTGGAAATTGCGAGTGCGATGGAACTTCATCGATGGTTGTGAAGTTCAGCACGTGTGGTTGGGCGAACTATAGAGTGCTAACTCTTGCATTGGCAAAGGGAGATCACTACGGTTTATCAAATCCACGTGAGTATCTTGATCCTACGTCGAGAAGATTGGGCGACCCCGTATCAGAAGTGTTGCAGTGGGTTTCGAAGCTTCGGTCGGGCTTTTTTAGAGGGGAAAAAGGCGTGCGGCGAGGTAAGTAGGTGAGCTGAGCTCGGCGGCGGCATGGCGACAGTGGAGACAGGACGTCTAGCGGTGAGGGGCTGACACGGGCTGGCGTGGCGACGTGCGCGAAGCACTGGCCGTGGTTCGGGCGGAGTTGCCTCGCACTGTGGCTGACCGGGACTGCGGCTCCGGTCTTCGGCATGGGCGGCGACGGGCGAGTAATGGCGGTCCTTGGATGACACTGGCACAGGAGCTAGACAAGACGGTGGTGGGGCCCCGTGTGATGTGCACGGAGCGGTGCCGGGGACCGGCGGTCCGAAGGGAGGCTCTGCAGGGAAGGGCGGCTGTTGCGCGGGCTATCCGAGCGGGTGGGTCGGCCCTGTCGAGACACCGCGAAGGGGAGAGCTAGGGAGGAAGAAAGAAAAGTGGCCGGTCTAGCTGGGCTGGGCCGGCCAGGCCGTAATGCTTTTTATTTATTTATTTATATATATATACACACACACCTATGCTCATATATTCTCATGCACATCTTTATTTGTAAAATTTCTTTGCATATATTTCTTCATTTACATCTTTTTATTTTTATTATTTCTTTATATGTTCTTTTATTTTCACTTACTATTTATTATTGTAAATCCTAAAAGTAGAATTCCAAATTTTTGGGTTCAAGTTGTACTCCTATTTTGATGGATCATCTTTTCATATTCGACTTTTAAAACTTAAGTTTCTATTATCTTCCACAATTTCTTCATGATTTAATATTTGTTTTATTTCTCATAAGTTCCTTCAATTACTGAAACCTCAACCAAAATCCAAGGGAATCCAACCAGGTTCAATTACCAAGAAAGATATATTAAAAAAAATTATTCAAAAGTTACACATTTGCCAAGCTCAAATTTTCAGGGTGTTACAACCCTAAACCATACTAGATGTAAATAATCTTCTCTCTACGCAAGCTAGCTAGATGTAAACCATTTTAAATTCTCCTTTCACCAAAAGCTAGATCTAAAATATAATGCAATTGGGAATAAATTACTAACAATAGATAGTCAAGAACTTAATGGGTCTACAATCACGCTTTCCAAATTCGTGGTCTCCTTTCATCAAATGGCCTCAAAGCCCCACCTCCTCAAAGCAACAGAGCTGCGAGAACAAATCTGGAATTTATCATAGACGATTTTTTTAATATAAACTGTCTGTAATGACTTATTTATTACAAATAGTTTTTAATACAAACCGTCTGTGAAGTATCACAGACGGTTCAAAGAAAAAACTGTCTGTGATATTTGGTAATATCACAGACGTTTCTTGTTAATAACCGTCTGTGATACTTCATAGACAGTTTTCACCATAAACCGTCTATGACATTACATCTTCACAAACAGGTTTTAGCGCTGGTAGCAACACAAACGATCTTTAAACCAAAACTGTCTGTGATTGTATTTAATACTGACAGATCCAGTTAACCATCTGTGATGCGGTGTCTAGTATGAGCCTTTTTGTAGTAGTGAATTGCACGAATGAGTTTGTTTTCTAGATAGATACTACAATGTATGGTATTGCAGGTGCAGTATGTTCTTGTTGTCATAACATGTTATGAAAGGCTAGTGTAGTGCAAAGTTTTGTTTTACTCCATTGACAACACTTTAAGAGTTCATTTCATTGGATAGATGTTCTATAGGACTATTTTTTTACCATGTCATGGATCATAGTTAGTTTTGCAGTTGACAGTTTGATGTTTGTGATAGCCACACCTGCAAGTTGCACTTAAATGAGTGTTGCTTGTCAAGTTTTGTATTCCAGGTGGAGCATACTAGAAGTCCATAAGATAAACTCTTTCAATATATTTATTCAACACCTTAGGTGATGTCTTGGCTTATTTTGATTGATGACTGAGTGGTTGTTTTTAGTTTGGATTGGAATGTCAGTTGCACAAACTTACTTTTTACTAAGGTTAGTCCTATGTTTGTTCGTTTGGATTGTTAAGCTGTGCGTTTAGACTTGCTCATGGTTTGCTCAATTTAGATTTACGAGAAGTGTTTGGAGAGACTGATCCAGTATAACTCTCAGAGATTAGTCCTTTGGACTGGTACAAAGATTATTGATATTGATTTGATTGGAGGAGATAAACAATATTTTGGCTATATGAGAGAATTCGACTCATAGTGGATATTGTTAAAGTGTTATCAAAATTTTGGATCAGACCGATGCCGTACTGACTTCATCTTGGTTTGGTGTTCTTTTTGGACCCATATTCTTACCTTCATATATGTAGTCCTAATAGTCATAAGATCAGGTGAATTTTTTGGAAGATTGATCATCTTGTGCTTGTGATTCTTCTTATTTAGTGATTTTCATCTTTGTGGATCCATAGTTTTTTCCTGTAAGTGTTTCCTATGTTAAATTTGTTTTTTCTATTGTCTAGATTCGTTCATTATCTCCTAACATATTAAAATCATGAACAAACGTGGGATGCTTGCTGGGAGCTTTATAGCGGACGCTCACAACATAGTTGCCCTCACTGGAAGTGAAGCTGCCACAAACATGTAAGTTTGAGTTAAACCTACCCATAATGTAGTTATTTTATCGGATTTGCTACTACACAAGTGCCTGAAAATTTGCAAAATTACAATCAATTTTCTCGTTTTCAGATTGGTGTGGAGATTCGTGCTTTGATGAGGTGGTTTCACTCCTCTCTAGCTCTCGATGACAATGGTAGCAGCAGCCAGCAGGTTAGGATTAGGGTTTACCCATTTAGGGTTCTGGTTCACTGCGCAGTGGCGGGCAGCGATCACGGTGGTGCGGCAAGGCGGCGGTGGCGCTGTCTCAGCCACAAGATCATCAGAGGGTGGTGAGCAGGATCGGCTAGCAGGCCAACGAGAAGAATGAAGAGAATGTTAGGAGGCAGTGGGAGGCTATGGTAGATCCGACGGTGGTAGCCACCGGAAATGGGGAAGAAGGATGAGGGTGATGGCAGCGACGGTGAGAGAGGAGGCACAAGTGAACGTAGAAGGAGAGGAGTAGGAGGCAGTAGCGGTGGGAGAGGGGCTCATTGGAGGGGCCACGGGTGGCTGCACGTGGGCGGGGACAGCTGCGGTGGCTGGGTGTGAGTGGATCAGCTGGCGGCCATATAAGAAGAATGAAGAGAATGTTAGGAGGCAGTGAGAGGCTGTGGTAGATCTGATGGTGGTAGCCACCAGAGATGGGGAATATAGACGAGGGCAGTGGCAGCGACGGTGAGCAAGGAGGCACAAGTGAACGTAGAAGGAGGGGAGTAGGAGGCAGTAGCGGTGGGGGAGGGGCTCATCGGAGTGGCCATGGGTAGCTGTACACGGGTGGGGACAGCGGCGGCGGCTGGGTGTGAGTGGGTTAGGGTTAGGGTGTGAGTGTGGGGTAATATATAGGGAAGAGAGGGAGAGGATTTGAGTCACAAGATTTTGATCTAACGGTTGCCAAAATCAACTTTGATTGAAAGAATTTTTAGGCGACTGTGTATTAGTTGGTCCTTTATTTATAGCCGATAACAACAAACACGTTACATGTACTCAAGTTAATATGTCCGGAAGTCGAAATAAGGATATTTTTTTGAACTTTGCACAAGTTAAGAGAGAGGTCCATAAAAGGTCCAAGAAAAAGAACATGTCGGCGAATTTTTTTTTGGTTGGACTGATCGGACGAGCAGTCATGGAGTCTTGCATCTTCCAAAGATTATCCGCAAGCTAGAGGGACATTTGCTACACCTTGCCTTTGCAGCTCGCCCATGACACTTTCCATTGTAGGAGGCTTCAGCCCAAGAGGCAGTGGCAGCCACGGCTTCGATAAAACATCACCAATGGCCGCGTCTATGCTTTCACTTGACTTGAAAAAGCAAACAAAAAATAATTAAAACTTATGCATTCATAGTATAGTATGTAGAGAAGAGAAGAACAAGAACCAACTTGGATATATAATCGTTAGTTTCAGCCTAATTTTGCCTGAGATACAAGGAGCTTTTAATTGTATATACTTACTGGTTGTGCTTGTAGTTGGAGTTGTGCGTCTTGCTGGTTCCTACTTGCCAGTGCTGGCGGGGTGAGTGGTCTATACATTGGACACGGCACAACTCCCGGCACCGGTGGACCAGGAAATCTCTGGAAAGTGGACATTAATCTAATCAATTATTGTAGCATAATGACGAAATATCATCTCCTATACAATCCAGCTGATGAGCATGTCCAAACCAAGTGATTTATATAAAGTTGCTCACCGCAGCTGGCATTGGCATTGCCATGCAAGGAGTCCCTTGAGTTGGCATATGTGCTGGCCCCTGACAAAACCAAAAACAACGTAAGAAACAAGTGCCAGAAAATTATGCTCTGTAGGCATCATGCAAATCGACATCAGTTGTATGTACCCTCATGTAATGGTGGTGCCAGAAAGCAGGGTCCGACGGCGACGGAGGTGGAGGAGCCCACGGCGGCGTTGGGGAGCGGGGGACGAGGTGCCGCGGCCACATCGGCATCCGGGGCGAGTCCATCGTGGGGTGGCCCCAGACGTGCAACGGCCGGCCGAAGTGCTGCATAGGAGGCGGCGGCGGCGGAGGAGGAGGGAAGCCGATGGTCGGCACGGTCCACATGTTCGAGTCCGGCCTCTTCATGGGGGCACCTCCTCCTGCGGCGTACATCTGCCGCCGCTGGGTCCAGCTCGCCGCCTCCGCCTCCCTTGCGAGCATGTGCTTCCGGTGAGACCGGTACTTCTGCACCAACATACATAGCACGCATTTGGTTAGCACTTCTTGGAATGAGTCGATGCTCCTAGTACGTATATACGTAATCTGTGTTTAAGAAGAAATATCTAGCATATAAATACTTGTAATCATGCCATTGCTGCAATTGAAACTGCATCAAGTGAGGCCTGTGCTATTTGTGGACTTCACTATATAACGAAATGTTCTATCAATCAACAGTACGTACTTATAATAATGCCGTTGTTTCAACTGTTTTTTTTTATCACTACTCATTTCTCACTACTCACTAGTGCGTTTTGTTGACAGCAAGAGCTAGCCTAGTACATAGGAACCCAACACGTATGTTTTGCTGTTTTTGTTAAGAGAGAGATGATATCAGGCTGGGACTTTATATTTAGATTTCATTTCATATGGAATTACTGCATTTTTACTTCTAGAGTAGACCATGAGCTAGCAAGTCAAAGTAAGTAGCTCCATATATAAAAATAATTAAAGCCTTAAAAGCTTTAGTAGCTACTTTTACAGATCAAGTTCAGCAATTTTACTACTACAATTTCACAATTCATGCTTACAAATGTCAAACACAAATTTTAGAGAAATTATCAACTAGACACACCTTCTACTCAGACTTTTCAAGTCCAGGTCTATGACGAACATTTGCATTTTCTATTCGCTCCAGCTAGGGTTGTATACGTTCCACTGAAAGGTATATATATATTTTGATGATCATATAGAGGGTTTTCATTTTAGACCAAGCATCACCAATCTATGTACCATAATTAAAGCTGTTCACTAGGGTGAAGGACGCATAATATGTACACTTGGGTGGACCAGCTATTTTCCTCTTTATGGTGAATAGGAGGCCCCAGTACTGAAAAAGAATTGAAGTCCAAACATATGGGGTTTACTGATTTACAGTTCAATCCGTGAACCTACAGCTCACAGATCTGATGCAGTACAATACAGCTCACAGCTCACAGAGAGAGAGGACAAAGTAAAATTCTTCACAAGGGCTCCTCTCTGTAACAGTGGCTCTACTGTGGCTCTTTGTAATGATATGCATGTGTACACCGGATTCAAACATATCTCTTATACGAGTGCTATGAGCAGGACGGTCCCTCTGTAGTTCATGGGTGTTCAACTAAACACCCATTATTCTTTACAAAAAACTACAATATATATTAGGTATAGTGTACCTATATACTTTTAATTGAACCAAAATGTTATATATTTATATCTAAAAAATCTAAATAAGCACAATCCAACCAATATCTTCCTCTCTCGATCAGCTCATTAGAGCTCTATCTACATCCATCAGACCAACCATAGCCTAAATTCCCTAAGACCCTAACCAGGCACCTAAGCCCTAACCCCAACTAGCTCATCTATCTCTCTCAACACGACGGCAGTATGCACATGGAGGGTGAGGGAGCTTGCCAGACAGAAGGCACGAAGTAGTGCCGCGGTAATGCAAGCTCACAATGGCTGCACATGGCGGTGGCCAAAGAAAGGGAGAGGGAGTATGTGGGATGCAGCGGCAGCTAGGGACAGAGAAGGCAAACTAATTCTCAAATCAGAGCCACAAATGTGCTCTAGGAGCGAAGTGAGTGCGCGGGCGGTGCAGGTGAGCAGGAAAGTGATGAGGCGAGTTAGGTGGCAATGTGGCGAGACACACGATGTTGCAGCGAGGTCTCATTCTTAGGTGAGTTGCGTTCAGTCTGCCACTCTCCCTCCCAATTTCAAAATCAGTAGATCCCAAATAGTTCAATAAATAATTGTGATTTTGTGAAATGTAGATCGTAGAACCATCAAAAATGAAGAAGTTTGTATATTTTAAATCTTTTTAGATAGTGTTAGTTAGATAACATAAAATTTTGAATAAGTTAGCAAGGTGGTTCTAAGGAACAATGAAATGACTGTCCCTAAAATTGCATGAAGGGTCGTAGAATTAAAATTGTATTTTACTTAATTATTTTATAAATTTTCTACATTATTTTGAGATGTTTTTTGTTTGGACAATTTGTACTTTGATTTTTTTCCACCGAGGACTTTTCCTTTGTCCTTTGAGGAATATCTATATAAATAAAGCGTGGGTTTTTTGGGCTATGATTTTTGGCTTAATTTTTTGAATTTTTGCTGTTCACGGGAAAGTACGGATAAAAAATACTCGCGTATGATTTTGGTTGATATAGATGAAGTCAGGACAGTGTCTGCTACAATCGACTTATAGACCTCATCTTAGAAAGACACTTCATTTGAAAATTAGTTACTATAGAGAGTCAAGTTATAAGCCCAAAAAACCCCACCCAAAAATAATTGGTGAGATTGAAGGCACCTTCTTCATTTTAAGGGCATGAAAATCCTGCAATAATCCTAAAAATTAAAAAAATCATAAATTCTCACAATAATTGAGAAAAAAGAGAAGTATCTCCACCATTTATTTTGGTAAGGCCAGATTATAATGTTGTAGATTAATCATATATGTATATTAGAGTTGTATAGTAAATACAATTACATTTTATTTGTAGACAGTAGAGTTATATGCTAAACACAACTGTATTATAATATGTAGCCGCACCATTGCATGAGTAAATTTACTAGTTTTATTAACTTTGGACACCCAACTCAGAAATCCTAGGTCTACCATTGGCTATGAGATTAATTTTGCAGGGAGCATTTGTACATATGTTGATGCTCTAAATGCAACAGTATTATGGTAAACAAGTTTGAGGCTGTAGATATTATGCTTGTTATATGAACTTTTAATGTTGCAGCTTTTGTGTGTGTGCAAATTAAGTGAACAAATAAAAATATAAGGAATTAAAATAAGCGCCACACCTAATGTGTTCTTTTGTAGATCTCCATCTTCAAGGCTAGATGCGTTGTATTGTCAATTGCCCCAAGACAAATTATGAAATACTAGTTATATAGATAGTGTTTATTTCTACATGTCATACAATTGGTAGAAAATATATAGCTAACCTACAAATAGAAGCAGTAGCTAGCTTCATAGATAATCAATCCCTTGCAGAGTTTACGGTATAGTTTTTTGACCATAAGAACAGATGACAAACTATCGAACGTTGATATTTGAAATGCGAACACGATTAGAATTTTAAAATCTGAAACTAACAGTGTTCATCTGATTTTCTTGCGATTCAGCAAAAGTTGAAAATAAAAGGAGATTTATATTTAGACTATCCATTCAATGTGTCAAATTTATTCAACTATGTATCTTTCATACCTTATCATAAATTATGTTCGAAACCAATTTGTCAAACAAAATAAGATCTTATTTGGCAGTTTTTATACAGACATATGCAACTTTGGATTACTGTGGAAAAAATGTATGTGTGGCTCGTTTTCTTTTCAGCTAATTTACTTCCTGTGAATCTGCATTGTTTTAGAGAACTGAAATTGCATTAACCTAGCTATACGTTTGAGCTTTTGTTGACTGAACTACTTTTCCCCACAAAAAATATTATAAAATGTGTGAATGCTAAGAACTTCTAATTGCCTTCAATGAGATAAGGAACTGATGATGTGCTATAACAGGAGACATCATGAATAATATGTAGATTCAGTTTTCGTACGTATTGCCATATTCTAGAGTAAAGACGTCAACTGAAAAGTGTGTATAAATGCCTATAGTTGTCCTGTATATTTTTTCTAATTTAAACTTTTAAGCAAAGTCTACATGGGTCATATGGACTTATATATTATCTTATACCAATGTTTATTTGCGTCACAGAGAACATTACAGTCTAGATACATATTATAATAGAATGCACACACGACATACAGACATAAAGGTACGGCGAAAAACTTTGAATAATGTTGTTCCTACCAGCATTAAGTCCTCAAGAATCAAACGCACCAGTTAACCATCTATGTTCGGTTTCAACCAGTACAGAACTTTTTTGTAAATCCTCAACCAGTACTACAGAACTGATCATTAAGGACAGTGTCAGTTGTATTGCCATGCATCAAAACAGAAACACACTGTTCGCGCGTGCATGAGAAGACAGATAGGATAGCGTGAACCAAGTATGCACGCACCTGCAAATGGCTGGCTATGTTGTGCCGGGTGAGCGAGTCGATCCCCATGATCTCCAGTATCCTCGACGGCACTGCCTTATCGATGCCGAGCTGCTCCACCGCCTGCACGAACCTCCGGTGAAGCTCCGGCGTCCAGTCCACCTGCAGATTGAGCACGACATGTAATGCCACAAGTCTCAACTGTGATACAGCTTTTAGCTAGGGCTAATTTGTATGCACCTTTGCTTTCTTCTTTCCTTGGAAGTGCTTGCAGGACGACCTGTGCCGGCTCTCAGCCTCCTGCGACGACGACGCCGTTGACGAAGGCGACTTTGTCTCTGCCACGACGGCTTCGTTGTCGCAGCCCACGTCCCCATTCCCTTCGACCACCTCCTCGGTACGATTGCACTCTCCCTTCTCTCCAGCCCCAGCAAATGACTTGTTCTCCTCGACGATGACACCACCGCATGGATTCACCGCACCGACGCCAGCCACAGCAGCCGAAAGCTCGACGCTTGGCACCTCCTGGTCCCGCACCCCTTCGTTTCCTGTGGCGACCGGCTCGAAGTCGGTGAAGATCTCGGCAGGGTCGACCTCGAGGTCCGGGAGCGCATCGCTATCCTCTAGCCTGAGGAAGAAGTCCCCGAAGTCTATGTCATCAACGGTGAAGTCGAACTCCATGTCCGACATTACACCCCCAACCTCCTCCAAGCCGGCGCCACCGGAGACTCCAGCGCGCTGATCCTCCGCATCGGCGCACCTCACCGGCGACACGGCAAGCATCTCGACAACCAACAACCAACAACTACGTACACGTCCAGCTCAGATAACTCACAAATGCAGTGCAGTGCAGTGGAAGTAATGATGTGTTAGGTTACGCGCGCCGTTGTTGTTGAGGTACTAACCAGTTGGTGCGGTGGAGTTGTGTTTGTTGCGATGGCAAGTATGTACTCTCCGGGGAGTACTAGGGGGAGCCAGGAAGCATGTAGACCACAAGCTCGCAAAGATTTCTCCGATTCGTTTGATGGGTGGCCTTGTCCGCTGGCGCAGGTGCAGCTTGGTCGCTTCTGCGAATTATTGCGGCCAGTGTGTGGATGAGCCTTTTTTGGAGGGAGTTTTATTTTGCCTTATAAAGAACTCAGAGAGAGAGAGAGAGAGAGAGAGAATAGGGTAGAGCCGTAAGACTCGATCTCGTGAGACAAAGGCGAGGAAGAAGCGAACAAAAGATGACAGCGGCTGCATGTATATCGGCTGGAGACGGTCCTGCATGCTGATCCTGCTCATGGCAGTGTTTTTAATTAAGAGAGAGAGGGTTGCGAGTGGAGCAACGCGTTCAAATTATAGAGGGGACAAGAATATTGCTTCAAATAGTTAGAGCTGTTTAGTATGCTTCAAAATGTTTAAGAGTTGTTTAGTATATGCTTGAAATAGTTAGAGCTGCTTAGTAGTCACTACAAAGAACATTGGAGTTTGGAGATCATGGTTTAGTTTCTGAACACTGATTGACGACCTAGCTTACATGCATGTGGCATGTACACGAGCTATCTCTTGGTTAAATCGTTCAGGGATCAATTGTGTGAGTAGTATACGCGTAGCGATCGACCTTGATCGAACAGACCAAAACTCTCCTTGTGGTAGATTATTTCATTCTATAAGGAGTAAATATGAACATTCCTGTATTTGCTATACAACACACTACTTTTTTTTTCAATTTGAGTCGAATTTCTGAGATTAATGAATCATTTGGCGAACTTGCAAGCGCTACCGCCTCGATAAATTAATGCCAGCTTCGGCTTGAAGGAACCCGACTGGTTCTTTTGAAAAAAAAACAGCTGAATACTATTATACTCAGTCCCAAATAATAATGTGTATTATATTCACTTTCTTTACCCATGCATCTATTCATCTTTTTTTTTCCGCTGTATCGATGCTCGTCAAAGTCCCCCTCAGGTCATCTCTTACTAGCTACATAAGCACGGCGCACGCCGCGCTAGCTACCGTGTGTAACAAAATAAAAGAGACGATAATTCGCAGGGAGTTTCATAAAAAAAATCGAGGACACGTGCGTAATTTCGGAAAAATCAAAGGGTTTTTTTTGTAAAAACCCGAGGACTTGTAAGGGCTTGTACGTAAGTAAATAAGGACCTATACGTAATTTTGTAAACACGCGGGGCGCTACCCAACTTTTTTTTAAAAAAACAAAACTTACAGGGACCTTTTCGTGAGGAAAAAGGACCTTTACGTAATTTTTGAAAAATACAGGGAAAATACCTCCTCCGGCTGTACCAAAAATCCCCCGCCACGCGCCGGCCGGAGCGCGCGGGCGGGGTGACGTGGAGGCCCTCCTCGCGCGCGGAAGCCGCGGGGCGTAATATGTGTGATGATGTGTGTGACATGTTTTTATGTCCTTGTTATCCTGTTTTAGATAGAGGCTAATTAACATCACTGTCCATTTGACTTCAATTTATAGATTGCTGATGCGTGTAATGTTGCAATAACTTGAGCATATATATAAAGGTGGGAAATGGATACAGATTATCCGTATTATCCAGTTACCTATTCAATACAGTGCGAATATTGTATAAATTTTTCTATCTAATTAATAATTTCTCTCCTATTCGTATTTGAATTCGTATAAAAATATGGATATAAATATGATATAGAATTTTACCATCATAAATGTTATTTCATCCTAACTATTCATATTTGATAAAGCAATATACATATTTTATTACAATATGTCTAATTAGTTGGATAATTTTTTAATTCAATGTTAATTCGTATTTCTTTGGGTGAAGTAAATGAATTAGACTGATTAAACGTGATTGTATGAGGATAAAAATATTATTAATATTTTTATATTACATAAGTTATAAAGATATCTAGATCCAACTAAATTAAGTAAATATTATATTTGAATTTGTATTTGTTATAATATTTAATTTATATTCATATTTAAAAATATTTGAATTTGTATTCGTATTAGTTTACAAAATATGAAAGCTCTATTCGATCCGTTTTCATCCCTACATATATATATTCTATGTCTACTACTTCGCATGATTGCACGTGTGGACTAGAGGTTGAACTTTCAAAAAAGAAAGTGGACACGGCACTTTTCCTATTACTGTTGCAAGATTACGAAAAAGATGCAAGTTTCCGCGTCATCTAGCTTCAGATTAATCCATGGAATCAAGTTCGCAATGTAGATGATGGATACGGTTAATTAAATGCAGTTTTCTGTGGCATGTCGTGTGAATCAAACCAGCAGTGTAGGTAACGACATGACCACATATATATAAGCCCATGTTTTGCATGAAATTATTAGTATCACTGTCAGCTTGATGTGGATATATCAGAAGATGCACAATGCCCGTGCTACAGTGAAAAAATCGCTCTCACAAAAGTCGGCGTAAATGAGATTTTGTACTCGATCAATAAATTGAGCCCCAAATTTGTTGTATTATTTTTCTCCTATCCTTGGATTTAAGGTGCCATTTACACTACTACAGACACCGTCATTACAGACGGTTCAAAACTATCATCATGAACGGTTACTTAACTGTCTGCATTTATATATTAGTGATAATAGGTGATTATCACATATGGCTTCCACACCGTCTGCGATAACATACAATACAGACAGTTTTTTAGAAACACCGTCTATGATACTCAACTATCACAGACGGTTTTTAATAAAAACCGTCTGTGATATGAACGATATCATAGATAGTTTTTGTTAATAACTGTCTGTGATATGGTTCATATCGCAGACGGTTCGGAGTTTCCAACCGTCTGTGATATGCACCATATCACAAACGGTTTAGAACACCGAACCGTCTGTGATAGATATTTCAACAGCGATTTTATTTGCTCTTTTTCGGCTAGCCTCAGGATATGCTAACCATGTCCTCTGAAAACACATATTATCACGTATACATAACATAGGACAATCATTACATAATTCACACAAATGAATGAACAACACAAGCAGATCACACACACACACATATATATAGCATGACATTCGTTACACAGATATCACAAATTAATTAAATTGAATGAATTATTTGATTACAATTGAATCCAATGTTTCAACATCTAATCACCATTGCCGGGGTAGAACTCTCTAGTCTTGTTTATGACCTCTGCTAGCAAGAATTGAGAGAGGTTTCCATGAATTTCGACGAGTTTGTTAAGATCAGATGCACTTTCGTCGAAGTCCACCCGCTGTCGCTAGGAGCAATGTTAAGTCATTAATTAGCATGTATGTTTATATATATATATACATATATATAATCAGAAAATAATAATTATTGGAAAGTTGACAAACCTCTAGATCATTCATCTTAGTGTCCATGATTTCCTTCATATGGTGGCAAACGTAGAATTCACATACGTTGCCCTATAGCTGCTAATGGCACTTCAAAAATAGAATTACATACATAGGTATTGTCAATTCTAGACGCATTATAACAAAGTGTAATATAGGATTGTTGTGTTGTAGTGGGTACCGAAAATCGCATCCTATGTCACAGCGTGACACTGGATTCTTTGTATCTCCCTCCTAGGGCAACATAAAGTGATAAACGACCTACGTGATTCCAAAAAAGTTAGCCTCAGCAATTGCAAAAGAAAGAAAGATTACAATAGAGTTATATATAGAGAAAATGAGTTTACTTGATAATTGCTTCTTGCACACGAGTGAAGTTATGGTTGCTCCTAAGTAAGGAATCAAGGTATATTACCTTGCTCCACTTTGGTATAATCACAATCAGAATCTAGTGAGACCTAGTCATGTGTGTTGCCATAGTGATTAATCCTAAGATCATGTTGCATATAAAAGTACAAATGAAACTTGTGTGGCAACTAGTGAAGCACTTACCCTTGGTTGAAGGATACCATGATGTACTCCTTGTCACTGTGAGCAATCAATCCCCTCGTTATGTAATCTTGGACGAAGGATGTATTTTTATTGATGGATTGCTCAGAGATCAAGTGTGGGTCAAGGAAACCTACTGGTTGTCGCCATCGCCGGACTTGTTGGATCATGTATCTATACGTAAGGAAAGAGTAATGACATTTATCGGTATGACTGAATGTAGAACTTCATTGTACAGTACACTTACAGTGTCCAGCATCGTAGAAGTGAGGCGTCGAGTTCGCTGAGGTTTAATAGTAAGAATAAGTCTTCAAATGTCATGACGAAGTAGCCCAAGTCATGGAGAAAATGTGCCTCCGTGTATCTCACAGCGAATCAACTGTGCCAGTTTGGCTTCATGTTGGACCTCTGCATGTACCAGGTATGCAATGTATTGCAAAATCAAACCGAGCCGGGGTAATGGTGACTCGGGGACCAACGACACTCCAAGAATGAACTTCCATGGCTCGGGACGCGTCTTAATTTTCTTCGGTTGTGTCTTATAGCCTCATTTATGATACATTTTCGGCGGCGTATCCACGGGAGCCAATGCAACAGGCTTCAGAATCAGAGTTGGAGGTGGAATGACCAGAACTGATGTGACAGGTCTAGGGTGATGTCCCTCTTGGGCCACTAGATGAATGTGTGGACGGCATCCCCTAATGTCGTAATCTCTTCGTTTGGGGGCTTCTCAAGAGGGACGGTCTTGAAAACATCATTAATTATGTCCACCTGAACCTTCATGAAACAGGTCTCTACTTGTACACCGTGCACCAGTGTCCCTGACAGCCATGGATACATCATCCCCCACCCAGCGTCAATAGGAATCACTGCTACAGACAGCCCTATCACAGACGGTTCCTGAACCGTCAGTGTTTAGGTGTCAGTGATAGTTGGTGGTTATCACAGACGGTTCCCGAGCCGTCTGTGATAACTCACATTACAGACGGTCTTTATTACTAACCGTTTGTGATAGGCAAGTATCACAGATGGTTGTTTATAAAAAAATCGTCTGTGATAGTCTCGTATCACAGACGGTTTTTGTAAAAAATCGTCTGTGATACGAGACTATCACAGACGGTTTTTTATAAACAATCGTCTGTGAAACTCGCCTATCACAGACGGTAGTAATAAAGACCGTTTGTGATATACACAATATCACAGACGGTTTTTATTACTAACCGTCTGTGATATTGTGTATATCACAGACGGTTAGTAGTAAAGGCCGTCTGTGATATCATTCACACCACAGACGGCACTCTTTGAAACCGTTTGTGATATTGTATCACAGACGGTTTTTAACAACGAACCGTCTGTGATACCAAGTGCATCATCCATTTTATTTGCTGTTTTTTGGCTAGCCTCAGGATATGCTAGCCATGCCTTCTGAAAGCAAGCAAGCAAGCATATTACAGATAAATGACAGATATAAGTTAATTGCAACTCATAATAAATTACAACAAAATCCGATACACAGATGAATGTAACAAACGGCCAGCAGATCACATACATATATAGAATGAAAATCGTTACACAAAATCTGACAAACGAATTCAATTGAAGGAATTGTTTGATTTGTACAATTGAATCCAATGTTTCAACATCTAATTATCACCATTGCCAGCGTGGAACTCTCCCCTCTTATTTATGACCTCTGCTAGCAAGAATTCGGAGATGATTGCACGAATGTCGACGAGATTGTCAAGATCATATGCACTTTCGTCGAAGTCCACCCGCTGTCGCTAGGAGCAATGTTAAGTCATTAATTAGCATGTGTGTGTAATATAAATACATATATATAATCAGAAAATAATAATTATTGGAAGGACCTGACAAACCTCTGGATCATTGATCTTAGTATCCATGATTTCCTTCATATGGCGGCAAACGTAGAATCCACATACGTTGCCCTGTAGCTGCTGGTGGCACTGCAAAAATAGAATTACATACATCGGTATTGTCAATTCTAGAGGCATTATAACAAAGTATGATATAGGATTGTTGTGTTGTAGCGGGTACCGGAAATCGCGTGTTGTGTCGTAGCATGTCACTGGATTTGTCGTGTGTTCTTCCTTGGGCAACATAATCGGCAAACGCCCTACGTGATTAAAAAAACTTAGCCTCGGCCGTGGCAAACAAAAGAAATATTACAATAGAGTTATGTATGGAGGAAATGAGTTTACCTGTTAAGTACTTCTTGCACACAACTGAAGTCGTGGTTGCTCCTAAGGAGGGAATCAAGGTATATTACCTTGCTCCACTTTGGTACAATCACAATCAAAATCCAGTGATGCCTAGTCATGTGTGTCACCATAGTGATTAATCCTAAGTTTATGCTGCATGTAAAGTACAAATGAAACATATGTGTGGCAACTAGTGAAGCACTTACCCTTGGTTGAAGGGTACCATGACGTACTCCTTGTCGGTGTGAGCAATCAATCCCCTCGTTATGTAACCTTGCACGAAGGATGCATCTGTGTTGATACATTGCTCGGAGACCAAGTGAGGGTCGAGGAAACCCACCGGTCGTCGCGATCGCCGGACTTGTTGGATCATGTATCTATACATAAAGAAAGAGTAATGACATTTATTTGTATAACGTGAATGTATTCATTGTACAGTACACTTACAGTGTCCAGCATCGTAGAAGTGAGGCGTCGAGTTCGTCGAGATTGAATAGTAAGAATAAATCTTCGAATGTCACGACGATGTAGCCCGAGTCGTGGAGGAAATGCGTCTCCTTATATTTCAGAGTGAATGCACTCTATCGGATTGGCTTCATATTGGACTTCTCCATGTACTAGGCATGCAATGTATTGCAAATCAAACCAAGCTGGGATATTTGTGACTCGGGCACCAACGACACTCCTAGAGTAAACTTCCATGACACGGGACGCGGCTTAATTTTCTTCGCATGAGCCTTGGAGGCCTTGGAGCCTCGCTTATGATATGTTCTCGGTGGCGTCTCGGTGGGAGCCGATGCAACAGACTTTACTGGATTTGGAGGTGGAGGTGGAGCCACCGGAGCCGATATGCCAGGTCCAAGGCGACGTCCCTCTTGGGCCACTGGATGTGAAGATTGTGGCACGGACATGTCGAGGACGATGTCCCTCTTGGGCCACTAAATGAATGTGTGGACGGCATCCCCTAATGTCTTAATCTCTTCGTTTGGGGGCTTCTCAAAAGGGACGGTCTTAAAAACATCATTAATCATGTCCACCTGGACCTTTATGAAACCGGTGTCTACTTGTACACCGTGCACCAGCGTCCCTGGCAGCAATGGATACACCATGCCGCGCCCAGTGTCAACGGGAATAGAGCCAACAAGCCTGACTTTGAGGCTGCAAGGCATGGGCTCCTACATAACGATACAAGATGAGTTAAGGCGTCCACCAGAGAGATCTATGTACCATTCTAAAGAGGTACATTACCTGAATGTCATCAATAGGTAATAGGCGTCGCTATGTTCAGAAATTGGTGTGGACGCACAGCTACTGCGACGTTGAGGGGGACTGGGTACCGCAGTAGTAGGAGTGGGTTGCGATTGGTTGCAGACTTGTCTCAGTTCTTCCCGCAACGAATCTATCTCTCCCCGAAGTGAGGTAGTCTGCTCTTGAAGTGAGGCAGATAGTTGTTCCTCAAGTTGAGCATGAAGCTCCTGTTTTATTTGTTCGCTGCGGTACGCCTTGGATCTCTTCCTACTCCTATATGTCTCGGAGTAATCTGGAAATCCGTGCCTCCAAGATACATAAACCCCCATGCCTCGTGTGCGACCTGGGTGCTCCTTGTTTCCCAAGGCCTGTGATAGTAAATTTATCTCCCTATATTCTTCAAAGGAGCCACGAGAAGATTCGGTAGTCAATGATTGCTGCAAGAGGCAATTAATCATGTTATTTTTGAACCCATGAAGTTCAAGAGGTGTTAACAACTATGTTGTTCAACATATTTTACCAGGCGTTGGGACACTTCCTCATCTGCGGGGTTTTTGAAAGAGACACCCGAAGATGTGGTTGATGACCTCGCTCTTAACCAGTTTCGAGCGCGCTCGTTTGCGATCCCGACAAATGGCGGTGTTGTGGTTACTGACCAAACAGAGAGAGAGATGGTAGTGGAGAGGTGGGAGTGTTCTGCCTCACCCTCCCCCTCATCCTGATATATATATTCACATGGAGTATGCTTTTACAGTTATGCCCTTACATCCGTACATCCCCATTAGGGGTACTTATGTCATTACACATGTTACTCTGGTTCTTATAACCTCCTAACAGGCCTGCTGGGCTTAGGTGGGGGCCACCCCTACAACAGGAGCCTCTCATGGTGAAGGGCTTCACAGGGCCGAAGCCATGTCGCCGAGTCCTTTGGCACCCTCCGTCCCCTGCGGCCTGTGAATTTCTCCAAGCTTGCGGTTGGGGAGCTCGAGGTGTGGGATGGAAGGTGATGTCGAAGTACAGCGAAGCTGGCGCCTTATCGGAAGCAGATGCGCGCGCGCGCTCCGTCTCTTACGCTTCGACCGGGTGGCAGCGGGAGGCTGGCGCCTAAGTCGAACTAGACGCGCGCGCGCTCCGTCCCCTACCCTTCGAACGGGTGGCGGCGGAGGCTGGCGTCTAGTCGGAATAGACGCGCGCGCGCTCCGTCCCATACCCCTCGAACGGGTGACAGCGGAGGCTGGCGCCTAAGTCGAAGTAGACGCGCGCGCGCTCCGTCCCCTACCCCTCGAACGGGTGGCAGCGGAGGCTGGCGCCCAGCCGAAGTAGACGCGCGCGCGCTCCGTCCCCTACCCCTCGAACGGGTGGCAGCGGAGGCTGGCGCCCAGCCGAAGTAGACGCGCGCGTGCTCCGTCCCCTACCCCTCGAACGGGTGGCAGCGGAGGCTGGCGCCCAGCCGAAGTAGACGCGCGCGCACTCCGTCCCCTACCCCTCGAACGGGTGGCAGCGGAGGCTGGCGCCTAGCTCGAAGTAGACGCGCGCGCGCTCCGTTTCCTACCCCTCGAACGGGTGGCAGCGGAGGCTGGCGCCAAGTCTAAGTAGACGCGCGCGTGCTCCGTCCCCTATCCCTCGAACGGGTGGCAGCGGAGGCTGGCGCTCAGCCGAAGTAGACGCGCGCGCGCTCCGTCCCCTACCCGTCGAACGGGTGGCGGCGGAGGCTGGCGTCTAGTCGGAGTAGACGCGCGAGCGCTCCGTCCCCTACCCCTCGAACGGGTGGCAGCGGAGGCTGGCGCCTAAGTCGAAGTAGACGCGCGCGCGCTCCATCCCCTACCCCTCGAACGGGTGGCAACGGAGGCTGGCGTCAAGTCGAAGTAGACGCGCGCGCGCTCCGTCCCCTACCCCTCGAACGGGTGGCAGCGGAGGCTGGCGCCCAGCCGAAGTAGACGCGCGCGCGCTCTGTCCCCTACCCCTCGAACGGGTGGCAGCGGAGGCTGGCGCCTAAGTCGAAGTAGACGCGCGCGCGCTCCATCCCCTACCCCTCGAACGGGTGGCAGCGGAGGCTGGCGTCAAGTCGAAGTAGACGCGCGCGCGCTCCGTCCCCTACCCCTCGAACGGGTGGCAGCGGAGGCTGGCGCCCAGCCGAAGTAGACGCGCGCGCGCTCCGTCCCCTACCCCTCGAACGGGTGGCAGCGGAGGCTGGCGCCTAGCTCGAAGTAGACGCGTGCGCGCTCCGTCCCCTACCCTTCGAACGGGTGGCAGCGGAGGCTGGCGCCTAGGCGAAGTAGACGCGCGCGTGCTCCGTCCCCTACCCCTTGAACGGGTGGCAGCGGAGGCTGGCGCCTAGCTGAAGTAGACGCGCGCGCGCTCCGTCCCCTACCCCTTGAACGGGTGGCAGCAGAGGCTGGCGCCTAGTCGAAGTAGACGCGCGCGCTCCGTCCCCTACCCCTCGAACGAGTGGCAACGGAGGCTGGCGCCTAGCTCGAAGTAGACGCGCGTGCGCTTCGTCCCCTACCCTTCGAACGGGTGGCAGCGGAGGCTGGCGCCTAAGTCGAAGTAAACGTGCGCGCGCTCCGTCCCCTACCTCTCGAACGGGTGGCGGCGGAGTTGGAGTTTGTCCTTTTTGGTCCGGTAGAGCGCCTTTAATGGCGGCTGGGACCGTACCGACGCCTAGCCTGCCAAAAGGCGGGCTGCTGCGTCGTGCCGTGTCCGTTCACGTGGTTAGGGCACGTGGCGGCTTGTAACTGGAGCGTCGCGGTGGGTCAGGGATTGTGTGAACGTGACCGCTTGTGTTGACGGCCCTTGGTTCTGCGGTCGCGTGTGGCGTGTATTGCCATGACGCCTCGTCTTTGGTTACGGGGAATCGTGCGGGACGGACCTTTGCACCGCTGTGGCTGCATCCAGCACGTGGATCGTTGCGATGCTTCGAGAGCGGCGGCACGGGCGAGGTGGCTTGAAATAGCCCCCCCGTAACAGCATCCCCGCACCTTTACGCCCTCTTTCCTGTCTGCTCCGCCCTCTATATTTTCGCGATATTTTCACCGCTTCAATCTCTTTGTGGGAAGCGATGGCCTCCGGGAGTAAGCGCGGCCAGGCGGTTGGCGGCTCTGGCGTTCGCCGGCGACCGTTGCCGCTGGTGGTGAAGTATTCGCTGAGCGAGCGCGACCCGGCGGCGGCAGACAAGTGGTGGCTGGCGACGGAGAAGGAAGGCTCGTTCTCCGACGAGTTGGACCCTTCGCTTGTGACCGAGAAGGCTATCCAGCGGCTGCTGCGCGAGGGGAAGCTTTCCGATCGCCAGGCGGTACGACTGCCCACCCCCGACGAGACCGAGCCGCACCCCGAGCCGTCCGAGGCGATCGTTTTTGTCGCCTTCTTGGATGCAGGGCTCTGCATCCCGGCGGTGGCTATTGTGGGCGACGTGCTACGGACCTTCGGGCTGGAACTGGCGCAGCTGACTCCAAACGCCGTGGCCCGGCTTGCTGTATACAGTTGGGCTTTGCGTTCGGGAGCGTACTGGCCCAACTCTTCTTTGTTTGCCCATCTGCACGAGGCATGGTGCCAGCCCAAAGATCGGAAGGGCGGGACCCTGTCGAACTTTGGCAGTGTTAGCTTCCTTCTCCGGCCGTCCTGCACCAAGCTTTTCCCCACGAATTCGACTCGCGGGAAGTGGGAGTCCTAGTGGATGAAGCGGTGGTTCTACCAACATGTAGAGAGCGGGAGCGGCCTCGAGTGTACGGGGCGGCCGATCGCGTTCAAGACTTCGCCCGGCCGGACACTGGACGACGAAGACAGGCGACTGGCCCGATGACTCGTGGGCTTGGCAGCCCGCTTCAATACGCGCGACCTCGCTGAAGAGTTCGTGATGTACGGCGTGGCACCGCTTGCGAGTGGCTGGCGCCTTGCCATTGAGAGTCGTCGAGACGACAACGTTGAGCCGTCGGTCTGCGTACTGCCAGCGCCCCCCAACCCTCGTAAGTGTCGACCGTCTCGCTCCTGTTGTCCGTGCGTAGCGTGTTACGTATTCACCCCCCTTTTTCTACTGCTTTGATTTAGAGATTGGCCTGGATGACGCGGAGCGACTCGTGCGCGTGTTCCTCGGGCCGTATACCGTCAGGGAACACGAGCAGCGCTCGTCCGCAACTGCGTCGGCGGGGCTGGGGCAGATAAATCGTGTGTGCGAGGCCTTGGGCCTTGTCGTGCCGGACCGCCCTTGCCCGTCTTCGCAACCTCAAGACGCCGGCGCCGCGAAGACGAAGGCGCCGTCTCGCAAAAGGGGCCGAAGCAGAGCGTCTGTCGTTCTTGGCATCGCAGCCGCGCCTGCTGCTGCCCCGGCGCGGCCGACACATAGTCGGATTCGGCAAGATATGCCGACTCAGGCTTGGAGGCTGGGGACGCCGGGGGCGAAGTGTCCTCCGGGGGCATCCCAGACGACGGGCTCACGACAGCCCGCCAGAGGGAGGAAGTCTCGCATCCCCTTGCAGTCATCGAGACGGGACGCGAGCTGCCGACAGTGTTGAAGTGGGGCGCCCGGTTGTGGCGGCTACGACGTCGGAGGCGCACCCTTCGGTGACGACCGTCTCGACGCCGGAGACGCAGCCTTCGACCGTGGCCACCGCGATGCCGGAGAGGCGATCTTCAGTCGTGGTCGCCACGACGCCGGAGGCGCAGCCTCCGGCCTCCTCTTCGGGGGTGCGCGGTGCTGGGCTTCTGCCTATGGTGGCGGCCGGAGCCGAGCCGTCGCCCGCAGAGGTTGCCGCCGAGGGGCTTTTGCCCCCGGGTGTTGCAGCCGCGGGGTCTGTTCCCCCAGCGGTTGCTGAGACGGGGGCGCGGCCCCCCAGTACCGCCAAACGGCCATGCCTACGGCCGTGGCTCCACCAAACGTCGAGGGGGTTCACTGTGGTGATGGGCGTCGGGAGTTTGTGGGACTCCGACACCCATGCCGAGGTTCCTACGACGCGTGTTCCTCCCACGCCTCGGACCACGCCGTCCACCTTGCCGGAGCGACCTGCGGCGACGGCAAATGCGGAAGCCTCTGTTCCTTGCGGAACCGTACCTCCAGACGGGGCTCGCGCCGCTGTTCCCGCTCCTGGGACTAGGGGGAAGGCTCCCAAACTCCGCCGGCTGCCACCGAGGGTAAATTGGCATGGGTTATCCTGGAACGCTTTTGTTGCTCCTTGTGGTGTGCTCACACGCACTTTTGCCTGAAGCGTCGCTTATCCCGGAGGAGGAGCCTTTGCCGGAACGCGAGGGTTCCGGCGCTGTTGGCACGAGCGTTCCGCGCTCCGGCCCTGCAGACTTCGTACCCCCGCCGGAGACACTGAGGGCATGGCATGGCATTGTGGATGACGCGGCTGCCAGCGTCAGGCAGCAGGCGCTACCCACGTACGGGGTGGACCGTCTGAGGGACGGCTTCGAGGTGTCGGGGGTGCGGGTAAGTACGTAGTTATATGATAACACCCTGACCATGCTGCGCTTGCTGAATCGCTTTTTGCCCTACAGACCCTGGTGCTGCGGCAGGCCCTGCAGACGGCCTACGTTCATGTGCAAAGGGTGCTGGAAGATAGGCTGCAGGCCGCCGAGGAGCAATTGCACGAGGCCGCTGGGGTTCGGTCCGCCCAGGCCCAGCTTGAGGCGGAGTGCGCCGAGGCGAAGGCACACGCCGAGGGGGCTACCACGTCGGCGCGGGAGTTGGCCACCGAGGCGGCGCAGATACAGTCCGCGGCGGAGCGGGACGGCCTTCTGCAGCAAGTCGCCTTGCTGGAGAAGGAAAAGGGCAAGCTTGCCTCGACTTTAGCAGAGCGCAACCAGACGCTTGGTGAGGCTTCGGTCCTTGTGTGGAACACCCTAAAAATGCTGGAAGTCCACCTCCAAAGACTTGTGGGTGTGGTGCCGGATCACGCCTTCGGCCCGGAGGAGTTGCTGCGGGCCCTTCGCTGGATCCATGATGCCGCCGACGTCGCGCGCGGGGCTGCGACGAACTTTGGCGACCATTGTGCCTATGTGGCTGCGTGCCTGATGTGCGCCCTCCTTCGGCACCGTGGTTGCATGCACATCGCCGGGCTGGAGAGCTCTCAGCTGGAGATGCCCGGCGGGGCCGGAGTGATGTCCGGTGAAATTCGTGCCGTTCACCACCCCGTCAAATTCTTCTATGAGCGGATCTGGGACTACGTCGGGATAGCCGCCGTGCAGGTCGAGCTTCAGAAGTCCCTTCATGGGGAGGGGAGCCTCGGCCAATTTCTAGACGAAGTCCCACGGCGCGACGAGGGTGGCGCCGAGGCCTCCGGAGATGCCGAAGGCTCACAGGTGCGGCGCCAATGCGGCTAGGTGTGGGCGTGCGTTGTAACATCTGCCCCTTAATTGAATGAATAAAGTGCGTGCTTGCTTCACGAACTGATTACTTGCCTTCATTCCGAGCAGCTTCCTTGCTGGGGGTCGACCGGTCGCGTCTGGCCTTGTGACCCGGCGGCGCCTTCGACGCTGGCAAAGGGCCGAGGAGTCGTTGAACTTTTGGGCAGGCCGACCTTCTTCGAGCGAGGCCCAGCTTTAGCGCGTGTTAAGGACGAGCCCGCGGGATAGCGGCTTAGAGCGGCAAGGACGTTGCCGGACCTTTGTACTTGTGTGATTTTTCCGGTATGCAGATTTTCTGGCATTTTAGGATATGCGCTGTGTGTTGATGCCACTTCGGGTTCACCGGTACGCCACATGCTGCGCGGGGACGGGATCTCCGCGCTGCGCCCTGTTGGTGAAGTAGTTGCGCAAGGGTTCCGCAGAACGGCACTTGCGGGGGCAGTCCTTGGCGCCTCACCTTTTTACAGTCCGTAAATGGGCGGGTGCGGAGGCGGACCTCGACGCATTGCCTTTTATAGTCCGTAGACTGGCATGTGCGGAGGCGGACCTCGACGCTTCGCCTTTTTATAGTCCGTAGACTGGCGGGTGCGGAGACGGACCTCGACGCTTCGCCGTTTTATAGTCCGTAGACTGGCGGGTGCGGAGGCGGACCTCGACGCTTTGCCTTTTATAGTCCGTAGACTGGCGGGTGCAGAGATGGACCTCGACACTTCGCCGTTTTATAGTCCATAGACTGGCGGGTGCGGAGGCGGACCTCGACGCTTCGCCTTTTTATAGTCTGTAGACTGGCGGGTGCGGAGGCGGACCTCGGCACTTCGCCTTTTTATAGTCCGTAGACTGGCGGGTGCGGAGGCGGACCTCGGCACTTCGCTTTTTATAGTCTGTAGACTGGCGCGGGCGAGGGTGGAAGTGCACGCACGTTCCGTTCCTCTTGCTCGTCATGGCAGGGGTAGCCTCTGGCGTGCTGTGTCTTCGGCAACGCGCGCTGTGCTCACCTCCCGTAGTATGCGAGGGTGAGCCTTGCTCCGCTGCGATTAATATTCGTGTCCTCCGCCCGCGTTGCGAGACGCGTGAGGGGCCTCTGTAGTTTTATTTATACTCCGTAGAGTGCGTGGGGTCAACATCCACGTCCTATTTATACTCCGCAGAGTATGCACAGGGACGAGGTCCCTGGCATGCGCGGAGTTCGCGTCTTGTTTAGACTCCGTAGAGTGCGCAGGGAGAACATCCGCGTCTTATTTATACTCCGGAGAGTAGCACCGGGACGAGGTCCCTGGCATGCGTGGAGTTCGCGTCTTGTTTAGACTCCGTAGAGTGCGCAGGGAGAACATGCGCGTCTTATTTATACTCCGGAGAGTGCGTGCGAGGGCGTCCCCTCACACGTCTTTTGTTTATACTCAGGCCCGTCACCATTGGCTACGGCGAGTGCACACGCGGATGTGCGACTTCGATTTATACTCAGTCCCGTACCCCTGGCTACGGCGAGTGCACACGCGAACGTGCGTCTTTGTTTATACTCAGGCCCGTCACCTTTGGCTACGGCGAGTGCACACGCGAACGTGCGACTTCGATTTATACTCAGTCCCGTACCCCTGGCTACGACGAGTGCACACGCGAACGTGCGTCTTTGTTTATACTGCGGGAACGCGCGCGCTGGCCAAGCCTGCGCGCGCCTCCGCCGCGTACGTGCGCGTGATGAAGAAATATTGGCGACAAACGGCGATCTTCATTATATCCCCGTTTGCGCGGGTAAGCAATTACAAGTGGTGGATATACTAACCGTTTGTCCTTGGTGCGGCCAAAGCCTCTAGTCGCTAGACATCTGCAGGGCCCGCCAAGGCGTCTCTGAACGGCCCCGCGGACCCCCGCGCTGTGACGCCAGCTCTAAGGGCGCCGCTGGGCTTCGTGACGCGGATACCTGGTACCTGGCTCGATGCGCTGGGCCATATCCTGGTCACCTCGGACGGTGATGATGGTCCGGGGACCCGGGATCTTCATGCATAGATAGCCATGATGTGGTACCGCGCCGAAGGAGTTGAGGATCGGGCGGCCTAGTATGGCATTGTAGGGGTACGGAAGGTCGACCACGTCGAAGGTGGCATCTTCGGCCCGCACGTTGTCATCTTGGCCGAACGAGACTTGAAGACCTATTTGGCCCAGCGCCCGCAGGGGCTGTCCCCCGAAGCCCTGCAGTGGGATTCCCGAGGGCCCTAGGCGGCTTCGAGGGATCCCCATCTGGTCGAAGGCTGCCGCAAACAATACATTCGCGGAGCTACCGCCGTCCACCAAGGCACGCCCCACGTCGCATCCCGCGATAGTGACGCGGATGACCAGGGGGTCCTGATGAGGGAAGTCCACGCCTTGGGCGTCGTCGGGTGTGAATGTAACTTCGTGCTGCGCCCAGTCCGGCGGTGCTTGCGCTGGGTATGCTGCCACGTGATGTAGTCTTCGCACATAGGCCTTCTGCTGCCGTGCTGGTGCGAATTCCAGCACAGAGCCTCCGGATATGATGTTAATGACCCTGCGGTGGGTTGCCTCCGGGACCTGCAGCGACAGGAGGCCCTCCCGAGGCTGCTGTACGTGAGCTTGGATCCGTAGGGGGCCTTCCTGAGGCTGCATCCCTTGCGCCTGTACCTGCGTGGGGGCCTCGTACGGGAACTGGACGTGGGCCACCGCAGGCGGACGCGTCTCCGGGTTCCTGTCCCTAGCGGCGCTTTGGCGGAGCGCCGCGATGGAGACACACGAGCGTGTGTCGTGGGTGCCTCGGCCGTGGACTTCGCACCACAGTCCCTGGTGCTGGTCGTCGTAATCTCCACGGCTTTTATCATCGCGGCCGCGGCCACGGCCGCGTCCTCGACCTCGGCGCCCCCGACCGCCACGACCAGCGAAAGCGCTTTCTTCGGAAGCGCCTTCGATGTCGAGGACGAACCGGCCTCAGCGCGACTTCTGGTGGCCGCGCTTAGGCCCATTGGACGGCTCCTTGTGCGGGGCTTCCCCACATTCGGGCGCGTCTTTAGACGACTCCGGCTTGCGTTTGCCCTTCGAGGGGCCGTCCTGCGATGGATCTTCGGTTTTTGTCTAGCCACCGATCTGGTTGGCGTCGGAGTCGTCTCCCCGCCTTCGGCGAGCGTCTTCTTCCGCCCTGGCGTACTCCATTTTGTCGAAGAGCTTCGCCACCGTCTTGATCGGCTTTCGCGCATTGTACTCGGCCATCGGGCCCAGACGAAGGCCCTGTATGGCTGCATTAACGACAGTGGTTTCATTAACATCTTTCACTTGGCATCGAATCTTGGCGAAGCGCTTGAAGTAGTCCCGGAGCTTCTCCGAGGGCTTTTGCTTCATAGCGTAGAGCTGGTCCGCGTCGACTCGCTCGACATAGTTTCCCTGGAAGTTGTTGTGAAGGCGGTCGCGGAGCTGCTCCCACGCGTAGATGGAGCCCGGCTCTATGGTAAAAAAACCAAGAGAGCGCCACTCCTTGCAGCGCGAGGGGGAGTCCCTTCGCCTTCGTGGTGTCGTCTCCGCCCGCGGCCTCGATCGCGGTTTCGTACACGCGCACGAACTTGCGGGGATACATTTCGCCTTTGTACGGGTCGACGACGCTAGGGAACTTGAAGTCTTCGGGCCACGCCGCCTGCTGCAGCCCCGCCGACAGCGGGGACTCCGGATCTACGCGTCGCAGTGGCACGCGGCTAGACGTGGGTGCTTCGCGGCTGTCCGCCCTCTCCGGCGTGGGCTCGGGCGCGATTACTGGCGCGGCCTGCTGGCTCCGAGCCTCTTGTATATCTCGGATGGCTCCGCGAAGGTCCCCTAGTTTCCGCTGGAACGCGTTGAGGGCTGCTAATAGGGCGCTTTCCACCGCAGGTGCTGTCGGGGCCGCCGGAACGCCCAGTGGACGGGTTGGTGCAGGGACCATCGCCTCACGATCTCCGGATCCGCCGGATGCTTCGTTGCGGCTACCCCCGGCCGTCTGATCCGCGCTGCCGACGAGGGTGGCGGGGGCTGTCGTTGCAGTGCCAGCGACGGGGTTGGATGTCGTTGTAGCGGCGCTGGCGGGGTCGGTCGTTGTAGCGCCAGCGACGGGGTTGGATGTCGTTGTAGCGGCGCTGGCGGGGTCGGTCGGTGTAGCGCGAGCGTCGACGCCCGCGACCGCTGCACCTGCGCCGCCGCCAGCTCCTTCGGCGGCCGATGCCGAAGCCCTGGTATTCACGCGCCGCTCCGACCCAGCCGTCTTCTTTCCCTTCGCCGCCGCTGATGAAGCTTTTTTCGGTGCCATCCTTCTTCGGTCTTCAGGCTTGTCCTTGTCCTCCCCACGGACGGCGCCAACTGTTGTGGTTACTGACCAAACAGAGAGAGAGATGGTAGTGGAGAGGTGGGAGTGTTCTGCCTCACCCTCCCCCTCATCCTGATATATATATTCACATGGAATATGCTTTTACAGTTATGCCCTTACATCCGTACATCCCCATTAGGGGTACTTATGTCATTACACATGTTACTCTGGTTCTTATAACCTCCTAACAGGCCTGCTGGGCTTAGGTGGGGGCCACCCCTACAACAGGCGGAGAGGCCTCCGATCGGATTGCGACCTCATCCTACATCCTCCATTGCGGGATTTTACCCGCGTACCCAGCAGTGCCAAGTCTGTGAGGGTGCGTGTTTTGTGACTGGAGAGCCTTGTGCGTCACACTTTTTTGTTCAAATTCAGTCGTCGTCTTCATCTGCACAAAGGCCTCCCATGTTTCCGGTGACACGAAAGGATACTTCGTGAAGGGCGTGACATCCTTGGACACGTACTTCGTCACAAGAGTGCTCTTAAAATTCTTCCATGCTTTCCCATCGCGAGGAGCGCCTGCCGTTGCATGAGTCCCTGTACTTCTGCTGGGATCTCGAACGAATTTGTAATTTCCTCCCATAGCTGATTTTTGTGATCCTTTGTCAAATCTTTCTAGCTTGCTATGGTGATGGGGACCCGTTGCCTTCCAATTATCCCGTAGGTAGTCCGAAATGATGACGCCGCTTCGTCGGTTCCAGAGGAATCTCATTCGGAGAGACCATCGTGATGGTCATTCGGCCCTCTGGCCTTTTCGATACTCCTCGGCCACGTTTAGTTTTCGCAATCTTGGGAGCGTGAGACCCAGATGACGACGACGAAGACTGTGTGGACGCCATCTCTCTTCTAAAAAAAACTAACTGCAGTGAGCTATGGTCCCAGCTTGTCAAAGTTCTATGAATCAAGTGACACAAACCAGTGCATCAAGTTCATTGAACAAGATACACTGGAGTGTGTCACTTGCTTTATGCCCTTTGACAAAGTTCTAACGATTAACTAACTGCAGTGAGCTATGGGCCTTCCAACATGTGAAGCATATAACATTTGAAGCATATAACATGTGAAGCATATAACATGAGCATAAAACATGTGAAGCATATAACATGTGAAGCATATAACATAAAATACATGTGAAGCTCAGAGGGAGCGGCGTCGCGAGGGAGCGGCGTCGGGAGGGACCGGCGGTGGGAGGGACCAAAACCTAGCTAGCAGGGGCGCTGCATAGTGGAGACAAGAGACTGAGCGAGAACGGTCTCCGCAGACCTAGCTGCGGGTATTTAAAGATAAGCTATCACAGACGGTTCCTTAAACGAACCGTCTGTGATAGAAGTATCACAGACGATTCTATCGATATAACCGTCTGTGATATGTATATTATCACAGATGGTTCTGTAGATATAACCGTCTGTGATATCCATATTATCAAAGACGGTTATATCGATAGAACCGTCTGTGATGTGTTATCACAGACGGTTTCTTTTGATAAACCGCCTGTGATAGTTCACTATAAATACCCGCAGCTAGCTAGGTTCCTATGTCATTTTACAATTACAATATGGAACATAGATACATTTATGAAAAACGCAAGCATAACCATAAATATAACTATTTCTTAGTTCCTTAGTCATTTTACAATTACAATGGAACATACATACATTTATGAAAAACACAAGCATAACCAATATCATTTATTACACTTTGGCTATATCATTTTAAATAAAGCCCTTCACGATGATCGACACGCATATAGCTTGCTTCATCGCCTTGTTCTTCCTCGAGCCTGATGCCGTCTCCGAATGGAGGCAAATCATCAAATTGATTGTACTCTTCCTCATCCACAACGTTCTCAACCCCGACAATCCTTCTTTTTCCCTGAAGAACTACATGGCGCTTCTTATTTGTCGGGTCGGTTACATAAAATACTTGAACAACTTGCCTCGCGAGTACGAATGGTTCGTCTTTGTATCCTACACATTCGAGGTCCACGGTAGTGACGCCGTACTTGTCAACCTTTACACCCCGTAGGAGTTGGACCCAACGGCACCGAAATAGAGGAATTTTGAAAATTACGTAGTCAAGCTCCCAAATCTCCTCTACAAGCCCGTAGTACGAGCTTGGGCCAGCGGTACTGCTGTGCGCATCATAGGCATCTATGCGGACACCTGAGTTCTGCACTGTGCTCTTTCTATCTTGATATGTTGTATAAAATGTGTAGCCATTAATGTCGTATCCTTGCCATGTCACAATTGTAAATTTTGGCCCTTTTTCCAACCATTGTAGTGTTTCACTTGACGACCTCCTAGTCAATTGCGCCTTCAACCATTGGTTGAACTGACGGTTGTGTTGTCTCGTGATCCAAACTTCTGACTGGCCTGCATTCTCCTGACGTAGCATGTCCTTGTGCTCTTCAATATATGGGGTCACTTCAGTCATGTGTTGTAAAACCATGAAATGGGCTTGAGCATACGTATTTTGATCCGGAGTTATTGCTTTCCTCCCGATAGTCCCGATACCCTCTAACCTCCCCTCGTGACGAGATAGAGGTACACCTATCGGCTCTACCTGAGCCATGTAGCCGATGCAGAATTCAATGACCTCTTCTGTTGTATAACCTTCGATGATGCTACCCTCCGGTCGAGATCGATTGCGTACATAGGACTTCAGAATTCCCATGTACCTCTCGAAAGGGTACATATGACGTAGAAATACGGGGCCACATCCTTTGTTTTATCAGGAATGTTCAGTAAGAGGCCAATCAAACTGTCACATATATTCTTCTCTACGTGTATGACATCGATGCAATTGCGAGCTTCTAAGTGCTCCCAATAAGGCAAGTCCCAAAATATTGACCTCTTTTTCCACATGTTCTTCCTCAATTTACGTTCCTTTCCAAACACAACATTTATATCCTTGACCATATCATACACCTCTTTCCCGCTAAAAGGTCTTGGTACTGAGTCATCCTCTTTTTTCCGTCAAATTATTTCTTCATCTTGCGGTATGGGTGATACTTTGGAAGGAACCTACGGTGACGCATGTACACAGTTTTTCGCGAGTTGTTAAACCACACACTCTCGGTATAATCTAAGCGTGCGGACACGATTTGGCTCCTTTTATACTCAACCCTAACAGGTTACCAAGGGCAGGAAAATCATTAATGGTGCAGAACAACATGGCGCGTAGAGTGAAGTTCTCTCGTTTGTCCGCATCCCATACATGTACCCCTTCATTCCACAGTATTGCAAGATCTTCCACCAATGGGGCTAGGAACACATCAATATCGTTGCCAAGTTGCTTCGGCCCTTGTATAAGTAGTGACATCAAAATATATTTCCGCTTCATACACAGCCAAGGAGGAAGGTTGTACATGCACAGAGTCACGGGCCAGGTGCTATGTCGGCTGCTCATGTTACCAAAAGGATTCATTCCATCTGTACTCAACCCAAACCTTATATTTCTCGGATCCACACCGAAATCGACAAACATCCTATCGATGTTCCTCCACTGGGCAGAATTAGCAACATGTCTTATCATTCCGTCTTTCTTACGCTGCTCGCAGTGCCAACGCATCAATCTTGCATCCTTGAGGTTTGCAAATAAACGCTTCAAACGGGGGATTACAGGTAGATACCACATCACCTTAGCAGGAGGTCCTTGCTTCACCTCGATGCCCTTCCCATCATCAGAGTCATTTTTACGCTTGTATCGGGATGCTTTGCACACCGGACAACACATGTAAGCTAGCATACTCTTTACGGTACATGATACAATCATTCCGACATGCATGTATTCTTTCTACTTCCATTCCTAATGGACAAAGAATCTTCTTGGCTTGGTAGGTGGTTCTCGGCAACACATTTCCCGTTGGAAGCATGTCCACTAGGAGACCTAATAATGCCGTGAAACTCTTGTCGGACCAACCATTGCTCGCCTTCAATTTTAGCAGTTCTAGAACTGATGACAACCTCGTGTATTGCGGCTTGCAGCCCGGGAACAAAGGTTTCTCCGAGTCCTCCATCAAGCCCTCGAATTTGCCAAACTCTCTCTCACTATAGTTCCCTTCTGCATCACGTAACATCTGATCCAGATTGTCATCCTGCGACCTAACCTCATGATCGAAAGAACAGTCCACAACTGGCATATCGTTGTCACCCTCGACTATGTCATAACTACCTTCTTGTGTACTCTTCTCTTCACCGTGACTGGTCCAACATTTGTACCCTTTTCCGAAACCCATTCGAATCAAGTGAGCTTCAATCTGCGCTGAGTTGCTAAACATCTTGAGATTATCACAATCAATACATGGGCAATACATATATTTCATCCCCTTCTTCAACATATCCAGCTCGGCCGCCCTTTTAAAAGCAGACACGCCAGTAATGTACTCTTCACTCACACGGTTCTCAATATACATCCAGCTTCGGTCCATCTACGCTACACAAGTGACAAATGGGTGTCAAAAATGATTATTACCCCTACTACTAACCTCTGATCAGATCACTAAGAATGTTAAGTAATTGAGTACTAATCTCTGATCAGATCACTAAGAATGTTAAGTAATTGAGTATACTAACCTCTAATCAGATCACTAAGAAGACGGTGATATTTTTTCACCCCAACTCCCTAAAGCCGGCCGCCTTGCTCCACCGATGCAGCGCAATGAAGACAGATCGGTGTCGACATCCTTCAAGCAAGTACGCCAAGTAATTAATACTACGCAGAATATCACAGACGGTTCCAACCGCAAACGGTCTGTGAAAATGATATATCACAGACGGTTCGTATTAATAACCGTCTGTGAATTATCACCGACGGTTATTAATATTAACCGTCTGTGATACAAACAATATCACAGACGGTTCAAATTAATAACCGTCTGTGATTGTTGCCTATCATAGACGGTTCGCATAAATAACCGTCTGTGATAGTCTAACATTATCACAGATGGTTCTTAACACGAACCGTCTGTGATGTCCATAATATCACAGACGGTTCGAAATACCAACCGTCTGTGATTTATTCGTATCACAGACGGTTCGTAACAATGACCGTCTGTGATATACACAATATCACAGACGGTTAATAACAACGGCGTCTGTGATATATCACAGACGGCTCAGTATTTGAAACCGTTTGTGATATATATATCATAGACGACTTGTAACAACGAACCATCTGTGATAGAAATTGCAGCATAGCATAGCATCCGAGGCACAACCGAGGCCTGCTGCTTTGTCTTGAGGAATGCCAAGAGTTGGTCTTCAGATGTGGCATTCCTCAAGACACAGCAGCAGGCCTCAGATGTGCCTCGGATGCTATGCTATGCTTCGAATTGGCATTCTTCACTCCGACAATCCTTCGAATTGGCTAACTGAATCATCGCTACTGGCGTACGTGATCCAGAGACCAGAGATGAAGAAAAGAAGTGGGAAGAAGCAGATGGATAGTCGCTCAGCGAAGAAGTCAGCTATGTCGGCTGCTCACCGAAGAATCTGGGAATGTTTTTTTTTTTGCACTTTTGTAATAAAATTGCCTTGAATTTTGCGAGAAAAAGAAGGATTGTCGGAGTGGACATCACATCTCGGCAGTAGTCGGCATCGTCGAGGAACATGCAAATACAGAGGCAAGCACGACAACACATTTTGATCTATTACAGGATAACAAGCTAGTGAACTCTTCATGGAACGACGGTGCGGGTGAACAAGACACACTTACCACACTTACAGCTATATATGCTCACAGTGGATGAACTCACGCGTGACTAGTACCGGTGGAAAGGTAGATGGGGCGTTATTTATAAGGGCCGAGCAGAGGGAGGAACTGCTGCCTGCCATTCGATGTGGAGAGAATGGACGGGTGAGATCGAAATCCTGGGTATACGCCAATTATTGGTGACACGTGATTATCACACGCCAATTATTGGTGATATGTGATTATCACAGACGGTTATTAACTCGAACCGTGTGTGATAATAAATATCATAGACGGTTCTTAATACGAGCCATCTGTGATGTTTCAGTTATCACAGACGGTTCGTATTACTAACCGTATGTGAAAGTTCACAGACAGTTACTAACACGAACCGTCTATGATCTCTAAAATTATCACAGACGGTTCTAAGTTTAAAAACCGTCTGTGATAAGTCTTATGACAGACGGTTTTTTTTATAAAAAACCGTCTGTCATAAGCTTTATGTCAGAACGCTTCGTGTTTCGATCGTCTAATTAATGTCTCTCGCTCGTTATACGAAGCGTCTATATCATTAATATTTGGGTATACGAACCGTCTGTGCTAAAGGTTAAATATGCGCGCCTAATCCAGGTCTATTCTACGTACGTACAATATGGATTCTACTATTCTTGTGATCATCTCCTTCCTCTCATCTGTTCATCAAGAATTGTTCGGCCGGAACCTTACACAGGCGGCCAGCAATTTGCATCTGGAGCAGTTTCTCTGCACACGCCCTGCTCTCCTTCCCCGACTTTCTTGCATCCGTCAGCTCGACCTGATCATCCGCCGTCGACGGAGGCGTCTCGCTGCCACTCGAAAAGGGAAACATCCCTCACCCTGGTTCTTCAACACAATGTGCGCAAAGCGGAAGAAGCTCTACACGCATTGGAGAGACTGATGGATAGCCTTGCCGATCAAGCAAAAACAACAGATTCTGAGGAATCTTTTCATGCTATCCTCTATGACATTATGGATGCTGCTGATCATTTGCCCAGGCTGGAGGAGGAAGTGCTGAGGACAAGGACAATCTTAACGGCGTTCGAGCAGTCAGTGGCTGATCCTCCAAGTCCCAAAGTCGAAGAAGAAGCGTACGAAGCCCAAAAGATTACAATCTGGGAAACGCTTTACCTGTGCGACTTTTGTAATAAATTTGCCTCTAATTGAATTTAATAAATTTGCCTTTAATTTGTGATCTCTTGTCTCAGTAGTTCTGTAGTTAAGTTATTAGAAGCAATGTGTACTTATATATTAACCTCTGATCATGAACAGAATATGACAGACAAAGGGACATCACAGACAGTTGTTGTTAAAAACCGTATGTGAACATTCACAGACGGTTCTTAACAACAACCGTCTGTGATAGTCTACACAACACAGACCATTTTTAATAAAAAATCGTCTGTGATAATTCCAGATTATCACAGATGGTTTTTTATTAAAAACCATCTGTGATACTAAAGTATCACAGACGGTTCATCGGTAAGGACCGTCTGTGATACTCGACCACTAACACAGACGGTGTCTAAATTAAAACCGTTTGTGTTAGTGTCAATCACAGACGGTTTTGTCAAACCGTCTGTGATGTAGCCGTCCAGTATAGCCTCTTTTGTAGTAGTGAATGGAGCCAACAAGCCTGACTCTGAGGATGCAAGGCGTGGACTCCTACATAATGATACAAGATGAGCTAAGGCGTCAACCAAAGAGATCTATGTAGCATTCTAAAGAGGTACATTACCTGGATGTCGTCGATAGATAAGTGGGCATTACTACGTTTAGTAATTTGTGTGGACACGCAGCTACTCCGATGTTGAGGGGGACTAGGTACCGCATTAACGGGGGTGGGTTGCGATTGGTTTCAAACTTGTCTCAGTTCTCCCCTCAATGAATCTATCTCTCCTCGAACTGAGGCAGTCTGCTCTTGAAGTGAGGCAGATAGCAGTTCCTCAAGTTGTGCACGAAGCTCCTTTTTTATTTATTCATTGCGATAGGCCTTAGATTTTTTTTTACTCCTACATGTCTCGGAGTCATTTGGGAATCCATGCCTCCAAGATACGTAAACCCCCAGGCCTCGTGTGCGACTTGGGTGCTCCTTGTTTCCCAGGGCCTGTGATAGTATATCTCTCTCCTTGTATTCTTGAAAGGAGCCTCAAGAAGATTCGGTAGTCAATGATTGGTGCAAGAGGCAATCATGTTATTTTTGAACCCATGAAGTTCTAGAGGTATTAATAACTATGTAGTTTAACATATCTTACCAAGCGTTGAGATACGTCCTCGTCTGCGGGGTTTTTGAAAGAGACACCCGAAGACGTGGTTGATGACCTCACTCTTAACCAGTTTCGAGCACGCTCGTTTGCGATCTCGGCAAATGGGCCCCCAATCGGATTGTGATCCCATTCTGCATCATCCACTTCTAGATTTTACCCGCGTGCCCAATGGTGCCGAGTCTGTGAGGGTGAGTGTTTTGTGATTGGAGAGCCTTGTGTGCCGCACTTTCTTGTTCAAATTTGGTCATTGTCTTCATCTGCACAAAGTCTTCCCATGTTTTCGGCGACACGAAAGGATATCTTGTGAAGGGCGTGAGATCCTTGACCATGTACTACGTGACAAGAGTGATCTTATAGTTCTTCCATGCTTTTCCCATTGCGAGGAGCGCCTGCCATTGCACAAGTCCCTGTACTTCTGCTGGGATCTCGAATGAATTTGTAATTTCCTCCCATAGCTGATTTTTTTATCCTTTGCGAAATCTTTCGAGCTTGCTATGGTGATGGGGACCCATTGCCTTCCAATTATCCCGTAGGTATTCCGAAATGATGCCGTTGCTTTCTTCGGTTGCAGAGGGACCCCATCTAGAGAGACCACCATGATGGTCATTCGGCCCTCTGACCTTTTCGATACTCCTCAGCCACGCTTAGTTATCCCAATCTTGGGAGCATGATGATGATAACGACTGTGTGTATGCCATCTCTCCTCTAAGAAAAAACTAACTACAGTGAGCTATGGGCGTAAACAAAGTTCTATGAATCAAATTACATACACCAGTGTCTCAAGTTCATTGAACCTGACATACTGGAGTGTGTAACTTGCTTCATGCCCTTTGAAGGTCTATGTGGCATATATTATTGCTACAAGATCTCTTTGAAACAGTAACATGCCATTCCAAATAGATAACAAGTGAAACATATATCATGAAGTACTAAAGATCATAAAACAAATTAGCCAACTACTGAAGATCACAAAACAAATTAGCCAACTATTGAGACAGCTAACAAGTTTGACAAATGACAGTAATAATAAAAATTTATAGCTCATGCTTGAATATCCAATTTTAGTATTAAATCTTGTAGCTAACAAGTGTAGCATATATCATGAAGTACTAAAGGTCATAAAACAATTTAGCCAACTACTGTAGATCACAAAACAAATTAGCCACTATTGAGACAGACCACAAGATTAACAAATGACAATAATTGTAAAAATTTAGAGCTAAGCTTGAATATCCAATTTTAGTATTACATCTTGTAGCTAACAAGTGAAGCATATATCATGAAGTACTGAATGTCATAAAACAATTTAGCCAACAACTGAAGATAATAAAACAAATTAGCCAACTATATATTGAGACAGACCACAAGATAGACAAATGAAGGAGAGGCGAACGGCGTCGGGAAGGAGAGGTGGTGGCAAGAGGGAGAGGCGGCCAGCGTCGGGAGGGAGAGACGAACGGTGTCGGGAGGGAGAGACGGACAGCAACGAGAGGGAGAGGCGGCGTTGGGAGGGAGAGGTAGCGTCACGCGTGAGTGAGCAGTCAGATCTAGCAAAATCTAGCAGGGGCAGTGGAGACAGAGTGAGTGAGTGAGTGAGTGAGGAGAGAAAAACCTATCATTGGGGTATATTTATAGGGAACTATCACAGGTGGTTCATTTATGGAACCATCTGTGATATTCGACATATCACATACGGTTCTATAAAAGAACCGTCTGTGATAATACTATCACAGATGGTTTCTTCTGATAAACCGCCTGTGATAGTTCACTCCATCTAGCCACAAACAAATCGTGCTGGCCATGCAATATTATGAAAAACGCAAGCATAATCATAAATATAACTATTTCTTACTTACTGAGTTAATTACAATTACAATGGAATATAGTTCCATAATTACAAACCGAGTTTCCTAATTATGATTACATTGCAACAATTTCCAAATAGGTGCTGGCTATATGGGATCATTTATTACACTTGGCTATTTCCTTTTAAATAAAGCCATTCACGATGATCGACACGCATATAGTTTGCTTCATCGCCTTGTTCTTCCTCGAGCCTATTGCCGTATCCGAATAGAGGCAACTCATCAAATTGATTGTACTCTTCCTCATTCACAATATTCTCAACTCCGACAATCCTTCTTTTTCCTTGAAGAACTACATGGCGCTTCTTATTTGTCGGGTCGGTTGCATAAAATACTTGAACAACTTGAATGGTTCGTCTTCGTATCCTACACATTCGAGGTCCACAGTAGTGACACCGTACTTATCGACCTTTACACCCTGTGGGAGTTAGACCCAATGGCACCAAAATACAGAAATCTTGAAAATTACGTAGTCAAACTCCCAAATCTCCTCTACAAGCCCGTAGTATGAGCTTGGGCCAGCGGTACTGACGTGCGCATCATAGGCATCTATGTGGACACCTGAGTTCTGCACTGTGCTCTTTCTATCCTGATCTGTTGCATAAAATGTGTAGCCACTAATGTCGTATCTTTGCCATTTTACAATTGTTAATTTTGGCCCTTTGGCCAACCATTATAGTATTTCACTTGACGACCTCCTAGTCAATCGCACCTTCAACCATTCGTTGAACTCACGGTTGTGTTGTCTCGTGATCCAAACCTCGAACTGGCCTGCATTCTCTTGGCGTAGCATGTCCTTGTGCCATTCAATATATGGGGTCACTTCAGTCATGTGTTGTAAAACCGTAAAATAGGCTTGAGCATACGTATCTCAATCCGGAGTTATTGCTTTCCTTTCGATAGTCCCGATACCCTCTAGCCTCCCCTCGTGACGAGATAGAGGTATGCCAATCGGTTCAACCTGAGCTATGTAGCAGATGCAGAATTCAATGACCTCTTCAATTGTATAACCTTCGATAATGCTACCCTCTGGTCAAGACCGATTGCGTGCATAGGACTTGAGAATTCCCATGTACCTCTCGAATGGGTACATATGACGGAGAAACACGAGGACGCATATCTTTATCTCTTTCACAAGGTGGACAATGAGACAGATCATGATATCAAAAAATGATGTAGGGAAATACATCTCTAGATGACATAGAGTTGTCACCACCTTGGTTTACAGAGCATCTAGTCCATCGAGATCGATCACCATCTAAGCAATTGCATTAAAGAAATAACATAGCCTTATGATTGTCACTCGAACCTTCTTTGGCAAAATACTTCTAATTGCAACAGGTAGCATTTGTGTCGTTCGCACATGACAGTCATGAGACTTCATGTCAATTAATGTCAAATATTCTATGGAAACAAGTTTCTTCATGCTGGTGGAGTAACTGGACGGAACTTTCACACCATGTAATGATTGGCACAGTTGAGTTCTCTTGGACTTAGACAGAGTGTAGAAAGCTAGGGGAAGGTACGTCCGGCTTTTATTGGTCTTTATCGGTGCTAACTCTGTCCTGATGTTCATAGCGACCAAGTAATGCCTCGCATTGACACTATCCTTTGTTTTATCAGGAATGTTCAGTAAGAGACTAATCAAACTGTCACATACATTCTTATATACGTGCATTACATCAATGCAATTGCGAGGTTCTAAGTGCTCTCATAAGGCAAGTCCCAAAATATTGACTGTTCTTCCACATGTTCTTCCGACAGGTCCTCAATTTACATCCCTTTTCAAGCACAACGTCGATATCCTTGACCATATCATACACCTCTTTCCCACTAAAGGTCCTTGGTACTGAGTCATCCTCTTTTTTCCGTCAAATTGTTTCATCATCTTACGGTATGTGTGATACTTTAGAAGGAACCTACGGTGATGCATGTACACAGTTTTGCACGAGTTGTTCAACCACACGCTCTCGGTATAATCTAATCAGTGTGGACAAGTTTTTGCTCTTTTTCTACTCAACCTTGACAGGTTACCAAGGGCAGGAAAATCATTAATGGTACAGAACAACATGGCGCATAAAGTAAAGTTCTCTCGTTTGTCCGTATCCCATACATGTACCCCTTCGTTCTACAGTATTGCAATATCTTCCACCAATGGTGCTAGGTATACATCAATATCGTTCCCAGGTTACTTCAACCCTTAGATAAGTAGTGACACAGCCAAGGAGGAAGGTTGTACATGCACAGAGTCACGAGCCAGATGTTATGTCGGCTGCTCATGTACCAAAAGGATTTATTCCATCTGTACTCAACCCAAACCTTATATTCCTCGGTTTCACACTGAAATCTACAAACATTCTATCGATGTTCCTCCACTGGGTAGAATCAGCAACGTGTCTTATCATTCCGTCTTTCTTATACGTACTGCTCCCAGTGCCAACACATCAATCTTGCATCCTTGTGATTTGCAAATAAACACTTCAAATGGGGAATTACAGGAAGATACCACAACACCTTAGCAAGAGGTCCTTACTTCACCTCGATGCCCTTCCCATCATCGGAGTCATTTTTACGCTTGTATCAGGATGCTTTGCACACCAGACAAACATGTAAGCTAGTATACTCTTTACGGTACAACATACAATCATTCGGACATACATGTATTCTTTATACTTCCATTCCCAATGGGCAAAGAATCTCGGTAACACATTTCCTTTTGAAAGCATGTCCGCTAGGAGACCTAACAATGCCGTGAAACTCTTGTCAGACCAACCATTGCTTGCCTTCAATTTTAGCTGTTCTAGAACTAATGACAACCTCGTGTATTGCAGCTTATAGCCCAGAAACAAAGGTTTCTCTAAGTCCTCTATCAAGCTCTCGAATTTACCAAACTATCTCTCACTATAGTTCCCTTCTACATCACGTAGCATCTGATCCAGATTGTCATCCTGCGACCTATCCTCATAATCGAAAGCACAGTCCACAACCAGCATATCGTTTTCTCCCTCGACGATATCATAACTACCTTTTTGTGTACTCTTCTCTTCACCGTGACTGGTCTAACATTTTTACCCCTTTCTGAAACCTCTTTGAATCAAGTGAGTTTTGATCTACGCTGAGTTGCTAAACATCTTTAGATTATCACAGTCAATGCATGGACAATACATATATTCCATCCCCTTCTTCAACATATCCAGCTCGGTCGCTCTTCTAAAAGCAGACACACCATTAATGTACTCTTCACTCACATGGTTCTCAATGTACATCCAGTTTCGGTCCATCTATGCTACACATGTAAGAAATGAGTGTCAAAAATGATTGTTAGCGCTATTATATAACAAATCAGGCTAACTATACTTACACATGACATTTATATATATTACGTAGGTAGCTAGCTAGCCACGTATTCATGACATAATAATATTAAGTAAGAATATATTGAACTGAACTACGAGTACTTACCCATTCTGAAATTGAGCAAACTAACATTATCTTTCTAAACCTAGCTAGTTAGATCTAAACAAAAACCTATCTATCATATCTTTCAATTACAAAATCATGCATATAAGTTATTAAAAGCAATTGAGTACTAATCTCTGATCACTAAGAAGACGGCGATATATTTTCACTGAACTCCCTAAAGCCGGCCGCCTCGCTCCACCGATGCAGTGCAATGAAGACAGATCTATATCAAGATCGACCACGTATGCCCAGTATTTAATAGCGTAGATTATCATAGATAGTTCCAACCACAAACGGTCTGTGATACCAATATATCACAGATGGTTCATATTAATAACCGTCTGTGCTAATTCACAGACAGTTTGTTATAAGAACCATCTGTCATGTCCAGAATATCAGAGAGTGTTTTATATGAACCGTCTGTGATGTTCGTAACTTTCACAGACAGTTCTTAACACAAACCGTCTGTGATGTCTCACTTATCATAGACGGTTCGTGAAAAGAACCGTCTATAAAGTTCACAGACGGTGGTTAACACGAACCGTCTGTGATGTCTCAGTTATCACAGACGGTTCGTGTTAATAACCGTCTCTAAAAATATCACTGACGGTTACTATTATAAATCGTCTGTGATAGTTTAAGCACAAACGGTTCCGTATGAACCGTCTGTGATGTAGCCGTCCAATATAGCCTGTTTTGTAGTAGTGGATATGTTTTCACCAAATCTCCCCAAAGCCGGACACCTCGCTCCACCGATGCAGCGCAATGAAAACAGATCTGTGTCAAGACCACATACGCCCAGTATTTAATAGCATAGATTATCCCAAATGGTTCCAACCACAAACAGTCTATGATACCAATATTATCACAGACCGTTCGTATTAATAATCGTCTATGATAATTCACAGATGGTTATTCAAACAAACCATCTGTGATGCGCAATATCATAGACGGTTTGTTACAAGAACCGTCTGTGATGTCCACAATATCAGAGACGGTTTTTTACATGAACCGTCTATGATGTCTGGAACTTTCACAAATGGTTATTAACACGAACCGTCTGTGATGTCTGACTTATCACAGACAGTTCATGTTAAAAACCGTCTATGAAAGTTCACAGATGGTTATTAACACGAACCGTCTGTGATGTCTCAATTATCACAGGCAGTTCGTGTTAATAACCATCTGTGAAAATATCACAAACGGTTGCTAGTATAAATTGTCTGTGATGTACCCGTCCAGTATAGCCTCTTTTGTAGTAGTGTTAGTTGGGTTTACAATTCAAATTTCCCAACATTTATAGCATTTGTAGTGTTTTCAACGCCTCCGTTCTTCCAATTAATGATGCCCGAATTCACTTGTAGCTATGTGGTTATATATATTACTTTATAAAGTACCTTTTTTCCTGTATAGGTCAAAATATGAGCATGCCAAGCTATTTTTTCATCCATATTTAGCTAGCAGCTGAGGGAGTAAACTTCCTAAATAGAAACATTGTTAGCACTTTGTAATGTCCATAAACCTAAATTCCCCTTCCTTCATAGGTTGTGCCTACACCATAAATCTGCTTGCTACCATTAACAATTTTCTTGCTACCATTAATATATATTTTTTGAACAGCACTTTTGTAAACACTGTCTAGCTAGCGGATGGACCCCAAGAATGAATTTTCATTGGGACATTTACCAAATTTCCTTAGGAAAGGTTTCCTATTCAGGTCACTTCGGTACTACATAGAAATTTCCATGTACAAGATGAGGGTGCTACTTAGCGAGGGTGAGGGGGCGTTCTGATAACACGCACAGTGGGGGCACCGCTCAGTTGTCCCTTTGCTGTGACGGGAGAGGTGTTCCTTTCCCTCAAATTGCACGGCGCTCATTTTTTCGTGTTTCGCAGTCACCTCCTTTTCGTTTTTCCTGCAATTTGCAGCCTCAAACACAGTAAAGCATGTCCAAATCTCGGTTGATAAATTTCCCGCTGTACCGCTGCAGAAGTTGCCGCCTGCCTGCCTGTTCTGGCTTTACAATAGAGCATGCTGCTTGTGTCTCGACGAGCCAGGTTAACCGTTTTGCTTTGTCCAGATCCACGAGCCATTTGCATTGCACGTAGCGTGCTCATCGCAGTAAACCAATGCAATAGTGGGATGGTAAGTAAATTGAACCGGATCGAGGGAGTACTATTTAGAGCTCGTGTGCAGTCAAAACTGGCTGATTTGTACATGACGAGCAGATCAATTGCTGATTTTATCTGACGAACTTAACTAATCAAAACAATGGATATGTGCACCAAGCCACCAAGTTCTGTAGCAACATGGCTCAAAAGTATAACAGCCGGGTGCGTGGCATTCCGACGGAGAGATATGGCCATACTACACTGTGGACAGTCAAAATATCTGCATGCAGCTACATATACAAACTCCATACACAAGAGGTAAAGCACAAAAAATCAAGAATGAAGCATCAAGCTCATCTGAACGGAGAGCATTGGACCATGCATACACCCCAAGGACAACGCTGTCTGGCCAAGGATTTTTTTCAGCCAATTAGTAAGGGATATATTTTGAGCATATCTGAACTTCTGCTAATTACATCGTTGGATCTCAAATATGAATTTACCGCGCTTCATCCAAAGGCTTGATCTACAATTAAAACTCCAGTGAATTGAAGTAGCATATGTTTGCAGGCTCTTTGACCTAATGAATATTTGTAGTAAAAACACTAATAATGCATGGGTTCGTACAAGATACACGTGCAATTTTAGCCCTCATCGATCTTTTGTTTGCATTGTTACACGGGAAAACCTATATCTCAGTACGTGCACATTAGTTACATTTTTCCTTGATATATTGATGACCAAGTGGTTGTTTGATTGTACGATGGCTACAGATATTTCCTCGATCTAGAGCATGCCTCTCCTGGCCTACCTCATGCTCGGCGCTCAAAGCAGCTTCGGCTGGGAGCTTGGTTTCGGCTCAAATTGCACTGGTTGCTAGTTTTTCAAAAGAAAACAGAAAAAATTAAGAGAAAAAAATTTAAAAACCGTTATATAGTCATGGACAATGCATAAGAGAAAAATAGAAAAGGCTAAATAAGCTAAAATAAGAAGCAAATGCATTTCAAGTAGCTTCTGATTTAAATAAAGTGAAAGCTAAAAACAGATAGAAGCTGAAACTGTTTGGAGCAAGGCCTAAATCCTAATTAACAACAGTCTCTGTTGCTCAGATGCTAGTAAGTAGTAGTAACTCACCATTACATATATCTACTTAGGACATCTTTAATAGTGCCATCTCAATTGTCTTTTAGCTATATTATCCTATGTGGAGTAGAGAAGATGTGAGGAGAGATAATGTACATCTCTTATGCAAGAGACGACTTGATCCCGTAAACTAACGCAAATAGTGAGATGTTGTGAGGCAAAAAAATTATGGTGAAAATAGTATAAAATAGTTAGATGAATGATTTACTGTTCGAGAAATTGTTTGTAGTGTTATTTTTAGGTGAGCTGCAAGCCTTAGAGACAACTTTATAAGATAGACTATTGTACATGCCCTCAGTAGTACCTCTCAAGCGTAGTAAACACTACTATAGAAAGCCTAATACTAGACGCCAAATCACAGACAGTTTGACAAAACCGTCTGTGACCGACACTAACACAGACGGTTTTAATTTGGACACCGTCTGTGTTGATGGCGTCGGAGAAAATGAGTATCACAGACGGTTCTTACCGATGAACTGTCTGTGATATTTTAGTATCACAGACGGTTTTTATTTAAAACCGTCTGTGATAATCTGGAATTATCACAGACGGTTTTTTAGTAAAAAACTGTCTGTGATAACTTCGTTATCACAGACGATTTGTATTAAAAACTGTCTGTGATATATTTCCTGCCTTGCAATTTCCCAAAATTTCATAATTTCCCGCCTGAGTCCGAGTAGGATTCAGTTTTGAGACACTTTCAGTAAAACGGGCATAACTTTTGCATACGGTGTCCGTTTTCGACGTTCTTGTACTCGTTGGAAAGCTAACGACGAGCTCGATCCAAAAACCCCGACCTGCTTGCGCTAGTCGCACTCCAAGACCCCAAAAGTCGGCCATCTTTGGACCTAAACCTGCGTCGCAAGTTTTTGGTTTCTGTTTTTGCCCTTTTTCTTGGTCTTCCTTTTAGAATTTGGATTTTACTTCAACCGAAAAGTTGTAGATCTCATCGAAATCTTTCAAATGAGTATATATAAGCCATATAAAACTTTGCTATTTTGTTGTTTCAGACTAGTTGTTTATATTGCATCGGTATATAAAATTTTGTGCTCTAATTCACAGACGTTTGGCATATAAAACCGTCTGTGATATTCATTCATCACAGACGGTTCTAGCTACCAACCGTCTGTGATAATCTGACCGTTGGGCCGTCGATACTCCTCAACCCAATCATAGCCAATAGAAATCCACCAATCCTCACCCCACGTATCGTGGCTCTGCCTCTCTATTCCCGCGCCAAAAATTTCGCACTCCTGCCTCTCCCTCCCCTATAAATATAACCAAAACCCAGCCTCCTTGATGTCCTCCTCCTCCTTGCTGTCCTCCTCCTTGAAAACGACGCATAATTCTACGGGAGGCAAGACACCGCAGAAGCAACTAGCTCGTGCCAACCGTGCAAACGCTCAATCAACGCCGATGATGGTGGGCGTCATAGACATCCAGCACATGTGTTGCATCACGGCGAGAAGGCATAGAGGATCTTTGCTTTTTCTCTGTTCTTGTTGTGTAACCTGCTCGTTGTTTTGGAATATTGTAATGGTAGGCTCTAATATTAATAAAAATGGATGTTTTATGTTTGTGAAATGAATTGAGATGTGAATTGGATGTATACATGTACATGTTGATCTGCTTGTTTCAGAGGGCATGGCTAGCATTTCCTGAGGCTAGCCAATAAAAAAAATAGGTTTAAGAGTAGAAGGGAATATCACAGACGGTTCTTAATTAAAAACCATCTGTGATAGTTATAATCACAAACCGTCTGTGATTTATAAATATCATAGACGGTTTTTAGTTAAGAACCGTATGTGATAACTATATATCACAGACGGTTTTTAGTTTGTGATTATAACTATCACAGACGGTTTTTAGTTAAAAACCGTCTGTGATATTTGCACCACAGACGGTTAGAAAACCGTCTGTGATGACCTCGTATTATTATTATTGACCCATAAATTCAGACGGTTTTGTAAACCGTCTGTGCTGACGTTTTTGAACCGTCTGTGATGACCTTTTCTGTAGTAGTGAAGGTCTCTATTTTGCCATCACTTCGCTAGAACCGATTAGTACCTCTCAAGACTTTTTCCCTCTCCCGCTGCTCCAAAGGGATTATAAGCCCTACCGTATGGCTTTTTTATGCATTGTGGCTGCAAAAGCAATGTAGTAGCTATTAGCTTTTTATAAACCTAAAAAATAACAAAAATAGTAAAAATTCAGAAAAATTAGAAAAACACCACAAAAGTTTTTAGGACAATACAAAGGATATAAAAATAAGAAAAACCAGAAAAAAAACTAAAAACCAAAAAAAGCTAAAACCATTTGGTACAGACAAACTCCACCAACACTACTGCAAAGTACACCTACAAAAGGAAAAGAGTGAACCAACCAAACTTTCACCCACAAGGAAAGGAACACGAAGCGCGCGCGCAGCATCAAGAATTGAGAATTTTGGACGTTTTTGGCACTGTTGATACCCGAAATTCCGGAAATAGCCTCTTCGGAAACGAAATTCCAACTCTAGCCCCCACCTGACCGCACCATTTAACGGCGTCGCGACACGTGTCCAGTGGTGCGGCCGGGGAGCGCACCACACCTGAGTGGTGCGGTCGCCGACCGCACCACACTCCTGCGGTCACATCAGAGGCAGTGGTGCGGCGGGGTAGCGCACCATTTGGCCGGGTGGTGCGGTACCCGACCGCACCACATGCCTGCGTCCCGTCGCGTCGCCTAAAGCCGCAGGATTCCCGCGTGTTGCTGGCTTTTTTCGCTGAAAGTAGCTCCCGTGCTGCTGCTATTGCATGTTCTTCTGCAGGATTGTAACACGTGTATATACATGAGAACCGGCCCCTACTTCATTCTGTGCATGTGACCGTTTTTTTCTCGCGATAAAAGGAAGAGGGTGGCATGGCTTTCGAAGGCTCTAGTGTATTTGCATTTGCTCTAGACAGAGAAGCATCCAGAGAGGGAGCAAGAAAGGGCGCTCATACTGAAGGAAAGAAGAACACAAACACGGGATTTGGAGTAATTTTGGAAGGTATCTGAAGTTCTCGCAATTGTGAAAGTTGTAGATCCTCTCGTGAGCTTCAAGAAAAGGTAAATATCATCTCCATGCGTTTAAGATGGTATTATAGTGATTAGCCTGTAATTAGCGTACACGATCTCAATATGTCTATATTTTATGTAATTATCGTGTTGTATTCTATATTTTATGTTAAGAAATGAAGTAATGTTGTTGTAATGTAAAATATTTGTAGTTATTTGTGGTCGTAGTATATTGCAATTTTTTTTGATAAAATATTTGTAGTTGTAGAGTACTGTAATTTATATTTTATGCGAATAGTTTTTGTACTGATGTTGTAACCAGTAATCTTGCTGTTTGTTAAGTGGATTATAACTACATTTAAATGATGTCATTGTGAAGCACATAGCTAGTCGGAAAGGCCACTTGCGCATGTACTGTTTGTATTAACATGTACTCATTTTGTAACCAAAATCACAGAATAATATTAGATCTTGTTGTGCATGTTCATAAAAAAAATCTATGTTAAAGTGTAACGCTGCATATATGAAGCATGGCACATTGTTGGGTAGTACTAGAAATGTAGAGGATCTAACAGATTGGCAAAAAATGTAGTTATTTGATCGATGTAAGAAATCGTAAGTAAGAAATGATGAAAAATGAGTTGCTCGATTAGTGATTTAATTAGTAGAATAATAATACAAAATAGGAGTGAAATTACAAAAAATGTAATTTGATTTGCAGTAAAATTTGAATTTAATGTGTTAGCGCGCTCTGCAAATAAAGTAAAAAATACAATGAGAAGTTAAAAATAAATTAGACTCTATGAAGTTGAAAAAATTGTAATATATGTAGCACAGAATTAAGATTTGTAGAATAGAAATTGGAAAAAAGTGCATTACATTAGTAATTTGATTTATATAGAAATTTGTTAGCGTACTCCATAAATGGTACGCTTGTATGTGGTACGCAGTAGGTTATGTGTGATGGTACAGTTGTTGCCTGTGATATATACTAAGAGGGTTCAGTTTGGGCTTATGTTAGGTACGCCATGGGTGACATCCAAGACTTGTTCGTGTTCTATGGAAGTGGTCTCGTACGGGACGGGCCGTACGGGGCAGACCTGAATAATTGTGACCGGACTGTGATCCGGGCACGCAATCTGAACACCGTGAGCCTGTTGGAGCTACGGAGATGCGTGCGTTCCGGATTCGATCGAGACAGTGCAAGGAACAAATTACGGATCGAGGCAGTGTATGCCACAGTTGGAGGTGCTGCAGGGGAGACAGTGTGGCAACTTATAAAGGTGACGAGCGACGCTTCATGGGTGAACTACATGGAGGTCGTGTGCAACCCAGACGCATTGATATATGCCAGGCCAATGGTGTATGTTCAATTCGTGGAGAGGACAGAATCATCCGCCATGGGTGGCTCTGGTGCTGGCGGAGATGTAGAGCGTGCATTACTCTGCGGCGGTCATGAAGATGCTGGTGAAGGAGGAGTCCATGAGTCAATGGAAGATGGTGACCTGCAGAGGTGCGTGGAGAATTTTTAGCCGAATGAAGGTGCCGATAGGTGGTGGGCCACGCGTGTTGACTGTCACGAGTACCTTGAGAACCAGGTGCAGGAAAGTGAGGAGGAGGACGATGTGGAAACAGAGAGTTCAGGAGAGGAGATGAAGTTCGATGCCCTGTGGAGTCACCTTGATAAGGAGACCAGCAAGCATGTCAGGCGTCTTGAGCAGTCTGAAGCGGGGGCCGTGGCGGGAGGCTCCACGAGACTTGGGGAGTTCACACAATGGGTGCAGTCCAATGCACCTGACCTGGAGATGTGGTCTCTACTGCATGACACCGGCGGAGCAAGGTATGGAATCATGACGACAAACATGTCCGAGGTGTACAATGGTGTTCTAAAGGGCGTGAGATCCCTACCTATCACTGCAATCGTTGAAGAGACCTGGAACTGTTCAATAGGATACTTCGTCAATAGAGCCATGATGGCGAAGCATCATATGGACGAAGGCAAAGAATTCTCTAAGGTAGCGCGGGCCTACATGGACAAGAAGATGGAGAAGGCTCGTTCGCATATTGCTCAGACCATGGATGGCTTACGGAGGAAGTTTGAGGTTCGCCTCAGACAGAAGTACATGATGGGGCAGGCTAGAGGGGATCGTAAGCAGGTGTGCACGATTGATGATAGAGCATCTTGCACCTGCAACAAGCCGCAGCTTCTACACAAGCCATGCTCCCACGTGTACGCGGCATGCGCGTTATGGAACCAGGCGCCCACGCATTACATCTCAAGGTACTATGACATGAAGCACATGTTTGAAACCTGGAGCACGGAGTTCCATTCGTACGGGGTGGACATGCATTATAGGGAGCTCTGGCCAGGGCAGATCAAGTGGGTGCCGAACGATGCACTGAAGCACGTCGGCCGTGGGCGAAGACAGAACCGTCGCATTCGTAACGACATGGATGATAGCCAGCGTGGGGATCGGGTTCGGCGCCCGAAGTGCAGACTATGCAAGACGGTTGGCCATTCATTTAGGCAGTGCCCAAACAGGCCGACATCAAGTAACGCTCCATAGTATGCAGCACATGGATTGTCATTGTGCACTGCTGGTATCGTGCATCCTGTAACCTATGCTGAATGTATCTTACCAAATTATTTCCGTGTACAATTTGTTTGAGTCATTTCTTGCAAATTATGTTATGTTGTGACTTATTCGATATTTCGTTATCATTTGTTGCCGTTCGATGCAAATTACGTTTGTTCATGTTATGGTGGCATTTATTTTACGATGTATTATCATTACCTACAAATTATGTATGTTGCATATTCTCATGACACTGCGTACTGACTTGTTTTCAATCATCGGCAAGACATGGCGTACGAGTTGCTTGAGGCCCGTTGGGATGACCACCACCGATGCACAGCGTGGGCATCTATGCCTGAGGGCCCTCCGTGTTTCGTCCTTAGGGGCCCCCGAGAGCACTGGCCGCTAGACGAGCGGTACATCCCGCTGCTGCGAGACACCGGTCTTTTGCCCCTTGCTCGCATGCTGGATGTTCCCTATACGTTGCAGTTCGATGCGGCGTTGCTGTCCGCACTCGTGGATCGTTGGAGACCGGAGACTCACACCTTCCACTTCCGGTGGGGCGAGATGACTGTTACACTTCAGGACGTGTCCATGCTGACAGGTTTACCCATCCGTGGTGCAGCAGTAGTGCCACCCCCAGGGCGGCGAATTGGAAGGACGCTCTGGGTGCCCGATTCGGTCTCCCGATCGCAGACAACATGTCTGGTGTGCCACACTCGTGGCTACGAGAGTTCATGACCTGCCTTGTGGACGCTCATGAGGGGGTCGTGCGGACGCACCTCATGGCATACATCCTTTTTTTGTTCGGATGGGTCTTGTTTCCTACGACCACTGGAGTCTCCGTGCATCCGACGTACATACACCTTGCGGAGTCCTTGGCGGATGCCTTGCCCGGCGAGGTGCCTCAGTACAGCTGGGGATCTGCAGTCCTTAGTGCCACGTACCGAGGCTTGTGTGATGCCTGTCAGCGTACTGAGGCCAGCGAGCCGGTCTTGGCGGCGTGCTATGTGCTCCTACAGTACTGGTCTTGGGAGCACTTCACGGTTGGGAGGCCTAAGATCGAGAGGCCCGTGCACCCTTACGACCTCCTCCCGGAGTTGTACGGTCAGGCTGGTGGCGATGACCCCATAGATGGGCCGACTATGGGGACTCGTTGGACACATGGTCAGCTACGGTGGGCTAAGGATAGAGCGAGGCGTGTGTACCCAGATTTCCATAACCATTTCAAGGGGCTTCCTGACAAAGACATAGTCTGGTTCCCATGGGATGCAGGGTTCATTCAGCTCATTGCCCCCTACGGGTTGTCATCTCAGTGCCACCAAGACCACACGTACTGGTTGACGACCTGTCACCTCGTCTTCGCGCACTTCGTCGAACCGTACAACCCGCAGAGAGTGCTGAGGCAGTTTGACCTCCACCAGCACGTGCCACCCCTCCCAGTACGGGCACTACCACCGAAGGCCCACCGGTAAGCCATTGCACGGTAACTGTACCCAAGGTAGTAATGTGTTGATAATACTAATTGTACAATATGTGCACTAACTGGCAGGCAAACAAGAAGAGGGCACCATGGTGACGACTGGAGAGCCACACAGCGGCCGTGGACAGACCTGTGGCGTGTCTCAGCGAGCACAGAGGTTGTGGACGAGACTAGGCCACACGACATCGCCACATACGGTGCGTACCTAGAGTGGTACATTCCACGCACCCGCAGCAAGATTACTGGGCCTGCCCCACCCCGTCCTTCAGAGGTCATGCACGAAGATGCCATACAGGCCGGCCCAGACCGTCATCGAGCAGCACGTCTTGATGAGGCGGTACGTGCACCTGCAGTACGTTTGTACTCATTGTTTCTTTACGTACAGTGCGTTTGAACTCATTTGTTGTTTACCTACAGTGCGAGCATATGCGTTGTGCTGAGCACGAGGCTTTTCAGATGCTGCAGCGTGGGGAGGGCGGCAACCGGGTTCTTGCTTCGGCGCGTAGCATCTTCAGTGACCTCAGGAATGCGATCAAGGCTTTGAGCTGTAGTCAGCACAGGGATGATGTCCATGCACGACGCGTCCGCAGAGAGCAGCCTTCAGCGCCGCCGTCGGCACCACCTTCAGCACGTCCGTCGCTGTACGGTGGTCGTCCGTCGCAGTCCGGCGGTCGTCCGACGCAGTCCGGCGGTCGTCCGTCGCAGTCCGGCGGTCGTCCGTCGCTGACCGGCGGTCCTCAGTCGCTGTCCGGCGGTCGTCCGTCGCTGTCCGGAGGTCATCCCAACTGCGCTCCCTCGTCCTCACAGCGTTTTGGACCAGCGGTACGACATTTGCCATCAGTGCGTTCGCCCACTCGATTGCCATTTATTCGTAACACACGTTTTCCTTGCAGCAGTTGTGAAGGGATAGCACGTTGCTACAGCCATCGTCATCCCGGAGGGCGGCGGACGAGCCTACAGATAGCGACACTGAGTCACCCCAGCAGATAGCGACATATGCACCAGGCGGTCAGTCCACCCAAGCAGACACGCAAGGGCGGTACGAGTGGTTCGGGCAGACGTACCGAGGTTACACGGCGCAGGAGTACATGGGTGATTTCCCAACGTCATCGTCATTCCAACAGCCGTATGCACCGGTATGTACGCATGTAGCAAACATAACACATGATATACATAATGATTATAAACTTTTTTGTATTTTCCATTGTAGGACGTAGACCCCTCCTCCGATTGGCTGAGCTCTATTATAGGCCAGCAGTCGGAACTCCCCACAGAGATGTACCCACCACCGCCTCCGACGCAGACCTCGCAGTACGACCTTCGAGATGCATCGTACTCCCCTAGCAGGTTCACCTTCTCGGAGGATCAGATACGTCGTCCGAGGCGGCGGCGACGAGATGATAAATGAATTTTTGTAATTGTGCTGTTGTAATTTTTTTGATGTTTTTCAAGTGCTAGATGGTTTGATGTTCAAAGATGGTTTCCAGTATAAAAGGGTTGCTCTAAGTTCTTTCATTTACTATGGCATACAACCAACTGAGAGATGACAACACAAAACAACACATACATTGCACGTACATGAAATGTAGCAAGTAGTACAACCACCAACACACCAACGAACACAACAACTAAAATCCAACACAACCGTACTTAACACATTACCAAAATAGCTTGACGACAACACAACATAAAACATTACCAACATACACGAGAAGAACCTCCAGCACTACAACTTGAGGATAACAATAATCACAAGAAACAAAATAGCACACAACATTAAATTTATCTTCCACTCTAGTCTGTCGAAACGATGCCGCATCCCGACAGGGTCGCAACCCCCAACGACAACTCTCTCATGGCGAACATTGGCTGTCCTATTGCCCATTTCATCCTCCCACACCCAGAATCGGCAACCACCAGGAGCTTCCTGCGATTCCATGACAAGAAGTTTTTTAAACATACCACCACGATTTCAACGAACCCGAAACAATCTGACTCACCGAGTGATTTGGGCACTTGTAGTAGTGTCGCCCAGGATTCGCGGCCGTCTGTGATGTCCTACGTCTAACCAAGGTGTTGCAATTTGGGCACATCACCGTGGGTGCCCATGACGACGTGCTGAGCTGACTCATTGCCTAGTCTGGGGAGTGAGCACGAAAGGAAACTACACTGATTGTGAACAACTAACTCAGGAGGTGACTGATAACATGGCAAGGGAGTATGTGAGGGATGGCTCCGTTTTATAGGCTGTGTGGGGGGGCAGCCTCACGCACAAAGAACACAGACAACACAAATGATACACGCACATAAAGGGGCAGTGAGCAGACAAAAAGGGGCACCTTTGCTTAGTGACATGAAAAAAGAGGGCAGCTTTGCCCAGTGATATGACAAAACGGGGCAGCTTTGCCCAGTGACTTGACAAAACGGGCCAGCTTTCCGCAGTGACATGACAAAACATGCCACCTTTGCCCAGTGGGATGACAAAACGGGGCATCTTTGCTGAGTATTGCATTTTTTTGGCTTGTGATAACAACTCCACGAAGATAACAACCAATCCATCGCATGCTTAACAATGTTGCACATTACATCGTTACGGAAAGAGGCCACAGAACATGAAGGCGTCACTCACTTACAACACGAAACAACACATACATTGCACATACATAATTTATGGAAAGTAGTACACCCAACAATTTACAGAAAGTAGTACAGCCAACACATACATGAACTAAAATACGACACAACCATAACCCTCGTTACCTACATGCCAAACGAGCCTCGTGGCACCCACATGGAGAATTGCTGAGGGGGCCGTCTCGGACGTGGCTGGCCGTCGTGGTAGTGGCATGCACATATGCAGCTCGGGTTCGCACAGCAACATGTGGGATCATAAGAGCTTCCTATATTCACGACCTCCTTGTTGCCCCTCTCGCGTTGCATCTGTTCGCGAAGGTCGTTGTTCTCCTCAGTGAGACTCTCCATTCGGTACTCCAAGTCCCATATTCGAGCCCATAATGTATCCACATAACGATCAACATACCATTCATGAGGAGGGTCGATCCAGCGGGAGAAGTCGCATTTTGCCATCTGCAAAAAAAAGGACGGTAAACTTCGCGGGTCCATAAGCAATACAAAAAAGTAAAACTACTAAATTGTACCCCGGAGCGTGAGCATCGGAAGAAACGTCGCCCGCCATCGTTCGGGGAATCCAAGATCTGGACGACCGCGTACTCATTGTGCCTGCATTTCGGCCACGCTGGTTGAGCACGCCGACTTGGTATCAATCGGTACTGTGGACCGAACATATCCCTCCTTTCTAAGGGAATGTCGTCCTTCGGTGACCCAAATCCCACTGGCCCCTCGGCTTCCGACATGGTTTGTTCAAGCACGAAAGACAGGGTACTTCTTTGTTCGACTGAACAATGTGCTGGGACTGGGACCCCAACCGTGCTACTTATACCAAACGAGACAACTTGCTGCATTCACCTCAAACGAATAAAAGGACAGTTCTTCGCACAGACGTGACATAACGGGGCATCTTTGCTGTAAGAGATGACAGAACAGGTCTGCTTTTCGCAATAAAATGACAAAAGAGGCCAGCTTTGCTCAGTGACAGGACAACACTGTGCAGCTTTTTGCAGTGACATGACAAAACGGGGCAGCTTTGCTCAAAGAGATGACAGAGGACAGCTTTTCGTAGTGAAATGACAAAAGATGACAGCTTTGCACAGTGACATGATAAAATGGGGCAGCTTTGCTCAGTGACATGCCAAAACGGGGCAGCTTTGCTCAGTGAGATGATAAAAGATGCCAGCTTTGGGCAGTGGCATGGCAAAACGGGGCAGCTTTGCTCAGTGGGATGCCAAAAGATGCCAGCTTTGGGCAGTGACATTACTAAAGAGAGTAGTTCTGCTCAGTCAAATGACAAAAAGAGGTCAGTTTTGCTCAGTGAGATGACAAAACATGGCAGCTGTGCTCAGAGACATGACAAAACGGGGCAGCTTTGCTCAGTGCTATGACAAAAGATGCCAGCTTTGCGCAGTGAGATGACAAAAGATGCCAGCTTTGCGCAGTGACATGACGAAACGGCGCAGCTTTGCTCAGTGAGATGACAAAACATGCCAGCTTTGCGCAGTGACATGACGAAACGGCGCAGCTTTGCTCAGTGGGATGACAAAAGATGCCAGCTTTGGGCAGTGACAGTACTAAAGAGGGCAGCTTTGCTCAGTGACAAGACAAAACGGGGCAGCTTTGCTCAGTGAGATGACAAAAGATGCCAGCTTTGGGCAGTGACATGACAAAACGGGGCCTTTTTTCAGTGATATCGCAGCACTCCCATCTTTACTCACTGCTACGACCACGCGGACCAGCTTTAGACGTACGAGTAGAGACAAAACGGCCCCTATAAATTGGTATGCATTCCATTTCCCAGCGAACATTGCACATCCAAACCCCATACTACATCGCGCTTCCCTTAACCAACCGGGATGGACAAAGGCAAGAAGAAGCAATGGGACAAGATGGTGAAGGATTGGGAGGAGACCAGTGACATAGCACGGTCAGCTGCGGCCCGCGATGCCGCCCGCGATGAGAAAATAAGGGCGATACAGGCCCGGGTAGAACAAGCCCATCGTGCTACGATGAAAGGTCCCCCCAGAGCGCCCGCGTAGCAACAACCCCATCCCGGACGTCCCCACCGAGCGTTCGCCACAACTACCACCTGAGGGGGAGACACCTCCCCTTTGTTGGTGCGGGGACGTGTGCAAGTTCTTCAAGTCTAAGCACCGTATCAGTCTAGGTATGCGTTACTGGGGTTGCGCAAACTACTCCAGTGAGTACCCCAACCGCCGTTTTGACACCGCAACCTATCGGCAGCCGGTAACGACCACATGCACCATTTTCCCCTACCTTTTCTCCTTCACAGCACGCACTAACAATATCTCTCATGTATTTACAGTCTCCGGAGCCCCTGTGTGGCTACCGCAAATGGATCGATCTTGAGATCCACCCTGAGGACCAATGGACCCTCGACTTCGAGGAGTGGAATGTCACAAAGGAGAAGGAGTTGCTGGAGGAGGAGCGCCGCAAGCACGAGCATACCCTGCGTATACAGCGCGAGACGCAAGCTCATCTTGAATCGTGCACGCGTAGGGAGCGGGAGGCTCGCGAGATGGAGCGCGAGAGAAAGAGGGAAATTGCGGCTAAGGCAAAAGAGGCCGCGGAGGAGTTCAACGCCGAGCGGGCAAGGAAGGGAAAGTGGCCCCGGTCCACACAGTAGGTCGTACGAGACAGAAGTACATGATGGGGCAGGCTAGAGGGGATCGTAAGCAGGTGTGCACGATTGATGACAGAGCATCTTGCACCTGCAACAAGCCGCAGCTTCCACACAAGCCATGCTCCCACGTGTACGCGGCATGCGCGTTATGGAACCAGGCGCCCACGCATTACATCTCAAGGTACTATGACATGAAGCACATGTTTGAAACCTGGAGCACGGAGTTCCATTCGTACGGGGTGGACATGCATTATAGGGAGCTCTGGCCAGGGCAGATCAAGTGGGTGCCGAACGATGCACTGAAGCACGTCGGCCGTGGGCGAAGACAGAACCGTCGCATTCGTAACGACATGGATGATAGCCAGCGTGAGGATCGGGTTCGGCGCCCGAAGTGCAGACTATGCAAGACGGTTGGCCATTCATTTAGGCAGTGCCCAAACAGGCCGACATCAAGTAACGCTCCATAGTATGCAGCACATGGATTGTCATTGTGCACTGCTGGTATCGTGCATCCTGTAACCTATGCTGAATGTATCTTACCAAATTATTTCCGTGTACAATTTGTTTGAGTCATTTCTTGCAAATTATGTTATGTTGTGACTTATTCGATATTTCGTTATCATTTGTTGCCGTTCGATGCAAATTACGTTTGTTCATGTTATGGTGGCATTTATTTTACGATGTATTATCATTACCTACAAATTATGTATGTTGCATATTCTCATGACACTGCGTACTGACTTGTTTTCAATCATCGGCAAGACATGGCGTACGAGTTGCTTGAGGCCCGTTGGGATGACCACCACCGATGCACAGCGTGGGCATCTATGCCTGAGGGCCCTCCGTGTTTCGTCCTTAGGGGCCCCCGAGAGCACTGGCCGCTAGACGAGCGGTACATCCCGCTGCTGCGAGACACCGGTCTTTTGCCCCTTGCTCGCATGCTGGATGTTCCCTATACGTTGCAGTTCGATGCGGCGTTGCTGTCCGCACTCGTGGATCGTTGGAGACCGGAGACTCACACCTTCCACTTCCGGTGGGGCGAGATGACTGTTACACTTCAGGACGTGTCCATGCTGACAGGTCTACCCATCCGTGGTGCAGCAGTAGTGCCACCCCCAGGGCGGCGAATTGGAAGGACGCTCTGGGTGCCCGATTCGGTCTCCCGATCGCAGACAACATGTCTGGTGTGCCACACTCGTGGCTACGAGAGTTCATGACCTGCCTTGTGGACGCTCATGAGGGGGTCGTGCGGACGCACCTCATGGCATACATCCTTTTTTTGTTCGGATGGGTCTTGTTTCCTACGACCACTGGAGTCTCCGTGCATCCGACGTACATACACCTTGCGGAGTCCTTGGCGGATGCCTTGCCCGGCGAGGTGCCTCAGTACAGCTGGGGATCTGCAGTCCTTAGTGCCACGTACCGAGGCTTGTGTGATGCCTGTCAGCGTACTGAGGCCAGCGAGCCGGTCTTGGCGGCGTGCTATGTGCTCCTACAGTACTGGTCTTGGGAGCACTTCACGGTTGGGAGGCCTAAGATCGAGAGGCCCGTGCACCCTTACGACCTCCTCCCAGAGTTGTACGGTCAGGCTGGTGGCGATGACCCCATAGATGGGCCGACTATGGGGACTCGTTGGACACATGGTCAGCTACGGTGGGCTAAGGATAGAGCGAGGCGTGTGTACCCAGATTTCCATAACCATTTCAAGGGGCTTCCTGACAAAGACATAGACTGGTTCCCATGGGATGCAGGGTTCATTCAGCTCATTGCCCCCTACGGGTTGTCATCTCAGTGCCACCAAGACCACACGTACTGGTTGACGACCTGTCACCTCGTCTTCGCGCACTTCGTCGAACTGTACAACCCGCAGAGAGTGCTGAGGCAGTTTGACCTCCACCAGCACGTGCCACCCCTCCCAGTACGGGCACTACCACCGAAGGCCCACCGGTAAGCCATTGCACGGTAACTGTACCCAAGGTAGTAATGTGTTGATAATACTAATTGTACAATATGTGCACTAACTGGCAGGCAAACAAGAAGAGGGCACCATGGTGACGACTGGAGAGCCACACAGCGGCCGTGGACAGACCTGTGGCGTGTCTCAGCGAGCACAGAGGTTGTGGACGAGACTAGGCCACACGACATCGCCACATACGGTGCGTACCTAGAGTGGTACATTCCACGCACCCGCAGCAAGATTACTGGGCCTGCCCCACCCCGTCCTTCAGAGGTCACGCACGAAGATGCCATACAGGCCGGCCCAGACCGTCATCGAGCAGCACGTCTTGATGAGGCGGTACGTGCACCTGCAGTACGTTTGTACTCATTGTTTCTTTACGTACAGTGCATTTGAACTCATTTGTTGTTTACCTACAGTGCGAGCATATGCGTTGTGCTGAGCACGAGGCTTTTCAGATGCTGCAGCGTGGGGAGGGCGGCAACCGGGTTCTTGCTTCGGCGCGTAGCATCTTCAGTGACCTCAGGAATGCGATCAAGGCGTTGAGCTGTAGTCAGCACAGGGATGATGTCCATGCACGACGCGTCCGCAGAGAGCAGCCTTCAGCGCCGCCATCGGCACCACCTTCAGCACGTCCGTCGCTGTACGGTGGTCGTCCGTCGCAGTCCGGCGGTCGTCTGACGCAGTCCGGCGGTCGTCCGTCGCAGTCCGGCGGTCGTCCGTCGCTGACCGGCGGTCCTCAGTCGCTGTCCGGCGGTCGTCCGTCGCTGTCCGGAGGTCATCCCAACTGCGCTCCCTCGTCCTCACAGCGTTTTGGACCAGCGGTACGACATTTGCCATCAGTGCGTTCGCCCACTCGATTGCCATTTATTCGTAACACACGTTTTCCTTGCAGCAGTTGTGAAGGGATAGCACGTTGCTACAGCCATCGTCATCCCGGAGGGCGGCGGACGAGCCTACAGATAGCGACACTGAGTCACCCCAGCAGATAGCGACATATGCACCAGGCGGTCAGTCCACCCAAGCAGACACGCAAGGGCGGTACGAGTGGTTCGGGCAGACGTACCGAGGTTACACGGCGCAGGAGTACATGGGTGATTTCCCAACGTCATCGTCATTCCAACAGCCGTATGCACCGGTATGTACGCATGTAGCAAACATAACACATGATATACATAATGATTATAAACTTTTTTGTATTTTCCAATGCAGGACGTAGACCCCTCCTCCGATTGGCTGAGCTCTATTATAGGCCAGCAGTCGGAACTCCCCACAGAGATGTACCCACCACCGCCTCCGACGCAGACCTCGCAGTACGACCTTCGAGATGCATCGTACTCCCCTAGCAGGTTCACCTTCTCGGAGGATCAGATACGTCGTCCGAGGCGGCGGCGACGAGATGATAAATGAATTTTTGTAATTGTGCTGTTGTAATTTTTTTGATGTTTTTCAAGTGCTAGATGGTTTGATGTTCAAAGATGGTTTCCAGTATAAAAGGGTTGCTCTAAGTTCTTTCATTTACTATGGCATACAACCAACTGAGAGATGACAACACAAAACAACACATACATTGCACGTACATGAAATGTAGCAAGTAGTACAACCACCAACACACCAACGAACACAACAACTAAAATCCAACACAACCGTACTTAACACATTACCAAAATAGCTTGACGACAACACAACATAAAACATTACCAACATACACGAGAAGAACCTCCAGCACTACAACTTGAGGATAACAATAATCACAAGAAACAAAATAGCACACAACATTAAATTTATCTTCCACTCTAGTCTGTCGAAACGATGCCGCATCCCGACAGGGTCGCAACCCCCAACGACAACTCTCTCATGGCGAACATTGGCTGTCCTATTGCCCATTTCATCCTCCCACACCCAGAATCGGCAACCACCAGGAGCTTCCTGCGATTCCATGACAAGAAGTTTTTTAAACATACCACCACGATTTCAACGAACCCGAAACAATCTGACTCACCGAGTGATTTGGGCACTTGTAGTAGTGTCGCCCAGGATTCGCGGCCGTCTGTGATGTCCTACGTCTAACCAAGGTGTTGCAATTTGGGCACATCACCGTGGGTGCCCATGACGACGTGCTGAGCTGACTCATTGCCTAGTCTGGGGGAGTGAGCACGAAAGGAAACTACACTGATTATGAACAACTAACTCAGGAGGTGACTGATAACATGGCAAGGGAGTATGTGAGGGATGGCTCCGTTTTATAGGCTGTGTGGGGGGGCAGCCTCACGCACAAAGAACACAGACAACACAAATGATACACGCACATAAAGGGGCAGTGAGCAGACAAAAAGGGGCACCTTTGCTTAGTGACATGAAAAAAGAGGGCAGCTTTGCCCAGTGATATGACAAAACGGGGCAGCTTTGCCCAGTGACTTGACAAAACGGGCCAGCTTTCCGCAGTGACATGACAAAACATGCCACCTTTGCCCAGTGGGATGACAAAACGGGGCATCTTTGCTGAGTATTGCATTTTTTCGGCTTGTGATAACAACTCCACGAAGATAACAACCAATCCATCGCATGCTTAACAATGTTGCACATTACATCGTTACGGAAAGAGGCCACAGAACATGAAGGCGTCACTCACTTACAACACGAAACAACACATACATTGCACATACATAATTTATGGAAAGTAGTACACCCAACAATTTACAGAAAGTAGTACAGCCAACACATACATGAACTAAAATACGACACAACCATAACCCTCGTTACCTACATGCCAAACGAGCCTCGTGGCACCCACATGGAGAATTGCTGAGGGGGCCGTCTCGGACGTGGCTGGCCGTCGTGGTAGTGGCATGCACATATGCAGCTCGGGTTCGCACAGCAACATGTGGGATCATAAGAGCTTCCTATATTCACGACCTCCTCGTTGCCCCTCTCGCGTTGCATCTGTTCGCGAAGGTCGTTGTTCTCCTCAGTGAGACTCTCCATTCGGTACTCCAAGTCCCATATTCGAGCCCATAATGTATCCACATAACGATCAACATACCATTCATGAGGAGGGTCGATCCAGCGGGAGAAGTCGCATTTTGCCATCTGCAAAAAAAAAGGACGGTAAACTTCGCGGGTCCATAAGCAATACAAAAAAGTAAAACTACTAAATTGTACCCCGGAGCGTGAGCATCGGAAGAAACGTCGCCCGCCATCGTTCGGGGAATCCAAGATCTGGACGACCGCGTACTCATTGTGCCTGCATTTCGGCCACGCTGGTTGAGCACGCCGACTTGGTATCAATCGGTACTGTGGACCGAACATATCCCTCCTTTCTAAGGGAATGTCGTCCTTCGGTGACCCAAATCCCACTGGCCCCTCGGCTTCCGACATGGTTTGTTCAAGCACGAAAGATAGGGTACTTCTTTGTTCGACTGAACAATGTGCTGGGACTGGGACCCCAACCGTGCTACTTATACCAAACGAGACAACTTGCTGCATTCACCTCAAACGAATAAAAGGACAGTTCTTCGCACAGACGTGACATAACAGGGCATCTTTGCTGTAAGAGATGACAGAACAGGTCTGCTTTTCGCAATAAAATGACAAAAGAGGCCAGCTTTGCTCAGTGACAGGACAACACTGTGCAGCTTTTTGCAGTGACATGACAAAACGGGGCAGCTTTGCTCAAAGAGATGACAGAGGACAGCTTTTCGTAGTGAAATGACAAAAGATGCCGGCTTTGCTCAGTGAGATGACAAAAGATGACAGCTTTGCGCAGTGACATGATAAAATGGGGCAGCTTTGCTCAGTGACATGCCAAAACGGGGCAGCTTTGCTCAGTGAGATGATAAAAGATGCCAGCTTTGGGCAGTGGCATGACAAAACGGGGCAGCTTTGCTCAGTGGGATGCCAAAAGATGCCAGCTTTGGGCAGTGACATTACTAAAGAGAGTAGTTCTGCTCAGTCAAATGACAAAAAGAGGTCAGTTTTGCTCAGTGAGATGACAAAACATGGCAGCTGTGCTCAGAGACATGACAAAACGGGGCAGCTTTGCTCAGTGCTATGACAAAAGATGCCAGCTTTGCGCAGTGCTATGACAAAAGATGCCAGCTTTGCGCAGTGAGATGACAAAAGATGCCAACTTTGCGCAGTGACATGACGAAACGGCGCAGCTTTGCTCAGTGAGATGACAAAACATGCCAGCTTTGCGCAGTGACATGACGAAACGGCGCAGCTTTGCTCAGTGGGATGACAAAAGATGCCAGCTTTGGGCAGTGACAGTACTAAAGAGGGCAGCTTTGCTCAGTGACAAGACAAAACGGGGCAGCTTTGCTCAGTGAGATGACAAAAGATGCCAGCTTTGGGCAGTGACATGACAAAACGGGGCCTTTTTTCAGTGATATCGCAGCACTCCCATCTTTACTCACTGCTACGACCACGCGGACCAGCTTTAGACGTACGAGTAGAGACAAAACGGCCCCTATAAATTGGTATGCATTCCATTTCCCAGCGAATATTGCACATCCAAACCCCATACTACATCGCGCTTCCCTTAACCAACCGGGATGGACAAAGGCAAGAAGAAGCAATGGGACAAGATGGTGAAGGATTGGGAGGAGACCAGTGACATAGCACGGTCAGCTGCGGCCCGCGATGCCGCCCGCGATGAGAAAATAAGGGCGATACAGGCCCGGGTAGAACAAGCCCATCGTGCTACGATGAAAGGTCCCCCCAGAGCGCCCGCGTAGCAACAACCCCATCCCGGACGTCCCCACCGAGCGTTCGCCACAACTACCACCTGAGGGGGAGACACCTCCCCTTTGTTGGTGCGGGGACGTGTGCAAGTTCTTCAAGTCTAAGCACCGTATCAGTCTAGGTATGCGTTACTGGGGTTGCGCAAACTACTCCAGTGAGTACCCCAACCGCCGTTTTGACACCGCAACCTATCGGCAGCCGGTAACGACCACATGCACCATTTTCCCCTACCTTTTCTCCTTCACAGCACGCACTAACAATATCTCTCATGTATTTACAGTCTCCGGAGCCCCTGTGTGGCTACCGCAAATGGATCGATCTTGAGATCCACCCTGAGGACCAATGGACCCTCGACTTCGAGGAGTGGAATGTCACAAAGGAGAAGGAGTTGCTGGAGGAGGAGCGCCGCAAGCACGAGCACACCCTGCGTATACAGCGCGAGACGCAAGCTCATCTTGAAGCGTGCACGCGTAGGGAGCGGGAGGCTCGCGAGATGGAGCGCGAGAGAAAGAGGGAAATTGCGGCTAAGGCAAAAGAGGCCGCGGAGGAGTTCAACGCCGAGCGGGCAAGGAAGGGAAAGTGGCCCCGGTCCACACAGTAGGTCGTACGAGCAGTTGGGTGGGTTAGTCGCATATCATGCTATATGTTATGCATGTAATAAAAATCTACGCAGCATGTTACTCCCAACTGTATTATGAAGTTTAATATCTAGTATTTTCGCATTCCATGATTCACGTAGCACCTCATTTAATAATATTAACATAGCGGTCCTCACCTTCAAAATATCACTTACCACTTTATGTATCGACCGTTCTACAGTCAATCTTTCCTAAAAAAAAGTTACCAAAATTTTTTATGCATCTACAACTTACAATGAACATAATCTTTTATTACAACTTTATCTGATTTTTATCCAGTTTATAACTACAAAATTGCCAAAACTGAAAACAATCACGGAGATTGCAAACCCTAACAACAGACCAAACCCTAAAATTCACTTACCACTTTATGTATCGACCGTTCTACGGTCAATCGTTCCTAAAAAAATTTACCAATTTTTTTTATGTATCTACAACTTACATTGAACATAAACTTCTATTGCAACTTTATCTGATTTTTACGCAGTTTATAACTACAAAATTGACAAAACATACAAACATCACGCGGATTGCAAACCCTTAAAACATACCAAACCCTAAAAGTCACTTACCACTTTATATATCGATCGTTCTATGCACAATCGTTCCTAAAAAAATTTTACCGAAATTTTTTATGCATCTACAACATATAATCAACATAAATTTGTTTTACAATTTTTTTTCAAATTTTTTTTCTGATTCACAACTACAAAATTAACAAAACTTATAATCATACGTGTTCAATATCACTTTCCTTCATTTCCTCCAATTGGTCATATCACATTTGTGCTCAAAAAAATTTTCTTTAAATTGCTTCCAATAAAACAACATACCATGATCGAAATTTGTTATTGTTAGTTGAACACATTTTTCACGGTCAGCAATATATGAAAATCACAAAAACACTAATCATTACTTCACACAAATTTCGTTCGTACCCTACCAACCAATATTTTTAATTTTCAAAATTGCACAACTAATTACACAAGCAGTAAAGTGGACTCCACTTCAAATTCATATTTTTTCACACATTATTTCACATATGCACATAAATTTTTATTTAAAAAAATAACTTTACAAATGCGTATAAATTAAAATCTCCCGTGCAAAAAACCCTACTGTACGGCAGAGTGGTGCGGTGTGGTGCCGCACCATTAGGCGAGTGGTGCGGTGCGGCACCGCACCATATACGTGGCAAACGGCGGGAGTGTGGTGCGGTCGGGGACCGCACCACTCAGGTGTGGTGCGCTCCCCGGCCGCACCACTGGACACGTGTCGCGACGCCGTTAAATGGTGCGGTCAGGTGGGGGCTAGAGTTGGAATTTCGTTTCCGAAGAGGCTATTTCCGGAATTTCAGGTATCAATAGTGCCAAAAACGTCCAAAATTCAAGAATTGACGAGAGATTCTGCTGGGTTTCACCGCGGGCGCGGCAGCCACAAGTTTGGCCGGGCTGTGTCCACGCGCGCTCGTCCGTCGCGGTCACGGATAGGAGCCGGAGGGGTCCCTGTCTTGGCCACGGGCGTGGACAAAAGTCCCTACTCATAAATAGAACCGCTGTACAAAACCGTCTGACGGATCGGTGACACGTGATGGCGAGAGAGAAGGACGTCTGCAGATAAATGGCTGCCAGAAGTCGCTGTAGCGGCCCAGTACGACTGCAGATTGGGCGGAGCACCGATTGAAACGCCCCGCGTCGCATTGGATTCTACGCGCATCCGTCCGAATTCATATGACATTTTTAATATTTAAATAAATAATACTAAAAATAATTAAATTACTTTTAATTATTATCTTTAAGTATATATTAAATATATATATATATAGAAAATATCAAGTAAAACTGGATATTTATTATGGTTATATAGGGAGTATCATATTAATTTTATATTAGAATATAAAATATATTCTATATTTATAAACAAAATTATTTAAAAAATATGTCATATAAATTTGGACGGAAATTGTACGATAAAAGGTGTAGCAATTGGCAAAGGCAGGTTCTTGCTGCGGATTCGATCCATGACTCCATGGATTGCCGGATGAAGGGGAGGGTAATGTGTCGATCGAACAGTTTTACAAAATCATGCATTTTCTGGAACGACTAGTTTCTCCAAGATTCGTGCATAAAAACCGTGCTTGATTCGGACGGTGTACCTACGGCTAGCTGACAGTTTGTGAAAACTACACCATAAATGCCAAAAAAATATAGAAAATAACAGTTGGCTGCGCACTAGCTTTCGTCTTGCATACCTCTCGGGGCATATTTTCAAGTCGATGATGTTAATGATCTGCTTATTTCGGTTTAAACTTCTGATTTTTAGCTTATTTTTTATTATTCATAAATTTCATCTTTTCTCTCTTTTTTTTGCTTTTTTTTTTTTGCTTTTTTCCGTATGTGTTTACATTGTCCATATTGAGTTAACCTATTTTTCTATTTTTAACTTTTTTTTAAATTTAGTTATGCCAAATAAGCCACTATTAGATATAGTGTAATTTCAGTCAACTACAATGTAATTTCAGCCATAAGCCAGTTTATTTCAGCCTAACCGAGCAGCATACGAATAGATTATACTAGTGTAAAATAAAATTTTATATCATGTAAACTAGAAAGTAATATAAGTAAGAGACTATGAGTTGGAGCAGCCCGATCTAAAGAATCGCCCCTCAATGTGGTTGAAGTAGTCGATTGTCTATTGTCTTTGATCGCTAATCATCTCCTCCAACAGCACCTTGTGATCCTCACGACCGTCATGGATCGTCCTTAATCAGCACAGTAGCAACTGTGAGAGCGCCTCTATGGTATCCACACATCCTGAGGATGGAATGTCATAGTGCATTGTGTGCTAGCACTAGCACATACAATAAGGCTTTCGAGGAGGTGGCGACTATTGTTTCAAGGTGTTGTGGCACACGCCTAAAAGCCACCACGCGTCACATTATATAGAGCCCCTTTTATGGATCTCTACGCTAGGAGTCTATTAAGATACTAAGCCTGATCGTAATAAGAACGGATCATATCCAAACTGATTTATTTCAACTCGTCAAGTACATGACACTATATGTGTATGTATACTCAGCCATGACTAGGAAACACCTTTTTGTTCCACAAGTCGATAACGGTCCTTAGCAAGACTTAGCGACCCTAAATATATATAAAGATCATATCGGACAAACCTATATGGGGTCTATTTGGTAAGGCTCCTGCTCCTCATTTTTTAGTTTCTGCTCCTGCTTCTTCAAAGATCCACTCTACTAAGAATCTAGAGCTGACTGAAGGAAACGTTTGCTTGGAGGTTGGCTCCATAAATCCTGAAAAAGAGGATTGAAGGTAAAAAAACCATGCTACCCCTAGTTATAACCCTTAGTTTTGGCACTTTTTTATTTTGTACATATTACTTACCTTGCTTAAGTGGTTTTTTGTATTTTTTTATTTTTCGGCCACAATTTGATATGAACTTAGCAATCCACTCGGCCAGATATTTTCAATTCATTGTCAAAGCGCATAAATTGTGAACATAAGCATATTGCAACATATTTTGCATCCATGGACAAAGTAAGAAAACAGTGAACCCACATGAATGAATCATTATTTGCAAACATCAATAAATCATATGTCACTGTACAAGCAATCACAGGGTACTCCCAAACATCAATAAACATTTCAATATTGTTGTCTCAATTCTCCGCTCTCTTGTAAGCAATGATTTCTTTTGCCAGCTGGCTGTACACCTTTCTTTTCTGCTGTTGCTCTTCCCCTTGCTTGAGCCATAGCACTCTCACGCTTCTGCGTGATAAAATTTCTCATGGTGAAAGCTACCCGCTTGTTTGCAAACTTCGACAGGGTAGTGTACCAGTTAGAGCTCGGACTTGGGCCGTGCCGTGCCGGCACGGCCCGGGCCCATCGTGCTTCATGCCGTTTCGTGCCGTGCCGGCTCGGCCCAGTCATCTCGCCGTGCCGTGCCGTGCCGGCCCACGTCGTCTCCGGTCAGGCCCAAGCCCGGCCCAAAGCCCACCGTGCCAGCGTTCGTGCCGTGCCAGCCCAAGCCCAGCCCAAAATTACTATACGCGAACGCGAACGCGGTGGCGACGGTCGTCATCTTCCTTTCTCTCGTACCTGCCTCGTTTAAACTAATTGAAATTAAATTAATTGCATAAAAACATAGACACGCAACAACATAAATATTTCGGGAAAAGTGAAATTTCTTTAATATTTTAGAAATACAATGTTACTGCCTCGTTAAAAACCTTACGCCCCAGAGTGGGGTTTCCTGAGTAAGGAAAAGAGTACAGTAACAATATATGTATATACAAAATATTACAACATGCGTAGATAATATCTACTCGGCAATGTCTAGGTCAGCATACGCCTGTACGATTTCGGGATCCTCCAGTTGATGTTGTTCCCGCTCTTTGGCTAATTCCCAGTCTTTGTCACATGTGATTGCCTCCACCATCCTGGGCGTAAGGGATGATCTTCTCTCTTCTATTATTCTCCCTACCGTACTGAACGTCGCTTCTGAAGAGACAGTGGACACTGGCACCAGGAGAACATCCCGTGCGAAATGTGACAGCACAGGAAAGATCCGCTTGTTGTTCTTCCACCACTCGAGCAAGTCTATCTTGCTTCCATCAGTAAGATCAGGATCAATGTTTGCAAAATCATGCTCCAAATAGTGGTTCAACTCCGAGATAGAATTCCAATTGGAGGATGCCTGAGACTGAGAGGACGAAGAAGTAGACTTGCCCTTTTGTTTTAGTCTCTTCCACAAGTGTCCGAATCTTGTCTTCCCCTGTTGCGTCTGCTGTGAGGCCTCCGATCTTCCGCTGCTGGCAAACTTATCATGGTACAAACGAAAAACACGAAAAAGCTCCTGTTTGACATGTTCGAAAGATTCTGAAAAATCTAAGCCAAGACATTCACCTATCCCCTCCATAGCTTCCTGTAAACCTGTCAACTTTTTTGTAGGATCAAAAATAATAGCAAAACAATACAGGTGTGAAAGGGAACCAAAATATTTAACAATTTTTTGTTCCATTGCTACGACGGCATGGCCTAAAATATTATCGTCCCTAGATTTAGCAATTTTATCTGCAATTAACCAAATAAACTCTATAACTAAGCAAGAGGTTGGATAATAAATACCAGATAAAACCTTTGTTGCTTTATAAAAAGGTTTTAAAAACTCTCGAAAATGCCTAGCAACCTGCCAATCTGAATTAGTAACTAGCAATTCATTATTTTGACAGTTAGCATTGACAAAAACGGATATGATATTCTCGTAACCTTGTATCTTTTTTAGCATGATATATGTTGAGTTCTACCTCACCTTCATGTCAAGGCCAAATTTTCTTGGCTCTTTCCCATTAGCTGCACAGTACTCCGCGAATCTAGCTACCACTTGTGGAGAGCTTGCGAGGTAACGAATAGCATCGCGGATACTGTTCAGATATGGACCAATTACTTGCATGCCATCTTGAACAACAAGATTCAAGATGTGGCATACACATCTTTGGTGGAGGACATAACCACCAATATATGTTTGTAATCTTGGGGTGAGGATACACATCTTTGGTGGAGGACATAACCACCAATATATGTTTGTAATCTTGGGGTGAGGATATTCATAGCTGTTGTGTTTGCCGATGCGTTATCTAGAGTTATAGAAGCAATTTTATTATCTATCTTAAAATCATCAAGTACATATAATATACGCTCCGCAATTGCCTCTCCCGTATGCGATTCATTTATTAGTTTAAATCCTATGACTCTTTTGTTTAGTTTATAATTATCATCTAAATAATGAGCTACAACACTAAGGTATGCACTTCTTTGATGGGATGATGTCCAAATATCGGAGGTTATGGCAAAAGAATATTGAACTTGTTAAAATTGTTGTTTTAACTCTACCAGTTCTTTTTCATAAATCCGTAAAATATCGGATGTAGTAGTCCTCCTACTAACATGTTGGTACTGTGGGCAAAAGCCGCGTTTAATCATTCTTTCGAACGCGCGGCTTTCACCCATCCTAATCGGCTGGTCTTCTGAAACTATATATCTAGCAATTTCTTCACGTGCATTAAGCGGGTTGTATACCCAAGTACTTACAGAGCCATCGGCCTCGAAGTTTAGCTATGTTTGTACTCCTCCTCCCCCTCAGCCCTGTGCCGCCATCTTGCGTAAGCATGCTTTGTAGTGGCGGTTCAAGTGTCCTGTCCCTACAGCTGAATGAGCACTTAATTTAGCATTACAATAATTACAGGTTGCGATATCTACCGTTTCACCGTCTTGGATTTCCTGGCTCCAGGTCATGTGCTTCCAGCATTCCGCCCTTCGTGTAGACCCGCCAATGTTGGCGTCCGTGGACGCGGTAGAGAATTCTGGTGTCCCCGTTGCTCCCTGGTACTCCTCATAGCCCTCTGTACCGTCCATATGACGGTCATCCATGCCGTAGTCTCCCATGCTTGGCGAGAGCCGACGAGCATCAATGGGGGTCGGAGGAGGAGGACTAGGGGAGCGACGGCGAGAGCTTACACTAAGTCGTCCCGCTGTCCTTTTCGAGCTTCGATTTCTCTGCATACTGTTTGACTGCTCCCTAGAACTGCGGCTTCTTGGTAACATGGTGATTAATTAATAAATAAGAAATATAAATACAATAAATGTGCTTGCGAAATTAGAAGTAATAAATAAATAAAGAGTATAAATGCTCCATGAAGAAATATGATGCAGAGTGAATAAATGGAGCCTCTATGTTGCTGCTGGAAAGAAATTGCAGAGTGAAGACCGAAGAGAGTGAAGAATGAAGTTGAATGCGGGAAAGAATCTGTGATGCTGGCGGAGGCCGAAGGGAGTGCATTTATAACTATAAAATCGAACGTTGTTTACTGAACGTTATCTGCTAAAGTTAGATGAACGTTGTCTCTTGTCTGCGAACGTTATCTGTTAAAGTTATACGAACGTTGTCTCTGTCCATCTTTTTTCCCATCGGTGGAGGGGCCATCCTTTACTTTTTTTCCCGTGAGCCCGTCGCCCCGTCCGGCCAAAAGCGCCTCCTCGCCCTCGGTACTCCCTCCCTCCTCCCTCTCTCGGTCTCTCCGACTCCCGCTCCGCCTCCCACGCCGCCTCCCCGGCTCCCCCTCCGGCCCCCCACCCCCTCGGCCCCCTCCCCCGCCGCTTCCCCCGCCGCCCCCTCCCCCTCCCCTCCCCGGCTCCGCCTCCCCCGCTCCCACTCCCCCGCCTGTCCCCCTCCCCCGCCGGCTCCCCTCCCCCGCCGCTCCCCCTCCCCCAGCCGCTCCCCCTCCCCGGCCGGCTCCCTCCCCGCCGCCCCCTCCCCGGCTCCCCCGCCGCTCCCCCATCCGCTCCCTCCCCGCCGCCCCCTCCCCCGCCGCTCCCCCTCCCCCCGCCGCTCCCCCTCCCCGGCTCCCCCTCCCCCGCCGCTCCCCCATCCGCTCCCTCCCCGCCCCCCTCCCCCGCCGCTCCCCCTCCCCGGCTCCCCCGCCGCTCCCCCCTCCGCTCCCTTCCCGCCACCCCTCCCTCGGCGCCTCCCCCGCCGCTCCCCCTCCCACGCCGCCCCCCGCCGCCCTCTCCCCCTCCGCCCCCTGCCCCCGCCGCCTCCCCCTCCCGGCTTCTTCGGCGCCCGACACCCTCTCCTTCCCCCGCCGGCTCCCCTCCCCCGCCGCTCCCCCTCCCCCATCCGCTCCCCCCGCCGCTCCCCCTCCCCGGCCGGCTCCCCTCCCCCGCCGCTCCCCCTCCCCCGCCGCCCCCTCCCCGGCTCCCCCTCCCCCGCCGCTCCCCCATCCGCTCCCTCCCCGCCGCCCCCTCCCCTGCCGCTCCCCCTCCCCGGCTCCCCCTACCCCGCCGCTCCCCCATCCGCTCCCTCCCCGCCGCCCCCTCTCCCGCCACTCCCCCTCCCCCCGCCGCTCCCCCTCCCCGGCTCCCCCTCCCCCGCCGGCTCCCCCTCCCCCGCCGCTCCCCCATCCGCTCCCTCCCCGGCTCCCCCTACCCCGCCGCTCCCCCATCCGCTCCCTCCCCGCCGCCCCCTCTCCCGCCACTCCCCCTCCCCCCGCCGCTCCCCCTCCCCGGCTCCCCCTCCCCCGCCGCTCCCCCCTCCGCTCCCTCCCCGCCACCACCTCCCTCGGCGCCTCCCCCGCCGCTCCCCCTCCCACGCCGCCCCCCGCCGCCCTCTCCCCCTCCGCCCCCTGCCCCCGCCGCCTCCCCCTCCCGGCTTCTTCGGCGCCTGACACCCTCTCCTTCCCCCGCCGCCCCCTCCTCCCCTGGCTCCGAGCGACGGCGACGACGACCTCGACTACTCCGAGAGCAAGCCACCAGCGGCGGATGGCCGGGCGGAGACGACGAGTTTGTCATCGCGCGGGATGCGGGATGCTGCGGCGGTGCGGCCGTCGTCTACTCGTCCAAGGCTCCAAGCTCCGGTGTGCCTCCTTCCCCTCTGTTCTCTCTTCTCTGCTCTATGATGATTGTGATTGTGGGGATTTGGATGTCGATGGGATCGGGACTGGGGGAGGCCACCGCCGTGCCGCCCGTGCCCGCCGTGCCCGCCGTGCTGGCCGTGCCTGCCGTGCTCGCCGTGCCCGCCGTGCCGTGCCGGCCCGAGCATGGCACGAATCGCCGTGCCGTGCCGCCCACCGGGCCGGTTCTCCAGGCCCAGCACGGCCCGCCACGTGTCGGGCCGGGCCGTGCTTGGGCCGTGCCGGGCCGGCCGTGCTTCGGGCTGGCCCAAAAAAGCACGGCCCAAGTCCCAGCTCTAGTACCAGTCATGGCAAATCACAACTAAAGGTGGTGCACTAGCCCTATCAGGCGCGATTGATGATATCCCTCGAGAGTAGCGGATGGTATCCGTTAGAATAAACTTGGACAACTAGCCATCATTCCATCAAGAGCTTCAATATATGCTTTCTGAGCGCTGACATAGCTCACAAAGAAGGACCTCCAATTGCTCAGTTCAACCTCCAATTGTTCTTCTAGTATATAGTGACAACCCGATAAGGACTAAATCCGCTGTGAACAGTAAAGCCCACGATGAACAGTACTAGACCTGTTACTGTTCACAATACCCTAAAATACATACACACACACACACATATATATATATCCATTTTGATCGTTTTGAACCCATCTACCCATTTCTCAACTCCATTTTCCCATACCAGCCTTCCTATAATTCCTAAATCTATTTTATTTGGTTTTTATGGATTTTACTTCTTTATTTTATTTCTTTTTATTCCTAGCTCAATCCTTCAAGCACGGAATTGATTTGTTTCTTTTGCTTTGCGCTAGCACACGATGTCGTAGACCAGCTAGTCCAGGCAGGAGAAGCTCAAGTTCAAGCTCAAGAATCAGAAGAATACGAATCAATAGAGTACATTGGTCTACAAGGCAAGTCACATATTTTTGATCATATTGAACATACATTCCTTTAATTGTTTAATTACTCGTATTTTTATTATCTTATTTACGTACTTATTTCTTGTACAATAAATATTTAGGATGACTTGTTATTTAGTTATGTCCTACCACATGAAAAATCCCTATTTTATTTGATAGCCATATTCACCCTAACAAGTCCTAGTAATAATAAATTACTATAAATATACCATGGTAGTTTAGAAAATTCAACAACTTTACACTAGTAGTGATAATACCGCAATGCACTGAGATATTTATTTGTGAATGGTTACCTAATTGATGAAAAATAAGGACTAGAATCTTATGCTAAGTAAAGAATGTAGTAATCACTCAACGACAAGCATTGACTTGTCAAACTTGATTTAGTAGCTGCTCAAATGGATTGAATATCTACTATAAGGATATAATATACTATTTCAAAAAAGGGAACATCAGGTGTAAAAATGTGGTATGTAAACGGTAAAATTATACTTTGACAATGGTAGGCTCCGTCCTCTCAGGCCGCTGTATTCCATGACAAGGGGTACCTAGTCTATCGGGTAGAGGCTATATAAAGAGATAAGCAGTGAAACAATCTTGTTTTTTTAACTTCGAGGTGGGGGTTAAGAAATCTTGTGGGTAAAGTTAGGCAATTCTGCAGAATCATAATAAGTGGTATTCGAATACGCCATGTTTTCGATAAATAAAATTGTGTTTAGTGGGTGATTCTAATAGCGAAGCATGAGTAGATTTGGAAACAATTTGGAAATGTTGAAGTTTGGTAAACGAGATGTTAAAACCCCAAATTCATTAAGAAGTTTATGGTTTATTATTTTGTGTTTAAAAATAAAATGTTTATAAATAAAATCGTATCCACAAATACTTTAACAAAACCAGTGTAATATAACTTGTTTCCCCATGTAACTTGTTGAGTACGGTGGTTGTACTCATGCTTGCTAAATTATTAACAGAACATGCTTAGGAAAATAATGAAGGAATCATTGAGGAAGGCTTCGAAGATCTCTACGCCTAGTATTAGGGTTTATTCTACACTCAGGTATGTCTGTGGAGTTATTTTGTATTGTAATATAACTTTGCACCACTCATCCCGTTGTGTAAAACTTGGCTGCTAAATCTTAATTTTATAATAATGTTTGGTTTTTATGCTTAAACTTGTGATGGAAATGATGTACACTCGTCTGTAGTACTTGCAACTGAATAATCCTAGATAGTTGTGAGAAAATCCTAACAATTCCAGAAATAGAGGCGTCAGAGAGTGCACCTCAAACATTATCTGTCTCTGGGTTTCATGCGAGTCCACCATTATTTTCCGTGTTCTCATAAAGCTGCCAAGGACCAGGCAAAGCATCGGTATTGATTGAAATGAGAATACATCAATCCTACACAAGAATGTAAGGTCAGCTTACCCTGCAATAGCTCAGCAAGTTGCAGTTTTTAATTATCGGTATTGATTCTGCTGTCCGTAGAGAAACCCAAATCCTTGCGTACAAATCTCTAACAGTTGTCCTAGTTTTTTCAGCGCAGTTTAGCTCTGAACCTTTGGCGTCTTAGTTCCTCAGCTGCACACGTTTCTTCTCATAAGTTTGTCGTATTTATCTATAGCCTGCAAGGAACCAAATCATTTTAACATTGATGTACAATGTTATGGGGGTGGCCCCCATCTAAGTCCAGCCGGCCTGTTAGAAGGCTGTAAAGCCCAATATGGAACATATGTAATGACATAACTACCCTTGAGGGGGTTACTCAAGTGTAAGGGCAAGGTTGTAAAAACACTCCCAATGTGGATATATATATATATATAGGACGAGTGTTTCATGCACCATGGTGCCTAGGCACCAATATCAATACCCGTTGATTTGCTTCGAGATTCGCAACGTTTGATGTGAGTATCTTCATATACCCATAAAAAAGTATATTTGAGATATCAAACTCCGAAAAAATTTAAATTCAACTTCAGTTTAATTAGTTTGAACTATTTTTATGGTATATACTCACTGTAGTTGCATTGAACTCAAAAGTAGTTCAAACTAGTTTGAACTGAGTTCAAAACTAACTTACCATAAATATATCAAGGGTATAAAACATTTTCATACCCAAACTCAAAAAAATTATCAATCATACACGTGTATCGGATGTTGGTGCCTAGGCACCATGGTGCATTACGTAATTTTCCTATATATATATATATATATATATATACGATACAGGCCATGGGGAAACCCTAAGCATTGCTCACCTAACTCTCCACTACCATACTCTCTCTGTTTGGTCTGTAACCACAACATACAAATATGAAATAAATGACACAACAAACATCTTGTTTGAACATGTCAAGAGACTTTGAAATAGAGTAATGCATAGTACCACAAGCAACACAAATTGACCACTACTACAGAAAACCGTATTACAGACGGTTCAGAAATGTCATCACAGACGGTTTTATGAGCCGTCTGAATTTATGGGTCAGTAATGATACGAGGCCATCACAGACGGCTTTCAAACCGTCTGTGGTGCAAATATCACAGACGGTTTTAGTTAAAAAACTGTCTGTGATATCTAAATGTCGTCCATAGGAAATTTGGCCTCGCTTTCTGTCGTAGGATTGGACGCACAACTACTCGGACGGTTGGGGGGCTGGCTAGCACATGAGCGGCGGCAGCGTCCTACTGATTTTCTGTATATCTTCGCATCTCATTTCTAACTTAATCAGCCAGCTCCTCTCTAAGAGATTCCTTGATCTCCTCTCGTAGCCGTGCCTCACGCTCGGCTTTGGTTCTCTTCCTGCTCCGATACAATTCGGAGTCATATGAGAAACCATGTTTCCAAGGAACATAAAGCCCAAGGCCTCTCGTACGACTCGGGTGCTCCTTGTTTCCCAGAGCCGCAGAAAGTATATCTTTCTCCCTACTTGCCTGGAATGATCCCTGGGAAGATTCTACACTCAGCGCTTCTTGCAAGAGCCGGACATGTCATTTCACTTCCTACGAAGTTGTGGAATAATTACAAGCTACGTAGTTCGATCGATATCTTACCAGGCGGTGGGACACTTCCTGGTCTGTAGGGTTTCGGAAGGAGATGTCCCCCGATGACGTGGTAGATGACCTCGCTCTAATCCAATTTCATGCGCGCTTATTCGAGATAGTGGCAAATGGCGGGGCAGTGTCCCGCAGAATTGCCTGTTCGTCCTCTGTCTTCCACTACGGGATTTTGCCCGCATACTTAGCTGTGCCAAGTCTGTGGGGGTGTGTGTTTTTTTGCCTGGAGGGCCTTGTGCGTCGCACTTGCACTTCTAAAATCTTCGGTCGTCTTCATCGCCTTAAACTCTTCCCATCGTGATTCCAGGAATGGGTACTTATGAAAGGGCGTTAGATCCTTCTCCACAAAGTTCTTGACAAGCACGCTCTTGAAGTTCTTCCATGGTTTGCACGCCACTGGTAAGGCATGTCGTTGCACAGAGTCATGGTATTCTTCTAGGATCTCGAACGATGCAAAAATTTCTGTCAGCAGCTCATGTTTTCGAGTCTCAGTCACGGTCTTCCACGAATCAAATGTGATCTCATTCGTTCTCGTGCAACTATTCCAATCATTCTTCGAAATGCGCATGCTGCTTGGCGAGGAAGGAGAGGGGTCCCAGATCCATCAACCTCTGTGATGGTAAATCGACCCTCAGGATGTTTCGATAGTCCTCTTCCTTGGCGTTTTGATTTTGGAGCTGACACATCCGGCGATGATGTTGAAGAATGCGTGGCTGACATGTTGGCCTTCTCATATATGAAAAGCCGAAGCAAGACAAATTGGATATAAAGATGACTTCTTCAAGATATAAACAGGTGGAAATATTAAGCCATCTAAACAACATATCATGCAATAGTCTAAAACCAGCATATATTCATATTTGAGACATAGATCAATGAAGTAACATGCTGCCATCAAAAGTAGCCAGACATAAAAGACTAAAATCAGCATGTTAGAGTGGTTTTAGTTGCTCTCGGATGTAGGGTTACACATGATTTTAATCTTGACCATACCACAACTATGGTTTTATACTCTTCACTGATTGAATATGTCAAATGTGAATCAAACCTTGAGCTCTAAGAAATTCAGTTAGATACTACTTTCAGCCACCAGTAAGGCCAGAGGAAAAGATCACCGAAAATAGCTCTACAACATGAAATTTCGTTTGATGTTGTAGAGCTATTTTTGTGAACCACAGGACTACTAATCTAGCAAAACCGAAAGGACTACTAATCTACTAAACAGGTGATCACAAACTGCACAGAATTCTGACTACTCTAGCAAAATCGAAAGGACTACTAATCTAGAGCTCAAGATTTGTGATCCAATCTCAGTACAAGACCAGTTACTTCGTAGAGCAATTAAATCTAGAATAAGACAAAATAATTGCATTAATATTGCTCTCAGAACAGAGTTGCGCAAGATTTTAAGTCTTGGCCTTCTCATGCTAATGTTGAAGCTCTGCACTGATAATCTAAACTCTAGTGACCAAGATGTGAGCTCTAAATAATGTTTCCACTGTCAAAACTTGCAAATTCAGTGAACAACATATACCAGAACAGATTTGAGACATAGATCATTGATGTAACATGCTACCTTCAAAAGTAGCCAGACATAAAAGACTAAAATCAGCATGTTAGAGAGGTTTTAGTTGCTCTCAGATGTAGGGTTACACAAGATTTTAATCTTGGCTGTCCCGCTACTACGGTCTTATACTCTTCATTGATTAAATATGTCAAATGTGAATCAAACCTTGAGCTCTAAGAAATTCAGTTAAATACTACTTTCAGCCAACAGTAAGGCCACAGGAAAATATCACCGAAAATAGCTCTACAACATGAACTTTCGGTTGATGTTGTAGAACTATTTTAATGAATCACAGGACTACTAATCTAGCAAAACCAAAAGGACTACTAATCTACTAAACAGGTGATCACAGACTGCACAGAATTCTGACTACTCTAACAAAACCGAAAGGACTACTAATCTAGAGCTCAAGATTTGTGATCCAGTCTCAGTACAAGACCAGTTACTTCATAGAGCAGTTACTTCATACTTTTGATAAGAAAAAAATGCTTAAAATTCTCACACTTCAAGTACATGTGAACAATTCAAATTAGCCGAAGGAATCAGCTCTGACCAGACAGTGAAAACAATCTAATAGAGCTCAAATCTAGTCCTGGTAGTTAGATCAATCTCAGCATTTAACTAGTTCATCACAGAGCACACGAATCAAGGCCACAAGCAAACATATCATCTACCAGTTCTTGACCTTGAACAGAACTCAAAGAACAAGTATCTCTACTATTTAAAAATTAGAGTTGGTGGCAGTTCGTCCGTTCTCCAAAGATCTTTAGCCATCCATTTTTTCTCATCTCTCTATGACCGTTGGATCTCAATATCCCTCTCCACGCAACTCCCCCAACTGCTGTCACGATCTCCCTTTCCACATGCTCCGTCAACTCCCCGCTTCTATCCCATCCTCGTGCATCCCCCGTACTCAACTCCCCTCAACCCTATCCCGCTTTCCCCACCTCCCTCCGCCTCCTCTCCCATCCGCCCGCCGCCTCCCGACCTCATCTGCCGCCGCCGCCCCCTGAATCCGCTCGCCGCCTCCCACCGCATCTGCCCGTCTCCTCTCCCATCTGCCCCCACACCCTAACTCCAAACCAACCCCCCATCCCGGCGAGTTGACGGGGGAGGGAGAAACGAAGAAGCCGGAGCCGCGGCACGAGGTGACGGACTTGGGCGGCGGCAGCGCGGTGGTGCACATCCTGCGGTTCGTGGCGCTGGAGACGGCGTGGGAGTGGTTCGACTACCTTGACAAGCGCATCCCGTGGACTCACCCCACCATCCACGTCTTCGGCCGCTCCGCCGTCCAGGTCTGCATCATCCCCATCTCCCATTACCCATTTCTTGCGCCTCGTTCGGTTAAGCTTTGGGGTTCTCGCTTTCAGCATTGGATTATAATTCTTGTGTCAAAATTGGTAGCTCTGCTGTTATTGGGGTAAAATTAAAGTGCTAATGAGTTCTCAGGCATGGTATATGATTGGTGTTTATTTGAGGAAAATCGAATTTTGCGGTGTTGGGTTGGATCATCGGTGTTTCAGCATTTGTCCATGCTTTGGGTAGTGAACGTGCATTATTTGGCGCAAGCAGTACACTATGTATTGGAGGGTTTAACTGTAACAAAACTGATTGTGTAAAGCGATCAAGGTTGTTGCCATGCGGCGTTAGTAGTATATTTGATTGTGTCTTGTGGTTTGGAACTTGCAAATTTATTTCAGATAATTACTGTGTCTATGTAGACCGAATGCGATTCTTGAAAACTGGATTGGCACTGAAAGGAGAATTAGACTATGAGCAATCGGCATAACAAAGCAGAGTCGGCAGAAAAAATATCTTTTGAAAAGAATGCAGGAGAACTACATTCATTTTTATTAAGAGAGAAGAAATATTACAAGCAACGTCTAAATGGACAAAACCACCAAGTAAATCACAACAACATCACCTACGCAACCACCTGAGAGCACCTTGAATCACCTAAAGCTACTTAATTAATTACTAGAAGAAGACACACATAAACACGTACTTATGAGTCTACCCAACTAATCTACCTACTTGCTTCTAGAATACTGATATATCAATCAAAACTAAAATAACTTACCTGTGGCATAGGAGTTGCAAAAAGAAAGAGAGCAAAAGCTTATTTAGAACACATATTGCCTTGGTTTCTGATTATACGACATTGGCTTCATTTATCTTTTCTGAACTCAAGAACATATACTGAGGTTCTTACTAAATTTAGTACTATGATGGCTTAGGATTTTCTTTGGAGTTCTAAATACTGCAGTACCTAGGCATGAATCCTGGAACTTCTTGCTATCAATAGCATTGAAGGAAAACAACTGATAATTATACGAATTGAGAAATGATTTGTTATGGCCATGGGCCAGCTACAAAGAATCCTTGGTAGCAGCAGCAATCCCACAATTAAGGAGAATAAATCAATTAGTTATCATATTTATTGAATGCCACTTTCTTCCACATCGATATCACTAGGTGCTCTTTGGCAAGGGATGGGTACGTGGTGGTGAAGGAGTGTTGTGTACATATGCAGCCTTTTGGTTCTAAATTGCATCGATCTTTCAGGGCACATAAATATTACGCTTAGAAGGAGGGAGATTGTTCAAGAAAAGAAATTGTGGATCTGTTATCTCATCGCCAGATGGAGTCTGGGGCTCTGGGTCAACATGTTAGTGAGAATACTAAGTGGAAAAGGAACTTCACTCCTGATTAGTGGTAAAAGCAAAATTTTCCTATAATTACATTTCAACCTCTTTTATCGTACACACATGCATATAGTTTTTTCTTAAAAAAAAGGATCATATGTGTGTATAGGAGATTTGCATATGATATATGTGTCATATGATATATCATAGTAGTAACATATTGCAAAAAAACACAAGTGCATCAGCATATAGCTAGGCAACTACAAGAGGTCATAATTTGTGATTCGTACAAATGTGACTTGCACATTCTAGGAATCTTTTGGTGGTTGAATCTATTCTTCTTTGTTTTGTTGTTTTTTTATCTGAACTTTTCCTTACACAAATAACCTAATGGCGAGGTCAAATATCTCATACATGGTTCCCCCTAGGAATTAGCCACTTAAGTAGTGTGAGACTTTATGCATGTGTAAATTAGCCATGTAAATGTGAGGTTCTGTTTGGGTATGTTTGGTTGCCTATATATGCTCAGGACATTAGTGACATCTGGATACCCAATGACATTCTAAGGGAGAAAAGTGACAAGTATCCAAGGAAAAGTAGATGATTTTCTAGGGAACACATATGAACATGTTGTTGTTGACTAATTTTGTACAATTTCAATTAGTTCAGGTCCAAATAAGAATGATGCTATGAAAGGAACTTGTAACACTTGTTGACTGATCTGAACGTGCATGCTTGTATGATAGGGATAAAGAATGAAAAGGATGGCTACCAGAGCTTGATAGAGACAGCCTTGACCATCTCAAGTATCTTCAAGCTTGATAAACCGTGTGAGATTGTGACCAACACCCTCGAATGAGCATTGCAAAGCTACATCCTCACAATGGCAGGTACATACTCCATGACAAGGATGTATAACTTTATAAAATATTAAACTTGTACACATATGAATAGAAGGAAAAAATTAGTAGAAGTTTCTTTTTTATTTCTTTTAACCCAACATGGATTGAGAACATTGTGTTTGGGCATATAAAGGTGATGATGCCGCCTTGAAGATTTTCCACAGAGTACTTTGCTGCCTTCACCATGTTATTCTTCCCTTGGCTGGTTGGACCATGTGAGGTATATACATAGCTAAATCTTCTTGCTAAAATGTTCTTCATCTAAATATGTGAAAGAAGTAGCCTAAAGTAGGGAATTTTCACAAGAAAGAGTTCATGTTAGTGCTTCTGGTGAGGGTAGTCCTGCACAATATTAAGCTATATGTCAAGTTGATAAATATTGCAAAAGTAAAATTTTCCAATAAATTATAGGATAATTTATCCATATCAAAACAAAGGAATAGTTGATTCATTTGCATACAATGACATTATTTTGAGTGTTGCTCCAGTAGGCCTGCTTGGGTTGCTTCTTTTGAGTTAATTTTGCTCTAAGGAGTATTTGTTAGTAAACTGCTCATTTGGGAATGCAATAATCATTTTGAGTACATCTGACAATTTATGTACTATCTTCTAAAATTGATATTAGTATTCATTCTATAGAGACAAAACTGAAAGGAACATCAACTATCAAGTTCCAATCAAGGTCAAAGACATGTTTGTAACATTTCGATGAGAATACATGTATTAAATTAATACAGAGGAGATAATACAGATTTGGGAAGGTTGTTGGAGGAATGTTTTGGTATATGATATGGTTAGTTCATGTTCACATTTTGTAGATTATTATTTATTACCATGAACTTGAATCGAGCCTTACATTATGGAGAATTGGGGATGATGTCATTTATTTTAATTAAAAACAAGAGTGTGTGTGTATCACCATCTTTTAATTGGTTAATTTGCTATATGTGTTAAAGGGAAATATTGTTATTTGTGTAAAGTTTAGTGTTCCGTTGTATGTTTCGATTTGATTTGTTTACGAGTTTGAACATGTATGCTTTGCTTGATACATAATGACGTAAGATAAAATTGATGTTCAATGTTCATTTTGAGATCACGTTTGATAATATATATCACATTTATTTGGTTCTCCGTTGCAACGCACGGGCACCTTACTAGTAGTCTACAATGTTTGCTGAGAATCAAAAGAACTCACAGTGCAGACGGTACTCAAAACCGTCCAGAAGAATACCAAGCCGATGAATAACAGAAAAGCGCAATGTAGAATGATGATGAGTTAATGACTTATGGCAAAGATTATGATAAACAATACAACATGATCAGAACTGATAGCATAAATAATCAAGATGAAATTAAGATGACAGGAATGTAGGGAGTCTACTACTACTGCTGCTATGCAACACTACTGCTGTTGCTACTACTACTACTATTGATATTCAATAAAATTACTGCTGCTGCTAAGTGCTAACTGGTATGTGCTGCATTCACAACCTTGGTTGGTCCTTGTAATACCCCAAATGTGATTCGAGAGAGAATAGATTAATTAGGGAGAAGGACCAGATAGAAAAGAGTTTAACATGGATTTTAGAGGGGGGGATTTTTGCAAAACCCCGGCAACCTAGGCTCGGGTCTTGGCTCAAGTGGTGGCTAGCCATGGGGGGGAGGCGCCCCTCCCCCAAACCCTAGCCACCTCCCCCAACCTCCCTCCCCCTTTTTTCCTTGGTGGTCGCACCCCTCTTCCCCCCACAGCCGCCACCTCTAGAATTGCTGCCATGGCAAGGTTTTCGGCTACCACGATGAAAAAATTGGCTGCCGCAGCAAGGTTTGTGCTGCCGTGGCAGAGATAACAGGGAAGAAAGGAGGAAGGGAAGGGAAGAAGAAGAAGAAGAAGGAGAAGAGGAAAGGGAAGAAGGGAAAAGGAAGGGGGAGAGAGATCGCATGGTATCATCGTGTTCTTCAGCGGTTCGTTAAGAGTAACCCTGTTTCCCTAGTTATATGCATATTTAATTGTTGTAGTATTGTCGGTGCGGATTCAGTTCTGGACGTCTCCTAGAGTAATGTAGAGGACGTCACCATCTTTCCGAGAAGTGCTTGAACATGTCGTTGGACCTCTGTAGTAGAAGTTATGATTTTATTAGTGGGACTATTCTGCAGATTGTGGGTTTTCTGTCAGGTTTTGGTAAATTGTGTTAAGCGATTAGAAAAAGGGAGAACCAGAGAAGCTCAGTATAATGAAAGTTGTAGATCATTGTCTCAGCTTTCCAGAAAGCTCAAGAACTCATAATTCAGACACTCATACTAAAAGTTATGGTATTTTTAGTAGTCTATCCAAAGAACTTAGTGCGAAATTGATGTTTTATAAACTGGCTTGTGGGGGGGGGGGGGTATTTTTGGCTGATTCAGAGAGATTCACCAACTAGGATTAGTTGGAGAATTTAATTACCTTTCCAAAAAGTCTAAGAACATCTTATTGGACTCCTGTACCAATAGATTTGGATTTTTGAAGTTGACTGTCCACTGTGGTTGTAGATCAACCTTTAGGATTTGGGGATGGAACCGAGTTAGACGTTTTTGGCGAGTTCGTGATTGTTATTATATATTCTATGGTCCACTACTGTTATCTTAGCATGTGTTACAATTATTATTATTTAGGTGGTGGACTGGTCCAAGGGAAGCACCTTCTGCATGTCCCTCGTCCTCTCGCGGTTAAAGCAAGTATAATGACGGATTTAATAGATATTACAAAATGCCAATGTTTGATATATATTATGAGCAATTGTGTGTTCATGTTTGTAAAGCAACTGTTGGGTGTTTCTTATGGAGTTGTGTACATGTATGCTATTGTTACCGTTTATTATATTTGCTGAGTCTATGTACTCACCCTTGTTGTTTGTTGTGTTTTAGGCACCCTTATGAGATCGACATGCATGGGGGAAAAGAAGGATTAGTCTTGTTGCACTTTTGCATGATCTACCCACAATGGAAAGAAAGGAAAAATTAATTAGTAGATGAATGAATTACTTTTAGTACTTTTATGATTATTGCTTGCGAGGAGTAAACTGTAATAAAGGATTAGAAGATTCAGGCTGCTCATGATTTATATCTTAGATGTTAATTGCTATGGATGTCATAGTAACAAATAGTCGGTTTTGTTTTGGTCTTGATTACATTACCATTTGGTTTATCTTTATTTAATAAAACTGTGTATTGAAATCTCCGACATAGATAACTACACAAAGGAGGTTTTGCCGAAATTTTGTGAGGTGAATGTAGTTTATCTTTGTTACATTGCTTAGTTAGGTAGCATTCTAGGCCATTGTCTGGCTGGGGTGTTACACTCCTCCTTCTGTTTGGGTAATGTGTCACATCAGGATGAATAACAAAGCCATCCATGTAGCCAAGCAATTGCTGGCTATGAAGATATGACAAGAGTTGAGCCTTCCACAACAAGTAGTTGATGCGGGTCAACTTGACATTGATCAAGTGACCAAATAGCGGAGTCAGGAGAAGTCCGTCAGATGAAGTGGCACTGGTTGAGGTGGAGCCATTGCTAGTCATCAGCATATGTTAAACCTGTATGGTAATAGGGGTGAATGGTGACTTTAATTTTTTCCAAGTATTCACTGATCCTTCGTTCTGATAGCTATAGAGCTATGAAGATTAGGATGAAAAATCAGCAAATCAAGAAACCAAATTGGCCAAAAACAATTGGGTGAATAGTAAATTTATTTCGGTGAACAGTAAAAACAACACTATTTCAATCCAAAAATACATGTAACTTTTGATCCATAGTTCCAAAAGGCTCGAAACTTGAACCATGGTCCGAATCCACTTATGCACTTATGCACACTTTTTAAAGCATATTAGCCCAAATCCACTAAGTCCTTAGCCTTAATCTACTTGATCATCTCAGCTCCTCATTGACATAAACCGCCTTCCCAAGCGCCACGGTTCTGATCCAATGTAGTTTTTAGTATTCTGGTCAACTTACCAAAATATCCTTTCTTGACCCGGCCTTCATCTTCCCTGTAACCATTCGCCATGCTTGGCACGTGTAGATGCACCACTAGCTTACCATGTGTTAGCAAGTCTCTCCCATTCTTGTTGTAGCAGACCATGCCTGACTTTGACTGACCAAGCGATATGGTGTAACCCATCGCTCGAACTTCCCTTCAACATTTCCCACCATCATTATGCCATGTTTGAGCTCATCCATCTCACCCAGCATCCTTTATTGTTTTAGGTCTTGGCTCCTCCATGAGTGTAGCCCCAATAGTCATTATTAACCATGATCAAACTAAATCATCCCATGACTTAAATTTCCCAAAATCATCCATTTTGACCAAAGCAACATAAGCTGGCTGGTCAAACCGCCACCTCTACAAGTTGTCTATGCAAATTTGCAAATTCTAAATTTTCATGCCCCCAAAATGATAATGGTTTATCACAACAAAAACCTGGACCCTTCATTTAGTTACTTAACTTCAAGACCGACGAAGAAAGTCAAGTTGCCTATCATACTCATTTCAAATTCTCTACTCATAAAATATGAAAATCTGGATACCAAAGCATAAGAAAACCACCGAATATAATGTCATCCAAATAAATCTTAGTAGGTAATGCCTGAGAGAGAACAAGTTTTTATCTACCATTCCTATTTAAAATTATTTTTAAGCAAGAAACTCTTAACCCTATCATACCAAGCTCTTGGGGCTTGCTTCAATCCATACAAGGTTTTGAAGAGTTTACACATATCATTTCAAAACTTGGGATTTTTAAATCTAGGGTGTTACTTGACATAGACCTGTTCTTCTATAAAAAACCATTTGGAAAAGTACTCGTGACATCCATTTGAAAAGGCGTAGAGCCCGTAGTCCCTGCGAATGCTAGCAATATGCGAATGGGTTCTAATCTACATATATGTTGCTAAATCTCTTCAAAGTCTAAACCTTCTAATTGGGAAAACATTGAGCTACAAGCCTAGCCTTGTTGCAAACTACCAATCCATCCTCACTTGCTTATTTTTGGAAATCCATTTTGTTCCAATTACATTATGATTAGAAGGAGGTCCAACTAAGTTTCAGACTTGGTTTTTTCAAAGTTTTCAAGCTCTTCATGTGTGGCATTGACCCAAGAGTAATTAGATAAAGCATAGGTGACATCTTGTTGGACCAAAATGGCGACAGAGGGGGGGGGGGTGAATGTCGTTCTTTTTAAGAAATGCCCCCAAAATTCCATAAGCGAGATTCTCCTCTCCAATAGCTATGTTAAGCTATGAAGTGGATGGAAAATGTTCTCTGGAAGCTCAAAGCTGTAAATCCATCAGAGGAACAAAAATAACAGAGAATAACCAAACAAGAGACAAAACATGCAGCAGCTCAAAACCTGGCCGGTCAGACCTCTTGGCAATGGGCGGTCAGACCGCTCAACTGGGGCCGGTCTGACCGCCGGTGGTGGGCCGGTCAGACCGCCCTGTTAACGCTAGAAATGAAAAGAAGAACAGAGGAGGCCAAGATGCAAAATCTGAAATTAAATGTGGCTTGCTCTTAGGATTGACTAGCCAAATGGCTTTGAAGCATCTCCTAAATCACAGCAACCCATTTTGCTACTCCTCAGCAAGAAACAACTCAAATCACAAAAAGGAAAAATCACACAGTGAAGAACAAACGAAGAACACAGGGGGCAGAAGCATCTCAAATGAAATTGATTCATTCCTAGAAGCATGAGGATCACAGAGGAGTCCCCATACGCGATTACAATCAGAGGAATGATTACATGGGCATCAACTCATCCTCTCCCTCTCCCAAGACTCAAGAACACAAGGACACTACATGCTTCCTAGAGAGGAGAACTCACGTACACACAGAGAGGAGACACACTCCAACCACACTCTGCCTCCTTCAACCACTAAAGCCTCTAAAGCAAAACAACCTCTCCAAAGGCCATTTTGACTAAAAGCAAACCCTAAAAGCCATGCACTCCCTCACAAGATATACATGCACTTGAGAATCCCTCTCCTATTTATAGCCTTTGGCTAACGGGTCTCCAACCCGTTATGCCCGCTAAATCCCGAACGGAACCGCTTCCACCTGTGCAGCTTTGCGCTTTTACCGAAACGTCCCTCCTGCACCTTCCGGGAAGCTTCCGCGTTCCTTGTCGTCCAAGCCTCGCAACCACCTCGAGTCTCCGCCGTCTTCGACACCTCCGACCATTCTGACCTCAACACCACCTGTGTCTAGTTCGGTCACCTCGTGTCTCGCCACGACTCCGCCTCGACGTCCTGCAGCCATCACAGACAAGAAACAATCACATAGCACCGCTCGACACATGTAAGCATAAATAGCACCAATGAACCAACTTATGCATGAAAGAGCCCAAACCTGTCAAATCAAGAGAATATGCATCCTAATCGCTTTGACCAGGATTGACCAAGTCCGACCGAGACCGATTTCACCACGCAACAACATGGTTCGAACCACACAAACCAAACTCGACTTTCCTAAACCGATGTCAATTACTCATCACAAACATGGGGTCATAACCACATGGTCTCTCACATCTCGGAGTTCAAAAGATGCAACAAAAGTTGAATGTGCATGAGAATCTGAGCGGTAAACCTAGAGCGAGTAGCTCACTTATGAAGATCCCCAATCATCTACTCCTGAGGGCGTCGTCGCTGAATATAAAGAAGAGATCCTAGTGCACACGTGACCTCTACCTCATGGGTAGTGGAGATAGGAGCAGGCCACTCGAAGCATCAGTGAAAGTGGGAGGAGGCTGCTCTGCTGAAGATGGAATAGTGGAAGCAAGCTCTTCAACCAACTCAAGAGTAAATGGATTGCGTCTATATCCTCTAGGTCAGAGTCGTCATCAATGAAGATACTCTCTTGATCACTATGTACCTGTACTGTCAGGTCTAGCACCAGGACTGGCATCATCAAAAGTGACTTCATAAGTCTTAATGATTTTGTTAGTATCCAAATTAAACACATGAAAGCCATAAGAATGAGTAGGACATCCAAAAAAACTGCCATCATAACATCTAGATTCAAATTTATCTAAGTTGGCATACTCAAGAATGAAGCACTTACAATCAAAATATTGAAATAAGAGACACTAGGCCTATATCCAAACCTAAACTCAAAAGAAGTCTTACCTATGGATGATCTCAAGAAAACAATGTTCGACACATAGCAAATAGTAAAAATCACCTCAACCCAAAACTTCCTAGGTGTACTATGCTCATCTAGCATTGTCCTAGCTATGTCTACAAGGGTTCTGTTCTTTTTCTCTGTAATCCCATTGTTCCGGGGGAATCTAGGTGAGGAGAACTGGTTCTCTAATCCTCTACAGTACAAAAAGTGGTGGTTCTAGAATTCTACATCATTGTCACTTCTAATGGCACTCAAAGCTCCTAGGAGGGCAACTACTACTCTAAGGGCCAACTCTCTAAAACAGCCAAAGGCCTCAATCTTAGAAACTAGAAAATAGATCCAAGAATACATTGAGAAGTCATCTATAATGATAAGCACGTACCACTTCTCTCCTGTAGATTAGACTCCAGAATTGCCAATTGTGTCTGAATGCAAGAGTTGTCTTGGGCCATCAGCCATTACTAAGTTAAGAGGAGGATGAAAAGCAAAAACCATCTTACTATATCTACAGGGTGTGCAAACTAGGTCCTTGCAACTCTTAAGTCTAGACAATCCTCTAATAAGGTACATGCTTCTGACTCTAGTCATGTGATCGAAGCCTGTATATCCAAGCCTACGATGCCACAACACTAGATTCGAAGAATCAGAAGCCACAAGACACCTAGGGCCAGAGATAAAAGAGATACTAATTCAAAACTAAAGATCCTCTCAAACCTAGATATCCCAAAGACAAACATAGCTGAGAAATCTAGAACTCTACACTCTTCACTCTTGAATCTCAATTTTAGACTCTCATCAACAAGCTGGAAAATAGATAATAGATTATACCTTAGCTTACTTACCAAAGTGATGTCCTTGAGCATGAACTTATTGTTAACATGCATAATGCCCTTTGCCGTACTATCCCGGTAGGAGCATCTTCAAACATGATCAACTCGTTGTCGAATGCACGAGTGAGAGAAAAGAACCATCCAGAATCTCCGGTCATGTGTCAAGAACACCTAGAGTCAACAAGCTACACGTCCTCCTTCCTTGCTCGATAGACCTACAGGGCATAAGTAGGAAACATATGTACCTTAGTACTAAGGAACATAATGAAAGACTTGGGAATTCAGAACTAAGCCACACAATGTCTAGGAACAGAAGTAGCAATAAAATGATTACCATGAAAATTATAAGAATACATGTAAGAACCATCTTGACCTCTCTGAATCGGCCTACCAAAAGGTCAGTACTCCCCCTATCTACATACTACCAGTAGTCTACCCTCATGATATCTTAACCCAAAGCGCGGCCTAGCGCCACCGAAGGAGTCAAAGAAGTCATCTCAAACCTACTGCAAGACCTTCGGGTATACCACCAGACAACTCATTGTCTGAGAGGTCCAAGGTTTGCAATCCCTTGAGGTTCCCAACACAGTCAGGAATAACTCCAGAGAAGGAATTGCTGCACATGGATAGAAATTGTAGGCTCTGGCATTTTCCAACTGACATTGGTATGCCACCATCAAGACAATTGTAGGACAAATCAATGGCCATGATGTTCTCTAGCTTGCCAATGCCCTCTGACAACGAACCAGCCAACGAGTTGTGTGAAAGATTAAGGACCGAACATAGACTAAGAATAGTGAAAAGTGAGGTGGGGATGCTTCCGTTGAGGCCATTGCCTGACAGGTCCAAAGAGAGTAAGCGCCGGAGGTAGCCAAGCTCCTTGGGTATCCCACCGGCCGGCAAATTCGTTGTTGTTGTGGTTACAGACCAAACAGAGAGAGAGATGGTAGTGGAGAGGTGGGAGTGTTCTGCCTCCTCCTCCCCCTCATCCTGATATATATATGTATTCACATGAAGTATGCTTTTACCGTTATGCCCTTACATCCATACCTCCCTATTAGGGGCACTTATGTAATTACACATGTTACTCTGGTTCTTATAACCTCTCAACAGGCCTGCTGGGCTTAGGTGGGGGCCACCCCTATGACAGGAGCCTCTCATGGTGAAGGGCTTCACAGGGCCGAAGCCATGTCGCCGAGTCCTTTGGCCCCCTCCGTCCCCTGCGGCCTGTGAATTTCTCCAAGCTTGTGGTTGGGGAGCCCGAGGTCTGGGATGGAAGGTGCCTTGTTGAAGCAGACACGCGCGCGCTTCGTCCCCTACCCTTCGCACGGGTGGCAGCGGAGGCTGGCGCCTAGTCAAAGCCGAGGCGCGCGCGCTCCGTCCCCTACCCTTCGAACGGGTGGCAGCGGAGGCTGGCGCCTAGTCGAAGCCGAGGCGCGCGCGCTCCGTCCCCTACCCTTCGAACGGGTGGCAGCGGAGGCTGGCGCCTAGTCGAAGCCGAGGCGCGCGCGCTCCGTCCCCTACCCTTCAAACGGGTGGCAGCGGAGGCTGGCGCCTAGGTCGAAGTGGAGGCGCGCGCGCTCCGTCCCCTACCCTTCGAACGGGTGGCAGCGGAGGCTGGCGCCTAGCCGAAGCCGAGGCGCGCGCGCTCCGTCCCCTACCCTTCGAACGGGTGGCAGCGGAGGCTGGCGCCTAGTCGAAGCCGAGCGCGCGCGCTCCGTCCCCTACCCTTCGAACGGGTGGCAGCGGAGGCTGGCGCCTAGTCGAAGCCGAGACGCGCGCGCTCCGTCCCCTACCCTTCGAACGGGTGGCAGCGGAGGCTGGCGCCTAAGTCGAAGCTGAGGCGCGCGCGCTCCGTCCCCTACCCTTTGAACGGGTGGCAGCGGAGGTTGGCGCCTAGCCGAAGCCGAGGCGCGCGCGCTCCGTCCCCTACCCTTCGAACGGGTGGCAGCGGAGGCTGGCGCCTAGGTCGAAGCCGAGGCGCGCGCGCTCCGTCCCCTACCCTTCGACCGGGTGGCAGCGGAGACTAGCGCCTAGTCGAAGTAGACGCGCGCGTGCGCTCCATCCCCGCGCTAAAATTGGAGCTTGGCGCCGATATTGTTGCGCTTTGGAGCTGTTGTGACCTTGCAGTCTGGTAGTGCGCTTTTAATGGCGGCTGGAATCACGCTGACGCCTGGCCTGGCAGAAGTCAGGCTGTCACGTCGTGCCGTTTGCCATTCTGCGGGTGGGACACGCGGCGACTCACGACTGGTGCGTCGTGGGATGTGAGCGGTTGCGTGACCGCGGCCGTTTGCCTCTTCCCCAGGGAAGTTGGACGCGTGTTGAAGGCGTGGAGGCGTTGTGTGCTGCTTGGTCACCTACCGGGCACGACCCTCTAAGCCCCGGCGGTTCTTCTTTCCAAATCGTGGGCAGCCGAATCGCTGTGAGTTTGATCTGTCTGCGCTTCGAGCCACATGAGAGGCGAGCAGCCTTTATAAGGTGCCAGTGTTGAGGTGGAGGCACCCTTGCTTGCTTTTTGTTTGTTTTTGATCTGCCGCCTTGCTTCCGCCCATGCTAATTGTAACGCCAGTTGCTCCTTTCCCGGCTTCTTCCTCCCTGGTCGCGAAGAGTGATGGCTAGCCCTGACGATGCCACCTACCATCCCCGCAGCGGTTCCTTGCCTAGCCAGGGCGAGGTGTCCCATCCTTCCAGGGAGTACGAGCTGGTGCCACGGGGGAGCTCGCGCGCCAACAAGTGGTGGGACGCCATGGAGCACTCGGAAGGCTGCTGTTCCCGCGTGTTGGGGAAGAGCCGTGTACCGAAGGGACGCTGCAGCGACTCGTGGATGAGAGGAAGATCGTGGATCGCGATGGGGCTCGCCTACCCCGTCGGGACGAGACGGAGCCGAAGCCCCGGGCAATGGAGGCGATTGTTTTTGTCGCGTTCTTCGACGCCGGCCTTCGAATGCCCTCCACGTTGTTCATGGGCGAAGTCCTGCGGGCCTACAAGTTGGAGCTAGCCCAACTGACGCCCCACGCAATACTCCGCCTAGCTGTCTTCACATGGGCGATGCGGACAGAGGGGGGGCGTCCCAGTGCGAGCTTATTCGCCACATTGCACGACGCACGCTATCGACCCCGAAAAGTTGACGGGGCGGTGTCCAACTTTGGCGGTGTGGACTTCGTGCTCCGGGCGTCGTGCGCGACGTTGTTCCCCGCGCCAACCTCGTCGAGGCAATGGGAGTCCGGCTGGACTCGACAGTGGTTTTACTACACCGTGACCGACAAGAGCGGAATGCAATGCCGAGGTGGGCCGATCTCGTTTAACAGTACGCCGAGTCTGAAGGTGGAGACCGACGACACGCGAAAGCTACAGAGTCTTGTCGGTGTCGCCCGTCGAATGAGCCTGCGCGACCTAGCCGAGGAGTTCACAATGTATGGGGCAGCGCCACTCTCCTCCCGGGGGAAGTATGTTGGACAGAACGGCCCCCGCGAGGACGGGTTCAGCCCATCCGTATCTCGCCTGCTTCCGCCCTCCGCTCCTTGTAAGTCGCCCAGCACGTTTTACGCGTGCCATTGTATCTGTTTGGTCTCCGCCTGACTGACGTGATCTCCTGCGCAGTGGCTCGGCTAGAAGATGCGGAGCGCGCGGTTGCAGCGCTCCTCGGCCCGTACACGCTTAAGGAGCACCTGGCTCGCGAGGCCGCGGTCAGGGCGGCTAAGCAAGGGCGGGTAAACCGCACCTGCGAGGCTCTGGGCATTACTGTGCCCGAGCGTTCGGTGCCGGGGGAGCTTCCCGCCGGGACTCCGGGCACTCAGGACGGTGATAGCCCGGCGGGGGTGTTATCCTCGCGACGCCGGGCCCGTTCCTCGTCTGCCGTATGCGACCCCGCAGGCCCCTCGGCGACTATCATAGCTGAGACGGGGCGTGCGACCGGCGGTGGGCCCGGCCACACTGCTTCGGAGGAGCGCGCCGCCTCGGATCCCCCGGCACCCTCTGCCGACGCCAACGAACCCGTGCTCACGGCCATCGTTGAGCTGGAACTCGCCAACCCGGGGGCACCGTTCCCGGCGAGAAAACCACGATTGATGGTGCGCTATCAACCGCAGCGGCCGGCGAGGGCGCGCCCCCTACAGAGGAAACCGTGGGGGCGACGGGAACCATAGCTGGTGTTGCCCCGGAAGAATCGCTTGTGCCACCGCCGACGAAACGCCCTCGGACGCAGTCCCCGCCGCCAGCGAGGGGTCGATACGCCGTTGCGGGGCCTTGTCGCGGGATTACGGCGTCTGGCGCGGCCGAGAAGACCTCCTCGCCGACCACCGAGGCGCCCGCCTCCTACTTGGCCATCGAAACGGCGCCACTTCCTACCGCGACGAGAGGCGCAGGAGGTAGGCGTGAGTCCCTTTCTTCTCGTGACTTCGCGAGACTCTCTCCGATCTGCTCGCTCATTCTGCCAACATCAGGCGAGCGAGGTCTCCCGGACATGGCGAAGGATCGAGCAACAGAGGTATGCGCGAAGTCCAAAGCCTTGTGCAGGGTGCCCCGCAGGTGTCCGTTGCTGTTGACGTGGCCGCGGCCTCGGTAAATCCTAGTGCGTTGGGGCCGGGGCTCGCTCGCTCGGACTTCCTCCCTCGCCTGGAGATACTTTGCGTGCTCACCGCAGCCGCAGAGCGTGCCGACAACGGCCTTGACCGAGAGATGTTGTCGTCATGCGAGGGGGATCTCCTAGCGCTCGCGCTGCAGGCCTCCGAGATGAGGGTAACTATGTGCGCTTCAGCTTGCAAGGTACTGCTGGGCGCCTGCTGACTTGTTGTTTTTGCCAGACGCTTGCCCTTAGCCGGTCCTTTGACGAGGCCTGTGTTCGGGAGCGGAGGGCTCTAGAAGCCAGCCTTCGTGAAGCAAACAATGCTCTCGCAGCGAAGGATGAAGAACTTCACGCGCTGGAGGGCGCCATGGCGGCCGCACAACTCGAGGCCACGGAAGCCAAGTGTGCCGTGGCTGAGGAGCGCACCGCCTTCCTACAGCAGATCGCTGTCCTAGAAGGGGAGAACGCCCAGCTGGCGGAGTCTGCTGCAGGGAATAGTCTCGTCTTGGAAAATGCATCCACGTCAGCGTGGCGGGCCATGGAGTCTCTGAACCAAGCCCTCCGAGATCTGTGTGTCAGAGTGTCGGACACTACGCACGGGCCGAAGGCCCTGTCGGAGACGCTCGGGTTGATCGAGGAGGGGGCAGGGGTTGCTCTTCGTGGCGCCAAAACGTTTGGCGAGCACTGCGGCTATCTTGGTGCGTGCTTCGCCCTCGCCCTGCTTCACACTCATGGGTGCAGACATACCCATGAGCTGGCGAATCCTCAACTGGATCCTCCCGGCCGACCCAAGGTTATGTCGGACGCCATTCGCTCCATCGGGCCTAGCTTGGAGAACTTCCATCAACGGATCTGGGGCCGCTTCGGGGAAGATGCAGCGAGGGTCGCCGTGCAACAGACGCTGCATGGGGAGGGGGACCTCCTCCACTGGCTCGAAGGAGTCCTTCAGCGTCACGGCGACGACGGCACGGGTTCGTCCGCACCGCGCCAAGGCTGAGCGGTTGGTCGGGTAGGGCGGGGGGATGATGTACTGGTTCGTATGCTTGTAACCATGTAACCCCTTTGCTTTTATAATGAAACCAAGTAGTACCTTTCTTGGTGTTACCTGCCGCCGAACGCAAAGGGAAGACCTCTGCATCTTGTTTATATTCCGTAGAGCGCGCAGGGAGGACACCCGCATCTTATTTATGCTCCGCAAAGTATGCACAGGGACGAGGTCCCTGGCATGCGCGGAGTTCGCGTCTTGCTTAGACTCCGTAGAGTGCGCAGGGAGAACATCCGCGTCTTATTTATACTCCGCAGAGTATGCACAGGGACGAGGTCCCTGGCATGCGCGGAGTTCGCGTCTTGTTTAGACTCCGTAGAGTGCGCAGGGAGAACATCCGTGTCTTATTTATACTCCGCAGAGTATGCACAGGGACAAGGTCCCTAGCATGCGCGGAGTTCGCGTCTTGTTTAGACTCCGTAGAGTGCGCAGGGAGAACGTCCGCGTCTTATTCAGGGTCCGTGGACTGGCGCGCGCGGAGGCGAACCTCGACGCTACGATTTTCTTTATAGTCCGGAGACTCGCGCGTGCGGAGGCGGACCTCGATGCTACGTCTTATTTAGAGTCCGTGGACTGGCACGTGCGGAGGCGAACCTCGACGCTACGACTTGCTTTATAGTCCGGAGACTCGCGCGTGCGGAGGCGGACCTCGACACTACGTCTTATTAAAAGTCCGTAGACTGGTGCGCCCGAGGGCGTCCCCCCGTTGCGTCTTATTTAGAGTCCGTAGACTGGTGCGTGCGGAGGCGGACCTCGACGCTACGTCTTATTTAGAGTCCGTAGACTGGTGCGTGCGGAGGCGGACCTCGACGCTACGTCTTATTTACAGTCCGTAGACTGGTGCGTGCGGAGGCGGACCTCGACGCTACATCTTATTTAAAGTCCGTAGACTGGTGCGTACGGAGGCGGACCTCGACGCTACATCTTATTTAAAGTCCGTAGACTGGTGCGTGCGGAGGCAGACCTCGACGCTACGTCTTATTTAAAGTCCGTAGATTGGTGCGTGCGGAGGCGGACTTCGACGCTACGACTTCCTTTATAGTCCGGAGACTCGCGCGTGCGGAGGCAGACCTCGACGCTACGTCTTATTTAGAGTCCGTGGACTAGCGCGTGCGGAGGCGGACCTCGACACTACGACTTCCTTTATAGTCCGGAGACTCGCGCGTGCGGAGGCAAACCATGACGCTACGTCTTATTTAGAGTCCGTGGACTAGTGCGTGTGGAGGCGGACCTTGATGCTACGACTTCCTTTATAGTCCGGAGACTCGCGCGTGCGGAGGCAGACCTCGACGCTACGTCTTATTTAGAGTCCGTAGACTAGTGCGTGCGGAGGCGCACCTCGACGCTACGACTTCCTTTATAGTCCTGAGACTCGCGCGTGCGGAGGCAGACCTCGACGCTACGTCTTATTTAGAGTCCGTAGACTAGTGCGTGCGGAGGCGAACCTCGACGCTACGACTTCCTTTATAGTCCGGAGACTCGCGCGTGCGGAGGCAGACCTCGACGCTACGTCTTATTTAGAGTCCGTGGACTAGTGCGTGCGGAGGCGGACCTCGACGCTACGACGGCGCTGACCGCGGTGGCTGACGCGGCCAGATAGATCAGGAGGGGAGCCTCTGGTGCTGGGGCGACCAGAGTGGGGAGGCTTGCCAGGTGCTCCTTGAGCTCGTTGATGGCCTTCGCGCAATCTCCGTCCCAACGGAATCCATCGCACCCGCGGAGTGTCTTGAAAAATGGCAGGCCCCGCTCCGCCGCCCTGGATAGGAAGCGGCTTAGTGCTGCCATGCGGCCCGCTAGCCTCTGGACCTCCCTCGTTGTCTTGGGCGGCTCCATACCCAAGATGGCGTCTACTTTGTCGGGGTTCACCTGGATGCCCCGTCCGGACACGAGGAAACCTAGGAGTTTGCCCGCCTGCACCCCGAAGACACATTTGTCGGGGTTGAGCTTGATGCCCGCCTTCCGGAGGTTGTCGAAGGTCTCCTGGAGGTCCCGGCCAAGCAGAGGAAGCTGCCGGGTTTTGACCACCACGTCATCGACGTAAGCTTCGACGTTCCTCCCGAGCTGGGCGGCCAGGGCAATAGCGACGAGACAGGTAAAGGTAGCGCCTGCGTTCTTCAAGCCAAAGGGCATTCTGACGAAGCAGAACGTCCCAAGCGGTGTGATGAAACTGGTCTTCTCCTCGTCGTCTTCGGCCATGTACACCTGGTGGTAGCCGGAATAGGCGTCCAGGAAACTCATGAGTTCGCACCCCGCGGTGGCATCGACCAGCTGATCAATGCGCGGCAAGGGGTAATTGTCCTTTGGGCACGCCTTGTTGAGTGCCGTGAAGTCGATGCACATACGCCAGGCCCCGCTGGCCTTTTTGACTAGTACCGGGTTAGCGAGCCACTCTGGATGGTGGACCTCGCGGATGACCCCGGTGCGAAGAAGCTTCGCCACCTCTGTCTTGGCCGCCTGCTGCCGATCCATCGACATACGCCGAAGCCTTTGCTTGACCGGCTTGGCGTCGGGGCGGACCGCCAAGCGATGCTCGATTACTGCTCGGTCTACGCCCTTGATGTCCTCCGGGAACCATGCGAAAATGTCAACGTTGTTCTGAAGCACTCGGAGCAGATCTCGTTCGACCCCCGGTGGGAGCCCCTCGCCGATGGACACAAACTGCCCCTCCGCCTGGAGCGGCACCTTCTTGACTCCGCCCTCGGGCCGAGGCTTGGGCGTCCACCCAGGGGCGGAGGGCCCATCGCCGAGCGTGCCGGAGAGGGCGTGCAACGGGCGATGCGGAACGCGGCTGCCGACCTCGGCACGTCTGGCCAGGTCCTGATCGCCGAAGACGGTGATAACACCCTCTGGGCCCGGGAGCTTCACACACAAAAACGCGTAGTGCGAGATCGCCTCGAAAGAGTTGATAACGGGTCGACCTAGTATGGCGTTGTAGGGATGTGGGATATCTGCGACGTCGAAGATGACATGCTCGGTCCGGATGTTACCCTTGTTGCCCTCCTGACGGAACGTGACCGGAAGGGACACGTGCCCCAAGGCCTGCTGCGGTTGACCCCCGAGGCCTTGAAGTGGAGCTCCTGGCTGCTCTAGCCGGCTTCGGGGGATCCCCATACGATCGAGGGCTTCGGCGAATAAGATATTCGCGGAGCTTCCCCCGTCGACAAGGACGCGCCTAACGTCACAGCGTGCTATGTGGGCCTGGATGACTAGAGGGTCCTGGTGAGGGTACTCCACACCCCTGGCGTCATTCACGTCGAAAGTGATGTTGCGGGGCAGCATCCACAATTGCGGCTGCTCCCCGGGGGCCCTTGAGGAGGAGCCTCCGGTGATGACGCTAACGGTGCGATGCTGCGTGCCCTCCGTTGCGGCGGCTCGTATGGGGCTACCCCTTGGGTGCTCCACGTGGGCTCCGGCGGGGGGCCGAGGAGGCAGAGCTCGAGACCCGGCCGTCACCCTCCGCAGCTCCATAACTGCAGTGCATGCCCTTGTGTAATGATCACCGTAGCCGTGTACCTCGCACCACTTGCCATAGTGTAGGAGCTCTTGTTCTGCGTGGGGTTGGCCGCCGCAATCGAGTCCGCCTTCCGATCCCCGGTCCCCCCTCCATAAAGCGGGGGTCGGGTCCTTGGCGGGCGCTCTCGGTGTCGAGGACATGATGGGCCGCCTGTGACCTGCGCTGGCGGCGCCGAGGTTTATGCCTGCTCCTTGAAGAGCCTTCCTGTACCCCGGTGTCGCTGCCTCGGGGAGGGCCTCCCCGAGGCTCTCGGCCGCGGCCCTGCTTCGAGGAGGGACCACCCGCCCCCACTTCGCGCGGGGGGTGCTCCCCATGGGCGAGGTCGAGGGCGGTAATGCTGCGTCTTCGCGCATCCTCCTCCGCCCGCGCATACTCGTCCATTTTGTCGAAGAGCTTGGCGACTGTCTTGATTGGCCTCCGCGCGTTGTACTCGGCCATCGGGCCCGGACGAAGGCCCTGTACGGCTGCGTTAATGACGGTGGTTTCATTAACGTCTTTTACTTGGCATCAAATCTTGGCGAAGCGCTTGAAGTAGTCCCGGAGCTTCTCCGAGGGTCTTTGCTTCACAGCGAAGAGTTGGTCCGCGTCGACTCGCTCGACATAGTTTCCTTGGAAGTTGTTGTGAAGGCGGTCGCGGAGCTGCTCCCACGCGTAGATGGAGCCCAGCTCTATGGTAAAGAACGAAGAGAGCGCCACTCCTTGCAGCGCGAGGGGGAGTCCCTTCGCCTTCGTGGTGTCGTCTCCGCCCTCGGCCTCGATCGCGGTTTCGTACACACGCACGAACTCGCGGGGTGTCGCCTTTGTACGGATCGATGACGCTAGGAAACTTGAAGCCTTCGGGCCATGCCGTCTGCTGCAGCCCCGCCGAAACGGGGACTCCGGATCTATGTGCCACAGCGGCACACGGCTAGACGTGGGGGCTTCGCGAGGGTCGGGCGCGGTTACTGGCGCAGCCTGCTGGCTCCACGCTTCTTGCATATCTCGGACAGCTCCACGAAGGTCCCCTAGTTCCCGTTGGAACGCGTCGAGGGCTGCTAGTAGGACGCTTTCCACCGTAGGTGCTATCGGGGCCGCCGGAACACCCAGTGGACGGGTCGGTGCAGGGACCATCGCCTCAAGATCTCCAGATCCGCCGGATGCTTCATTGTGGCTACCCCCGGCCGCCTGATCCGCGTTGCCGGCGAGGGTGGCGGGGGCTGTCGTTGTAGCGGCGCTGGCGGGGTCGGTCGCTGTAGTGCCAGCGACGGGGTCGGATGTCGTTGTAGCGGCGCTGGCGGGGTCGGTTGTTGTAGCGCGAGCGTCGACGCCCGCGACCACGGCGCCTGCGCCGCCGCTAGCTCCTTCGACGACCGATGCCGAAGCCCTGGTATTCACGCGCCGCTCCGACTCAGCCGTCTTCTTTCCCTTCGCCGCCGCTGATGAAGCTTTTTTCGGTGCCATCCTTCTTCTTCAGTCTTCGGGCTTATCCTTGTCCTCCCCACGGATGGCGCCAACTGTTGTGGTTACAGACCAAACAGAGAGAGAGAGAGATGGTAGTGGAGAGGTGGGAGTGTTCTGCCTCCTCCTCCCCCTCATCCTGATATATATATGTATTCACATGAAGTATGCTTTTACCGTTATGCCCTTACATCCGTACCTCCCTATTAGGGGCACTTATGTCATTACACATGTTACTCTGGTTCTTATAACCTCCCAACAGGCCTGCTGGGCTTAGGTGGGGGCCACCCCTACGACAGTTGTTGTTCATCTCAAGCTTTGTGAGCATGGTAAGATTTCCAAGCCGTGCCGGGATTATGCCAGACAGACTATTTCCAGCGAGCCCAAGCATGTTTAACTCCTTGAGTGAGCCGATCTGCAGCGGGACTTCTCCTAAGAGTAGGTTGTAACTCATATTCAGCAAAGTTAAGGAAGTCAAATGCCCTATGGAGGGTGGTATCTGCCCCATTATCCTATTTCCACCAATGCACAACTTTGCAAGAGAGCTTGACAGGTTTCCCAATGAATCAGGGAGTGTACCCTCAATGAAGTTCTCATCAATGGCAAGGTATTGGAGCTTAGTGCTGTTTACAAGATCATCGAGGATGCTTGGTGTGTCGACAATTTGATTGAATCCAATGTTGTAGTTGACAAGATCGGGAAGATGGCCTAGGCCTGGTGGCACCGCACCAGTGAGAAAGTTGTGGGAGATCCGCATGATATGCATTTTGGTCATGTTGTGGAGTGATGGCGGGATAGTCCCAGTGAACCTGTTGAAGCAAAAGATGAAGGTGCGTAGGTTCCGAAGCCGAACACCGACATCACTTGGGATTTCTCCATGCAACTTGTTTGCTGCTAGTTTAAATACAGAAAGAGTGGAGAGGTTGTAAAGTGGTTCGGGGACTGTGCCTGTGAGATTGTTTATGGCAAGCTGAAGGGACTGGAGCCGCCTGAGATGTCTTAATTGTGACGACCCGCATTATTACCATAGGGTAATAACGCCAGTCAACGGATTATTATTCGTTTTAGCCGATAAAACATCGCTCTAATGAATAATAAACCTATCAGAGTATTGCAGCAGAACAATAATTAGAGACACAATATGATAGAGACACAATATGATATTACAAGAATATCGCTAGCAGGGCTACAGTTTATTACAAAGCCTCAAAGGCTTGAATATCTCATACTAACACAACCTTCGCACGGAATGCCCACCTTGCCCTATTGCAATCCGAGTCCATGGTCTTCCATCCAAGCAATCTCCCACCTGACTTGCTATTCTCTGAACTGACATGCTCCTAAGCAAAGGGGGAGTTAATAGCAAGGGTGAGTACAGAAGTACTCAGCAAGCGATATTAGCAAAAATGCACAGAATGATTATCCTTGTCACTTTTAGGAATCTCAATTCCTATCCTCAATTTCTTGCTCATTTTTTATACTCTTTTCCTTTCTCAATTTCATTCCCATGATATAGAAAATAAGGTTTGTTGGTTTTGAAACAAATACAATTTATTAATTTATAAAACTACTGAGCATACGCATGAACAGCAAAAACCCCCATAAGTTTCCATAATTCTCCTTTCCCGGATACAGGCATGAATTCATGATTTGGATAGCATTGCGCAAGCTTGTATCACTTTACACATCACCACTCTGACCCTATTGGCTTCCCGGAACTCCGCAATTCCTTAGATGCGGCGCCCAGATCAGAGTACAGTACGTTGGCATCTATCTCAGTAATTATATCTCCACCCAGTTATTCTCAGCCAGCGGCAGCCTGGAGCGGTGTCAAAACCCTCACGCAGACCCACCGAAAGCGAAATAACCGTTGGCTGGTAGGGTTTCCGACCCTCACCCAGCCCCCCTGCCAGCGTAATATAACGCCAATGCGTAACCTGCCTGTGGGTTCTTATGCTCCGGTCTTATATCGGTTCCTTTGGGCTTATCCCATAAATAAAATCAACCCTGTGGAGAATCTATTAATCGTGTCTATACTTCTTAATACACATTAAAGCGTCATTATAAAGCGCGACTATACTTCTTAATACGCATCAAAGCATCGTTATAAAGCGTGACTATACTTCTTAATACGCATTAAAGCGTCATTACAAAGCGTGACTATATTAGTAGACATGTAATGCAGATGTACCTACGAGACTGTCTCTACAATTCTTAATACGTGATGAAGCGCTACTATACAACGTAACTATACTGATAGATGCGTTGTATAAATGTGTCTATAAAAGTGTATCAATATGTGTAGGCATGCATTAAGCGTCTCTATAAAACGTCTTTTTATCTCATAGATATGCTTAAAGAATTCGTCTCTACAACTCCTGACACGGTCCATGCGAAGACGCTCCTAACACGCTTTACAAAAGCGTGCATATATTCCTGTAGAGACGAAATAAAGCGTATCAAACATAACAATACAGCGTTACTATAGGGGGGTTTTCTTGTAGTGTAGTCTATCCGCCCGCAAACGGGATGATGGTTGATATGGTAGGTACGGTCTGTTCACACAGATGAAGTTTGTAATTCCTTATATCCTATTCTTATGCAGAGGTCCCACACCTTCCCACTCATTACCTGCCCTGGCAACCTCTACCCACCTTCTTACATAATAGAAATGGCCAACTGCTCCATCAGTTGCCATCTATCTCATTTCTCTTATAGCCATTGCTTGAGTTAAATGTTTTTATTTCTTTCATGCAGGGTGATACTAGATTAATACAAAAATACTTGCTTTGAGCAATATACGCTAAAGATTTGATCAAAGGAATGCTTGCCTGGATTTCAACCATAGAATCGGATTCAAGTAGGATCAGGTGAAGTTGTCTCCGTAGCTTGGTTGTTGCCTGCAGTTAAATACGTTGGCTACGACTTAATTTACGAGAACATAATAAAATACGATGTGTCGAGGTGCTTGTGCTCCTAAGGTAAGACGTCGCTCCATTTAATCTAATCGCAGTAGTCGAGGTTAATTTCGATACACTACTCGTCGTTCGACATTATCGCACTAACGTCATAAAATATGGTTGATTTATTAGGTATGCCTAGCATCTTATTAATTCTTAACAATTTTTCCGATTATACGGGATTTACTAGAGGCGTGAATAAGTATAACGGCTCATATTAATTCTGTACGATGATAACTGCCATTATTAATCCTAATCAAGCTTCGTGTGTGCAATTATACCACTTTGATTCCTTATATGTGCGTATGTATATATTCACCTTTCTAATTTATTTTAGGTCTTATGTTTATTTAAATAGATTCTTTTTCTTTGGTACCGGTCCTTCTTGTAACTAATACGCGTGTGATTAATTATTTACACCAACGAAATTAATTCTTAAGTAATTATTAATTGAATTATACTAAAGCGTCTTTGTACGGTCGCCAAGTTTTATTTTAGTTAGCTGCGGATTGTTACGGCTTATGCTATTTAAATTACTATGTACTAGTTTAATTGGCGGGCACAACTTTTGAGTCATGGCTTATTATTTTAATTTGGTACAGGTTATTCTAGTCATCATGACCAGTTCTAAATCTTCTAATGGCTACTAATTTATTCTAACAATTTAGAATAGTTATTAGTGGATTTCCATAGTTTATATTCGACTAACAAAATTTAGCTGGGCATTTAAATGCGCAATATAATGATCTAACTGATATTATGATCATTTGCTTCGCATGCGTGCAATTTCTAGTCTACAGACATCATTTAATTTATTCTCAAGATTCACAAATGTTTACTAAGGACGTTCTGTAATTTAACGCGATCTAGGTTAATTGAGTATTTAATTGTAACCCGGAATAATTTAATTAGCACTGCCTCAATTAAATCGATACACGTTATGGTTTAATCTATATATGACCATTCATTTATTCTAATTATCGTAAATACTGATTAATGGTTTTCTACTGCTTAGATGAACTTAACCAATTTATCTGGTGATTTAAACTCACCACCATATGGCTAAGACTACAATACCTTAATTTAATCCATACATGTACAAGTTTAATCGACGTGGATTTCTATAATTTAAATGCTAGAAACAACATCTTCTGCGTATTTAAATATGCCATGAGATGGTCTAAATGAAGATACACAAATTTTGATGTACTCCTATACCTGCTTTAATCCATTGATGGCTTGGTTTATTTATAACGATCATGAATATTTATTAATAAAATTTCACCAGTTTATACTACTAACAGGATTAATTAGGTATTTAACTCGGGGCTCATGATTTAAACGGTAATGTACCAACTCCATCGATCCACGCCAACTTTTAATCTACCGACAGTCCTTAATCAAGTTCCAATAGTTGTACTTACTAATTAGTTATATTTTGTAAGTTAACATAATTAGCATAATGCTCTTGAGTAGTTTAATCTACAACGTCGAATCATACCATGGTTTAAGTAGTTAAACGAATCCTGCTAAATGTGCTTGCGGTTTTCTGATTTCTCATTTTGCTTATAATCAACTCAACGTCGCTGATATGCATAATGATCTAAGGTATTACACTATACTGAAGGTCATATTAATTCTTTGCTTATACAGAAGTCTATTACATTGGTGTGGCTAATATTCATTTACAGGTTCTTACGCCCTTGCAGTTAGTTTATTTAATTTTTGACAAATCTGCTATAGCAAGATTGGTACAATGCATGATTAAGAGTATCCTTAAAATTAGTAACCCTAGTTTTTCACATTTTATTTTATCTACCTACTTCTCTTGTTTTTCCCCTATCTTTCTCTCTTTCTTTCTTTCTCTCTATCCGGCCACCCCCTTTTTCTTGCTGTCGGCCGAAGCCGACCCCTCTCCTCCTTCTCACTACCCCGACGCCTCCTCATCTCCTCCCCATTTTTCCTCTTTTCTCGCCCCCTCCGCCAGTTCTCCTTCTCTCGGCCTCCCTGCTCTCCCTCCTCACGCCGCCTCCCCTCAATTCCGGGTCTCAGCGTTGACGCCCGGTTCGGCTCCCCTCACGCGCCGCCTCTCTCTCGCGCCCGCGCCTCGGCGCCTCTGCCCCGGTGCCGCTCCCCCTCACGCCGGCTCCCCGTCGCCCCCTCATGCCTCCCCTCCGACGCCTCCCCTGGCCGGCCATTCCCGTCGGAATGACCGGCGCCACTTGGGATCTCCGGCCAGATCTGGCCAAATCAGATGTTTCCCCTCTTTTTCCCCTTTCTTGTTTGATTAAAATTTTTTAAATCGCTAACTTTTTGTGAGGTTTGCCTAGGGTTCGGTCTTGGGAGGCGGGGAACCGTGGCTGTCTCCGCCGGTGCACCGTCGCCGTACGCCGAGGGAGTACCGGTGGCGATGAACCGGTGGCTCGGCCGGGAAACCCGCAGCCGCCGCCCTCACGGTAACCCTCTTCTCTCCTCTTCTTTTACCTCCGGTGACACGCTTGAATGGTTCATGTGCTCTACCGTGGTGAGTGCTTATGGTTTCTAGCCTATGTTGAATGGATTGGGTAATGGCATTAATGGATGTTGGGATTGTGGGGTTTACCTGCACTGGTGCTTGTGAGGGATGCTAGGGTTTGGGGTTGGGGTGGTGACCAGTTGGCGGTGACTGATGCTTGATGCTGGCTTGCGGTTCTCCTGTGGCCGTCACGTCCCCATCTCCCTTCGACTTGTCGGTTCTTCACTCCCTGGACCTTCGGTTCCACTCGGTGACAAACGCCTCTGCGGTCTGGGGATTGGCTGGTGGTGGGGAAAGTCTACCTTACCTTTCCTTGACTCTCTGCCCTTTCCTCTCGGTTTGGCTACTGGTATGCAATGTGGGATATTTGGTTGGATGGCTTGCCCGTGAGGCTTTGTTGGCTGTCGATGCTCCCTGGGCGTGGCTGCTCTGGCCCAGTGCTATCTGGTTCACTGTTGTAACAGCCCAGCTGTTATTTCAAAAAAAAATATTTAATTTAATTTAAAATAAAATATTTGCTTTTGGTTGTTTAAGTTTTTAAAAATTTAATTGCCTGAATTTCTGCTTTTAAAAGGGGTTTTCTTGTGAAAATAATTTAAGCAAAAAAAAATTAAAAATTTAAATAACAATCAATTTCATTTAAAATAAAAATCAAAGTTATTTGGTTGCTTGAAATTTTAAAATTTTCGCTAACCTTTATTTTCTGCGTAAAGAAAAGAGCCTTTCTGTTAAACAAAAAAAATATATTATAATGAAAAATATCTAAATGTCAGTGGAAAATATTTTTATAAGTTCAAAATAGCTTTAGAAAGCTCTATGAATTTTTCTAAGATTTTTAAGCTTTATTTGTTAATTATTGTATTATTGTAAATCTAGAAAATAAAAACATTTTTTTTAAAATTAAAATAAATGTCAATTAATTCCGAAATTATTTTTTTTAATCTTTTCAGGTTCCAAGGATCTTTAGAAAATTTTCTTAAAATTTTTCCGAATTTTCTTTTTCTTTTCTTTTTTTTTCTCTCTCTTCTCTTTTCTCTCTCTTCCTTTTCCTTTCTTCTTCCTCCAGACCATCGTGCAGTCACAAGGGCAGCCATGGGCGCCTCCTTCAAGATCTTGAAACCATTGATTTCCTCCACCATTTTTCACGAAATAAATTGCAATCAACTCCTCTCATTAAGATCTTTCATTCCCCCACCGTTTCCCCTCAAATTAATGAGCCGTTTCGCGGGATTTAACCCATGTCATTCAAAGACATGGATGCTTGATCTCCCTCCTCGGGCCTCCTCAACCCCTATAAAAGGGAGCCCCGTGAGCCTCTCCTCATCCTCACTCAACCCCGAAAATCTCAAGTCCCCACTCCCTCTCTATTGGCCGCAATCGGAGTTCTTGTTTCGTTGTTCAAGCGCCGTTCTTCGGCCTTTTGCGCCTCGTCCGGTGGAGCCCCGCCGCGTTTGAGCACATCCCCGGCTTCGCCTCGCCGTGTTCTACGCGGTGCTTACCTCGCCTTCGTCGGAGCATCGCCGGAGCATCATCGCCACCGTGGGCCAATTCGCGTCGTCGTTTCTCGCGTCGCCACCGACCGACCGTGCATGCCCGACCAAAACCAAGGTGAGCATCACGTTCCCCACGCTCTACTCTTTGTTTCGCCGCATGTCTCGCATGTTAATTCCTCTCCGTTTGCCCGGAACGCCGATGTCAGCCTGTAGGCCACATAAAGTCTTGTTCACCGTGTTTCGCTAGTCCGTTGGCCGAGCCGTCTGCGGCGTTGAGTTCGTCTCAACACGTTCTATGTCGTGCTCCCCTCCGTTTGTCCAAAAGCCTTTTTTCAAATATTTGCGTCCGACACCTCGCCATGGCCGCAAATGGCACTTCGCATCCCTGCCTGTCCAGGAATGCTTTCAACAATCCGTTCGCGTCAAAACGTGCCAAACTATCCCAGGTGGCTACGTTTCAGACGGTTTTGGATTCGCTCTACCGAGCACGAAGATATTGAGTTTTTCGTGTTTCGGTACCGTCGTTGTTCAAACGACGATTGCGTCGCCTCCGATGAGTTTTTGGCTTAGCCGATATTTTTTCTAGCTTCGCCTCGCCGCGTTCTAAGCCATGCTCACCTTACTTCTCCTTGTTCTATTATTCTTATCTTTAACCCTATGTCGTCGTCGTGGTACACGTCGTCACCGTGCTCCGTTTGACGTGTCGTCAGTTCCTACATGTGCCTCGGGTCATTAGCAACCATTGGCTTCACCTCCCGTGCCTTTTCTCGTCGACGACACGGCCAAAAACAGTGAAAAAGGCTGCTGTCTGTTACTGTTCACACGGGAATATTCCTTCGGAATATTCCTGATTTTTCTTTTTCCAGAATTTTCTGATCCGCCAATCTTCCAATCGCTCGTTCTCCTCCGTCCGAACTCTGAATCAAGTGATTCAAGTTTCTAAATTCATCTAAATTCATAATCTACCTTGTAGTATTTATTTCATAATTTTTGGATTTTCTCGACCACCCCTTGGCTGAGCTTCCTCTCCCCCGGAACGCCGTCGCCACCGCCGCCCGAGTTGCGCCACCGCTTCACCTCGCCGCCAACCACCTTTCAACCACTTGCAGTGATGCACAAGTGCACCCATGCACTTCTCGCAATCCCCTCTCTCCTTTGCGCCACTCGCCAATCCCCGCCGTGCCTCGCACCGCCAGCAAGCCCACGAGCTTTGTGCGCCGCACCGCCATCCATGGGCTCGGCTCCACTGTTCCCCTCACCCCATTGCCCTGGTTTTGCTCGTAAACCTGTCACACCGAGCGACTTCTACCTTCTTCGTCTGAGGAGCTCCGGCGAGGAATTGCCGATGCCTTGGACCTCCTTGTGCCTCGCCGATGCCATTGATAACCGTACCCACCTCCACTACACCCTTGCCGCCAGCCAACTCTATGAGCTCGAACCTTGCACCAAAACTGGACTCATACTCTTCTTCCTCTTTTGTACATCTCACCGGTCTTCACCGCCGTTGGATCACTCAGATCTCGTCTTGTGAACCTGTCCAACTTCTTCCAACTATCCGATTCTTAGACTCCGCTATACGGAGGCTTCTTAGACTCCTACTGCTCGGAGCCTTCAACTTCGACTTCGACCTTCAACTCCAGAGATTTCGACCTTCGAAGACTCCGATTTTGACTTTGACCTTCGGAGACTTCAACTCCAGCCTTCGACCTTTGACCTCGAAGACTTTGACTTCGGCCTTCGATCTCGGAGCCTTCAACTTCGACCTCCGTCTTCAAACCGACCATGGCTGTTGGACTGTTCTAACCTACACACCCTCCAGCCTCTCTGAACCCTCTGATCTCTCCGACCACTCGAAGCCGCCCGACCTCTCCAAGCCGTCCGATTGTTTCGACTACTCTGTATAAATCCAATTCTTTCGACCACTGTACAGTTCCGACCAGGTCTTCGACTTCGACTGCACCTATACTTGGAGTCTTTGTCTTCGACATAGACTTCCGCATCTTTAACCGTTGATTCGACCATGGTTTTGACCATACACAAATATTGTAGCTTCCGACCACTTTTCCTTCACAAAGAAAAGAATTCCAATAATTTCTTTTATTCGTTCCTTTGGAATTCAAACTTCCAGAAGACGTTCTCCTTCATCCTAACTCCGATTGGATCCATTCAAATTCCTAAATTCATCTAAATTCCTATTCTATCTCCCAGCATATATTTTATAAATTGTGGATTTTATTTGGATTTTAGTTGAGTTTAGTTTGTTCTGGCTTTTCACGTGTAGACTACGACTAATCCGGAGAGTATAATTTCGGCGAACCTCAGCAAATCTTCAAAGCAAGGCAAGTTACACCTTTGATCATGTTGCTCCCACTAATTTAAATTATTTATGTTGTTTTCAAAATTATTATGCATGCGTACTTTTATCCAATCTAGTTTAAATTCGATTTAAACTCTAGTTATGCCTAAATCCTTTGGACAGCCAAATTTGACATTGAATACCATTGTACCTTGTCAACCCTAGATAAAACCTAGTTAGTACAATAGCACTAACTAGAAATTTTGTAGAAATGCTTAGCCATGCTAATAATACTTATGGTTTGGGATGATCTTTCACATGAAATGATAGACTTTAAAACTGAATTCTTGACTTTGGTGAGTCAAGAAGGTTTATGAAATTATTTTTAAACAAAATATAAAACTTGGTTTAGACTTAGGCAATTGGTTAGAGTGGTGGGTGCAGGCATGCCCTGTTGGTTGGAGCCGCAGTGGTTGACTGTCGTGCACAGGGGTATGTGGTTGGGCCTAAGTCAGATTAAGGACCGGTCTGTGAGCTACTATTGCAAAGCCCTATCGTACTACCACAAGTCTGGTATGGGACAGACCTGGCCGAATAATTTGTGAAGTTCCAACATGATCTCACTATAGGCTGAATGTGAGCGCGGCGTAGGCCGTGAGAAGTCTCACACGGCACAAGAGGGGGCTCCAACATGTGGATTCATGTTGTGGTGAAACCTTAGTGGCGGCGTGATTATGTTGACAACGGATCATTGTAAAGGCCTTGTCATGATCTCCTCGCCGCACACCTAAGGAAGTGTGTAACTCGCGTGGCAAACCGGGATGATCATGTCTTGTGGGTAAAGCTGTACAACCTCTGCAGAGTGTATAACCTATCCTGGATAGCCGTGCCCACGGTCATGGGCAAGCTGAGTAAAGTTTTTCACGGATTAGACTTTGCTTTTCAAAATGGTTTGCGAAAACCTTGTGGATGGATGGAATCCATAAGAGATTTTGGAAAACGTATGGATGGATGGAATCCATATGAGATCTTTTTGGAAAAGATGGTCCGGGTGAGATGCCCGTGGATAGGTTAGTGTTTGGTTGGAGCCTGCACTAACGGTAACTATTTTGCTTACAATGTTGTTTTACTTAATGTATCAAATTCAGCTTTTGTACTTACTTATGACATTTACTCAAATGTTGCCTTTTATGCAAATAAACCATATTATGCCTTCCTTTGATATTCCATATGCATGCATCTATTCTGTTAAACCTCCTGGTGTAACTTGTGGAGTACTTTTTGTACTCATGTTGCTATATCTAACTCTTTTCCAGAGGAAGCTTTCGACGACTTCGGTGAGGATTGCGACTAGGCCACGTCTTACAGTCATTCGCCTTGTGGGAAGGCTGGATGGGCTGCTGCTTTATGTATTTCTTCCGCTGTCTTCTTTTGCTATTATTGTAAACTTTGGCCATCAGGCTCATATTAGTTAAATAAAGTTTGTCATTACGCATGATATTTGTCTTTGTGATACTGTGTGCACTAGCTTTTCCTGGGATAGTGCGATTAACACAGAGGGTTCTGGAGTTGCTGCTCCGGGTCCCGACAGAGATGGTATCAGAGCAATAATGACTCTAAGACGTGACCGTAGGTAGAATAGAGTGGTTGGACCTTAAGGATTTATTTTAAATAACAAGTATTTAAAAAAACAATTCTTATTCTTACCTCTCAATCTATGCTACCCTTACCTCTTAATCTTTGCTTGCTCTCATCTTCCAATTCTCCCCTATCTTTATGTCATTACTTAAAAATTCATTTCTAAATCTTCCCTTGCTCAAAACAACTATAGATGGTCAGCAGTCGGGATTCATCGCCTCCGCCACTGCTTTGAAGGATCATGCTTCGTACGTCAAGAGCTGCGAAGGATCACTCCAAGACAACCATTATCCTTTTAGGTTAAGTTGTTAAGCTAGACAGTAGACGAGGTTATGCGCTGTCATTTTTCCCTTTTGTCGGCAGCCATAACTATTGTTTGCTTAATAAAAGTTTTGCTAGTTGTTTTGTTTTGGGTTGCGCAAATCGTCCGTTGTTCCCCCTTTTCCTTGAATCTCCTCTCTCCTAATCTTTGGAAGCATCAAGCTGAAGCGCCAACTGCCAACGACCTTTGTGAAGGAATGTTTGAACTAGATCTCAACTCAAGCCACACAGAGTAAGATCCAAATCTATTTCTTTGCTAGCCCGTACGAATCTCGGGGTCGAGATTCTGTTTAAGGGGGGTAGTTTGTAACAGCCCAGCTGTTATTTCAAAAAAAATATTTAATTTAATTTAAAATAAAATATTTGCTTTTGGTTGTTTAAGTTTTTAAAAATTTAATTGCCTGAATTTCTGCTTTTAAAAGGGGTTTTCTTGTGAAAATAATTTAAGCAAAAAAAATTAAAAATTTAAATAACAATCAATTTCATTTAAAATAAAAATCAAAGTTATTTGGTTGCTTGAAATTTTAAAATTTTCGCTAACCTTTATTTTCTGCGTAAAGAAAAGAGCCTTTCTGTTAAACAAAAAAATATATTATAATGAAAAATATCTAAATGTCAGTGGAAAATATTTTTATAAGTTCAAAATAGCTTTAGAAAGCTCTATGAATTTTTCTAAGATTTTTAAGCTTTATTTGTTAATTATTGTATTATTGTAAATCTAGAAAATAAAAACATTTTTTTTAAAATTAAAATAAATGTCAATTAATTCCGAAATTATTTTTTTTAATCTTTTCAGGTTCCAAGGATCTTTAGAAAATTTTCTTAAAATTTTTCCGAATTTTCTTTTTCTTTTCTTTTTTTTTCTCTCTCTTCTCTTTTCTCTCTCTTCCTTTTCCTTTCTTCTTCCTCCAGACCATCGTGCAGTCACAAGGGCAGCCATGGGCGCCTCCTTCAAGATCTTGAAACCATTGATTTCCTCCACCATTTTTCACGAAATAAATTGCAATCAACTCCTCTCATTAAGATCTTTCATTCCCCCACCGTTTCCCCTCAAATTAATGAGCCGTTTCGCGGGATTTAACCCATGTCATTCAAAGACATGGATGCTTGATCTCCCTCCTCGGGCCTCCTCAACCCCTATAAAAGGGAGCCCCGTGAGCCTCTCCTCATCCTCACTCAACCCCGAAAATCTCAAGTCCCCACTCCCTCTCTATTGGCCGCAATCGGAGTTCTTGTTTCGTTGTTCAAGCGCCGTTCTTCGGCCTTTTGCGCCTCGTCCGGTGGAGCCCCGCCGCGTTTGAGCACATCCCCGGCTTCGCCTCGCCGTGTTCTACGCGGTGCTTACCTCGCCTTCGTCGGAGCATCGCCGGAGCATCATCGCCACCGTGGGCCAATTCGCGTCGTCGTTTCTCGCGTCGCCACCGACCGACCGTGCATGCCCGACCAAAACCAAGGTGAGCATCACGTTCCCCACGCTCTACTCTTTGTTTCGCCGCATGTCTCGCATGTTAATTCCTCTCCGTTTGCCCGGAACGCCGATGTCAGCCTGTAGGCCACATAAAGTCTTGTTCACCGTGTTTCGCTAGTCCGTTGGCCGAGCCGTCTGCGGCGTTGAGTTCGTCTCAACACGTTCTATGTCGTGCTCCCCTCCGTTTGTCCAAAAGCCTTTTTTCAAATATTTGCGTCCGACACCTCGCCATGGCCGCAAATGGCACTTCGCATCCCTGCCTGTCCAGGAATGCTTTCAACAATCCGTTCGCGTCAAAACGTGCCAAACTATCCCAGGTGGCTACGTTTCAGACGGTTTTGGATTCGCTCTACCGAGCACGAAGATATTGAGTTTTTCGTGTTTCGGTACCGTCGTTGTTCAAACGACGATTGCGTCGCCTCCGATGAGTTTTTGGCTTAGCCGATATTTTTTCTAGCTTCGCCTCGCCGCGTTCTAAGCCATGCTCACCTTACTTCTCCTTGTTCTATTATTCTTATCTTTAACCCTATGTCGTCGTCGTGGTACACGTCGTCACCGTGCTCCGTTTGACGTGTCGTCAGTTCCTACATGTGCCTCGGGTCATTAGCAACCATTGGCTTCACCTCCCGTGCCTTTTCTCGTCGACGACACGGCCAAAAACAGTGAAAAAGGCTGCTGTCTGTTACTGTTCACACGGGAATATTCCTTCGGAATATTCCTGATTTTTCTTTTTCCAGAATTTTCTGATCCGCCAATCTTCCAATCGCTCGTTCTCCTCCGTCCGAACTCTGAATCAAGTGATTCAAGTTTCTAAATTCATCTAAATTCATAATCTACCTTGTAGTATTTATTTCATAATTTTTGGATTTTCTCGACCACCCCTTGGCTGAGCTTCCTCTCCCCCGGAACGCCGTCGCCACCGCCGCCCGAGTTGCGCCACCGCTTCACCTCGCCGCCAACCACCTTTCAACCACTTGCAGTGATGCACAAGTGCACCCATGCACTTCTCGCAATCCCCTCTCTCCTTTGCGCCACTCGCCAATCCCCGCCGTGCCTCGCACCGCCAGCAAGCCCACGAGCTTTGTGCGCCGCACCGCCATCCATGGGCTCGGCTCCACTGTTCCCCTCACCCCATTGCCCTGGTTTTGCTCGTAAACCTGTCACACCGAGCGACTTCTACCTTCTTCGTCTGAGGAGCTCCGGCGAGGAATTGCCGATGCCTTGGACCTCCTTGTGCCTCGCCGATGCCATTGATAACCGTACCCACCTCCACTACACCCTTGCCGCCAGCCAACTCTATGAGCTCGAACCTTGCACCAAAACTGGACTCATACTCTTCTTCCTCTTTTGTACATCTCACCGGTCTTCACCGCCGTTGGATCACTCAGATCTCGTCTTGTGAACCTGTCCAACTTCTTCCAACTATCCGATTCTTAGACTCCGCTATACGGAGGCTTCTTAGACTCCTACTGCTCGGAGCCTTCAACTTCGACTTCGACCTTCAACTCCAGAGATTTCGACCTTCGAAGACTCCGATTTTGACTTTGACCTTCGGAGACTTCAACTCCAGCCTTCGACCTTTGACCTCGAAGACTTTGACTTCGGCCTTCGATCTCGGAGCCTTCAACTTCGACCTCCGTCTTCAAACCGACCATGGCTGTTGGACTGTTCTAACCTACACACCCTCCAGCCTCTCTGAACCCTCTGATCTCTCCGACCACTCGAAGCCGCCCGACCTCTCCAAGCCGTCCGATTGTTTCGACTACTCTGTATAAATCCAATTCTTTCGACCACTGTACAGTTCCGACCAGGTCTTCGACTTCGACTGCACCTATACTTGGAGTCTTTGTCTTCGACATAGACTTCCGCATCTTTAACCGTTGATTCGACCATGGTTTTGACCATACACAAATATTGTAGCTTCCGACCACTTTTCCTTCACAAAGAAAAGAATTCCAATAATTTCTTTTATTCGTTCCTTTGGAATTCAAACTTCCAGAAGACGTTCTCCTTCATCCTAACTCCGATTGGATCCATTCAAATTCCTAAATTCATCTAAATTCCTATTCTATCTCCCAGCATATATTTTATAAATTGTGGATTTTATTTGGATTTTAGTTGAGTTTAGTTTGTTCTGGCTTTTCACGTGTAGACTACGACTAATCCGGAGAGTATAATTTCGGCGAACCTCAGCAAAACTTCAAAGCAAGGCAAGTTACACCTTTGATCGTGTTGCTCCCACTAATTTAAATTATTTATGTTGTTTTCAAAATTATTATGCATGCGTACTTTTATCCAATCTAGTTTAAATTCGATTTAAACTCTAGTTATGCCTAAATCCTTTGGACAGCCAAATTTGACATTGAATACCATTGTACCTTGTCAACCCTAGATAAAACCTAGTTAGTACAATAGCACTAACTAGAAATTTTGTAGAAATGCTTAGCCATGCTAATAATACTTATGGTTTGGGATGATCTTTCACATGAAATGATAGACTTTAAAACTGAATTCTTGACTTTGGTGAGTCAAGAAGGTTTATGAAATTATTTTTAAACAAAATATAAAACTTGGTTTAGACTTAGGCAATTGGTTAGAGTGGTGGGTGCAGGCATGCCCTGTTGGTTGGAGCCGCAGTGGTTGACTGTCGTGCACAGGGGTATGTGGTTGGGCCTAAGTCAGATTAAGGACCGGTCTGTGAGCTACTATTGCAAAGCCCTATCGTACTACCACAAGTCTGGTATGGGACAGACCTGGCCGAATAATTTGTGAAGTTCCAACATGATCTCACTATAGGCTGAATGTGAGCGCGGCGTAGGCCGTGAGAAGTCTCACACGGCACAAGAGGGGGCTCCAACATGTGGATTCATGTTGTGGTGAAACCTTAGTGGCGGCGTGATTATGTTGACAACGGATCATTGTAAAGGCCTTGTCATGATCTCCTCGCCGCACACCTAAGGAAGTGTGTAACTCGCGTGGCAAACCGGGATGATCATGTCTTGTGGGTAAAGCTGTACAACCTCTGCAGAGTGTATAACCTATCCTGGATAGCCGTGCCCACGGTCATGGGCAAGCTGAGTAAAGTTTTTCACGGATTAGACTTTGCTTTTCAAAATGGTTTGCGAAAACCTTGTGGATGGATGGAATCCATAAGAGATTTTGGAAAACGTATGGATGGATGGAATCCATATGAGATCTTTTTGGAAAAGATGGTCCGGGTGAGATGCCCGTGGATAGGTTAGTGTTTGGTTGGAGCCTGCACTAACGGTAACTATTTTGCTTACAATGTTGTTTTACTTAATGTATCAAATTCAGCTTTTGTACTTACTTATGACATTTACTCAAATGTTGCCTTTTATGCAAATAAACCATATTATGCCTTCCTTTGATATTCCATATGCATGCATCTATTCTGTTAAACCTCCTGGTGTAACTTGTGGAGTACTTTTTGTACTCATGTTGCTATATCTAACTCTTTTCCAGAGGAAGCTTTCGACGACTTCGGTGAGGATTGCGACTAGGCCACGTCTTACAGTCATTCGCCTTGTGGGAAGGCTGGATGGGCTGCTGCTTTATGTATTTCTTCCGCTGTCTTCTTTTGCTATTATTGTAAACTTTGGCCATCAGGCTCATATTAGTTAAATAAAGTTTGTCATTACGCATGATATTTGTCTTTGTGATACTGTGTGCACTAGCTTTTCCTGGGATAGTGCGATTAACACAGAGGGTTCTGGAGTTGCTGCTCCGGGTCCCGACAACTGTGGTTGATATTTGCATGGTGAGGGCTTTGACAGGTGTTTTCTCTGTTGTGGGTTTGGGCTGAAATGGTTTGTGCTATCCTGGTCTTTGCCTTGTTTGGATTCCTATGTTCAGAACAGGTTTGTATACATATATAATACCGTATGATGAGCCTATAGTTGTGAGAGGTGCCGACTGGCCCCCGGACGGTCAGGTATCTCCATGAACGGATTACCCTGCCCGAAACTAACCTCTAGGGCTCTGACGGCAATTTCTTCTTTTAATTATTTTCTTTTGTTTGGTCTTTTTGGGTATTACAGTTACTAGTTTGCTCACAAATGAATTGGCAATGGGATGTAGCTCGACGACATCTTTTAATGTATGAATTGGCCTAAATTGTAATTTGGCTTTCTCTTAATATTGATGTATACAATTTAGTGTAACTTCGATTCTTTATTTCCCTATTGTAATAATTAGGTATGAGATGGACTTGGTGTAAATTGAATCATATACTTTCTGACGGAATACCATTGTATTGCAAACTCTTAATTGTTGAGATGGTTATTTGGTTGAGATATGGAATTGTATATTTGTTGTAATTCGGATTGTCGCTATCATGTAATGCAATTTGTAATATTTTTATTCGACTTGATATAAATCCTAATTGTCGTTCAATGGATGTTATTGATTTTACCATAAACGGATTGTAATTAATTACTGTTTTACAACGGCTGTTAAATATAATTTAATTAAGTTGACTACTTCTACTAGCCGCGCAACTAAATTTTCTTTCTTGCTTTAGTCTATACAGTTTAATATCCGCCCTCGTCGATGAAATGGTAAAACAACGTATTATTTTATCACTCGTTGATTTCAATTTATACGACTAGGTAGAAAATTTTAAATTCCCTCGTAATTTTAGATTCTTAATTACATAATTAATCATGCTTAACGTTGTAATTCGTTGCTTAAGGTTAATTAATGATGTGGGTTGTTACATCCTTCCCTCCTTAAAATGATTTCGTCCTCGAAATCGAAAATGACCTAGGAAGGTTGCGGTTTGTCTCTTATCGATTCCGTACGAAACATATTTTGAGATATACCTATTTAATGCCCCTTTGGTAGACACACCGCCTATGCTTGTATCACTCATCGACTCCTCACACCTCAACGTTGTAACTCTCAATCCAGCTTACGGTTGTCGATTATCGTTACTTGGAGTTTGGTAGTATTAGGGTCGAGATTATAATTCATGTTAGGGTAGGAAAATCGTTCAATCTAATCCATGTGGCACCGGTTAATATTTTCCTTTTTCTAACCATTGCCCCTTCCCTCCTTAATTCTTTAGCTACCCCTTGATTTCGTTAGCTGGTCTATTAAAGTGCTATGGTTGATAGTTTTGCGGGGTGGTTCAAGGAAAATGGTATTGCTTAAAGCAATTGGGTTGAAAAGAAAACTTATGATAGGAAGATTGGAAATTATATTAACACTATCCTAGTTTCCTGGCATTGGATTTGAGCTATTTAAGGAGTGGGTATTTCTTGCTTGGTTAATATTGTTACTTTCTATTCGGATGACATTATGGTGTCTGAAATTTTCGGACTTAAACTCTACGTCTACGATACTCGCCTTTTAGACGTGGTTTAGCTCTTCAGAATTGAACAGGTTTCCCTAGATTACTAGGCAGGCCTAGAGATTTATTCGTTACACACAGGGATATGGTATTGCCATACGGTCTTGGGTTCAGGGGATGATAGATCAATGATATTGAAAGAGTGGACACTTCCCCTTAATCATAATATATGTCCTCATGGAATGCATGCAATAAATTTTTCCGAAGACTTTAAACACTAAAGTGCAAGAAATATTGATATAGAATGATGCAAAGGGGGTTTTGTGAAAATAATTATTTCCTAATGTCCTGTTGAAACATTTTCGTTTGCAGAATTTCATTTTATGAGCTCATGGTCAATGTCATGCTCTGGGAATTATGCCAAAGGTTCCTGAAATCATATATTTATGAACTTGGGGAAATGTGCCAGACATAGACAATAATATTTCGGCGGATGCTTTAAAACAGATCGTGGATGCCAAGGTGATTAAAACTGCAACAGGCTTGGACTTAGAAGCCTAGGGGTTGACAGTTCAGGTCTGAATTAAACAAAGAGACACAGGTAGCTATGGACTCATTCCCTCGGTTTGACACCAGAGTGGCTACGTGTCTAACCATACACTCAAAAAGAGCTAGGACAAAATAAAGGAATATTTCTTTGGGAAGTTTAAGGATATACTACTCGGGAAAAGACTCGAATAACCCCCACTACGATTGGGCTATCTATGATCCAAAAGATGAAGAATATGTAGCCTAATTTAATCCGGTTACACTCTAGGGACGTCTCATCCTAAGTTACGTGCTCCGTACAAGAAAATGGATGGTGGGGCATATATTATCTACAGTCGGTCTCGTAACAACTCGTCTAAGTTTAGTAGTCCGGGTAATTCTATATAACCGGCTTTTAGAAATAATAAGGAATTTGAACATTTTTCCTATATTACGGACTAGGCTCTAGAATTTTTTTTCACTGGTTTTAATTTGATGGTTCAGTATACACTTAGTCACCTCACTTTAAGTTGTAGTTAAATTTAGGGAATTATATTTTTGAAAATACCTGCATATCATGACGTTATTAAATTTCCTGCAGCAAGTTGTTACAAGAGGTACGAACAACATTTTATTCATGTTGTAGACCCAGGTTTTCCTTATTAGTATTCAGCATGCAAATAGATGAGAATTTATTTATGTTCAAGTAGTAGAAAGCCGCATTACTCCCTCTCTGTTATTGGTCTTCACATCACAGCATACACATTAAGCAAAAAAACCCCAAGAAACATAGAGATGCAAAAAGAATCAACTCCTACACTACTCTGGGACTACGTGCCCAGCTACGCCCGAGAACTCGCTCTCGAGACCGCCCAAATCTTTCGCGTTTGGGACCACGCTCAGAGCTTGCCTCTGAGTGCGAACCTACACTACCCTGGATCTCCGCGCCCAGGCACTGACATGCGTCATTTTTATATACATTTACCCATCATTTTGCCCCATTATTTTTTGCATTTTAGGACCATTTATCATCATTTGCAATATTTTCTATATTTAATTGCTCGAAATGGACCATTTTACATTTTTTGCACTTTTCCGCAGGCCGGCGCGATCTAGGCGCATAAGCGATAAATTGGACTGCTCCGTACAGATGTTCGCGTCGTCACGGATGCGTAGGATCTAACCGCGATGAAATCGGAGTTTCCAAGGTCCAAAACAGAAGAAATCAAATTGGAAATGGACCTCCTTGTAAACCCTAGAATCTTCGAGGGCTAATCTGCAAAAATGCCAAAAATTCCACATCCCTCAAAGCCGGCGCCGCCTGTGGGAAATCCTTGAGCCAGGCTTTCCTCTTCTCCCCCTACCCCTACTGCTTCTCTCCGCCCCCATTCATCTCGGCCTCCGGTCGCCGGCGAGGCCGGGCCGACTCGCCGGTGTGCCTTCCCAACGCCGCCCCCTTCTCTTCCTGCTCTTCCTTCACTGCCTCCCGCCAGCCGCATCCTTCCGTGCGCCGCCGCCCTCAACCGTGCGCCACCACCCGCATCACGCCACCGCCGCCGCTCCCCTTCTCCGCCTGCCAATCCACCGCCTCCTCTCGCCACCCGTGCGTCGCCCTTTTCCTTCCCATCTTCTTTACTCTTCCACGGCCATCTCTGCTTCACCCGTGCGCCATCCACCAAACGCCACCACACCGCCGCCCTACTGTCGCCGCCTCTCCTCTCCTCGATTCGGCCGCGCCGCCAAAAGCCCCGTTCTTCGCAGTGCGCCCCCCACAGCATCCCTTCTCCTCTTTCCCGACCTCGGCGCCGCCGCTTGACCTCTCGTGCGCCGCCTCCTTTCCTCCGCCGCCTCCAACATCTTCACCGACCGCCGCTCCAGATCCACAAGGCGCCGCTTCACCCGTGCGCCTCCTCTCTACTGCCATCACCCCACCGACGCCGGCAGCCTCCTGCTTCACCGAGACCGCCGCCTGCTCCCTCTTCACCGAGACCGACGCCGGCGAGCTCTGGTTCTACACCGACCCCTCCTCTGCTACACCATCTGCAGCACCGACACCGCCGGCGTCTCCACCGCAACCTCATCTGCACGGCAACCCTCCTCTTCCATAACGGCGCCACCGACGCTGCTCCTCTGCTACATCTTCCTTGGTTATCTCTATTTCCTCCCCCATTTTCTAATTGCTAGTCTCTGTTAATTGAAGCTTCATGATGCACTAATTTTTCTGTGGTTGCGAATTGTTCTTACTGTGACTCATTATTGCACTGTGGATTATGCACTGCGTTGATGAATTGTGGAATATTTTCTGAGAACTGTGATTGTGCATGTATTCACTGAGATGATATTATTCCCTGCTATGTTACTGTGATGTATGTGTCAGTGGTTAGTCTATGTTTATGGTCAATTGTGATCAGTGTTGTGTAGGCTTTGTCTTGTGCTTGTGTTAGTAGTCCGTGTTAGTTTGTGTGATTGAGTTGCGCGGATTAGCGAGCCGGCGGCCGTTTCCCTTCCCTCTTGCTATCTCAATCCCCCTCCTTGCTTCTCGACCTCCCTCTTTTCTCTCCTTTCCACGGTCGTTAGTTAGTTAAGTCACGCGTGTGTTCGTCGTAGTCCTGTGTTTGTCGTATGCTGTCGTCGTCTAGTTAGCCGTCGACCGTATTTCCCTCTCATTCCCTCTCAACCCACCTAGTGCTTCTAAACCCTCCCTCCATGCTTCTCGTCTTCCCCCTTTCTATCTTGCGGTCGGTAGCTAGTTAGATCGTCGATCGTTAGTCGTGTTCATTCGTTTGGTAGTCGTGTTGAGTCGTTTAGTCGTCGTTTCGTTCGTTCGGTCGTACGACGTCAATTCGTACGGTCGTTCGTCCCGTCGTCCTTCGTTCATTTAGTTCGTTTGTCGATTCTTCCGTGCTAATTAGAGTTCGTTTGGTAGTTCGTTAGTTCGTTCAGTCGTTTTTAGTCGTTGTGGATTTAGTTTTCTCCTCCTTTTTGGTTGACCTAGCTTTAGCTGAGCACCCGTAGCCTCAGTCTAGTCCCTGTGGAGAACACGACACTCGCCGCTATTTCAGTGGCAACCTGTGCACTTGTGGGTGTGCTATTTTTGCACGATCAAGCATTTTGGCGCCGTTGCCGGGGACTAGCTTTGAGCGACAGTGCTAGGCTATAGACTAGGTCGTTTGTTTTTCTTTTGCTTGTTTTGTATTTTGTGCTGACTTGTCTTTCTTTTCGTTATTGTTCATATTTGTGATATATTGCTAACCCCTAACCCTTTCCCTAGTTATTTCTCTTTTGCGCGATTTCCGTGTCCATTCCGCAGGTTGATTGATATTGGTACTTATTGAGGATATGGCTTACTATTCTGATTCTCGTGGTTTTATGAGCACCCCCACTTATGATACTCTTCAAGAACAGGTAAATCTATTGTCTCGTCTGTTAGAGCGCTATGCTTTAGAGCGAGGAGTTGTGTTAGAGAGCGGGCACGATCAGTACAGTTCTTTATTAGGCGCTCGCTCTCCAGTTGTTCCTATATGCCAGACTTGTGGTTTTCAGGGCCATTCACCCGCTGGGTGCCAGCGTGGTTATTTGTCCACTCCAGAGTGTTACGGGATGAGCTTTGCTCAGCCGAGTGAGCCATTCCCTGACACTTATCACCCTGGATGGCCTGAGCACTCGAGTCTGTCATATGGAAACAACAACCCTGATATTTCATCATTTTCTTCTAGTACACCATTGCAGGGTTTTAGATATGGAGATCAGGATATTTCTCATTGGTCACATCAGCACTATCCTGTACCTCAGCATCTGACTCCTACTCCTGAGCTCGATCAGTTCACCAGATTTGAGGAGAGGATTTCTAGGATGATAGGAGATTTCGAGAGTAGAATGTTCGCATTGGATCTGACACCTCCTGCCTGTAGTTTACCTATGCCTTCACCGAGCCAGTTTACAGTTCCTATGTCTGAGTCCTTAGAGCAGTCTCATGAGCCACCTCCTTCACATGTAGATCAGGCTGCCAGACTTGATGCATTATGCAAGGAACTGATGACTGTGCCTCCTGGTGGTGATCGTGCGATGGCGATTCAGGATGAGATTGAGGTGATTATGAGCACCAGTTCTACTTGTGTGGATAGTTTTACCATTTCGCAGCCTTCCATTAGCACCACAGAGATAGTTCTGGATAGAGATGAGTGTCAGCCTATCAGTCTTACACCTGATCTTGCTAGCGAGGGCCTGTTGTTGGAGACACCACAGATACACTTAGAGGCACCCCAGTCGGATCCTTTGCCTATTGACTCCGAGAGAGAGTTCATTGAGCTAGATGATGAGGACCTACCTCTTGATGATGATTGTTTCACTCCTGACTATGAGGATGATTTTGCGGTAGATCCACTCTTGAGTTGTGATGAGCTAGATATAGATGATGAGAGCTTTGTGCCAGATGATGATGAGTTCATTATGGATATGCTTTTGAGTTCTGAGGTTCCACATCTTGATGAGGGGGCTGCTTTCGATGTCGAGGAGGAGCACATTTCTATTGATCCACCACCGGCTACTTCTTTTGTTGACATCGCCCCTCTGGAGATTTCTACTACCATATATTCTCTTTCGCCTACACTTCAGGTAGTATGGAAACTCTTCCCCGACCACCTCAGGTTTGATTTCCTTGGCTTAGACGAGACATATGCTATTACTAGTTGTGCTCATCTCACTGATAGACCTCATGATGTACTTTATCGATATACCTACATGATTGGATATTCGATTGATGACTTAGAGGGTGTCAACCCTATCACACATACATGCCATATCTGTGAGTCTACTTGCAGGGTTACGCTTGTGTACCATCGACTACGAGCGGACTTGACTCGAGTCGACATCCCTTGGGATCCAGGTGGATTTTGAGGCATGCTGCTTCATGTGGAGGGCGGACATGTGCCTTTTCCATGTCCCGTCCTTGGCCCTCCTCCCGCTACATCCAAATGAGCATCCTTTTATCTTTTTATTTCCATTCCTTTCGTTAGTTTTTGTTGGTTTCTTTTCTTTTCTTTCTTTTTTATTTCAGGTCCCGTGCTAGATCCTCATCCTTATATATGCGAGAAGCCACGGGATGATTTGCCTACTTTCACTACATCATATATACCCGGTGAGCTGTTTCTTACCCCTTTAGGCGCATTCTTGATACATTGCTCAATTTAAGCTTGGGGGAGGACTTGTATGTGTATGGACGATGTTCTAGCATGTTTGTTTATATTTGTGAGTATTTGAGCTTATTGTCGTGTAGTTGATGATATGTGGTCATTCGTATGCTTCATATTATGCTTATGTGATGACATATGGCCTTTACTATTTGCTCTCATGTTATGCTTATTGTTCATTTTAGCTATGTGAGCCCATGCTATGATTAATCAAGAAAGGTCATGCCAAAATTTTCATTGTGCTAAATTGTTACTAGTTCTTCGAATATCTTAAGTCACGTGGCATCATATTAGAGCTTGAGTTTTGTTTATTATCCTTGATGTGCTTAGAAACCTTGTGATCCTATAGCATTTGATTCATTGCGAGTTACACATGTGTCTTGACCATTTGCGGATTGAATTGGTTCTAGTCATAGCCTCTTGAATGATCATATCTTAGTTTCATGCTTTGGCATAGGTTATTTTAGATATTGATATTTTGTTTGAATGAAAAATTTGTGAAAGGGGTAGTCCTATCTTGAGCCAATAACTTGGTTGATTTATCTAGGTATCCATGTCTCGGGACACGTGTTACTTAGCATTAATGAAAATCGGTTAAACATGCTTAATCTAAAAAAGGAAAAGAAAAAAAATCGTTTTGCAATGTGTGAGTGTGAAATAAGTGACTTTGTCACATTGGTTTGGAAATGTGTTGAATAAGTGGCATTTTTGCCCAAGTAAAGTGTAAGTGTGAATAAGTGGCTAGCTAGCCCAAGGGTTGGAATAAGCGGCACTTGTGCCCAATGTGTGTGTTTATAACTTGTTTAAAATAAAAAAAAATTAAAATTAAGGTATCATGGCTCAAGTGTGGGCTTTTTCATAAATATCATGCAAGTACTAGTCTCTTTGTCTCAAATAGCATATGCCTTAGCATGACTCTTTGCTATGCTTATTCTTGATGTTATACCTAGTTCCGATGCTTTACAATTTTGGTTGGATTCATGTGATCACTTGAGTGTATTTCGACACTTGTGTGTAATTTGATTTGGTCAAATGCTATAGTTATCACTTGAGATCTTTGTTTGCATATTGCATTCTCATCTTGGATGGTCCTCAAAACTCAAGTCAGATGATTTCATTTTACATTATGTATGCCTCTTGACTTATTCATGCATTTAACTAGTCTTTTACACCATAATTACTTGTTGTCCGGGTTCGATAATTTCATGTCATTTACTTGAGGACAAGTAAACGTTTAAAGCTTGGGGGTATGACATGCGTCATTTTTATATACATTTACCCATCATTTTGCCCCATTATTTTTCGCATTTTAGGACCATTTATCATCATTTGCACTATTTTCTATATTTAATTGCTCGAAATGGACCATTTTACATTTTTTGCACTTTTTTGCAGGCCGGCGCGATCTAGGCGCATAAGCGATAAATTGGACTGCTCCGTACAGATGTTCGCGTCGTCACGGATGCGTAGGATCTAACCGCGATGAAATCGGAGTTTCCAAGGTCCAAAACAGAAGAAATCAAATTGGAAAAGGACCTCCTTGTAAACCCTAGAATCTTCGAGGGCTAATCTGCAAAAATGCCAAAAATTCCCCATCCCTCAAAGCCGGCGCCGCCTGTGGGAAATCCTTGAGCCCGGCTTTCCTCTTCTCCCCCTACCCCCTACTGCTTCTCTCCGCCCCCATTCATCTCGGCCTCCGGTCGCCGGCGAGGCCGGGCCGACTCGCCGGTGTGCCTTCCCAACGCCGCCCCCTTCTCTTCCTGCTCTTCCTTCACTGCCTCCCGCCAGCCGCATCCTTCCGTGCGCCGCCGCCCTCAACCGTGCGCCACCACCCGCATCACGCCACCGCCGCCGCTCCCCTTCTCCGCCTGCCAATCCACCGCCTCCTCTCGCCACCCGTGCGCCGCCCTTTTCCTTCCCCTCTTCTTTACTCTTCCACGGCCATCTCTGCTTCACCTGTGCGCCATCCACCAAACGCCACCACACCGCCGCCCTACTGCCGCCGCCTCTCCTCTCCTCGGTTCGGCCGCGCCGCCAAAAGCCCCTTCTTCCCAGTGCGCCCCCCACAGCATCCCTTCTCCTCTTTCCCGACCTCGGCGCCGCCGCTTGACCTCTCGTGCGCCGCCTCCTTTCCTCCGCCGCCTCCAACATCTTCACCGACCGCCGCTACAGATCCACAAGGCGCCGCTTCACCCGTGCGCCTCCTCTCTACTGCCATCACCCCACCGACGCCGGCAGCCTCCTGCTTCACCGAGACCGCCGCCTGCTCCCTCTTCACCGAGACCGACGCCGGCGAGCTCTGGTTCTACACCGACCCCTCCTCTGCTACACCATCTGCAGCACCGACACCGCCGGCTTCTCCACCGCAACCTCATCTGCACAGCAACCCTCCTCTTCCTTCACGGCGCCACCGACGCTGCTCCTCTGCTACATCTTCCTTGGTTATCTCTATTTCCTCCCCCATTTTCTAATTGCTAGTCTCTGTTAATTGAAGCTTCATGATGCACTAATTTTTCTGTGGTTGCGAATTGTTCTTACTGTGACTCATTATTGCACTGTGGATTATGCACTGCATTGATGAATTGTGGAATATTTTCTGAGAACTGTGATTGTGCATGTATTCACTTAGATGATATTATTCCCTGCTATGTTACTGTGATGTATGTGTCAGTGGTTAGTCTATGTTTATGGTCAATTGTGATCAGTGTTGTGTAGGCGTTGTCTTGTGCTTGTGTTAGTAGTCCGTGTTAGTTTGTGTGATTGAGTTGCGCGGATTAGCGAGCCGACGGCCGTTTCCCTTCCCTCTTGCTATCTCAATCCCCCTCCTTGCTTCTCGACCTCCCTCTTTTCTCTCCTTTCCACGGTCGTTAGTTAGTTAAGTCACGCGTGTGTTCGTCGTAGTCCTGTGTTTGTCGTATGCTGTCGTCATCTAGTTAGCCGTCGACCGTATTTCCCCCTCATTCCCTCTCAACCCACCTAGTGCTTCTAAACCCTCCCTCCATGCTTCTCGTCTTCCCCCCTTTTTATCTTGCGGTCAGTAGCTAGTTAGATCGTCGATCGTTAGTCGTGTTCATTCGTTTGGTAGTCGTGTTGAGTCGTTTAGTCGTCGTTTTGTTCGTTCGGTCGTACGACGTCAATTCGTACAGTCGTTCGTCCCGTCGTCCTTCGTTCGTTTAGTTCGTTTGTCGATTCTTCCGTGCTAATTAGAGTTCGTTTGGTAGTTCGTTAGTTCGTTCAGTCGTTTTTAGTCGTTGTAGATTTAGTTTTCTCCTCCTTTTTGGTTGACCTAGCTTTAGCTGAGCACCGGTAGCCTCAGTCTAGTCCCTGTGGAGAACACGACACTCGCCGCTATTTCAGTGGCAACCCGTGCACTTGCGGGTGTGCTATTTTTGCACGATCAAGCAGGCACGCCTGAGAACTCGCTCTCTGGATCTCCCAAAACTTTCGCGTTTGGAACCACGCTCAGGGCTCATCCCTGAGTACGCCCAGGACTTCGTTCCTGGGTACGTCCGAGACTTACGTCTTCGGAAGCGCCACGGACCACTCGTCCGGGAAATCTCATATGCAGAAATGAGAGAAGTCAATTTTATTTCGGTTCATCTGCCATCATGAATAGTTATAGTATTTCCTTTCTTTGATTCTCTACTAAATTTTGTGATGGCGGATGTGTTCATTTAGTTGCCAGAGTGAAAAGATAAGAGTCTCAGGGTTTGGTTCACTTCTAAAACCACTATAACTACTAATATTTGTCCTAGGTTGCCCTATGTCGCTACAGTTGAGCCTATGTCACTACGGTTGAAACAATAAACTAGCAATCATGTATTTGGCTGAAATGCAATAATTTAAATGCAGAGTATCTAATTGTAGCAAAATTAATTGTCAAGCTCATAATTAAAATTATATTGCTTACCAACTAATACTACAATTTTGTAAACTAACATTGTTACCGATGAAAAGAAACTAGTAACATAATTTAAATTGTCATAACTATTATTATCACTGTTCCCATCCTCGCTACCCATTCTGGCTCTAAAAATATGTGGTGGTTTAAAGGTAACGATGCTTAAACCTAGAGCTAACCACATAAAAAAGGATGTACAGATGAGAAGTATTAAAGGATATGTATTGCCATATAGCAAGGATCACCTCCTTAAGTCAAGAAACAGTCTCTAAAGATTTGCGTGGCCCTCAAACCATTGCTCTGATACCACCTGTGACGACCCGCATTATTACCATGGGGTAATAACGCCAGTCAACGGATTATTATTCGTTTTAGCCGATAAAACATCGCTCTAACGAATAATAAACCTATCAGAGTATTGCAGCAGAACAATAATTAGAGACACAATATGATATTATAAGAATATCGCCACGTAGGGCTACAGTTTATTACAAAGCCTCAAAGGCTTGAATATCTCATACTAACACAACCTTCGCACGGAATGCCCACCTTGCCCTATTGCAATCCGAGTCCATGGTCTTCCATCCAAGCAATCTCCCACCTGACTTGCTATTCTCTGAACTGACATGCTCCTAAGCAAAGGGGGAGTTAATAGCAAGGGTGAGTACAGAAGTACTCAGCAAGCGATATTAGCAAAAATGCACAGAATGATTATCCTTGTCACTTTTAGGAATCTCAATTCCTATCCTCAATTTCTTGCTCATTTTTTTATACTCTTTTCCTTTCTCAATTTCATTCCCATGATATAGAAAATAAGGTTTGTTGGTTTTGAAACAAATACAATTTATTAATTTATAAAACTACTGAGCATACGCATGAACAGCAAAAACCCCCATAAGTTTCTGTAATTCTCCTTTTCCCGGAGACAGGCATGAATTCATGATTTGGATAGCATTGCGCAAGCTTGTATCACTTTACCCATCACCACTCTGACCCTGTTGGCTTCCCGGAACTCCGCAATTCCTTAGATGCGGCGCCCAGATCAGAGTACAGTACGTTGGCATCTATCTCAGTAATTATATCTCCACCCAGTTATTCTCAGCCAGCGGCAGCCTGGAGCGGTGTCAAAACCCTCACGCAGACCCACCGAAAGCGAAATAACCGTTGGCTGGTAGGGTTTCCGACTCTCACCCAGCCCCCCTGCCAGCGTAATATAACGCCAATGCGTAACCCGCCTGTGGGTTCTTATGCTCCGGTCTTATATCGGTTCCTTTGGGCTTATCCCATAAATAAAATCAACCCTGTGGAGAATCTAATACCTTGATAGAGCTACTAGCTAGTCTATCCGCCCGCAAACGGGATGATGGTTGATACGGTAGGTACGGTCTGTTCACACAGATGAAGTTTGTAATTCCTAATATCCTATTCTTATGCAGAGGTCCCACACCTTCCCACTCATTACCTGCCCTGGCAACCTCTGCCCACCTTCTTACATAATAGAAATGGCCAACTGCTCCATCAGTTGCCATCTATCTCATTTCTCTTATAGCCATTGCTTGAGTTAAATGTTTTTATTTCTTTCATGCAGGGTGATACTAGATTAATACAAAAATACTTGCTTTGAGCAATATACGCTAAAGATTTGATCAAAGGAATGCTTGCCTGGATTTCAACCATAGAATCGGATTCAAGTAGGATCAGGTGAAGTTGTCTCCGTAGCTTGGTTGTTGCCTGCAGTTAAATACGTTGGCTACGACTTAATTTACGAGAACATAATAAAATACGATGTGTCGAGGTGCTTGTGCTCCTAAGGTAAGACGTCGCTCCATTTAATCTAATCGCAGTAGTCGAGGTTAATTTTGATACACTACTCGTCGTTCGACATTATCGCACTAACGTCATAAAATATGGTTGATTTATTAGGTATGCCTAGCATCTTATTAATTCTTAACAATTTTTCCGATTATACGGGATTTACTAGAGGCGTGAATAAGTATAACGGCTCATATTAATTCTGTACGATGATAACTGCCATTATTAATCCTAATCAAGCTTCGCGTGTGCAATTATACCACTTTGATTCCTTATATGTGCGTATGTATATATTCACCTTTCTAATTTATTTGAGGTCTTATGTTTATTTAAATAGATTCTTTTTCTTTGGTACCGGTCCTTCTTGTAACTAATACGCGTGTGATTAATTATCTACACCAACGAAATTAATTCTTAAGTAATTATTAATTGAATTATACTAAAGCGTCTTTGTACGGTCGCCAAGTTTTATTTTAGTTAGCTGCGAATTGTTACGACTTATGCTATTTAAATTACTATGTACCAGTTTAATTGGCGGGCACAACTTTTGAGTCATGGCTTATTATTTTAATTTGGTACAGGTTATTCTAGTCGTCATGACCAGTTCTAAATCTTCTAATGGCTACTAATTTATTCTAACAATTTAGAATAGTTATTAGTGGATTTCCATAGTTTATATTCGACTAACAAAATTTAGCTGGGCATTTAAATGCGCAATATAATGATCTAACTGATATTATGATCATTTGCTTCGCATGCATGCAATTTCTAGTCTACAGACATCATTTAATTTATTCTCAAGATTCACAAATGTTTACTAAGGACGTTCTGTAATTTAACGCGATCTAGGTTAATTGAGTATTTAATTGTAACCCGGAATAATTTAATTAGCACTGCCTCAATTAAATCGATACACGTTATGGTTTAATCTATATATGACCATTCATTTATTCTAATTATCGTAAATACTGATTAATGGTTTTCTACTGCTTAGATGAACTTAACCAATTTATCTGGTGATTTAAACTCACCACCATATGGCTAAGACTACAATACCTTAATTTAATCCATACATGTACAAGTTTAATCGACGTGGATTTCTATAATTTAAATGCTAGAAACAACATCTTCTGCGTATTTAAATATGCCATGAGATGGTCTAAATGAAGATACACAAATTTTGATGTACTCCTGTACCTGCTTTAATCCATTGATGGCTTGGTTTATTTTATAACGATCATGAATATTTATTAATAAAATTTCACCAGTTTATACTACTAACAGGATTAATTAGGTATTTGACTCGGGGCTCATGATTTAAACGGTAATGTACCAACTCCATCGATCCACGCCAACTTTTAATCTACCGACAGTCCTTAATCAAGTTCCAATAGTTGTACTTACTAATTAGTTATATTTTGTAAGTTAACATAATTAGCATAATGCTCTTGAGTAGTTTAATCTACAACGTCGAATCATACCATGGTTTAAGTAGTTAAACGAATCCTGCTAAATGTGCTTGCGGTTTTCTGATTTCTCATTTTGCTTATAATCAACTCAACGTCGCTGATATGCATAATGATCTAAGGTATTACACTATACTGAAGGTCATATTAATTCTTTGCTTATACAGAAGTCTATTACATTGGTGTGGCTAATATTCATTTACAGGTTCTTACGCCCTTGCAGTTAGTTTATTTAATTTTTGACAAATCTGCTATAGCAAGATTGGTACAATGCATGATTAAGAGTATCCTTAAAATTAGTAACCCTAGTTTTTCATATTTTATTTTATCTACCTACTTCTCTTGTTTTTCCCCTATCTTTCTCTCTTTCTTTCTTTCTCTCTATCCGGCCACCCCCTTTTTCTTGCTGTCGGCCGAAGCCGACCCCTCTCCTCCTTCTCACTACCCCGACGCCTCCTCATCTCCTCCCCATTTTTCCTCTTTTCTCGCCCCCTCCGCCGGTTCTCCTTCTCTCGGCCTCCCTGCTCTCCCTCCTCACGCCGCCTCCCCTCGGCTCCGGGTCTCAGCGTTGACGCCCGGTTCGGCTCCCCTCACGCGCCGCCTCTCTCTCGCGCCCGCGCCTTGGCGCCTCTGCCCCGGTGCCGCTCCCCCTCACGCCGGCTCCCCGTCGCCCCCTCATGCCTCCCCTCCGACGCCTCCCCTGGCCGGCCATTCCCGTCGGAATGACCGGCGCCACTTGGGATCTCCGGCCAGATCTGGCCAAATCAGATGTTTCCCCTCTTTTTCCCCTTTCTTGTTTGATTTAAATTTTGTAAATTGCTAACTTTTTGTGAGGTTTGCCTAGGGTTCGGTTTTGGGAGGCGGGGAGCCGTGGCTGTCTCCGCCGGTGCACCATCGCCGTACGCCGAGGGAGTACCGGTGGCGATGAACCGGTGGCTCGGCCGGGAAACCCGCAGCCGCCGCCCTCACGGTAACCCTCTTCTCTCCTCTTCTTTTACCTCCGGTGACACGCTTGAATGGTTCATGTGCTCTACCGTGGTGAGTGCTTATGGTTTCTAGCCTATGTTGAATGGATTGGGTAATGGCATTAATGGATGTTGGGATTGTGGGGTTTACCTGCACTGGTGCTTGTGAGGGATGCTAGGGTTTGGGGTTGGGGTGGTGACCAGTTGGCGGTGACTGATGCTTGATGCTGGCTTGCGGTTCTCCTGTGGCCGTCACGTCCCCATCTCCCTTCGACTTGTCGGTTCTTCACTCCCTGGACCTTCGGTTCCACTCGGTGACAAACGCCTCTGCGGTCTGGGGATTGGCTGGTGGTGGGGAAAGTCTACCTTACCTTTCCTTGACTCTCTGCCCTTTCCTCTCGGTTTGGCTACTGGTATGCAATGTGGGATATTTGGTTGGATGGCTTGCCCGTGAGGCTTTGTTGGCTGTCGATGCTCCCTGGGCGTGGCTGCTCTGGCCCAGTGCTATCTGGTTCACTGTGGTTGATATTTGCATGGTGAGGGCTTTGACAGGTGTTTTCTCTGTTGTGGGTTTGGGCTGAAATGGTTTGTGCTATTCTGGTCTTTGCCTTGTTTGGATTCCTATGTTCAGAACAGGTTTGTATACATATATAATACCGTATGATGAGCCTATGGTTGTGAGAGGTGTTGACTGGCCCCCGGACGGTCAGGTATCTCCGTGAACGGATTACCCTGCCCGAAACTAACCTCTAGGGCTCTGACGGCAATTTCTTCTTTTAATTATTTTCTTTTGTTTGGTATTTTTCGGTATTACAGTTACTAGTTCGCTCACAAATGAATTGGCAATGGGATGTAGCTGGACAACATCTTTTAATGTATGAATTGGCCTAAATTGTAATTTGGCTTTCTCTTAATACTGATGTATACAATTTAGTGTAACTTCGATTCTTTATTTCCCTATTGTAATAATTAGGTATGAGATGGACTTGGTGTAAATTGAATCATATACTTTCTGACGGAATACCATTGTATTGCAAACTCTTAATTGTTGAGATGGTTATTTGGTTGAGATATGGAATTGTATATTTGTTGTAATTCGGATTGTCGCTATCATGTAATGCAATTTGTAATATTTTTATTCGACTTGATATAAATCCTAATTGTCGTTCAATGGATGTTATTGATTTTACCATAAACGGATTGTAATTAATTACTGTTTTACAACGGCTGTTAAATATAATTTAATTAAGTTGACTACTTCTACTAGCCGCGCAACTAAATTTTCTTTCTTGCTTTAGTCTATACAGTTTAATATCCGCCCTCATCGATGAAATGGTAAAACAACATATTATTTTATCACTCGTAGATTTCAATTTATACGACTAGGTAGAAAATTTTAAATTCCCTCGTAATTTTAGATTCTTAATTACATAATTAATCATGCTTAACGTTGTAATTCGTTGCTTAAGGTTAATTAATGATGTGGGTTGTTACACTAATTCACCTGGAATTGTTCCTGCAAGGCTATTCGTGCTAGCATCGAGAGTTGTTAACAATGATAGATTGCCTAAAGATGGCGGGATAATGCCGGTCAGCTGGTTCTTCTTGGGTTCCAAACTTCCAATATCCGAAGATTACGAAGCAAGTGAATGCTAACAGGTATCACACCAGAGATGGTGTTTGCTGACAAAGCAACGGCTTCAAGGTTTGTACAGTTTATGAGGCCCGAAGGAATAGATCCAGCAAGAAGGTTCTCACTAGCATTTAGTGCCCGGAGTTCTGCAAGCCTGCCAATTTGATTGGGGATTTCACCTACGAATCGATTATTTTGCAGGTAGAGAAAGCGGAGTGCTGATAGATTGCCAATGTCAGGGCTAATCCTGCCGGCCAAGTTGAGGCCCTGAAGATCCAGCACTGAAACTCTACTGTCACGGTCGCAAATCACCCCAGTCCATCTGCACATGGAGGAGCTTGTCCTCCATGATGATAGTGCATCTGATGGATCATTAGTGATAAGGGATTTGAACCCAATTAGGGCCTCATGGTCTGTGTAATTGCTTTGACTCCATTGGGCAGCAGTACCAGTAGCAAACTGGAATACCACGGATAAGACAAGCAAGAGAAAGGACAAGCCATGCATCGTGCAACTGCATATAGGGGGATTTAGCAATGCAAACTTAGAACAAACAAATAAGACAATAAAAGGAACAAAGTAGTTTCTTCACCAAACCTAGAAAGAAAATAAAATTTACAAATGAATGAAAGAACCAGGATAACCGGGAGTCGCCAAAATTGAGGTATTGTTTGAGCAATTCTTCTCTGCAGGCAGAGAAAAGGTTCTCATACATACAAGCACCCCTGCAAGACTGTTGGGAAGTGTACATGGTGTGTATGAACTATGAAGGGCATGCTGCTTATTCAAAGAGGAAGACTTGGTACATGAGAAAAGCTTGAACGGTGCATGTCTAGTATTATTGTCAGTGGGGACCTTACCATAATTGAGCTGTCCATAGTAGATAGGTCATGCGGCAAGGCCCATTCATAACTCAGGAGACGGATGATGATCCTATGGGCATTTTGATTGCTTCCACATTGGAGTGCTAACTCGGCTTTCCATGATAACGAAACAATTTGACTTCTCTTGTTGACATAGTCACTAGCTGCGTTTTTTTGGCTGTGGCTAATAGCTTTTGACTTTAACATGAGCACTTATCACTGCTGCAAAAAAGCTAATGCTAAATGCCTCATCACAGACTGTCGACCTAAACTATCATTATTAAATACAATCATAGAAGGTTTTAGTTTAGTGATCATCTGTGTTACTAGCAGCGCTAAAAACCGTCTGTAAAGAGATAATATCGTGTACAGTTCATGTTGAAAACTGTCTATAAAGTATCATAGACAGTTATTAATAAGAACCGTCCGTGGTATTATCTCTTCACGGATGGTTTGTATTAGAAAACAATCTGTGATATTTCCCGCTTGATTTCGCGGCCTCCTTTATTCAAACTTTCAAATTGAAGTGACGTCGTGACCTCCCAACTACTGATCGGTTCCACTACTCAAATACCCTTATATATGCTACCCACACACGTCCCCCAAACACTCCAAACCGAAGCTCCGCCTAGCTAGCTCCTCCAAACCGATCGAAGTGCTGCCTCCCACAACGACGCTGACTACCTCCCCGAGCTCCTCCGTCTCAGGTTGTGACGCCATGGTTCACTTCATAAGACACTTTTATTGTAAGAGTGTCATCTAGATCCTTATCTAATACGAGTAGAGATCGTATCCCACTCAGAGTCTATCATCCGGACCCTTATTATTTTGACCCGTTAAGTATGTGACCGTATAGATTCATGTATACTTGGGTTGTAATTTGGAAATACCTTTTCAATCACTGGTCGGCAACAGTCTCTAGCATGACATATTGACCTATGAACCTTATGCAATATGATCTGCAACTAGGTCTTAGTCATTCACGATCAATCTATAACTCCTTATGATCACATCATGTGGTTATAACTAGTCTATATCCCCATATGACCTGTTCGCAGACTAGTCTATGTCCAACCAACTCATGACAAGTCAGTATACTCATATGACTGGTTCTTATTCAATCAGATCTATTGACCTATTTGTGTATTCTTCTTTTGCCTCATGATATCTAATCAAACTTTAGGTGAGAAACATGTCATTTATGGACTATTCAATCTTTTCCTGATCTAGTGATAAATTACTTCATATGGTCGACTCTTTGATCACTCATGGCATGGCCATGCACTTTCTTTATCTGACCACATCAAGGGACCTAAAGATATCTCTCCTATTATGTGGTAGGGGCAAATACATATCCAACCAATCACATTTTGTCACATGTTTCATAGTATATCCGAAAAGCTAACTTTATAACTATGCAGTTACAGAGTACCATTTGGCAACATTTAAGTATACTATTATACATGTAGGAAACTATTTTGATCTCAGGTACAAAGATTATACATCATCATTACTTGAGAGCAACTGATAACACATAGAATATAACAATCTCAATAGTGTCTCAAGATAGGTCAATCTAGCACTATGTTTTCTAACATGTGTGTACATTATTGATTTGATATCCCCATATATATGACCAGTGAAACGTGATCATCAATCAATACATGTGTTGGTTTATAAGTCACTAGTGCCCTGATTAGTAACATCCGACCAGGGATCTTCTAGAATGCTATTATACAACAATTAAAGAGTGTCACCCACAAGTCATATACTTATTAACCTTTATAAATGGTAATTCATTTAAGGAATAAAATAAGACTTATTCAAAAGATCATAAATACAGAAGTGATGCAGTTATCTCCATAATTGCCTTCAGGACATATCACCAACAGGCAGAATTACTATAACAAAGTTCTCACATTGAAGCAATGAGGAATCCATGGTGGCGTCAAGCTATGGAGATGGAATTCTTAGCATTGCAGCCAAACAAAACTCGGTATTTAGTTCCCAGAGATAAAACACATAATTTAATTGATTATAAATGGATTTTCAAGTTGAAAAGGACAACTGATGGCTCAATTGGTCATTCAAGCAGTGTTATGGTATAGACTATGCAGACACAGTTAGTCCTATATATAGTTAAGCCGGCAACAATATGACTTATCCTCTCCATTGCTATATTCAGAGAATGAAGCGTGTGACAAGTTGATGTATATAATGCATGGTGTTTTGGATGAAGTTGTTTTTACAAATCAACAACCCAGATTTGAGGATGCCACATATCCACAACATGTATGTAAGTTTGATAAGGCATTGTATGGGTTCAAGTAGGTACTGAGGCCTAGTATTCTAGACTAAACTCAAAGCTGCAAGAATTTGGATTCCTCCCTTCGCAGGCTCATACTTCACATTTTATCTACAGAGATAACAAGATCACTACTTATATGTTAATCTATGTTGATGATATAATCATCGCAACCTCATCTAAGGAGGCAATTGCTGCTTTACTTTAACAACTTTAGAAATATTTTTTGTTAAGGATTGCGTGTCCTGATCTACTTTCTCGACATCAAAGTTGTACGGTCCAACAGGGGGCATGATGGCATCATTCTGACACATAAAAAATATGTTGCATTGTAAGCCAAATGCTACTCCTATGGCTTCTACAGACCAGCTGTCCAAGGTAGAAGGCATTCCTTTGAAAATCAGTCTACTCATTACAGAAGTGTTGTTGGTGCACTTCAATACATGATAATTACAAGACCAGATATATCACTTTTAGTTAACAGGGTTTGTCAATATCTTCACTCACCTACAAATGATCACTGGTCAGTAGTGAAGATTTCTTTGTTACTTGGAATGTACATTGACTATGGAATTACATATCAAGTTGTCAGATTCTACACTTCTTAGTGCCTTTTCATATTCTAACTAGGCTGACTACCTTGATGACAGATGGTCAACGGAAGGTTTTGCTATGTTCCTTGGTGGTAATCTTGTTTCCTAGAGATCTCACAAATAGCCCACAATCTCCAAGTCAAGTATCGAGTCAAAGTATAAGACTCCTGCCAATGTGATAGCTAAAATAATCTTAGATACAATCTCTATTGAAGGAGCTAGGAATTTTTCAATCGAGATCTCTGCCTCTGTGGTGTGATAACCTGAGAACAACTTACCTATTAGTGAATCTAGTTTTTTCATGCTCGAACCAAGCCCACTAAAGTGCATTATCATTTCGTCAAAGAGAGAGAGAGAGAGAGTGAGAGAGTTGCACGCAGGATGCTCGATGTACTATTCATCCCTTCTCGAGATCAAATATCATATATCTTTACAAGCCACTTCCTGTGTGAAGCTTTGAGCAACTTAGAAGCAATCTCAATCATGTTCTGTGACTTGAGATTGAGGGAGGCTGTCAAAATACATCAATTGCTTGCAAATAAGTTGTTTAGAATTTGTATAAGAGATAGAGATAAAATTGATTTGTTGTAACCCTAGTTGTATCTTGTGGAGACATTTTGGTCTCCAGTTGTAATCCCGAAGGACTATTCACGGTCCGATAATATATATGGAACCTCAATGCCTCTATCGAATGCATGAGATTGCCTTATATTCTTCTCTCTTACTCTTTCCAGTCTACAAACTTCTTTAGTATCAACATGGAAATATGGTCTAGGCTGGGTTCTTTTGGGCTTAAAGTTAGCTTATGCTTATACTGTCTACAATAACTACCTTTTAAATGGTGTATTTTTTAAGATAGGGTCAATAGAAAAATTATAGTAAAAAGTATACTGAGTTCAATTGTACTGGCCAAAATTGCATGCGACTATTTCCCTCTACATATTGTCTCTCACGAATAGCCAAAATTCAAATATTTAAGCTATAAACCATAAGTCATTAGCCCAAAAGAGCCCACCCCTAATCACTATTTTGTATATTGTGATCTTGTCATAGTCTTGTATCTGTCAACTTTCATTCAAACTGGTTCAAATAAAAGTAAGTTGGACTAACTATATTTTTGTATACAATCATGTGATGTTGGTTGTGCCGCTTAGATGCTAAGCACGAACTGTTTTATGGGGAAACTGCATTCCTCTAGAAAATGTGGCAAGTAACCTATTACATGTGATGTTTCATTTGTTGGTCCTTAAAGTGTACTTATGCTGTTACAATGAAATGTAGTGTCCTAAACGAAATTCCAAGATAAATTTATATGTGTTAAAAAATTACAGAAGCCACTGTATGTGTATGTAGTACTGAATGACAACAGATAGGGAGGGGGTTGAATGGTACCTCACAAAATTTTCCTCCAAGTATTGTCAAGCTTTTCACTCTAGTAGCTATAAAGCTATGAAGATCAAAGTTAAAACCAAGCCCAAAGAAACAACCTCAAGAACCAAAGAGAGGAAGACTTCAGAGTAGAGTGGTATGACCGGCTATTCACGAGCGGTTTGACTGGCTGCAGCACGACAGTTTGATTGGTGTTACCTTGGCAGTCTGATCTGCGGCAAGATAGTGGTCTGACGGGCGAGCGGTATGACCTGGCTAAGGAGTGTTATGACCGCTCCCTTATTTCCAAAATAGAAAATCAGTCCAAATCCAAACCACTTTTGGTGTAACTCTAAAAATCCATAGCCAAACGAGATAAAACTTTGCACATACCTTTCCTAGGGTCTCAAAGATTGAAAGCAAGAAATCTTGAGGTAAAAAAACTCCAAGATAGGCCAAAACCTTGCAAACCAGACAACTTCAAAATCCTGTAAGACTTGGTACCTAGATGGATGGTATATGATCTTCATGAGTCATCTCCATCACTTATACGTCCTTGGCATATGGCAAGATCAAGGAAGAGAGAGGAGATTAAAACTAACAAGAACAAGAGCAAATCAATCAAAATAAGAAGACACCATGAGAGATGAACAAAGTTGATATATTACTATTTGAGGATGAAAGTTTTATAGCAACTCCACCTGGAGGATAAGAGAGTACACCATAGCACTCACTCTTCTAGCCCTAACCTTAGAACATAAGGTTAGAATGAAAGATGGTTGGACGGTTAACTTGTAAGTCTCTATCCCAATCTATTAAATATATGAGCCAACTAGCCGACATCTAACCCTAATGGATACATCAACTAGCGCATTTGGAGAAAACCCGTTAACTCCGCACAACACAGATTTTACTCACACACTTAACTCATGTATGCTTTTCAAAACACATAAGTCTAAATCTGCTAAACCTTTAGTATTTGATCAATTTGAACTTATCAGCATCTCTTTGACCCAAACCGCTTTGATCCAACTCAGTTTCTGGTATTTGGCAATTACCAAAACAATCTCACCTTGACTTGGTCTTCATTTTCCATTGCAAGTAATCACCATTCTCGTAGTCTCTCCCATTCTGATTTCACCGGACTATGTCTCATTTGAACCAATCAAGCCATTTGGTGCAATCATTGCTCAAACCTTTCCATCAATATTTCTCATCTTATTTGTGCCATGCATGAGCTCAACTATCTTACCCAGCATCCTTAACCATTTTGGGCCTCGCTCCTCCATGAGCGTAGCCCCCATCCTCATGGTTAACTCCAAAACTTCATGCACATCTAAGACACGGAAATCATTTGTGGATACAATTTCTTCATAACTTGACCCATGTTAGCTAAAATATACATTATGCAATATTAATGCACTAACCGAACATAATTTAAATCAACCTAGGACCAAATTTTGAAAAATCCAAAATCAAAATTTCAAGGCTGGTCTGACCGCCAACCAGAGGCCAATGGTGAGATCGATTTTGTCTGATAAGAAAATATAACAAAATGCAAACTTTGTAAAAGTTAAATTTTCACTCTATAAGCTTGGTAATGATTTATCACAATATTATCTTGGACCTTCTCATATGGTCCGTCACTATAAGATGCCCCTTTCATTTCTATATAAAAAAATGCATCTTCCACAGATTCGGTGATATGTCATTATGTCAAGAGAGACTAGTATATTTTTGCAGCCAATTCAACAAAATATACTCCACTAACTCATTTTAACTTGTAAGGCATGACCTAAGGCTGATGGGAAGATGTTTATTTAGGCTATTAGGAACAGAACGCTGGGGACAAAAATTTAGCAAAATTATTATTCTTTTTTTGGATGAAATGGTGAGATATTGTTGCTCATTGGTGTTGGGATACAAATCATTTACAAAAGTATCATACTGATGGTGCAAATCCGGAGTAGTCTTCACCGTCAGTAGATAAGCAGTGGCCTTCCGCAAATGATCTCACAGATGGTTAGTGCAGACACTCACCCTGAGGCCAAGCGAATAATGTCTTCTTGACATGCCAATACCTCCGCAATTTCAGCATTTGTGCAGCAGTGTAGGACACGCCAAGAACTGAATTTGATGATGAATCTGACAAGTCTGCAGGAGGATCGCATGGTTTAGAAACAATGGGGCGCGGTTACATGTCATTACCAATAAATGAGCAAGAAAACGTAAGGGTAGGTTGGACGTATGTGTCAAATTACATGGTTACAAAGACGTCACCAAACCCATCCTCGTGTTGACTAAGTAGTTGCGGAAATGCGGCATCACGTCGAGCTAGCTACTATGTGAACCGAAATAAAAGAACAGATTGTTCTTATATATAACCCTGTAGCAGCATTTTTCTCCAAAAATAGATCCTGATCAATCGTCTTTGAAAAAAAAAACAATCCTTCTCCAAGCTTGAAAGGCGTCGTAGGTAACATGTATTATCCTTGGCGCCGCCGTAACTTGGAAGTTTGGGTGACCGGTAGTTAGGCAGATGACGTAGGGAAAAACACATGTGTTAAGTTTTATTTTTTTGTTGCACAAAGTGCTTTAATTAGCACAAGCTAATTACTATTAGTGCTAATCAGTGCGCTTAATACTAATTAAGTACTAATTAATTACCAGTAGTGCTAATTAATGCACTTAACGTTAATTAAGTGCACTAATTAATGGGGAACAGAGCTACAGTAGACTAATTAATTACTATCATTGCTTAACGCTAATTAAGTGTGTTTGATGCTAATTAAATGAACCAATTAATGGGGAGTAGCGCTACAGCAGCGGAGACACGTGGATGCAGGCATAGCCGAGGCATTCCTCAGGTTTAATATAGGGACTAAGTACGTTTAATGCTAATTAAATGTATAAATTAATGAGAACAGAGCTACAGTAGACTAATTAATTACTATCAGTGCTAACAGTGCGCTTAACGCTAGTTAAATGCGTTTGACGCTAATTAAGTGGACCACTTAATGGGTAGTAGCGCTACAGTAGCGGAGACATATGGTGGATGCAGGCATAGCCGAGGCATCCCAGGTTTAACATAGGGACTATTTAGTGAGAGAGATGACAAGATGAGCACCGCCTACATAGCAGCAATCTCCTCGAAACATCCAATACCAAGTAACACCTAACAACTCTTCACCAGTCTTTTAAACAGATAACCCCCTCTCACCAAATTTCTTCACACACATAAAGAATTTGGTCAAGTATCCATCTATAAATCACCGGCAATTAACAAGTACAACTAGTCAAGACCACTGTTTTCATTTGTTTTCCGAGGGCATCCCAGTCAACATACGTTTTCTTGCTCCCTTCTGAACACAAATTCCGGACTTAACATCTGTACGTCCATGGTTTGACCTATCTTTCAAGCTTGTCGATAGTTTGACCTTTCAAGCTTTCGGATATTGCTGTTCCTTGTATAGGATAAAATGCCTTGTGCTATGACAATCAAATGCAAAATAGGAGTGATGATATGGGAATTTTTGGAAAAAAAGGAAAAAATATCAATGCAGCAAGTTGCTGATGTGTATGTTATGACAATATAAATCAAATAGAAAAGCTAACTCACAATCAGAGTACCTCTAATGTTGTTGTTACATGCACCAAGAACTCTTGTGTGGAGCCTTGTCCTAGAAGATGTTACTAAAGTACTGGTAAAGGCTGGCAATTCAGGTCGCCATAGACTGAGTCCGTATATATTCGAACAATCCAATTAATCTTAACATTTATTTAATTTAAGTAGAGAACCTTTTTCTATCTGATTTTTTATTTCATATTTTGTTGTCAAAAGCCAAAACAATCTGAAACATTCAAAATACCATAGAAGTTCAGTTATTTCAGCTCCTTTAGGTTGTTTCTGTTTGTTGTGTAAGAGCAGGATAATACGGAGCTAATCAGTTGCCACCAACAGGTACAGTGCAAAATAAGTTAGCTGTAATGACAAACAGTGAAAAATAAACCGAAATAAGCAGTGTCTGTTTTGTTAGTCCTGCTTGTGCAGGACTTCGTCCAACTGATGCTTCAATCCACTTTCTCCCTGACCTTCCTTGGAATTCTCATGATTGGTTGCAATCCTTTCTCATTGACTAACTGACAAATGAGATCTCTCTGTGACTCTGTGTGCATACACACATGACTAATATATGCACAATTTTGTTTTCTTCATTCATATATCTTTACTATTATAAAAATATGAGTTGGTAGTCGTTGGTTCGTTCTTCCTCCTCTCTTTTCAGCTGTCCGATCAAAGATCAGTCGTCCAGATCGGCATATATGTAGTTCTTCCGCTCCTCGTAGAAAAGGTCGGGCCGACGCGTGGGCCACGTTCCTCCGCTTCTCTCCCCCCGCATCCTTCGTCTCCCGCAACCACTCCACCTCCCGCAACCACCGCCTCCTTCTCTCCCCCGAACCCTCGTGCCGCGTCTCCTCCTCCTAAGTGCTGCCACCAATTCCTTCCCCGTACGGCAGCGTCTGGTCGCAGTCTCCCAAGTTCCCTAGCAGCGTTGCATCCTCTCGTCGCCGCCTCCCCAACGTATTTGCCCGCCGCTGCCTCCCCACCTCTACCTCCCACAACTGCTGCCTCCTTCTCCCCCGAACCCTCGTGTCGCGCCTCCTTCTCCTCGACGTCGCCACCAATTCCTTCCCCACGCTGCAGCATCTGGTCGCAGTCCCCCAACTTTCCCTAGGGCGTCGCCACCAATTCCATCTCCCATCGCCCCTCCAACCAGCAGCACGACGCTCGCTGATAGTGGCCGGTGTATCAGAGAGAATGGCGCTCGGCGACAGTGGCTGATGGATCAAAGAGAAGGGCACTTAGCGATGGCGGTGGCTTCCTCTTACAACGCACGCCCACCGGGCTCTCCCCCGCCGCCGTCGCCCAGCAATCGCTCGTCCAGTGAGCCTCTCTACCTCCTCCTACTCTTCGCTTGGAGCCTATCGCGCTGTCTGGCGATTTTGGTCTCCCAAGCTGGTCGTCGAAGTCGCTGCCATGGTCGAATGGGACGTGGTCGAAGTTGAAGCCGTGGTTGAAGGGGGTCATGCCCGAAGTCAAAGATCCAGGTCGAAATCGAAGGGCCATGGTCAAAGTCCAAGTCGTGGTCAAAGGGGGCAGTGGTCAAAGTCGAAAGGCTGTGGACAAAGTTCATCCACGGTCGAAGTTGAAGGGCTATGGTTGAAGTCAGGCCGTGGTCGAAGTCGAAGGGTCATTGGTCAAAGGCCAAACCGTGGTCGAAGAGGACAGTGGTCGAAAGGGCGTGGTTGAAGTCGAAGGGCCGTGGATGAAGTTAGTCTACGGTCAAAGTCGAAGGGCCGTAATCAAAGTCGAAGTGTTGTGGTCGAATTCCAAACCGTGGTCGAAGTCGAGGCCGAGCAGGCTGGCATCGGCAGTTGGGCGACAGGGCACAAGTGCACCAGAGGCCTACCAATGTACGACCACCAGCGATGGCCGACCGCTTCTGACCTACAATCACCCGCGATGGTTGACGGTTTCTAACTTACGACCACGAGATGTGATCGAAGGCTTCTAATTTACGACCATGAGCACTGGTCAATGTGTTTCGACTGATGACCACAAGGTGTGGTCGATGTCCTTCGATTTACGACTACGAGCATCGGTCGATGTGTTCCTGTTAGACCGATTAGGATCTCCTAGGAGTAGATCTAGGGGATCTCCTAGGAGTAGATCTAGGGGTTTCTTATTCGGATTCGAGAGAGATACCGAGAGGGAGAGAGGATTAGGGTTAGGGGTACCGACCGTCCGATTGCATGGAGGAGGAGTTGGCCATCACGGGTTCATCGATGAAGTCTGCGCACGGGCAGCGACGGTCGGGGAAGAGGAGGTCGGTGATGGCGGCGGAGATCCGGCGACGGGGACGGCGATGGAACTTCCTGCCGCTGACTGCGCGTCCCTCTCTAGATCGGTCTAGGGTTTGTCGGTGGGGGGTTGCGGCTCAGGCCAACCTCGTAAGTCGAGCCGCCGGCCCCCACCCTCTATTTATTGCGCAGCGCGACGGGGGCCCATCAGCCAGTAGTTGGGCTGGGCGCCCCCGATCAGGGCGCGGATCAAGGCCCGATTAGCCGTTGGGCTAATCGGCTGAGATCAATCTAACATTCTCCCCCTTAATCTCAATCTATGCTTTAACTTTCATTATTTTTGACTTTACTCATTCCATCACAGATTAGGGCACAGAACATGTCTCATCGTCACGGTCAATCGCCGATAGATTTAACAGCTACAATACACCTCTCTGTTCTGAAATAGTTACTTTAATCTTTTGGGCCATCTTTTAGTCCAGGAATCATAGGCTTTCCCTTAAACCCATGCTGACTACATGTTCTCTGAACACGTTGGGTGGTAAGCCTTTAGTAAGCGGATCCGCTAACATCTTTGCGGTACTTATATGCTCAAGACTTATAATTTGATCCCAAACTTTATCTTTCACAACATAGTACTTTATGTCAATGTGTTTGGCAGCACCACTTGACTTATTGTTGTGGGCATACATTACTGTGGGTTCATTATCGCAGTACAACTTAAGTGGTCTATTTTTAAACCGGGTATGAACTTCTTTAGCCAGTTCACCTGCCCCGTAGCCTCATAACATGCTACAAACTCAGCATACATTGTGGACGATGTAGTGACGGTTTGCTTTGAGCTTTTCCACGATATAGCTTCTCTAGCAAGAGTGAACACATATCCGGATGTCGACTTTCTATCATCTCCCGCATAATCAGAATCTGTATACCCCACTATATGGAGTGAATCTGATCTTCTGTATGTCATCATGAGGCCTTTTGTTCCTTGCAAATAACGCAAGACTTTCTTTACCAATTTCCAATGTTCTATTCCAAGATTGCTCTGGAATCTGCCAAATAACCCGGTAACAAACGCTAAGTCAGGGCGCGTACACACTTGAGAATACTGCAAGCTTCCGACAGCTGAAGCATATGGAACCGATTTCATTTGTTCGAGCTTGTACTGGTTCCTGGGGCATTGATAATCCCCATATCTGTCGCCCTTGACTATAGGTGCAGGTGAAGGACTACATTTATGCATACCAAATTTCTTTAAGACTTTCTCTATGTATGTCTTTTATGACAGTCCTAATATCCCTTTGTTTCTATCCCGGTGAATTTCGATCCCTAGAACGAACGAAGCTTCACCAAGATCTTTCATATCAAAGTTTGAGGACAAAAACGTCTTTGTCTCCAGTAGCAGACTGACATCACTACTAGCTAGTAGGATATCATCCACATACAGGATTAGGAAGATAAACTTCCCATCTTTAAACTTTGCATAAACACAGTTGTCCTCTACATTCTCTTTAAACCCAAATTTTCTTATTGTACTGTCAAACTTCAAGTACCACTGTCTTGAAGCTTGCTTTAACCCATAAATCGATTTCTTTAGGCGGCATCCCATTCTTTCAGTTCCTTCCACGACAAAACCTTTCGGTTGTGCCATGTAAACATTTTCCTCCAAATCCCCATTAAGAAATGCCGTCTTTACATCCATCTGATGTAACTCTAAATCATAATGTGCTACTAGTACCATTATGATTCTGAAGGAATCTTTACATGAGACTGGAGAAAAGGTCTCATTGTAATCAATCCCTTCTCTTTGCGTAAAGCCTTTTGCCACAAGTCGCGCTTTGTATCTTTCTACATTCCCTTGGGAGTCAAGTTTTGTCTTGTAGACCCATTTACAGCCTACTGTTTTGGCTCCTTTAGGAATAAATTCCAAGTCCCAGACTTTATTAGCCTTCATGGGCCTCATTTCCTCTTCCATGGCCTCAAGCCATTTTGAAGAATTTTCGCTTCTCATGGCTTCTTCAAATGAGGTGGGATCATCCTCCATTTGAAATTCCTCTGTATGATAAATCTGATAATCATCAGAAATAGCTGATCTTCTTACTCTTTGAGACCTCCTCGGGGCCTCCTCATTTGGTACATCTTCTGTTTGAGGCTGTTGTTGCTCCCCCTCATCTGTGGCAATGGGTTCTACAGGATCCTGAAGAACAGGTTCGTCATTCTCATTCATTGTTGCCACAGGAGGAACAATAACAGGTGCTGGCACCACAGTGTCTTGCACTGTCGGTGCAGCGACAACGGGTAGTGTGAAGAATGGCTCTTGAATCATCGGAGTGGGCGCATACGCCCGCTTCTCTTCAAGGTCAATCTCTCGAGCTACCATACTTCCCCTCATCATTTCATCCTCTAAGAAGACAGCGTGTCTCGTTTCTACAAACTTTGTATATCTGTCTGGACAGTAGAAACGAAAACCTTTTGACTTTTCAGGGTAGCCAATGAAATGGCAACTTACTGTTTTGGGATCAAGCTTCCCAAGGTTTGGGTTAAATACTTTAGCCTCAGCAGGACTCCCCCACACACGTAAGTGGTTTAGTGAAGGAACTCTTCCTGTCCACAACTCGTACGATGTTTTGGGCACCGACTTACTAGGCACTCTGTTGAGAATATGAATGGCGGTTTTCAACGCCTCCATCCATAAACTCAATGGTAGTGTGGAATAGCTCATCATGCTTCGCACCATATCCATCAGGGTACGGTTGCGTCTTTCAGCTACTCCATTTTGCTGAGGTTCGCCCGGTGTAGAATAATGGGCCACTATGCTATTTTCCTGTAAAAACCTTGCAAAAGGTCCAGGAACTTTCCATATGGGGTATGTCGACCGTAGTACTCCCCCCACGGTCAGAGCGGACTATCTTAATGTTTAAATCGTGTTGGTTTTCAACTTCAGCCTTAAATATCTTGAATTTATCCAAGGCTTCATTTCTTTCTTTGATTGGATAAATATATCCATAACGGGAGTAATCATCCGTGAATGTTATGAACGAGTCATATCCATCCACACTTTTCACAGGAAAAGGACCACAAATGTTTGTGTGAATAATTTTTAGAACTCCTGTGCTTCTTTTGGCGTCTTTCTTAATTTTCTTTACATATTTTCCTTTAATGCATTCTCTGCATTGTTCTAAGTCTGAGAACTCTAATGGAGGAAGAATATCATTCTTAACTAGTCTTTCTATTCTCCCCCTCAAAATATGGCCTAAACGACAGTGCCATAATTTCGACGACGCATCTAGAGTTCTCTTTCGTTTCCTGTTTACATTCGTAGACGAGGATTCTTTCACTTTCTCGCACGCGACGTTCCCATTATCGTATACGACATTCACATCATCACATAATGATAACAAATAAAGCTCATTTTGTAAGATGGCAAGACCAACACATTCTTTATTAAACATTATTTCACACTTGCCATTTCCAAAATGACAATCATAACCATCATTGTCCAAACATGAAACACTAATCAAATTCCTCTGTAAAGAGGGAACATAAAGAACATCTCTAAGTAAAAGATTGAAGCCATCAGCTAGCTCTAATGAAAGATCGCCAACGGCTTCAACTTCAGCTTGGACTCCATTTGCGACTTTAACGCATCTTTCTTTTCTTTGCGTATTCCTCGTCGAACGGAATCCCTGCAAATTATTGGCAACATGAACAGTTGCACCTGAATCAATCCACCAAGTAGATTTTGAATATTGTACATACAGGGACTCATTTATGAACGTAATGATGTTCTCACCTTTCTTTGACATAATCATTTTCAAGAAATCGGGACAATCTTTCTTGTAATGTCCCTTTTCCTTGCAATGAAGGCACTGATCTTTCTCCATTGTGAAATTTTGTTGCTGAGGCTTTCCTGTCTTTGAGGAGGAATTATTAAAGTTCTTTTTCTTGTAGTCCTTCACATAGTTGATAGAACCACCATGTGAGGATTTAATTCTTTCCTCCTCTTGCACACACATAGCTATGCACTTTTCTAAGTCCCATTTCTCGGGCTGCATGTTATAGTTGACAACAAAGGTGTCAAACTCTTTCGGCAAGGAAGCAAAAATCAAATGAATAAGGAACTCATCCTTGAGAGCCAAATCCATTGGTTTAAGCTTGGATGCCAAGTTGCTCATCCTTAGTATGTGCTCTCTTATGCCACTGCCACCACCAGAGTACCTTTCTGTCACAAGCTGCTTAATCAGCTGTGTAGCATAAGTCTTTGAAGAGCCAGTAAACTGACTCTTTATTTTCTCAAGGTACTCTGTGACAGTGTCACACTCTGCGATTGAGCCCACAATTGCAGGCTCAATCGTGTTCTTTATCACAGCCAAACATTTCTTGTTGGCAGTGATCCACTTTTTATGATCAAGATCATATGACATTTTTATGGGAGCATAGTCCCTCTGTCTGGTCTGCCAAGCAGCATCAGCCTCATTTTCATCCCTCACCGGTGCCACAGGCTCTGTGGGACACGGTGTGGTGACTACCCAGTCCACCTCAGCCAAGATGAAGGCCAGGTCAATCTTTTTCTTTCATTCACCGTAGTTGTCTCCTTTGAGAACCGGGATATCCCTGATGTAGCCCATCAAAGAGTATTCTCCTGAAAACACAATTCATATACAGTGAAAACATTTAAACATAATAGCAACAAGAGCATGCCTTGGTTTCAACGTTGGTTAAAATTAAAACATACAGTTGTTTACACATTAAATCTACATCACCGTTGGGCAGAAATAGAAATAATGCATAAAATCATCAATCAAAATTATAATACTGTTAACAGCAAAATTATATGCCTTATTTCCAATGTTGGTCAAAATACGACATACAATTTTATCTATACATTAAATCTACATCACCGTTGGGCAGAAATAGAAATAATGCATAAAATCATCAATTAAAATTATAATACTGTTATTATCAACGTTGGTCAGAAAATAACAATATCATAATTCACAACAATTCTCAAAAATTAAATTCTCCCGTTGGTTGAATTTAATTTAAAGAGTAATCAACATTAACTTTTGCAGCGGAAACATGAAATTATTCTAAAATAATTCATACTCAGAAGCATTATTACTGTACTCATCTAATCTCTGGAAAAATAACACGTTGGTGCAAAAATTTACAGAGGTTTTAAATCAAATTTCATTCAAATTCACTCATAAATTATTCTGAAAATCAATAAAAAATCTATTTTTGGAATTACTGTTCAAAATGGCCTTTTGGCCTGTTCCACGCACGGCCACGGCCCACGGCGGCCCGCTCAGCCCAGCCGAGCGCGCGCGCAGCCACGGCCCACGCGGTCTCAGCCGTCGGATTCGCATCCAACGGCCCGCAGCAATCACGGCGGATCAACCCGCGGTCTTTGGCGCGATCTCAGCCGTCGGATGCGAATCCGACGGCTCCCTGTGTAACATCCCAAATATTTGGTAAAATAAAAATAATTAAATAAATAATAAAAATGGAATAAAATAAAATTTAATTTAAAATAAGTATTTTTGTGCCTAAAGTTTAAATTTGGTTTTGCCCCGAATTTCTGTTTTTGAAAAAGCTAGATTTGAAAAGCAATTTCAGAGAACCTAAAAATATTATTTTGATTTTCTATAAAATTCTATGTCAAATTAATTATTTGGAGTTATTTGGCCTTTATTTGGTTTCCTGGATTTTCTGGAATTTAAAAATGTATTTTTGAAATTATAAAGTATTTCAAAGTATGAAAATTAAATACCAACATTAGTTGGAAATATTTTTATTAAGTCCAAAATGTCTCCAGGAGATTCTCTGAATTTTTCTGAGATTTTTGGAATTTATTTCATATTTTTCTGAGGCTTATTGGAATTTCTGTGCTTTTCTGAAAAAGAAAATCAAATTCAAAAATCAATTTCTCTCCCCTCTCCTCTGGCCGCCACGTGGACGGCCAGATGCCGGCCACGCCACCGCTCGGATGCGCCTTCCCCTCCCCCCTCGCGACACGCGTCCGGCCCGGATCTCCCCCTCTCCCCGCGTCGGCCCAATCCGCGCCATCCGCCCTTTCCTCTCTCTGCCAGCCTGGGCCCACTTGTCGGCGCCCGCTTTCCCTCTCTCCTCCTCCCCGGCCCCACCCGGCAGCCTCCCGCGCCTCTCTCTCCCCCGCTCTCGCTGTCCCGCGGACCCCAGCCGACAGCGCCTCCTCTCCGCCCCTCTCGCTGCGCATCGGCCCGGCCTGTCAGGCCGTCTTCCCCGCGCGCCCACCCCCCTTCTTCCCCGTGCGAGCACCGCCGCCATGGCCGTTGGCCGGCTCCGCCCTAACCGGCCCTCTCCTCCTTATCTCTTCCGCACGCCGCCTCTCCCTTCGTGCGCCGCAAGACCCGCGCCCACGCGCCACCTCCTTCCCCGCCGGATTCGCGCCCACCTCCTCAACTCCGCCCGCAACCGCCGCTCGCCTCCGGCGAGAAATCCGCGGCCAGCCGCTCCCCCTCGCCCCTATTTAAACCCCCCCTCGGCCTCGGCATTCTCCGCACCACCTCCCCATCCACTCCCCTCGCCCTCCCGGCCATCCCATCGCCGCCGCGTCGAGCGCCCTCGTCGTCGCCGTCGCCTCGGGACTACGGCGAGCATTCGCCGCCGCTCCACTCGCCCCCGCGCGCGGCCGACACCGCCATCACCTTCCCCACCGTGCTGCGAAGCCCGTGCGCCCCTCGGCCGCCCCTCCTCGTCGCCGGAGCGTCGTCGCCGCCGTTAGCCCGAGCCGCGCCACCGCTCGCCCTCGCCGCCGGCCGCCACCCGTGCCCGTCGAGCCCCGCCGAAGGTACCCATGGCATCCCCGTGCGTTCCCCTCCGTTTCCCGACCCTCGCCGCCGGCCGCCGCTCGCCGAAGCGCCGCCGTCGCCCGCCGCCCCCGAGCTTCCCTCCGGCCGGCCTCCCACGTCGGCGTCCCCTGCCTGCGTGGCGGCTGACTTGGCGCCACGCCAGTGCCACCTCAGCCGCTCCTGCCCTGTCGGCTGCCACGCCACCACCCCGCCACCTCAGCACCTCCCCTCGGCAGTGAACCCGGTCCATGGACCAAGGGCCCACTTGTCGGCCCCTCTCCCCCTATTTCCAATAGGAAAATAATTCGGCCCAAAAAGTAAATCCCGAGCTGACGCAAGGCTGACGTCATAAATTCCTTTTTCAGTAGAAAAATAAATCCAAAAATCAGTCTTTTTCCTTTTTCTCTCTTTTCAAATTTCCCGGAGCCCGTTCTCCTTCGTTCTAACTCCGATTTGGCCCATTCAAATTTCTAAATTCATAAAAAAATTTCCTCTATCTATTTCTAGCCTCAATTAAAATATTTGAGTTCAATTTGAATTTAATTTGATTTTATTTGAATTTAGTGGGTTATTTTCACGTGTAGACTTCGACGATTCGGGAAATTTCTTCGACGAAGATTCAAACCAAGTTGAAGAGCAAGGCAAGTCACCCTCCTTGATCATGTTGATCCCAGTTTTCAAAATAAAATTATGTTGATTTAAATTATATTGCATGCATATTTTTATTCAGCGTATTTCAATTCAGTTTTAAATTTAGTTATTGCCTACTTGTTAATCCCTCCTTTGAATTTGAAATCCTCAATACCTTGTCACCCTAGAATCAAACTCTAGTTAATACATTAGTGTTGGCTAGAGAGCTTAATCAAATGCTTAGCCCTGCATAGTCATATAATATTCTTGGTTTTGGGATATCTTTCACATAAAATGATAACCCTGTTTGCATAAAATGATATGTTCTCTTGACTTTGGTGAGTCAATGAGGTTTATGAAGTATTTTGAAAGCAAATATAAAACTGGTTTAGACTTAGGCATTTGGTTAGAGTGGTGGGTGCAGGCATGCCCTGTTGGTTGGAGCCGCAGTGGTTGATTGTCGTGCACAGGGGTATGTGGTTGGGCCTGAGTCAGATTAAGGACCGGTCTGTGAGCTACTGTTGCAAAGCCCTAATCGTACTGCCACATGGCTGGTATGGGACAGCCCTGGCTGAATAATTTGTGAAGTCCCAACCTGAGCCGAGTTGTAGGTTGAAAGTGAGCGTGGTTGGTGCCATGTGAAGTCTCACTTGGGCGAGCATGGTTAAGCCATGAGAAGTCTCGTCTAGGCTCAAGAGGGGGTCCCGGTCTGGTGGATTCCTTACTGGGGTGAAACCTTAGAGTTGGCTCGACCAGGTTGAAGGCTTTGCATTGTAAAGGCCTTGTCACGACTCCTCGCCGCACACCTAAGGAAGTGTGTAACCCGGTGGCAATATGGGATGATCGTGTCTTGTGGGTAAAGCTGTACAACCTCTGCAGAGTGTATAATCTATCCTGGATAGCCGTGCCCACGGTCATGGGCATGCTGAGTAAAAGTTTTTCATGGATTAGATTTTGTTTTTCAAAATATTTTTTTGAAAACCATGTGGATGGATGGAATCCACGAGAGATGAAAACCTTGCGGATGGATGGAATCCGTGAGAGATGGAAAATCTGGTGAATGGATGGAATTCATCAGAGGTGCGCAGTGAAAGCGTGTGGATGGATGGAATCCGTGAGAGATGGAAAATCTGGAAGACGTGAGCTTTTGAAAAGATGGTCCGGGTGGGATGCCTGTGGATAGGTTGGTGTTTGGTCGGAGCCGACACTGACGGTATTACTTTCCACTACAAGTAATGTTTTTACTTACTGTATTAAATTCAGCAATTTCAATCTACTTATTGTATTTCTTAAATGCTGTTTTATGCAAACTAACCCTATAAGCCTTCCATTGAAGCCTTTATCATTATGTTGCATTTTCCCGGGTGATTTGCGGAGTACAAGTTTGTACTCACGTTGCTTTTTCCACACAGAGAAGGAAGACGTCGACTACGGTGAAGATCTGGACGAATAGGCCGCGTCTTACTGTCGTTTGCCTGTGGGCAGGCTCAGTGGGCTTCTTCCGCTTCGGTTTTTCTTCCGCTGCTTATTACTTAATTTTGGCTTATGTGCCGTTGATGTAAACTTTGGCATTCATGCCCATATTCAGTTAATAAATGTCATTATGGTTGATATTTATCTTTGTTGTACGCTGTGTGCACTAGCTGATCCTGGACTAGTGCGATTTACACAGAGGATCCAGGAGTCGTTGCTCCGGGTTCCGACACCCTGGCCTGCTCAGTACAGCGCCGCCTCACGCTCCCCCTCGCGCCCAGGCTGCAACCTAGGCCTAGGCCGCGAAAGCCATCTCCCGCCTGTGCCAAAAGTGGCCCGCGGGTCCACGGCGCGATCTCAGCCGTCCGATGTAATCCGACGGCTGAGCGTCGTTATCACCGGATCAAAACCGCTCGCGGCGCGGTCTCCCCAAAACCCTAGTTTCATTTCTCCTCTCTCTCAGCCCAAGCGAACCGTAGAGGCGACGGCGGCGACGACTTCGTCCACGCCGCCGGAGAAGGAGAAGAAGCCGGCGCCGCCGCGGGCCCTCTCGCCGGCGTGCGCGCTCCCCTGAGAGGGAGCGCGCCGCCGTCGAGCGGCTCCGTGTCGGCGCCCCATCGACGGTGGCCCGCGGCTATTCGGCGACGACGCCCGCAAGGAGCAAGGCGCCGCACTGTTCGGCGACGACGCCCGCAAGGAGCAAGGCGGCGCACGGGGCGGCTCGCAGTCAGCGGCGGCTCGAGCGGCGCAACGGGTAAGACCCGATCCCCTTCCCGCTATTTCTGATCTAGGGTTAGGGTTAGGGTTTGGGTGGATCGAGTCCTCCTTCCCTTCTCTTTCTTTCTTTCTTTTCCGCACGCCGGTCAACCGATGGCGGTCGATTTCTTTCCCCGTCTAGATCTACGCCTAGATTGGCTCTGATACCATTGTTAGACCGATTAGGATCTCCTAGGAGTAGATCTAGGGGTTTCTTATTCGGATTCGAGAGAGATACCGAGAGGGACAGAGGATTAGGGTTAGGGGTACTGACCGTCCGATTGCGTGGAGGAGGAGTTGGCCATCACGGGTTCATCGATAAAGTCTGCGCACGGGCAGCGACGGTCGGGGAAGAGGAGGTCGGTGACGGTGGCGGAGATCCGACGACGGGGACGACGATGGAACTTCCCGCCGCTGACTGCGCGTCCCTCTCTAGATCGGTCTAGGGTTTGTCGGTGGGGGGTTGCGGCTCAGGCCAACCTCGTAAGTCGAGCCACCGGCCCCCACCCTCTATTTATTGCGCAGCGCGACGGGGGCCTATCAGCCAGTAGTTGGGCTGGGCTCCCCCGATCAGGGCGCGGATCAAGGCCCGATTAGCCGTTGGGCTAATCGGCTGAGATCAATCTAATAGTTCCGACTTACGACCACGAGGTTTCTAATGGGCCACGACCACGAGGTTCCGATTAGCCGTTGGTTTCTGACTTACGACCACGAACGATGGTCATTGGCTTCCAATGTACGACCATAAGCCATTGTCGAAGGCTCTCAATTTAGGACCACGATCGTGTTAGTGATGTGCCCAAGAGGCAATCATAAATAATTCAGTTTTATAGGCTAAAAGGGATATTGATCCATATGGGATTAGGGTTCTAATGGGCCTACAACATGGAAGCCGATTAGCATGCTCTATAAATATGTGGAGGCGGGGCTGCAGGTATGGACACCACTGTGCTGAAAACCCTAGCCGCCACCTCCCCTCGGCTGTATCTCGAAACCCTAGCCAGGCGCACGGTGCTAGCACACCAACGCACGGCGTTCCATCCCGAACGTGTGGACTCCGTGGAGGCGCCGCTGCTGTTACTGCTGTGCTGATCGGCGAGAAGCGCAAGGCTATTGCTAGGACGCGAGGAGGAGACATTCAGTTCGTGAGACGATCGACTGCTTCTTCTTCATCAACGCGCATCTACGTTGGACTAGGCTGCTCCAACTATTCTTCCGCTGTGCAGTGCATCTAGTGGTAACTATCCATGACTCCCTTACACGCATGTTTTCTGGTAAAACGCGGTTGAAATTCAAATGTTGTAGCTAGCGTAGCCTACCCGTTCTTCTTCAGATCGATTGTCGACTGCTGCCAATTTACGACCACCACTGATGGTTGACTGCTCCCGACCTACGATCACGCGCGATGGTCGACGCCTTCCGACTTACGACGATGTGGTGTGCTCGAGAGCTTCCGGCCTACGACTACGAGGTGTGGTCGATGTCTTCTGACTTATGACCACGAGGTGTGATCGACAGCTTTCGACTTACTTGACGTATTTAAAAACTTTTAGAACATGTTTGTATGCATATTCTAAAAATTTTTACCACCCGTGAGTTTTAAAACATGTAGTATGATAAATTTTAAAAATCCGTAGCAACGCACGGGCATACAACTAGTTCTGATAACAATCAGTGGTATCAGAGCAAAGCTGCGTAGTATGTGGTCTGGATCATGCGCTTGTAGATGATGTGTTGTTTGTAGTAGATGCGATCTATTACTGTTTTTATGCTAGGTTCATGTGATGGATCTTTCGGTGCACGGGTTGATTAGATCAATCGGTCATAAGGGGTTGAAATAGGTATGAGTTGATAGCATCATGTGGCCAAAAAGATTAGTTCGTGCTCCTTCTTTGATGTACGCGCGACTTGCCCCTACCGGCTGGAATCACCATCGGGGCTAACTGCGCGCACAGTCAGTAGATCGAGCCAATAGATCGAGGTCTTGTGTTGCAGTCTCCTCAAGTATACCGATCGCAATGATCAACGTGATTGATCTAATGAAAATTGAGACATTTTGAATGGCTCGGATTTGGGTTGATTTGAAACCCGTGGGGGGCGGCTCCCCCTTGACCCCCCGCCTGCTGACCGGCCAGCGGGACCGCCGTTGCATACACGCATAGATTGTCATACAAACACATTCATGTCAGGGCGGTAGAATGCGTTCTACGCTTAACTTGTTTTTGCAGGGAATGATGTGAATGGTATGGCATAGATGTATATGTGATGCATGTGTGTTTTGGCGGCCTGTGTGTCGTATTAATCACAGCTGGGTTGAGGTTGTTCTTTAATTGTATAACGACCTGCGTGTCGACTTGTGATGCTTGCACTCCTCATGTAATTCATTTGCTAGCTATTAGTTGTAATAGTTTAGTTCTTTACCATGGAGGCTTCAAGCATGATGACAAACAGGACAGGAAGTGTGGCGAAGGACATCACCGTGGAACCATGGCGATGGCGACCACTATGATTTAAAAGGCCATACCATTCACAGTATAATGTGATTATATGCATGTGATGTTTATTTCCTGTCATACTATTCTTTCATGCCATACCTGTAGAGGATGTATTTTTCATGATAGAATAGCTTCCCTCAGAAACATTAAGAATTTATTTGATGCCCTTCCAATTGCTGCGCCTATAAGAATTACGATCATTGTTTGATAGGTCTGCCAAAGCAGAGTACCATCAACTATCTTGATCTAATAGGGTGGATGTCGGACATCCACATGCATAGTGTTGGTTTACTTGACAAGGCTATCAAATTGGATTTGGGCCTTGGTGCATGGTGTTGGGAGCTGGGGCATTGGATGCCACCCAACAAACAAGAGTCACATAAGATGTAATTAGCAAGCGTTGCTTACCTACGTCACTAGGTTTCTAGTGGTGATGCCAAAGCTCACTAGAACTTAGATGAACATGGATCTTGACCACTATATGTTGTTAGAGGGAAGACGATTACAAAACATATAGTGGGAGTGTCTTTTGTTAAATTGTTTAATAGAAGATCAAACATGAACATAGTGCTGAACTTTGCTTATTTATTTTCTGTTGTAGATCATGGCTGCTTCTAGTAACAATTCCGGTTTTAACTTGCGATATGTTTTTGAGAAAGAAAAACTTAATGGAATGAATTTTATTGATTGGTACCGTAAGCTGAGAATTGTTCTCAGACAAGAAAAAAAGGAATATGTTTTTGAGCAACCCTACCCCGATGAAGTCCCTGAGGGTGCAAATGTTGCCACCCGCAAAGCTTATGAGAAGCACTGCAATGATTCACTTGACGTTAGCTGTTTCATGCTTGCTACCATGTCCTCTGAGCTTCAGAAGCATTATGAGAATGCAGATGCTCACACTATGATTGAAGGACTGCGTGACATGTTTGAGAACCAAGCTAGGACCGAGAGGTTTAACATTTCAAAGTCCTTGTTTGCGTGCAAGCTAGCGGAAGGTAGTCCAGTCAGTCCTCATGTGATCAAGATGATTGATTACATTGAGAGCTTGGAGAAGCTTGGTTCTCCACTTAATCTTGATCTGGCTACGAATGTTGTTCTCCAATCTCTCCCTCCGAGCTATGAGCAGTTCATTATGAACTTTCATATGAATAACATGGAGAAATCATTGATTGAATTGCATGGGATGCTTAAGACAGCAGAGGAAAGCATTAAGAAAAACACCAATCATGTGATGATGGTTCAGAAGGAGAATAAAAAGTGGAAGCGTTGGACGCCCAAAGGCAAAGGCAAAGGCAAAGGAAAGGTTCCTAATGAGCACCCTAGCTCTAAGCCAAAGCCAAATGGGAAGCTCTAAGTATCATGTCAACCTCTAGGCCATTAGAGCTCTTACATATGGATTTGTTTGGGCCAACAACCTATAAGAGCATCGGGGGTAATAGCTATTGTTTAGTCATTGTGGATGATTACTCTAGATATTCATGGGTCTTCTTCCTAAATGACAAAAGCGAAACCTCCGGTATTTTCAAAAGTTTTTCAAAAAGGGCCCAAAATGAATTTGATTTTAATTTAAAGAAAATTAGGAGTGACAATGGTTCCGAGTTCAAGAATACAAAAGTTGAAGACTTTTGTGATGAACTTGAAATAAAGCACGAACTTTCCACAACCTACACTCCGGAGCAAAATGGAGTTGTAGAAAGGAAAAATCATACATTAATTGAAATGGCTAGGACAATGCTTGATGAATATAATACTTCTGATAAATTTTGGGCGGAAGCTATTAACACCGCTTGTCATGCCATAAATCGCCTTTGTTTACATCGTCTTTTGAAAAAGACTTCATATGAGCTTCTCATTGGAAGAAAACTGAACATCTCCTACTTTAGAGTATTTGGTTGCAAATGCTATATCTTAAGAAAGGGTGTTCGGCTATCTAAATTTCAAAGTTGATGTGATGAAGGATTTGTATTAGGTTATTCTTCAAATAGCAAAGCTTATAGAGTTTACAATAAAAATTCGGGTCTAGTAGAACAATCTTGTGACGTACAATTTGATGAAACTAACGGCTCTCAAGAAGAGCAAGAAAATTTGGATGATGTAGGTGATGAAGGTTTGCGCAAAGCTATGAAAAATATGCAAATTGGAGACATCAAGCCAAAGGAAGATCCATCATCTCCAGGTTCTTCAAAACAAGTGGAGCCACCCACATCGTCTACAACAAGCAATGTTCAAGTTATTGAAGATGAGCAAAAGGAGCAACAACAAAACAACTTCAAGATTCACAACGCAATAGCCAATGATCATCCAATAGATCAAATATTGGGTGACGTGAGTAAGGGTGCTCAAACTCGCTCTAGAGTAGCTTCATTTTGTGAACATTACTCTTTTGTGTATTCTCTTGAACCCAAACTTGTAGATGAAGCTTTAGATGACCCGGATTGGGTAAATGCCATGCATGAAGAATTAAACAACTTCGCACAAAATGAAGTATGGACCTTGGTGGAAAGACCCAAAGAACACAATGTGATTGGTACAAAATGGGTCTTCCGGAACAAGCAAGATGAAAATGGAGTTGTGGTAAGAAACAAAGCAAGGTTAGTAGCTCAAGGCTATACTCAAGTTGAGGGATTATATTATGATTAAACTTTTACACCCATTGGTAGACTTGAGTCAATTAGAATCTTACTTGCCTTTGCATCTAGCTTTGATATTAAATTATTTCAAATGGATGTCAAAAGTGCATTTCTTAATGGAACTATCTCCGAACTTGTATTTGTTGAACAACCACCGGGGTTCGAAGATTCAAAATTTCCAAATCATGTCTATAAACTCTCAAAGGCGTTATATGGTTTAAAACAAGCTCCTAGAGCATGGTATGAACACCTTAGAAATTTCCTTGTTTCAAAAGAATTTAAGATTGGTAAAGTAGATACAACATTATTCACAACAATCATTGGTGATGATTTCTTTGTATGCCAAATATATGTGGATGACATTATATTTGGTTCTACTAACCAAGATTTTTGCGAAGAGTTTGGTGATATGATGCCTAGGGAATTTGAGATGTCTATGATAGGAGAGTTGAGCTATTTTCTTGGACTTCAAATCAAGCAACTCAAGGATGGAACCTTCATAAGCCAAACAAAGTACGTTAAAGATCTCTTCAATAAGTTTGGCATGGAGGATGCAAAACCCATCAAGACACCAATGGCAACAAACGGGCATCTAGACCTCGACGAAGGAGGTAACTCGATAGATTTAAAGCTTTATAGATCCATGATTGGTAGCTTGCTTTACCTTACCGCATCTAGGCCCGATATCATGTTTAGTGTATGCATGTGTGCTCGCTTTCAAGCTTCACCAAAAGAGTGTCATTTAAAGGCCGTAAAAAGAATCTTGAGATATTTGAAACACTCCCAAAATATAGGGCTTTGGTATCCTAAAGGTGCTAAATTTGAATTAATTGGATATTCGGATTCCGATTATGCGAGTTGCAAAGTGGATAGAAAAAAGCACCTCGGGGAGTTGTCAATTTTTAGGTAGACCTCTAGTATCTTGGTCCTCAAAGAAACAAAATTCCGTAGCACTTTCAATCGCCGAAGCCGAATATGTTTCTGCCGGAAGTTGTTGTGCCCAATTATTGTGGATGAGGCAAACCTTGTTGGATTATGGAATAAATTTTGATAATGTGCCTCTTTTGTGTGATAATGAAAGTGCCGTCAAAATATCCAATAATCCAGTCCAACACTCAAGAACCAAGCGTATAGATATTCGCCACCATTTCTTGAGAGAACATGTTAGCAAGCGAGATATTTGTATTAGCCACATCCGGACCGAAAACCAATTAGCGGATATCTTCACCAAGCCATTAGATGAAAACCGTTTTTGCAAACTTAGGAGTGAATTGAATGTCCTAGATCACTCTAATATTGCATAAATTTATGGCTGATTTAAATGTATACTCAATTGAAGAAGCTTGAAAGATTGCTTGCAAAACCTTTATGCAAAAGGATTTGATTTTAAAGGAAAGGCAAAAACTGTTTTCAAATATATTATTTTTAGCATATTTAATGCATAATGATCCTCAAAGATTTCAGTTGAGTGCAAAAACTAGGGATCATTTGCATCTACTCTCTTTCCAATCCTTTTCTTTGTTGTTCCAGAAAAATCGGAACTACCGCTGTCTCCTACGGTACTTCCGATAAACGGTACTACCGCTCGTATCAGCGGTACTACCGCAAATGGCTTGAGAGGGGTAACCGCCCGTGCCCATGGGTTTCCTTGTGAGACCTCTTCTTTCCTGCGGTCCTTCCGCATCCACTTCTGCCGGCACCTGTTCAAGCCACCCCTCTCCTCTCTTCTCTCTCTCCCACCAAAACCACCGAAACCGCACCCTAGATCATCGAATCTAGCGGTGATTTCTTCGATTCTTCAAGTCTAATCAACTCTAAAGGGTTCACCTCCACCGATCCTCAAGGTATCTCGGATCAAAAACCTCTTTTTGATCTTTATTTTGAACCCTAGGTCATGCCTTAGTTTTGAAATGAAATGTAGTTGATTTTGCTATTTAATTCTAGGGAAAATGAGTATATTTGGTGTTTAAGGGTATTTACTAACCTATTTCATGGATTCAATCCAAGAAAACACCAAAGATCCATTCACATTCCCAAGTCCCTAGAATCTGCCAGGAATCGGAACTACCGCCCGACTGGTGCGGTACTACCGTTGAGCGGTACTACCGGCCCAGAATGGCGGTACTACTAATTTGCCTAACAGTGCAGCAAATTCGCTCCATTCTTTTTCAATCTAACTTGGTCTATTCTCCTTTGATTCTCATGAGTTATTCTTTTCATCTCTAGATGCCTAGAACAAAAGCAGCTGGGAGGAAGTCATACTGCTCTGTTTCAGGAGATTCAAGCACTCCTGCTCTTCCATCCCCTGAGGCAGTGCAAAAGGCTGCCCAAGACAAATGGAAAGCCCCAGTCCCTGAGTCTGAGTCGGACTCTGAGACAGAGTCTGAACGGTCCCAGCATGAGAGCTCTCCCATGGAGGAATCAGAAGAAGACCTAGCTGACAGGGAGGATCTTAAGATTAATCTCAAGAAAATTACAGCTGACGACTATGCCAGACTCCGTCACAAAAATCAGTATGAGCTCCCCTCCAACTCGATTAATCCAAAGTTTCATACCAAGTTCCAGGGGAAGATTTTTGATGAGATGTATGGGCCAGATCGCCAGTTTGCATATCACAAGTATATTGACTTGGATCACATTGACTCCATTGACAAGTATGATGGGACATATAGGCTATTTCAAAGCGCCGGTATTCGTCAGCTTGTGGCCCTGGGATGTGATTACCATGAAGAATTGATTCGTCAGTTCTACGCTACCGTGCATGTCACTCCAGATTTCCAGCATATGACATGGATGACGGTATGCACACGACTGGAGGCTACAAAACATGATTTTGAGTTGGCTTTGAGGGCAGAGCTCAGTGCTCATGAGAAGGTATTTGCCAAGCCAGCCCTGGATATTCATGCCATGTACATCTACTACAACACAGCTGAAAAGTACGTTCTTGGCAAGAATATTGGATTGCTCCCCATTCCCAGCTTGATCAACCGCATAATCAACCACACCATATTTCCAAAGAGCGGCAATTATGATGCTGTTAGAGGTCATGCTTGGAACCTCATCGATTATATCATGAAGGGGGAGAAGTTTGATGTGGTGGATGTTATTATTCGAGAAATAGCTTCTTCCAAAAATGATCGCATCAAACGCATTAAGTATGCGCCCTACATCATGGCTTTGATCGACACCAAGTTTAAGTTTCGAGGAGGACGTGGTGGAGTCCACAAGCCATACAAGCCCAGACTAGAGGCTCCCATTCCTACAGCTGTTAAAGCTAGACAGGCAGATCCAGGAGCAGGCTCATTTGCAGCAGCAGCAGCTCATGGTGAAGGGCTTCACGGGCCGAAGCCATGTTGCCGAGCCCTTTGGCCCCCTCCGTCCCTGCGGCCTGTGAGCTTTTCCAATGTTCGAAGTGTGGTGTTCGCCTTATCGCGAAGGTGTGGCGCCGAGCGGCTTGGCGAACGCTTCGTCATCCACAGAGTCCTGACGCGGCGGGGTCGGATTTGTCGTCCGGAGCGAAGATCAAAGTCGAGATTGGCCTCGCCACCGAGGGGGCGAATTGGAGACCGAAGTTGCCCCCGATTTGGCAGGGTCAGTGATTGCCCGGGCCGGACTGGGGGTGTTGGCGGAGTCAAATGCGTCGGCATAGGGGGCATAGCGGGTCGTAAGTCGTCGCGCGCGCGCGTGTCTCCGGCGTCGAGCGCCCTTGACGATAAGCGACTGCCCGCCTACCTAGTGGGGCTTGGTTGACGCGGCACGAGACTTGAGGGGGCGCGGTGATACCGTGTTGCGATGTTGCTTCCCCCGGCGCGGATCTCAGAGCATCGCGGTGGTACGATGCTGCAACGCTCCCCCACTGGTTGGACTCCCGTTGGCTGGACTCCCGCCGGTTGGACTCCTGCCGGCTGGACTCCTGTCGGTTGGACTTCCGCCGGTTGGACTCCTGTCGGCTGGGCTCCCGCCGGTTGGACTTCTGCCGGTTGGACTTCCCCCATGATGGGGTATATATAGCGTGCTGGTGCAACATTGTACCTGCATTGTGTGCTCGGATAGGTGCTGCTCCCCTAAAATGGGCCTCTTCAGTGCATCCACATTCCATGGCGGCACTATGCGGCTCGGGGAATGTTGATGTACTAATGGGGGCCTATTTTTCTCGGGAGCTTGGTTAGCGTCCGTTAACGGCAACTGCTCGCACCAGCTGTGCTCGCGCCGTATTTCAGCATATAACAGCAAGGTTTGCCCTGTTCTCTTAGACAGGCTCACCTTCAGTCGGGGCTTCTGATGAAGCCCGTCTTGCGAAAGAATATTGATGTACTAAAGGTGGCCTATTTATGAGAACAAGCCAAAACTTTGCATGACATAACCTGCCTTGGTGCGATGTGTGGGGAATGTCGTCGGACGTGCCGTGCCGCCAAGGCGGTGCCTACAAGGCGGGCAGAGGGGTGGAGCTTCGAAGCCGCTGGTCTCCGGCCTTGGAGGATGGTAGCCGCGGAGGGCAGGCGTTTGCGCGGCGGTCCGGGGCTGCTACATGCGTGGGGGTAAGCGCACGAGCGCTTCGTCTCCTAATCTTTGACGCGGTGGCGGCGGAGCTGGTGCCTTAGTTGAAGTAGCGGCTTCGACATGGCGGCAACGGAGCTGGCGCCTAGTTGAAGTAGACGCGCGAGCGCTCCGTCCCTTACCCTTCGAAACAGTGGCGGCGGAGCTGGCGCCTATCCGAGGTAGACGCGCGAGCGCTCCGTCCCCTACCCTTCGACGCGGTGGCGGCGGAGCTGGCGCCTTAGTCGAAGTAGCGGCTTCAACATGGCGGCAACGGAGCTGGCGCCTAGTCGAAGTAGACGCGCGAGTGCTCCGTTCCCTACCCTTCGAAGCGGTGGCGGCGGAGCTGGCGCCTAGCCGAGGTAGACGCGTGAGCGCTCCGTCTCCTACCCTTCGAAGTGGTGGCAGCGGAGCTGGCGCCTAGTCGAGGTAGACGCGCGAGCGCTCCGTCCCCTACCCTTCGAAGTGGTGGCGGCGGAGCTGGCGCCTAGTCGAGGTAGACGCGCGAGCGCTCCGTCCCCTACCCTTCGAAGTGGTGGCAGCGGAGCTGGCGCCTAGTCGAGGTAGACGCGCGAGCGCTCTGTCCCCTACCCTTCGAAGTGGTGGCGGCGGAGCTGGCGCCTAGTCGAGGTAGACACGTGAGCGCTCCGTCTCCTACCCTTCGAAGTGGTGGCAGCGGAGCTGGCGCCTAGTCAAAGTAGACGCGTAAGCGCTCCGTCCCCTACCCTCGAAGTGGTGGCGATGCACTCCCTGGGGAGTGCGACCCCGCGGTAGTGCACCTTAATGGCTCTGGAAATCGCACCAACCCCTGGGCTGGCCCGAGAGGGTTGCTGCATCCATACGCACTTGTCCATTCGGGATGCACACACGGCGGGCCATGATTGGCGTGTCGACGGGCCATCAGCGGTCAAGCCCCTTTCCCAGAAGGGCGGGGCACGTGGCGCGGCGCTGTAGGCGCGCCGCACGCTGGCTGCTCGCCTTCCAACGCGCATCACCGGCTACTAGCAGTTGCGCTTCTTGCCGATCTTCGGTTGACCGTGTTACGCAGATTTGTGGTTGTCTGTTCGGGCATATGTGGCCAGGGTCGGGGGGTCGGTAACCCCGTTTGGGCTATCGCGGTTTAGGGTTCGAAGAGCCACGCCGACGCGCGCCGCAGGCTATGTCGGGTTGCACGACCTGCGTTTGTTCTTTGCGCTGACCGACACGCGGTGGGACGCTAGTGAGGTGTCATGTGGAGACAGGACTCTGTACGACCATGGTCGCATACTGGCTATGTGTACCGTCGCGACGCTTCGGCTTCGCATGTGGGGAGGTGAGCGGTTGTCGCTCGCTGTTTGCGCTTACCCACGGTGGGAGGCGGAGGGGCCTTTAAGTTCCCCTCGTGGTGTTGTGCCTATGCCTCCTCACGCTCTGGTTGTTCACGCCGCTCCCCGCATTCGCTCGCCCTGTCCCTGCGCTCCTTTTCGCCGCCGAGTTCCCTATGGATGCTGATGGCGGCTTGCGACGAGCGTACTCAGGTGGGCGGGTATGCCATCCGCAAGCGGTCCTCACCGGTCGAGGTGAAATACGCGTTGGAGGAGCGCGACCCGGCGGCGGCGAACAAGTGGTGGGCGACGAAGAAGAGTCAGGGCCCGTACTCCGGCGAGTTGGGACGCACGCTCGTGACGGAGGACACGATCCGATCACTGCTGTGAGAGGGGAGGCTATCGGACCGCCAAGCGGTGCGGCTGCCCACCGAAGATGAGACGGAGCCGTGCCCTGAGAAGTCGGAGGCGATCGTCTTCGTCGCCTACTTCGAAGCCGGACTTCGCATCCCGTCCACAACAATTGTTGGGGCCGTGCTGCGGACCTTCAAGCTGGAGTTGTCACAACTGACTCCGAATGCGGTGGCTCGCCTCGCCGTGTACAGCTGGGCCCTACGCTCGGAGGGGTGTTGGCCCAGCGCCTCCCTATTCGCGTATCTGCATGAGGCCCGGTGCCAACCGAAGGACCGGAAGGACGGTATGCTTTCAAAATTTGGCAGCGTCAACTTCATCCTGCGGACGTCATGTGGGAAGCTCTTCCCCGCGAACGCGACCCGAGGGAAGTGGGAGGTGAACTGGGTGAGGCGGTGGTTCCACCATCGTGTGACGAGTGGCAGCGGCCTTGAGTGCGCAGGCGGGCCGATTACATTCAAGACCTCCCCCGGCTTAACGCTTGACCAGGAAGATAGGCTGAGGGCGCGAAGACTTGTGGGGGTCACCTCCCACTTCAATATGCGTGACCTCACCGATGATTACATGATGCTCGGTGCGACGCCGCTTTCCCACGATTGGCGCTTCACAGCCGGTGAACGTCGGGATGATAATGTTCGCCCGTCCATTTGCTCACTGCTTGTGCCGACCGATCTTCGTAAGTCTCGACCATGTCTTCCTCTTCGTTTGTACGTATTGCATTGTGTAAATGTGCTCTGTCCGGCGCAGGGACTAGAATTGAAAACGCAGAGCGCGACGCGCGCGTTCCTCGGGCCATACACCGGCAGAGAGCACGGGCAGCGCGCAGCTGCGACTGCGAAGGCTGGATTAGGGCGGATAAAACGCGTATGTGAGGCCTTAGGGCTTCTTGTGCCGGATCGCGCCCCTCCGGACCAGCAACATGAGGATGACGGTGCCGTGAAGACGAAGACGTCATCCCGCAAGAGGGCCCGGAGCAGTGCCCGGAGTCGGGTTCGGCGAAGTATGCCGACTCAGACTTGGAGGGCGCGGGTACTGAGGGCGAAGGCGCCGGCGGCGGAGGATGCGCCGTGGAGGTCTCGCTGCCCGTGACCGTCGCCGGGGCGGTGGTGCTGGCTGGCGGCACCGGTGCGGAGTCCTCGTCTCTGGCTACGGCTGTGGCGGGGCTGCCCTCCGCGGGAGTGTGTGGAGCGCAGCCTTTGCTAACGGGCTTCTGCAACAAATCGCTGCTCTAGAGGGGAAAAACAGCGAGCTTGCTGCCTTGGGCGACGCTTCGGTAGCCGCCTGGGACACCATGCTGGCCCTGGAAGATACCCTTAAGGGGCTTGTCGCCGAAGTGCCGGCGCGCTCCTTCGGGACCAAGGACCTGTCGTGGTCACTCCGGTGGATTGGAGACGCGGCCGGTGTTGCGCGGGGCGCCGCGGCGATCTTCGGTAATCACTGCGCCTACGTGGCATCATGTCTGACATGCGCGCTCCTGCAACATCGCGGTTGTGAACATATTGCGGGGCTAGTCGATCCTCGTCTGGAGATGCCCGCCGGGGGCGGGGTAATGTCTGGCGCCGTGCGTGCCGTACGCCGCGCCGTGAAGTTCTTCAATGAGCGGATATGGGAATACTGCGGCGAGGCCGCAGCCATGGTCGAGCTGCGGAATAACTTGCACGGCGAGGGGAACCTTGGCCGGTTTCTGGACGAGGTCCCCCAGCGTGACGAGGATGGCGCTGTGGCCCCGGAGGACACCGCGAACCTACAGGTGTGACGGGAGGTTGTCGCGTGTTGGTGTGCGTTGTAACCGAAGCCCGGGTTGTCTCTTTTTTAATAAAGTACGGAGTTGTTTCCGCGCTGTTCTGATTCCTGCCCCCTTGTCTCGAGCAGCTACACGGTCGGGGCCGGCTTTTAATCTCCGACCTTGCAACCCGATGGCGTCTTCGGCGCTGGCAAAGGGCCGAGGAAGCGTTGGATTTCTGGGCAGGTCGGGCGTCTTCAAGTGGAGCCTCGACGCGGATGCATGTTAAGGATGAGCCTACCGAGTAGCATCTTGGTGCGCCGGAGGTTTGTGCGCCTTTGTAAGCGTCCTTGGCGAATGGAAGGAACAGTCTTGATTAGATTCTGCGAAGTGCAATTCCGCCCCTCCGGCTACATTGTCCCATGGTAAACTCGGAGGGTTACTACGCTCGCTCGTACGCGACGATTTGCGCCTTGCGAGGGCCGTGTGATCGAGGTAGATGCGTAGTTGCAATAACCGCTTCGAAGCGGCGGCAAGTGGGGCTGGCGCCTAGCCGAAGTGGACGCACAAGCGCTCCTAGCCGAAGCAGACGCACAAGCGCTCCGTCCCCCATTCCTCGAAGTGGTGGCCGCGGAGCTGGCGCCTATCCGAAGTAGATGCGCAAGCGCTCCGTCCCCTACCCTTCGAAGTTTCTACATTGTCTGTTAGTCAGTCATATGTGTATGTAGGTTAGTAGCAAAATTAAAATCATCAGCAAAAATACATTAGCCATATTGAACAGTACATAAAATTATTATAGTCACTTTCTACTTTGTCAAATCTTAATGTTATGCTATTTGATGGATAGGGAAAATTCACCATGGACATCAACAGCGAGCCTGTAACATATGCATGTATTGACTTGCTAAAGGGTGGAACACGCCATATGAGGTATAAGCTCAAAAGGGACTACTTCGATGGGGTGCCGGCAAATCAAGTGAGGACTACATCTCCCTTGAAGTCTATGACTGATGAACAATGGAGAGAATTGGTAGCCATGTGGTCAAGCCCAAAGCACAAGGTAATGTTTATAACATATTTCATTTTGTGACCTTTGTAGTTGGATTCGAGCACAGTTTCATGTTTGGCTAAGTATATACATTTCTGATACGAGGTAGATTTGAGATCTGTTGATTCTGTTAGTAGGGCTTGGTACATGGCAGCTACATATGATAATTCCAGATTTATTATAGCAGTTTTGAGATTGTGTGATATGATAATTCATGTAATGTTCTTGAGATGTTCAACCCCATACCTTCCTAAGATACAAACAGCATAAAATTTGGTAGCCTCAGATTGCAGATTGCAGCTGTATTTGTATCAGCTCTATTTGATTTTTTGATGTAGTAGTGGTCTGTGATGTTATTTACTACCTTTATAGGATAATACTCTTTCCATCTGTAAAAACAAATGAAAATGAGGTTGCAAAGACCTGCTAATTACATGGAAATAATAGATGCATAGTGGTTCTGTTACTTATGCTACACAATTGTGTCATGTTCAGGAGAAATGTGGCAAAAACCAACTGAATCGTCAAAAAGTTCAGTTTCAACAGCGCACTGGATCTCGGTCTTACATTGCACAAGCCTACATCACGGTAAGAAAGAAAAAACTATCATGTCATCTAGTTGAATGAGACCATGCATGTGCTGGGGAACATGTTTTTTGTGTTATGTGTGTATTTCAACATATCCATTACTCATGTCATCCTGTTTCTCTCAACATTTCAGAAGCAAGAAAAATACAAAGACACTGAGCCCACTGCAATTGATCTATTCAAGGAGATGCACTGCAGCAAAACTAAAGGTTTCAGTGAATCTGTGAAGAAAGCTATAGTAAGTACTAAACTATTAACTCTTCTTTTATTAAGTACATTGTGTAATGAACCTTTACATAATAATGCAAAACTGAAACACTGCTTTGATTGCTAGGATGATATGGAAGCCATCAGGCAGCAACAAAAGACTTCTACAGAAGCTGTTTCCCAAGTCCTGCCGAAGTCAAATACATTCCTTCGTAATGTCGGAATTCAGCAGCCTGCTGCCAAGACAAACAATGTTTCACAAGAGATGCAAGAGCTACAGGCTGAACTGGAGGCAGAGAAGCAAGAGGCGGCAGGACTTCGGCAGGAGGTTGAAAGATTGAAGGCGCAGGCACAAGAATCTGATGCAAAAATCGACAAACAAGCTGACGAGATTGAGAGCCTGAAGAAGACGACAACAGATACTCAGAGCCTCATTCGACAAATGATAACATTTGGACAGGGTCAGATCACTCCTCCCTGAGCTTGCTGTGCTCAGGTACACAGCTTCTACTTGTTCTGTGCCTCTTTTGCATCCATCTGTGGTGGCTGATATTTTGGTGGCAAGTACTCTATGGTTGTGTATGGTTGAACTGGAAATTGGTGTGCCTGCTGTTATTGTAGTTGAAGACTTTGACACCTATGATTTGGTGGCTGGTACTTGTATTTTGGTGGCTGATAGATGTATTTTGGTGGGCTGTACTGGAAATTGATGTGAGGCATTTTGTATGCATGTTTTTGTATGGTCAGTATGATACATGTTAAATGCTACTAGCACTTTCGGCCAGCACTTAGCTCACTGTTTGCTGATTTGGTGTTCGGTCAGACTTGGCGTTTGTGTTTCCGATCCAGCAACCATGCAGAATGTTTGTGAATGGAGATTATGTATGTTAATTATTATTATGTAATTGGTCATGTGGGTTATGATTTATGATGATTTTTTAAATGGGCTAGCCCACAATATGAGATTGGGCTACAACAGCACGTCAGCCAAAAAGCACAGGCAAAAAAATGATAATAAATTAGGCCTAAAAAGGCCAGCCACAACATGTGGCCCAACTGGGCTTAGCCCAATTAACTAGTGAAAACAACAGCCCATGTTATATGGGCTAAATTCGTTTTTATGATGCTTTTTTCGTCATACTATTTGTGCCACGTCATCCGCCACGTCACGTGCCACGTCAGATGTGCCACATCAACATACACGTGTCGCTATCCTGTTCAATATGTTGTGACATATTTAGTGACAAATATTGCCGTCACAAGTTAGTGACAGAAGAACAGTTGTCACGAGATCTATGACAGCTTTCTCTGTTGGTCACAGAAGGTGGTTAGTGACCCACCTTCTGTGACGACAGTCACTTTGTCACTGCAGTGTCATAAAATGTAGTCTGTGACATGAAAAAGCCTATTGACGTCATAATTTAATGTCATAGAAGGCCAGATCTCTTGTAGTGATTGACTATGGTTAACTCTAAACACTCTATCCAAAGGGCAAGAAATCTTTTTCGGGCATAAGTTCTTCATAACTTGATCCACGTTAGCTGAAATATACATCATGCCACACATACGCACTAACCTAGATCAAACAAAATCATCCTACAACTCACATTTTCTAAAACCATCTATTTCGACCGAAACAACACAAGCTAGCTAGTCAGACCGCCGCCTCTGCAAGATATCCAAAAAAGTACGCTAATTTACAAATTCTAAATTTTCACTCTTTTAAAATGACATTGGTTCGTCACAATAAAAACCAGGAGCCTCTCACATGGTCTTTCAACAGACTTGATATGGTGCGTAGGACTTGATACTATAAAGAAGTTTGTAGATTGGAAAGAGCGAGAGAGAAGAATACAAGGCAATCTCGTGCACTTGACAGAGGCGATGAGGTTCTACATATATTACCGGACCGTGATCAGTCCTGTGGGATTACAACTGGAGATTAAAATTAACGTCTCCACAGGATACAGCTAGGATTACAACAACCTGCATTCTATCTGTCTCTTATACAAATTCCATGTTATTGCAGTATTTGTTCAGAACTAGAGTATCGACTAGATCCAGACACCAACAATGTACCTCGTTACCAGATGCATGTGGAGCAACCACTTCAAGCATGAGAGGTAGCGCTGCAAGATTTTAAGAAAGCCTCCTTGATCTGCTTCAACATAAGGAGAACATCATGCATGCTGCTACGTTCGTTGGGAGATCCTTCAACGCAACATAAAGCTACCTGGATGATGGGAAGCAGAAGGGACTCGAGCAGCAACCGCTGTTGCTCAGTTGGACTCTGATGATTCATTTCACAGGTCTCAGGATATGTGCCCCTGAGTCGCTTGTCAATAACTTCACAAGCTTCATGTGGGAATGAAGCTCGCACCCATTTCTCCAAGTTCATATCACCACCAAAGCTCTGATCGATGGGGCTCTTACCCGTGATCATCTCAAGAAGCATCATTCCGTAGCTGTACACATCGCCTTTTGTTGATGCTTTACCCCCATATCCGTATTCTGCATGACAGTAATCAATTTGGTACAATAAATTATCCTTGGAATAGCTATGGTTCGAAATTGGTCTAAGAAGTAAAATATTGCTTTTGTAAAAGAAAAAATTTATCTGTACGAATTTACATGTAAGCTAGATTGCTAGAAAGAGTACCTGGAGGAATATAGCCAACGGAGCCCTTTAGGCCATGAGTACTAGAAATAGATTGCCACAGATGCGTTGGAGCCAACAGTCTAGCTAGCCCGAAGTCACCTACTTTCGCTGTCATGTCACTGCCGATCAGCACATTGCTCGGTTTGATATCACAGTGTGCAACCTGTCCCCCACACTCATTGTGCATGTACTCCAAGGCGCTCGCAACATCAATGGCGATGCTGACCACCTCAATGGGGCTGAGTCCAGTGCCGTCCTCATGGTGCCTCCGACCATGGATCCAGTCATGAAGGCTCCCATTGCTCATGAGCTCATAGACCAATGCTTGGAAGTCATTTCCAGAGAAGTCCATGCTAACACAGAGTGTGACGAGCCTTACAAGGTTCCTGTGCCTCACGTTCCTAACAGCCTCACACTCAGCAACCCAGCTCCGGTGCGCACCAGTCTTGTGAAGGTCTAGCACTTTGACAGCCACAGGCATTCCATCAGACAGTACAGCCTTGTAAACTGAGCCGACACCGCCGACACCAATGAGGTTTGTTTCATCAAAGTTGTCTGTCGCATGGCATAGCTCATTGTACGAAACAGTTGGGTGATTCCTCTTGATTGAATATTCGGCTATTCTGGCCTTTGAATTTCCTAAACCCTTCCATGACAAGAACACCACACCTACAAGGACAAGGAAGGTGACTGCCGATGCTGCGGCAACTGCTATTGTGACAGCCACCTTACGACGTCGTGTGCCATCGAAGCGGGAGCATTCTGAGTTCAAGTAACACAGCATCGGGTTGCCATCAAGATAAACAGCAGAGTGGTTCTTGAAGATGCCCCTACTAGGCACCAACCCAATGAGGTTGTTGAATGAGAGGTTCAACAGCTGAAGGGCCTGCAACTTTGCAAGACCTTCGGGTATACCACCAGACAACTCATTGTCTGAGAGGTCCAAGGTTTGCAATCCCTTGAGGTTCCCAACAGAGTCAGGAATAACTCCAGAGAAGGAATTGCTGCACATGGATAGAAATTGTAGGCTCTGGCATTTTCCAACTGACATTGGTATGCCACCATCAAGACAATTGTAGGACAAATCAATGGCCATGATGTTCTCTAGCTTGCCAATGCCCTCAGACAACGAGCCAGCCAACGAGTTGTGTGAAAGATTAAGGACCGAACTTAGACTAAGAATAGTGAAAAGTGAGGTGGGGATGCTCCCGTTGAGGCCATTGCCTGACAGGTCCAAAGAGAGTAAGCGCCGGAGGTAGCCAAGCTCCTTGGGTATCCCACCGGCAAATTTGTTGTTGTTCATCTCAAGCTTTGTGAGCATGGTAAGATTTCCAAGCCGTGCCGGGATTATGCCAGACAGACTATTTCCAGCGAGCCCAAGCATGTTTAACTCCTTGAGTAAGCCGATCTGCAGCGGGACTTCTCCTAAGAGTAGGTTGTAACTCATATTCAGCAAAGTTAAGGAAGTCAAATGCCCTATGGAGGGTGGTATCTGCCCCATTATCCTATTTCCACCGATATACAACTTTGCAAGAGAGCTTGACAGGTTTCCCAGTGAATCAGGGAGTGTACCCTCTATGAAGTTCTCATCAATGGCAAGGTTTTGGAGCTTAGTGCTGTTTACAAGATCATCGAGGATGCTTGGTGTGTCGACAATTTGATTGAATCCAATGTTGTAGTTGACAAGATCGGGAAGATGGCCTAGGCCTGGTGGCACCGCACCAGTGAGAAAGTTGTGGGAGATCCGCATGATTTGCATTTTGGTCATGTTGTGGAGTGATGGCGGGATAGTCCCAGTGAACCTGTTGAAGCAAAAGATGAAGGTGCGTAGGTTCGGAAGCCGAACACCGACATCACTTGGGATGTCTCCATGCAAGTGGTTCAATGCTAGTGTAAATACAGAAAGAGTGGAGAGGTTGTAAAGTGGTTCGGGGACTGTGCCTGTGAGATTGTTTATGGCAAGCTGAAGGGACTGGAGCCGCCTGAGATGTCCTAATTCACCTGGAATTGTTCCTGCAAGGCTATTCGTGCTAGCATCGAGAGTTGTTAACAATGATAGATTGCCTAAAGATGGCGGAATAATGCCGGTCAGCTGGTTCTTCTTGAGTTCCAATATCCGAAGATTACGAAGCAAGTGAATGCTAACAGGTATCACACCAGAGATGGTGTTTGCTGACAAAGCAACGGCTTCAAGGTTTGTACAGTTTATGAGGCCCGAAGGAATAGATCCAGCAAGAAGGTTCTCACTAGCATTTAGTGCCCGGAGTTCTGCAAGCCTGCCAATTTGATTGGGGATTTCACCTACGAATCGATTATTTTGCAGGTAGAGAAAGCGGAGTGCTGATAGATTGCCAATGTCAGGGCTAATCCTGCCGGCCAAGTTGAGGCCCTGAAGATCCAGCACTGAAACTCTACTGTCACGGTCGCAAATCACCCCAGTCCATCTGCACATGGAGGAGCTTGTCCTCCATGATGATAGTGCATCTGATGGATCGTTAGTGATAAGGGATTTGAACCCAATTAGGGCCTCATGGTCTGTGTAATTGCTTTGACTCCATTGGGCAGCAGTACCAGTAGCAAACTGGAATACCACGGATAAGACAAGAAAGAGAAAGGACAAGCCATGCATCGTGGAACTGCATATAGGGGGATTTAGCAATGCAAATTTAGAACAAACAAATAAGACAATAAAAGGAACAAAGTAGTTTCTTCACCAAACCTAGAAAGAAAATAAAATTTACAAATGAATGGAACGAACCAGGATAACTGGGAGTCGCCAAAATTGAGATCTTGTTTGAGCAATTCTTCTCTGCAGGCAGAGAAAACGTTCTCATACATACAAGCACCCCTGCAAAACAGTTGGGACTTGGGAAGTGTACATGGTGTGTATGAACTATGAAGGGCATGCTGCTTATTCAAAGAGGAAGACTTGGTACATGAGAAAAGCTTGAACGGTGCATGTCTAGTTATTGTCAGTGGGGACCTTACCATAATTGAGCTGTCCATCGTAGATAGGTCATGCGCAAGACCCTTTGCATAAAAACAAGCATAAAATAGATTGTTGGAGGTGACACGTAGACCTGTTCTTTAGGGGTATTGGGTGACCTTTTGGTTTCATTCCCCCTAGGCCTAAATAAATAGGGTGAGTTTTTAAAACGAATTTTTAAAATAATTTTTCGAGTCTAAAATCGTGTATGCCGTTTTGTTTATTGTCTTTGTGCGCCATGACGTTTACAGACCATTAACTCAGGAGACGGATGATGATCCTATGGGCATCTTGACTGCTTCCACATTGGAGTGCTAACTCGGCTTTCCATGATAACGAAACAATTTGACTTGTCTTGTTGACATAGTCACCAGCTGCGTTTTTTTAGCTGTGGCTTAATAACTTTTGACTCTAACATGAGCACTTATCACTGCTATAAAAAAAAGCTAATACTAAACGTCTCATCATAGACTGTCGACCTAAACTATCATTATTAAATACAATCACACAAGGTTTTGGTTTAGTGATCGTTTGTGTTACTAGCAGCGCTAAAATCGTCTGTGAAGAGATAATATCATGTACAGTTCATGTTGAAAACTGTCTATGAAGTATGATAGACATTTATTAATAAGAACCGTCCGTGGTATTATCTCTTCACAGATGGTTTGTTTTAGAAAATCATATGTGATATTTCACTGCTCGACTTTTGCCACCTCCTTTATTCAAACTTTCAAATTGAAGCGACGTCGTGACCTTCCAACTAGTGATCGGTTCTACTACCCAAATACCGTTATATATGCTACCCACACACATTCCCCAAACACTCCAAACCGAAGCTCCGCCTAGCTACGCTAACTACCTCCCCGAGCTCCTTCGTCTCAGGTTGTGACGCCACGGTTCACTTCATAAGACACTTTTATTGTAAGAGTGTCATCTAGATCCTTATCCAATACGAGTAGAGATCGTATCCCACTCAGAGTCTATCATCCAGACCCTTACTATTCTGACCCATTAAGTATGTGACCCTATAGATTCATGTATAATTGGTTATAACTCGGAAATACCTTTTCAATCACTGGTCGGTAGCGGTCTCTAGCATGACATATTGACCTCCAAATATACACAAAGATCAATTTAGATGAACTTATGCAATATGATCTGCAACTAGGTCTTAGTCATTCACGATCAATCTATAACTCCTTATGATCATATCATATGGTTATGACTAGTCTGTATCCCCATACGACCTGTTCGCAGACTAGTCTATGTCCAACCAACTCATGACAAGTCAGTATACTCATATGACCGGTTCTTATTCGATCAAATCTATCGACCTATTTGTGTATTCTTCTTTTGCCTCATGATATCTAATCAAACTTTAGGTGAGAACATTTCATCCATGGACTATTCAATCTTTTCCTGATCTAGTGATAAATAACATCATGTGGTCGACTCTTCGATCACTCGTGGCATGGCCATGCACTTTCTTTATCTAACCACATCAAGGGACCTAGAGATATCTCTCCTGTTATGTGGTAGGGGCAAATACATATCCAACCAATCACATTTTGTCACATATTTCATAGTATACCCGAAAGCTACCTTTATAGCTACGCAGTTACAGAGTAGCATTTGGCAACCTTTAAGTATACTATTATACATGTAGAAAACTATTTTGATCTCAGGTACAAAGATTATACATCATCATTACTTGAGAGCAACTGATGACACATAGAATATAACAATCTCAACAGTGTCTCAAGATAGGTCAATCTAGCACAATGTTTTCTAACATATGTCTACATTATTGATATGATATCCCCATATATATGACCAGTGAAATGTGATCATCAATCAATACATGTGTTGGTTTATAAGTCACTAGTGTCCTGACTAGTAACATCCGACCAGGGATCTTCTAGAATGCTATTATACAACAATTAAAGAGCTTCACCAACAAGTCATATACTTATTAACCTTTATAAATGGTAATTCATTTAAGGAATAAAATAAGATTTATTGAAAAGATCATAAATACAGAAGTGATGCAATCATCTCCATAATTGCCTTCAGGACATATCACCAACAGGCAGAATTACTAGAACAAAGTTCTCACATTGAAGCAACGAGGAATCCATGGTGGCGTCAAGTTATGGAGATGGAATTCTTAGCATTGCAGCTAAACAAAACTCAGCATTTAGTTCCCAGAGATAAAACACATAATTTAATTGATTATAACTGGATTTTCAAGTTGAAAAGGACAACTGATGGCTCAATTGGTCGTTCAAGCAGTGCTATGGTATAGACTATGCAGACACATTTAGTCCTATAGTTAAGCCGGCTACAATATGACTTATCATCTCCATTGCTATATCCAGAGAATGAAGCGTGTGACAAGTTGATGTATATAATGCATGGTGTTTTGGAGGAAGTTTTTTGTACAAATCAACAACCCAGATATGAGGATGCCACATATCCACAACATGTATGTAAGTTGGATAAGGCATGGGCTCAAGTAGGTATTGTGGCCTGGTATTCTAGACTAAACTCAAAGCTGCAAGAATTTGGATTCCTCCCTTTGCGGGCTCATACTTCACATTTTATCTACAGAGATAACAAGATCACTACTTATATGTTAATCTATGTTGATGATATAATCATCGCAACCTCATCTGAGGAGGCAATTGATGCTTTACTTTAACAACTTTAGAAATATTTTTTGTTAAGGATTGGGTGTCCTGATCTACTTTCTCGACATCAAAGTTGTACAGTCCAACAGGGGGCATGATGGCATCATTCTGACACATAAAAAATATGTTGGTCATGTACTTTGTAGAGCTAATATGGAGCATTGTAAGCCAAATGCTACTCCTATGGCTCCTACAGACCGGCTGTCCAAGGTAGAAGGCATTCCTTTGAAAATCAGTCTACTCATTACAGAAGTGTTGTTGGTGCACTTCAATACTTGATAATTACAAGACCAGATATATCATTTTTAGTTAACAGGGTTTGTCAATATCTTCACTCACCTACAAATGATCACTGGTCAGCAGTGAAGATTTCTTTGTTACTTGGAATGTACATTGACTATGGAATTACATATCAAGTTGTCAGATTCTACACTTCTTAGTGCCTTTTCAGATTCTAACTAGGTTGACTACCTTGATGATAGATGGTCAACAGAAGGTTTTGCTATGTTCCTTGGTGGTAATCTTGTTTCCTAGAGATCTCACAAATAGCCCACAGTCTCCAAGTCAAGTATCGAGTCAGAGTATAAGACTCCTGCCAATGTGACAGTTGAAATAATCTAGATAAAATCTCTATTGAAGGAGCTAGGAATTTTTCAATCGAGATCTCTGTCTCTGTGGTGTGATAACCTGAGAACAACTTACATATTAGTGAATCTAGTTTTTTCATGCTCGAACCAAGCACACTAAAGTGCATTATCATTTCGTCAAAGAGAGAGAGTTGCACGCAGGATGCTCGATGTACTATTCATCCTTTCTCGAGATCAAATATCATATATCTTTACAAGCCACTTCCTGTGTGAAGCTTTGAGCAACTCAAGAGCAATCTCATGTTCTATGAGTTGAGATTGAGGGAGGCTGTCAAAATACATCAATTGCTTGCAAATAAGTTGTTTAGAATTTGTATAAGAGATAGAGATAGCATTGATTTGTTGTAACCCTAGTTGTATCTTGTGGAGACATTTTGGTCTCTAGTTGTAATCCCCAAGGACTGTTCACGGTCCGGTAATATATATGGAACCTCGATGCCTCTATCGAGTGCATGAGATTGCCTTCTATTCTTCTCTCTTACTCTTTCCAATCTACAAAATTCTTTAGTATCAACATGGAAATATGGCCTAGGCTGGGTTCTTTTGGGCTTAAAGTTAGTTTATGCTTGTACTGTCTACAATAACTACCTTTTAAATAGTGCGTTTTTTAAGGCGGGGTCAATAGAAAAATTATAGTAAAAAGTGTACTGAGTTCAATCGTACTGGACAAAATCGCATGTGACTATTTCCCTCTACATATCGTCTTTCACGAATAGCCAAAATTCAAATATTTAAGTCATAAGCCATAAGTCATCAGCCCAAAAGAGCCCACCCCTAATCACTATTTTGTATCTTGTGATCTTGTCATAGTCTTGTATCTGTCAACTTTCATTCAAACTGGTTCAAATAAAAGTAAGTTGGACTAACTATATTTTTGTTTACAATCATGTGATGTTGGTTGTGCCGCTTAGATGCTAAGCACGAACTATTTTATGGGGAAACTGCATTCCTCTAGAAAAAGTGGCAAGTAACCTATTACATGTGATGTTTCATTTGTTGGTCCTTAAAGTGTACTTATGCTGTTACAATGAAATGTAGTGTCCTAAACTAAATTCCAAGATAAATTTATATGTGTTAAAAAAAATTACAGAATCCACTGTATGTTTATGTAGTACTGAATAACAACAGATAGGGAGGGGGTTGAATGGTACACCTCACAAAATTTTCCTCCCAGTATTGTCAAGCTTTTCACTCTAGTAGCTATAAAGCTATGAAGATCAAAGTTAAAACCAAGCCCAAAGCAACAACCTCAAGAACCAAAGAGAGGAAGACTTGAGAGTAGAGTGGTATGACTAGCTAGCTATTCACGAGCGGTTTGACTGGCTACAGCACGATGGTCTTACTGGTGTTACCTTGGCGGTCTGATCGGCGGCAAGATAGTGGTCTGACGGGCGAGCTGTATGACCTGGCTAAGGAGTGGTATGACCGCTCCCTTATTTCCAAAATAGAAAATCAGTTCAAATCCAAACCACTTTTGGTGTAACTCTAAAAATCCATAGCCAAACGAGATGAAACTTTGCACACACCTTTCTTAGGGTCTGAAAGATTGAAAGCAAGAAATCTTGAGGTCAAAAAACTCCAAGATGAGGCCAAAACCATGCAAACCAGACAACTTCAAAATCCTGTAAGATTGGTACCTAGATGGATGGTATATGATCTTCATGAGTCATCTCTATCACTTATACGTCCTTGGCATATGGCAAGATCACGGAAGAGAGAGGAGATTAAAACTAACAAGAACAAGAGCAAATCAATCAAAACAAGAAGATATCATGAGAGATGAATAAAATTGATATATTACTATTTGAGGATGAAAGTTTTACAGTAACTCCACCTGGAGGATAAGAGAGTACACCATAGCACTCACTCTTCTAACTCTAACCTTAGAACACAAGGTTAGAATGAAAGATGGTTGGATGGTTAACTTGTAAGTCTCTATCCCAATCCGTGAAATAGATGAGCCAACTAGCCAACATCTAACCCTAATGGATACTATCAACTAACGCATTTGGAGAAAACCCATTAACCCCACACAACACAAATTTTACTCACACACTTAACTCATGTATACTTTTCAAAACTCATAAGCCTGAATTTGCTAAACCTTTAGTCTTTGATCAATTTGAACTTATCAGCATCTCTTTGACCTAAACCGCTTTGATCCAACTCAGTTTCTGGTATTTGGCAAATTACCAAAATAACCTCACTTTGACTTGGTCTTCATCTTCCATTGCAAGTAATCACCATGCTCGCAGTCTCTCCCATTTCGATTTCACCGGACTATGTCTCATTTGGATCGATCAAGCCACTTGGTGCAATCATCGCTCAAACCTTACCTTCAATATTTCTCATCTTATTTGTGCCATGCATAAGCTCAACTATCTCACCCAGTATTCTTAACCATTTTGGTCCTTGTTCCTCCATGAGCGTAGCCCCCATCCTCATGATTGACCATAGTTGACTCCAAAACTTCCTGCACATCTAAGACAAGGAAATCATTTGCGGATACAATTTCTTCATAACTTGACCTATGTTAGCTAAAATATGCATTATGCAATATTATTGCATTGACCGAACATAATTCAAATCACCCTTGGACCAAAATTTGAAAATTCCAAAATCAAATTTTCAAGGCCGGTCTGACTACCAACCAGAGGCCAATGGTGAGATCGATTTTGTCTGACGAGAAAATATAACAAAATGCAAACTTTGTAAAATTTAAAATTTCACTCTATAAGCTTGGTAATAATTCATCATAATATTAGCTTGGATCTTCTCACATGGTCCGTCACTATAAGATGCCCCTTTCATTTCTATATAAAAAAATGCCTCTTCCACAAATTCGGTGATATGTCATTATGTCAAGAGAGACTAGTATATTTTTGCTGCCAATTCAACACAATATACTCCACTAACTCATTTTAACTTGTAAGACATGACCTAAGGCTGATGGGAAGATGTTTATTTAGGCTATTAGGAACAGAACGCTGGGGACAAAAATTTAGCAAAATTATTATTCTTTTTTTTGGATGAAATGGTGAGATATTGTTGCTCATTGGTGTTGGGATACAAATCATTTACAAAACTATCATACTGATGGTGCAAATCTGGAGTAGTCTTCACCGTCAGTAGATAAGCAGTGGCCTTCCGCAAATGATCTCACAGATGGTTAGTGCAGACACTCACCCTGAGGCCAAGCGAATAATGTCTTCTTGACATGCCAATATCTCCGCAATTTCAGCATTTGTGCAGCAGTGTAGGACACGCCAAGAACTGAATTTGATGATGAATCTGGCAAGTCTGCAGGTGGATCGCGTGGTTTTAGAAATAATGGGGCGCGGTTACATATGTCACTACCAATAAATGAATTTTGGACGTTTCTAGCACTGTTGATACCCTAAAATTCCAAAAATAGCCACGCTGAAAACACAATTCCAAAAATAGCCCCCAAACGACCGCACGATTAACGGCAACGCGACACGTGTCCAGTGGTGCGGCCGGGGAGCGCATCACACCTGAGTGGTGCGGTCCCCGACCGCACCACACCCCCGCCGTACGTGCCACGTAGATGGTGCGGTGCCGCACCGCACCACTCCCCTAATGGTGCGGCACCACACCGCACCACTCCGCCGTGGGTCCCACCCCCGGTTAGGGTTTGCACGGGTAGGATTTTAATTCAAGTTATTTTTGTATGCATTTGTAAAGATAATTTTTTAAATAAAAATTTATGTGTATATATGAAATGATGTGTGAAAAAATATGAATTTGAAGTGGAGTCCACTTTACTGCTTGTGTAATTAGTTGTGCAATTTTGAAAATTAAAAATAATGGTTGGTAGAGTACGAACGAAATTTGTGTGAAGTAACGATTAGTGTTTTTGTGATTTTCCTATATTGCTGACCGTGAAAAATGTGTTGAAGTGACAATAACAAATTTCGAGCATGGTATATTGTTTTATTGGAAGCAATTTAAAGAAAAATTTTTCGAGCACAAATGTGATATGAACAATTGGAGGAAATGAAGGAAAGTGATATTGAACATGTATGATTATAAGTTTTGTTAATTTTGTAGTTGTGAATCAGAAAAAATTTGAAAAAATTGTAAAACAAGTTTATGTTGATTATATGTTGTAGATGCATAAAAAATTTGGGTAAAAATTTTTTTAGGAACGATTGTGCGTAGAACGATCGATATATAAAGTGGTAAGTGACTTTTAGGGTTTGGTATGTTTTAAGGGTTTGCAATCCGCGTCATGTTTGTATGTTTTGTCAATTTTGTAGTTATAAACTGCGTAAAAATAAGATAAAGTTGTAATAGAAGTTTATCTTCAATGTAAGTTGTAGATGCATAAAAAATTTGGGTACATTTTTTTAGGAACGATTCGATACATAAAGCGGTAAGTGATGTGACCAGTGGCATGTGGCATGTGTGGAACTCTGTACTTCTAATGTTCAGAATTCCACCACTAGTCCTAACATGCATGCCTTAGGGGAAATAACTTGCTAGGTCTATTACATCATGGAATGCGAAAATACGAGATATTAAACTTCATAATACAGTTGGGAGTAACATGCCGCGTAGATTTTTATTACATGCATAACATATAGCATGATATGCGACTAACCCACCCAACTGCTCGTACGACCTACTGTGTGGACCGGGGCCACTTTCCCTTCCTTGCCCGCTCGGCATTGAACTCCTCTCCGGCCTCTTTTGCCTTAGCCGCAATTTCCCTCTTTCTCTCGCGCTCCATCTCGCGAGCCTCCCGCTCCGTACGCGTGCACGCTTCAAGATGAGCTTGCGTCTCGCGCTGTATACGCAGGGTGTGCTCGTGCTTGCGGCGCTCCTCCTCCAGCAACTCCTTCTCCTTTGTGACATTCCACTCCTCAAAGTCAAGGGTCCATTGGTCCTCCACGGCCCCCGCTTCAGCCTGCTCAAGACGCCTGACATGCCTGCTGGTCTCCTGATCAAGGTGGCTCCACAGGGCATTGAACTTCGTCTTCTGGTTCTGCATACAAAGTTTTTTAAACATCTTCATTAGTTCCTTGCTATGGAACCTTCTGTGGAAGTTTGCCGCAAGATGCCTCATGCACCACCGGTTCTTCATGTCATTCCACTGGTACGGAGGCTGTGTCCCGTTCTGCATCGTTCCCATTGCAGACAGCAAGCCCGCATTGCGGTCTAAGATAACACACACATCGGGCCGATCTTGTACAACGGCCTGCTTCACATTGACAAGGAACCACAGCCAGCTTTCCGTACTCTCATTCTCTACTATTGCAAATGCCACTGGGAGTAACTGGTCATTTGCGTCTGCTGCAACCGCGGTCAGGATTGTACCCTTGTATTTGCCAGATAGGAATGTGCCGTCCATCGTTAGCACTGGACGGCACCACTTGAAGCCTTCTATTGCCTGATGGAAGGCCCAGAACACTCTGTCAAGCACAAAACAATTCGGCCCTTCCGTCTCATGAACCCGCTCGCACTTGTTAATGAACGTGCCTGGGTTTGCTGCTGCAATCTGACACATCAATCTCGGGACCAGATCATATGCCTCCTCATATGTCCCGAACATACTCCGCAGTACCTTCTGTTTCCCCCGCCACACCTTCTTGTAGCTCACAGCAAACCCCACCGTGTTCGCTACCTCCGCCATGAGAACCTTGGGAGTAATGGATACATTTGCAACCACAAGATGCCTTATCACCTCTCCAACATATGACGACGTCATGTTGCGGTGCCTATGTAGTGGCGCCGCAAGCTCACAAGTGTGATCGTTCAGCACCGTTATCCGGAAGTCCGTGGCAGCGCCTCTGAACCGCTGCGCACGGACCTTGCCAGGGCAGGAGCCGTCCACACACTTCACAATGTAGGTGCCAGGGTTGGACCTGTGCACCCGATATGTCCGACTGATGTTGACGGCGTACGTGGCAATAGCTTGCTGTGCAGCACTCTTGTTACGGAAGCTCTGCCCTACAACGAGTCTGCCTTCATTGAATCCCCACTCTGCCTCCTCCGCCCGTGGCAGAACTAGGGATTCCGCTGCGATGTCGTCCAATCTGGACGGCACGTACGCACCCTCCGTGGTTACAACAGCACCTACCACACCTCCCGCTGTAGGTTCCCCTTCTTCCTCCTCTCCTGAACTCTCTGTTTCCACATCGTCCTCCTCCTCACTTTCCTGCACCTGGTTCTCAAGGTACTCGTGACAGTCAACACGCGCGGCCCACCACCTCTTGGCACCTTCGTTCGGCTGAAAATTCTCCGCGCGCCTCCGCAGGTCCCCATCTCCTATTGACTCATAGCCTCCTTCTCCTTCATCAGCATCTTCATGACCGCCGGAGAGTAATGCACGCTCTACATCTCCGCCAGCACGACTAGAGCCACCCATAGCGGATGATTCTGTCCTCTCCACGAATTGAACATACACCATTGGCCTGGCATATATCAATGCGTCTGGGTTGCACACGACCTCCATGTAGTTCGCCCATGAAGCGTCGCTCGTCACCTTTATAAGTTGCCACATTGTATCCCCTGCAGCACCTCCAACTGTGGCATACACTGCCTCGATCCGTAATTTGTTCCTTGCGGTGTCCCGATCGAATCCGAAACGCACGCATCTCCGTAGCTCCAACAGGCTCATGGTGTTCAGATTGTGTGCCCGGATCACAGTCCGGTCACAATTATTCAGGTCTGCCCCGTACGGCCCGTCCCGTACGAGACCACTTCCATAGAACACGAACAAGTCTTGGATGTCACCCATGGCGTACCTAACATAAGCCCAAACTGAACCCTCTTAGTATATATCACAGGCAACAACTGTACCATCACACAGCACGTAGCTACCGCCTAGCAGATACAACCGTAATATTTTCATCTGAATTTCGTTGTTCTAACTATCCCATACAAATATGAATGGTTCTTTTTTATTTGCAAATGTAATTTTTAATTAATTTACGGCGTGCCTTAATCTATGCGATACATAAATTACAATTTCTCCAAATTTCTCTCCTAATTTCTATTATTATTGTTCTACTTAATTAACCAACCAACCACTCAATTCTCATCATTTTTAACTTCTTAATTCTTATGTAAATTAAACATCTACATTTTTTCTCTAATCTTTCATTTGTGGAAGCACGCTCTCTCGAACATGCACAACAAGATCTAATATTATTCAGTGATTTTGGCTACAACAATGAGTACATGACAATAAAAACAGTACCTACTAGCAGTGTGCTTTCCGTATTTTTTTCCATAATCTCTAATTCATGGAAGCAAGCTCTCACAAATATGCATGCATACCAAGATCTACTATCCTTGAGTGATTTTTGCTACAAGAATGACTAAATATTAATACAAATAAAACCTACGCAAGTAGCCCTTCCGACTACCAGAGTGCTTCACAATGACATCAATGAAATCTAGCTAAAATCTTTACAACAGCAGTACAAAAATTCTTTACATAAAATATAAAATACAATATGCTACAACTACAAATATTTTTTCAAATAAATGGAATACACTACAACCACAAACAACTTTTAACATTACAGTGGACAACAATAACGCATAATTTCTTCACATAAATTATAAAATACAACACGATAATTACATAAAATATAGACATATGGAGAACGTTTACAGAACGTTTACGCTAATTACAGGCTAATCACTATGATTAAATTACAGATGCATTGAGATGATATTTACCTATTCTTGAAGCTCACGAGACGATCTACAACTTTCTCACTTGCGAAAAATTCAGATCCCTTCCAAAATTACTCCAAATCCTGTGTTTTCCGCTCTTCTTGCCTTCGCTATCAGCTCCCTCTCTTCCGCTCTCTCTTGCTTGCTGCTTCTCTGTCTACCACAAATGCAAAAAGATTGAAGTCTTCCAACGCAGGCTCTCCCTTTGTATCGCGAGATACACTGCGTTCGGAGTAGGGGCCGGCTCTCCAGCTTTGACACATCGCATGTAAGAAATAAAGAAATGCGAGGGAATCGGCTGCATGCAGCACGGGGCGAGGGAATCGGCAGTGCTTTCGGTGGGATGGGACGGGAGGAAAATGGTGCGACGGGAGACAGCCGAGTGGTGCGCTCTGGGGCCGCACTACTCGCGGTGTCGTGCGCCCGGAGGGCGCACCACTGGCCTGATGTGACGGCGGGGGTGTGGTGCGGTCGGGGACCGCACCACTCAGGTGTGGTGCGCTCCCCGGCCGCACCACTGGACACGTGTCGCGTTACCGTTAATCGTGCGGTCGTTTGGGGGCTATTTTTGGAATTGTGTTTTCAGCGCGGCTATTTTTGGAATTTTAGGGTATCAACAGTGCTAGAAACGTCCAAAATTCCCAATAAATGAGCAAGAAAACGTCACGGGTAGGTTGGAGGTATGTGTCAAATCGTGTTGACTAACTAGTTACAGAAGCGCGGTATCACGCCGTGCTAACTACCACATAGATCGAAATAAAAGAACAGATTGTCCTTATATATAATCCTGTAGCGGCTTTTTTCTTCAAAAATAGATCCCAATCATTCATCTTTGAAAAAAATGAACCCTTCTTCAAGCTTGAAAGGCGTTGTAGGTGATATATATCATCCTTGGCGCCGCCGTAACTTGGAAGTTCGGGTGACCCGCAGCTAGGCGGAGACAGATGACGTAGGGAAAAACATATGTGTTAATTTTTTTTTGCACAAAGTGCTTTAATTTAGTGCTGTAATTAGCACAAGTTAATTACTATTAGTGCTAATCAGTGCGCTTAATACTAATTAGGTACTAATTATACCAGTAGTGCTAATTAGTGCACTTAACGCTAATTAAGTGCACTAATAATGGGGAACAGAACTACAGTAGACTAATTAATTACTATCATTGCTTAACGCTAACGCTAATTAAGTGTGTTTGATGCTAATTAAACGAACCAATTAATGGGGAGTAGCGCTACAGCAGCGGAGACACGTGGATGCAGGCATAGCCGAGGCATTCCTCAGGTTTAATATAGAGACTAAGTACGTTTAATGCTAATTAAGTGTATTAATTAATGAGAAAAGAGCTACAGTAGACTAATTAATTACTATCAGTGCTAACAGTGCGCTTAACGCTAGTTAAATGCGTTTGACGCTAATTAAGTGGACTAATTAATGGGTAGTAGCGCTACAGTAGCGGAGACATATGGTGGATGCAGGCATAGCCGAGGCATTCCCAGGTTTAACATAGGGACTATTTAGTGAGAGAGATGACAAGATGAGCACCGCCTACGTAGCAGCAATCTCCTTGAAACATCCAATACCATGTAACACCTAACAACTCTTCACCAGTCTTTTAAACAGATAACCCCCTCTCACCAAATTTCTTCACACACATAAAGAATTTGGTCAAGTATCCATCTATAAATCACCGGCAATTAACAAGTACAACTAGTCAAGACCACTGTTTTCATTTGTTTTCCGAGGGCATCCCAGTCAACATACGTTTTCTTGCTCCCTTCTGAACACAAATTCCGGACTTAACATCTGTACGTCCATGGTTTGACCTATCTTTCAAGCTTGTCGATAGTTTGACCTTTCAAGCTTTCGGATATTGCTGTTCCTTGTATAGGATAAAATGCCTTGTGCTATGACAATCAAATGCAAAATAGGAGTGATGATATGGGAATTTTTGGAAAAAAAAGGAAAAAATATCAATGCAGCAAGTTGCTGATGTGTATGTTATGACAATATAAATCAAATAGAAAAGCTAACTCACAATCAGAGTACCTCTAATGTTGTTGTTACATGCACCAAGAACTCTTGTGTGGAGCCTTGTCCTAGAAGATGTTACTAAAGTACTGGTAAAGGCTGGCAATTCAGGTCGCCATAGACTGAGTCTGTATATATTCGAACAATCCAATTAATCTTAACATTTATTTAATTTAGGTAGAGAACCTTTTTCTATCTGATTTTTTATTTCATATTTTGTTGTCAAAAGCCAAAACAATCTGAAACATTCAAAATACCATAGAAGTTCAGTTATTTCAGCTCCTTTAGGTTGTTTCTGTTTGTTGTGTAAGAGCAGGATAATACGGAGCTAATCAGTTGCCACCAACAGGTACAGTGCAAAATAAGTTAGCTGTAATGACAAACAGTGAAAAATAAACCGAAATAAGCAGTGTCTGTTTTGTTAGTCCTGCTTGTGCAGGACTTCGTCCAACTGATGCTTCAATCCACTTTCTCCCTGACCTTCTTTGGAATTCTCATGATTGGTTGCAATCCTTTCTCATTGACTAACTGACAAATGAGATCTCTCTGTGACTCTGTGTGCATACACACATGACTAATATATGCACAATTTTGTTTTCTTCATTCATATATCTTTACTATTATAAAAATATGAGTTGGTAGTCGTTGGTTCGTTCTTCCTCCTCTCTTTTCAGCTGTCCGATCAAAGATCAGTCGTCCAGATCGGCATATATGTAGTTCTTCCGCTCCTCGTAGAAAAGGTCGGGCCGACGCGTGGGCCACGTTCCTCCGCTTCTCTCCCCCCGCATCCTTCGTCTCCCGCAACCACTCCACCTCCCGCAACCACCGCCTCCTTCTCTCCCCCGAACCCTCGTGCCGCGTCTCCTCCTCCTAAGTGCTGCCACCAATTCCTTCCCCGTACGGCAGCGTCTGGTCGCAGTCTCCCAAGTTCCCTAGCAGCGTTGCATCCTCTCGTCGCCGCCTCCCCAACGTATTTGCCCGCCGCTGCCTCCCCACCTCTACCTCCCACAACTGCTGCCTCCTTCTCCCCCGAACCCTCGTGTCGCGCCTCCTTCTCCTCGACGTCGCCACCAATTCCTTCCCCACGCTGCAGCATCTGGTCGTAGTCCCCCAACTTTCCCTACGGCGCCACCACCAATTCCATCTCCCATCGCCCCTCCAACCAGCAGCACGACGCTCGCCGATAGTGGCCGGTGTATCAGAGAGAATGGCGCTCGGCGACAGTGGCTGATGGATCAAAGAGAAGGGCACTTAGCGATGGCGGTGGCTTCCTCTTACTATGCACGCCCACCGGGCTCCCCCCTGCCGCCGTCGCCCAGCGATCGCTCGTCCGGTGAGCCTCTCTACCTCCTCCTACTCTTCGCTTGGAGCCTATCGCGCTGTCTGGCGATTTTGGTCTCCCAAACTGGTCGTCGAAGTCGCTGCCGTGGTCGAATGGGGCTGTGGTCAAGGGGTCATGGCCGTGGTCGAAGTTGAAGCCGTGGTTGAAGGGGGTCATGCCCGAAGTCAAAGATCCGGGTCGAAATCGAAGGGCCATGGTCAAAGTCCAAGTCGTGGTCAAGGGGGCAGTTGTCAAAGTTGAAAGGCTGTGGACAAAGTTCATCCGCGGTCGAAGTCGAAGGGCTATGGTTGAAGTCAGGCCGTGGTCGAAGTCGAAGGGTCATTGGTCAAAGGCCAAACCGTGGTCGAAGAGGACAGTGGTCGAAAGGGCGTGGTTGAAGTCGAAGGGTCGTGGATGAAGTTAGTCTACGGTCAAAGTCGAAGGACCGTAATCGAAGTCGAAGTGTTGTGGTGAAGTCCAAACCGTGGTCGAAGTCGAGGCCGAGCAGGCTGGCACCGGCAGTCGGGCGACAGGGCACAAGTGCACAAGAGGCCTACCAATGTACGACCACCAGCGATGGCTAACCGCTTCTGACCCACGATCACCCGCGATGGTTGACGGTTTCTAACTTACGACCACGAGATGTGATCGAAGGCTTCTAATTTACGACCATGAGCACTGGTCAATGTGTTTCGACTGATGACCACGAGGTGTGGTCGATGTCTTTTGATTTACGACTACGAGCATCGGTCGATGTGTTCCGACTTATGACCACGAGGTATCCTCAATGGTTTCTGACTTACGACCACGAACGATGGTCATTGGCTTCCAATGTACGACCATAAGCCATTGTCGAAGGCTCTCGATTTAGGACCACGATCGTGTTAGTGATGTGCCCAAGAGGCAATCATAAACAATTCGGTTTTATAGGCTAAAAGGGATATTGATCCATATGGGATTAGGGTTCTAATGGGCCTACAACATGGAAGCCGATTAGCATGCTCTATAAATATGTGGAGGCGGGGCTGCAGGTATGGACACCACTGTGCTGAAAACCCTAGCCGCCACCTCCCCTCGGCTGTATCTCGAAACCCTAGCCGGGCGCACGGTGCTAGCACACCAGCGCACGGCGTTCCATCCCAAACGTGTGGACTCCGTGGAGGCGCCGCTGCTGTTGCTGCTGTGTTGATCGGCGAGAAGCGCAAGGCTATTGCTAGGACACGAGGAGGAGACATTCAGTTCGTTAGATGATCGACTGCTTCTTCTTCATCAACGCGCATCTACGTTGGACCGGGCTGCTCCAACTCTTCTTCCGCTGCGCAGTGCATCTAGTGGTAACTATCCATGACTCCCTTACACGCATGTTTTCTGGTTAAACGTGGTAGAAATTCAAATGTTGTAGCTAGCGTAGCCTACCCGTTCTTCTTCAGATCGATTATCGACTGCTGCCAATTTACGACCACCACTGATGGTTGACTGCTCCCGACCTACGATCACGCGCGATGGTCGACGGCTTCCGACTTACGACGATGTGGTGTGCTCGAGAGATTCCGGCCTATGACTAGAAGGTGTGGTCGATGTCTTCTGACTTATGACCATGAGGTGTGATCGACAGCTTTCGACTTACTTGACGTATTTAAAAACTTTTAGAACATGTTTGTATGCATATTTTAAAAATTTTTACCACCCGTGAGTTTTAAAACATGTAGTATGATAAATTTTAAAAATCCGTAGCAACGCACGGGCATACAACTAGTTCTGATAACAATCAGTGGTATCAGAGCAAAGCTGCATAGTATGTGGTCTGGATCATGCGCTTGTAGATGATGTGTTGTTTGTAGTAGATGCGATCTATTACTGTTTTTATGCTAGGTTCATGTGATGGATCTTTCGGTGCACGGGTTGATTAAATCAATCGGTCATAAGGGGTTGAAATAGGTATGAGTTGATAGCATCTGTGGCCAAAAAGATTAGTTCGTGCTCCTTCTTTGATGTACGCGCGACTTGCCCCTACCGGCTGGAATCACCATCGGGGATAACTGCGTGCACAGTCAGTAGATCGAGCCAATAGATCGAGGTCTTGTGTTGCAGTCTCCTCAAGTATACCGATCGCAATGATCAACATGATTGATCTAATGAAAATTGAGATATTTTGAATGGCTCGAATTCGGGTTGATTTGAAACCCGCGGGGGGCGGCTCCCCCTCGACCCCCCGCCCGCTGACCAGCCAGCAGGACCGCCGTTGCGTACACGCATAGATTGTTATACAAACACATTCATGTCAGGGCGGTAGAATGCGTTCCACGCTTAACTTGTTTTTGCAGGGAATGATGTGAATGGTATCGCATAGATGTATATGTGATGCATGTGTGTTTTGGCGGCCTATGTGTCGTATTAATCACAGCTGGGTTGAGGCTGTTCTTTAATTGTATAACGACCTGCGTGTCGACTTGTGATGCTTGCACTCCTCATGTAATTCATTTGCTAGCTATTAGTTGTAATAGTTTAGTTCTTTACCATGGAGGCTTCAAGCATGATGACAAAGACGACAGGAAGTGTGGCGAAGGACATCACCGTGGAACCATGGCGATGGCGACCACTATGATTTAAAAGGCCATACCATTCACAGTATAATGTGATTATATGCATGTGATGTTTATTTCCTGTCATACTATTCTTTCATGCCATACCTGTAGAGGATGTATTTTTCATGATAGAATAGCTTCCCTCAGAAACATTAAGAATTTATTTGATGCCCTTCCAATTGCTGCGCCTATAAGAATTACGATCATTGTTTGGTAGGTCTGCCAAAGCAGAGTACCATCAACTATCTTGATCTAATAGGGTGGATGTCGAACATCCACATGCATAGTGTTGGTTTACTTGACAAGGCTATCAAATTGGATTTGGGCCTTGGGGCATGGTGTTGGGAGCCGGGGCATTGGATGCAACCCAACAAACAAGAGTCACATAAGATGTAATTAGCAAGCGTTGCTTACCTACGTCACTAGGTTTCTAGCGGTGATGCCAAAGCTCACTAGAACTTAGATGAACATGGATCTTGACCACTATATGTCGTTAGAGGGAAGACGATTACAAAACATATAGTGGGAGTGTCTTTTGTTAAATTGTTTAATAGAATATCAAACATGAACATAGTGCTGAACTTTGCTTGTTTATTTTCTGTTGTAGATCATGGCTGCTTCTAGTAACAATTCCGGTTTTAACTTGTGATCTGTTCTTGAGAAAGAAAAACTTAATGGAATGAATTTTATTGATTGGTACCGCGACCTGAGAATTGTTCTCAGACAAGAAAAAAAAGGAATATGTTTTTGAGCAACCCTACCCCGATGAACTCCCTAAGGGTGCAAATGTTGCCACCCGCAAAGCTTATGAGAAGCACTGCAATGATTCACTTGACGTTAGCTGTCTCATGCTTGCTACCATGTCCTCTGAGCTTCAGAAGCATTATGAGAATGCAGATGCTCACACTATGATTGAAGGACTGCGTGACATGTTTGAGAACCAAGCTAGGACCGAGAGGTTTAACATTTCAAAGTCCTTGTTTGCGTGCAAGCTGGTGGAAGGTAGTCCAGTCAGTCATGTGATCAAGATGATTGGTTACATTGTGAGCTTGGAGAAGCTTGGTTCTCCACTTAATCCTGATCTGGCTACGGATGTTGTTCTCCAATCTCTCCCTCCGAGCTATGAGCAGTTCATTATGAAATTTCGTATGAATAACATGGAGAAATCATTGATTGAATTGCATGGGATGCTTAAGACAGCAGAGGAAAGCATTAAGAAAAACACCAATCATGTGATGATGGTTCAGAAGGAGAATAAAAAGTGGAAGCGTTGGACGCCCAAAGGCAAAGGCAAAGGAAAGGTTCCTAATGAGCACCCTAGCTCTAAGCCAAAGCCAAATGAGAAGCTCTAAGTATCATGTCAACCTCTAGGCCATTAGAGCTCTTACATATGGATTTGTTTGGGCCAACAACCTATAAGAGCATCGGGGGTAATAGCTATTGTTTAGTCATTGTGGATGATTACTCTAGATATTCATGGGTCTTCTTCCTAAATGACAAAAGCTAAACCTCCGGTATTTTCAAAAGTTTTTCAAAAAGGGCCCAAAATGAATTTGATTTTAATTTAAAGAAAATTAGGAGTGACAATGGTTTCAAGTTCAAGAATACAAAAGTTGAAGACTTTTGTGATGAACTTGGAATAAAGCACGAACTTTCCACAACCTACACTCCGGAGCAAAATGGAGTTGTAGAAAGAAAAAATTGTACATTAATTGAAATGGCTAGGACAATGCTTGATGAATATAATACTTCCGATAAATTTTGGGCGGAAGCTATTAACACCGCTTGTCATGCCATAAATCGCATTTATTTACATCGTCTTTTGAAAAAGACTTCCTATGAGCTTCTCATTGGAAGAAAACCGAACATCTCCTACTTTAGAGTATTTGGTTGCAAATGCTATATCTTAAGAAAGGGTGTTCGGCTATCTAAATTTCAAAGTTGATGTGATGAAGGATTTTTATTAGGTTATTCTTCAAATAGCAAAGCTTATAGAGTTAAAATAAAAATTTGGGTCTAGTAGAAGAATCTTGTGACGTACAATTTGATGAAACTAATGGCTCTCAAGAAGAGCAAGAAAATTTGGATGATGTAGGTGATGAAGGTTTGCGCAAAGCTATGAAAAATATGCAAATTGGAGACATCAAGCCCAAGGAAGATCCATCATCTCCAAGTTCTTCAAAACAAGTGGAGCCACCCACATCGTCTACAACAAGCAATGTTCAAGTTATTGAAGATGAGCAAAAGGAGCAACAACAAAACAACTTCAAGATTCACAACGCAATAGCCAAGGATCATCCAATAGATCAAATATTGGGTGACGTGAGTAAGGGTGTTCAAACTCGCTCTAGAGTAGCTTCATTTTGTGAACATTACTCTTTTGTGTCTTCTCTTGAACCCAAACTTGTAGATGAAGCTTTAGATGACCCGGATTGGGTAAATGCCATGCATGAAGAATTAAACAACTTCGCACAAAATGAAGTATGGACCTTGGTGGAAAGACCCAAAGAACACAATGTGATTGGTACAAAATGGGTCTTCCGGAACAAGCAAGATGAAAATGGAGCTGTGGTAAGAAACAAAACAAGGTTAGTAGCTCAAGGCTATACTCAAGTCGAGGGATTAGATTATGATGAAACTTTTACACCCGTTGCTAGACTTGAGTCAATTAGAATCTTGCTTGCCTTTGCATCTAGCTTTGATATTAAATTATTTCAAATGGATGTCAAAAGTGCATTTCTTAATGGAACTATCTCCGAACTTGTATTTGTTGAACAACCACCGGGGTTCGAAGATTCAAAATTTCCAAATCATGTCTATAAACTCTCAAAGGCGTTATATGGTTTAAAACAAGCTCCTAGAGCATGGTATGAACGCCTTAGAAATTTCCTTGTTTCAAAAGGATTTAAGATTGGTAAAGTAGATACAACATTATTCACAACAATCATTGGTGATGATTTTTTGTATGCCAAATATATGTGGATGACATTATATTTAGTTCTACTAACCAAGATTTTTGCGAAGAGTTTGGTGATATGATGTCTAGGGAATTTGAGATGTCTATGATAGGAGAGTTGAGCTATTTTCTTGGACTTCAAATCAAGCAACTCAAGGATGGAACCTTCATAAGCCAAACAAAGTACGTTAAAGATCTCTTCAAGAAGTTTGGCATGGAGGATGCAAAACCCATCAAGACACCAATGGCAACAAACGGGCATCTAGACCTCGACGAAGGAGGTAAGTCGATAGATTTAAAGCTTTATAGATCCATGATTGATAGCTTGCTTTACCTTACCTTATCTAGGCCCGATATCATGTTTAGTGTATGCATGTGTGCTTGCTTTCAAGCTTCACCAAAAGAGTGTCATTTAAAGGCCGTAAAAAGAATCTTGAGATATTTGAAACACTCTCAAAATATAGGGCTTTGGTATCCTAAAGGTGCTAAATTTGAATTAATTGGATATTCGGATTCCGATTATGCGAGTTGCAAAGTGGATAGAAAAAGCACCTCGGGGAGTTGTCAATTTTTAGGTAGATCTCTAGTATCTTGGTCCTCAAAGAAACAAAATTCCGTAGCACTTTCAACCGCCGAAGCCGAATATGTTTCTGCAGGAAGTTTGTTGTGCCCAATTATTGTGGATGAGGCAAACCTTGTTGGATTATGGAATAAATTTTGATAATGTGCCTCTTTTGTGTGTAATGAAAGTGCCGTCAAAATATCCAATAATCCAGTCCAACACTCAAGAACCAAGCATATAGATATTCGCCACCATTTCTTGAGAGATCATGTTAGCAAGCGAGATATTTGTATTAGCCACATCCGGACCGAAAACCAATTAGCGGATATCTTCACCAAGCCATTAGATGAAAACCGTTTTTGCAAACTTAGGAGTGAATTGAATGTCCTAGATCACTCTAATATTGCATAAATTTATGGCTGATTTAAATGTATGCTCAATTGAAGAAGCTTGAAAGATTGCTTGCAAAACCTTTATGCAAAAGGATTTGATTTTAAAGGAAAGGCAAAAAACTATTTTCAAATATATTATTTTTAGCATATTTAATGCATAATGATCCTCAAAGATTTCAGTTGAGTGCAAAAACTAGGGATCATTTGCATCTACTCTCTTTCCAATCCTTTTCTTTGTTGTTCCAGAAAAATCGGAACTACCGCTGTCTCCTACGGTACTTCCGATAAACGGTACTACCGCTCGTATCAGCGGTACTACCGCAAATGGCTTGAGAGGGGTAACCACCCGTGCCCGTGGGTTTCCTTGTGAGACCTCTTCTTTCCTGCGGTCCTTCCGCATACACTTCCGCCCGCACCTGTTCAAGCCACCCCTCTCCTCTCTTCTCTCTCTCCCACCAAAACCACCGAAACCGCACCCTAGATCTTCGAATCTAGCGGTGATTTCTTCGATTCTTCAAGTCTAATCAACTCTAAAGGGTTCACCTCCACCGATCTTCAAGGTATCTCGGATCAAAAACCTCTTTTTGATCTTTATTTTGAACCCTAGGTCATGCCTTAGTTTTGAAATGAAATGTAGTTGATTTTGCTATTTAATTATAGGGAAAATGAGTATATTTGGTGTTTAAGGGTATTTACTAACCTGTTTCATGGATTCAATCCAAGAAAACACCAAAGATCCATTCACATTCCCAAGTCCCTAGAATCTGCCAGGAATCGGAACTACCGCCCGACTGGTGCGGTACTACCGGCCCAGAATGGCGGTACTACTGATTAGCCTGACAGTGCAGCAAATTCGCTCCATTTTTTTTCAATCTAACTTGGTCTATTCTCCTTTGATTCTCATGAGTTATTCTTTTCATCTCTAGATGCCTAGAACAAGAGCAGCTGGGAGGAAGTCATACTCCTCTGTTTCAGGAGATTCAAGCACTCCTGCTCTTCCATCCCCTGAGGCAGTGCAGAAGGCTGCCCAAGACAAAGGGAAAGCCCCAGTCCCTGAGTCTGAGTCGGACTCTGAGACAGAGTCTGAACGGTCCCAGCATGAGAGCTCTCCCATGGAGGAATCAGAAGAAGACCTAGCTGACAGGGAGGATCTTAAGATTGATCTCAAGAAAATTACAGCTGACAACTATGCTAGACTCCGTCACAAAAATCAGTATGAGCTCCCCTCCAACTCGATTAATCCAAAGTTTCATACCAAGTTCCAGGAGAAGATTTTTGATGAGATGTATTGGCTAGATCGCCAGTTTGCATATCACAAGTATATTGACTTGGATCACATTGACTCCATTGACAAGTATGACGGGACATATAGGCTATTTCAAAGCGCCGGTATTCGTCAGCTTGTGGCCCTGGGATGTGATTACCATGAAGAATTGATTCGTCAGTTCTACGCTACCGTGCATGTCACTCCAGATTTCCAGCATATGACATGGATGACGGTATGCACACGACTGGAGGCCACAAAACATGATTTTGAGTTGGCTTTGAGGGCAGAGCTCAGTGCTCATGAGAAGGTATTTGCCAAGCCAGCCTTGGATATTCATGCCATGTACATCTACTACAACACAACTGAAAAGTACGTTCTTGGCAAGAATATAGGATTGCTCCCCATTCCCAGCTTGATCAACCGCATAATCAACCACACCATATTTCCAAAGAGCGGCAATTATGATGCTGTTAGAGGTCATGCTTGGAACCTCATCGATTATATCATGAAGGGGGAGAAGTTTGATGTGGAGGATGTTATTATTCGAGAAATAGCTTCTTCCAAAAATGATCGCATCAAACGCATTAAGTATGCGCCCTACATCATGGCTTTGATCGACACCAAGTTTGAGTTTCGAGGAGGACGTGGTGGAGTCCACAAGCCATACAAGCCCAGACCAGAGGCTCCCATTCCTACAGCTGTTAGAGCTAGACAGGCAGATCCAGGAGCAGGCTCATCCGCAGTAGCAGCAGCTCAGTCACAGGAGCCTGGCCAGCCCTCTCTCTCCCAGATTTATTCATCCATGCTTGAGGGGTTCTCCACCCTCAACTCCAGGATGGACCGGGTTGATACGCGACTGGACTCCATTGATAGCAGATTGACCTCGCTAGATGGTCGAGTTGCAGCTTTGGAGCGCCCTCCGTCGCCTCGTCGCTACACTCGACGTCGTCTTCGCAGTGATCCTCCTTCTCCTTCTCAGGACTGATCTCTTTTTGGTACTTGATGCCAAAGGGGGAGAAGTTAGTCAGTGGGCTGGACTTTTGAACTATTGGACCTATTGCTATATTATTTCTTTTGGATGGTTGTAATGAACTCTTTTTATCTTGTGCTTATGAATGTAATGAACCATGTATGTTTATGTCATTATCTTTTGCTTAAATGCCCATTTACTCTCATATTATGCTATCCCTTTTGTCTTGTGCATCTTGTGTAGAATGTTATCTTTATTCATGCACATGTTGAAGGGGAGTTATCTCCCTTCATGAATTTTAAAATAGAAATAGTTCATTCTACGCTGCCACACAATTTATTGCAAAGAACTATTCTCATTTAAAAGTCAACATGGAATATACAACTTGTTGCCAAACAATTTGATATATTCAAAACTTTTATCTCTCATACCACTTGGGTTGTCATCAATTACCAAAAAGGGGGAGATTGAAAGCATCTAGGCCCCTAAAAATTGTTTTGGTAATTAATGAAATTATGTGAATATGGGACTAACGTGTTTCATGAGCATGTGAAGGGTTAGTCCACATATGAGTGACAAGATGCAAGGCAAAGGATATTTATGAAGACCCAAATTGGCTCAAGACAAAGGTATACTTAGCATAGGATCCTCTTTTGATTTTTACCGGTCTTAGGTGAAAGGTGGAAGACCGGATTATAGGGTAGATAATCGTACCATCAAGAGAGATCTTGGCAAGTAGCTTGAATACAAATTTATTATGCCATCTGGATCAACATTAGAAACTTGTATTCATCAAAAATCTGTTTCAAAACAAAAATTTGTGCTCTGTATGGACAAGCGGTAATACCGCAGTTTTGAACGTCGGAACTACCGGAGAGCGGTAGTTCTTCTCCCAAATGCGGTAGTACTGGCGAGCGGTAGATTCAGTTTTCAAGCGGATGAATTTTTCCAGGGAGCACCCTTGGTTTCATCTAAATTCTTGCGGGAACGGAAGTACCGGCAAATTGAATGCCGGAACTACCGCACAGAGCGGTAGTACCACATTATGGAGCGGTACTTCCGGAGCCCGGAAGAACCAGAGGATGAGCGGAACCTTTTTTCCGGAAAGCTCCTCCGGATGAAGTCTGGATTTTCCTGGAGCGGAAGTACCGGCGATTTCAACGCCGGAACTACCGCTGTGTGCGGTAGTTCCGCATATAGAGCGGTACTTCCGGAGTCCGGAAGATTCGATTTCAGAGCAGATGCCTTTTTCCAGAGAGCGCCAAATTTGGGACCTTTCGGATTTGGGCCAGAGCGGTAGTACCGCGCCGACTTTGCGAAACTACCGAAAAACGGTAGTACCACAATTTACAACGGATGTAGTACCGCGTCGCCAAATCCAACGGTCATTGCAGAGCTCTGACATAGCCGTTCTGCCGCGAAGATTTGGTAGCGGTAGTACCGGCCCCTGGGGGCGGTAGTACCGCTTATCCTGATTTCTTTCGGGAAATTATGCCTGTTGTGGCTACAGACCAAACAGAGAGAGAGTATGGTAGTGGGGAGTTAGGTGAGTAGAAAATGGCTTAGGGTCTTTCCCCATGGCCTATGTCCCACATATATACATCCACATGGGGAGTACCTTTACAATTATACCCTTACACATGAGTACCTCCCTCAGGGGTGCCTATGTCGCTATACATGTCCCATTCTTGGCCTTACACTCTCTTAATAGGCCTGCTGGGCTTAGGTGGGGGCCACCCCTACAACAGGAGCCTCTCATGGTGAAGGGCTTCACGGGCCGAAGCCATGTTGCCGAGCCCTTTGGCCCCCTCCGTCCCTGCGGCCTATGAGCTTTTCCAATGTTCGAAGTGTGGTGTTCGCCTTATCGCGAAGGTATGGCGCCGGGCGGCTTGGCGAAGGCTTCGTCATCCACAGAGTCCTGACGCGGCGGGGTCGGATTTGTCGTCCGGAGCTGTCACATCCCAAATTTTCGCTTTCTGAAAAAATTTTATTTTTATTAATTATTTCAATGTATTTGAATCTTATTTGGATTTATCTGGATTTAATTTCAAAATTTAAAACAAGGAAATGTATTTAAAATATTTTATTAAAGCCAAAAAGGGAAAATTATATTTTTCCTAGCCTTTCTTAAATTTTTAAATATTATTTGAGAATTTTCTGAAATTTAAAATCAATTTTCAAAGCTAAAAAGTATTTTATAAAATTATTAAATTCCAATTTGAAATTAAAAATATTTTTACTAAGTCTAAAATGCTTCCAGGAATATTATATAATTTTTCTGGAATTTTTAGACATTAAATATTATTTTTCCAAATGTTTATAAAGTTTCTAGTATTTGCTGAAATTTATTCCGAAAATAAAAATCAAATTATTCCTAGGCCGCCATGTGTCGCTCTCAGATTAAATCAATCTCTTTCCACGTTTTAATCCTAGCCACACATGATAACTTACCCCTTCATAAAATCCTAGAGCCATAACACATCCACTTGCCACGTGTCGCAAATCTGACGGCCCGTACCCCTTCATTTCTTCTCCCTCTCTATTACACATGGACCCCACATGTCATATGTTTCTTCAACCTCTTCTTCTTCCTCCCCTAGCTCTCTCTCCTCCTCCATTAGAGCCGAATTGGAGCTCTTAATCCCGGCCGTTTCTTGCCCTTTAAACCCCGAGCGTTTGCGCAATCATTTCCTCTCTTCATTTCCCACTCATGGCCGGCCGCCTTCCCTCTTTATTCCTCTCTAAAAACCGCCGGCCGTTTATCTCCTCTCTCCACCTATAAAACCCCTCCATGCGCCGGCTCATCCCCTTTCGGTCTCCCCTCTCTCCACCGCCCTCCTCCACTCTTCGGCCGCCGCTTCCGCCGCCGGTCGCCGCCGTTTCGGCCATCTTCCGCCGCCGCCCCAAGCTCCACCACCGCCGCCACCGTCTCCCCTCGCCGCCGGCCACCCCGGGCCTCCCCGCCGCCGCCGGTAGGTGCGCCACCGCCCCTCCTCTCCCCGTCGCCGTTCGCCGCCCCGCCTCCGACCGCCGGCCGCCGGCGAGGTCGCCTCCCGTGCGCGCCCCTGCGTACATGGCTGTGTTTCCTTTGCTAGTCATATTCATCCACGTTTATTTGATTTGTTGTTGCTCTTTTGTCAAGAAGTAGCAAGAGCTCACTTGGCTAGTGGGTGCATGTTAGTGCATGCATGCATGAGGTTGTGAGTTCAAGTCCAGTGCGATGCAATTTTTGGTTTGGCTTTATCCAAATTTTTGTTCACCTCTATTCAATGACAAGCGGGACCCACTCGTCATACGATAATAAAATAAAATTCTACACCCAATGACAACCTGGTCCCACGTGTCATACACTCCAAAATACCCCAAAAATCAGCCAAAATAAGATTCCAGAGAATATTCTCCCGTTTTGCATTTTCTGGAATTTCCAAACCGATCAAACTTCCAATCGCTAGTTCTCCCTCGTCCGATCTCCGAATCCAGTGATTCAAATTTCTAAATTTGTATAAAAGCATAATCTAAGTTGCAGTATATATTTTATTTTTTTGTGATTTTATTTGTATTTATTTATTTGGTTGTTTTGTTGTTTCGCGCGTAGAAACCGACGTTGCCGAAGTGTTTGTCGAGTCGCAGCAAGAAGAACCAAACCACGCTCAAGAAGGCAAGTCTCCTTTGACCATCTTGCTCCTATGATTTACAAAATGATTTGTGTAGTTATTTTAAATTATTGCATGCTTATGTTGTAAGAGTGGATAACTTGATTTTAGAAAAATTTAGTTAAATGTTCCAATTGTTATACCTTCCATTGAAAATCGTTTACCTTATACCATTGTCAACTTAGGATATCCCTTTGACTCAATAATGAGTTAGTATTACATTTTGTTAAATTTATACTAGCAAATGCTTAGTTTAGCGAATCAATATAAAATGTTCAAATGAGAAGCATGTTTGCTAAATGTTTTGATCAATGGTTTGTTTGAACATTGGTAATGGATGTTACCATTGTTAATTGATTTGTTTGAAAAGTGGTAATGGATGTTACCACTGTTAATTTGAAAATAAAAATGAAGTTCAAAGGGAAAAGTTGACAAGGGTGGATGGAAGGTTTGGCTGGTGCAGTTTAGCACGAGAGTTTTTAGGATTGTGAATGAACCACCCTGGTCGTTTAAGGACCGACGCTTGTGTTTGTCCAAACTGAGCAAAACAGTGCAACCACAAGTCTATATGGGTACGACCTAGCTAACTAACCTATAAAGGTGTAGTTTAGATATCACCAGTGGTGTATTGAGTGCCAGGGTGTACTGGTTACTCATAGTGAGGGACAGGGTTTACTGTACTCATACGGCGCAAGAGGGGGCTCCGACTCGTGGATTCGAGTTGTGGTGAAACCTTAGCGGGTGGTATCTAGCTATACTGGAGTAGGTGAAAGGCTTTGTGATATTTTATCTGGGTCTCATGCCAAAGGAAGCATGTTGACTATTAAGATAATTTATCTCTTGTGGGTAAAGCGTACAAACTCTGCAGAGTAAAAACTATTCGAATAGCCGTGCCCACGGTCAAGGGCGGGCAAGGAATGCATTCACATGGTAGAAGTTTGATTTTGATTTTAAAATAAAATGGTTTGTCAAACTCGGGAGTGGTGTAACTCTCGTGATTTAAATCTGGTGGTGTAACCAGATCAGGTGGTTTAACCTGAGTCTTGAAAGTTGGCAGATAGCCTGAGATTTTAGTGTTGGTGGTTTAACCTTCACTAAGTTATTTATCTAATTTCATTTATGAAAAACAAAGATGTTTATCAAATGGCCTTTGAAGTAATTATGTAGATTTGAAATAAAATGCTGATTTATGCAAAAGAACCATATAGCCTTCCTTTGTGAAGCCTTGCATCTATGCATCTTTCCCAAGACTTGCGGAGTACATTCATGTACTCACGTGCTACATTTCAAATTAACTCTCAGAGGAGATCAAAGCTCAAGAGGTGGACTACGACTACTTCGTGGATGGATTCGTCGAAGGCTTTCCGGACTTCTAGGTTGCGTTTCCCCAGTCAATTGCCTGTGGCGTATTGTTGGGTCTTGCTTTAGTTTCTTTTTGCTTCCGCTGAAATTTTCTGTTTGGTGTGAGGTCTTAAAACCTCATTTGTAATAAAGGCTTCGAGGTCTGTAATCTCGATTATGATAAGAAAGCGTTGTTGGCAATGTATCATCTTTTCTGTTTGAACTGTGTGTACTAGCGTTGATCTGGGACTAGTACTGTAATGCACAGGAGGTCCAGGAGTTTCTACTCCAGGGTCTCACAGGAGCGAAGATCGAAGTCGAGGTTGGCCTCGCCACCGAGGGGCGAATTGGAGACCGAAGTTGCCCCCGATTTGACGGGGTCAGTGATTGCCCGGGCCGGACTGGGGGTGTTGGCGGAGTCAAATGCGTCGGCATAGGGGGCGTAGCGGGTCGTAAGCCGTCGCGCGCGCGCGTGTCTCCGACGTCGAGCGCCCTTGACGATAAGCGACTGCCCGCCTACCCAGCGGGGCTTAGTTGACGCGGCACGAGACTTGAGGGGGCACGGTGATACCGTGTTGCGACGTTGCTTCCCCCGGTGCGAATTTCGGAGCATCGCGGTGGTACGATGCCGCAACGCTCCCCCGCCGGTTGGACTCCCGTCGGCTGGACTCCCGCCGGTTGGACTCCTGCCGGCTGGACTCCCGTCGGTTGGACTTCCGCCGGTTGGACTCCTGTCGGCTGGGCTCCCGCCAGTTGGACTTACGCCGGTTGGACTTCCCCCTGATGGGGTATATATAGCGTGCTGGTGCAACATTTTACCTACATTGTGTGCTCGGATAGGTGCTGCTCCCCTAAAATGGGCCTCTTCAGTGCATCCACATTCCATGGCGGCACTATGTGGCTCGGGGAATGTTGATGTACTGATGGGGACCTATTTTTCTCGGGAGCTTGGTTAGGGTCCGTTAACGGCAACTGCTCGCACCTGCTGTGCTCGCGCCGTATTTCTGCATATAACAGCAAGGTTTGCCCTATTCTCTTAGACAGGCTCACCTTCAGTTGGGGCTTCTGATGAAGCCCGTCTTGCGAAAGAATATTGATGTACTGAAGGTGGCCTGTTTATGAGAACAAGCCAAAACTTGGCGTGACATAACCTGCCTTGGTGCGATGTGTGGAGAATGCCGTCGGACGTGCCGTGCCGCCAAGGCGGTGCCTACAAGGCGGGCAGAGGGGTGGAGCTTCAAAGCCGCTGGTCTCCGGCCTTGGAGGATGGTAGCCGCGGAGGGCAGGCGTTTGTGTGGCGGTCCGGGGCTGCTACATGCGTGGGGGTAAGCGCGCGAGCGCTTCGTCCCCTAATCTTCGACGCGGTGGCGGCGGAGCTGGCGCCTTAGTCGAAGTAGCGGCTTCGACATGGCGGCAACGGAGCTGGCGCCTAGTCGAAGTAGATGTGCGAGCGCTCCGTCCCCTACCCTTCGAAGCGGTGGCTGCAGAGCTGGTGCCTATCCGAGGTAGACGCGCGAGCGCTCCGTCCCCTACCCTTTGACGCGGTGGTGGCGGAGCTGGCGCCTTAGTCGAAGTAGCGGCTTCGACATGGCGACAATGGAGCTGGCGCCTAGTCGAAGTAGACGCGCGAGCGCTCCGTTCCATACCCTTTGAAGCGGTGGCGGCAGAGCTGGCCCCTAGCCGAGGTAGACGCGCGAGCGCTCCGTCCCCTACCCTTCGAAGTGGTGGCAGCGGAGCTGGCGCCTAGTCGAGGTAGACGCGCGAGCGCTCCGTCCCCTACCCTTCGAAGTGGTGGCAGCGGAGCTGGCGCCTATCCGAAGTAGATGCGCAAGCGCTCCGTCCCCTACCCTTTGAAGTGGTGGCAGCGGTGCTGGCGCCTACTTCGCAAGATTATGCAAGAACAGCCTCTGGTGCTTCTCGCTCGCGGGTGCGCTCGCGCGGGAGCTAGCCTTCGACACGTCGCATTAGTACTTCACGGGCGGCGCGTGGGAGTGGGCTCCCGTGGTGCACTTTGCCTTCCATAGAATTAACCGGGGTAAGCATGCGAGCGCTTCGTCCCCTAATCTTCGACGCGATGGCGGCGGAGTTGGCGCCTTAGTCGAAGTAGCGGCTTCGACATGGCGGCAACGGAGCTGGCGCCTAGTCGAAGTAGACGCGCGAGCGCTCCGTCCCCTACCCTTCGAAGCGGTGGCTGCGGAGCTGGTGCCTATCCGAGGTAGACGCACGTGCGCTCCGTCCCCTACCCTTCGACGCGGTGGTTGCGGAGCTGGCGCCTTAGTTGAAGTAGCGGCTTCGACATGGCGACAATGGAGCTGGCGCCTAGTCGAAGTAGACGCGCGAGCGCTCCGTTCCCTACCCTTTGAAGCGGTGGCGGAGGAGCTGGCGCCTAGCCGAGGTAGACGCGCGAGCGCTCCATCCCCTACCCTTCGAAGTGGTGGCAGCGGAGCTGGCGCCTAGTCGAGGTAGACGCGTGAGCGCTCCGTCCCCTACCCTTCGAAGTGGTGGCAGCGGAGCTGGCGCCTATCCGAAGTAGACGCGCTAGCGCTCCGTCCCCTACCCTTCGAAGTGGTGGCGGCGGAGCTGGCGCCTAGTCGAGTTAGACGCGCGAGCGCTCCGTCCCCTACCCTTCGAAGTGGTGGCAGCGGTGCTGGTGCCTACTTCGCAAGATTATGCAAGAACAGTCTCTGGTGCTTCTCGCTCGCAGGTGCGCTCGCGCGGGAGCTAGCCTTCGACACGTCGCATTAGTACATCACGGGCGGCGCGTAGGAGTGGGCTCCCATGGTGCACTTTGCCTTCCATAGAATTAACCGGGGTAAGCACGCGAGCGCTTCGTCCCCTAATCTTCGACGCGGTGGCGGCGGAGTTGGCGCCTTAGTCGAAGTAGCGGATTCGACATGGCGGCAACGGAGCTGGCGCCTAGTCGAAGTAGACGCGTGAGCGCTCCGTCCCCTACCCTTCGAAGCAGTGGCTGCGGAGCTGGTGCCTATCCGAGGTAGACACGCGAGCGCTCCGTCCCCTGCCCTTCGACGCGGTGGTGGCGGAGCTGGCGCCTTAGTCGAAGTAGCGGCTTCGACATGGCGACAATGGAGCTGGCGCCTAGTCGAAGTAGACGCGCGAGCGCTCCGTTCCCTACCCTTTGAAGCGGTGGCGGCGGAGCTGGCGCCTAGCCGAGGTAGACACGCGAGCGGTCCGTCCCCTACCCTTCGAAGTGGTGGCAGCGGAGCTAGCGCCTAGTCGAGGTAGACGCGCGAGCGGTCCGTCCCCTACCCTTCGAAGTGGTGGCAGCGGAGCTGGCGCCTATCCGAAGTAGACGTGCAAGCGCTCCGTCCCCTACCCTTCGAAGTGGTGGTGGCGGAGCTGGCGCCTAGTCGAGGTAGACATGCGAGCGCTCCGTCCCCTACCCTTCGAAGTGGTGGCAGCGGTGCTGATGCCTACTTCACAAGATTATGCAAGAACAGCCTCTGGTGCTTCTCGCTCGCGGGTGCGCTCGCGCGGGAGCTAGCCTTCGACACGTCGCATTAGTACTTCGCGGGCGGCGCGTGGGAGTGGGCTCCCGTGGTGCACTTTGCCTTCCATAGAATCAACCGGGGTAAGCACGTGAGCACTTCGTCCCCTAATCTTCGACGTGGTGGCGGCGGAGCTGGCGCCTTAGTCAAAGTAGCGGCTTCGACATGGCGGCAACGGAGTTGGCGCCTAGTCGAAGTAGATGCGCGAGCGCTCCGTCCCCTACCCTTCGAAGCGGTGGCTGCGGAGCTGGTGCCTATCCGAGGTAGACGCGCGAGCGCTCCGTCCCCTACCCTTCGACACGGTGGTGGCGGAGCTGGCGCCTTAGTCGAAGTAGCGGCTTCGACATGGCGACAATGGAGCTGGCGCCTAGTCGAAGTAGACGCGTGAGCGCTCCGTTCCCTACCCTTTGAAGCGGTGGCGGCGGAGCTGGCGCCTAGCCAAGGTAGACGCGTGAGCGCTCCGTCCCCTACCCTTCGAAGTGGTGGCAGCGGAGCTGGCGCCTAGTCGAGGTAGACGAGCGAGCGCTCCGTCCCCTACCCTTCGAAGTGGTGGCAGCGGAGCTGGCGCCTATCCGAAGTAGACGCGCAAGCGCTCCGTCCCCTACCCTTCGAAGTGGTGGCGGCGGAGCTTGCGCCTAGTCGAGGTAGACGCGCGAGCGCTCTGTCCCCTATCCTTCGAAGTGGTGGCAGCGGTGCTGGCGCCTACTTCGCAAGATTATGCAAGAACAGCCTCTGGTGCTTCTCGCTCGCGGGTGCGCTCGCGCGGGAGCTAGCCTTCGACACGTCGCATTAGTACTTCGCGGGTGGCGCGTGGGAGTGGGCTCCCGTGGTGCACTTTGCCTTCCATAGAATTAACCGGGGTAAGCTGTCCTCTAGTATGTGGGGCCAACATCCACGTCTAGTTTATACTCCGTAGAGTGCGCAGGGATAGCATCCACACCTTATTATACTCCGGAGAGTGCGTGGGATCGACATCCACGTCTGATTTATACTCCAAAGAGTACGCACCGGGGCAACGCCCATGCGTGCGCGGGGTTCGCGTCTTGTTTATACTCCGTAGAGTGCGTAGGGATAGCATCCGCGTTTATTTTATACTCCAGAGAGTGCGTGGGATCGACATCCACGTCTGATTTATACTCCAAAGAGTACGCACTGGGGCAACGCCCATGCGTGCGCGGGGTTCGCGTCTTGTTTATACTCCGTAGAGTGCGCAGGGATAGCATCTGCGTCTTTTTTATACTCCGGAGAGTGCATATGGAGGCGGACCTCGACGCTACGTCTTATTTAGAGTCCGTAGACTGCGCGCGGAGGTGAGCCTCCGCGCGTTGCGGGCGGTTAAATTGCGTGCGGAGGCGAACCTCGTCACTACGTCTTATTTATACTCCGTAGAGTGCGTGTGGAGGCGGACCTCGACGCTACGTCTTATTTAGAGTCCGTAGACTGCGCGCGGAGGCGTCCCCCCACGCGTCTTTATTCATGCTCATGCACAGTGCACACGAAGGTGATCCTTCGTGCGCTTTTGGTATGAAAACGAGAGAATTTGCATGAACAATGCACTTTATTAAATGCCCGTTTGCGCGGGTGAGCAATTACAAAAAAAGGGGGAATGCCGACCACTAACCGCTATGAGGACGGGGCGACCGCTGACGAACCGCTGCTGCCGGGGCAACCTTGTGCCCGAGGAACGTGAGACGCTCTCGGGGGGGGCGCCCGAGGGCTCTGCGTCTGCACACCCGGCTTAGGTGCCTTGGCGAGCCGCGTGGCATGGACCTCTGGCGCTAAGCTCTATGCGCTGAACCATGTCCTGGTCGCCATGGACGATGATGATGGCTCGCAGTCCGGGAAGCTTCATGCACACGAAGCCGTGATGCGGGACTGCCCCGAGGGTATTTAGGAGCGGCCGCCCTAATATGGTGTTGTAGGGGTATGCAATGTCGACCACGTCGAAGATGGCGTCTTCGCTCCTCATGTTGTCGCTTTGGCCAAAGGAGACTTGGAGGCATATCTGGCCCAAAGCGCACAAAGGCTGCCCTCCAAATCCTTGCAGCGGGATGCCTGAAGGGCCCAATCGACTACGAGGGATCCCCATCTGGTCGAAGGCCGCGGCGAACAGAATGTTCGCAGAGCTTCCTCCATCGACTAGGACGCGCCTGACTTCGCATCCGGCTACAGGGACCCGGACGACCAAAGGGTCTTGGTGGGGAAACTTCACGCCCTCGGCGTCAGCAGGCGTGAATGTGACTTCGTGTTGTGCCCATTCCGGCGGCGCCTGTGCCAGGTATGCCGCGACGTGGTGCAGCCTCCTCGCGTAAGCCTTCCGTTGCCGCGCCGAGGCGAATTCCAGCGAGGAGCCTCCGGAAATGACGTTGATGATCCTGCGCTGGGCTTCTTCCGGGGCTTGTAGCTGTAGGAGGACCGGGAAACGTCCTGGATTGTCTTTCCTTAAGATATGGGGTTGTGAGACTTATGTGAAACATTTGACGTCCGATAAGCTCCATCCTAAATCTTATAAATGTTTCTTTGTCGGGTATCCTAGGGAAACCAAAGGATATTATTTTTACAATCGGGAAGAAGGCAAAGTGTTTGTCACTCAGAACGATGTCTTTTTGGAAAAAGAGTTTCTTTCAAAGGGTGTTAGTGGGAGCAAGGTGCAGCTTGAAGAAATTCGGGAAATACCTGAAAATGTTTCAGCTCCTATTGAACCTCAACAGGATGTACAAGATGTTTTACAACCGGTTATGGAGGCACCGCCCCCACGTAGGTCTACAAGGGCACGTCGCCCAACTGAAAAGTTCACGCTCCTAACCATGGGACAACGCGACATATTGTTGTTGGACAATGATGAGCCCAAGAGCTACACGGAAGCAATGATGGGACCAGACTCTGAAAAATGGTTGGAGCCATGAGGTCCAAAATAGAATCCATGCATGATAATCAAGTTTGGAACTTGGTGGATCCACCTGATGGTGTAAAAACTATTGAGTGTAAATGGGTTTTTAAGAAAAAAAATAGACATGGATGGAAATGTTCACATCTGTAAGGCACGATTGGTGGCGAAAGGTTTTAAGAAAATTCAAGGTGTTGATTACGATGAAACATTTTCGCCCGTCGCTATGCTAAAGTCTATTCGGATCCTCCTAGCGATTGCTGCCTATTTCGATTACGAGATTTGGCAGATGGATGTCAAAACGACTTTCCTAAATGGAAACCTAAGCGAGGATGTGTACATGACACAGCCTGAGGGTTTTGTTGATCCGAAAAATGCTGGGAGAATATGCAAGCTTCAGAAGTCCATTTATGGATTGAAGCAAGCATCTCGGAGTTGGAATCTTCGTTTTGATAAAATAGTCAAAGGGTTTGGCTTCATCAAGAATGAAGAAGAGCCTTGTGTTTACAAGAAGGCTAGTGGGAGCGCACTTGTTTTTCTGGTCTTGTATGTAGATGACATATTATTGATCGGAAATGATATTCCAATGCTAGAAGTTGTGAAGTCTTCTTTGAGATAAAGTTTCTCAATGAAAGATCTCGGAGAGGCAGCTTACATTTTGGGCATAAAGATCTATAGAGATAGATCGAAGAGGCTAATTGGATTAAGCCAAAGCACATACATTGACAAGGTATTGAAACGATTCAATATGCAAGATTCCAAGAAAGGTTTCTTGCCTATGTCACATGGCATTAGTCTTAGCAAGACTCAGTGTGCTTCAACACTTGATGAGCAAAAGATGATGAGTGCGATTCTGTATGCCTCAGCCATTGGATCCATCATGTATGCTATGCTTTGTACACGCCCAGATGTTTCATATGCTCTAAGTGTTACGAGCAGGTATCAATCTAGCCCCGGTCTAGCTCACTGGGTGGCTGTAAAGAATATTCTTAAGTACTTTAGAAGGACTAAGGATATGTTCCTTATTTTTGGAGGTGAAGAAGAGCTTGTTGTAAAAGGTTACACCGATGCTAGTTTCCAAACTGATAAAGATAATAGCAGATCGTAGTCTGGTTTTGTGTCTGCCTCAATGGAGGGGCAGTGAGCTGGAAAAGTTCCAAGCAAGAGACGGTAGCTGATTCGACAACTGAGGCCGAGTATATTGCAGCTTCTGAAGCTGCAAAGGAAGCTGTTTGGATCAGAAAATTTGTTTTTGAGTTGGGTGTGATCCCTAGTGTGTCCAGTCCAGTGGATCTCTATTGTGATAATAGTGGAGCCATTGCGCAAGCAAAGGAGCCTCAGTCACACCAAAAGTCCAAACATATACTTCGGCGCTATAACCTTATCCATGAGATCATTGATAGAGGTGAAGTGAAGATTTGCAAGGTGCACACGGATTTGAATGTTGCTGATCCATTGACGAGGCATCTCCCACAACCAAAGCATGAGGCACACACGAGTGCAATGGGTATTAGATACTTACATGATTGACTCTAGTGTGAGTGGGAGATAATTGTATCAAGTCTATGTTTATGAAATTTTGAATAAGGTGTTATTTGGTTCCTTGAATAATGATTATATGCATTGATTGGCAAGTATGTGACTTGTTCGTGAAACTCTTTGTTTTATTTAATGTTATTCTAAAGATCCCTAGTCTTATGTCATTACATGGGACAACAATGATTTATGGACTAGCACATGTATTGATTGATGATCATGTTTCACGGATCATGGATATAGGAATATCAAATCAATAATGTGGACACATGTTAGAGAACATGGTGTTGGATTGACCCACTCCGAGACGTTGCTGGGATTGTTATGTTAATATGTGCCATCAAGCGATCTCGAGTGGTATACCTACTGGATCCTTCGACCTGAAATCGCCATTGTTTCTCACTATGTGTAGTGGTGCGCTTTGGGGCTGCCAAACACTACTCCGTAACTGGGTAGCTATAAAAGTGGTCTTCAGATGTATCATGAAACATGGAATGGGATGTGAGTGGATTAAGATGGAATTTGCCCCTCCTACATAACAGGAGAGATATCTCTGGGCCCCTCGATGTGGTTGGATTAGGGAAGTGCATGGCCATGCCAAGGTGATTAAAGAGTTAATCACAATGTGACTAAAGGGTTAGTCATGAGTTGCAATCCACTACAAGATCGAGTGAATGGTTGAGCTATCACAAGGGTGGCACGAATCTCGCCTTAAGTTCTTTTGGTATCGTGTGGCAAAGGGATCCAAGTGTGTGTATATCAAGATTTAGCCGATATGATCTTTATGTGTATTCGGGAGTTAATATGTCCTGCTAGGTGCCACTATTGACTTATGGCTTGAAAAGGGTTTTCGGGTCATGGCTGTCTACACATGAACCTAACGGGTCACACACTTAAGGGGTTGGAATTGGAAAGCTTGCCTATATGATTGTCTCTAGTGCAAGTGGGAGATTGTTAGTGATGTGCCCAAGAGGCAATCATAAACAATTCGGTTTTATAGGCTAAAAGGGATATTGATCCATATGGGATTAGGGTTCTAATGGGCCTACAACGTGGAAGCCCATTAACATGCTCTATAAATATGTGGAGTCGGGGCTGCAGGTATGGTCACCACTGTGCTGAAAACCCTAGCCGCCACCTCCCCTCGGTTGTATCCCGAAACCCTAGCCGGGCGCACGGGGCTAGCACACCAGTGCACGGCGTTCCATCCCGAACGTGTGGACTCCGTGGAGGCGCCGCTGCTGTTGCTGCTGTGCTGATCGGCGAGAAGCGCAAGGCTATTGCTAGGACACGAGGAGGAGACATTCAGTTCGTGAGACGATCGACTGCTTTTTCTTCATCAATGCGCATCTATGTTGGACCGGGCTGCTCTAACTCTTCTTCCGCTGCGCAACGCATCTAGTGGTAACTATCCATGACCCCTTACACGCATGTTTTCTAGTTGAACGTGGTAGAAATTCAAATGTTGTAGCTAGCGTAGCCTACCCATTCTCCTTCAGATCGATTGTCAACTGCTGCCAATTTACGACCACCACTGATGGTTGACTGCTCCCGACCTACGATCACGCGCGATGGTCGACGGCTTCCGACTTACGACGATGTGGTGTGCTCGAGAGCTTCCGGCCTATGACTACGAGGTGTGGTCGATGTCTTCTGACTTATGACCACGAGGTGTGATCGACGGCTTTCGACTTACTTGACGTATTTAAAAACTTTTAGAACATGTTTGTATGCATATTCTAAAAATTTTTACCACCCGTGAGTTTTAAAACATGTTGTATGATAAATTTTAAAAATCCGTAGCAACGCACGGGCATTCAACTAGTTCTGATAACAATCATGTGTACACACCGTATACACACATCTGACTAATTTGGATAGTGTGACACTGGATTCTTCCCAATAACTGTCAATTTCCTAGATGCATGTATCTACTAGCTCAAGAACTGTAAATCTGATAGTCAAATCCTCGCAATTAGTCAGGAGTCTCCACCTAACATGATGGAGCTAAGTTCTGATCTATTCACGCCAATATGCGACGCAACCTATTGTCAATTTGAAGATATTGTAGCTTCTAGGAATCTTTGTTAAGATCCAACATGTATAACTATAAATCTGATAGTCAAATCCTCGCAGTTAGTCAGGAGTCTGCACCTAACATGATGGAGCTAAGTTCTAATCTATTCACATCCCCATGCGACACAACCTATTGTCAATTTGGAGATATTGTAGCTTCTAGCAATCTTTATTAAGACCCAACATGTATAACAGCCAAGTTAGCATAACTAGTATGGTATCCTTTTTTTGGACAAGATAGATAATCGGGTTAAGCTTTGCATCTATATTATTGTATTCTGTGTGTTGGTTCGTGGAGCATAGTTATTTGCATTCACCCTTACCCACTAAAATAACTTCGAACCTGTGGATCAAGACCCCTTACTACTACAAAACAAGTTATATTGAACGCCTCATCGTAGATGGTTCATGGGAAACCATCTATATCGTAATTATTACAGATAGTTTTACAAATGTGACCATGTACCGTTTGTGATACACAACTATCATAAACGGTTCTTTCTAATAACCATCTGTGATAGTTAGTTCTAATTAAAAACTGTATGTGACATTTGCAATTATCACAGACGGTTATTAATACAAACCATCTGTGATAATTGCAAATGTCACATACAGTTTTTAATTAGAACTGTATGTGATAGTTCACAGATGGTTATTAATATAAACTATTTGTGATAGTTGCGTATCACAAATGGCTTGTGGTTGGAACCATCTGTGATATGTATCTGTACGCATGAATGGTGCTTCGTCTCCCCAATGCGTGCCTCTTCGATCGTTTTGGCTACTCAATGCATCTCTTCGTCTCACACGCTGAATGTATTTCTTGTTGTATAAAAATGATCGTTCGCCACTGGAGATTAATCCCCACATCGCTGATCCTGTACAAGCACCTCGCCGACCGCATCTTCCTTGTCTCTCAAGCACAAATAAATGGCTCCTTACTCTTCCTTGTCACCGGCATTGATGGCCAACCAGGCCATCCTGGATGAGCACCTCTCTAGCTGTACGTTGGTGGATGCCGCGAAAGGACACTATGCCAACGGTGTCCTCCCTTCTATGTTCGAGGATTTGCCAGAACAGTTGACGGCCACCTCCCACTGTCTTGACATCCTCTTCTGCCGCATCTTCCGATTGGTCTCCCACATCCGGCGAGCTAACCTCTCCATTAGTGTGGTCCTCCACAATGACATTGTATGTCCCTAGGAGGCTTGCCGTAGCTTGGAGCGTTTAGTTGAGGTGGTGGGTGACTGAGTCAACCTTGTCGAGACCCCTTAAGAAATGGAAGAGAGCCTACGGGCTCAATTTGACTTAGTTGTTTAGTCAGAGGGTGTTTGGGAGACACTTGAACGAGTGCATCAGTGGGTGGCCACATTTTGGGCTTCGTTCAATGATGATCTTGATCCATCTGATGCCGACCACATCACCTACGATGTTTTAAAAACGGAGATAGCATGCTACATCTACCACTAGAAAAAACTTCAAAGCAATTAGGTTTATACTTTTTGTTATCTTTTGTATGAAGCGACTGGCCTCTATATATGTAAACGGTCTTGGTATAATGACATGATGACATTACTGATGGGTAAGAAACAACTAAGTAATACATATTTACTCTTGAGCCATTACTGAATTTGCATTTGTGTATATGATAATGAATTTAGAACTATCTATAGTATTTATCATAAACGGTTCTACATTAGAATCATCTATGATGTGTATTCATAAACGATTATTAATACGAACAATCTGTGATAAGTAATTATCACAAATGCTTACTAATGAGAGCTGTCTGTGATAACTATGTATCATAGACAGTTCGTGGTTAGACATGTCTGGGATATACCGTGTTATTAAATGCCTAGCTAGTAGGGTCCCACAGATCTGTCTTCATTGCATTGCATTGCATTGAAGGAGGCGGCCAGCTTTGGGGAGTTTGGTGAAAGTATACCGCTTATAGATCTAGCTTGTAGATTGATTTGTTCTTGGTGCTTAGAGGATAGTATTTGCTTCTAATTATGTGACTTGTAATAAAGAAAGACGATAGCTAGGTTTAGATCTAGCTTAATTGGTAGTTTGCTCTAATTTAAGAATGTGTCACTACTCCTAGTTTACTTCAATATGTTCTTGCTTTATATATATATAGCTTTATGAATAGTATATAGCTAGATACTTAATTTAATTTAGATATGGACAATTTATTATAAGGTGAATGACAATTATGTGTAAATATTAGGCTAGCTAGCTATAGTAGCATTAATAATCTAATTTGACACTAATTTGTTGCATACATAGTGTAGATGGACCAAAGCTGGATATACATTGAGAACCGTGTGAGTTAAGAGTACATTAATGGCATGTCTACTTTTAAAAGAGCGGCTGAATAGGATATGTTGAAGAAAGGGATGAAATACATGTACCGTCCATGCATTGATTGCAATAATATGAAAATGTTTACTAACTCAGTGCAGATCAAAGCTCACTCAATTCGAAGGAGTTTCAAAAAGGGACATGTTGGACCAGTCACAGTGAAAAGAAGATTATACAGGAAGTTAGTTATAATATTATCGAGGGAGACAACGATATGCTGGTTGTGGACTGTACTTTCGATGAGGATAGGTCGTATGATGATAATCTAGATCAGATGCTACGTGATGCAGAAGGGAACTATAGTGAGAGAGAGTTTGGTAAACTCAAGGACTTAATGGAGGACTTAGAGAAACCTTTATTTCTCGGCTGCAAGCCATAATATACAAGGTTGTCATCTGTTCTTGAACTGCTAAAATTGAAGGCAAGCAATGGTTACTCCGACAAGAGTTTCACTATGTTGTTGGTCTCCTAGCGAACATCTTTCTAGAGGAAAATGTGTTGCCGAGAACTACCTACCAAGCTAAGAAGGATCTTTATTCATTGAGAATAGAAGTAGAAAGAATACAGGCATATATAAATGATTGTATCCTCTACCGTAAAGTGTATGCAAACTTACATGTTTGTCCATGTGCAAAGCATCCCGATACAAGCATCAGAATGACTCCGATGACAGTGAGGGTATTGAGGTGAAGCAAGAACTTCCTGCTAAGATGTTGTAGTATTTGCCTGTAATTGCCCATTTGAAGCATTTATTTGTGAACCGAAAGGATGCAAGATTGCTTTTTGGCACTTGAAGAGCGTAAGAAAGATGGAATGATAAGACATGCTACTAATTCTGCCCAATGGAGGAACATCGATAGGATGTTTGTAAACTTCGATGCGGAACCAAGAAATATAAGATTTAGGTTGAGTATAAATGAAATAAATCCTTTCAGTAACATGAGTAGCCAAAATAGCACCTGGCCTGTGAATGTATGCATATACAACTTTTCTCCTTGGCTGTGTATGAAACAGAAGTACATTTTGATGTCACTACTTTATCCAAGGGCTAAAGCAACCTAGGAACGATATTGATGTGTACTTAGCACCATTGGCAGAAGATCTTGTGACACTGTGGAATGAAGGGGTACAAGTATGGGATGCGAACAAACGAAAGAACTTCACTCTGTGCACCATGTTGTTTTTACACCATCAATGATTTTCTTGCCTTTGGTAACCTGTTGGGGTTGAGTACAAAATGAGCCAAAGCCTATCCGCACTGCTTAGACTATGCTAATACTGATATTGCAAGATGAAAAAACAATTTGATGGAAAAAAGAGGATGACTCTGCACAAAGACCTTTTAATGGGAAAGAGGTGTAGGATATGATCAAGGATGTTGATGTTGTGTTGGAAAGGGACATAAGTTGAGGGCCTATCAAAAGAACATGTGGAAGAAGCGGTTAACATTTTGGGACTTGCCTTATTGGGGGCACTTAGAAGTTCACAATTGCATCGATATCATGTAGATAGAGAAGAATGCATGTGATAGCTTGATTAGTCTCTTACTAAACATTCATGACAAAACAAATGATGGTGTCAACGCACAACGTGACTTGGTCACTTTAAACATCAGGACTAAGTTAGCATTGATAGAGATCAATAAAGGTTGGATGTACCTTCCCCCAACTTGCAACACTCTATCTAAGTTCGAGAAAACTAAACTGTGCCAGTGCTTTCATGGTGTGAAAGTTCCATTTGATCACTCCGCTAGCATGAAGAAACTTGTTTCCATGGAAGATTTGAAATTAATTGGCATAAATTCTCCTAATTGTCATGTGTTAATGACACAATTGCTTTCTATTGCAATTAGAAGTATTTTGCCAAACAAGCTTCGAGTTAGAATTATGAGGTTGTGTTATTTCTTTAACACAATTGTTCAGAAGGTCATCGATCCCGATGGACTAGATGCTCTACCGATCGAGGTGGTGATGACTCTATACCATGTTAAAATGTATTTCCTTCTGTTATTTTTCTATATCATGGTCCATCTCATAGTCCACCTTATGAAAGAGATAAAGATGTGCGGCCCTGTGTTTCTACGTCATATGTACCCATTCGAGGGATACATTGGAATTCTCAAGTTCTATGTACACAATCGATCTCGGCTGGAGGGTAGCATCATCAAAGGTTATGCAACTAAAGAGGTCATTGAGTTTTGCATCGATTATATGGCTCAGGTCAAACTGATAGGTGTGACTCTATCTCGTCACGAGGGGAGGCTAAAGGGTATCGAGACCATGGAAGGAAAGCAATAACTCCTGATCTGGATATGTACGCTCAAGCCCATTTCACGATGTTGCAACACATGACTGAAGTGTCCTCGTATATTGAAGAGCACAAGGACATGCTATACCAAGAGAATCTAGGCTAGTCAGAGGTGTGGATCATGAGATAGCACAACTGTCGATTCAACGAATGGTTGAAGGTGTGATTTACTGGGAGGTCATCAAGTGAAATGTTGCAATGGTTCACAAAAGGGCCAATATTTATAATTGTGATATGGCAAGGATACGACATTAATGGATACACATTTTATACAACAGATCAGGATAGAAAGAGCACAGTCCAAAACTCAGGTGTCCTCATATATGCATTTCAATACCGCTAGCCTAAACTCATACTATGGGCTTGCAGAGGAGATTTGGGAGCTTGACTATGTAATTTTCAAGATCACTCTATTTCAGTGTTGTTGGGCCCAACTCCCACATGGTGTAAAGGTCGACAAGTATGGCATCGTTAATGTGGACCTTGAATATGTAGGACACAAAGTTGAACCATTCATACTCATGAGGTAAGTTGTTTAAGTTTTTTATGTAACTGACCCGACAAATACTAAATTCCAAGTAATTCTTCATAGAAAAAGAAGGATTGTCGAAGTTGACAATGTCGTGGATGAGTAAGAGTACAATCAATTTGATGAGTTGCCTCCATTTAGAGATGACATCAGGCTTGAGGAAGAACCAAGCGTTGAAGCAAGCCATATGCGTGTCGATCATCGTGAAGGGCTTTATTTAAAAGGAAATATCAAGTGTAATGATTCCACACGGTGAACACCTATTTGGAAATTATTCCAAAGTAATTATAAGAAATTTAGCATGTAATTAAGGAGTTGTTCCATTATAATTGACTTTGTAACTAAGAAATAATTACATCTGTGATTGTATATGCTTAGTTTTTCATAGGGCATAGCTAGCATTTCCAGAGACTAGCCAAAAAATAGGATTTATTGTAGCTAAAGAAGAAACTATCACAGGCGGTTTAGTAGCCCAAACCGTCTGTGATATACATATCACAGACGATTCTATAATAGAACTGTCTGTAATATAAACCACATCACTGATGATTCTATAATAAAATCGTCTATGATATGGCAGCATATCACAGTCAGTTCTATTATGGAACTGTCTATGATATGCTACCATATCGCAGATAGTTCCGTTATGGAACCGTTTGTGATATGCTACCATATCAAAGATAGTTCTGTTATGGAACCGTCTGTGATATGCTACCATATCACAGATGGTTCTTTAATAGAACTGTCTGTGATAGTTATTCTATAAGTAGGGTTGATGAGGACATCACTTCTTCGGATACACACAACACTCCACTTGACATTCAAGGACCAATCACTAGAGCTCGCGCCCGACAATTGAATTTACAGGTGAGCTCGTTTCTAAGTACTTCTTTTTGTTCATTTGAGAATCGATTGCTACCTAATGATTTAATTATGATTAGGAACCATGGAGAGGACCTGGAAGTACTTGGAGAAGGGCTGCGAGGTGCACAAGTCCAGCAAGGGCGGTCGAATCATGTTGGAGGCCCAACTCAAGCCGACTTCGAATCCAATTCGGAGTCCAGGACCAGGCCGCACTAAAACGGACGCCCAGATCGCATCCGGGCTCCGTTTTGGACGTTCTACATATGTATGGAAATCTGAGAAGGAGAGCTTTCCTATGGATCTGGTCCCATGTCAAAATTCCTTCTGAGTCAACAGGAATCGTTGAAACAAGTGGGCATTCAGAATCTGTCAGGGTGCTGCGCCACCGTCTTTTGGGCCGTTCGGCTTTGTATCGTGTTGGAGCCCATTAGGGCGCGTCCAGGGGTTTTGCATGCCCCTCACTCCTCTATATCCAGCTGCCACCCCCACCATTAGGGTTTGGGGTTTTGCTTAGATTAATCTGTCTTTGAACAGTTTCGCCGTTCATCGGTTTGTGAGACCCCAACTTTCGAGTGCTAAATCAATACATCTGCAATTCAGTTGTGTTCTTCCTTGTTCTTGCTTGTGTTCTTCGATTCGCAGGCGAGGATTAGCATTCTTGGCGAGGTCAACCGGGCTGCGCACGGTTGATAACCTGAGGAGACGTGGTGCTGCGATTGCGGGGTTCGGAACGTGTTGTTCGAAAGCTGGATCGATTTGTGTCGCACCTCCACCAAATCGAACATATCCAGAACCTGTTGGAAGATCGGGACCCCGTTCCTATCAAGGGTGCCTACTAGGGTTGTGCCCTTACTCCTCACTCGTGCACCCCTCTATCTCCTCATCCCCCTGTTGCCGCTGCCGCCACCGTAGAACACTAACACTTTCATTTTATGAGTTTTTGGTTTCCTCTTATTTCCCAGAACTCATAGAGATAAATTTGCAATGCTTTCATGTATTTTTAAATCCTATAGGTTTGTGAGACAGAGACTCATCATAGCCCTGATGTATTTTTAAATCCTACACCACGATCAAGGAAGTAAGACAAAACCAACTCAGAAAAGAATACTCCAAAATTGAGCAAAAGCCCGATTAATCTTTGGATAAGTTGTGGGGAAGGTTCAAAAGATCCTTCATGATCTTCGTACTATTGGCCTGACCTTCTCTGAGTCTAAGAATGCACGCCAATCTTGGGTGCTCTTGATGTGAAAGTTTGGGGGATGAAAATTACATCTATCAATGACAATACTGTCGTGAGTGAGTTTACCATGGATAAGTTCTACTGAAGGTTGAAGACACATGAGATTGACTTCATCTCGTATTTTCCTATGATAGAGTCAATGACACTTGTGATGGACCCTTCTCAGAACAGTTCTTTAGGTTCTATGGATTTTGGCTTTTGGCTTTTTTTGGATTTTCTTTGTCCGCGTTGTACTCCTTGAGTGAAGAGTAGCTATAGAGGCAACCTGAAGAAGATTTAGCCCTCCTATCCACAAAATTCACAAGAGTCTACAATAAGGTGAGGAACAAGAGGAGAGGTAGTCCAATGACTAGTGTGGTGAGCCAAACCACATTCAGGCCAAGTGCCCTAAGCTAAAGGGCAAGGAGGAGAAGGACCTTTAGAGGCATCGTCAACCTCGAGACACGAAGGTCAAGAAGCCCAACTACCAGAAGTTTATCAACTGGGTCCTTACCGCTCTTGAGAACATTGATACGAGCAATGTGGATTTGGAGATGGAGGATGACACCCACGGCAAGAAAAAGGCCCAGGATTTCACGAGCATGTGCTTCATGGCCAAGGGCAGCCATGACATTGACTCCGACGAGTCCTACAGCAACCCCGATGAGGTCTGGCGTGCAAGGATGATGGACATGTAGCTTATTGACTCTGGTTGTTCTCGATACATGACCAGAGATTTTAGATAGTTCTCTTCCCTCAAACGTGCATCCGGCAATGAGTTGATCATGTGTGAATACTTCTACCGGTACCGTGATAGCCAACAACACAATGCACATCAACAACTTCATGCTAAAGGATATCACTTTAGTAAGTAAGCTGAGGTATAATCTTCTATCTATCTCCCAGCTTCTTTTTGAGGATCTAGAAGTGAGGTTCAGGAGTGGTGACTGTAGAGTTCTAAACTCCTCGGGTGAGTATATCTTTGGGATCTCTAGGTTTGAGAGGAAATTTAGTGCTAATTTTAGTACCTATTCTACCTCTATCCCTAGGTGTTTGTGGCTTCTGACTCATGACTTAGTGTTGTGGCATCGTAGGCATGGACACATAGGCTTCGACCACTTGACTAGAATTAGTAGCAAGAACCTAATAAAGGATTGTCTAGGCTTAAGAGTGCTAGAAACCTAGTGTGCACACCCTGCAGACATGGTAAGATGGTTTTTGCTTCTCATCCACCTTTTACTTTAGTAATAACTAATAGACCTGGACAAGTTCTTCACTTAGACACAGTTGGTCCTTCTAGAGTATAGTCTGCAGGTGGGAAATAATATGTGCTTGTCATTGTAGATGGCATCTCTAAATATTCTTGGGTGCATTTTCTGGTTTCTCCAAGGATGAGGCCTTTAGCTGTTTTAGAGAATTGACCCTCAGACTAGCAGTTGATCTCACAGAAGCCTTAAGAGCCATTAGGAGTGACAATGGCATAGAATTCAAGAACTCATTCTTTACCACTTTCTGCACTGAGAGAGGATTAGAGCACCAGTTTTTCTTACCTAGAGTCCCCCAGCGGAATAGGGTTGTAGAAAGAAAGAATAGAACCCGTGTAGAGATGGCTAGGAACATGCGATGAGCATAGTACTCCTAGGAGATTTTGGGCTGAGGCGATCTCTACCACTTGCTATGTGTCCAATAGGGTTTTTCTGAGATTCACCATGGGCAAGACTTCCTTTGAGCTTAGATTTAGTTATAGGCCTAGTATCTCTCATTTCAAGATATTTGGTTGCAAGTGCTTCATTCTTAAACATAACAACTTAGATAAATTTGAATTTAGATGTTATGATGGTATTTTTTGGATATTCTACTCATTCTCATGGCTATCACGCATTTAATTTGGATACTAACAAATCATTGAGACTTATGAAGTCATTTTGGATAAGGCTAGTTCTGGTATTAGACCCGACAGTGTAGGTACATAGGTACACTATGAGAGCTAGAGTATCTTCATCGATGAAAACTCTGACATATAGGGTGAGGACCCAACCTATCCTAGAGTCACTCTTGAGTTGGTTGGAGAGCCCGCTTCTACTCCAGTTTCAGCAGAGTAGCCTCCTCCCACCTTCACCAGCACTTCAAGTGGCTCTGCTCCTACCTCCACAACCCATGAGGTAGAGGCTATGTCTGCACTAGGATCCTCTGTTCATATTCAGCAATGACACCTTCAGGAGTAGATGATTGGGATCTCCATGAGCGAGCTACTCACTCCAGGTTTACTCTCCAGATTCTCATGCACATTTTGCTTTTGTTGTGTTTTTTGAACCCCAAGATATCACCCATGCTTTATCTGATTCCTCTTGGGTCTATGCCATGCATAAAGAGCTTGAGAATTTTGAAAGAAACCAAGTCTAGTCCTTAGTTGAACCTCCACCTAGTCATAATATAATTGGAACAAATTGGGTTTTCAAAAATAAGCAAAGTGAGTATGGGTTGGTAGTTCGAAACAATGCTAAACTTGTAGCTCAAGATTATTCCCAAGTAGAGGGCTTAGACTTTGCAGAGACCCTTGCACATGTAGCTAAATTAGAAGCTGTTGTGGCTACAGACCAAACAGAGAGAGAGATGGTAGTGGAGAGTGAGGGAGATGAGTAATGGCTTGGGTCCTCCCCATGGCCTGTACTCCATATATATATACATGGGGAGTGCTTTCACAATTATACCCTTACAGTTGATCATCCCCTTCAGGGGCATTTATGTCATTACACATGGCCTACTCTGGGCCTTATAACCTCCTACCAGGCCTGCTGGGTTTAGGTGGGGGCCACCCCTACAACAGGAGCCTCTCATGGAGAAGGGCTTCACAGGGCCGAAGCCATGTTGCCGAGTCCTTTGGCCCCCTCCGTCCCTGCGGCCTGTGAAATTTTCCGAACTTGACCAGGGGCTGCGGCCGTGGCCGAAGTAGACGCGCACGCTCCGTCCCCTACGCTTCGAACGGGTGGCAGCGGAGCTGGCGCCTAGCCGAAGTAGACGCGCGCGCTCCGTCCCCAACCCTTCGAACGGGTGGCAGCGGAGCTGGCGCCTAGCCGAAGTAGACGCGCGCGCTCCGTCCCCTACCCTTCGAACGGGTGGCAGCGGAGCTGGCGCCTAGCCGAAGTAGACACGCGCGCTCCGTCCCCTACCCTTCGAACGGGAGGCAGCGGAGCTGGCGCCCAGCTGAAGTAGACGCGCGCGCTCCGTCCCCTACCCTTCGAACGGGTGGCAGCGGAGCTGGCGCCTAGCCGCAGTAGACGCACGCGCTCCGTCCCCTACCCTTCGAATGGGTGGCAGTGGAGCTGGCGCCTAGCCGAAGTAGACGCGCGCGCTCTGTCGCCTACCCTTCGAACGGGTGGCAGCGGAGCTGGCGCCGAGCCGAAGTAGACGCGTGCACTCCGTCCCCTATCCTTCGAACGGGTGGCAGCGGAGCTGGCGCCCAGCCGAAGTAGACGCGCGTGCTCCGTTCCCTACCCTTCGAACGGGTGGCAGCGGAGGTGGCGCCTAGCCGAAGTAGACGCGCGCGCTCCGTCCCCTACCCTTCGAACGGGTGGCAGCGGAGCTGGCGCCTAGCCGAAGTAGACGCGCGCGCTTCGTCCCCTACCCTTCGAACGGGTGGCAGCGGAGTTGGCGCCTAGCCGAAGTAGACGCGCGCGCTCCGTCCCCTACCCTTCGAACGGGTGGCAGAAGTAGACGAGCGCGCTCCGTCCCCTACCCTTCGAACGGGTGGCAGCGGAGCTGGCGCCGAGCCGAAGTAGACGCGCGTGCTCCGTCCCCTACCCTTCGAACGGGTGGCAGCGGAGCTGGCGCCTAGTCGAAGTAGACGTGCGCGCTCCGTCCCCTACCCTTCGAACGGGTGGCAACGGAGCCGGCGCCTGGCCGAAGTAGGCGCGCGCGCTCTGTCCCCCGCAGGCGTAGCCAGAGCTGTGGGAACCGTGGGCGATGCAGTGGTGAAGGCGGGCGCTGTGCCGCCGGCTTTCCTGCATTTCGCAGCTGCCACGGCCTCGCGGCTTGATAGTGCGCTTTAAATGACAGCTGGAATCGCGCCGACGCCTGGCCTGTCAGAGGGCAGGCTATCGCGTTGTGTAATCTGCTTTTGCGTGGGTAGGGCACGCGGCGGCTTGCAACTGGCGCGTTGTGGGATGTGAGCGATTGCATGCTCGCGGCTGTTCGCAGCTTCCCCCGGGAGGCGGGACGCGTGTCGAACGCGTGCTGGGGCTGTGCGCTGCCTGGCCACCTACCCGGCGCACCCCTCCAGGTACCGACGGTTCTTCTTTCCAGGTCGTGCGTATTTGAATCGGTGGGGTTCTGGCCTAACTGCGCTTTCTGGCCGTGGGGGAGGCGAGCGGGCTTTATAAAGTGCCCTCCCCGGGATGGGAGCACTTTTGTCCCGCTTGCCGCTTAGTTCTGGTTTATTCCGTGCCGGTAGTAGCGCGACTTCCTGCCTTGGTTTCTTTTACCCTGCCTTTAGGAGAGAATGGCCAGCCATGGCGACGCGTCTCGCCCTCCCAGCGGTGGCTCCTCGTCTAGTTGGGACAAATTGTCCTTCCCTTCTGGGGATTACAAGCTGGTGCTGCAGGGGCGCTCGCATGCCGACAGGCGATGGGACGCCATGGAATACTCGGGGGGCCGGTGTTCCCGCGTGTTGGGAAAGAGCCGCGTGACCGAGGAGACGCTGCAGCGGCTTGTTCGCGACGGGAAGATCGAGGATCGAGATGGGGCTTGCCTACCCCGTCGCAACGAAACGGAGCCGAAGCCCCGGGAGACGGAGACGATCGTTTTCGTTGCGTTCTTTGACGCCGGCCTTCGCATGCCCTCCAAGATGTTTGTGGGCGAAGTCTTGTGGACCTATGGGTTGGAGTTGGCGCAACTGACGCCGAGCGCAATAGTCCGCCTGGCTGTCTTCACATGGGTGACGCGGACGGAGGGCAGGTATCCCAGCATGAGCCTGTTCGCCACCCTGCATGACGCCTGCTGCCGCCCCAAGAAGGCTGGAGATGGAGCTATTTCCAATTTTGGCAGCGTGGACTTCGTGCTGCGATCGTCTTGCACGACGCTCTGCACAAGAGACAGAAGGTGGAGACCGAAGGTGGAGTAGGAGCTGCAGCCGCTAACGTTATGGAGGAATCGCCCTTGGTTCCTCAGCCAAAACGTCCTCGGATGCAGTCTCCCCCGCCTTCGAAGGGTCGCTACAACGTTGCAGGCCCCATGCTTGGAATTGTGGCGCCTGATGTCGCCGAGGGGGCCTCGCACCCGACCACCGAGGTGCTCACGCCCCGATCGGTGGCCAAACAGACACCGCCCCTACTGTGGTGAGGGGGCCAGGAGGTAAGCGTGGCTCCCTCTCTCCGCTCGACTTCGCGAATCTCTCTCCGATCTGCTCGCTCATTTCGTCAGCATCAGGCGAGACGAAGTCTCCCGGACGTGGTGAAGGATCGAGCAACGGGGGAGTGCGCGAAGTCCAAAACCTTGTGCAGGGTGGCACGCCGGTATCTGCCGCTGTCGAAGCGGCCGAAGCCTCCATAGCCCTCGACGCGGTGGGGTCCGAACCCGTCCTGTCCGACTACCTCCCGCGTCTGGAGATACTCCGTGCTCTCACCATGGCCGCAGAACGCGCCAGTGGCAGCCTTGACCGGCGGATGCTATCATGATGCGAGGGAGACCACCTAACGCTGGCGCTGCGGGCCTCGGAAATAAGGGTGAGTACCTGTGCCGCGCGTTTTGTATGGCGCTGCCGGGCGCCTGGTGACTTACATGGCTGCTTTCAGACGCTTGTCATCAGCGACGCGCTAGACGAGGCCCACATCCGGGAGCGGAGGGCCCTAGAAGCCAGGCTTCGTGAAGCGGATGACGCTCACGTGACAAAGGACGAAGAGCTCCGCGCGCTGGAGGGTGCCTTGTCATCCCTACGAGTCGAGGCCGAGGAAGCCAAGCGCGCCGCTGCGGAGGAACGCGCCTCCTTCCTGCGGCAGATTACCGCCTTGGAGGGGGAGAAGACCCAGCTAGCCGAGACTCTTGCAGGGAAGACCCGCGCCTTGGACGACGTGTCCACGTCAGCCTGGGGGGCAATGGAGTCTCTGAACTGGGCCCTCCGTGATCTGTGCGTTGACGTGCCCGACGCCACCCACGGGCCGGAGGACCTGATGGAGATGCTTGGGCTGATCGAGGAGGGGGCGGGCGTCGCGCTTCGCAGCGCCAAGACCTTCGGGGAGCACTGTGGCTATCTTGGCGCGTGCCTTGCCCTCGGCATGCTTCACACCCGTGGGTGTAGGCATATACAGGAGCTGGCAAACCCTCACCTGGATCTTCCTGGCTGGCCGGAGGCGCTGCCGGACGCTATTCGCTCCATCGAGCCTAGCCTCCGGAACTTCCACCGGCGGATCTGGAGTCGCGTCGGGGAGGATGCGGCGAGGGTTGCAGTACAGCAAACGCTGCGCGGGGGAGGGGACTTCCTCCGTTGGCTCGAAGAGGTTTCCCGAGGCCATGGCGGCGGCACTGGCCCCTTGGCGCCGCGCGAAGACTAAGGCGTTGATCATATCAGGCGGAGGGGGGATCGCGCTTGCGCGCCCGTACCTGTAATCATTTGACCTCATATTTTTGCAATGGGACGATGCACCATTTATTCTTAATGTTGTGAGCTGTGTTTTGGGCCGACGACGCCTTATTTATAGTCCGTAGACTATCGCGTGCGGAGGCGAACCTCGACGCTACGTCATAATTTATAGTCCGTGGACTCTCGCGTGCGGAGGCGGACCTCGACGCTATGTCTTATTTGGAGTTCGAAGACTCTCGCGCGCGGAGGTGAACCTCGACGCTACGTCTTATTTATAGTCCGTGGACTGGTGCGTGCGGAGGCGGACCTCGACGCTACGTCTTATTTATAGTCCGTGGACTCTCGCGTACGGAGGTGAACCTCGACGCTACGTCTTATTTAGAGTCCGTAGACTAGTGCGTGCGGAGGCGGACCTCGACGCTACGTCTTATTTATAGTCCGTGGACTCTCGCGTGCGGAACACCTGGAAGGATCTGGCACGGTGTTGCAGACGCCGGAGCTCGGCGTGGTCGTCTGGCTCGGCGATGCCCTGCAGGAAATTAAAGATGGGCTCTCGCCAGTCGCCCTGCTGGGCAACGTGGTGAACAAGAGCTGCGTCCCGGTTGTCCTGCGCGATGGCCGCCTGCGGCAATACTTCGTAAAACGCCTCGTCAGGGGGTGGTAGCTGCTGGCTGGCCGCCTTCGCAAGAGCGTCGGCCTGCTCGTTTTCCGCGCGAGGGATGGCTTTGACCGTGATGCCCAAGAAATGCCTTTCCCTTGCTCTTACGGTGGCGAGGTATTTAGCCAGCTCGGGGTCCTTGGCTTGATATGACTTGTCTACGTGGCCGGCCACCAAACGCGAGTCCGTGCGGACGAGCACTCACCGCGCACCGATTGCCTTGAGCTTGGTCAGGCCGAAGAGTAGCGCTTCATACTCCGCTGTGTTGTTGGTGGCCGGAAACGCGAGGTGCGCCGAGTACGATAGGCGCTGCCCCTCGGGTGTGACAATTACCGCGCCCACGCCCACGCCCGTGACACCGTAAGCCCCATCGACGGTGAGGGTCCAGACCGGGTCGTCGTGCTTCTGAGCAGGCTGAGCCGATGGGGTCCATTCTGCGAGGAAGTCGACGAGGACTTGAGATTCGATTGCCGTCCTTGAGGCGTATGTCAGGGAAAACGGGGCGAGCTCGGCAGCCCACTTGCCGATGCGCCCTGTGGATTCCTTGTTGTGCAGCATCTCCGCCAGTGGGAATGAGGAAGGCACTGTGATTGGATGGGCCAAAAAATAATGCCGGAGCTTCCTGGAGGCCATGACCAACGCGTAAGCAAGCTTTTCAAGCTCTGTATATCTGGTCTTGGCGCCTTGAAGGGCTTCGGAGATGAAGTATGCAGGCCGTTGTACGGCACCCTCCTCTAAGACGAGGACGGCACTGACCGCTGTTGCTGACGCGGCCAGATAGAGCAGGAGGGGAGCCTCTAGTGCTGGGGCGACCAGAGTGGGGAGACTCGCCAGGTGTTTCTTGAGCGCGTTGAAGGCCTCCGCACAGTCACCATCCCAACGAAATCTGTCGCACCCGCGGAGTGTCTTAAAAAATGGCAAATCTCGCTCCGCCGCCCTGGATAGGAAGCGGCTCAAGGCTGCCATGCGGCCCTGCCAGCCTCTAGACTTCCCTCGTCATCTTGGGCGGCTCCATACCCAAGATAGCATCAACCTTATCAGGGTTCGCCTGGATGCCCCGCCCGGACATGAGGAATCCCAGAAGTTTGCCCGCCTACACGCTGAAGACGCACTTGTCGGGGTTGAGCTTGATGCCGGCTTTCCTGAGGTTGTCGAAGGTCTCCTGAAGGTCCCGGCCGTGCAAAGCGAGCTGCCGGGTTTTGACTACCACGTCATCGACGTAGGCCTCCACGTTTCTCCCGAGCTGGGCGGCCAGGGCAATGGCGACGAGGCGGGTAAAGGTAGCGCCCGCGTTCTTCAAGCCAAAACGCATCCTGATGAAACAGAAGGTGCCGATTGGTGTGATGAAGCTAGTCTTGCTCTCGTCGTCCTCCGCCATGTATACCTGATGGTAGCCGGAGTAGGCGTCTAAGAAACTCATCAGCTCGCACCCCGCGGTAGCGTCGACCAATTGATCGATGCGCGGCAAAGGGTAATTGTCCTTTGGGCACGCCTTGTTGAGCGCCGTAAAATCAATGCACATACGCTAGGCCCCGCTAGCCTTCTTGACCAATACTGGGTTGGCAAGCCACTCTGGGTGGTGGACCTCGCGGATGACCCCGGCTCGAAGAAGCTTTGCCACCTCCACCTTGGCCGCCTGTTGCCGATCCATGGACATGCGGTGAAGCTTTTGCTTGACCGGCTTGGCGTCGGGGCGGACCGCCAAGCGGTGCTCGATTATGGCGCGGTCCACGCCCTTGATATTTTCTGGTGACCATACAAAGATGTCGGTGTTGTTTCGAAGCACCTGGAGCAAATCTTGCTCGACCTCTGGGGGGAGCCCCTCACCAATGGACACAAACTGCCCCTCTGCCTGAAGCGGCACCATTTTGACTACGCCCTCGGGCCGAGGCTTGGGCGTCCATCCCGGGGCGGAGGGCGCATCGCCAAGCACGTCCGGTAGGGCGTGCACCGGGCGATGCAGATCCTGGCTGCCGACTTCGATGCGCCTGGCAAGGTCTTGGTCGCCGAAGACAGTGATGGCACCCTCCGGGCCCGGGAGCTTCATACATAAGAAAGCGTGGTGTGGGACCGCCTCGAAGGAGTTGATGGCGGGTCGTCCCAATATGACGTTATAGGGGTGTGCGATGTCCACAACGTCGAAGACGACATGCTGGGTCCGGATGTTACTCTCCTGGTGGAGCGTGACGGGGAGGGATACCTGCCCTATGGCCTGCAGCGGCTGACCTCCGATGCCCTGAAGCGGAGCTCCTACCTGCTCCATACGACTTCGGTGGGTTCCCATACGGTCAAGGGCCCCTGTGAACAAGATGTTAGCAGAGCTCCCCCCGTCGACGAGGATGCGCCTGACGTTGCAGCCCGCGACGTGGGCCCAGATGACCAAAGGATCATGATGAGGGAACTCCACGCCCCTAGCGTCATTCACAGTGAAGGTGATGTTGCGGGGCGGTAGCCACGATTGCGGCTGCTCCGCGGGGGCCCCTGATAAGGAGCCTTCGGTGATAACGTTGACGGCGCGGCATCGTGCGTCCTCCCTGGCTGAAGCTTGCGAGGGGCTGCCCCTCGGATGCCGCTCCTGGACCTCGGTAGGGAGCCGAAGGGGCGAGTCCCGAGGTGCGGCCATCGCCCGTTGCAACTCCACAACCGCGGTGCACGTCTTCGTGTAGTGATTACCATAACCGTGCATCTCGCACCATTTTCCATAATAGAGTTGCTCTTGCTCCACCCGGGGTCGCTCATCGCGGCCGAGTTCGCCTTCGCGACCTAGAAGGGCATTCTCGATGACGAAGGTATGGCGGGCCTTTTGTGGTCTGCGCTGGTGACGCCGGGGCTTGCGTCTGCTCTTTGGAGAGCCTTCCGGCTCCCCGGTGCTGTTGCTCCCAGGGGGGTCCTCCCGGGGCTGTCGACTGCGGGCCTGCTTCGAAGGGTCGTCGCCCACCCCCTCATCGTATGTCGAGCGCGTCGCTTGAGCAAGATCGAGGGTGGAAGCGTTGCGTCTCCGCGCATCTTCCTCAGCCCGCGCGTATCCCTCCATCTTGCCGAAGAGCTCGGCGACCGTCTTGATAGGCTTACGTGCGTTGTATTCGGCCAAGGAGCCCGGACGAAGACCCTGTATGGCTGCGTTAATGACGGTTGTCTCATTAACATCGTTGATCTGGCCGCGTATCTTCGCGAAATGCTTGAAGTAGTCCCGGAGCTTTTCCGAGGGTTTCTGCCTCACGGCGAAGAGCTGGCCCGCGTCGACTCGCTCGACATAGCTTCCTTGGAAGTTGTTGTGAAGGCGATGGCAGAGCTGCTCCCACGCGTAGATAGAGTTTGGCTCTATGGTAAAAACCAAGAAAGTGCCACTCCTTGCAGCGCGAGGGGAGCCCTTTCGCCTTTGTGGTATCGTCTCCGCCCGCGGCCTCGATCGCGGTTTCGTACACGCGCACGAACTCGCGGGGATCCGTATCGCCCTTGTATGGCTCAATGACACTGGGGAACTTGAAGTCTTCGGGCCACGCCACCTGCTGCAGTCCTGCCGAGAGCGGGGACTCTGGATCAACGCGTTGCAGCGGCGCGCGGCTAGGCGCGGGGGCGTCGCGGTTGTACGCCCTTTCCGGCGCGGGCTCTGGCGTGGCCACTGGCGCAGCCTGCTGGCTTCCAGCCTCTTGCATGTCACGGACAGCTCCGCGAAGGTCCCCTAGCTCCCGCTGGAACGCGTTGAGGGCCGCTAGTAGCGCACTTTCTGCTGCCGGCGCAGGTGGGGCCGCCAATGCGCCCCGCGGGCGGGTCGGCGCGGGTACGGTCATCGCGATGCCGACGGCGGGGTCGGCGTCGCGGCGCCGACGGCGGGGTCGGTCGTCGCGGCGCCGACGGCAGGGTCGGTCTTCGCGATGCCGATGGCGGGGTCGGTCGTCGCGGTGCCAACGGCGGGGTCGGTCGTCGCGGTGCCGATGGCGGGGTCGGTCGTCGCGGCGCGAGCGTCGAAGTCCTCGGCTGCTGCGACCATGCCGCCGCCCGCACCCGCGACAGCCGACGTCGAAGCCCTAGAGCTCACGTGACACCCTGCCCCAGCCGTATTCTTTCCCTTTGCCGCCGTCGACGAAGCCTTTTCCGGTGCCATCCTCCTTCGAACTTCAGGCTTACTCCTGTCCTCCCCACGGACGACGCCAACTGTTGTGGCTACAGACCAAACAGAGAGAGAGATGGTAGTGGAGAGTGAGGGAGATGAGTAATGGCTTGGGTCCTCCCCATGGCCTGTACTCCATATATATATATATATACATGGGGAGTGCTTTTACAATTATACCCTTACAGTTGATCATCCCCTTCAGGGGCATTTATGTCATTACACATGGCCTACTCTGGGCCTTATAACCTCCTACCAGGCCTGCTGGGTTTAGGTGGGGGCCACCCCTACAACAGAAGCCATTCACACATTACTACTATTCGCAGCGTCTAAGGGCTTTAAGCATTTTCAACTAGATGTCAGGAGTGGTTTTCTTAATGGTTTCATAGAAGAAAAAGTTTGTGTCAAGCAACCACCTTGCTTTGAAAATCCCAAGTTCTAAAACTATATGTGCAAGCTCTTCAAAGCCTTATATAGATTGAAGCAAGCCCTTAGAGCTTGGTGTAATAGGCTTAAGAGTTTCTTGCATAAAAATAATTTCTAGATAAAACCTTGATTACTCTTAGGCATGACAGTGACTTCTTGATTATTTAGATTTATGTGAATAACATCATATCCAGTGGTTCTTCTTATGCTTTGGTATCCAGATTTTTATATTCTATGAGCAGGAAATTCGAGATGAGTATGATAGATAAGCTGACCTTCTTCCATGGTGTTCAACTCAAGCAAATGAAAGAAGGGACCTTTATTCATTAAAGCAAGTACATAAAGGACCTTCTTCGGCACTTCGACATGGGAAGCAGCAAGCCAATGTCTTCTCCCATTGCCACTTCTACCGTGTTGGATCCTGATGAGGTTAGAGAACACGTGGACCAGAAGGAGTAACACAGAGTGATTGACTCTCTCCTCTATCTCACGGCATCAAGGCTAGATATACATTTGCTGTGTGTCTGTGCGCTCAATTTTAGGCGTCCCCTCATGCCTCTCATCGTCAAGTAGTGCATTGCATTTTCAGATATATTTAGGACACTCTTAACTTTGGACTCTGGTATTCTTTTGATTTTGCACACTCTGTTTGGGCTTTTTCTGATGCTGATTTTATGAGTTGTAGAGTAGACAGGAAGAGTACTTCTGCATTTGTCAATTCTTAGGTACATCTCTTATCTCATGGTCTTCTAAGAAGTAGTCCTCTATTGCATAGTTCACTATTGAGGTGGAGTGTGTAGTTGCTGCTAATTGCTGTTCTCAGGTTCCTGGATCTTATCCACTCTATGGGACTATGGGTTGGTTTTAGATAATGTTCCTATTTTCTGTGACAACACTAGTGCCATAAATATTACCAAAAACCTAGTACAACACTCTAGGACCAAACACATTGATATTAGATATCATTTCCTTAGAGACCGTGTAGAGAAGAGTGATGTTATGCTTCACTTTCTCGAGTCCGAGCAGCAGGTTGTGGATATTTTTATTAAGGCTCTTGATTCTTCTCATTTTGCTTCTTTGCAGGGAAAGTCAGGGGTTATTAGTCCTTTTGGCCTGTTTTGAGGGGGGTTTAACTCTTTTGCATACATTATATCATATTGCATTTTAAATTCATCAACTTGCATTGTAATATAAATACATGGAGCTTTGACTATTATTCTTATGTGACATGGTATCTTGCTTTACATTTTGCCATGTCTTGTACTAGTGTGCTAGATTTATCATGTCTTTCTATGTGTAGCTTAGGTTTTACCATGCTAGCTTCATTAAATGTGAGAAACTTGAATTAAATCATGTCTTGTTGGATCTTGTAACTAGTTTTGCTCTAGTGATCTTTTCATGATTAATGCCATATCAAATAAGCTAAGTTGAGTCTTGAATCTAAATTAAACTTTAAATTGAGCTATACTAGTTCTTTACTGAAGCATGAGTTAGTATTAGCTCTTTGTTTCTGAACTGAGCTAAGGAATGGAAAATGAACTCTTTTGTGCAAAAAATTGTTCTCACCAATTTTTTCTTATGAGACTTGTCGATGTTATAATATCAATCTTACATATGATTATTTGGATTCGAGGGATCTCTCAAAGATCTAACTACACAGAGAAAGACACAGGAATTTTACATAGGTTTGGGCCTTCTCCGAAGAGATTATAATCAAGAGAAAGAGTAATGCTTGATGTCTTTGCTCCTTTCTCCTATTACTTTCGTTCTCTATCATATTCTCTCCTTTGCTTTCCTGACATCAGCATTTATATAGCATACGATGAAGTGGCGGTTGCTCCATGCCAAAAGACGTCTCAACGTATCAGACGATAAACTGTCTGACAAAGGTTATTGTCAATGAGTGATACCCTCTCGCTGCCAGGCGATTATTGCTAAAGGAAGAAGTTATGAGCAATTATTTCAGAGAACAATTGCATACGTTAACTATTTTGTTAAACAAACCAACAATGTAGTAGGTTATCATAGACAAGCTGGTCAAAGTCAGGTTAGTCATAGAAGAGTTCACAACCATAGGGTGACCGTAGAACAGCTTTCGACTGTGTCATGCTCGTAGAAAGACTTACAATCAAAAAGTGGTTGTGGAAATGCTTTCAACCATAGAGTGGTCGTAGAAAGGCTCATAGCCATGGAGCGGTCATGGAAAGGCTCATGACCACATGGTTAGGTTTCTCCTTTACAAATATAAGGAGTGTACTTAAGGAGTAGAATGATGCAATAGTATTATTTATAGACAAATAATAAATTGATAATTATTATATCCTCATCATCTAGCCCCCCAACTTCAAGCGAAAATAATTTACTTGAGAAAAAGAGGCCGTGGACTAGTGGTAATTGAAAGCAAAGCTTTTTTGATTGCTACTTCATTTGACCAGAAATAGACTTAGTCAAGAAGGTAATTTTGCTTGAGTTGTAAAGACATACCCGTTTTCCTCTAACAAATAAATTTAAGAATTCTATGCGACTCTCACAAATTTGTCCGTTGGAACGGTTCCCAAAAAGTTGGAGCCGTTGAGTTCCCATGAACTTTAACTCAAATGTGTAGCTATAAAAACTTATCAGAGGGTAACTTTAGGGTTCCTACTTTCCTCTTTAGTTCCGATGTTCTTCGAGTTTTCTGCCACCAACCAAGTCATCTCCTTCCTCTGATCTCTTCCAAATCCAAACCAACCTCCTAGAGAAAATGGCCAGAACATCTTCTATTTGGGTGGTGTCGGAGATGAATACTGCTAAGATGAAGGCCTTGGCTGCTTCTGGAAAGATCCCTCAAAAGAAATTTGTGAACTGGATTGAAGCTACTCGATAGTATTGGCCGTCAGGGGAGATCAGACAAATTCTAGTATTTCAAGCTTATTGTGAGTGTGGCCTCTGATTACATGCTCATTCCTTCCTTACGATTGTACTCGAGCACTTTGGAGTAGAGCTAGTGAATCTTGTTCCCAATTCGATCACAATTTTATGTTTGCTCGTATACGTGTGTGAGGCCTATTCGGGGATTCCTCCAAATCTAGAGCTCTTCTGATACTACTATGAAATGAGTAGACAGACTGGGATCATTGGGAGCTTTGGTCTGAAGCTCCATGATGGCAAGATAAAGGAATACATTCAGATGCTCACTCGGTCTTCAGTGCCAGGATGGAAGAAGTGGTTCACTTGGAAACGACTAGTGAAGACAACCTTTCTTTTGTGGCGAAGGATGTAGAGAAGAATCCTTCATGGGATTCGGTTCCCAAGGACCTCACTCAGATAGCCCCTACATTTAAGCCATAAAAGACTTAAAGGATAAAGGGCTTACTAGTTGGCATGTGGTGAAAGATTTCATCATGTGCCACATCAACCCCCTGAAGAAACAAGCACATCCTATATGGAGGTACTTGGGGGCTAAGGATACAACTAGTGACTATGAGGGAGGTAAATAACAATCAGACCCTTTTTTGGTTAATTTTGAGTTTTGTTTGAAATAAAAAGCCTCAAGATCAAGGTACCTTACTATTATGATGATAAAACTTTCTCAGTCCGCACTTCTCACAACTTTGTTAAGCAACTCAAAAAGGAGAACTAGAAAAGCTTTGTATATTTTGTGAAGGATGTTGTTGTAGCAGCATAACCTATGATCATAAGGGATGTTGCTTCTCAGGTGCCCGAAATTGGTTTTGATCATCAGGAAGGGCAAGAAGCACAGTGCGTAGTAGCACTTGCTCAGAACTTACGACCAGACGTGGTCATAGGAGGCCCCATTCCTTAGCAACCAGACGTGGTTGTAGAGAAGAAGTTGAAGAAATCTTTCTTAGGGAATGTTTTCTTCTAGATTTATGATCAAATATAAGAAAAATAAGGTATGTAATCAAAAGCATAAGAATAGCAACTTACCCTTTTGTTTTCTATAATGTTGATGCACTTCCCTTTTTGTGATTTTAGCCCGACTCCATCTTCTAAGGATGCTTCTATCAAGAAGCCCCCTGTTATTCTTCCTATAGTCATAGAGACGGCAGAGAAAAGGGTCGAAGAATTAACTGATACCAGTAGCGGAGGCATCCATTGGAACTGAAGTGACTATGACCATTGAAGTGGTTGCAGAAGTAGAAGCGAAGACAATAGAAAATGAGGCAGAAGCATCTGGCCAAGAAGTTGGAGGTACTCTTGACTACCGTGCCAAGGAGGAAATTGTCAACACCAAAGAAGAAGAAGAAGAAGAGTACCTCAATTTCTTCTCTAAGTTTTTTGGCCCTGTTTTTGGAGTGGAATCTTCTTTGTATCAATCTCATAACCGAGTTCCTCACCCCCAAGGATATTCCAAATAGGGGGAATGTCTTTGATGATGAGCACCTTGAAAAGGTGTGGTGGAATAAGGTTGAAGAGCTCAACGAACTCAAAGATCCCTAGAGGGTATTTGCCAAGTTTGTTCGAATGAGTATAAACATAAGTATCTAATACCTGACCATTCTTATATTTGGTTTTTTGGCTTCTCACTGTCCTTCTTTATTTAGAGAGCTTTGGAAAATATTGTTATTGTAGGTGAATACTACAGACAACTTATGCTGTTATGATAGCAAAAGGCTGAATTCTACGAGAAGGCAAAGAAATGGTAAGTCACTGTCACATGTAGTCATTTATGTTTCAACTACTTGTCTAGTTCTTCATGTCTATCTTTAACCTTTGCAGGTCTATGAGTGACGAAAAGTCCTTGGTTGACGCACTCGATAATGAGAAGGTCGAGATGCACAAGCTAAGGAAAGAAAATGAAGGCTTAGTAAAAAGGCTTCTAAAAGTAAATTTTGTAACTGACCAGGTGCAGAATGAAATAAATAGTAAGTTCTAAACTTAGCATTGTTTATATTGAGAGACCATGTGGAGGTATCCCCATGTTGGTGATGAGTAATTGACGGTGGTTTTAGTGAGTTTGAGTTTGTTTTGGGTATTCTAAGGTTGAGTACCTTTACTTGTGCTAATATGGATTATGCTGTTTCGTGCGGTGCTATGTGACGGTTTGCTTGTCTGTGTGACTGCAGGACTTTGGAGCTAGGTCATGGTGAGGCGAGGAGGACCGGGACTAGGCACAGGAGGTGTTGAGGTCCAAATGGTCAGTGATGCCGAAGATGATCGAGGCTGGTGATGTGGTTGCGAGTCGGGAGATGAGGAACCGGAACTGGAGCTACTGGTGACGGACACAACGGGCAACGACGAGAGAACCGGGACTAGGCTCAGGGAGGAGTCGGAGGTCCAGACGGTTTGGAGGTCGGTTGCGGTCGTACGTGACGGAACAGACCAAGACTAGACTCAGGTGGAGTCGGAGATCTCGGTCGGTGTCAGGTGGACACGATGGGCAGTGGTGAGAGGATCGGGACTAGACTCAGGGAGGAGTTGAGGTCCAGACGGTCAGGATGCCGGGTGCGGTCGTGTGCACCGGATTGGACCGGGACTAGGCTTAGGGAGGAGTCGAGGTCCAGAAGATCGAGGTACCGGATGCCAGAAGCTTCCAGGAAGGCGCTTGAGGGGGAAATCCGAGATTTGACTCAAGTTTGGAGTGGGAGGCTGCTTCCCTCCATTTGGTTTGACCCATTTGACTTTTGCCTCATGTGGCATGTGAGGAAAGGGAGTGGATGTAGTATGCCATTTCTTGATTTGCTATTAGAGGGAGAGTCTTTGCCTTCATATGTGGGTGGTGGAGGCTCAAGGATTGTATGAGTTCAGGCATTCCATCCAGTAGAGAGTGTTCAGGGAGAGCACAAGGGGTGTTCTGGAGAGAGTAGCCTGTGTGTATGGCTTGATTTCCAGGGTGTGGATCTTCAAGCATGTAGTCCTTTCTTTGTATTAATTGCGTATGGGGACGTAGTTCACCTACTTGTAATCATTCATCTCCATTCCAATGAATACATTTGAGTTCTTGAGGGTTTCCAGTTCGTTCTCAGTTTTCTACAGTTCTTTGCTCATTTTCATCATTTTGGTGATTGAGGTGATTCTTTGAACAAGGAGTTGCAAAATGGATTGCTCAGTGATGGGATGATGTTTCAAGACCATTTGGTCAGAGAAAATCCCTAGAGTTCAATGGAAAATCCAAAGATTCCTTTTTGAGCAATTCCTCTGTTTATTACTGTAGCTAGGGTTTCTATGCAGGGCATTGTGAGAACTTTGTGATTTCCTTCAAAAGAATTTGTTCAGAGATGAGCTCTCAAGCCCTGAGGTTGTTGCCTAGTTGATTGCAAAGTTTCATGAGCATTTGATGTGACAATAATGAGTAATCTGAAAATTAGCTCATTCCCTGTCAAATCTTCAGTTCTGTGCTCATTTCTTGATTTCTCCTTCTATTGGTGAAATCCTTGGTTTCCACAGGTCCCAAAGATGTTTAGAATAAGGTCTTGTGTCTTTGTACTGTAAAGAACAAGTGTTTTACTCTCATCTCCTTAAAATTGTCAAAATCTGAATTTTCAGCAGGCTGTTCTGAAATTTCTGCTCGTGCCTGGACAGGGGCCGGTCAGACCGGATGGCGCATGGCAGTCAGACTGGCAAGGCCCAGGCGGTCTGACCGGTGCACTATGTGCAGTCTGACCGGCATCCTGGGATTGCTGCTATTTCATTTTTAAAGAGGCACCATTCACCCCCCCCCCCCTCTGTTGCCATATCCGATCCTACATATATTAATGACTTTCTTTTCTTTCTCTAACTCTTTTCTTTTGATAGAAAAATAGGTCAAAATTGGCGAGCTCTCCCGTCTCAACAAAGAAAAAGAACAAAAGATCAGATCATGGGAACAGCAGTGTAAAAATGATGCTACCTCTTATGGCAATGAAGTCAAGAAGCTTGAGTCTCGACTAGTAGGTAGGAAATTATGTACCTATGACTAGTTCCATAAAATAGTCTTTCAAGAACTATTTTTCCGATTAGATTTAATCTATTTGTAGCGCAAGTAGTTGAAATAAAGTGACTCCAAGAAGCTTCAACTCATTGTCAAGAGGAGATGAAGTTGATAAAGATCAATCTTCAAGACAACATCTCACTTTTGAACAATTTTCTCGATGAGCTTGGTGCTAAGGAGGTCACTCCTCTTGAAGACACCACGACTGCCTAGACGAATACAGTTGGACAACAAGTTGAATCCTTACAAAAGCTAATAACTACTCTGAAGACCAGCCAGGTTGATTCCTGAGATAGGCAGTCAAATGTGCAGTCAGCTATGCCCTAGTAAAACTTCAACCAATCGAGGATGACTTCAACTGCTCTAAAGCAGAAGCAACTCATTTGATCGAAGAAGTGGAGCCAGTTAGCTAGAAGGTTGAGGAGGAGATGCAGATTGGATCTCTTTTGTCAGAGTAGTTTGCAATAGAAAACTTGTAAATATAAGTCTTTTGTTAATGAAATTTTTATCTTTCTTTTTCTGCAAATTATCTTGTTGAGTAGTTAATAACTCAAAAGACAACTAAGAAATAAAAGAAGCTATAATTTAGACTAAGAATAGAAGTTATATTAATAACTTTATCCTAGCCCCGACTATTTACTTAGTTTATATGAATAAACTAATAAAATAGTGTAACATAGGGTTTGTGAAAAACAGAGTAGTTTATCCAACTATTATTGTCGACTTTGAATGTCATGTTCTGGTAGCAAATGTTAGGAATGAGTCAACATTAGAAAGTTCCTTCTAGTGGGTAGGACCACATGTAGAAATAAAAGACTTCAACTAGGTGACGTTACCTTTCTTTGACCAGGTTAATCAAATCGAGAGTGTAAACAAGAATAGGATAAACACTTAGTGATCAAATTTAAATTCATTCGACTTTTCTTAGTGAACTCAAGTGTTTTATACTCATAGCAAGAGTTAGAAACAATGTGACGCTAGAAAGTTCCTTCTAGTGGTAGAACCATATGCAGAGAGAAAAGACTTCGACTAGGGATGTGTCCTTCTCCGATCAGTTTGAACGAATTGAGTTTACCAAAAGTGGTCAGGCAAACATAAAGAAAGCCATACTCAATGTATGACAATAAATATTGAATGAAAACTGAAAAAATTATTAGAAGAGTAGAAATGCTATACATAGAATTTGCGTAGTTGGTCGATATCTCAAGAGTTTGAGAGGATTCAGCTGTCTTCCATGGCAATTCGTACCAAACCTGGTCATGTAACTTTGACTATTGTGTAAGGACCTTCCCACATGGGTAAAAGTTTATTCTAATTAGACTAGGATTGAATTTTCTTCAACACCAAGTCACCTTACGATCATAGTATTTAAACAGGGCTTGTTGATAGACTGCCAAATAGATTAAGGTTTGATTCCTCTTTTCTTCGAGTAGGTTAATATCATGTGCTGGCACCTGCTAATTTATTGGCACTTCTCTTGTTTTCTGGTCCTCGAGGAAGCAGTCCGGTGTTGCACAGTCCACCGCAGAGGCCGAGTACGTTGCTGCTGCTAGCTACTGCAGCCAAGTGCTTTGGATGGCCTCGACTCTGCGGGACTTTGGGTTAGTCATAGATAGTGTTCCACTCTTTTGTGATAACACTTCTGTGATTAACATTGCTAAGAACCCAGTGCAGCACTCTCGGACCAAGCATATTGATATTTGCTATCACTTCCTTAGAGACCATGTAGAGAAGGGTGACATTGTGCTCCAGGTTTTGGAGAGTGACCACCAGTTGGCTGATATTTTCACCAAGCCTTTGGATAGCTCTAGGTTTTCAGCTCTGCGGGGAGAGCTTGGGGTGGTTTGTCCTTATGGACTGTAGTGAGGGGGAGCTTTGTGCTTTATGATTTATCCTGATTATTATGCTTTTGTCTCCATTTTTGCTGCATTGCATATGGGTGCATTGGGGTTAGTTCTTCCAGCATAGGTTAGAGTGGTTCTCTTGCCGAGTTGCTTAGACTTATTACTCTTATCTTGTGCTTCCAGGGTGCTGCATATTAGCTGTTTCTTTTCTCACTAGGTTGAGCTCACTCACTTCTTGTAGGTTCTAGCGAGGGTTGGGCCACCCTCGGATAGACAGGGTACGTGTTTGCTCTCTAGTGTGTGTTTTACGGTAAGCTGATAGTCCTGGAGTCATATGGGGTAGATGAGAGTCTATCTGAGCCACATCATCCTCTATATCTTATCTATGCTCTAAAGACTGCCTGGTTTCTGTTTTCTTGCCAGCTTCTCGATTTATTGCTTTGGTTTAGGGGGAATTCATTTGGGAACTTCTAGATCTTAATGATGACATAACTCAACTTGAACTAAAAGTTGCATCACATGTTGAGGGGGAGCTGGATTTTCTGAATTGCATTCTACATTGTAATATAACTATATTGAGCCTTGATTATTATCCTGTTATGACATGCTTACAATGCTTTACATCTTGCCATAATTTGTGCTTCCTTGCTAGATGGATCATGACTTCATATGTGTAGACTAGCTTTTGCCATGATAAGTCAATTAAAATTGCTCAACTTGAATTAAAACTTGTCATGATAATTCTCGAGACTAGTCTCTCTTTAGTTATCCATTTATGCTTCATGCCATGTCAAATAGGCTGAGTTGAGTCTTGAATCTTTGTTGAGCTGTAGATCGAGCTATAATAGTTCTTGATGTTGCATAAGTTAGTACAATCATTTATGCATGCAAAAAGATCTCTTTTGTGAGAAAAAACTGATCTCACCAATTCTTTCTCATGAGACGGCTTGCCATTGCACTCGGCATGAACTCAAGGGGAGTTTTGGATGACCAAGATCATCTCCTTAAGCTTTTCGCTTGGAGTAGTCGCATAAGGCTTGAGATCTAGCACATGATAAAACAAAAATCTAGTTGGCAACAATCATGAGATTTCTAAAGAAAAAGTTATCAAATGTGCTCAATCTGCTAAAATTACAAAGATTACAAGTACTTGAACAAATGTCTCATTCTAGAACTTGTAGCACTCTATTTTAGCTCAACACTAGCTTCTTGGTTCCGCTTAGCTTATTGACATGGTTTGGATCATCCTTGGATACCTCTAGCTAGACTTTGATCATGGATGACTTGACATGCTCACAAACTGCACTACATTTTCAGATCGTCATTTATGTGTTCTAGCTGAGTTATACATATCTTGTCATGATCTAGATAGCCTTTTATTGAGTTATGGCTTGGTGTAATACATTATGGTCATTTTGGATAATTCTCATGGCTCTAAATGCTTAAAATAAACAAACTTCAGCCATTTCATCCAATGTTATGTCATATTCTCTCCTTTGCATCCTTGATGGGTTTATTGCCAAAAGGGGGGAGAATAGAGGAGAAAAGGTCTTTTGGGAACATTTTAGAGCTTTGAAGAACAATTTGCTCTTTCAGTTGTTGCTCTAGTGTTTCTTCTGTCGACATGGTCATTAGCTTCATTATTCTTCTTTTGGACCATGTTGGACTCTTCAAACTCAAACTCAACTTTGCGCTTTTTCTGGGTTTGTCAATATACTCATCAAGGGAGAGATTGAGAGACCATGTGGAGGTCATCCCGTGTGAATGATGAGTAATTGACATCGGTTTAGGAGAGTCGAGTTTGGTTTGAGTGGTTCGGACCTTGACGTTGCGGGGTGCAATCGGGCTCGGTCGGACTTGGTCAAACCTGGTCAAAGTGATTAGGATGCATATTCTGTTGATTTGACAGGTTTGGGCTTAATGTGGTTTCATTAATGTTATCTATGCTTTCATGTATCGAGCGGTGCTATTTGACGTGTTTCTTGTCTGTGTTGGCTGCAGGACGTCGAGGCGGAGTCGTGGCGAGACACGAGGTGACCGGACTAGACGCAGGTGGCGTTGAGGTTAGAACGGTCAGGACGTGTCGAAGACGGCGGAGACTCGAGGTCGTTGCGAGGCTTGGACGACAAGGAGCGCGGAAGCTTCCCGGAAGGTGCAGGAGGGGCGAATCGGTAATTTCGCAAGGCTGCACAAGCAGGAGCAGGCTCCGTTGGTTTTAGCTGGTGTAACAGGTTGGAGACCCGTTATCCAAGGGCTATAAAATAGGTGGGAGGGGCTGCATGCCCTCTCATGGCTTTGGGAGAGAATTAGGGTTTGCTAGAGTCAAATGAAGCTTTGATAGTTTGTTTTGGCTTTAGGCTTTAGTTGGTGAGGCTTTAGTAGTGGAGAGTGGTTGGAGAGGGCAGAGGGTCTGTCTCTTTCGATGTGTTCTTGGTAGGTGTCTCTCCAAGCAAGCATGTAGTGTGTTTGTTCTTGTGTTTAGGAGAGGGAGAGGATGGATTGAGAGTCTTGTAATCATTCCTCTTGTTCTAATGTCCATGCGTATGGGGACTCCTCTGTACTCATTGTTTTCAATGAATGAAATCACTGAAGTTGAGCTGTCTGTCTCCTGTTCGTTCTTCGTTCATCTCTTTTGAGTGATTTCTTGATTTTCTGTTTTTGAGTTGGTTCTTGCTGGGAAGGCCCAAAATGGGTTGCTCTAGGTTGGGATGATACCTCCAGATCATTTGATCAAGTTTCCCAAAAGCAAACTTCATTTACTCTCAGATTTTGTCTTTTGGGCTCCTCTGTTCATCTCTTTCCTATTCTAGGGTTTTGATGAATTTCATGATTCCCCTGAGGAAATGGCCTGAGATTCTTGCTAGCATGTTCCTAGATTATTGCTACCATACTTGCAAAATCTCATGTGCAAAGGTTTTGTGTTTTTGAGTATGTTGGGTTTTTATGCTCTTCTCTGAATTTCTCCAAGCTTTTCTAGGGTTTTAGAGTAAATCTGGTTTCCTTCTTTGAGATAGCATGAGACTTGGTACCAAGTGTCCAGAGGATATTTACTTGCTATCCCCAAAGTCTCAAGGCCAAAGGACCAAAGATGAAATGGGAATTTGAGTTTTCGTTGCTGCTGCCTGTAATTTTCAGATTTTGGCCAAAATATGAAACTATAGGTTTTGAGTTGGTTTCCCTCGCCTCCCAAACCTCCCGTGCTATTTAGGTTATTGTTCTGTTGCTCTGGAGAGAAAAATTTGAGAATGAAACCCTCAATTACTCAGTTTTGGAAAGTCTGAAAGATTGCCCAAATTTCAGATTTTTTAGGTTGCTCTCGGGCTGCTGGGACAGGGGGCGGTATAACCGGCCTCTATAGACCGGTCTGACCGGCCTGAGGATTTTTGCTGCTAGTCCATTTCCTCTCTGTTGGCTGTTCTGTTTATCCTTGTTCTTTCGCTGTTAGTTGAAAGTTCCAGAGGTAGTATTTTCTCTCCTTTTTCATAGCACTCATTGCTATCGGAGAAGGACATTTTATTGGGTACTTGTGGGGACGGTTTGTATTTGAGCGTCATTCACCCCCCTCTGTCGCCATTTTGGTCCAACAGTATTAGTGTTTTCAGTAAGCTGAGCATTCACTCTTCATAGCTCTTTAGCTATCGGAGAGGTGATTCATATGTGGATAGTTTTGAGGGGTCGTTTTCAAAGAGGCACCACCCAAATAAAGACGGTACGACAGGACCAGTTCAAGCGAGATTACAACAAGTCTGAAATGCTCGCTGGCGAGTCCCTTGATGAGTGCTTTGTGAGATTCCACAAGATTTTGAGCAACCTCCAAGCGGTCGGTCTCACTTTTCCCGACTCGGACAACGCTCGCCAAATGCTTTCGGCTCTTGATTTGCGCGTTTGGGAGATGAAAGTGACCACCATCAAGGACACAACGGACCTTTCGACTTTGACTCTTGATGCGTTGTATTCACGCCTCAAGACTCACGAGATTGACATTGTCTCTCGCAAGTCGAAGTCTCAGTCGATGGCTTTGGTCACCGATCCCAGTCCTGCCTCTAGTTCTTCTGTTGACACTCTCTCGGGTTTTTCCTTAGCTGCTCTGTGTGATATTGATGATGAGCATCTAGATCAACTTTCGGAGACCCAATTAGCTCTCTTGGCCAGAAATTTTCTCATGCTTACAAGAGGGCTAGAGAGAGAAAGTGAGGAGGACGAGTGATTTGCTTCGAGTGTGGTGGCCCCAACCACATTCGGGCAAACTGCCCCAAGTTGGAGGGCAAGAACGACGTCGGCGGTTCGAGCAAGAACGTCTACACCGACAAGAACCGCTTCAAGAAGACCGCGAGCAAAGGGAAGAAGTTCCGCAACCTTGGAAAAGCCAAGAAGCTCTTCCATCGCGTCCTCACCGCTTTCAACGACCTTGATCTCAGCGAGGTGGAGGGGTGCAGTGACGACGATGGGAAGGACGAGCAAGATCCCAAGGATGGTGAGGATTTCAGCGGCATGTGCTTTATGGCCCTTGAGGGCGAGATCAGCGACGTCAGCGACAGCGAGCTCTACTCCGACTCCAATGAGGTATACCTTTCCTACGATCAACTTAATGAAGTTTTTCTTAAGCTAGGAGGATTTCATGCTAGATCTAGAGCTAGGTGTAGCGAGATAGAGAAGGAAGTAGAGAGATTGTCACGGGAGCTTACTTCACTTATATCTGCTCCCTCCCGTGATAAATGTGATACATGCTGTACTTTGCTTGGTGATATGGAGAAGCTAAGGACCTCTCATGATAGCGTGTCTTCTGAGCTAGATTTGCTTAAGGTGGAGAATGTTAGTCTTTTAGCTGAATTAGAAATGAGTAGGACTGTTGCTATTTCATCTACTGTTGTTGAGACTACTTCTTACATCTCATGTGAGGACAAGGAGAATGCTTTTAGAGGCCTTTATACCATGCTTCTCGATCTGCCCGAGACTTGTGAAAGTTGTAATAATTTAAAGATGAACCTAAAACGGGCAGATCATAAAATTGCTGAGTTACAAGCTTTTCTACTTGAGCCCATTGCTTCATGTATGAACTGTCCCAAGTTGACTGCTGAGCTTGAATCTGTTTCCAAACAGAATCAAGAAATGATTGATGATAGTAATAGATTGGCTCAATTTGCTTCTAAGGACCCTGTTAGCTCACCATGCAATAATTGTAACAAACTAAAATCTGACTTGATTGCATTGGATGAAAAATGTGTGAAGCTGACTAAGGACCTTCTAGAGAAGCAACCATCTGCTTATAATGTGTGTGCTATTGGGAAGAAGCATGAGGGTTTCGTAGAGACGCCTAGTGACGTGGACCAATTGGCTAGAGTAGGACTGTCCCTTCTGAGTCGGCTGTACGTGCACAAGCCATCCGTTCCTCTGCTATTGGTTCTTCTTCTACTCCCTTACCTTCTGCTGTCTCTTATTCCCCTGCTCTTGTTGCACCTCTCTCTTTCGGGAGTGTCAGTACCTTATGAACACTCTCGAGAGATTTGTAGGTGATGTGACCACGCCACCAACACGTACGACCATAGCGGCCAATATCAAAAATAAACTAAAGGTGAATTCGTTTCTTCAACTTCAACATATTTTAAATGAGAATATGATGCTACCTAATGATGAAAAAATATATATTTGTAGCACCACATCACTTTGGAACCAAATGAAGCAAGGGTTCAAGTTGGACAGGTTTTGGAATCCAATTCGGCCTCTAGATCAATTCGGATTCAGCCTAACAGGCCAACTTCAAATGGCCATAACTTTTGATTCAGAAGGTTTCTCGGGGCCCGTGAGTACTCGTTGGAAATATCTTGGAGTCTACTTTCAGATGGATCTGGTCTCACCTCCAAACTCCACCCGAGCAGATCAGAAACGGTGAAATAAGCCACATCACTTTTCTAGTCCGAGTCAAAGTGGGCCGAGGGCCTGATAACTTGGGCTATTTGGGCCGGTACTGTTCACATGAATAGTACCACATGCGTGAACAGTAACTAGGAATAGTACCACATTCCTTTTCATTAGATAAGTGTGGCTTCCCCCTTCCCTCTTTAAGGAGGTCGCACCCCTTTAGTTTTTTTCGGGTTTTGCTTAGATTAATCTGTCTTTGAACAGTTTCACCGTTCATCGGTTTGTGAGACCCCAACTTGTGAACTTAATATTTATTCGCAATTTCAGATTGCATCTTGTACTCTCTTGCTTGTGTTCTCGATTCGCTTGCAGGAGATAGCCTTCTTGGCGAGGTCAATCGTGTTCGGCACGGTTGATAACCAACGGAGCAGTGGTGTAGTGATTGCGAGGGGTTCGATCTGTTTTGGTTGGAGCCTTTGGATCATCAACGCCGAGATCTCCACAATCGACTTATCAGTACCTCTCGGAAGATCGGGTCATCGTCACATCAGTTGGTATCAGAGCAACGGTTGCCCGTGAGGTAATTCTTGTATCCCTAGTTAGTAGATTGGTTTTTATTTCCTATAGTCCAGAAAAAAAATTGCCCCACAAAAAGAATTAATTCCGCTGTCCAAACCCCGTTGTGCCTTTCAATCTGTTAGTTTTGGTTTGCTAAATTGAATTTGTGTCCATATTAGCATTGTCTAGTTGCTGGTCATATCTTTGTTCCATTAAAATTCCAAACAAAAGAAAAATTCCCCACCCCAAACCCTAATTTCCAAATTCGGCTGATTTTTCCTTTCTCTGCAGCCGCCACCAAAAACGCCATATCTTTTGATTCCGAGTTTATTCTTGAGTGAGACCACCGCCATTAGATTCAAAAATTTTTTATCCATCTATCTGTAAAATTTCACGTCATTCCAACAAGGCAGTTAAGAGATATATGCGGTGAAAGTTGACCCAGTTATCTGTTTTGAATCTGCAACAGTCAGCAGTTGTGATTTTTGTGCGAATTCCTGCGTCAGGTTTTGGAAGTTGGCCCCAAAAGTAAATATGTATAAAACTCCATCAGAAAACAGAGAAAAAAAGAATCAATGAAAAAGAGGCATCTGACAAAAAGTTACGGCCAAAATACCAACGTACTGTCCAGTGGACAGAAATCTTCAGTTTTCAGTTTTGGGTCAATCCTTGTGTTCTTCAATTCCAGATTGCATTGGATTGAATTATCTTGTATTTACCACTCATACACATTGCCATACACTTGTTTTTAGCCTTCTTCCATTCTTGGTTGATCAGCAACATAGGCTAAGTGCTAGATACGGACTATAATTCAATTCTATGCAATTCTGAAATTACTGATTGTTCTCCATTGCTACCATATTGTGCCTTCCAAGCTACACCTACTCTTGATCAGAATAGGTTCCCTCTTGCAATCGTACCCACGCTCAACACGGTATCACGAACCAGCCACCGGTTGTACCACCTGCTGCATTGGTAAGAACACTTGTAAGAGTGTAGTAAGATGCTTGAGAATGTGTGATTCCACCTTCCACCACCTAGTAGTTGATAGGGATAATACCTTTGTGTTGTCTTTTGTTTTCTACTAACCATGACAGGTGAGTCGTCTGATGATTAAGAGTGTGTCTTAAAGGGAGAGCTCATGACGCTCTTCGATGAACAACGCACTACCATTATTGAGGACTTCGACAGGAAGTTTCAAGCTACGACAAATACATTGCAGCGCGCCATCAATGAGAGTATTGCACGCCTTGAAAGAATGCTGAATCGGCCACCAAACATTGGACGCGAGTATGATCACGATGCAGACCACGATCGTGAGGAGGGAGATGATAATGAGAGACAAAACCGCGACGTCAGTGCTTCATTTGCTGCCCAAGATGCACGCCCACGACACCGCCTACATCAAAACCATCACGGTATGGGAGGTAATAATTTTCAGCACCACAATGATCGTTCTAATCATGACCCATTTGCTAAAGTCAAGTTTACCATTCCATCTTTTTCTGGTCTTTATGATGCTGAAATATATCTTGATTGGGAGATGACGGTAGAACAGAAGTTTAATTCTCACTTGGTTCCTGAGCAACATAGAGTTAGACAAGCTACTAGTGAGTTTAAGGACTTTGCTATTATCTGGTGGAATGAACTGGGTACCATGCGCTTACAACCTAATACATGGGAACGGTTAAAAGAATCTATGCGTGCTAGATTTGTTCCTCCTGCTTTTAAACATGAAATGCATAAGAAATTGCAGTGCTTAGACCAAGGTAATAAATCTGTCGAGGAATATTATCAAGAACTACAAATAGGAATGTTGCATTGTAATGTTGTAGAAGATGAGGAGGATAAGATTTGTCGTTTTTACGGGGGGTTACGGCGTGAAATTCAGGACATTGTTGATTATAAAGATTTTACTACTGTCAACCAGTTGTTCCAGCTTGCTTGTTTGGCAGAAAAAGAATTGCAGGGTAGGCAACAAAGGACAAGGAGCAACTTTGGAGGTACGTCTACATCGAGATCAACGCCTGGGCAAGCCAAGATAGCCCCACCTCCTATTTATCGAGCTGCTGCCCCCTCTGTGAGTAGGGCGCGTTAAGCAGCACCGCCGCCACCATCACGCGCACCCGAGACGAGCAAATCTACTAGTGTGCAAACACCAACACAGAGCTCTTCATCGATTGCTTCCACGGGCCGTACGACAGGCATTGTGTGCCACCGTTGTAAAGGGATGGGCCACGTCATGAGAGATTGCAAAAGTCAGCGGGCGTACATTGCGACAGAAGATAGTGGTTATGTAAGTGCTAGTGATGTTGAGGATGAATATGCTCTTGCAGCTAACCTTGCAGGTAATGGTGATGATCATGAGAACAAACCTGTGTTTGTGCCATTTTCTGTGACTAACAACTTGCAGGTAGTTGAGAACCATGCCAAAGAAGAGCATGAGCTGATTGAATCACTGACCCCATTGGTTGAGAATGAAGATAAGGAGATGGATGCACTTACATCATCTGAGGAGAGCCAAAAAGGTAAAGAACATGGTGCTATCATCGCTCATGGTATTGATTTGGTGCTACAACAAGACATAAAGCAACCTTGTGAGTATATACCTGCTGTAGTGCAATCTTTTGATATTCCTTGTGTTGACTTAAATGAACCATGTGCTGATCTAAATTCTCATAATTTTGCACATGTTGAATTAATAACACATAAAGAAGTTTTGACTAGAATTTCTCCTGCTAATTCATTGTGTTACATCATGTTGGATCTACCTATGAAATTGTCACATGCTATGGAGAAAGTTTTCTGAACTTGCATGTTCAAAATTCTTATTTAGTACCTATACCCCTGGATATAAGTTTAATTTGATTGGAGATTATGGTGTGGAAAATCAATTTCTTGTATATCGAATATGCATAACTTACGATCACATGAATGAATTGAAACTTGTTGTTTGGGACAACAATTCCTGTATGCTGAATCATGTTGAATGTGAGAGGGAAGTAAAATTTAGTACTCATTCAATGCCTATGTGTTCATCTCTTTTTGCACCATCTAGTATAGACAATCTGAATAAAGATGATGAATTATGGCAGAACATACAAAGCTCTTCACTCTTACTAGATGAATTTGCTATTGTTCGATTGAGATATGATTATATAGATGAACTTTGCTTGATTCCAAAAGTTGTAGTTTTGCCCATATGTGACACCACTACAAGTTTACAAATTCAAAGATTTGAATTACATAAATGCTTCACTTACATATGCAAAACAAGTTGCAATAATTACTGTGTGAGAAATTTTGAATTGCTCATTAACATATATGATTACTCTTGGGTTAATAATACAATGAGCTTTTATGATCATTGCTGTTTTATAACATTAATTGTGCAACAACGAAGAACGGTTAAAACGGATGACATATACATATACCATGCATACACCTTGGCTTCTTTGTTACCATTTTTTCAGCTTATCAAAAGCCGAGGACGGCTTTGTTTGCAAGAAGGGGAGGATGATAAGAACATGTACCCTATGGATACAACCATATTTGCTATACTTGTTGTTCCAATTACAAGAGCTCCTACACATCACTTAAATTATGAGGTGAGCTCGTTTCAAAGAGATTTTGCTTTATTTGATAAAGAACTTATGATATTACATAATGAGAGTTTGTTGCGTTTGTTATCATACACCAAGATTTATGATCAAGATCATGCAATACGTGACACTACACATATGTTAAAACTGAGGACGGTTTTCCATCAAGAAGGGGAGGATGATGTGACCACGCCACCAACACGTACGACCATAGCGGCCAATATCAAAAATAAACTAAAGGTGAATTCGTTTCTTCAACTTCAACATATTTTAAATGAGAATATGATGCTACCTAATGATGAAAATATATATATTTGTAGCACCACATCACTTTGGAACCAAATGAAGCAAGGGTTCAAGTTGGACAGGTTTTGGAATCCAATTCGGCCTCCAGATCAATTCGGATTCAGCCTGACAGGCCAACTTCAAACGGCCATAACTTTTGATCCAGAAGGCTTCTCGGGGCCCGTGAGTACTCGTTGGAAAGATCTTGGAGTCTACTTTCAGATGGATCTAGTCTCATCTCCAAACTCCATCCGAGCAGATCAGAAACGGTGAAATAAGCCACGTCACTTTTCTAGTCCGAGTCAAAGTGGGCCGAGGGCCGTGTAACTTGGGCTATTTGGGCCGGTACTGTTCACGTGAACAGTACCACGTACGTGAACAGTAACTAGGAATAGTACCACATCCCTTTTCATTAGATAAGTGCGGCTTCCCCTTCCCTATTTAGGGAGGTCGCACCCCTTTAGTTTTCTTCGGGTTTTGCTTAGATTAATTTGTCTTTGAACAGTTTCGCCGTTCATCGGTTTGTGAGACCCCAACTTGTGAACTTAATATTTATTCGCAATTTCAGATTGCATCTTGTACTCTCTTGCTTGTGTTCTCGATTCGCTTGCAGGAGATAGCCTTCTTGGCGAGGTCAATCGTGTTCGGCACGGTTGATAACCAACGGAGCAGTGGTGTAGTGATTGCGAGGGGTTCGATCTGTTTTGGTCAGAGCCTTTGGATCATCAACGTCGAGATCTCCACAATCGACTTATCAGTACCTCTCGGAAGATCGGGTCATCGTCACATCAGTAGGAGGCAAGAAGAAGCTAAATCTTATTCTAGACCAATCTAAGATTTACAAATTCAATCAAGGTCTAGGATACGATTTTTCTGAGGATATGAGGAAGCATCCACCTGCTATTCTTAGACCCATAGCAGCAGGTGTGATCGAGGTCGAGCCCCGAGATAAGAAAGTTCAATTCAAATCAGCGGGCTTTGTCCAAGGGATTTCTGACAGTAAGGTGGTTCTACCTATTGCTTCAGCCTCTTAGAAGGCGAAGCCTCGTCATGCTACTTCTACCTCTCAGAAGGTGAAGTACCATTGTACCTTCTGTCAGAAGGATGGACACTCGGTCGAGCGATGCTTCAGGCGCGCCAAGATCGCGCGTAGAGACCGTGTTGAGACTCTTAGGCGTATTCAGGGTCAGCCCCAGACCCTGAGTGCACCTAAGACCAACACGAGGTCTAGGTTTGCTTCAGATGATGATTTTGGGCAGCATCGAGGACTTGGGTTTTCTGAGTTTTCTGGTTTTCGTCCTCGATATGCCCCGGGCCGTGACTTCCGCCATTCTGAGGGTAGGTCTCATTTCCCCCGTCGATATGGCTACCCACGGCGAGCTCAGCGTGTTGTTGGTGCTCTGACTCGCTCCCCCGTAGGAGTCGGACCCAGCAACAGCTTCAGATCTGCACATAAACCTTCTGCTTCTTTGAGCGACAGAGAGCGTAGGGTAGTTAGAGGTCAGTCGTGTGTGACTACTTCTTCTGCTCGACGTGTTACTCAGTATTGGGTGCCAAAATCACTCTTGATTTATCGCAGTGCTAGCCTTCACTCTCTGTTTGACTCAGGTTTCCCGGGCCGGGAAGGGAAAGGTTTAGCTTGTGGACTCCGGTTGTTCTCGTCATATGACCAGAGACTCTCGTTGGTTCTCTTCCCTAGCCCGTGCTCCAGGTGATGAGACTATCACCTTTGGTGATGCTTCGTCTGGGCGCGTCATCGCTAAAGGTACTGTGCGCGTTAATGATTCATTTATTTTGAAAGATGTTGCCTTAGTGAGTAAGCCGCAGTATAATTTGCTTTCAGTCTCTCAGCTTACCGATGACGGTTTCGAGGTGAGCTTTAAGAAAAACAATTGCAAAATTGTTGATTCTTCGGGTAGTCTGGTTTGCAGGATTTCTCGTTATGGGAGGATCTTTCGTGCTGATTTTGTTGAGTCTTCTGGTGATCCTCTCAGGTGTTTAGTTGCTTCTGAGTCCCGTGACCTTTCTTTCTGGCATAGGAGACTTGGTCATATTGGATTTGACCATTTGACCCGAGTTAACGGCCACGATCTCATTCGTGGTCTGCCGAAACTCAAGATGGTCAAAGATCTTGTTTGCGCTCCATGCTGGCACGGCAAGATGGTTGCCGCTTCTCACCCTCCGGTCATAGTGACTATGACCGATGCACCGGGACAGCTGCTCCATATGGACACAGTTGGACCAGCTCGAGTGCAGTCAGCAGGAGGGAAGTGGTATGTCCTTGTCGTGGTCGATGACTTCTCGAGGTATTCTTGGATGTTTTCTTAGCCTCGAAGGATGAGACGTTTACCCACTTTTGGGGTTTGTTTAGTAGGCTTTCTGTTGAGCTCCCGGGTGCCTTGCGAGCGATCCGCAGTGACAATACCACCGAGTTCAAGAATTCCTACTTTGAGAGGTTTTGCAGTGAGACCGGTGTAGAGCACCAGTTCTCTTCTCCATACGTCCCTCAGCAGAATGGCGTTGTGGAGAGGAAGAACCGTACCTTGGTCGAGATGGCCAGGACGATGCTTGATGAGTGCTCTACACCGAGGAAGTTCTAGGCTGAGGCTATAGCCACCGCGTGCCATGTTTCGAATCGAGTTTTTTCTCACGGCACACTTGCATCGCACTTCTTATGAGTTATGATATGGGCGAAAGCCTAGTATATCTCATTTTCGTGTGTTTGGTTGCAAGTGCTTTATTTTGAAGTCCGGGAACCTAGATAAGTTCGAGTCACATTCTTATGGTGGGATCTTTCTAGGTTACTCGCCTTCTTCGCAGGCTTATAGGGTCTGGAACTGCGAGTCTAGTAAAATGGTAGAGACCTGTGAGGTGACCTTCGATGAGGCCAGTCCGGGGACTAGGCCTGATATCTCAGGTTCTTTAGAGCAGTCAGAGACCATCTTTGTGGATGACGAGGACGATGGAGATGAGGGTTGTCTACCCGATCCTGTTCCTCATCCTCTTCCCCCTGAGGTGCCTTCTTCCACCGCACCTCGGGGAGATCAGCCCATGCCTTCTATTTCCTCTGGAGCTAATGGCTCTGTTCCTACCTCATCAGCTCATGAGGTAGAGGCCACTTCTTCATCTCATCTAGGACCTCCCCGAAACATCCAAAAAGATCATCCTTCTGAGCAGATTATTGAAAACCTCTTTGAGTGGGTCACTCGCTCGAAGTCTGGCTGGTCACAATTCTGTCTCCATTCTGCTTTCATTGCCTCCTTTGAGCCCAAGGATGTTAGTCATGCACTATCTGATGAGTCTTGGGTCAATGCCATGCATGAGGAGTTAGAGAACTTCGAGAGAAACAAGGTCTGGTCGCTTGTTGAGCCCCCTCGAGGTCACAATGTTATTGGGACTAAGTGGGTGTTCAAGAACAAGCAGAGTGAGGATGGGGTAGTTATTCAAAACAAAGCTAGACTGGTAGCTCAGGGGTTCTTTCAGGTTGAGGGTCTCGATTTTGAGGAGACCTTTGCCCCTGTAGCTAGACTTGAGGCCATTAGAATCCTTCTTGCCTTTGCAGCTTCTAAGGGTTTCAAGCTTTACCAGATGGATGTCAAGAGTGCCTTCCTCAATGGCTTTATTGAGGAAGAAGTCTATGTTAGACAGCCTCCTGGTTTCGAGAACCCCAAATACCCAAACCATGTCTACAAGCTTTTCGAAGCTTTGTATGAACTTAAGCAGGCCCCTAAAGCTTGGTATGAGATGCTTAAGTCCTATTTGCTTAGTCATGGTTTTGAGATGGGTAAAGTTGATAAGACCTTGTTCATTCGCCGGCATGGCACTGATCTTCTGCTCGTCCAGATCTATGTGGACGACATCATCTTTGGTGGCTCTTCTCATGCTTTCGTTTCACAGTTCTCGGATGTCATGAGCACCGAGTTTGAGATGAGCATGATGGGTGAGTTGACCTTCTTTCTTGGCTTCCAGATCAAGCAGACTCGGGAGGGTACTTTCTTGCATCAGGGCAAGTACACTCGTGACCTCCTGAGACGCCTTGACATGAGCGATGGTATGCCGGTGTCGACTCCCATGGCTTCTACAGCTTCACTTGACCCGGATGAGGATGGCGAGCCAGTTGATCAAAAAGAGTACAGAAACATGATCGGCTCCCTCTTGTACCTCACTGCCTCGAGACCGGACATACACTTCTCCGTGTGTCTTTGTGTTCGGTTTCAGGCTTCTCCTCGCGTATCTCACCGCCAGGCGGTGAAGCGCATTCTTCGGTACCTTCGAGCTACCATTGACTATGTATCTGGTACTCTTCCTCTTCCTGTCTTTCCCTTAGAGCATTTTCAGATGCAGACTTTGATGGCTGTAGGATAGATAGGAAGAGCACTTCTGCACTTGCCAATTCATTGGCACTTCTCTTGTTTCTTGGTCATCTAGGAAGCAGTCCGGTGTTGCACAGTCCACTGCAGAGGCTGAGTACATTGCCGTAGCCAGTTGCTGCAACCAGGTACTTTGGATGGCTTCGACCCTGCGGGACTTTGGGTTAGTTATAGAGAGTGTTCCACTCTTTTGTGATAACACTTCTGCTATTAACATTGCCAAGAACCCAATGCAACATTCCCGGACCAAGCACATTGATATTCGTTATCACTTCCTTAGAGACCATATGGAGAAGGGTGATATAGTGCTCTAGTTTGTGGAGAGTGAGCACCAGTTGGCTGATATCTTTACCAAGCCTTTGGATAGCTCTAGGTTTTTAGCCTTGCGGGGAGAGCTTGGGGTGGTTTGTCCTTATGGACTGTAGTGAGGGGGAGTTTCTGTGCTTTACTGCTTTATCTTGTATATTATGCTCCTATTCTCATTTCTGTTGCATTGCATTCGGGGTGCATTTGGGTTAGTCCTCTCAGCATAGATTAGAGTGTTTCTCTTGTCTAGTGGCTTAGATTTCTTCCTCTCATCTTGTGATCTAGGATGCTGTTTATTAGCTGCTTCTCTTCTCATTAGGTTGAGCTCACTCACTTCTTATAGGTTCTAGCAAGGGTTGGACCACCCTTGGGTAGACAGGGAACGTGGTTGCTCCTTAATGGGTTAGTAGATGCTTTAAGGACTGTCTTTTCTGTTTTCTTTCCAACTTCTCGATTTATAGCCTTGGTTCAGGGGGAGTTCTTTTGGGAACTTCTGAAGCTTAATATTGACATAACTCAACTTGAACTAAAAGTGCATCGCATGTTGAGGGGGGGTTGGATTTTCTGCATTTTAGCATTCTGCATTGTAATATAATTGCATGGAGCCTTGACTATTATCCTTAGTTGACATGTTTACAATGCTTTACATCATGCCATGATTTGTGCTTAATTGCTAGATTTATCATGTCTTTATATGTGTCGTCAAGCCTTTGCCATGATTAAGTTAATTAAAATTGGACAACTTGAATTAAGACATGTCATGTTAGCTCTTGAGACTAGTCTGTCTTTAGTTATCCTCTTATGATTCATGCCATGTCAAATAGGCTAGGTTGAGCTTTGAATCTTTAATTGATCTTTAGATTGAGCTATGATAGTTTCTTGATAAATCATGAGTTAGTACAACTGTTTAAAAAGCAAAAGATCTCTTTTTATGTGTGAAAGAACTGATCTCACCAATTATTTCCCATGAGACTACTTGCCATTGCACTAGGCATGAACTCAGGGGAGTTTTAGATGACCAAGATCATCTCCTTAAGCTTCTTGCTTGGAATGATCGCATAAGGCTTGAGATCTAGCACATGACAAAAATGTTGGTTGGAAACAACCTTGAGTTTCAAAGAAAAATGCCACTTGTGCTCAATTTGCTTAATTTACAAAAAGACTAAAGTGCTTGATCAAATGATTAATTCTTGAACTTGTAGCACTCTTAAATGGCTCAATTATAGCTGTTGTAGGGGTGGCCCCCACCTAATCCCAGCTGGCCTGGTAGAAGGTTATAAAGCCCAGAACGGGCCATGTGTAATGACATAAGTACCCCTGAAGGGGAGACTCAGATGTAAGGGTATAATTGTAAAAGCAATCCCCATGTATATATATATGGAATACAGGCCATGGGGAAGACCCAGGCCATTACCATCACTTACTCCCAACTCTCCACTACCATCTCTCTCTCTGTTTGGTCTGTAGCCACAACAGTTGGCACCGTCCGTGGGGAGGACAGGAGCAAGCCTGAAGTCCGAGGAAGGATGGCACCGAAAAAAGCGTCATCGGCGGCGGCGAAGGGAAAAAAGGCGGCAGGGTCAGAGCGTCGCATGGGCGCCAGGGCTTCGGCATCGGCTGCTGTGGTCGAGGACGTCGACGCTCGCGCGGCGACAACCGACCCCGCCACCGGCGCCGCGACGGCCAACCCTGTCACCGGCGCTGCGACGATCGACCCCGCCACCGGCGTCGCGACGGCCAACCCCGCACCGGCGCTGCGACGACCGACCCCGCCACCGGCGCCGCGACGGCCAACCCGGCACCGGTGCTGCGACGACCGAGCCCGCCACCGGCGCCGCGACGGCCAACCCCGCCACCGGCGCTGCGACGACCGACCCCGCCACCGGCGCCGCGACGGCCAACCCCGTCACCGGCGCTCCGACAACCAACCTCGCCGCCCGCGCCGCGACGCTCACCGGCAGCTCGGGAGCTCGCGAGGCGATCGCACCCGTGCCGGCCCGTCCGATGGGCGAGCCGGCGGCCCCGCCCACGCAGGCGGTGGAAAGCGCCCTGCTGGCGGCCCTCAAAGCGTTCCAGCAGGAGCTAGGGGACCTTCGTGGGGCTGTCCGCGACATACAAGAGGCTCGGAGCCAGCAGGCCGCGCCGGTGGTCGCGCCAGAGCCCACGCCGAAAAGGGCGGACAGCCGCGACGCCCCCACGCCCAGTCGCGTGCCGCTGCGGCGCGTCGATCCGGAGTCCCCACTTTCGGCAGGACTGCAGCAGGCGGCATGGCCCGAAGACTTCAAGTTCCCCAGTGTCATCGAGTCGTACAAAGGCGACACGGACCCCCGCGAGTTCGTGCGCGTGTACGAAACCGCAATCGAAGCCGCGGGCGGAGATGACACCACAAAGGCGAAGGGCCTCCCCCTCGCGTTGCAAGGAGTGGCGCTTTCCTGGTTTTTTACCATAGAGCCAAACTCCATATGGAAGCAGCTTCGCGACCGCCTTCACAACAACTTTCAAGGAAACTATGTTGAGCGAGTCGACGCGGACCAGCTCTTTGCCGTGAAGCAGAAACCTTCGGAAAGGCTCCGGGACTATTTCAAGCGCTTCGCGAAAGTGCGATGCCAGGTCAAGGACGTCAAGGAGACGACTGTCATCAACACAGCCATACAGGGCCTCCGCCCGGGCCCCCTGGCCGAATACAACGCACGCAAGCCTATCAAGACAGTCACCAAGCACTTCGATAAAATGGAAGGGTATGCGCGGGCCGAAGAAGACGCACGGAGACGCGACGCCCCCGCTCCCGACCTCACCCACACGAAGCGCTTGCCATGCGAGGAGCAGGCGGGCAATGATTCCCCGAAGCAGGGCCGGAGTCGACAACCCCGAGAGGATGCTCCCGGAAGCGACGGCCCCGGGGAGCCGGAAGGCTCGTCACGGAGCACGCGCAAGCCCCGGTGTCACCGGCGCAGACAACAAAAGGCTCGCCATGTCCTCGGCATTGGGAACGCCCTTCGGGAGTCTGCCCCCATATCGTGGACAGAAGGCCGGGGATGTGAAGGCGGTCCCGGTCATGACGAGCGGCCCCGAGCGGAGCAAGAGCTTCGGGATTGCGGCAAGTGGTGCGAGGTGCATGGCTACGGTGATCACTATACAAAGGTGTGCACCGCTGTCACAGAACTGAGACGAGTGGTGGCCGAAGCTCGGGTCTCACCCCCCAGACCCCTGGCAGAAGTCCGGGAGCGGCAGCCAAGAGGTGACCCCCTGCGAGCCTCCGCCAAAGAAGGCGTGCGGCACCGCACCATCAGCGTCATCACCGGAGGCTCCCTATCAGGGGCCCCCTTCGACCAGTCACAGCCGTGGATGCCGCCCCGCAGCATCACCTTTACCCTGGACGACGCCAGGGGCGTGGAGTTCCCTCACCAAGACCCTTTAGTCATCCAGGCTCACATCGCAGGCCATGAAGTCAGGCGCATCCTCGTCGACGGGGGGAGCTCTGTGAACATCCTGTTCGCAGGGGCCCTCGAACAAATGGGAATCCCCCGAAGCCGCTTAGAGCAATCGGGAGCGCTGCTTCAAGGCTTCAGAGGCCAACCGCTGGAGGCCATAGGGCAAGTGTCCCTTCCAGTTACGTTCCGCCAGAGGAGTAACGTCCGAAGCGCGCACGTTGTCTTCGACGTCATAGACATCCCGCACCCCTACAACGTCATATTGGGACAGCCCGCCATCAATTCCCTCGAGGCGGTCCCGCACCACGCCTTCCTATGCATGAAACTCCAAGGCCCGGAGGGCGTGATCACTGTCTTCGGCGACCAGGACCTCGCCAGGCGCGTCGAAGTCAGCACCCGGAATGTACACCGCCCGGTGCACACCCTCTCGGGCACGCTTGGCGACACGCCCTCCGCTCCGGGATGGACGCCTAAGCCTCGGCCCGAAGGGGGAGTCAAAAAGGTGCCACTCCAGGCGGAGGGGCAGTTTGTGTCCATCGGCGAGGGGCTCCCTGCGAAGGTTGAGCGAGATCTACTCCAAGTGCTCCGGGACAACGCCGACATTTTTGCGTGGTCGCCGGAGGACATCAAGGGCGTAGACCGCGCAGTAATCGAGCACCGCTTGGCGGTCCGCCCCGACGCCAGGCCGATCAAACAGAAGCTTCGCCGCATGTCCATGGATCGACAGCAGGCGGCCAAGCTGGAGGTGGCGAAGCTTCTCCGGGCCGGGGTCATCCGCGAGGTCCACCACCCGGAGTGGCTCGCCAACCCCGTATTGGTCAAGAAAGCCAGCGGGGCCTGGCGTATGTGCATCGACTTCACGGCACTCAACAAGGCGTGCCCAAAGGACAATTACCCCCTGCCACGCATCGACCAATTGGTCGATGCTACCGCCGGGTGCGAGCTAATGAGTTTCCTGAAGGAAAACGCGAATGCTACGAGAGCAGAAAACAAAAATTTCTACCGCGCACACCAGGACATCATGCTAAGGAGGGATCATGGATCGTTACCACTAGACGCGCAGCGCAGCGGAAGAAGAGTTGGAGAAGCCGATCCAACCACGCGCGTCGAGGTAGTAGTGGAAGTAGCCGATCGTCCCGAACAGATCGTCTCCTCCACGCGATCAACCACACCACGAGCAGATCCAATCTGTAGGTTGTTGATGCCGATCTACGCCGCAACGAGCAGCGCCTCCACCGGTATCCACACGTCCGGGGCTGGAACACCGATCGCGAGTGTACCAGCACTCGCGAGCGGCTAGGGTTTGGCTCGGGAGGTGGCGGCTAGGGTTTTGCTCGGGAGGAACAGAAGCCTGCACCCCTCGTTAGGTCACACTTCTGTTCCTCCCGAGCAAAACCCTAGCCGCCACCTCCCGAGCCAAACCCTAGCCGCTCGCGAGTGCTGGTACACTCGCGATCGGCGTTCCAGCCCCGGACGTGTGGATACCGGTGGAGGCGCTGCTCGTTGCGGCGTTGATCGGCATCAACAATCTACAGATTGGATCTGCTCGTGGTGTGGTTGATCGCGTGGAGGAGACGATCTGTTCGGGACGATCGGCTACTTCCACTACTACCTCGACGCGCGTGGTTGGATTGACTTCTCCAACTCTTCTTCCGCTGCGCTGCGCGTCTAGTGGTAACGATCTATAATCCCTCGTTAGCATGATGTCCTGGTGTGCGCGGTAGAAATTTTTTATTTTCTGCTATCGTAGCCTACGCGCGTTCCTTCAGGATTATTTAGAAATAGCAATATTTTGGCATTAAGAGTCTCATGAATAAGTCACATACTCATTGATCAGTAATGATAATGTCTATTTCAAGGAACAAAGCAATGTATCATAAACATAGTATGTGATATATTATTTGGCCATTCGCTCTTTCGACTGCTCCATTGCTTTGGGGATGGGTGATAGAGGTATAACACAACTTGGTACCTAATTCTTCACAAAATTTCTAAAATTTTGCATTCAAGAATTGCTTACCATTATCTATAATTATTCGACTTGGTACCCCAAGTTGAGTAATTACACTTATCACAAATATTTTAGCGGCTTCAGTTGTTTTTCCTAGTTACAGGTTTGGCTTCAATCCATTTTGTGAACGTGTCAATAGCCACAAAAAGGAATTTGAAACCCCTTGATGCTTTTGGGAATAGACCTAGGATGTCGAGATCCTAGGTTGAAAAAGGCCAAGAGAGAGGTATAGTTATAAAGCTTGAGCCAGTTGGTGTAGTTGCCTGCTATGAAACTAGTATTGTACATATTTTTTTAACCAACTCTTTAGCATCACGAAGGGCTATCAGGTAGTAAAAACCTTGTCGGAAGGCTTTTCTAACCAATGTTTTGTAAGAAGCATGTGCTCCATAGATGCCTCCCTGTATGTCGTGAAGGAGATGTAATCCTTCCTTTTGCGATATGCATTGCATGAGAAACTCTTGAGTACTTCGTTTATAGAGTCCTCCTTCAACCAAAGTATACATTTTGGCATTTTTGGAATAAATGATCTGTCTCGAGATCATCATTGGGTACTATACCCTTCTGAAGATACTCATATATTGGTCTCACCTAAGTATCCTTGTATTCTAGAGAGGCTATCTCACTGGTGGTGTTTCTGGTGTTTCGACCAGAGACAACTTCTAAAGCTGCTCCAAGAAGACACCTTTTGGTATTTGTGATAGGGAAGAAGCCATTCGAGCCAACTGGTGAGCAAGAAAATTATCCTTTCTGTAGGATCGTTGATAGCAATCAGAGGGGGGGTGAATGATTGCAGCGCACAGCGGAAACTTTTTAGATTTTCTACCTTTTAATTTGCAAAAACCTGAAATAACAAAAAACAAAAGAAATATTCTTTTTCTGATTTTACTATAGCAATACTGTAGTATACTGTAGCGATTTACTGTAGCACCGAGAAAAGGTTCCGATCGATCAGCGAAAGTGCACGTTTTTTGCTCAATCTTCCAATTAATTTTTAATTAAAACTAATTTATATATGTAAGCAACAAAAATACCTAGACATAGATCAATACATGGAGAATTCATAGGAATCAGAAAATCAGGAAAAAGGATAATATATGCGAATTAAAAAACTTACAAACTTTTATTCAAAAACACGAGTATTGTTCATCCATCAGCCATCTCGTTCCATGCATGCAGCATCGCCTTTTTTTCTTTTTTTTCCCGATCGCCCCGTGCCTCACGCGCCGTTTTTTCCTTTCTCCTCCACGGCTGCTCGGTACACCTTTTCTCCTTGCGCTCTATTCTTTTTATACAGCCAACTACGGATCCTATTTAATCTCAACTTAGAATCTTAATCCAACTCCAACTAGGCACATGGTCTAACACTTTCGAGGGATATATTGTATCTCAAAACTAAAAAAATGCTTCTCAAGCTTTCTGACTTCCAATAAATACTGAGACATGGTTGAATTAGAGCATTGGTACTATTTTTCAACCTGATTCATAACCAGTTGAAAGTCTCCTCTCACAAGTAGTCAACGTGTGATATCCCATTTTTGGGCTTGTCTCTTTTTGCTTGAGTTGTTGTTGGTTTGCTAAAAATTTATGTCAAATTCCAAATTTTGAGTTTAATTTAAGCATGTGGAAATCTTTTTCTCTTGCCCAATTTTCCCCTCTTTCTTTTTAGCCCAAGAGAAACCCCACTTTATCTCATTCTCCCGGGTGGGCCAGCCCCTTTTCCCCTCCCTTCTTTCCTTTCTGGCCCGGCCTACATTACTCTTTTATTCTATTGCCGGCCCGGCCTGTCCTCCTTTCTCCCCCCGCACGGCCCGCTTCCTTTCCTTTTCGCCGCTTGGGCCTTCGGCTTGCCCAGCCCACGCCTTCCGCTCGTCTTCCTCCTCCCGACGCCCCCTCCTTCTCTCCTCGCTCAGCCTCCGTCATCAGAAACCGCAGCGTCGCCCCGGTTTTCCTTCTCTCCCGCTGGCACCGAAGACCTGTGGAGCTTTGCTGCACTCCCAAGTGCCTCCACTAGAGTCAGACCTCCGCCCCTACGCCGTTGGTTCTCGCGCGTCGCTCCTCCGCTTTCGCCTTGGCCAGCTGCCGAAATCGCCCCGGCCTGCTATCGCCTCCAAGCTTTTACTCGCCAGTCAAAAAGTGGTCATCGCCCCCGCCTTCAATGGCCGCTGGGAGTGGTCGTCATCTCCCGCCTAATCCGCCAGTGCCTCCGAGTGACATCGCCGCCCTGTGGCCTCACCGCTGTGCCGTCGTACTTCATTTTCAAATGGTCGCACTGTGTCGTCCATTCCCGGCGCGCCATTACTTCTCAGGAGCTCCACGAGTGCGCCTGGCAGCCCATCCCCTCCCTCCGACCTAGCCTGCTCTGGCGCCGCCACGTCCGCCTGGCTCAGTGCGCTGTGGAGAAGGGAGTGAAGTTAATGCCACGCCTGCCAACCACCTCTCTATGTCTATAAAAGGAAGAAGAGCCAGCGCCAGAAGATCACCTCATCCCTCCCTTCAGCTCCCGAGCAAAAATCCACCCCCGTCGACAGCTTCTTGGACAGCCGCTACTGCCAGCGTCTTCCGGCGAGCCCCGAACGGCATTCTCCTTTTCCCCAAGCTCTTTACACCCTTAAGAAGCTCCCAGCCCATCTAATTGGGTTTTCTTCTTTTGTAGCTCGCCAGTGGCCCATTTTTCCCCCATCTCCAGCCACCTTCCGCCGCCATCGCTCCTGAGGATCCCCGGTCGATTCCCTTTGGCCATAGCATCCTCGATGCGTCCGGAAGCCACCCGTGCCAATTATTTGGAGAATTATTGCCTCGTCTTCCCCGGCTCCGACCAACCCCCTCTACCACTTGAGCTCGCCGACGCCAGACCTCACCGAGCTTTCCCGAGCCCCGCTCTCTCCACCGGTGAGCTTCAACTCGTCCCGAAAAGCTCCCCTATCATTTAATTGCATCCCCGTAGCCGGAATCGCCATACCGAGCATCCCCTGGCTCCGCCGCTGCCTGCCTCGCCACCGGCGAAGCTCTGGTCACCTCGGGTCAATTCAAGCTGCCTTCGGGTGCACACGAGGTCGAGCAACCCATATTGGGTAGCTCCCTGAGCGGTCGTGGCGCCTCCCGCCGCTGGCCGGCCTCACCGTCGCTCGACCGGAGGAGCCCTGCTCCCACGCCTAATCCCCCGGTTAACCGTTAACCATTGGGATTAACCGTTAACCGTTGGGATTAGCTAGCGTGGCAAGCCGCTGACCCGTGGGCCCAGCGGTTTTAAAATCATAACGATAGGCTGACAGGAGGACCCCACCCCGGTTAAAAGAAATTGTTAAAAACCGTTTATAAAATCGAGTCACTGACGAGTGGGCCCCAATGCACTGTTGCACAGTACCCGGCCCCACCCATCAGCCTCTGGCTCTTTTAACTTGCAGTACAACCACAAGTCTATATGGGTATGACCTAACTGATTAACTTGCAAAGATTTAGTTAAATAGCACCAGTGGTGAGTGGGATACAGGGACCGACTGTACCCATACGGAGGGGGCCTCTGACTGTGGCGAATAGAATCCTTCAGTGGTGAAACCTCAGCGTGTGGTATCTAGCTAAATCGAAGTAAGGTAAAGGCTTTGTAATAGATTATCTGGGTCTCATGCCTAAGGAAGCATGTTGGATATTAAGATGATTTATCTCTTGTGGGTAAAGTGTACGACCTCTACAGAGAGTAAACTATTCGAATAGTCGTGCCCACGGTCAAGGGCGGACATGGGAACTTACTTGAGTTAGTTCTATTTTAAAAACTTTTGTAGGTGGGAAGAAAACTGGTTGGAGGGAAGTACTCCAAATTTTGAATTTTTCCTGGAGGGAAGTACTCCAGTGTTAGTATGGATTACCCAAACTAAAACCTAGCATAGGTGGATGGAACCATGTAACTGGTGGATGGAACCAACACTGCTCTATACATATTGCACAATTTAAAATCTCTGAAATCATATTTTACTAAAAATGCTAGAACTAAGGGTTTGTAAATATAATATTTGAAACTGTTGCTTTGCGCAAATAAAAGAGCCTAAACCATCCTTGAATAAGCCTTGCATACTAGTATTTGCATTCTGTATGTTGGCTTGCAGAGCACGGTTGTGTGTGCTCACCCTTGCTCTCTACCCCCCTTTCCCTAGAGTTTGCAAATCAAGGACAGTACGAGTTCTACCAGGATCAAGCTGAAGAAGGAAATGAAGATGGTGGTAGTTAGATTAGGATTCTAGCATCTCTCCACCATCCGGTCGACCATATTAACAGTTAGGTGCGTTTAAAGTTAGCCAGACTTCTGGATAATATTAATCGCACCTAGGTTGTTCCGGTCACTTGCCTGTAGAGTGATGAGTCCCCCACTTTTGCTTCCGCTGTTATCGTATTTATGTACTGAACTTATTTGGCCGGATGGCCCCTTTTGTAATACTTGTCCCTATATGGGCCATGTGCAATCTGGTATTGTAATAATTTGGTCTGTACCATGTATGAAATGAACCAATAATGTACCTGTGAAGCACTACCTGCTGATCTAGGGGATAGTGCAATGTTTTCACAGAGGGTTCTGGGTTGGTTTAAACCCGGGGTTCGACACAACGAATCCTGAGCACTTTCATTGCTCGTATACCAACCAATAAACCTTTGTATTCGGCCACATTATTAGTAGCTAGAAAGTTTAATTGAATAGCACACTTTAAGGTCTCTCTCGTATGAGATTTTAGGAAAAACCTAGCTCCCGAGCCACTAAGTGTAAGTGACCTATCAAAGTACATCGCCCACTGGTTGTGGGACTTGTATTGGGGATCCTAGATATGTCCAGGATTTGTCCTTTCGGCAATAAAGTTTACAAACATCTGGGATTTAATGGCCATTCGTGACACAAAATGGAGGTCGAACTCTCTAAGTTCAACTGACCATTTTGCCATACATCCCACTGCTTCCTTGCTTTAGAGGACCTCTCCTAAGGGAAACTCAAACGGCACAATTATTTTATACCCCTAAAAATAATGCTCCAGCTTTCTCGAAGACATAAGGTGGGCATATAATAGTTTTTGAACTTAAGGGCGGTGCTCCTTAAGCCCGTGTAAAACTTCATTTATTGTAGTAAACTAGTTATGGCATGCCTTCACATTTGGCGATTAGTACTTCACTCACTGCTTGTGGTGTGGCAGCTAGATATATCAAGAGCATCTCATCTGGTTCCAGAGAAACAACAATAGGAGCACTTGTAAATACCTCTTGACATCCTCGAAGGCATCATTGGCCTCCTTTGACCACTCGAAACCCTTGTGCTTCCTTAGAAGTTTAAAGAAAGAGAGTCCTTTTTCTCCCAGTCATGTGATGAAATGATTTATAGCTGCCATGCACAATGTGAGCTTTTGGACTTCTTTCTTAGAGGTTGGAGGGTGCATGTGCTCAATGGCCTTTATCTTTTCAGAATTTGCTTCGATACCTCTTACGGAAATAAGCAATCCATGCAATTTTTCTGAACAAACTCTAAACATACACTTCTTAGGATTGAGTTTCAAACGGTGTTTTCTAAGGTTGTTGAATGTTTCTTGCAGGTCGAAAATATGATCAAGTTGTTTAATGCTTTTTATGACTACATTGTCAATATAGGCTTCGAAATTTTGGATTAAAACTCAGGTCTTCGACCAACTTGTTGGTCAATATGTGCTCGATCACCTCCCTAGGGACTCCAAGCATATCGGATGGTTGCTGCGGAAGACATCTACATTAGCCCGGAGGAAGATGAGAGGGCATCTTCCTATGCAGGGTCAAAAGCAATCCCCAATGCGAACGGTCTTCGAAGGATCCTCTAGATCCAACAAAACTTCTTTGATTTGTTTGTTTAGCTTTGGTGTAGCTTTAGGCTTCGATTGCTTGGTCATAGGCTACACCTTGCTTGCTTCTCGAGTTGGTAACTGGCCTACCATCGTGAGGGACTTGCAATTGCATGTAAGCACCATCTTTTTGTCACAATAGATTGTGATTACTCCTTTGGGACCTAGCATCTTAAAACATTGATACCCATAATGAGCAACAATTAAGAATCATGCCAAAGTATGTCGTCCGAGTATAGCATTATATGCCATGTTGAAATCAATCACGTTAAAAGAGATTTTTTAATCCTAAAATTGCCTGGAGAACCAAACATGACAGGAAGAGAAACTTGGCAAATTGGCTTGACCAAAGATCCCGGTACGATCCCATGGGATGAATATCATGTGGGTTTTATTCTGGTATGAGAAACTTGCATCTCATCGAGGGCACACATAAACAAAATATTTAATGAACTACCATCATCAATCAATACTTGATTTACTCAACAGTTATTGATGTTGGTCTCAACCACAGTCAGAAACCAACCCGGTTGAGTTCAAAGGGTCGAACAGTCACTTTTCCCAACGGAGATGGTAACTTTAGACCACTTCATAAAATTATTGACAAGAGAAGAGTCAATGGAGTTTACCTCTCGTTCGACAACTTTAAACTTTTTCTTTGACTCGTATGCTGAAGATCTTCCATAGATGTGCTTGATGGTGTGCTTTGGATCTTGGAATAGCATCTCCTTGTCATTGTCCGACTACTTTCGACCATTTGTTTCACCTAACTCCTCAAGTGTAGGAAGTGGTCCTTTGCTAGAGTAGTAGTCCTTGAGTTTTCATTGAAAAACCTAGCAATTTTGAAGGTCATGTCCTTTCTTCTTTTGAAGAGGACACCACTTAGGCTTGATATCCTTCCGTACAGGAACTTTGCCTTTGCCCTGGCTGGAGTATTGTTTGGAACTTCATGGCTCCTTACTGCTTATGGCCAAGACCTCTTGGAACTATTGGCTCGAGGCTTTTGGCCTTTTGTCTTGTTCTTGGATTTCTTGGCTTTCTTCTCCTTCATTTTGCTATCTTCACTTGCCTCTTTAGGACTTTTATCGGCTTGATCGATGGTTTTGCTCTACTCGACTGCTTCAACAACAGTCGCATATTGATCAGCCATCTCGAAGAGTTCAGCGATAGTAGTCAGAGGATGCAAGTGATATCTTTAGTGAACCTTCTATTACGGACTCCCTTCTTAGATGATCTGATAACAGAAGTGTTAGAAACCTCAGGTATGGAATTACGAACTTGACGTCATCTTGTATAGGTCTTCCTTCTTCCCAGGGCGATTATAGGTGCACTAGAAATTGGCTAGTGGAAGGTCACAAAGGTGTTGCCACGAATGGATTGACTGCAGTGGTTGATTTAACAACCACGATCAAGCAGATCCCTCGAGCATAGTCAGAAGATAATTCTCCATGACATTCTCTCCTCCTCCTGTTACTCAAATGGCAGTAATGTAAATTTGAAGGAATTCGATGAGATTTTGAGATCCATCGAACTTCTCCATATTTACCAGTCGAAACCATAGTAGCCAGCAAACTGCTCAAAGATTAGGTGTAAATGATGAGGACATCCTTTCCATAGATACAATTGTTCCAACTCCACAACAAACTCAACAAACTGAAACTATGATACAGGGACCAATGACTCGAGCGCGAGCACGTCAATTTAACCATCAAGTGAATGCGTTCCTAAGTTTGCATACAAATGTTTCAAAGAATGGCATACAACTTAATTCTTGTGATGATTTAATTGTCCTTAGGAACCATGTGGAAGAACCACGTGCACTCAAGTATAGAAGTGGAACAGTCAAGCGCAATCCAAGTCCTGTTCGCGAGTTCGAATCAGATTCGACCTTTTTAACAGCGTCTAATTCAAACAGCCATAACTTTTGATCCAGAAGGCTTCTCAGGGCCCATGAGTACTCGTTGTAAAGCTCTTGAAGTCTAATTTTAGATGGATTTGTCTCACCTCCAAACTCCATCCGAGCTGATTAGAAACTGCCAAACAAGTCACATTACTTTTCCAGTCCGAGTCAATGTGGGCCTTGGGCCTTGTAATCGAGTCCTGTATCGCGGCCGTACTGTTCACTTGAACAGTAACCATGAATAGTACCACATCCCTTTTCATTAGATAAGTGCGGCTTCCACCTCCCCTATTTAAGGAGGTCGCACCCCTTTAGTTTTCCTCGGGTTTTCTTAAGAGATTATTCTGCTTAGCAATTTCACCGCATGTTCAGTTGAGGAACCTCAACTTGTGAACTTAAACTTTATTCGCAATACAATTTCAGATTGCATCTTGAACTCTCTTGCTTGTGTTCTCGATTCGCTTGAAGGAGATAGCCTTCTTGGCGAGGTCAACCGTGTTTGGCACAGTTAATAACCAACGGAGCAGTAGTGTAGTGATGCGAGGGGTTCAATCTATTTTGGTCGAAGCCTTGGATCATCAACGTCGAGTTCTCCACAAATCGACTTATCCGTACCTTTCGGAAGATCGGGCCATCGTCACATTAGTAAATGCCCGACATCTGGTAACAAGATCGTGATGCCTCATTTGCCGAAAAGGATGATTGGCATCTCTAGGCGATTGTACTCGACGATGCTTGTAGTTGATGGACTCGATCTGTGATAGGTCTCCGCCCTACGAGGCTAATACTCCTCATATTCCATCTATCACCGTAGATTCCTCGTTGAAGTGGTGAACGATCACCTCCTCTCAAAGTTTGCTGATCTTGGAATGTTTTAAAAACTCTTCTTTGAGTGAAGTTATGGTCAGGAGAATGACGTGACTTGTTGTCATGTCAATTTCCACAAGGTGAGTTATTCAAATGACTAGTGTTTGACGTAGTCATACCTGTCCAGAATTGTGTTGGTAAGATTGCTCTAGTCTAGCCATCATGCTTCGGAGTCTTCGTGTGATCTGCTCAGCAAAATAGTCATAACCTGGTGCTTGTCCAAGTTCTTGAGTTAGTTTTTGAACATGTCATTTATACACCGAAGTTCTTGGGCCTCCTTAGATTCATACAAGATGCGCCTAGGCAAAGCCCTCTAGGTTGCTAACCTTCTCCTTAGGATGGCCTTAGGATCTTCTACATCTGAGGTTGATTGAGTCCACCTTACTGGAGAGTGATTATTTGAGGATTTCTCCTATGCTCATCAAAGTACTGATCACGTCTATCACCAAAGGTCTCCTCGCCATTACCATGAGAGGTCGCAGTGTGTGAGTGGCAGAGAGTATTATTAGTACTTCCTCTGAGAGAGTGATTAGTATCTAAGGGGAGGGCGAAGACCTACTGGATATAATTTCCACTTGCATCAGATGCCTCTTGGCTTGAGGAGTCATCAAACGATAGTGCCTCGTGACCTGGAGTAAGCCCCTCTAAGAAGGGGAATTAATTCTGGGCTATAACTGCCTCTTGTTAGAGTTGCGCCCACCCACATTCTCTGTAGGAACAACTGAAGGGTGATGACCACCAGATGTTGATGGAACCCTAGAATGACGGATTCCAGGACTTGTTGAACCAGATCGGATAGCTACTAAGGGACTCAAACATTTAGAGCTGAATCCCTTATAATGTTCTGAATCTGCCTTAGTGTAGTCCTACTTATGGTCGGATTCACTCTTGCCCTCTGTGGAACCTGGTTCCTCCATTGAGCATAAGGTTGTGGGGATAAGGCTCCCTCCTCAACCTTATTCATGGTATGATCTCTACGATCTGGTGAGGGATCTCTAGAGGCGGCATTTTCAATAGATGAAAGAATACTTTGCTCATAGTCATAGCAAGCATCCATGTCGAGGTCTACATATTTGGCCAAGTTGAACCAATTCTCCTCATTCTACTCTCTTGCCATGAGGACATCAAAAAGAAGTGAATTTGTCGATGAAGAATTACCGGAGTTTGGAAGTATCTCCACAGACGGCACCAACAGTCGGTGTTCTAATACCAATCTTACATATGATTATTTGGATTCGGGAGATCTCTCAAAGACCTAACTTCATAGAGAAAGGCACATGAATTTTACATAGGTTCGAGCCTTCTCCATAGAGAATAATAACCCTACTCCTATGCAGCTATATTGAGTGTACTGATTACAATCAAGAGAAAGAGTAAAGCTAGATGTCTTGCGCTCCTTTCTCCTATTCCTACTATTCTGTATCATATGTTGTCCTTTGCTTCCTTGACGTTAGCCTTTATATATCGTACGAAGAGGTGGTGGTTTCTCCGCGCTAAGAAACGTCTCATCGTATCAGACAATAAACTGTCTAACAGAGGTTATTGGTAGTGACATGATACACTCTCACCATTAGGCAGTTATCGCTAAAGGCAGAAAGAAGTTATGAGTAGTTATTCTGGAGAACAACGGCATACATTAACTACTTTGCTCGACAAACCCGCAATGTAGCAGGTTGTGGTTAACAAGCTGATCGAAGTTATGCTAGTCATAGAAGAGTTCATAACTACAGGATGGTCATAGAATGGCTTACAACTATATCATGCTTCTAGAAAGACTTACAATCACAAAGCGGTCGTGGAAAGGCTTTCAACCATAGAGTGGTTGTAGAAAGACTCATGACCATGGAGCGATCATGGAAAGGCTCACGGCCGCATGGTTAGGTCTCTCCCTTATGAATATAAGGGGTATCCTTAAGGAGTAGAATGACGCAATAATATTATTTATGGACAAATAATATATTTATTATTATTATATCCTCATCAAGACTGCTTGCCATTGTGCTAGACATAAACTCAATGGAGGTTTTGGATGACCTAGACCATTCTCTTAAACTTATTGCTTGGCATGGTCGTAGCACAGCTTGAGATCTAGCACATAGCTAAGAAAACAAAATTTGTGAAAAAGGGTTGTGCTTGGGAGACAATTGTGGATGGCTCCTAGTCCAGGACTTGTTTTTGCTAAGATAAAACAAAAACTGAATTTCAGCAAGTGCTAACTTGTAGCACTCTAAATTGACTCAATTGTAGCTTCTTGATTTCATTTAGTATATTGACATGACATGGCTTATTTTTGGATAACTTTGGCTAGACTATGATCTTGAGTAACTTGACATGCTAAAACATAATTTAATTTCAGATTATTGCTTATTTGGCTTTAGCTTAGCTATATATGGTTTGCCATGATCTAAATAGCTCTTTCACAACCTTGTAGAGTCACTTTGGATAATTTTAATGACTCCTAATGCTAAAAATGAATAAAATGTGGACACTTCATTTTGTTTATGCTCTATTTTTTTCCATGCATCTTAATGACTCTATTGTCAAAGGGGATGAAAATTGGGAAAAAATGCATATTTAGACATGATATGGAGATTTGTGCAAAATCTTGCTATTTGGAGCTTTAATATTATGATATAATTCTCTTGATATTTTGATCTCTTCTCACCATGACCAAGGTAAATCAAACAATTGTTCTTTCATATGGATCTAGAGTGAGATTTCCTGACTTGTTTGGTGAATTTGAAGTTTTTTATGAAATTCCTATCATTTTCAGTAGCTCCTATCTATCTCTGGTTCAAATAGTCATTTTTAGCTTTTTTTGCACTCTTCATTTGATCATTTGGAGCTTTATTTGCAAATTTCCACCTTTTCTAAATTCACTTCCAAACTACATTTTTGAGGAATTGTCAATGGATTCATTGAGGATTGAAGGACCATATGAGAATGTACTAAGTTATGTTGTGATGAACCATTGTAATTTGGAGAATTGAAAATTTTAGACATGCATTTGTGATGAACCTTCTGGTAGCCTTGCTACTCATGTTGCCATGCATGGCTTGAAATTTATTTAATCAGATGCTACAGTAAAAACTAGTGTAGACTTGATGTTGTTGTTTGACTTGTCATTACTTAAATTTGACGTTGCTTCCTTGTAGCCTTACTGACTTGTAGTCTGCACTATGCATGCACATGGGTGTAGACCTGATCAGTGGTGTAAATTGTTTCTACTACCAGTTTGACCGGACTTGAGAACCGGTCTGACCATATGATGCTAGCGGTCAGTGCTGGAGCCATGCGGTTAGACAGGCCGGACATCAATTTTTCGGCCTGATTTTTATCTCGTGGCTTTTGAAATAGGGAGTGGATTGTGGTCACTTTTTCAATGGCTTTATGTTGTATGATATATGTTACTGCTAACGTAAGTCAAATTGTGAAGAATTTATATTTGAAAATATTTTTTCTGTCTTTGTATGTGTAGGATCGTTTGGAGCCATCCGTGGTCAATGGCGAGGATTGAGGCTACGCTCATGGAGGAGCGAAAGCTCAGAATGATCAAGGATGCCGGGTGAGATGGTAAGTTCAAGTATGGCATAGGAAAGGCTGAAAAAGTTGAAGAGAAGTTCGAATGGTAGGTTTGCAACATGTGACTTGGTTGGTCCACGTGAGGTGTAGTCTGGTAGAACTGGAATGGGAGAGACTTGCCAATGCATGGCAAGCCAGTGGTGCACCCGCATAGGACAAGTATTGGGATTGCTTTCAATGAAACGAGATGGCTAGGTCAAGTAAGGGTATTTTGGTAGTTTGACCAAAATACCGAAACAGCTTTGGAAGAAAATCGTGGCATGTGAGCGGTGCATGGGAAGACAGTTTAGCTTATGGAGAAGCTGGTTTGATCAAATTAGATCAAAGCTAATGATTTAGCGGATTCAGCCTTATGCGCTTTGAAAAGAATGTATAAAGGATTCACCTCAAGAACTCAAATGAACAGAGGCAAGAACAAGAACGAACTTCATATCAAGCTAAGCAGAAATGGAATAACCCAACATAATCCTTCTCATATTGACAAGAGATGATTACAGAGGAGTCCCCATACGCGATTGATACAAGAGGAATGATTACATGGGCATCAACTCATCTTCTCCCTCTCACAAACTCAAGAAACTCAAGAACACACCCATGAGGGAGGTAGACAGAGCTCAGCCACTTCTCTCCTGCTCTCAACAACTCATCACCAACTAAAGCCTCAAAGCAAAACAACCTTCCCAAAGGCCATTTTGACTAAAAGCAAAACCCTAAAAGCCACGCACTCCCCTCCCAAGACATGCATGCACCTGGACACACCTCTCCTATTTATAGCCTTCGCTTAATGGGTTTCTCCCTCGCTTTACCCGCTAACCAAAGACCCAAACCGCTTCCCCGTGCAGCTTCGCGCTTTTACCGAAATGCCCCTCCTGCACCTTCCGGGAAGCTTCCGCATTCCTTGCCGTCCAAGCCTCGCAACCACCTCGAGTCCTCGCCGTCTTCGGCACACCCCGGCCGTTCTGACCTCGGCACCACCTGCGCCTAGTCCGATCCTCCATGCCTCGCCACGACTCCACCTCGACGTCCTGCAGCCATCACAGACAAGAAATACATCACATAGCACCGCTCGACACAAATAATCACAATTAGCATCAATTAATCATACTCAAGCATAAAATGGCCCAAAAGCTCAAACAGGAAGAAGAAGAATACGCCTCAAGTCCGACTAACCAAACCCGACTGAGCCAAATGCCATCATGGCATGAAACGCACAAACCAAACTCAATCTTTCTAGAATACTTGTCAATTACTCATCACAAGCATGGGGTCATAACCACATGGTCTCTCACAAAATCATAATTTCAAGACCGGTCTGACCGCCAACCAAAGGACAGTCACACTTAGCGTAAAGTAGCACGTAGTGATGGGAAACAGTAAAGGATAATTTGTTTTATCTGATATTTGAGAAAATATGAATGTGGTAAGCAAAATCCATATTCAAGAATGTTCATATTTTAGAATGTTCATATTCGTATTTAAGAATGTTCATATTTGTATTCGATACTATTCGATTCGTATTCAATTCGCTTCCTTGAGAATGTTCGTATTCATATTTGAGACTATTTGATTCGTCTTCTATCTATTTCTATCCCTGGCGACCTCCCTAGGGATGATTGCAGGAAGCAATTTTTTTGATGAACCAAGATTTAAAAGCAAGAAGTGAAAATTAATTTACATAATTTCCAACTCTATGTATTATAGTACTAGCTCGTGTAGACGTATAGTCATGTTAGATAAATTTGTTATGCTGAGATTTATTACAAAAGTTTTAGGATATTCGCATTTGTCCTAATTATGTATATATTTGATTCGCATTTGTCCTAATTATGTATATATTTGATTCGAATTCGTATTCGTTACGACATTTGATTCATATTCGTATTCGAGAATGTTCGAATTCATATTCATATTTTTTATAAAAATATAAATTTGTATATGTATCTGTATTCGATTGAAAAATATGGATTCATATTCATATTTGATCTGTTTCCATCCCTAGCAGCATGCTCTAGAAAATTGCAACCGACAACATAACAACGGCCATACCAGCCAGCAGTGTGACCACCACGGTCATACCTCCGGGCGCGGTTTGACCAACAAAAAACCCTGCGGTTTGACCAACAGCAAGTTGGTAGTCAAACCGGTTGTTAGCCAACGGCCAGACCGGTTTTGTCTGACAAGAAAATCTAACAAAATGCAAACTTTGCAAAATTTAAATTTTCACTCTATAAACTTAGCAATGGTTCATCACAATATTATTCTAGACCTTCTCATATGATCTATCATTATAAGATACCCCCTTCATTTCTATATAAAAAAAATGCCTCTTCCACAAATTTGGTGATATATCATTATATCAGGAGAGACTAGAATATTTTTGCAGCCAGTTGAACAAAATATACTCCACTAACTCATTTTAATTTGTAAAACATGACCTAAGGCTGATGGGTTGATGTTTATTTAGGCTATTAGGAACAGAATGCTGGGGACAAAAATTCAGCAGAAGTTTTTTTTCTGGATGAAATGGAAAGATATTGTTGCTCATTGGTGTTGGGATACAAATCATTTACATAAGTATCATACTGATGGTGCAAATCTGGAGTGGTCTTCACCATCTGTAGATAAGCAGTGGGATTCCACAAATGATCTCATAGATGATTAGTGCAGACAGCCACCCTAAGGCCAAGCGAATAATAGTTGTGTTTGGATTGTTGCCCCGTTGTGCCGAACCAAAATTTTGGTTAGCCTTCATGATTTGGCTACCATTTAGATAAATGCTAAACTATTGGTGTGTCCTAACAAATTTAGCAAGCCAATGCAAAGCAAAGGCAATTCTTGGGCAAGCAATTTGCCCTCCAAATTTTTAGCTAGCCTTGATGCTAAGGTAGCAGCAGCTGATTGATTGCATTAATTATACTTGGTTTTTTATTAACAAACTTCAAAAGATAATATCTTCTAAACTGTGCATCTGATTTGTGATCCGTTTGCATCATTGTATTCCTTGTGATTTAATCAACAAAACAAGATACATATTGGCTATATTTTGCGCAAAAAAATAGATGCCACATAAGACCCTCATGCCATACTCACATTTGGAAAAATGTTAGCAATCTTTGTAGCTATTGGCATGGTTATAATCCAAACGTGTCTATTCTACAAAGTTTTGGTTATACACTCATTTTGATCATATCTAAATTTTGATAGAGCTGCTTAGAGCTATACACCCGATGTCTTCTTGACATGCCAATATCTCCGCAACGTCAGCATTTGTGCAGACACGCCAAGAGCTGAATTTGATGATGAATCTGGCAAGTCTGCAGGAGGATCGCATGGTTTTAGAAACAATGGGGCCCGGTTACATGTCACTACCAATAAACGAGCAAGAAAACGTCAAGCGTAGGTTGGAGGTATGTGTCAAATTACATGTTTACAAAGAAGTCACCAAACCCATCCTCATATTGACTATTGTTTTCATTTGTTTTCCCAGGGCATCCCAGACTACACACGTTTTCTTACTCCCTTATGAACACAAATTCCTGACTTAACCTCTGTCCATAGTTTGACCTATCTTTCAAGCTTGTCCATAGTTTGACCTTTCAAGCTTTTGGATATTTGTTGGTCCTTGTATAGGATAAAATGCCATGTGCAAAATAGATGTGATGATATGGGAATTTTTTTGGGAAAAAAGGAAAAAAAATAGCAATGCAGCAAGTTGCTGATGTGTATGTTATAACAATATAAATCAAATAGAAAAGCTAACCCACAATCAGAGTACCTCTAATGTTGTTGTTACATGCACCAAGAACTCGTGTGGAGCCTTGTCCTAGAAGATGTTACTAAAGAACCGGTAAAGGCTGGCAATTCACGTCGCCATTGGCTGAGTCCGTATATATTCGAACAATCCAATTAATCTTAACCTTTATTTAATTAGCAATGGCTACCACAATAGTCAAACTGTTGCAGTGCCTTGCTGGTAAGATACATCAGACACATTACCTTTAGAGCTGGGTGCACAGTAGTTCTTTTACCAAATCCACACATGCGTCATATTTGTACAGGTACATTACCAAATCCACACATGCGTCATATTTGTACAGGTACATCACCAAATCCACACATGCGTCATACTTGTAAAGGTACATCACCAAATCCACACATGCGTCATATTTGTATAGGTACATACTCATGTCAGATAGATAAACAGATATCTACAGTGGATTTCAACAGCGTTATAGTAGGGGCCAGGGGGTGAATGTTCAATTAGTTGATCGCTTTGTAGAAATTTTAAATAATTATCATATTTTGATTCTAAGATTCTTAAAACTGAATTTAATCAAACAAAATATCAACAAATTTGGCTTATTTGTTTAATTTTCTAACGTTTAAAATACTCTGTTTTCAGTTTTAATACAACCGTAACAGATACTGTCATATAAAACTTACAAGTTTAATACAACAAATTATGTTACCATTATAGTGTCTTATAGAATGTTAACCTCCCTTAAATCAATGGTTCGACCAACATGGATGTTCTTCCTCTAACTACAATATGCAGACCTTTTTATGGGAGCAATACGCATAATTTAGGTAGAGAACTTTTTTCTATCTGATTTTTTTATTTCATATTTTTTTTGTCAAAAGCCAAAACAATCTGAAAAATTCAAAATAAAATAAAAGTTCAGTTATGTCAGCTCCTTTAGGTTGTTTCTGTTTGCTCTGTAAGAGCAGGAAAATACGGAGCTAATCAGCTGCAACCATTGTGTCTGAATAATAGTCTGTTTTGTTAGTCCTGCTCGTGCAGGACTTCGTCCAACTGATGCTTCAATCCAGTCTCCCTGACATTCTTTGGAATTCGCATAACAGGTTGCAATCCTCTCTCATTGACTAACTGACAAATGAGATCTCTCTCTGTGTGTGCACACACATGACTAATATATGCACAATTTTGTTTTCTTCGTTCACATATTGTGATAACAATCATGTGTACACACCGTATGCACACATCTGACTAATTTGCATAGTGAGACACTGGATTCTTCCCAATAACTGTTAATGTCCTAGATGCCAAGACGATCTGGAGGACTGTCTATATAGCTACTGGGTTAACACCTCCCAGCTCTGTATCCCACATGTTAGGGAGTTGGCTATCAAATTTTGATTTAAAAGACAAGAAATATATTTTGGTTGGGGTAGCTGCTCTATGTTGGGCAATTTGGCGATGTCGTAATGATCTAATCTTTGCAAATTGTAAATATACGTCTTTTATGCAGGCTATTTTCAGGGGAACATATTGGCTGCGGTTTTGGGCACTGCTGTAGCGTGATGATGAAACAAAGGAGTCTTTCCATCTAGCGAGCAGAAAAATAGAGACCACTGTGTTGGAGCTGTTTGCTGCCCATGGATGGAAATTTAATAATAGACTTTGTCATGCATAATTTTTGCATTCTTTGTTTCCCTATTTCATCAGCAATGGTGCTGGAACTTTGTAATAATGTAAACGCTGTGTGCGGAAACGCAGAAGCGGGAAGTCTTTTCTTCCATTTTCTAAAAAAAAATCTACTAGCTCAAGAACTGTAAATCTGATAGTCAGATCCTCGCAATTAGATGGAGTAAGTTCTGATCTATTTACACCAATATGCGTTGCAACCTAGTGCCAATATGAAGATATTGTAGCTTCTAACAATCTTTGTTAAGATCCGACATGTATAAAAGCCAAGTTAGCATAACTAGTATGGTATCCTTTTTTGGACAAGATAGATAATCGGGTTTAGTTTTTTTCATTCCTATGAAAAAACCGTGTGAAGTCTTGGTCATTAAGAGAAGTCAATAGTTCTAGATGCAATCAGAAAGTCTTGATGTGTCATTGTCACGGGAAGAGAAGTCAGTACTAAGCAGACAACTAGCGACATCCTTGTCCTGAGATATGCAAAGACCATATACTTAGTCACATGGACCGAAAAACACCAGTAGAATCGTCTAATTCTATCAAAAGAAATTATTGACATCTGACTAATTTGCATAGTGATAAACTGGATTCTTCCCAATAACTGTTAATTTCCTAGATGCATGTATCTACTAGCTCAGGAACTTTAAATCTGATAGTCAGATCCTCGCAATTTGTCAGCTGTCTCCACCTAACATGATGGAGTAAGTTCTGATCTATTCACACCAATATGTCATTTACCCAATTGTCAATTTGAAGATATTGTAGCTTCTAACAATCATTGTTAAGATCTGACATGTATAAAAGCCAAGTTAGCATAACTAGTATGGTATCCTTTTTTGGACAAGATAGAATGATAGATAATTGGGTTAAGTTTTTTCTTTCCTATGAAAAAACCGTGTAAAGTCTTGGTCATTAAGAGAAGTCAATAGATTCTGGATGCAATCAGAGTTCTTGATGTGTCATTGTCACGGGGAGAGAAGTCAGTACTAAGCAGCCAACTAGAGATGTCCTGAGATATGCAAAGACCATATACTTGAGTTACGTAGACCGAGAAAAAACTCCAGTAGAATCGTCTGAGTATATCAAAAGAAATTCTTGACATCTGATTAATTTGCATAGCGAGACACTGGATTCTTCCCAATAACTGTTAATTTCCTAGATGCATGTATCTACTAGCTCAAGAACTGTGAATCTGATTGTCAGATACTCGCAATTAGTCCTGAGTCTCCACCTAACATGATGAAGCTAAGTTCTGATCTATTCACACCAGTATGCGACGCAACCTATTGTCAACTGGAAGATATTGTAGCTTCTAAAAATCTTTGTTAAGATCCAACATTTATAAAAGCCAAGTTGGCATAAATAGTATGGTATCCTTTTTTGGACAAGATAGATAATCGGGTTTAGTTTTTTTTCTTTCCTATGAAAAAACCGTGTGAAGTCTTGGTCATTAAGAGAAGTCAATAGTTCTAGATGCAATCAGAAAGTCTTGATGTGTCATTGTCACGGGAAGAGAAGTCAGTACTAAGCAGACAACTAGCGACATCCTTGTCCTGAGATCTGCAAAGACCATATATTTAGTCACATGGACCGAAAAACTCCAGTAGAATCGTCTAATTCTATCAAAAGAAATTATTGACATCTGACTAATTTGCATAGTGATAAACTGGATTCTTCCCAATAACTGTTAATTTCCTAGATGCATGTATCTACTAGCTCAGGAACTTTAAATCTGATAGTCAGATCCTCGCAATTTGTCAGCTGTCTCCACCTAACATGATGGAGTAAGTTCTGATCTATTCACACCAATATGTCATTTACCCTATTGTCAATTTGAATATATTGTAGCTTCTAACAATCATTGTTAAGATCTGACATGTATAAAAGCCAAGTTAGCATAACTAGTATGGTATCCTTTTTTGGACAAGATAGAACGATAGATAATTGGGTTAAGTTTTTTCTTTCCTATGAAAAAACCGTGTAAAGTCTTGGTTATTAAGAGAAGTCAATAGTTTCTGGATGCAATCAGAGTTCTTGATGTGTCATTGTCACGGGGAGAGAAGTCAGTACTAAGCAGCCTGTAAGAGCTCATTTAAGTCTAATCATGAATCATTAACATTAACCCTAGATCAAGGCATGAACACCTACAATAGATCCTTATAGCGGAAGCGTAATTTGCATACCCGAACTTGAAGATGCCAAGAGAGGTGGTCGGTCGACGCAGCAGAGGAGGGTCGGTGATGCTTAGGCGGCCGACGGTGTAGAGGTGGTCGGCCGGCGCAGTAAAGCTGATGTCATGGTCGGAGAAGGGCTTCGGCCTTCGTTCACCACAGCGCACCGTTAGGGATCGGGCTTGTTAGGGTTTGTAAGGCCTTTAGCAACTTGTGTCTTTTTCTCTGCCGAAAACCCTAGTCCTTTTTATATGGCACTGGGTGTCCGGGACCGAAACCAAGAGGGGTTAGTGGCGCTTCTGATCATGGCGCGAGTGGTGGAGTTGCCTCCCTGAAATCTCGGGGTTAGTTAGCCGAGATCAACCCAACATTCTCCCCTTTGATCGTAAGTCTAACATCATAAACCCATTCTCGATAAAACAGCATACCAAGGCATGTGTTGCATGGCCAATTAAGTGACGTACAACCCCAGTACCTATAGTGTACTATCCTATCTCGAAATGGATATACATTAACTTTATGGGAGTTGGTTTGCTTTAAGGTCCTTTTATCCAGAATCAGAGGCTTTCCAATAAACCCATGCCGGCAACATGATCACGTAAAATTGGGTGGTAAGCCTTTTGTGAGCGGATCCACAAGCATAAACTTAATACTAATATGCTTGATACTTATGGTTTGATCTTGGATTCTATCTTTCACAACATGATATTTAATGTCAATGTGTTTGGCAGCACCACTTGACTTGTTGTTATTTGCATAAAAGACTGCGGGTTCATTATCGCAGTATAAGGTGAGTGGTTTAGAGATGCTGTCTACCACTCTAAGTCCCGGGATAAAGTTCTTAAGCCATACAGCCTGCCCGGTAGCCTCATAACATGCCACAAACTTAGTTTGCATCGTTGAAGATGCCGTAAGGGTTTGTTTGGAGCTTTTCCACGAGAAAGCTCCTCCTGCGAGTGTGAAGATATAACCTGACGTGGATTCCTTAGTATCAACACATCCCGCAAAATCTGAATCTGAATAACCAATAACTTCAAGGTTATCAGAAAACTTAAATATGAGCATGAAATGCTTAGTAGCTTGCATATAGCGCAAAGCTTTCTTAACGGCTTTCCAGTGGTCCGGTCCTGGAATTGACTGATATCTGCCAAGTCTCCCGGTTACAAAAGCTAAATCAGGGCGCGTACATACATGAGCATACATAATGCTTCCGACAGCTGAAGCATAAGGGACCGACTTCATCTGATCAGTTTCATATTGGTTCCTTCGACATTGAAATGTCCCAAACTTATTGCCCTTAACAATAGGAGCAGGCGAGCCAGAGCACTTATGCATATTGTATTTCTTCAATACTCTGTCAATGTATGCCTTCTGAGATAAACATAATATTCCTTTGGACCTATCTCGGTGAATTTCAATGCCAAGAACATAAGAGGCATCACCGAGATCCTTCATATCAAAATTAGATGAAAGAAATCTCTTGGTCTCAAACAGCATATCCTTATCGCTACTGGCCAATAAGATATCATCCACATAAAGTAGTTAAGATGGTGGATTTACTCCCCTTGAACTTAACATATATGCAGTTATCAACTTCATTTTCCTTAAATCCAAAACTCATTATCTTATCGAATTTGAGGTACCACTGCCTCGATGCTTGATTTAAGCCATAAATTGATTTCTTAAGTCGACATCCCATATGCTCCTTGCCTTCCACAACAAAACCTTCCGGTTGAGCCATGTAAACATTCTTTTGCAAGTCGCCATTAAGAAATTCCATCATAACATCCATCTGATGCAGCTCTAAATCATAATGAGCTACAAGTGTCATAACAATTCTGAATGAATCTTTAGTTGAGACAGGAGAAAAGGTGTCATTATAGTCAATCATCTCTCTTTGTGAGAAGCCTTTTGCTATGAGCCTTGCTTTGAACCTTTCGACATTTCCCTTAGAGTCACGCTTAGTTTTGTAGACCCATTTACAGTCTACTGTTTTGACTCCGTCAGGACTTTCTACTAAGTCTCATACATCATTAGTGCTCATAGACTTTAGTTCATCCTCCATGGCTTCAAGCCATTTAGAAGAATGTTCACTCATTATGGCCTCTTTATAAGAGGTTGGATCGTCTACCTTCCCTATATCATTAATATCCTCATTCATATAAACAACATAATCATTTGGGATGGCAGATCTTCTCTCCCGCTGTAATCTTCTAAGAGGTTCATTAGTTATTTCAGGAGACTGCTGAGGTTCTTCATTAGGTATAACATTAGGAATTTCAGAAACCTCAACAGTGGGTGCAACAACAGTATTATCTACTAGAGGTGCAACCGCCTTAGGCACAGGAATAAAGGCCTCTGAGATGAGCGGTGAAGAAACATAAACCCGCTTCTCCTCAAGATCTATTTTCCTGGGCTCCAGGTCCTCATTATTTTCACAGCGTCCCTTGTTTTAACAAACTTAGTTATCCTATCAGGACAATAAAAGCGATACCCTTTAGATCTCTCAGGGTACCCAATAAAATGGCAACTTACTGTCTTAGGGTCTAATTCCCCAATGTGTGGATTAAAAAACTTAGCTTCAGCACGACAACCCCACACTCGTAAAAATTTCATACTCGGTTTCCTCCCAGTCCATAATTCATAAGGTGTTTTAGGTGCTGATTTACTGGGAACCCGATTAAGAATATGTGCGGTTGTCTTTAGTGCTTCCATCCACAAGCCAATTGGTAAACTAGAACGACTAAGCATATTCCGTACAATATCCATAAGTGTACGGTTGCATCTTTCAGCTACACCATTCTGCTGAAGTTCACCCGGCATGGAATACTAGGCAACGATGCCATTTTCCTGAAGGAACTTAGCGAAAGGGCCAGGTATTTGCCCATACGAGGAATCACTTCCATAATATTCTCCCCCACAATCCGATCTTACTACTTTAATTCTTAGGTTGTGCTGATTTTCAACTTCAGCCTTAAATATCTTAAATTTATCAAGTGATTCAGATCGGTCTTTAATGGGAAAGATATAACCATAACGGGAGAAATCATCAGTGAATATGATGAATGTATCAAAACTATCCACTGATGTCACAGGGAAAGGACCACAAATATCAGTATAGATTAATTCTAATAGTCCTGTGCTGCGAGTAGCTCCCTTCTTTGTTTGCTTAACACAATTTCCTTTAATGCAATCAATGCAGTGGTCTGAGTCAGAGAAATCTAATGGGTGGAGAATTTCTTCTTTAATGAGACGCTCCATTCTCCCCCTCGAAATGTAGCCTAAACGACAGTGCCACAGTTTCAAAGAAGTCTCAGCATCACACATAATCTTTCTGGAAATGCCCTAGCTGCTTGTAGAAAAGACATTCTCCCCTTTAGATGCTCCGGCGAGAGCAATATGAGGCATAGGTGCATTGTGCACTTTAGGCCCCAACTTGTCTGAATTGGGGGAGAATTGCAGCTTTTTCTTAGATTTGAAGTCCTCTTGGAACTTCCTTTTGTTAGAGCCACCAACATGAAGAGCAAAAATCCTTCTTTTCTATTCTTATTCTCTCTTCCTCCTGGACACACATGGCGATCAAATCGCTCATGCTTCATTTTTCTTTCTGAGAAAGAAGAGAGGCATAATGAAATGGACAAGGAAACCATCAGGTATTGCCATGTCCATGATCTTGAGTTTTTTTTGCCATATCGGTCATCATCATGATATGCTCTCTTATGCTGCCGGACCCATCATATTTAGTGGTTAAGAGCCTCTGAATCAAAGTACTGGCATAAACTTTAGTGGAGCTTTTAAATTTCTCCTCAATTGAAGCCAAGTACTCCTTAGCATTTTCGGAATCGGAGATTGCTCCCCTAATCCTGACTGAAATAGAGGTCTTCATAATCATTAGTGGTAAGCGGTTAGACCGCTCCCATTTTTCAACATAAACCTAATAAATTTTCTTTTTCTCATCATAATTCTCCACACCTTTGGTGGGAGGAATGGGAACGGCTACTCTTAAGGCATAGTCAATTGTGGCGGCAACGTTTGATGCATTAAGTGCTGAATTTCTAAAATACAGGGCACCCATTAGAAATATCATAAATATATATTGCATGTAATTAACCCTACATTGGTCTGATTAATAACATGCAAACTACAGTTCTAATTCATATCACCGTTGGGCAGAAATGAAAAAGAACTTAATAATTTTATATGTCGACACATGATTACAAACAACGTTGGTCAGAATGTAATCATATGCATACATAATGCCAAAAACATAAAAGATCTCCAATTAAAATATCTCGTTGGTTCAATTTTAATTAGAGACAAAAACATAATAATATGGCGACATATGATTATAAACAACGTTGGTCAGAATATAACCATATGTATACATAATGCCAAAATTAATCATAAAATCTCAAAATTAAAATATCCCGTTGGTTCAATTTTAATCAGAGATTATACATAATGATATACATTAAATTTTGGGCCACTGAAAATAATTAATAACAGTGCACAAAAATGGAGACTTAAATCATAAGAAATGCACTGTAAAAAGGAAAAAAACATCACTTCAGCCGGCCCCAAAAGGAAACCGGCCCATAACGTATGCATTCGGCCCACAAAAATTGCACACGGCCGAAATTATGCGCAGTCCAAAATTGCGCACGATCCAAAATTTTCCACATGCAGCCCAAAAACTCATTTGGCCTAAATATCCAGCACCCGCGCGCAGCCCAGAAAAGAAAAGTCGCACGCGGCCCAGCAAAACACCTGCGCACGGGGCCCTAAAACACGCACGTAGGCGCGGCCCAAAATGCCCACACGTGGCTGCCCAGTCGACGCGCGGAGCCCACAAAATCCCGCACTTGGGCGCACGCCGTCGGATCCTCATCAAGCGGCTGGAAAACACACCGGCCCATCAATTCCTCAGCCCGCAGAACGGTGGCCGTCCGATCTGATCGGACGACCGAGACGCGCGCGCTGCGGGGATAACACCCCTGAAAACCCTAACCCTAATCATTCCTGCTCCTCTCCACCCGGAAAAAGCGGAGCCCCCATGCGGCGGCGGCAGACGTGGCGCCCGCGTAGCAACGGCGGCACGCTCGCGATGGCGGCGGCGCTCGGGCGAGGAGCGGCACCGGCGACGGCGAGGCACAAGGCGCGGCTGCACGGCGCACGCGACGGCGGCGCCATGGTGCAGGCGGTGGCGGCACTCGCGGCGCAACAGAGCGGCGCGCGACGGCGGCCCAAAGCTGCGCGACGGCGGCGGCGGGCGGTGCCTCTTCAGTCGACGGTAGGGGGCGAGCGGCGGCTTCGCCCGGGGAGCGATGGCATCACCCGTGGAGCAGCGGCGCCCGTAAGGCGGCGGCGGCATCACCCATGGAGCAGCGGCGCCCGTAAGTCCCCCCCCCCCCTAGATTGTTTTCCGATGTAAAATTTTCATTCGGATTTCCGCCGCCAATCTGATATTCATTCGGGTTTTAGGGATTCGGGTGGGCTGATTTTGGGGATTCCATTAGGGTTCTTGCGAAAGTTGTATTCACCTCCTTCTAAAATTCTTTGCCGACCCATTAAACTTAGATCCAATCCTTTAAACATGATTCCATGTTCGGTTAGGGTTCAATTAGGGTTCATGTGATCCTAGGGGATGCTCTGATACCAAATGTAAGAGCTGATTTAAGTCTAATCATGAATCATTAACATTAACCCTAGATCAAGGCATGAACACCTACAATAGATCAACCCAACACAGCCAACTAGAGATGTCCTGAGATCTGCAAAGACCATATACTTGAGATATTGTAGCTTCCGATCTAGAGATGTCCTAGGGGATGATCTGAGACCGAAACCAAGAGGGGTTAGTGGTGCTTCTGATCATGGCGCGAGTGGTGGAGTTGCCTCCCTGAAATCTCGGGGTTAGTTAGCCGAGATCAACCCAACACAGCCAACTAGAGATGTCCTGAGGTCTGCAAAGACCATATACTTGAGTTACGTAGACCGAGAAAAAACTCCAGTAGAATCGTCTGAGTATATCAAAAGAAATTCTTGACATCTGACTAATTTGCATAGCGAGACACTGGATTCTTCCCAATAACTGTTAATTTCCTAGATGCATGTATCTACTAGCTCAAGAACTGTAAATCTGATTGTCAGATACTCGCAATTAGTCCTGAGTCTCCACCTAACATGATGAAGCTAAGTTCTGATCTATTCACACCAATATGCGACGCAACCTATTGTCAATTGGAAGATATTGTAGCTTCTAAAAATCTTTGTTAAGATCCAACATTTATAAAAGCCAAGTTAGCATAACTAGTATGGTATCCTTTTTTGGGCAAGATAGATAATCGGGTTTAGTTTTTTTCTTTCCTATGAAAAAACCGTGTGAAGTCTTGGTTATTAAGAGAAGTCAATAGTTTTAGATGCAATCAGAAAGTCTTGATGTGTCATTGTCACGGGAAGAGAAGTCAGTACTAAGCAGACAACTAGAGACATCCTTGTCCTGAGATCTGCAAAGACCATATACTTAGTCACATGGACCGAAAAAATCCAGTAGAATCGTCTAATTCTATCAAAAGAAATTATTGACATCTGACTAATTTGCATAGTGATAAACTGGATTCTTCCCAATAACTGTTAATTTCCTAGATGCATGTATCTACTAGCTCAGGAACTTTAAATCTGATAGTCAGATCCTCGCAATTTGTCAGCAGTCTCCACCTTTTTTTTAGATTCAGGAATAAAACATTCCGGCCTCGCACATCCATGAATGAATGAATGAGTACAGCCAATCAAAACAGACTCAGGTACTTAGACCAAACTCCGCTAAACGGAAACAAAGAAGAGTAAAAGTTCAACAAAAAGCTGATCCTACAACCCAGGACAAATCAAGCCTCAATTCTAGGTTGTTGGCGCCACCCGAATTTTCCAAAGAATTCCAAAACCATAACTTCTAGTCGACGGCAGCATTCCTTCAATGGCAAACTCTCTTCCTTTTTAGATAGTTGTGACCATTGTTTGATCCAATACGTCCCCCTGAAAATTACCTGCACAAAAGAGTTAGTTTTGATTCTATTAAACACTGCATCATTTCTATTTAACCACAAAGCCCAGCACATCGCCGCCACACCCACTAGTACTTGGTTCCTAAATCTTGGAGCCAAACTCTTTAGCCAAGAACCAAACAAATGGAATGTATCCCTTGGTGGTTGAATATTACAAATGATGAACACCGAGTTCCAAACAAATCTTGCTATATGACAATCAAAGAAGAGGTGCTGTATAGTTTCCTCCAAACCACAGAAATTGCACTTAGTACACCCTTTCCAACCCCTCTTCACTAGGTTATCTTTTGTTAGGACTACTCCTCTTTTCAAATACCAAAGAAAAATCTTTATCTTCAAAGGCATCTTAGCCTTCCAAAATAAGTTCTTCCTCGGCAGCCCGTCCCTTTTCATAGTATCTTTATACAAAGATTGTGTTGAAAAGTGACCACTACTATTTAATTGCCATACAAAAACATCCTTATGATTATTTAAAGAAGTAGGGAACACTAAAGTCACTAAACTCAGCCAGACCTTCAACTTTTCCCCAGTCAAAGCCCTCCTAAACGAAACGTTTAAAGGGGAAGTACTTAGCACACTAGCCACGGTAGCATTCTTTCTCCTCACAATTTTATACAGGACCGGAAATTTTACTTTTAAAGGTTCTTGACCTATCCAATGATCCTCCCAAAATCTCACTTGATCACCACGGTTCACCCTAAATTTTCCTTTCTCTAGAAAGAGATCTTTAACCTCCATCAGACCTGTCCAAAAGTGTGAGTCGCCTGGCTGTTTAACCACTTGAGTTAAACACTTGTTCTTCAAGTATTTCTTTTTTAGAATTTCTTGCCAAAGGCCCTCCTCATTTAGTAGTTTGAACAGCCACTTACTGAGCATGCAAAAATTCTGAACTTCCAAATTTAAAATGCCTAAACCCCCCAAACACTTTGGCTTACACAGAATACTCCATCTAGCTAGTCTATACTTTTTCTTATGTTCATCACATTGCCAAAAAAATCTGGATCGATAATAATCCAATTTTTTAAGCACTCCCTTAGGGATGGCCAAAAAAGACATCATGAACATAGGTAAACTAGTTAACACTGAGTTAATTAACACTAGCCTCCCTCCTGCCGACAACATCTTTCCCTTCCAGCTACTAAGCTTTTTCTGAAAACGTTCTTCAATTAGCCTCCAATCCTTATTTAACAACCTACGATAATGCATTGGTATTCCCAGATATCTAAAGGGGAGGTTGCCTTCCTTACAACCAAGTAACTCAACATAGACTTTACTCCTATCTTTAGCTGAACCAAAACAGAACAACTCACTCTTGTGGAAATTGATTTTCAAGCCAGACAACTTTTCAAAAGCACATAGTACTAACTTCAAGTTCTTAGCTTCTTCTACCATATCTTCCACAAATAAGACTGTATCGTCAGCGTATTGTAGGACGGACAAACCATCATCAACTAGATCAGGCACCAGCCCTCTAAACTGCCCATTGTTCTTTGCTCTTGAAATGAGAATTGCCAGCATATCAGCTACTAGGTTGAAAAGGATTGGCGAGAGAGGATCTCCCTGCCTAAGTCCTTTCCTAGTCTGAAAATAATGACCAATCTCATCATTTACTTTCACCCCTACACTGCCCCGACTAACAATAGATTCAATCCACTTACACCAAACTGGTGAGAAACCCTTCATTCTTAAAGTTTGCTGCAAAAAGGACCAATTTACCTTATCGTAAGCTTTCTCAAAATCTAGTTTAAGAATTAAGCCATCCTTTTTCTTTCTATGTAATTCATGAATTGTTTCATGTAAGACCACCACTCCTTCCAAAATGTTCCTACCTAGCAAAAAGGCTGTTTGTGAAGGTCTTATCACACTATCAGCCACTGCAGCTAACCTGTTAGCCAAGACTTTTGTAAAAATCTTAAAACTAACATTAAGCATACATATAGGTCTGTATTGTTGTATCTGTTTTACTTCTTTCTGTTTTGGGATCAAAGAAATGATTCCAAAATTCAAGCTAAAGATGGGTAGATCACCGTTATGGAAATCTTTAAACATGGCCATTAGGTCATCCTTAATTAGACTCCAAAACACTTGGTAAAACTCTATTGGAAATCCGTCAGGACCTGGTGCCTTATTGTGTTTCATATGAAAAATTGCATGTCTTACTTCTTTCTCCGTGAATTCCCCAATCAACACACTATTTTCAGCTTCGGTGATTTGCGGAATATCCTCAGTTAGAGATTCATCAAGAGAGAAGTCACTCTTCTGAGTTGCACCAAACAACTCCTTGTAATATTTTGTAATGTATTTTCTTAAATCGTCCTCACCCTCGATGATTCCTTCCTCTTGTTCTAGACGAAAAATCCTAGTTTTTCGTCTTTTACCATTTGCCACCATTTGGAAGTACTTTGTGTTGTCGTCTCCTTTCGTCAATTTTTCTGTTTTTGCCCTTTGTAACCATCTTATTTCTTCTTCTCTAAGAAGTTGGGTCAATCTCTCTTTAACACTTTGCTTCAGGTCGAGTTCCTGCTGACTAAGAAGCTGAGACTCAGCTTTCTTGTCCAGCTCTTCTGCTAACTTAAAAAGTTCCTGCTTTTCCTTCTTCTTCTTTCCATTATAATTTTTAGCCCACCCTCGGAGAAACTGCCTCAACCTTCTAATTTTATTCTGCCACTTCTGCATTGGAGTAGTGCCCCTGTTCTCATTGTTCCAAACCTTTGCCACTATTTCGAAGAAACCTTCGTGTAAAAACCAGCCAAGCTCAAATTTAAACAACGATTGATTCTTGACTTGGATCTTTTCACCAGTGTTTAGTAACAAAGGCGTGTGATCAGATAATTCCCTGTTCAATGCCTCAACCGTTACAAGAGGGAATTTCTGCTCCCACTCAGTGCTTGCTAGGACTCTATCTAGTCTTTCAAAAGTTGGCACATTCCTGGAGTTAGCCCAAGTGAACCTACGACCAGACATCTCAATCTCCCTCAGATCCAACCCATCTATGATAACATTGAATAAGAAGGGCCAATGGCTCTCAAATTTGTCGTTATTTTTTTCACTCGGGTTTCTAATGATATTAAAATCTCCTCCTATCAACAGAGGCAACGATACCTTACTGCAAGTATGGACTAGCTCAGTGAGAAATACTTCTTTGAATTCTGGTTGGGCAGCTCCATAAACTGCCACTAGAATCCACTGGAAACCGTCACTCTTATTTCTAAGATGGAATTTTATAAAAAAATCCCCGTCAACTATACTTCCTATGTCAAAGACATCAAGGCTAACTCCAAGCAACATCCCTCCTGATCTACCATGAGGGTCCGTCCAATGCCAAAGAAAATTCTTTCCACCACAAAATTTATCAAGCTTAGCTTGAGAAAAATCTTTCTTCCCAGTTTCCAAAAGAGCTATAAAGTCTAAGTTTTGCTCTTTGGTTGTGTTATATAAAAAACTAGACTTAGCCAAGTCACGAAGACCTCTGCTATTCCAAAAAATCCCTCTCATTTTAAACCAAATTTATTCAGTTTTACCTTCAATTTCCTAGAAGCCCTTATCTTGGACGACTTAGCGTCAGACTTCCTATGGACATCTTTAAAGTCACTACTTAGGTGATAGCTGTCCGCATCAAACACTTCCTCCATCAACTCCCCACACAACAAGTTAACTGCCTTATTTTCTAACTCATCTACACATTCTATTTCAGAATCTGAACCTTCTTCTAATTCGCTAATCTGCTCAGTTGAGACTGAACACACGGTTCTCTCACTTGACAAAGAAAGTTGTACTGCCCTATCGAAAGAAACACCACTGCGCCCCTCAACAAAACCCAAAGCCTTGAGGTTATCAACTGCTGAAAGTAAAGGAAAAGAACACAGAGAGTTAGTCGAAACATTACCTCCCCCATTTTCTAAGTTCCTGGAGATTGCACGACGTTCCGCCTTTAGCATTGTGTGCCCATCTGCTACTCCAGCCAGCCTTGGGCTAGATCGCGTTGGAGACAAAATCACTTCGGGATCAGCGCAGCAGCCTTCAACTTGCCTTCAGGCAGTTCGTCAAGAACTGTCCCCTTGCACGGAGAAGACAATCGATCCCTAGCACTTGCCGCAGCACCACCTACATCCACGTTATCATCCACCAGGCCACCATTAACCACCATTTCCCCAACGTCCAGCACCACACCTCCCCCATTTAACTCTCCCTTCTCCCCAAGATTGAAATTCCCTTCCTCCTCATTCATCACTTTACTAGCTACCTCATCAAGCACCATGTTCACTGAACTGTCTAACACCTCCATTGCCTTCCAACGCAGAACTCCTGGAATTCAGCTTTCGACACCACCACAGATTTGCCTCCCGAAGGCTCCTTTCCAGGAGACAAATGCCCAGACGCTGGAGCCCCCTCCTTCCTACCCTCTCCATAACTCTTTTGCCTCTTGGCGCCCCTAGCCTCCTCCAGATCATCACCCAACATGTCCTCATCCTCTAGATCACCCTCTTTACCTCCTCCATCATCTTCTTCATCCCCACCATCCCACTCCACATCCACTTCTTCTCCATTCTCATCAAACCCCCTCTTCTCCACCTCAAAAACCAACTCAAAGTAGTGATCACCAATGACTACATCTAAATGTGGTGGGATCTGATAGCGTGGATATGCACAACGCAATGAATAGATTGATCACGGGGAGTACATATATATACCGGTATCTCTCCTCAATATCTCAACCGACTTATAGAAATAGAATCGGGAGGTTGGAAGAGATATACGGTTGGAAGTACAATACCGTGCACGGCAACAATACCAAGCGTAATCAACCAGGAGTCTAACACCCCCCCGCAGTCGCAACGTCGGGCGCGAGAGGACGAACGTTGAGACTGGACCGAAAGTCGGCGAAGACCACCGTAGGTAGACCCTTGGTGAAGATGTCAGCATACTGGGATGTCGTCGGAACGTGGAGAACACGGACCGAACCAAGAGCGACCTTCTCCCGGACGAAATGCAAGTCAATCTCGATATGCTTTGTCCGCTGGTGCCGAATAGGATTTGTCGAGAGGTAGACGGCGCTGACATTGTCACAATAGATAAGAGTAGCCCGAGTGGGTGGAGCATGTAACTCATGAAGTAGTTGTCGAAGCCAACACGTCTCGGCTACAGCATTAGCGACGGCGCGGTACTCGGCCTCGGTGCTAGAACGAGACACAGTGGCCTGGCGTTTGGAAGACCAGGAAACCAAGTTGTCACCAAGAAAAACTGCATGGCCGGAGGTTGATCTCCGTGTGTCAGGACAACCAGCCCAGTCAGCGTCGGAGTAAGCAATCAGGTCATGTGAGGAGGAGCGCTGAATAACCAAGCCATGATCCAAAGTGCCGCGAACATACCGGAGGATCCGCTTTAACGCAGCAAGATGAGGCTCGCGAGGATCATGCATGTGAAGGCAAACCTGCTGTACAGCATAGGAAATATCCGGCCTGGTGAAGGTGAGGTACTGGAGAGCGCCAGCCAGGCTGCGGTAGTCTGTAGGATCAGAAACTGGTGAACCCGCAGCAGATGACAACTTGGTGGCAGTGTCGACGGGCGTGCTGCAGGGCTTGCACTCGCGCATACCGGCACGCTCCAAAATCTCAAGACAGTACTGGCGCTGGCTGAGGAATAGACCGGACGGCTGTCGAGTCACACTGATGCCGAGAAAATGGTGAAGAGACCCCATATCCTTCATGGAGAATTGTGACTGGAGGGCAGAGATGGTCCACTGTAAAAGAGCGGGTGTAGAGGCAGTCAAGACTATGTCGTCCACATATAGAAGAAGATAGACACAGTCAACTCCGCGCCGATAGATGAATAGAGATGTGTCAGACTTTGCTTCATGAAACCCAATGGACAGAAGGAAGCTGGCGAAAGTGCTGTACCAGGCACGGGGCGCCTGCTTAAGACCGTACAAGGACTTGTTGAGGCGGCAGACCATGTCAGGGCAGGAAGAATCAACGAACCCAGAGGGTTGAATGCAAAACACTGTCTCATCGAGTGTACCATGGAGAAAAGCATTCTTGACGTCCAGTTGATGAATGGGCCAGTCTCGGGAAACCGCCAAGCTCAGAACAGTACGGACGGTAGCAGGCTTTACAACTGGGCTAAAAGTCTCATCAAAGTCAACTCCGGGGCGTTGAGTAAAACCCCGAAGGACCCAACGAGCCTTGTAGCGGTCCAAAGTGCCGTCGGCCTTAAACTTGTGACGAAAAATCCACTTCCCAGTGACAATGTTAGCACCAGGAGGGCGAGGAACAAGCTCCCATGTGTTGTTGGCCTGAAGAGCAGCAAACTCGTCCTCCATTGCGGCGCGCCAATTGGGATCCGCCAGGGCCGCACGGTATGTGCGAGGGACAGGGGAGAGTGCGGCTGCATGAAGACTCACTTTGTATTTGGGTTGATGAATGCCAGCCTTGCTTCTTGTAGTCATCGGATGGAAATTAGCCACTGGTACAGCAGGAGATACACCGAGAGTCGATGGTGGGCGAGGGACTCCCGGGACCCGAGCACTCCGTGCGCGCGTTGGAACATCCTGCGGCGGGAGAACCAGCCTGGGCAACGCAGCGGACGCAGTGGCAGGCATCTCGCGTGGCCCAGACGGAAGATCCTGCGCCGGAGGTGTTGGCGCACCAGCAGCAGACGGGCCGGACGCAGCGGCAGGCACCTCGCATGGCCCAGGCGGAAGATCCTGGGGGCCAGGGGAGGCTGGTGAACTGGTGTCCACCGCGCGCACCGGAAGACGGGAAGCACCAGACGAGCCGGACGCAGCAATAGTCGCCTCAGGCGGAGGGTCCTGGGATGACAGTCCAGGAGGTGGCCCAGATGTCGTCTCGGTTAGTTCATCAAGCCGAGCAGTGGAGGCGCGCATGGGCGGCACAACAGGCCGACTGATCGGCGGTGGCGAGTGATCTGAAATTTGCTCCAAAAAACTGAGGTCAGTAGCACATGTCGCAGCAGGAGATAACTCGGCATAGGGAAACACGGACTCATCAAAAATCACATGACGTGAGATAATGATCCTGTTCGACACTGGATCAAAGCACCGGTACCCTTTGTGCTCAAGAGGATAGCCAAGGAAGACACATCGTACGGAGCGATGAGCGAGTTTATGAGGAGCAGTGGCGGAAAGGTTAGGGTAGCAGGCGCAACCAAAAACACGAAGGTGATTATAGGAAGGAGGAACGCCATAGAGAGCAAAGTATGGGGTGTTGTTGTCAAGTGTTTTGGTTGGGTGGCGATTAATGAGGTGTGTGGCGGTGTGGAGGGCCTCGACCCAGAAGGAGGCGGGAAGGCTGGCCTGAAAGAGAAGGGTGCGCATTATGTTGTTCAAGGAGCGAAGCATGCGTTCGGCCTTCCCATTTTGGGGCGAAGTGTGCGGGCAAGACATGCGCATTGTAACGCCCTTGGTAAGGAAGAAGGTGCGGGCCGAAGAGTTGTCAAACTCACGGCCGTTATCACATTGAACACTACGTATGGTGGTAGAAAATTGAGTGTGAACATAGGCAAAGAAATGTGATAAAGTGGCAAATGTATCGGACTTAAGACGAAGAGGAAAAGTCCAAACATAATGCGAAAAATCATCAAGAATAACAAGATAATATTTGTAGCCCGAAATACTCGCAATAGGAGAGGTCCAAAGATCACAATGAATCAACTCAAACGCAAAAGTTGTTCTAGTGGTGGAGCTAGTAAAAGGAAGGCGAACATGGCGACCAAGCTGACAAGCGTGACAGATGGTGGTGGAAGTGCCAGGAGGAATGACGGTCATGCGAGCAAGACGAGCGAGGGCATCCTGTCCGGGGTGACCAAGGCGGCGGTGCCAAAGCGTGGTGGAGTCGACGAGGAAGGAGCCAGCGGGAGTCGACGAGGACGGACAAAAAGGATAGAGGTCGCCCGAGCTATTGCACCTGGCGATCACGTTCCTGGAATGAAGATCCTTCACAGAGAAACCAGAGGGATCAAACTCAACGGTGCAATTGTTATCAGAAACAAAACGACGGACAGAGATTAAATTCTTAATCATATGAGGAGAAACAAGGACACCGTTGAGAGAAAAAGAGTTAGTCGGGCTATGGAGCAAAGTGGAGCCAACGGAGGTAACAGGAAGAAGGGATCCATTGCCAACAATAATGCTAGCGGGTGTATGAACAGAAGGTGTGTGGGAAAAAGAAAGGGTACCGGCATCCGAAGCCATGTGAGATGTAGCACCTGTGTCCATGTACCAATCACTGCTCGATGTAGACGGCTGTGTCAAGGAGACGGTGTGAAACGCATTTGCTAGAGTGTGTTGATCCCACACCGGCGCAAGAGTGCTGGGAGCACTGGCCCATGCAGGCGACACAGGCGCAGGAGTGCTGGGGGCACAGGGCCATGCAGGAGACACAGGGGCGCCGTGACTAGCGCCTGGCGCGGAAAACTGACCGGGATGGCCAAGAGATCCCACGGGAGCAGCACCTGGGAGCGTCAGTGCTGTGCCGGCGAAGGGGCCTGTGCCTGGCGAGCCGGTAGGTCGCGGACCGAGAAGACCACGGTCCACTGGTCCGGGCCACATCTGTATTGTGCCAGCCCAAGGGTTGTATGGACTGGGCCAATGTGCTGCCGGCTTCTGTTGCTGTTGACCGGAGGGTTGCTGCTGTGGAGAGGAGCCGGTGCCTTGGCCGCCACCATTACCGCGCCGACGGCGGTTTTTGTTCGAGTTGCGGCCACCGCCGCCACCCGAACCTCCACCGGTATTGCCACCCGGGTTCCCGCCGTACCCAGTGACATGAGCGCCCCCAGGGACGTAGCTGCGGTCCGTTCCGCCGGTGGAACCAGCGGCCAGGAAGGCAGTCGAGGCGCCCGAGGGACGGCTGCCCTTGGTGATTTCTTCGAGCAGCAACTGAGAGCGAGCCTCGACGAACGTAGGAAACGGCTTCTGTAAAGGAAGAATTGTTTGTAAGTGTTGAAAACGCTCGTTCAAACCTTTGAGAAGGGTGAGGACGAGGGTGCGATCGGCGATGGGCTCGCCGAGGTCAGCAAGGCCGTCGGCCATAGTCTTGAGACGACGACAGTAGTCGGTGACGGTGAGATCGCCCTGGGCGAAGCAGTGGAATTGCGCCGAGAGATTGAGAGCGCGCTGCTCCCGATTGCCCAAGAATTGATGTTCGAGGGCGCGCCAGACGATGCGGGCGGTTGAGGAAGATGACATCACGATCTCGAGAAGCTCGGCGGAGATGGAGCCATAAAGCCACGCAAGAACCACGCAATCCATCCGAAGCCAATCTGGTCGGTCGGGATGCGAGACGTCGGAGAGAACGTGGTCGGCAAGTGCGTACTTGCCGAGGATGACGAGGAAGAGGCCGCGCCATTTGGTGTAGTTGGACGCGGCGAGGTCGAGAGTGACGGGCACCAAGGTTTTGATGCTGAGTACGGAGACGGCCTGTGCATGGAGCGAGGCCGTGGCATCGTCTGCCAATTCCGTGGAAATAGGCGCCACCAGAGCCGGCGCAGGAGAGCCGAAGGAGGTGAGGACGGCGCGTACGGCATCGGCTGTAGCGGTAGCAATGGCATCCACGAGAGAGGCACCGTCGGCAGCGCCAGTCGTGCCGGTAGAAGGGAGAACGGCGGCTCGGACGGCAGCGCCAGCCGCTGCCGCGGCAGCGTCGAGAGCAGCCGACGCAGAGGTATCTTCGGGCGCGGCCATGGAACGCCGAGGCGAGGAGATGTTGCCGGCGAGAATATTCAAGAAGTTGGAGAGGAGCGGAAGCTTAGAATCGTAAACAATCTGATACCATGATAGCGTGGATATGCACAACGCAATGAATAGATTGATCACGGGGAGTACATATATATACCGGTATCTCTCCTCAATATCTCAACCGACTTATAGAAATAGAATCGGGAGGTTGGAAGAGATATACGGTTGGAAGTACAATACCGTGCACGGCAACAATACCAAGCGTAATCAACCAGGAGTCTAACAGGATCAACTTCGTGTTCAAGACCGCCACTAAGAATCGACCAAAGTCACTCTTCCTAGTCGTCTCCATATCTACCATCTGAGTTGAACCGAGCATAGACCCAACCGCCCAGAGATTAAGGAACTCTCTCAAAGGTTTCCTTATACCAAAGACCCGAACCCACACCTTTGGAAGCAAAAAACCCTCCTCCTTCTCATGCCAAACATCAAACTGAAGTCTAGTGCCAAGGACAACCCCATCCTCCTTCACATCTGCCCCCCCATACGCCATAGATCGTTGCAGCTCTGACTTGGAAGGAAACTGGGCAATGAACTCTCCCTCCCCACGTTCCTCAAGAACCCAATTCCACTTAACTGGAACAATCCTTCTTAACTGCGAAATCACTTGCTCTTTAGATAAGGGGCCCCCAACTACTGAAATCAAAGCCATCTTTGAATCCTTCTTCGCCCTTGGCAAAGGTGGGTGGGGAATGTGATAGAACCCCAAACCATGGACGGCATAACCCACTGCATGAGCAACCGGGCTAGTCATCTTGAGCACTGGACATCTGTGGTTCACGTGGTCATGAGAATCACAGATGACACAGTACACCTCCACAGCACAGCCTGCAGCCACGTGACCCTTCTTTGTGCACCTTGAGCACCGAATACCTGAACGCACAGCCTCTCCCTCCTCCTTACCACCATTCTGAGCATCCTCCATCGACACAACCTCCTGAACTGACTCAGGCTCCCTGACAACCTCCACTGCTGCACGGGCTGGAACCGATCCATCCCCTGCACCGTTTCTTAGCGCCTCCGACGCCCTTGCCTCCGAACAACCGCGTCGACCTCCAAACCCCGATGGAACACGCGAGCCACGCCGCCCGCCCCATGAGGCGCCGCGAGACAGCCAACCACGGCCGCGTCCTCCTCTCCCAGAATTAGCGAGATCTCCAAACCTGGACTCCCTATGTCCACCAAAAAGCCTTCGAGAGTCTCGACCATCCGCAGCCCCAGAAACACGGCGCAAGTCTTGACGGCCCTGAGCGCGGAACGGTGGGGGTGCACGACCATCCCCACCACCAAAGGGACGAGCGCCCAGGTTGCCCGCCATTTTTACTCCTTGCTGAGCACTTTCCTTGCCGTTCCCAGTGGAAGAATCGCGAGGCGGAGATGAAGCGACGGAGTTATTACGTGAGACCACCCATAAAACCTTTCGCTTAGCCAGCAACCCCCTCGGGACTCCCCCGGCCATAAACAGGCGCCCTAACCCAGATGTTGAGAGGAACACCGGGTGTGAACCGACTTGAATTCTCCGGCCCAACTTCAAGGAAACTAGCCCATTTGGCCCAGAACACTGAAACGCTGTCCTGATTTTGGGAGTCGCCTTCAACCTCGCGTCCCCCTGCGCTACGTCACCGCTGTTCTGTTCTGGTGAACCTTCGTTCGAAAACAAGTCTGCTAGTGACAACTCATCTTTTATTACCGACCTGTCCGCCCTCAAATCCTTAACTCGAAACTCCCCGAGCTTTATTGTTGGCGACAGCCTTGGCCTCGGCAAAGGACCCTTCCAGGGCTTGACCTTTGAGGACAACTGGGCATCCGCCAACCTAACATCTGCCACAGCATCAATGATTCTAGAAGCCAACGTCCGAGGACGTCTAACCTGGCCTGCTCCACAATCCACCGAACCAAACTTTGGTGATGCAATATTATTAGCCAACATGGCCTCAGCTCTTATCAGATCATCAACCGAGAAGCCAACCTGTAATGCATCCTGAATAAACTCTACGTTTGGCGAAGATGAGCGATGACTAGCATCCACTTCATCCTCATCAGAGCTGACCTCTCCGTCGTGTGACCAGAACCTTGATCCTCCTTCCGACCTCCTAATTCCGGCTAGCGGATCAGGTGACGTGCGGAGATAAGGCGCAGAATGTCGCCGTGCAAGAACAGCCTTGCACGCTGACTCTGACGGCGTCGACGGCCTGGTAAACATCGAGCTTATGCTTTCCCAAAATTTACTAAGAGATGGAAAGCCACTAAAATTGCTAACTTCAGAAGTTTACCATGAGACGGATAGCCACTAAAATGGCTAAGTCCCAAAATTAACCATGAGACGGATAGCCACTAAAATGGCTAAGTCCCAAAAATTACTATGAGATGGATAGCCACCCAGAATGACTAACACCCAAAAATTAATATGAGGCGGATAGCCACTAAAAAGGCTAACTTAAGAAATTTACCAAGAAACGGACCAAGGAATCCAGAAGGAGAGAACAGCAGAGTAGTAGATAGATTGACGTACCAGCAACGATCTACACCGCCGGCAGAGAAGCGCAAGCCATGCGACAGCGCGTCCTTGAAGCAAATCGCCGAACACCCTCTGTGCGCGCCCCCCGCCTTCCTCTCCCCTTCCGATCTGGGCCCAACCCCGCAAAAAGCTGCCTTCCACCGCTCTCCGGCCGCTGGCGCTGGCGACGACGCCGGCGCGCTACGGCACTGCCTAGACCTTGATTCTTAGGCAAGAACGCTCACCTTTTCAGCCTCCTGGTTTATATTTTTCTGTTCAATCTCTCTCACTTCGATACTCTCAGCAGTCTCCACCTAACATGATGGAGTAAGTCCTTTATCCCTCGTGGATATAGAGGCCGGATTTTATATCCTTTATCTAAAAAAAACATGATGGAGTAAGTTCTGATCTATTCACACCAATATGTCATTTACCCTATTGTCAATTTGAAGATATTGTAGCTTCTAACAATCATTGTTAAGATCTGACATGTATAAAAGCCAAGTTAGCATAACGAGTATGGTATCCTTTTTTGGACAAGATAGAATGATAGATAATTGGGTTAAGTTTTTTCTTTCCTATGGAAAAACCGTGTAAAGTCTTGGTCATTAAGAGAAGTCAATAGTTTCTGGATGCAATCAGAGTTCTTGATGTGTCATTGTCACGGGGAGAGAAGTCAGTACTAAGCAGCCAACTAGAGATGTCCTGAGATCTGCAAAGACCATATACTTGAGTTACGTAGACCGAGAAAAAACTCCAGTAGAATCGTCTGAGTATATCAAAAGAAATTCTTGACATCTGACTAATTTGCATAGTGAGACACTGGATTCTTCCCAATAACTGTTAATTTCCTAGATGCATGCATCTACTAGCTCAAGAACTGTAAATCTGATAGTCAGATACTCGCAATTAGTCCTGAGTCTCCACCTAACATGATGAAGCTAAGTTCTGATCTATTCACACCAATATGCGACGCAACCTATTGTCAATTGGAAGATATTGTAGCTTCTAAAAATCTTTGTTAAGATCCAACATGTATAAAAGCCAAGTTAGCATAACTAGTGTGGTTATCCTTTTTTGGACAAGATAGATAATCGGGTTTAGTTTTTTTCTTTCCTATGAAAAAACCGTATAAAGTCTTGGTCATTAAGAGAAGTCAACAGTTTTTAGATGCAATCAGTGTTCTTGATGTGTCATTTTCACAAGGAAAGAGGTCTGTACTAAGCAGCCAACTAGAGACATCCTTGTCCTGAGATCTGCAAAGACCATATATTCGGAGGCACGTAAACCGAGAAAAAACTCCAGTAGAATCGTCTAAGTCTATCAAAAGAAATTCTTGACGTCTGACTAATTTGCATAGTGAGACACCAGATTCTTCCCAATAACTGTTAACTTCCTAGATGCATGTATCTAGTAGCTTAAGAATTCACAATTAGTTAGGAGTTTGAGCAGACATGAAACTTACTTGAGTTAATGTCTATTTCTAAATACAACTTTGAGGGTGAGATGAAAAGTGACGGGCAGTAAAAATCATGAATTTGTATTGTCCTAGGTGTCGCCCAATTGATGATGGTAAGCGGATGTAATATTGAAAAACTAGCATATGGCACAAATGGTATGTAGCGGTAGATGGAAATCTGTGCAACTGTTAATATTGACATCTTTCACTTACTTTAGAATATTTGTTTTAGTCAAACTGCTAAGTCATACGAGTTTCTAGTTATTCATAATTTTAAAATGATAGCGTTAGCAAGCAAAAGAACCCGAGCCATCATTTTTCTAGCCTTGCATATACAATTATTATATTCTGGGTGTTCGCTCGCGGAGCACTATTGTTTGTGCTTATGCTCGCTAACAAATATCCTCAAAACCTATGGACCAAGTGCAGTATGCCTATTATGATGACCAAAGAGCTGATGGCGATGACAACGGTGAAGCTTAGATTAGTATCTAGTAGTGAGGTCTCCCCTAGTCTAACTAAGGTGGTGTTTATGTGTACTTATATTCTCCAGATCCTTAGACAATACCGGTCGTTCACAAACCCTCTCCAGTTGCTTGCTTATGGTAGGATGTGCCTCTCACCTTTGCTTCCACTATGTTTTTGCATGTTATGTAGGGGTGGAAAACGGTAACGGATAATTCGTTTTGTCCGATATTCGTATTCGATAAAATGTGAATGTGGTAAGCAAAATCCAAAGTAAAAAATGTTCGTATTCGTATTCGAGAATATATGTATCCATATTTGAGAATATTTGTATTCACATTCGTATTCGAGAATATTTGTATCTGTATTCGTATTCGAGACTATTCGATTCGTATTCGATCCATTTCTAGAACCCATGAAAAATCCGTACGAATTTTGTGATTCAAAATTTTAGGTGGTTTAAAACCGGTAACCAATCAAAAACCGGTGAAAAATCGGCAAAACTGCTAGGAATCCGTTTTATCCGATATTCGTATCCGAGAAAATCCGTATTCGAAAATATCCATATTCGTATTCGAGAATATTCATATTCGTATTTGAGAATATTCGAATTCGTATTCATATTCGTTTTAAAAATATGGATTCATATTTGAGACTATTCGATCGTATCCGATCTGTTTCCACCCCTAATGTTATGTAATATTTGGCCTAGTCGGTTTATTGCAAACTTGACCCATTGCGGTCCATTGAACTCTGATATGTAATATTATCGTATGGTATGATTCGAGATCTATATGAAATGGTTCAACGATGTATTTTGTAAGCATCATCTACTCAGGGAGTAGTGCAAATGATAATCACAAAAGATTTTGGATTGGCCAAATTCGAGGTCGACACATCTGGTGCAAATTCATCCTCAAATAAACCTACACAAGTGTTTGGTGTTTAATTTCTCAAAAGTCCATGGCCGATATGACCGCTAACCCTTTGGCGGTCGGACGTCAACCATCAACCGGTCAGACCACCTGAACTCTGACAACACATACGGAGATCTGAATTTTTCTGAAACTTCTGTAAAATAAAGTTCAACTCAACCAAAGTATCAATTGTTCATCACAAATATATACTAGGCCTGGTACATGTTCTCTCAACACTATTAGCATATGGTTCCACGCGCTACCTGCAATTTGGTGAAGGCCATTCCAAGACAGAGCTCATATCATCATTTGTGCTAACTACTAATGGACAAAGTTCATCTCATCCTTTTTTTTTTACGATAAACCCTCCCGAGATTGACCGGTGTTTCTATGGCTGCTATGGATCATTAGTCTTATCTTTGAATTATTGGGGCTGCTTAGGGACCACAAATCTTATATATCTTTCAATTGATTAGCAGAGGAGCACCCGCCTAGCTTATAAGTATGCGAGTCTTCTCCGGTTCTTTCTGGACAAAGGACTTGGTACGTACATGAACATCTCATTCCAATATATTACAACTTCTGTTCTCACGATCTCCTTTTCTTTTGTCAATATATGTTCCTGATATCTACATATCTGCTATTGCAATGTTCTTGTGTAGGCAGCTCCAACTCAAGATGAGGCTCTACATCCGTCTGTTGGTTCTCTTGCTCATTTCATCCTCTGTGTTCCTGGTAGCTTCTGCTCAATCAGTTGCAAGCAATAATTTGGATCAAAAGGCTCTCCTCGGTCTAAAATCCGTCATCACCAATGATCCCATGGGTACGCTATTGTCCTGGGGGAATGGCTCCTCGGTGTGCATGTGGACCGGAGTGCGATGTGATCGTAGAAGTAGAGTTTCCGTGTTGGATCTCCGGGGCCTCAACTTGCTTGGCCAGATCAGCCCTGACATTGGCAATCTCTCAGATCTCCGTTCCTTGTACCTACAGAATAACCGCTTTGTTGGTGAGATTCCTAACCAAATCGGTCAGCTAGGTCGACTCCAAACACTAAATGCTAGTTCTAACCGCCTGACAGGAACTATTCCCTCAGCCCTTACGAACTGTACCAATCTAATGAGCCTTGATTTGTCAGGGAACACCATTTCTGGTGCCATACCTGCAACCATTCACTTGCTTCAGAAGCTCCAGGTCTTGAAGATAGGACAGAACCAGCTGAATGGTAGTATCCCACCATCCATTGGCAACCTATCATTGCTGAACACTCTTGATGTTGGTACAAACAACCTCACAGGTACAATTCCTGATGATCTAGGTCATCTAAGCCAACTCCAATACCTACAGCTCTCTATAAACAACCTCAAAGGCACAGTTCCTGGGCCACTTTACATTCTCTCCACGCTTACTTTCTTTGCTCTTGCATCAAATGACCTACATGGGGAGATACCTAGTGATATTGGCTTTCATCTTCCAAACCTTGGTGTCTTCCACTTCTGCATCAATAGTTTCACTGGTACAATCCCACCATCTCTCCACAATGTGACAAAGATCCAAAGCATAAGGATGTCCCACAACTTCTTTAGCGGCTCTGTGCCGCCGGGCCTTGGTGGACTTCGTGACCTTGTCATGTACAACATTGGATTCAATCAAATTGCTGACACCACAAGCATCCTTGTAGACCTCACAAACTGCACTAAGCTCCAATTCATTGCCATCGATGAGAATCTAATTGAGGGAACACTCCCTAATTCAATTGGCAACTTGTCGAGCTCTCTTGCAAAGCTATACATTGGTGGCAATGCAATAAGCGGGCAGATACCACCCTCTGTTGGGCTTTTAACCTCACTAACATTGCTCAACATGAGCTATAACCAACTCTCCAAAGTTATCCCACCAGAGATAGGCCTACTCAAGGAGCTAACCATGCTTAGTCTTGCTGGGAACAAACTATCTGGGCCAATCCCAGTGGATATTGGTGACCTTACTGCACTGACAAAGCTGGAGATGAACAAGAATGAGCTGGTGGGTGGGCCGCCTCCGACGTATGCTTTCGCTAGACATATCAAGCAATAACCTCAATGGGAACATCACTGCTTCTCTGTTTTCACCAAGGTTTCAAATAGCCGGCTATAGCCACCGCTATAGCCGGATTTAGCTTTTGGGAAGGCTAAGGGCTAAGAGAATTCACTTTTGGCGCTAAACAGTTTTTTCCGCTATTAGTCGGATTTGGCCCGCTATATCCGCTAAATGGACTGCTATTTAGCCCGCTAAGGAGGGAAAAAATCTGAAGTGGGCCAAATCGGAGGTCGGGGCTGGCCGTCGGCCCGTCTGGCCCAAACTCCGTGCGTAACCCTAGCCTCTTTCTCCTGCACCAGCAACACAGCCTCACACGGTCACACTAGCTCACCACGCCTCCCGACTCCCGATCCCGTGCCGCCCGCCGCCGCCACGCCTCCCGACTTCCCGAACCCGTGCCGCCCGCCGCTGCCGCCACGCCTCCCGAGCCCGTGCCGCCCGCCGCCACGCCTCCCGACTCCCGACTTCCCGAGCCCGTGCCGCCCGCCGCTTGACCGCGCGCACTCCCGCACGGCGCGCTCCCGTGACTTTGCGCGATCCCGTCGGTGGCGACTGCTGAGGAAGACCGAAGACCATGTCCCAACCAGAGCAACAGCAAGGCAAGTTTTACACTTTTACTCTCCTCTGTTCCAGTGTTCTTCTTCCTTCCTTTGCTCCATTCAGACTTTAGAGATTGAGAGGTTTTAGTTTGAATAGCTAGCATGTTAGTGCAGGGATGCTCATATATTACAAAATTGAATTAGGTTCAAGTTATTGTCATCTATTTGTTAGCTAATTTTTTTCGGTTTGCAATTGCATAGGCGGCCTATCCAGCACTGCCTCTGTTTCAGTAACACAAGGGGCAGTAGCACAACCTGCTATCAACTCTGATGACCCTACATGGGCTCACTGTATTTGCCTAGACTTGAAGAAGAAGCATTCGCTAAAGTGCAAGTATTGTGACAAGGTGGTCAATGCTGGAATTACTAGAATGAAATACCATCTTGCTAACATTGCTGGCTTCAATGTTACCAAGTGCAAAAAGGTTCCAACTACAGTGAAGGAGGAGATGGTGGCTTTGCTTACAAAGAAGACTGTCGAAAAGGAACAGAAAAAGAAGGAAAAGCAAAGGACCAGAGATGAGATTAACCTAGATCATTCAGATGGTGGTAGTGAAGAAGATTCTGACAATGGGAATGAGGTTATTGTGCTAAAGTCAAGAAGGGAATCTGGTAGTTCTAGTGCTACTGTTGCGACTATGATAGCAAGTGGCTCTATTGAGAAGTTCTACAAGCCGTGTTCTATGGAAGAGATTATTCAGAAGAATAAGGTTCAAACAAAGTTGTCAACTCAGCAAAGAGAAGAGAGGAGGGATAGAGCTTGTGAGTATATATGCCAGTTTTTCTATGAAGCTAGCATTCCACACAACACGGTCAATCTTCCAAGCTTTGCCCATATGCTTGAGGCCATTGGAGCCTTCGGTAGAGGACTGAGAGGGCCTAGTCACTATGAGATGAGTGGACCATTCCTACAAAAAAAGGAAGCAAAAGGTGTTTGATGGTTTCAAGAACCATAAGGAATCATGGCAGCTCATAGGTTGTACAATTATGACAGATGCATGGACAGATAAGAAGGGCAGGAGAGTAATGAATTTAGTTGTCCATAGTGCTTATGGTGTCTTATTCTTGGATTCTGTGGACTGCTCATCTGTCCAAAAAATGGCAAATATATCTTTGAACTTGTGGACAGATGCATCGAAGAGATAGGGGAGGAAAATGTTGTCCAAGTGGTCACTAACAATGCTAGTGTCAATATAGCAGCGGCAAGTCTAATGGCAACAAAGAGACCCTCCATATTTTGGAATGGATGTGCTGCTCACTGTTTGGATCTGATGCTGGAGGACCTTGGGAAGCTTGGAATAGTTGAGCAGACAATTGACAGTGCAAGACAAGTTACTACATTCCTATATGCTCATACAAGAGTGTTGGATTTGCTGAGAAAATTTCTTGGGAAAGACTTGGTTCGCTCTGGAGTTACTCGATTTGCCACAACTTATTTGAATCTGAAAAGTCTGCAAGACAACAAGAAGAATTTGACAAGACTCTTTAGATTAGATGAGCTCAATGAATTGGGTTATTTGAAGAAGGCAAAGGGGAGTAAAGCCAACAAAGTGGTCAAATCTGAAACTTTCTGGAAAAATGTTGACATGGCTGTTAATTTCTTTGAACCATTGGCTAATGTGCTGAGGAGAATGGACAGTGATGTGCCAACCATGGGATTCTTACATGGATGTATGCTTGAGGCAAAGAAAGAAATTTCTATGAGGTTTGACAATGATGAGAGTAGATTCAAAGTTGCTTAGGATATCATTGACAAAAGGTGGGACAACAAGCTCAAGACCCCACTTCACTTGGCTGGGTATTATTTGAACCCTTATTATTATTATTACCCAAACAAGTCAGAGATTGAGTATGATGGATCATTTAGAGCCGCTGTAATTCCATGTATTACAAAGATGATTAATGAAGAAGGAACACAAGACAACATAATTGAAGAACTCAACATGTATCAAGAACAACAAGGAACATTTGGTCATGACATTGCCACAAGGCAGAGGAGAAATAAGAACTTCAATCCAGGTGAATAAGATGAATATAATATGCCTGATGAATATCATCGCCATTGATTAACTCAAAACTTGTTCATGCAGCAAAATGGTGGCTAAATCATGGCACAATCACACCAAATCTGAGAATATTGGCGACAAGGATTCTAAATTTGACATGCAGCTCCTCAGCTTGTGAGAGGAATTGGTCAGCCTTTGAACAGGTAAGATAATGCTCCTAGTACCTGATATACTCCTATGGTATGAATAAGCTTATGCAGCCCTACTTCCCATTTTTGACCCAGCTTTGTCGTGATTTGTTCTTCGATTTTTTTTCACCTACATGCTGCTAGGTTCACACAAAGAGGCGCAACAAATTAGTTCATGACAGGATGAGAGATCTTGTATTTGTGAAATTTAACTCCATACTAAAGCTCAAGAAAGACAACAAGAGTAGAGAGGATCACATGAATGAGTTTGTTACTGGCATTGTACCAAATGAAAATGAAGGACAAGAAGCAGATCATGAAGTTGCACAAGCGCAAGGTGGAGAACCACAGGGAGCATCAACAACACAAGCACCAGCCAAAAGGAAGCGGCCTGTGCGCCCTAAGAAGAAGAAAATCAGGAGCTTGGAATCTCTTATTTCAGAGGGTAACCAAGATGGCGACATTTCAATGCAGGTTCAATCTTCTGATTCTGCTAATTCAGAAGATGAATAGATAAGTGGAATGCACTTATAAAGTTATAATTGCACATGCTCAAGTATCTTTGTGCCTTTGTGACTTTTATGCCTTTGTTTAGTAACTTTAGTTTGTGAGTTTATTTGGAGAATTATGGACTGTAATCTATTGTGCCTTTGTGACTTTTATGCCTTTATGGTTTATCAGTTTAGTAACTTTAGTTTGTGAGTTTATTTGGAGAATTATGTACTGTAATATATTGAACTTATGTGTTTGTTTGATAATGTCCTGAAGGAATGCACTATGCCTCACTATTTGCTGCTATGAATGTTTTTGTATGCTAAAATATCCTTGATTATATGCTTGTATGTGCATAAAACATTGAATTCTGAGTTTTTTACATATACTTTTTAACCTCTGCGGAACCCATCCGCTAAATGTCTTAGCCGGCTATTTGAAACCTTGGTTTTCACTCAAGAGCCTTAGTTCTCTCCTTAATCTATCATACAATTCACTAACTGGTTCACTAGCAGAGGGCATTGGCCAGCTAGAGAACGTCATCTCCATTGACTTGTCCCACAATTTTCTGAACAGTAGCATCCCGATGTCGATTGGGCAGTGTCGAAGCCTACAGGCTCTATCTTTGCGCAGAAATGCTTTGTCGGGAGTGATCCCTGACACGATTGGGAATCTCAAAGGATTGCAGAGCTTGGACCTCTCAGGCAACCGGTTATCCGGTAGCATACCTGGAAGCCTTACGATGCTGCAGGCCCTTCAACTACTAAACCTCTCCTTCAATGACCTCGATGGGCCGGTGCCAAGTGAGGGCATCTTCAAGAACCACTCTATTGTTTACCTTGATGGCAATCCGAAACTATGCTACTCAAACATAGCTTGCTACCACTCCCGTTCCTACCATCGTCGAAAGGTGGCCATTGCAATTGCGATTTCTACCGCAGCAACTGCTACAATTGCCCTCCTTATCATGATTAGCATGTCGTTCTTGTCGAGGAGACGGTTAAGAAACAAAAAGGCTAAAACAGAAGACAGTTTCATCAAGAGCAACCATCCACTTGTTTCATATGAAGAGCTATCCCACGTGACCAACTCATTTGACCAGAGAAACCTCGTCGGCGCTGGTGGTTTTGGTTCGGTGTACAAAGCTGTGCTGCACGATGGGACACCTGTAGCCATCAAGGTGTTGGACCTAAGTAAGATCGGGGCACCCAAGAGCTGGGCTGCAGAGTGTGAAGTCCTTAGAAATGTGCGGCATCGGAACTTGGTAAAGCTGGTCACGTTGTGTGCAAGTGTGGATTTTGCTGGCAACGACTTCTGTGCGTTAGTTTATGAGCTCATGAGCAATGGGAGCCTGGAGGACTGGATCCACAGACGTAGGCAGCGTGAAGATGGGGCAGGGATCAATGCCGATAAGATACTCGACATTGCCATGGATGTTGCGAGTGCACTGGAGTACATGCATGATGATTGTGGGGGACAGGTCGTGCATTGTGATATCAAACCAAGTAATGTGCTGCTCGATGGAGACATGACAGCAAAGATCGGCGACTTTGGGCTGGCTAGGTTGTTAGCTCCAATGCCACCGGGGCAAGAACATATTTCCAGTACTCATGGCCTGAAGGGCTCCCTTGGCTATATTCCACCAGGTGCTCTTTTTAGCTATTCTATTCTATGTATAAATTTTCATATAAATGTTCTCTTTTAGAAAGAAAAAAGATTACTTTTGCTGCCAATATTAGACATCAATAATGCACAGGCCAATTTATCATACTAAACTCATGTCATGCAGAATATGGATATGGGAGTAAACTATCGACAAGAGGGGACGTCTACAGCTATGGAGTAATGCTCCTTGAGATGATCACTGGAAAGAGCCCCATTGATGAGGGCTTTGGAGGGGATATGAACCTTGAGAAATGGGTGCGAGGTGCATTCCCACATCGAGCCGGTGAAGTAATCGATGAGCGACTCAAGGGCACAACCAACTGCTTTGCAGGGGGGCAGCAGAGTGGTACCGAGAAGCAGCAGCTGGACTACCTGATACTTCCCATCATGGAGGTTGCCTTATCTTGCACTGTGGAGTCCCCTGACGAACGCATCAGCATGCACGATGCTCTCCTTAGGTTAGTAGCCCAATGGTTGTGAGGCTATAAGCTACCGTGGTTGTAAGCTACAGTAATCATAGGCTTCAATAGTCGTAGATAAAATTGAGTAGCAGCTAAAGTGTTAAACATCAGTAGAACTCCATAGCGGCCCAAGAACATTAGTAGTCGTAAAGAAGTATTGTACCAACCGAGAAGAAATAATTCAAACCAAACCGAGGTACTCTACGATTAGCTATTCCTAGCCCTCTTTGAGTTAAGAAGCGGAATCTCTACAACTTAAAAATTTGAGTTGGTGGTAGTCCGTCCATTCTCCATAGGCCTTTCCCTTAGTTTTCATTGCGTCGACATGTGGGCCCAAAGTCTCCACACTACCCCTGCTCCTCTGCTTCTCCCTCGCCTCCTCCGCAGAAACCGATCCGCCCTCGCCTCCTCCGCAAAACTCGCTCGCACTCCTCGGCTGCATATCCACTCTGCCCGCCTCCTCCTCCCCACCCCACACTACGGCCGCCTCCTCCTCCCCCGCTCCTCTGCTCCACCCTCGCCTCCTCCTCCCACCCCGTGTTACCACTTCCTCCTCCCCGCTCCTCTGCTTCACCCTCGCCTCCTCCTCCCTACCCCACGCTGCCACCTCCTCCTCCTTCGCCCACTCCTTCGCTCCACCCTCGCCTCCTCCCCCGCTCTGCCCTCGCCTCCTCTTTCCAACTCCGCGCTGCCACCACCTCCTCCACTCCACCCCTCACCTCCTCCTCCCCACCCCACACTGCCGCTGCCTTCTCCTCCCCACTCCTCCGCTCTGCCCTTGCCTCCTCCTCCCCACCACACACTACCGCCGCCTCCTCGCTCCTCTACTCCCTGCAGAAATAGCTTCGCCCTCGTCTCCTCCGCAGAACTCGCTCGCACTTTGAGAGACCATGTGGAGGTGACCCCATGTGTGTGATGATGAGAGACCATGTGGAGGTGACCACATGCTTGTGATGAGTAATTGACAAGTTTTTTTTTGCAAAGATTGAGTTTGGTTTGAGTGATTTGTGCCAGGTCGGCATTTGGCGTAGTCGGGTTGATTAGACGAACTTATCGCATATTCCTTTTCCCGATTGGTCGTTTGGGCAATTTCGTGCCTGAGTTTGGTTCATCGATGCTATTTATGCTTACATGTATCGAGCGGTGCTATGTGATGTGTTTCTTATTTGTGATGGCTGCAGGACGTCGAGGCGGAGTTGTGGCGAGGCACGGGGTGACTGGACTAGGCACAGGCGGTGTCGAGGTCAGAATGGTCGGATGTGTCGAAGACGGCGGAGACTCGAGGTGGTTGCGAGGCTTGGATGACAAGGAACGCGGAAGCTTCCCGGAATGTGCAGGAGGGGCGTTTCGGTAAAAACGCAAAGCTGCACAGGTGGAGGCGGTTCCGTTCGGGTTTTAGCGGGAGTAACGGGTTGGAGACCCGTTAGCCAAAGGCTATAAATAGGAGTGAATTCCTGGTTGTATGCATGGCTTTGGGAGAGAGTTAGGGCTTTGCTTTAGTCAAAATAGCCTTTGGGAGGTTGTTTTGCTTTAGGGCTTTAGTTGTTGAGAGTGGGTGGAGGAGACAGAGGGTGTTTTGCTTCTCTCCTTCGTTGTGTTCTTGGTTGTTCATGAGAAACATATAGCTTGTGTCTTCATTCCCAAGCATGTATGGGGTTGTAGGGATGGTATGAGCTGATACTCTATGTAATCATGTATCTCCCTTCCTCAATATCAATCCAAGATGTCTTTGTTTGGGTTTGATTGAGTTCCTAGCGCTCTGTTTGGTTTTTGCCTTCGATGCCCTCACTGCTTGATTTCTTGCTTTTTGTGATTTGAGTGATTTCTTACTGAGAAGGGCCAAAATGGGTTGCTCAAGGATGGGAATAGGTCTCAAGATCATTTGATCGGTTTTTCCCAAGAGCAAATTGGTTGAATCTCAAGAATCATTTCTCTCTATTGCCTGTGTTCTTGTTTTCTCTGTTTTTCATTTCTAGGGTTTGATGCCTTTTTCGTTTTTCCTTCATGAGATGACATGAAACTTGGTATCTAGAGTCTTGAGGCTATTAATTAGCTATTCTCAAAGTTTCATGGTCAAAGGATCAGAGATGGAATGGCAATTTGAGTTTTTGGGCTGCTCTCTGTAGTTTTCACTTTTTATCCCAAATCTGAATTTCTTGGTCTTGAGTTGGATTCTGCTGTTTCCCAAGTCTCTGTTGTTATTTAGGATGTTTGTGTGTTGCTTTGGGCTGAAAAGATTGGGTGCAATCCCCCAATTTCTTAGTTTTTGAAAGAACTGAAATATTTCCCGAGTTTCAGTTTTTTCAGTTTGATCTCGGGTTGCTTTGGGATCAGGGGAGCGGTCAGACCGGTCCTTGAAGGGCGGTAAGACCGGCACACTACGGGCAGTCCGACCAACATTGGACCGGCGGTTTGACCGGGGAATAGTTGGCGGTCTGACCAGCCCACAGTAGGCAGTCTGACTGGCCTACTGCAGGCGGTTTGACCGGCCATCCCCCTTCAGCTATTGCGATTTCTGGGTTTGGTTGCTGTGAGTTGTCCCGCTTACTCTTGTGTGTTCAAGGTTCCAGAGAACTTGATCTTCTTCTCTTCATAGCTTCTTGTAGCTTTGGAGAGAAGCCTCCAGTGGGTACCTTTCTCTCTTCAAGGTTCTTTTGGTTGCTTCCTGCTTGCCTTGGCTTTATCACCTTGTTCTTCTCTCTGTTAGCTGAAGGTTCCTGTGATCTTTTGGAATCCGTTTCATAGCCTTCATAGCTATTGGAGAAGAGATTCTTGTGAGTACTTTTTGGGGCAAGTTTTTTAAAGTCAACATTCACCCCCACTCTATCGCCATTTCGGTCCAACAGATGAGTAATTGACACTTGTTTTAGAAAGTTTGAGTTTGATTTGTGTGTTTTGTGTCAAGTCGTAGCATAGCGTAGTCTGGCGCAGTCAGGAGTGGTCGCATCATCGGAAGGGCTCCGATTTCATTGTATCACCTAGGAATCGGCCATATGGACTTTTAACTTGCTCATAACTACGTGGTTTGTGGTCGTAGTCTATGAGCGTTGCATATTTTGTGATTTCAATCTGTTGTAAGTAGAGATGTTTTGCGAGTAAACTTCTTATGTTACAGATTTTTGTTCATAATGTTTCGAGCGTTGCTATGTGATGTTTTCTTGTCTGTGATGGTTGCAGGACTTTGAGGCTAAGTCGTGGCGAGGCATGGGATGGTCGGACTAGGCACAGGCGGTGCTGAGGTCGAAGCGGTCTGGAGATGCCGAAGACGGCGAGGGTTGAAGGTGGTTGCAAGGCTTGGACAGCAAGGCAAGAGGAGGAAGCGGATTCGGTTGGAGAAAATGGATAAAGTGGAGGTTGTTGGAGTTAATGGGTAAAGTGCTGACGTTGTTGGAGTTAAGGGGTAAAGTGCTGAGTTTGTTGGAGCTATTGGGTAAAGCTAGTTGTAAACCCAGTAACTTGAAGCTATAAATAGGGGGGTTGTTCGGCAGTTGCTGGGTGCGGAGTGGAGATTTTAGTTTTTGGTTCCTTCTTTCTCTGTTTTGCGTGTGTTGTCTCGTGATGGAGCTCTGTGCTCATGTACCCCCATGATCAAACATTCATATCTATTCCTTAATGTTAAGTTCTTTTATCTATGAGTTGATTGATTGATCTGTTTGTGCTTTTGCTGCTCTAGTTTTCTTTCTCCTCAGTTGTGTCAAGATGCTGGCTCTCTGTTCTGTTTTAGGGCTTTCTTGATTTAAGCAGTGTTATCATCTGACTAGTCTAGGTTTTGTTGTGCTCTAAACTGGGTATCTCCTCAAATCCCCTTGGCAAGCTTATTCCCGAGAGCAAAAATTTCAATCTCTGTATTCTTCCCGAGTGATCATTCACTACAGACTTCCTCTGTTTTTTAGGGTTTACTATTTTAGTTGGCAGAGGAATCTTGTGTTCTTGATGTCTCGGTGAAAAGTTGCTTTAGCTTTGTGTTTTCTCGATCTGAGGTTATTTCCCTATTGTGATCAAAAGTCTCATGATCAAAAGATTTGAGAATCACAAGCTGTTTGGAATTTGGTCTCATCTTCTGTTCGGCAAAACAGGATTCACTGTTCTGAATATTTTTAGTAGAATATTTTTTTGCTCTGTTTGTTTCTTCAGCCGAGCTGTTCTTTGTTTGTATTTTTCTCTTCCTGAGGTCGGTCCGCTGTTTAGAAGAGCAGCGAACATTCGACCGTTTCTCTATTTTCGCTACTTCTGCAGTAATCTCTGTGCCATCTGTTTTCTGGTCTACAGAAACTAAAAAACCAAAACTGAAATGGACTCTGTTCCCGGTTATACGGAAAACACTACGGTGATCAGACCGCTCTTCTTTTTGCGGTCAGACCGGCTTTGCTTCGGTGGTCAGACTGCTAACACTCTTGCGGTCAGACCAGCTTTGCTTCGGCGGTCAGATCACTAACACTCTTGCGGTCAGACTGGCCTCAATTCTTGCTTTCGGTTGCCTACTCTCTGGACTGCATCATTTTTTATTCTTGTCTCATTTTCCTTTCTGGTTTCTGCTCTTTTTAGTTTCCAGTGAGCATTTATCCTCTTGCTTCATAGCTATTATAGATATCAGAGAAGAACTTTGTGTGAATACTTGGGGTGGTTTGAAGGCACCATTCACCCCCCCTCTGTTGCCATTTCGGTCCTACAAGTGGTATCAGAGCTGGTTAGCTCTTCTCTATAGATCTTAACCAGTCTGTGAGCCATGGCAACAGACAAGTATTCCACCAAGCCCCTATCTTCGATGGGATCGATCATCCCTTCTGGAAGAGTAGGATGGAGTCTTACATACAGGTTTACGGGTATGCTATTTGGAGGAAAGTAAAAACTCGCTATGTTGTTCCTGCCGATGAGAACATCATAGTGGCGAATATGCCAGATGTTGAGGCAAATGCTAAGGCAAGGAACATCATAATCCAAGGTCTTAGCAGAAGCGAATTCGATTGCATTTCTCATCTTTCGTCGGCCTACGACATTTGGGTAACCCTCGATGCATACCATGAGGGCACTATCCAAATCAAGACCGTACGATAGGACCAATACAAGCGAGATTACAACAAGTTTGAAATGCTCGCTGGTGAGTCCTTAGATGAGTGTTTTGTGAGGTTTCACAAAATCTTAAGTAACCTCCGAGCAGTCGGTCTCACATTGTTGGACCGAAATGGCGACGAGGGGGGGGGGGGGGGTGAATGTCAATTCTTTAAAAACCAACCCCTCAAAAGTACTCGAAATGAGACTCCTCTTCTATAGCTATGAAAGCTATGAAAAGGAAAGAAGACAAGCTCTCTGGAAAACCACAGCAAGCACAAAATGAAAAAAATACCCAAGAAGGGAAACAAGAAGCAGCACAAAATGCACAAGGGGCGGTCAGACTGCATAGCATAGGCCGGTCTGACCGCCAGTCATGGGCCGGTCAGACCACCCTCTGTATGTCGGTCTGACCGTCGGCTCTTCTCCGGTCTGACCGCAGGTCATTTTGCGGTCTGACCGCACCTCGGTTTCCAGAGCAGACAACTTGCAGTATTTTCAGATTAAATCACAAGAACTTCTCTGCCCAGAAAGACAAGGCTACAACCAAAATAGCCAGAGAAGCCTGGGGAAACAAGAAAACTCAACTCAAGAACAAGAATTTGGGATTTGACCAAAAAATTGAAAATATTCAGAGTGCAGCAAGAAAACTCAAATTCCCATCTCAACTTTGATCCTTTGGCCAAGAAACTTTGAAGATAGCTAACTAATAGCCTCTGGACTCTACATGCCAAGTTTCATGCCATCTTAAGGAGAGAAACGAGAATTGCACCAAAATCCTAGAAGTGCTTGGGAAACTTCAGAGAGGAGCACAAAAATCCAAATTACTCAAGATTCATAAGTCCTTTGCACATGAGATTTTGCAATCAAGTTAGCAATAATCTAAGGGCATCTCAGACCAAAAATCAAGCCACCTCATGAAGGGAATCACTAAACACACTAAAACCCTAGACAAGAAGAATGAAGAATAGAGAAGCCCAAAATGCCAAATCTGAAATCAAACACTTGTCTCTGGGATTTTAGCTGACCAAATGGTCTAGAATCATAACCCCATCACAGAGCAACCCATTTTGGCACTTCTCAGCAAGAATCAACAAGAAACACAAAAACTCAAGAATCACTCAAAAGAGGCATCGAAGGGAAATGAACAACAGAGAGCTAGAGACTTAAACAAATTCAACCAAAGCCATCTCATATTGATATAGAGGAAAGGAGATACATGATTACAATGGAGAATCAACTCACAGCCACTCTACTTCCCCATACATGCTTGGAAAATCAAGAACCCATTTCCAAGAACACACACAGAGGGAGAAGCTACGATGGAGACACACTCTGTGTTTCTCACCAACTCACCAACCACTAAATCCTAAAGCCAAAATCACCTTTGAAAGGCTCTTTTGACTAAAGCAAACCCTAACTCTCTCCCAAAGCCATGAGGGAGCATGCAGCCACTCCCTCCTTTATATAGCCCTTGGCTAACGGGTCTCCAACCTGTTACGCCCGCCAGATCCAACGGAACCCGCTCCCGCCTGTGCAGCCTTGCGTTTTTACCGAAACGCCCCTCGTGCACCTTTCGGGAAGCTTTCGCGTTCCTTGTTGTCCACGACTCGCAATCACCTCGAGTCTCCGCCATCTTCGACACATCCGACCGTTCTGACCTCGACACCGCCTGTGTCTAGTCTGGTCACCTCGTGTCTCGCCACGACTCCGCCTCGACGTCCTGCAGCCAACACAGACAAGAAACACATCAAATAGCACCGCTCGATACATGTAAGCATAAATGCATTAATAAAATAGCCCAAACTTGACAAGTCGACATAATATGCATCCTAACCATTTTGACTAGGTTTGACCAAGTCCGACCGAGCCCGATTGCACCACGCAACGTCAAGGTCCGAACCAACCAAAACAAACTCGACTTTCCTAAACCGATGTCAATTACTCATCACACACATGGGATGACCTCCACATGGTCTCTCACACATACCCTATCTCGGAAAACACTCGACAAATGCTTTCTGCTCTTGATTGCGAGTTGGGAGATGAAAGCGACCACCATCAAGGACACGACTGATCTTTCAACTTTGACTCTTGATGCGTTGTATTCACGCCTCAAGACTCATGAGATTGACATTGTCTCTCACAAGTCAAAGTCACAGTCGATGGCGTTGGTCACCGATCCTAGCCCTTCTTCCGAAACATCTTCAGATGGTGCTTCTGGATTCTCTCTCGCTGCTCTTTGTGACATAAGTGACGATCAGTTAGAGCAACTCCCAGAAAACCAACTAGCTCTCTTAACCAGAAAGTTTTCTCATGCATACAAGAGGGTGAGGGACAGAAAGAGGAGTGGGCCGGTGATTTGCTTTGAGTGTGGTGGCCCCAACCACATTCGAGCAAATTGCCCCAAGCTAGAGAAAGGCAAGAACGACTACGGCGGTGTGAGTAAGAACGACTACGGTGGTGTGAGAAAGAACGACTACGGTGGTGTGAGCCACAACAAGAAGCCTCCAGCGTATGCCCAAGGCAAAGAGAAGAAGTTCCGCAACTTGGGAAAGCCAAGAAGCTTTTCCACTGTGTCCTCACCGCCTTCGACGACGTCGACTTCAGCGACATGGAAGGGTGGAGTGACGACGACGGCAAGGATGACCAAGAACCCAAGGACAGCGATGATTTCATCGGCATGTGCTTCATGGCCAATGAGAGCGACGTCAGTGACAGCGACCTCTACAGTGACTCCGATGAGGTAGGTCCCTCCTACGACCAGCTCAATGATGCTTTCCTTAAGCTAGAAAAATTTCATGCTAGATCTAGAGCTAGATGTAGTGAGTTAGAGAAGGAAGTAGAGAGCTTGTCACAGGAGCTTACTTCACTTAGATCTGCTCCCTCCCATGACAATTGTGATGTTTGTTCCTCTTTGCCTGGAGATATGAAGAAGCTAAGGACCTCTTATGATAGTGTGCTTTCTGAGCTTGATATGATTAAAGTGGAAAATGTTAGTCTACTTGCTGAACTAGAGATGACTAGGGTAGCTTCTCTTTCATCTACTGTTGAGCTACTTCTTGCACCTCATGTGAGGATAAGGACAATGTTTTTAGAGGTCTTTACACTATGCTTCTTGATTTGCCTAAAACATGTGAAAGCTGCAATAACTTGAAAATGAACTTAAAAAAGACATATCATAAAATTGCTGAATTACAATCTTCATTGCTATAGCCCATTGTTTCTTGTACCAACTGTCCAAAATTAGCTGTTGAACTTGAGTCTGTCTCTAAGCAATTTCAAGAAATGATTGATCATAACAAGAAAATAGCTTAGTATGCTTCTAAGGACCCTGTTAGCTCACCATGCAATAACTGTGAAAAATTAAAATCTGAATTGATTGCATTGGATGACAAATATGTGAAGCTAACTAAGGACCTTCTAGAGAAGTCACAATCAGATTGTGTTGTGTGTGCTATTGAGGGGGAGAAGCCTAAGGAAATGGTAGAGACGCTTAGCCATGAGGACCAAATTGCTAGAAGTAGGACTGTCCCTAGTGTGTCCTGTGAAGCCCTCAAAGTTGAGGCGGCTATGCACAAGGAGAGACATGCACATGCTACTCATTCTTCTGCTGTTGATTCTTCTTCCTCTGCTTCTGCTGTCTCTTCTTCTCCCTGTTATTCTTGCACCTCTCTCTTTTAGGAGTGTCAGTATCTTATGAACACTCTTGAGAGATTTGTTGGAGGCAAGAAGAAGCTGAATCTTATTCTAGATAAGTCCAACATTTGCATGTTCAATCAAGGTCTAGGGTATGATTTCTTAGAGGATATGAGGAAGCATCCACCTGCTGTTCTCAGACCTATAGCAGTAGATGCGATCAAGGTCAAGCCCAGAACCAAGAAAGTTGAGTTCAAATCTGCGGGCTTGGTCCAAGGGATCTCTGACAGTAAGGTGGTATCATCTGCTACTCCTACCTCCCAGAAGGTGAAGTATCATTGTACCTTCTGTCAGAAGGATGGACATAGAATTGAGAGATGTTTCAAGCACGCCAAGATCATGCAAAGGGATCGTGTTCGTGCCCTTAGGCATATTCAGGGTCAGCCCCAGACTCTGAGTGCACCTAAGACCAACACAAGGTTTAGAGCTGATTCTTCTGAGGAGTTTAGGCAGCATCAAGGACTTGGTTTTTCTATTTCTTCTGATTTACGTCCTCGAGTTGCCTCTGGTCAGGATATCCACTGTCCCGAGGGTAGATCTCGTTTCCCCAATGAGACAGCTATCCGCGGCATGGTCAGCATGTTGCCGTGGGACAGACTCGCTCTTCCATAGTAGTCGGGTCCAGCAACAGTTTCAGGTCTGCTCATAGACCTTCTGTCTTTGAGAGCGACGAAAAGCGTAGGGTAGTTAGAGGTCAGTCGTGCTTGACTACTTCTTCTGCTCGTCGTGTGACTCAGTATTGTGTACCAAAACCTATTCTGATTTATCCCAGTACTGAACCACAACTGCTCTCTTGCTGACTCAGGTTCGCTGGGCAGAGAAGGGAGAGGTTTGGCTTGTGGACTCTGGCTGTTCTCGACACATGACCGGAGACTCTCGTTGGTTCTCTTCCCTTGTTCGAGCTCCAAGTGATGAGACTATCACTTTCGGAGATGCCTCGTCTGGGTGTGTCATCGCTAAAGGTACTGTGTGTGTTAATGATTCTTTCATTTTAAAAGATGTTGCCTTAGTTAGTAAGCTGCAATACAGCCTGCTTACTGTTTCTCAGCTTACCGATGACAATTTCGAGGTGAGCTTTAAGAAAAATGCCTGCAAAATTCTTGATTCTTCGGGGAGTTTGCTTTGTGGGATCTCTAGATATGGGAGGATTTTTCGTGCCAATTTTCTTGAGCCTTCTGGTGATCCTCTCAAGTGTTTAGTTGCTTCTAAGTCCCGTGACCTTTCTTTTTGGTATAGGAGACTTGGTCACATTGGATTTGACCATTTGACCCGAGTTAGTGGCCACGATCTCATTTGTGGTTTGCCCAAACTCAAGATGGTCAAAGATCTAGTTTGTGCTCCTTGCTGACACGGCAAGATGGTTGCCGCTTCTCATCCTCCAGTCACAGTGACTATGACCGACGCACCAGGACAGCTGCTTCACATGGACATAGTTGGTCCAGCTAGAGTGCAGTTTGCAGGAGGGAAGTGGTACGTTCTTGTTGTGGATGATGACTTCTTGAGGTACTCCTAGGTGTTTTTCTTAGTCTCGAAGGATGAGACATTTACCCATTTTTGGAGTATTTTTTAGTAGGCTTTCTGTTGAGCTTCCGGATGCCTTACGAGCGATCCGCAGTGACAACGGCATGGAGTTCAAGAATTCCTACTTTGAGAGGTTTTGTGATGAGACAGGTGTAGAGCACCAGTTCTCTTTTTCGCACATCCCACAGCAAAATGGCGTTGTGGAGAGGAATAACCATACCTTGGTCGAGATGGCCAGGACAATGCTTGATGAATACTCTACACCTAGGAAGTTTTGGGCTGAGCTTAGCCACCGTGTACTATGTTTCAAACAGGGTTTTTCTAAGGGCACACTTGCATCGCACTTCTTATGAGTTGAGATATGGGCGAAAGCCCAGTGTCTCTCATTTTCACGTGTTTGGTTGCAAGTGTTTTATTTTGAAGTCTGAGAACCTAGATAAGTTTGAGTTAAGATCTTGTGATGGGATTTTTCTAGGTTACTCGACTTCTTCGCGGGCGTATAGGGTCTGGAACTACGAGTCTAGCAAAATGGTAGAGACCTGTGAGGTGACATTCGATGAGGCCAGTCGGGGACTAGGCCCGATATCTTAGGTTCTGTAGAGCAGTCCGAGACCATCATTGTGGATGATGAGGAGGATGGAGATGAAGGTTGCTTACCTGATCCAGTTTCTCCTCCCCTTTAGGTGCCTGCTTCTTCTACCGCACCTCGAGGAGATCAGCCCATTCCTTCCATATCTTCTGGAGCTAGTGGCTCTGTTCCTACCTCATCAGCTCATGAGGTAGAGGCCACTTCTTCTCATCCAGGACCTCCCCGACATATCCTAAATCATCATCCTTCAGAGCAGATGATAGGAGATCTTTTCGAGCACGTCACATACTCAAAATCTGGCTTGTCTCACTTCTGTCTCCATTCTGCTTTTGTCGCCAACTTTGAGCCCAAAGATGTATGTCATGCTCTTTCTGATGAGTCTTGGGTCAATGTCATGCATGAGGAGTCAGAGAACTTTGAGAGGAACAAGGTCTGGTCGCTTGTTGAGCCCCCTAAAGGTCATAATGTCATAGGTACCAACTGGGTTTTCAAAAACAAACAAAGTGAGGATAGGGTAGTCATTCGAAACAAGACTAGACTGATAGCTCAGGGTTTATCTTAGGTTGAGGGTTTAGATTTTGAGGAGACCTTTACCCCTGTATCTAGGCTAGAGGCCATTAAAATCTTACTTGCATTTGCAATGTCTAAAGGCTTTAAGCTGTACCAGATGGATGTCAAGAGTGCCTTCCTCAATGGGTATATTGAGGAAGAAGTCTATGTTAGGCAGCCTCTAGGTTTCGAGAACCCCAAATACCCAAACCATGTCTACAAGCTTTCCAAAGCCCTGTATGGACTTAAGCAAGCCCCTAGAGCTTGGTATGAGAGGCTTAAATCCTATCTGTTGAGTCATAGATTTGAGATGGGTAATGTATACAAGACCTTGTTCATTCGCAGGCATGGCAATGACCTTCTACTCGTCCAGATTTATATGGATGGCATTATCTTTGGCGACTCTTCTCATGCTCTTGTTTCCCAGTTCTCTGATGTCATGAGTACAGAGTTTGAGATGAGCATGATGGGCGAGTTGAGCTTTTTCCTTGGCTTCCAGATCAAGCAAACTCAGGAGGGTACTTTCTTTCATCAGGACAAGTACACTCGTGACCTCCTGAGACGCTTTGACATGAGTGATGGCAAGCCGGTGTCAACTCCAATGGCATCATCAGCTTCACTCGATCCAGATGAGGATGGCGAGCTAGTTGATCAAAAGGAGTACAGAAGCATGATTGGCTCCCTTCAAACACCTGGAAGGATCTGGCACGGTGTTGCAGACGCCGGAGCTCGGCATGGTCCTCTGGCTCGGCGATGCCCTGCAGGAAATTAAAGATGGGCTCTCACGAGTCGCCCTGCCAGGCGACGTGGTGAACAAGAGCCGCGTCCCGATTGTCCTGCGCGATGGCCGCCTGCGGCAATACTTCGTAAAACGCCTCATCAGGGGGTGGCAGCTGCTGGCTGGCCGCCTTCGCGAGAGCGTCGGCCTGCTCATTTTCCGCGCGAGGGATGGCTTTGACCGTGATGCCCAAGAAATGCGTTTCCCTTGCTCTTACGACGGCGAGGTATTTAGCCAGCTCGGGGTCCTTGGCTTGATATGACTTGTCTACATGGCCGGCCACCAAACGCGAGTCCGTGCGGACGAGCACTCGCCGCGCACCGATTGCCTTGAGCTTGGTCAGGCCGAAGAGTAGCGCTTCATACTCCGCTGTGTTGTTGGTGGCCGGAAACGTGAGGTGCGTCGAGTATGATAGGCGCTGCCCCTCGGGTGTGACAATTACTGCGCCCACGCCCGCGCCCGCGACGCCGTAGGCGCCATCGACGGTGAGGGTCCAGACCGGGTCGTCGTGCTTCTGAGCAGGGTGAGCCGGCGGGGTCCATTCGGCGAGGAAGTCGGCGAGGACTTGAGATTTGATTGCCGTCCTTGAGGCGTACGTCAGGGAGAACGGGGCGAGCTCGGCAGCCCACTTGCCGATGCGCCCTGTGGATTCCTTGTTGTGCAGCATCTCCGCCAGTGGAAATGAGGAAGGCACTGTGATTGGATGGGCCAAAAAATAATGCCGGAGCTTCCTGGAGGCCATGACCAACGCGTAAGCAAGCTTTTCCAGCTCGGTATACCTCGTCTTGGCACCTTGAAGGGCTTCGGAGATGAAGTATGCGGGCCGTTGCACGGCGCCCTCCTCTAAAACGAGGACGGCACTGACCGCTGTGGCTGAGGCGGCCAGGTAGAGCAGGAGGGGAGCCTCTGGTGCTGGGGCGACCAGAGTGGGGAGACTCGCCAGGTGTTTCTTGAGCGCGTTGAAGGCCTCCGCACAGTCACCATCCCAACGAAATCCGTCGCACCCGCGGAGCGTCTTAAAAAATGGCAAACCTCGCTCCGCCGCCCTGGATAGGAAGCGGCTCAAGGCTGCCATGCGGCCCGCCAGCCTCTGGACTTCCCTCGTCGTCTTGGGCGGCTCCATACCCAAGATAGCGTCGACCTTATCGGGATTCGCCTGGATGCCCCGCCCAGACACGAGGAATCCCAGGAGTTTGCCTGCCTGCACGCCGAAGACGCACTTGTCGGGGTTGAGCTTGATGCCAGCTTTCCTGAGGTTGTCGAAGGTCTCCTGAAGGTCCCGGCCGTGCAAAGCGAGCTGCCGGGTTTTGACTACCATGTCATCGACGTAGGCCTCGACGTTCCTCCCGAGCTGGGCGGCCAGTGCAATGGCGACGAGGCGGGTAAAGGTAGCGCCCGCGTTCTTCAAGCCAAAGGGCATCCTGATGAAACAAAAGGTGCCGATTGGTGTGATGAAGCTAGTCTTGCTCTCGTCGTCCTCCGCCATGTATACCTGGTGGTAACCGGAGTAGGCATCTAAGAAACTAATTAGCTCGCACCCCGTGGTGGCGTCGACCAATCGATCGATGCGCGGCAAAGGGTAATTGTCCTTCGGGCACGCCTTATTGAGCGCCATAAAATCGATGCACATACGCCAGGCCCCGCTAGCCTTCTTGACCAATACTGGGTTGGCGAGCCACTCTGGGTGGTGGACCTCGCGGATGACCCCGGCTCGAAGAAGCTTTGTCACCTCCACCTTGGCCGCCTGCTGCCAATCCATGGACATGCGGCGAAGCTTTTGCCTGACTGGCTTGGCATCGGGGCGGACCGCCAAACGGTGCTCGATTATGGCGTGGTCCACGCCCTTGATATCTTCTGGTGACCATGCAAAGATGTCGGTGTTGTTGCGAAGCACCTGGAGCAAATCTTGTTCGACCTCGGGGGGGGGGGAGCCCCTCACCAATAGACACAAAGTGCTCCGCCTGGAGCGGCACCCTTTTGACTCCGCCCTCGGGCCGAGGCTTGGGCGTCCATCCCGGGGCGGAGGGCGCATCGCCCAGCACGTCCAGTAGGGCGTGCACCGGGCGATGCAAATCCTGGCTGCCGACTTCGATGTGCCTGGCAAGGTCTTGGTCGCCGAAGATGGTGATGACACCCTCCGGGCCCGGGAGCTTCATACATAAGAAGGCGTGGTGTGGGACCGCCTCGAAGGAGTTGATGGCGATCTGGGCCGCGAGCATCTAACGAGCATTGTCCGAGTCGGGGTATGTGAGACCGACCGCTCGGAGGTTGCTCAAAATCTTGTGAAAACGTGCAAAACACTCATCAAGGGACTCACCAGCGAGCATTTCAAACTTGTTGTAATCTCGCTTGAACTGGTCCTATCGAACTGTCTTGATCTGGGTGGTGCCCTCATGGTATGCATCGAGGGTCACCCAGATGTCGAAAGCCGATGTCAGATGAGAGATGTGGTCAAACTCGCTTCGGCTCAACCCTTGGATTATGATGTTCCTTGCCTTAGCGTTCACCTCAACATCAGCCATGTTCCCGGCATTGATGTTCTCATCAGCAGGAACAACATATCGTACTTTGACCTTCCGCCAGATGGCGTAGCCCTGAGCCTGGATGCAGGTCTCCATCCGACTCTTCCAAAAGGGATAATCGATCCCATCGAAGATCGGGGGCTTGGTCGAGTACTTGTCTGTCACCATGACTCTAGAGACCGGTTAAGATCTATGAGGAAGAGCTAACCAGCTCTGATACCAATTGTTGGACCGAAATTGGCGACAGAGGGGGGTGAATGTCGCTCTCAAAAATTTGTCCCCCAACACAAGTATCCACTTAAACACATTCTTCTCCGATAGAAACAGGTGCTATGAAGAAAAAGAGTTGAACTCTCTGAAGATACACAAGGGACAAACAAAAGAATAGAACTTAAGCAAGAGAGACAACAGAAGGAACACAAATCAGCAAGCCCTACAGGAGGCCGGTCAGACCGTATGGGCCAGGCCGGTCAGACCGCCTCCTCAAGGCCGGTCTGATCGCCGGCAAAACACCGGTCTGACCGCCCCACAATGTCCGGTCTAACTGCCTGAGACAAGCCGGTCTAACCGCTCCTCGGGATTCAGAGCAGACAGCAGCAGATTTTCAGACAGCAAAAGGGGACTTCAATGCAGCAGAGAAATTGGAGGTTGCTAATGGTTTTTCTCAGCCCAGAACTGCAAGAATATGAGCTAAATAGCATGCAGAGGCTGGGAGATCAAGAGAAAACAAACCAAGAGCAAGAATTCTAGATTTTGACAAAAACTGAACTTTTGCAAAATCTGAACCAAAAATCCAAATTGCTCAATAATCTCTCAATCTTTGCTCATGAGGTTTTGCAGAAAGATTAGCAATAGTCTTAGGACTTGGGGGCCCAAAACATATGCCATCTAATGAAGGGAATCAGCAACCACATCAAACCCTAGAAATGAAACACAGAGGATGAACAGGGCACAGGGAGGCAATAAACTTGATTCTTCCAAATCAAACATTGAGCTCTTGGAATTAGCTGACCAAAAGGTCTAGAAACATAATTCCATCACAGAGCAACCCATTTTGCACTCCTCAGCAAGAATCGAGCCAAATCACAAAAACTCAAAAATCTCATAGAACAAACACAACGAAGAACACAGGAGCACGAGAGATAAACATCAGAGGATTCATTCCCAATCAACCAAGGATTACATATGAGTCCCGATACCCCAATTGAATACAAGAGGAATGATTACTCAATCCATCCTCTCCCTCACTCAAGATCAAGAAACACTCAAGAGCACTACATGCTTGAGAGGGGATACAGAGAACCTACGGGAGACACCCTCTGTCCATCTCACCCACTCTCAACCACTAAAGCTCAAAGGCAAAACAACCTCTCCAAAGGCTCTTTTGACTCAAGCAAAACCCTAACTCTCTCCCAAAGCCATGCATACAACCAGGATTTCACTCCTATTTATAGCCTTTTGCTAACGGGTCTCCAACCCATTATGCCCGCTAAATCCCGAACGGAACCGCCTCCACCTGTGCAGCTTTGCATTTTTACCGAAACGCCCCTCCTGCACCTTCCGGGAAGCTTCCGCATTCCTTGTTGTCCAAGCCTCGCAACCACCTCGAGTCTCCGTCGTCTTCGACACATCCGACCGTTCTAACCTCGACACCTCCTGTGCCTATTCCGGTCACCTCGTGTCTCGCCACGACTCCGCCTCGACGTCCTGCAGCCATCACAGGCAAGAAACACATCAAATTGCACCGCTCGACACATATAAACATAAATAGCATCAATGAAACAAATTTGCGCATGAAAGAGCCCAAACCTGTCGAATCAAGAGAATAAGCATCCTAAGCCCATACGACCAAATTTGACCAAGTGCGACCGAACCGATTGCACCACGCAATGATACGGCACGAACCTCACAAACCAAACTCGATTTTCCTAAAACCGATGTCAATTACTCATCACACACTCGGGGTCACCTCCACATGGTCCATCAATCTCCACCTTGATGAGTATGTTGACAAACCCAGAAAAAGCGTGAAGTTGAGTTTGATTTGAAAACGAAACAGAGTCAAACATGGTCCAAAGGAAGAAAATGATGCTAACGATCATGTCGACACAAGGAGCAAATGAAAGAGCAAGTTTTCCTCAAAGCTCCCAAATGGCTTTTTCTCCCACTACTCTCCCCCTTTTGGCAATAAACACATCAAGGATGCAAAAGAGAGAATAAGTCATGATAAAGGATGAAATGGCTAAAGTTTATTTATTTAAAGCATTTAGAGCCATGAAGATTATCCAAAATGACCATATGAGAATTACATCAAGCCATAACACAATAGAATGCTATCTAGATCATGACAAAACATGTATAATCAAGCTAAGCTGAATAAGTCATAATCAAAAAATTTGGTGAATTCCTTAGCATGTCAAGTCAACCATGATTATAGTCTAGCTAAAGGTATCCAAAGATGATGCATGTCATGTCAATAATCTAAGTGGAATCAAGAAGCTAGTATTGAGTCAATTTAGAGTGTTACAAGTTCAAGAATGAGACATTTGTTCATGTACTTGTAAATTTTAGCAAATTGAGCACAAGTGACATAATTTTACTTTAGAAATCACATGATTGTTTTCAATCAAGATTTTTGTTTAGTCGCGTGCTAGATCTCAAGCCTTATGCGACCACTCCAAGCAAGAAGCTTAAGAAGATAGTCTTGGTCAACCAAAACTCCCTCTAAGTTCATGCCAAGTGCAATGGCAAGCAGTCTCATGAGAAAGAATTGGTGAGATCAGTTGTTTCGCACAAAAGAGATCTTTTTGCATTCATAAATGTTTGTACTAACTCATGTGTCATCAAGAAACTAGAATAGCGCAATCTAAAGCTCAACAAAGATTCAAGACTCAACTCAGCCTATTTGACATTGCATGAATCATAAGTGGATAACTAAAGGCAAACTAGTCTCAAAAATTAACATGTCATGAATTAATTCAAGTTGTGCATTTTAATCAACCTATCATGGCAAAGACTGGACTACATATATAAAGTCATGATCAATCTAGCAATGAAGCACAAATCATGGCAAGATGTAAAGCATTGTAATTATGTCAACTGAGGATAATAATCAAGGCTCCAAGCAGTTATATTACAATGCAGAATGCTGAAATGCAAGAAAATCCAGCTCCCCCTCAACATGTGATGCACTTTTAGTTCAAGTTGAGTTATGTCAATATTAAGCTCCCAAATGAACTCCCCCTGAACCAAAGCTATAAGCGAGAGAAACTGGCAAGAAAATCAGAAATGCAGTCCTTAAAGCATAGATAGGATATAGAGAATACTATGGCTCAGACTGACTCTCATCTTCCCCATATGACTCTAGGACTATCAACTGGTCATCTAACAGACTAAGGAGCAAACACGTACCCTGTCTACCCGAGGGTGGCCCAACCCTCGCTAGAACCTATAAGAAGTGAGTGAGCTCAACCTAGTAAGAAGAGAACCATCTAATAAGCAGCATCCTAGAAACACAAGATAAGAGTAAGAAGTCTAAACAGCTAGACAAGAAAAGCACTCTAATCTATGCTAGGAGGACTAACCCAATGCACCCGTATGGTATGCAACAGAAAGGAGTAAGAGCATAATAAATGAGATAAAGATGTAAAGCACAAAGCTCTCCGTCACATTAGTCCATAAGGACAAACCACCCCAAGCTCTCCCCGCAGAGCTGAAAACCTAGAGCTATCCAAAGGCTTCGTAAAGATATCAGCCAACTCGTGGTCACTCTCCACAAACTGGAGCACAATGTCACCCTGTTGGTGATATGCCCTAGAGGCAACATGGAGATGTTGAATATATCACATACTATGTTTATGATACAATGCTTTGTTCCTTGAAATAGACATTATCATTATTGATCAATGAGTATGTGACTTATTCATGAGACTCTTAATGCCAAAATGTTGCTATTTCTAAATGATCCCTGATTATATATCATATGAGGAACAAATATGATTCAAAGATCAGCATATGTATTGATTGATGATCATGTCTCATGGATCATGGTATGGAGATACCAAATCAATAATATGGACATGTGTTAGTGAACATATGTTGGATAGACCCGCCATGAGACACTGCAGAGATTCCATGTGTCATCAGTTGGTCTCAAGTAGTGTTTATGTGGAATCCTTAGACTTGAGATCATCATGGTTCCCAACATGCGTAGTAGCTTATTTTGGGACTACTAAACACTACTCCGTAACTGGGTAGTCATAAAAGTAGTCTTTGGGTTTGCCATGAAACATGTAGTGGGATGTGAATGATCAAGATAGAATTTGCCCCTCCTTATGGGAGAGATATCTTTGGGCCCCTCGATGTAATGGATTATGAAAGTGCATGGCCATGCCAAGGTGATTGAGGAGTCAATCACGAGTTTATAATCCATCACGGAATCGAGAGAGTGATTGAGCTATTAAGAGGATGACACAGGTCTCGCCTTGAGCTTAATCTATATCGTGAGGCAAAGGGATTCGTACATGAGAACATTACAGGTTCAGCCGATATGATCTTTACGTATACTTTGGGGTTAATATGTCTTACTAGAGGCTGCTATTACCAGGGTGACTGGAAAGGCATTTTCGGGTCGCGACCAAGTATACGTGAACCTACAGGGTCGCACACTTAACGGGTTGGAACACTAATTCGAATGTGATTCGGATGTGGGCTCAATTCGGATAGAGATCCGGATAGACTCCTATTGGGCCTCGGTCCACGAGGCCCAAGTGAGGAGGTCTATATATATGGAGGCGAGGGGTTGAGGGGTGCATGCTTCTGTTAATCCCGAGCCAAACCCTAGCCGCCACCTCCCGAGCCAAACCCTAGCCGCTCGCGAGTGCTGGTACACTCGCGATCGGCGTTCCAGCCCCGGACGTGTGGATACCGGTGGAGGCACTGCTCGTTGCGGTGTTGATCGGCATCAACAACCTACAGATTGGATCTGCTTGTGGTGTGGTTGATCGCGTGGAGGAGACGATCTGTTCGGGACGATCGGCTACTTCCACTACTACCTCGACGCGCGTGGTTGGATTGGCTTCTCCAACTCTTCTTCCACTGCGCTGCGCGTCCAGTGGTAACAATCCATGATCCCTCCTTAAGCCACCCGTTCGAAGGGTAGGAAACGGAGCGCGCGCGCCTCGGCTTCGACTTAGGCGCCAACCTCCGCTGCCACCCGTTCGAAGGGTAGGGGACGGAGCGCGCGCGTCTACTTCGAGCTAGGCGCCAGCCTCCGCTGCCACCCGTTCGAAGGGTAGGGGACGGAGCGCGCGCGTCTACTTCGAGCTAGGCGCCAGCCTCCGCTGCCACCCATTCGAAGGATAGCGGACGGAGCGCGCGCGTCTGCTGCAACAAGGCACCTTCCATCCCAGACCTCAGGCTCCCCAGCGACAAGCTTGGAGAAATTCACAGGCCGCAGGGGACGGAGGGGGCCAAAGGACTCGGCGACATGGCTTCGGCCCTGTGAAGCCCTTCACCATGAGAGGCTCCTGTCGTAGGGGTGGCCCCCACCTAAGCCCAGCAGGCCTGTTAGGAGGTTATAAGAACCAGAGTAACATGTGTAATGACATAAGTGCCCCTAATGGGGATGTATGGATGTAAGGGCATAACTGTAAAAGTAGACCCCATGTGAATATATATATCAAGATAAGGGGGAGGGTGAGACAGAACACTCCCACCTCTCCACTACCATCTCTCTCTCTGTTTGGTCTGTAGCCACAACACCAGGCATTGCTGACGTGCGGGTTGGAGCTACTGGGAGGCGCGCTTGAGGCCTCGGAGATAAGGGTGGGCACTCAATCTTGAGCGATGCGTGGTCATTTAGAAATTTACTGACCGCTTCATCGTGCAGACCCTCGCCCTTGGCCGGGCGTTGCAGGCAGCTCACGCTCGCGAGCGGGGGCGTTAGAGGACCTGCTGCGCGCTGCCGAAGAGGCCCTTTGCACGGTCGAGGAGGTGCACTCTGCCAAGGACGACTGCATCCACCGCTTGGAGGCAGAGCGTGCGGAGGCGATTTCATACGCCAAGGCGCTCGTGGCGGCGGCGCGGTGAGCAGCAGCGGAGGAGCGGGTCGGGCTGCTCCAGCAATCACTGTGCTGGAAAAGGAGAAAGGATGCCTTGCTGCGTCTCTTGGGGAACGGGACCGGACTTTGGGCGATGCCTCGGTGGCGGCGTGGGATGCCATGCTGGCTCTGGAAGGCGCCCTCGAAGACCTTGTCGCCGAAGTGCCCCCTCGCTCCTTCGGCCCCGAAGAGCTATCCGGGACGCTTCGTCGAATCTCGGAGGCTTCCAACCTCACTCTCAGTGCCACCAAATCCTTCGGTAACCACTGCTCCTTCGTGACCTCGCGCCTGGCCTTCGCGCTGCTTCATCACCGAGGCTGCCGGCATGTCGACGGGCTGGCTAACCCCGAGCTGGAGATGCCTGCCGGAGACGGGGTGATGTTAGGCACCGTGCGCTCCATTCGTTGGGCCGCCCGGGCCTTCCATGAATGAATCTGGGAGTACATCGGGGAGGCTACGGCACAGCTAGAGCTGTGATGGACCATGGGCAGTGAGGGGAACTTCGACCAATGGCTTGACGAAGTGCCACGACGCGGCGAAGGCGGCGCCGAGGCCGCGGGGCAGGGCATGGACCCACAGGTGTGATGTCAGGGTCCCGGCGTGTAAGTGTGTGTTACCATGTATGCACCCCCTTTTTTACGAATAAAGTAGAAGCTATCCCGGTGTTCTGACCACACGTATCGCTGCACTCTGGGTAGCTACTTGATAGGGACCGGCCGCTTGTTTCTGACCTCGTGACCCGACGGTGTCTTCGGCACAGGCGGTGGACCGAAGAATCGCTGAACTTCTGGGCGGCCCGGGCCTCCTCGGGCGAGGCTTCAGCGCGGACATATATTAAGGAGAAGCTAGCCGGGTAGCGGCTCTGAACATCCGAGGACGCTTGTATATTTGGTCCTTAGCGAACCCCCTTGTAAACATCCTCTGACAAATGCGAAAAGGACTTTGGTTGAAGTATGTGTCCTCGCCACTTTGCACGGTCGCGCTTGCCTCCGGTAGACTCGTATGACTTGCGTTTCACCAACGCCCACACGCTAAGTAGACCTTCGCGTGTTTCATCCCCTACCCTTCGAAGTGGTGACAGCGGAGGTGGCGCTTGGTTGAAGTATGTGCTCGAGCGCTCCGTCCTCTACCCTTCGAAGTGGTGGCAGCGGAGCTGGTGCCTAGTTGTAGTAGATGCACGAGGGCCCCGTCCCCTTCCCTTGAGGTGGCAGCGGAGCTGGCGCTTAGCTGAAGTAGATGCTCGAGCGCTCTGTCCCCTACCCTTCAAAGTGGTGGCAGTGGAGCTGGCGCCTAGTTGAAGTAGATGCGCGAGGGCTCCGTCCCCTTCCTTTCTAAGAGGCGAAGAGGCGGCAGCGGGGCTGTCGCCTAGTTGAAGTAGACACTCGAGCGCTCCGTCCCCTACCCTTCAAAGTGGTGGCAGCAGAGCTGGAGCCTAGTTGAACTAGACGCTCGAGTGCTCCGTCCCCTACCCTTCGAAGTGGTGGCAGCGGAGCTGGCACCTAGTTGAAGTAGACGCTCAAGCACTCCGTCCCCTACCCTTCGAAGTGGTGGTAGCGGAGCTGGCGCCAAGTTTAAGTAGACTCTCAAGGGCTCCGTCCCCTTCCCTTCGAAGAGGTGGCAGCGGAGTTGGCGCCTAGTTGAAGTAGACGCTCGAGCGCGAGAAGCGCACTCCTCATGGCGTGCGGCCACTGATACGAAGGTGCCAAGGCAACAGCTGTCATTCTCGTACTGGACTTTTGGATGAATTGAAGCCCTCCAGGCCCCCGCCCAGTAGGCGCATCCTACGGAGGCTGACCTGCAGGCAGAGCTGTTTCCCAGCGGTGACGACTTCCGTACTTTCTATCGCGGAGCGCGTGCGGGGACAACATCCGCGCATCTTGTTTATACTCCATAGAGTTCCCACGGAGGCAAGCCTCTGCTGCGTCTTGTTTATACTCCGTAGAGTGCACGTCGAGGCAAGCCTCTCCTACGTCTTGTTTATACTCTGTAGAGTGCGCGCGGAGGCAAGACTCTGGCGCGTCTTGTTTACACTCTGTAGAGTGCGCGTGGAGGCAAGCCTCTGCCGCGTCTTGTTTACACTCTGTAGAGTGCGCGCGGAGGCAGCCTCTGCCACGTCTTGTTTACACTCCGCAGAGTGCGCGCTGAGGCAAGCCTCTGTTGCATCTTGTTTATACTTCGTAGAGTGCGTGGGAACATTAACCACGTCTTATTTATACTCCAGAGTGTACGCGTAGGGACAACACTCACGCGTGCGCAGGAACACCTGCGTCTTGTTTATACTCCATAGAGTGCGCAGGGACAACATCTGTGTCTTCTTTATACTCTACAGAGTGCGTGGGAACATCAACCACGTCTTATTTATACTCCAGAGAGTACGCGTAGGAACAACACCCACGCGTGCGCGGGAACATCCGCGTCTTGTTTATACTCCGTAGAGTGCGCAGGAACAACATCCACATCTTATTTATACTCTGCAGAGTGCGTGGGAACATCAACCACATCTTATTTATAATCCGGAGAGTACGCGTAGGAACAACACCCACGCGTGCGCGGGAACATCCGCGTCCTGTTTATACTCCGTAGAGTGTGCAGGGACAACATCCGCGTCTTCTTTATACTCCACAGAGTGCGTGGGAACATCAACCACGTCTTGTTTATACTCCGGAGAGTACGCGTAGGAACAACACCCACGCGTGTGCGGGAATATCCGCATCTTATTTATACTCCGTAGATGTAACACCCCAGGACCCACATTACCCTGGGATGCTACTAAAACTGCTCTACAACGAGCCAATTTACAAGATAAAATAAACTGGCAACAATTACTAAACAAGATAGTATAAGCGGAAGTATAAACAACTAAGGAATAACAAGATAGTGATAGCAATTCACTATTTAAAATATCCTCCAACATTTTAATCTAAAACATAGTTCACAAATTTAACATTATTAAGATAATGTAAACAAAGCTATGCAAGGTCTAGAATCCTTTCAACTTTATTACAGCATAAAAATATGATTCACGTGCATCAGTGTGGTGCCGTTCTACCCTTCCCATGCATGCTCAAAGTCCACCTGTAGGGAGGGGGAAACAAGGGTGAGATAAAAATCTCAGCAAGCAAACTGTTTAACAGGCTATTCAAACTACAAACAATTATACATCATCATTTATAATTCCATACAACTACAACCATAATTCATGTCCACAATTATTAAACCACCACAAATTTTCATGAATCATACCTCTTCAATTTCAGATTTAATTGGCATATGAATGCAGTCATTTTATCCACAATTAAATGCAAATGAAACATTTAATCTTCCACAAACCACAATAGGTTAATCATCAACATTCTTCCACAATTAAATGCAAATGAAACATTTAATCTTCCACAAACCACAATAGATTAATCATCAACATTCTTCCACAATTACAATGTTATTATCCTCAACCTCAAATCACCATCAATGACGTTAAAGCATTAACAAATAAATCTTGTTTGACTACTTTAAATTCTCAACCACTACCACTAGCAAAAGCAATAAAACATATGTATGTTTTACTTCAACACTTTATTATTTCTCACATCCACAATTGTTATCAACAATTAATACAAGAGAAAAGAATCTCATGCCACAATCACAACCCTTACCGTACACAAGGGATGAACCCCATTCCACGTCCACAACCATAATCCTCATACCACAAATAGCTCACATGAGCCAATTCCACATTACAACTATGAAGTTGTATAATCCACATTACAACTATGAGTTGAATATTCCACAAAATAACTTCACCACAACATATTGCATATGTATGCAAATGAATCTTTCCACAATGTAATGCATATGAATGCTATGCTCCACATCACTCTTTCCAGGGCAGGATTTGAGGTGCATCGTATTACGGCAATATACGATGCTTCCCGCGGGATAAGAGGTGCATCGTATTACAGCAATATACGATGCTGTACTAGTACGGTCGTGGCTATGTGCGGCGACATCCACATATGCATATGACATGATATGATATGATCATCACAAATCACATTAATCCATCCTCAAAGGAGCATCAACATGCTCACGACATATCCACATCCACCACATGTTATTTTCATGTTCCACATTATAACATTAAGCAAGATTTCCACATGGCTACTAGCAGATTATCAACATATCAATGGATAAGTACTTGCTACCATCTCCACAATTAAATTATCATGCAATCACGGCATAATGTATCAAATTACGATAATAATGTAAACTGCAAGTAGAAGGAATAACAAGTTAAACGGTAGCAACCACCGCTACGTTTACTTGCCTCAAACCGACGAAGCGAAGTAAAATCAAGAGCGCTCAGGGACAAGACCACCTGTCCAAAAGGAAACTCTCAGCACACAGCTACAGCATACAAACATGACATTAATAATTAAAAACGTCGCTAGAACCCCGAACCCGCACAAACTCCTCTCCGCTCAACAATTCAGCAAATTGCCCTCTGCTGCAGCGCTGCTTAACATTTTCGTAACTTTAGAAATATTGATCCATTTACAGAAAACGATATCTCTCTGGATTCATCACTTAAAAGCCTACATTTTTCATGTAGAACACCTATTTTTATTTTGATCACAGCTAGGTGTAATTTAATGCCCCAAAACAGAGGAAGAACTCTGTTCTGGCAGATTGGACAACAATAAACAAATGCGTCCCAATATCACTAAAAGGGTCTAAAAATTCTGAATTTTATACAGAAGCTAGATCTCTAAATTATCGACAACTTTCTCAATTACGGACATGGTCATAAAAATCATTTACGACCTCTAATTCCCAGATTACCATCGGTCTGTACCAATCTGCTCGCCTGACGAACAGCAGTATTCCCGACCCTGTAACTCCCAGATAACAAGGCATAAAATTCCGAAACAAATACAGAAGATGCGTCTGGAAGTCCTCTACAACTTTCCTTATGGGAAGGTCCACAGGAAAATTCGTTTACTAGGTCAAAACCTCACGAACAGACACGCTGCGCGAATCAATCTACAGGCAGACATCAGCTAATCTCTAATCGGGCAATTAATCTATTAACTACCTTCAAAAATCCGTGCCAAGAACCCTAATTATTCCATAGAACAGAGGGTTTGGGATGAGGAAAAATTACCTAGATGATGGATCACCCCTTTTTTCCTCCTCCTCTTCTCCTTCTTCCTTCTCCTTCCTTCTTCTCCTTCTCCTTCCTCTCCTTGGCTCCAATGCCAGCAGCACTTGTGGGGGGGGGGGGGTGATGGAGGGGGGGAAGAGGGCTGCGCCCAGGGGGTGGAGGAAGGGGGGTGGCGGCTGCAAAGGGATGGGAGAGGGGGGAGAAAAAGGGCTAGGGTTTTTGGGGAGGGGGAGGGGAGGTGCGGCCACCCCTCCCCAGGCAGCCCACTCAGAGGTTTTAATTTAATTTTTAATTTATTTTATTCATTTTACACTGTTCTACAATTTTTATTTTTTCCTTCCCGCGATTTACCGAAAAACCGGCGACTCCGCGATTATTTTAAAAACTTACGCCGTAAAGACGTTCAGGATATTACAGTAGAGTGCGTAGGCACAACATCCGCGTCTTCTTTATACTTCCCAGAGTGCCTGTAGGGGCGTCCCCCGCGCATCTTCTTTATACTCCGTAGAGTGCGCGCGGAGGAGGACCTCGACGCTGCGTCTTATTTATACTCTGTAGAGTGCGCGCGGAGGTGGACCTCGACACTGTATCTTATTTATACTCCGTAAAGTGCGTGCTTGATAAGAACATGTACCCTATGGATACAACCATATTTACTATACTTATTGTTCTAATTATAAGAGCTCCTACGCATCACATAAATTATGAGGTGAGCTCGTTTGAAAGAGATTTTAACTTATTTGATAAAGAACTTCTGATATTATATAATGAGAGTTTGTTGCATTTGTTATCATGTACTAAGATTTATGATCAAGATCATGCAATACGTGACACTACACCTATGTTAAAACCGAGATGTGACCACGCCACCAACACATACGACCATAGCAGCCAATATCAAGATTGAACTAAAAGTGAATCCATTTCTTTAACTTCAACACATTTTAAATGAGAATATGATGCTACCCAATGATGAAAATATATATATTTGTAGCACCACATCATTTTGGAACCAATTGAAGTAAGGGTTCAAGTTGGACAGATCTTGGAATCCAATTCAGTCTCCAGATCAATTCGGATTCAGCCTAACAAGCCAACTTCAAATGGCCATAACTTTTGATCCAGAAGGCTTCTCGGGGCCTGTGAGTACTTGTTCAAAAGCTCTTCGAGTCTACTTTCAGATGGATCTTGTCTCACCTCTGAACTCCATTCGAGCAGATCAGAAACTGCGAAACAAGTCATATCACTTTTCCAGTCCGAGTCAAAGTGGGCCGAGGACCTTGTAACTTAGGCTATTTGGGCCGGTACTGTTTATGTGAACAGTACCATGGCCATGTGAACAGTAACCGTGAATAGTACCACATCCCTTGTCATTAGATAAGTACGGCTTCCCCCCTCCCCCCCCCGTATTTAAGGACGTCGCACCCCTTTAGTTTTTCTTGGGTTTTTCTTAAGAGATTATTCTACTTAGCAGTTTCGGCGCACGTTCGGTTGAGAAACCCCAACTTGTAAACTTAAACTTTATCCGCAATATAATTTCAGATTGCATCTCGAACTCTCTTGCTTGTGTTCTCGATTCGTTTGCAGGAGATAGCCTTCTTGGCGAGGTCAACCGCGTTCGGCACGGTTGATAACCAACGGAGAAGTGGTGTAGTGATTGCGAGGGGTTTGATCTGTTTTGGTCGGAGCCTTTGGATCATCAACGTCGAGATCTCCACAATCGACTTATCAGTACCTTTTGGAAGATCGGGCCATCGTCACATTAGTTGGTATTAGAGCAACGGTTGCCCATAAGGTAATTCTTGTATCCCTAGTTAGTAGATTGGTTTTTATTTCCTATAGTCCAGAAAAAAAATTGCCCAACAAAAAGAGTTAACTCCCGCTGTCCAACCCCGTTGTGCCTTTCAATCTGTTAGTTTTGGTTTGCTAAATTGAATTTATGTCCATCTTAGCATTTTCTAGTTGCTGGTCATATCTTTCTTCCATTAAAAATCCAAACAAAAGAAAAATTCCCCACCCCAAACCCTAATTCCAATTCAGCTGATTTCTCCTTTCTCTACAGCTGCCACCAAAAACGCCATAACTTTTGATTCCGAGATTATTTTTGAGTGAGACCACCGCCATTAGATTCAAAAATTCCTTATCCATCTATCTGTAAAATTTCACATCATTCTAGCAAGGCAGTTAAGATATATATGCGGTGAACGTTGACCCAATTATCTATTTTGAATCTGCAACAGTCAGCAGTTGTGATTTTTGTGCGAATTTCTGTGTCGGGTTTTGGAAGTTGGCCCCAAAAAAATCTGTAGAAAAAGCCGTCAAAAAACAAAGAAAAAAGAATCAGTGAAAAAGAGGCATCTGACAAAAAGTTACGGCCAAAATACCGACGTGTTGTCCAGTGGACAGAAATCTTCAGTTTTCAGTTTTGGGTCAATCCTTGTGTTCTTCAATTCCAGATTGCATTGGATTGAATTATCTTGTATTTACCACTCCTACACATTGTCATACACTTGTTTTTAGCCTTCTTACATTCTTGGTTGATCAGCAACATAGGCTAAGTGCTAGATACGAACCATAATTCAATTCTATGCAATTTCTAAAATTAATTGATTGTTCTCCTTTGCCACCATATTGTACCTTCCAAGCTCCACCTACTCTTGATCAGAACAGGTCCCCTCTTGCAATCGTACCCACGCTCGACACGGTGTCACGAACCAGTCACCGGTTGTACCACCTACTGCATTGGTAAGAACACTTGTAAGGGTGTGGTAAGACGCTTGAGAATGTGTGATGCCACCTTCCACCACCTAGTAGTTGATAGGGATAATACCTTTGTGTTGTCTTTTGTTTTCTACTAACCATGACAGGTGGGTCGTCTGATGATCAAGAGTGTGTTTTAAAGGGAGAGCCCATGACGCTCTTGGATGAACAATGCACTACCATTACTGAGGACATCGATAGGAAGCTTCAAGCTACAACGCGCTCCATCAATGAGAGTATTGCAGCACTCACTGCACGCCTTGAAAGAATGGTGAATCGGCCACCAAACAATGGATGCGAGTATGATCACGATGGGGGCCAAGATCGTGAGGAGGAAGATGTAATGAGAGACAAAACCGCGACACCAGTGCTTCATTTGCTGCCCAAGATGCATGCCCACGATACTGCCTACATCACAACCGTCACGGTATGGGAGGTAATAATTTTCAGCACTACAATGCTCGTGCTAATGATGAACCATTTGCTAAAGTTAAATTTACCATACCATCTTTTGCGGATGTTTATCATGCTGAAACTTATCTAGATTGGGAGGTAACAGTTGAACAAAACTTTAATGCCCATCTAGTTCCTGAAGTGCATAGAGTCAGACAAGCTACTAGTGAATTTAAAGATCTTGCTATCATTTGGTGGACTCATGTAGTTAATTCTGGTTTAGCACCTGATACATGGGATAGATTGAAGGTAGCTATGCGTGCTAGATTTGTTCCTCCTACTTTTAAACATGAAATGCGTAAGAAATTACAGCGCTTAGACCAAGGTAATAAATATGTCGAGGAATATTATCAAGAACTACAAATAGACATGTTGCGTTGTAATGTTGTAAAAGATGAGGAGGATAAGATGGCTTATTTTATGGGGCTTAAGGCATGAAATTCAGGCCATAATTGATTACAAAGAGTATAACGATATCAATAGATTGTTCCAGCTTGCTTGTTTGGCAGAAAAGAAATTGCAGGGTAGGCAACAAAGGACAAGTAGCAACTTTGGAAGTACGTCTACATCGAGATCGATGCCTGGGCAGGCAAAGACAGGCCCACCTCCTGTTTTTTGAGCTGCTGCCCCCTCTGTGAGTAAGGCGCGTTTAGCAGCACCTCCGCCACCTTCACGCGCACCCGAGACGAGCAAATCTACTAGTGTGCAAGCACCAGCACAGAGCTCTTCATCGGTTGCTTCCACGGGTCGTACGACAGGTGTTGTAGGGGTGGCCCCCACCTAAGCCCAGCAAGCCTGTTAAGGGAGTGTAAGGCCCAGAATGGGACATGTATAGTGACATAAGTACCTCTGAGGGGAGGACTCATGTGTAAGGGTATAATTGTAAAGGCACTCCCCATGTGGAGGTAATATAAGACATAGGCCATGAGGAAAGGGGCCTAAGCGATTCATTTACTCAACTCCCCACTACCATACACCCTCTCTCTGTTTGGTCTGTAACCACAACAGTTGGCGCCGTCCGTGGGGAGGACAAGATCAAGCCTCAAGTCTGAAGGAGGATGGCACCAAAGAAAGCTTCACCGTCAGCGGCGAAGAAGAAGAAAGCGGGAGCGGTGAAGTCTCGCGTCAGCACAAGGGCTTCGGATTTAGCAGCCGCAGGTACGAGCAGTGGTGCAGGTGCGACCGAGGACCCCGCCATCGACGCGACGACCAACCCCGCCATCGACACGATGACCAACCCCGCCGTCGACGCGATGACCAACCCCGCCATTGACACGACGACCAACCCTGCCACCGACACAACGACTGACCCCACCAGCACTGCCCCGATGGCCAACCCCGACGGTGGCAGCGCAGGCGCACCCGTTTCTCCACTCGGCGCAGAAGCGATGAATGACCCCAGCAGCCTGGGCGCGCAGGCCGTGGTCACCACCACGCCGATAGCACCGCCAAGCGCACCGACGGCCCCGGCCACGCCAGCGGTGGAGACTGCCTTGCTGGCGGCCCTCAGCGCGTTTCAGCGGGAGCTAACCGACCTCCGCGGAGCCGTCCAGGACATGCAGGAGGCTCGGAGCCAACACGCCCCTCCGGCGGTGGCATCCGAACCCGCCCCGGAGAGGGCGGATAGCCGCGACGCCCCTACATCTAGCCGCGCCCTACTACGGCGCGTAAATCCGGAGTCCCCGCTTTCGGCGGGCCTACAGCAAGCACCATGGCCTGAAGATTTCAAGTTCCCGAGCGTCATCGAGGCCTACAAAGGCGACTCCGACCCGCGAGAGTTCGTGCGCGTGTATGAGACCGCCATCGAAGCCGCCGGCGGAGACGACAACACGAAGGCAAAAGGGCTCCCGCTCGCGTTACAAGGGGTGGCGCTGTCCGGGTTCTTCACCATCGAACCACAGTCCATCTACGCGTGGGAACAGGTCCACAACCGACTCTACAACAACTTTCAGGGGAACTACATCGAACGCGTCGATGTGGACCAACTCTTTGCAGTCAAGCAAAAACCCGAGGAAAGGCTCCGGGACTATTTCAAGTGCTTCGTGAAAGTGCGCTGCCAAGTCAAAGACGTCAACGAAACAACAGTCATCAACGCAGCAATACAAGGCCTCCGACCGGGGCCAATGGTCGAGTACAACGTGCGCAAGCCCATCAAGACGGTCGGGAAACTCTTCGACAAGATGGAAGAGTACGCTAGAGCGGATGAGGACGCGCGGAGGCGACACGGTGATGACTCCGACTCTAACAAGGCCGAAGGCTCGGCCAAGAGCGAAGACTCACCGACACAGGGCCCTTCGAAAGGTAAGCGCAAGCAAGAGCAACCGAAGGGCGCCTCCGAATGCAAGGACCCCCAACACAATGACCAGCAAGGTAACAGGTCCAAGCGCGACCAACGCAAGTCCAGGAAACCTCAGTACGTTTTCGACATCGAGGGCGGCTTCGAAGACAATGCCTCCGCAGGTCACGGAGGCAGAGGGCGCCGAGGCCGAGGACGGGGACGTGGCCGGGGTCGACACGACCGGACCCGCGAAGAGTACGGCAACCAGCACCATGGGTAGTGGTGTGAAATCCACGGCCGGGGCAACCACGACACGCGTGCTTGTGCCACCATCGCAGCGCTACGGCAGAGCGTTGCCAGGGACAAAAACCCCGATGCACGCGCGCCCGTTGTGGCTCACGTCCAACACCCCCAGGACCAAGGAGTACAGCCCCAGGAAGGTTTCCTGCGAATCCAGGCGCATGTACAACAACCTCGGGAAGGCCTCCTACAGTTGCAAGCCCCGGAGGAAGCCCAACGCAGGATTATCAACGTCATCTCCGGAGGCTCCTCACTGGAGTTCGCCTCGGCAAGACAACGGAAGGCTTACGCGCGGAGGCTGTACCACGTCGCAGCATACCCAGCGCAGGCGCCGCCAGAATTGGCGCAACATGAAGTCACATTCACGCCCGCTGACGCCGAGGGCGTGGAGTTCCCCCACCAAGACCATTTGGTCGTCCGGGTCCTCGTAGCTGGATGCGACGTCAGGCGCATCCTAGTCGATGGAGGAAGCTCCGCAAACATCCTGTTCGCTGCGGCCTTCGACCAAATGGGGATCCCTCGGAGCCGATTGGGCCCTTCAGGCATCCCGCTGCAAGGATTTGGAGGGCAGCCTTTGCGCGCCTTAGGCCAGATATGCCTCCAAGTCTCCTTCGGCCAAAGTGACAACGTCAGGAGCGAGGACGCCATCTTCGACGTGGTCGACATTGTATACCCCTACAACGCCATAATAGGGTGGTCGCTCCTAAACACCCTCGGGGCAGTCACGCATCACGGCTTCCTGTGCATGAAGCACCCCGGGCCACGGGCCATCATCATCATTCATGGCGACCAGGATGTGGCTCGACGCATAGAGCTTGGCGCCAGAGGTCCAGGCCACGCGGCTCGCCAAGGCACCTAAGCTGGGAGGGCGGATGCGGAGCCCTCGGGCACCCCCCGAGAGCGTCCCGCGCTCCGCGCGCACAAGGTTGCCCCAGCAGCAGCGGCTCGTCAGCGATCGCCCCGCCCTCATAGCGGTTAGTGGTTGGTATTCCTCCCCTGTCTTTTGTAATGGCTCACCCGCGCAAACGGGAATTTAATAAAGTTCACCGTTTGCACAAATTTCTGTTCTTTGAAACAAAGACACGCGTTCGCGCGCGCACTCTTTGTCAAAGATACGGGCATGAGTATAAACAAAGACACGCGTTCGCGCGCGCACTCTCCATCAAAGATACGGGCATGAGTATAAACAAAGACACGCGTTCGCGCGCGCACTCTTTGTCAAAGACACGGGCATGAGTATAAACAAAGACACGCGTTCGCGTGCGCACTCTCTGTCAAAGATACGGGCATGAGTATAAACAAAGACACGCGTTCGCACGCGCACTCTCCGGGAAAGATACGGGCATGAGTATAAACAAAGACACGCGTTCGCGCGCGCACTCTCTGCCAAAGATACGGGCATGAGTATAAACAAAGACACGCGTTCGCGCGCACACTCTCTGTCAAAGATACAGGCATGAATATAAACAAAGACGAGCAGGGGGACACCTCCGCACGCACTCTACGGAGTATAAATAAGACGTAGCGTCAAGGTTCGCCTCCGCACGCAATTTCACCGCCCGCAACGCGCGGAGGCTCACCTCCACGCGCAGTCTACGGACTCTAAATAAGACGTAGCGTCGAGGTCCGCCTCCGCACGCACTCTCCAGAGTATAAAGAAGACACGGATGCTATCCCTGCGCACTCTACGGAGTATAAACAAGACGCGAACACCGCTCACGCACGGGCGTCGCCCCAGTGCGTACTCTTCGGAGTATAAATAGGACGTGGATGCCGATCCCACGCACTCTACGGAGTATAAACAAGACGCGAACACCGCGCACGCACGGGCGTCGCCCCAGTGCGTACTCTTCGGAGTATAAATAGGACGTGGATGCCGATCCCACGCACTCTACGGAGTATAAACAAGACGCGAACACCGCGCACGCACAGGCGTCGCCCAGTGCGTACTCTTCGGAGTATAAATAGGACGTGGATGCCGATCCCACGCACTCTACGGAGTATAAACAAGACGCGAACACCGTGCACGCACGGGCATCGCCCCAGTGCGTACTCTTCGGAGTATAAATACGACGTGGATGCCGATCCCACACACTCCCCGGAGTATAAAGAAGGCGCGGACGCTGTCCCCGCACACTCTTCAGAGTATCAACAAGGCGTGGGCATTGGCCCCCACGTACTTCAGAGCACAGCTTACCCTGGTTAATTCTACGACAGGCAAAGTGCACCAAGGGGGCCCACTCCCACGCGCCGCCCGCAAAGTACCAAGGCGACGTGTTAAGAGGCTGGGTCCCGCGTGGGCACACCCGCGAGCGAGAAACACCAGAGGCTGGTTCCCGCGCGAGCACCCCTGCGAGCGAGAAGCACCAGAGGCTGTTCCGCTACCACCACTTCGAAAGATAGGGGACGGAGCGCTCGCGCGTCTACTTCGACTAGGCGCCAGCTCCGCGGCCACCACTTCGAAGGGTAGGGGACGGAGCGCTCGCGCGTCTACTTTGACTAGGCGCCAGCTCCGCGGCCACCACTTCGAAGGGTAGGGGACGGAGCGCTCGCGTGTCTACTTCGACTAGGCGCCAGCCCCGCTGCCACCGCTTCGAAGGATAGGGGACAGAGCGCTCGCGCGCCTACTTTGACTAGGCGCCAGCTCCGCTGCCACCACTTCGAAGGGTAGGGGACGGAGCGCTCGCGCGTCTACTTTGACTAAGCGCCAGCTCCGTGGCCACCACTTCGAAGGGTAGGGGACGGAGCGCTCGCGTGTCTACTTCGACTAAGCGCCAGCCCCGCTGCCACCGCTTAGAAGGGTAGGGGACGGAGCGCTTGCGCGTCTACCTCGACATCTACTTCGACTAGGCGCCAGCTCCGCCGCCGCTTGGAGGGGATATCGGGCTAAGCGTGTGCGGTTATCGCCACTACGTATACCCCGATCACACTGCCCCCGCAGGGCGCAACTCATCGCGTACGGGCGCGCGTAGAAACTCTCCGAGCTTACCATGGGACAATGTAGCCAAAGGGCGGCGATGCACTTCGCAAGATCTGGCCAAGACTGTTCTTTGTATTCGCTAAGGACGCTTACAAAGGTGCACAGACACCCCCGGCGCAACAGGCTGCTACTCGGTAGGCTCATCCTTAACATGCGCCTGTACGGTCCGTACCGACGTCCCACTCGAAGACGCCCGACTCGCCCAGAAATCCAACGCTTCCTCGGCTCTTTGCCAGTGCCGAAGACGCTGTCGGGTCGCAAGGTCGGAGATCAGCAGCCGGCCCCGGCTGGGTAGCTGCTCGGGACAAGGGGGCAGGAATCAGAACAGCGGAAAACAACTCCGTATTTTTGTGAACACAAAACAAAGAAGACAACCCGAGCTTCGGTTACAACGCACACCAACACGCGACAACCGCCTATCACACCTCGGGATCCACGGTGTCCTCCGGAGCCGCAGCGCCATCGTCGTCACGCCGGGGGACCTCGTCCAGAAACCGGCCAAGGTTCCCCTCGCCGTACAAGTTGTTCCGTAGCTCGACTATGGCTGCGGTCTCGCCGTAGTATTCCCATATCCGCTCATGGAAGAACCTCACGGCGCGGCGTACAGCTCGCACGACACCGGACATTACGCCGCCCCCCGCGGGCATCTCCAATCGGGGATCGGCTAACCTCGTAACGTGCTCACAACTGCGGTGTCGCAGGAGCGCGCACGCTAGACACGATGCCACGTAGGCGCAGTGACTGCCAAAGATCGCCGCGGCGCCACGTGCAATGCCGGCCGCCTCTCCAATCCACCGGAGTGACCGCGATAGGTCCTCGGGCCCGAAGGAGCGCGCCGGCACTTCGGCGACAAGCCCCTTGAGAGTGTCTTCCAGGGCCAGCATGGCGTCCCAGGCGGCTGCCGAAGCGTTGCCCAAGGCTTGATCTCGCTCCGCAAGAACTCGATCTCGCTCTGCGAGAAAGGCAGCAAGCTCGCTGTTTCTCCCCTCCAGAGCAGCGATTTGTTGTACAAGGCCGTCCCGCTCTGCAGTAGCCTCTTGCCGCACCGCTTCTGCGGCCGAGGCTCGCGCCACGGCATCAAGCCCATCGGTGCGCGTCCTCATCTCCTCGCACTCCAACTCCAGGCAGCATATATGAGCATCCTGGACGGATCGCCCTTCCGCAGCTCCCTGAAGCTCTTCTTCGGCGGCCTGTAGCCTACTCCGTATCGCTGCTCCCTCGCAGACGTGGGCACTTTGCAGGGCCTGGGCCAGCACGAGTGTCTGTGCGACACAGGAGTTAGCAAACGCGAAGCGGCCGCAAGGGGGTCTAAAAGACAGACGCTTACCCACACCCCCGACACCTCCAATGCATCTCCAAGGCGCCCTGACCCGTAGGTCTGCAACACCGGTTGTCCGATGCTGGAGGCCGCGTCCTCTGCAATCCCGTGTCATGCCCTCAGAGTATCCAGCGGAGGGACGAAGTCCGCTGAGCTTGGCCGCGCGGCACCTATGTCGCCAACACCGGGACCCCCGCGCTCAAGGAACGGTTCCTCCTCCGGGATAAGTGTCGTTGCGAAGAGGAATTACACATGTCACGAGGCACTTAACAAAAAAAATCGAAGGAGTACCACCATAACCTACCTTCGGTCGCGGGCGGGGGGCTTCGCGGAGACGTCTCCCTAGCCGCGGGCGGGAACGCTTCCACTTCGGCCCCAACGGACGGCGCTATCTCGGAAGGCCTGGGGACCACCGAGTCAGGACCTAGCGCCAACCGAGCCCGCGTCATGGTCACCGTGGCCCGAGGGGCTGGGAGGGCGCAAGGGGAAAGGGACCTTGATGCTCGAAGCAGGGTCCCACAGGCTCCCAACACCCCTTCGACGGGTAAGCGACGGAGCGCTCGCGCGTCTACTCTGACTAGGCGCCAGCTCCGCTGCCACCATTTCGGAGGGTAGGGAACGGAGCGCTCACGTGTCTACTTCGACTAGGCGCCAGCTCCGCTGCCACCACTTCGAAGGGTAGGGGACGGAGCGCTCACACGTCTACTTCGACTGGGCGCCAGCTCCGCTGCCACCACCTCAAAGGATAAGGGACGGAGCGCTCGCGCGTCTACTTCGACTAAGCGCCAGCTCCGCTGCCACCGCTCAGCATCCCCAGACCACCCTGGAAGCGCCGGCCCTCCGCGGCTATCCTCCAAGGCAGGAGAACGGTGATCTCGGAACCCCCCATCCCCCCACTGCTCGTCTTGTAGGCACCGCCTCCGCGGGGTGGCACATCCGACGGCATTCCCCACACACCGCACTGGCGTAGGTCATGTCACACCAAGTTTTGGCTTGTTCTCATAAACAGACCACCTTCAGTCCACCAAGATTTTCTCGGAAGGCGGGCTTGATCACAAGCCCCGACTGAAGGTGAGTCTGTCTAAGAGAACAGGGCAAACCTTGCCGTTGTATGCAGAAATACAGAGCGAGCACGGCAAGTGCAGGCAGTTGCCGTTAATAGACGCTAACCAAGCTCCCGAGAAAAATAGGCCTCCATCAGTACATCAAAATCCCCCGAGCCGCGTGGTGCCGCCATGGAATGTGGATGTTCTGAAGAGGCCTATTTTAGGGGAGCAGCACCTACCCGCGCACACAATGCAGGTACAAGACTACACCAGCCCGCTATATATATGTCCCATCAATGGGAAAGTCCAACCGGCGGAAATCCATCCGGCGAAAGTCCAACCGGCGGAAGTCCACCCGGCAGGAGTCCAACCGGCGGGGGAGCGTCGCAGCATCGTACCACCGCGACGCTCCAAAACCCGCGCCGCGCCAAGCATGTACCGCCACGTGGACGGCCAGGAGAAGCAACGTCGCAACATGGTATCGTCGCGCCCCCTCAAGTCTCACGCCGTGTCAACCAAGCCCCGCTGGGCAGGCTGGCAGTCGCTTATCGTCAAGGACGTTCGACGCCAGGGGCGCGCGCGCGATGACGACCTACGACCCGCTCCGCCCACCTCTGTCGACGCATTTGACTCCGCCAACACCCCCAGTCCGGCCCGGGCAATCACCGACCCCGCCAAATCGGGCGCGACTTCGGCCTCCAATCCGCCCCCGTGGTGGCGAGGCCAACCTCGACTTCGACCTTCGCTCCGAACAACAACCCCGACCTCGCCACGGCAAGACTCTGTGGATGACGAAGCCTTCGTCAAGCCGCCCGGCGTCACGCCTTCGCAATAAGGCGAACACTGCACTTCGAACGATGAAAAAGCTCACAGGCCGCAGGGACGGAGGGGGCCAAAGGGCTCGGCAACATGGCTTCGGCCCGTGAAGCCCTTCACCATGAGAGGCTCCTGTTGTAGGGGTGGCCCCCACCTAAGCCCAGCAAGCCTGTTAAGGGAGTGTAAGGCCCAGAATGGGACATGTATAGTGACATAAGTACCCCTGAGGGGAGGACTCATGTGTAAGGGTATAATTGTAAAGGCACTCCCCATGTGGAGGTAATATAAGACATAGGCCATGAGGAAAGGGGCCTAAACCATTCATTTACTCAACTCCCCACTACTATACACCCTCTCTCTGTTTGGTCTGTAACCACAACAACAGGCATTGTGTGCCACCGTTGTAAAGGGATGGGCCACGTCATGAGAGATTGCCCAAGTCAACGGTCGTACATTGCGACAAAAGATGGTGGTTATGTAAGTGCTAGTGATATTGAGGATGAATATGCTCTTGTAGCTAACCTTGCAGGCAATGGTGATGATCATGAGAACAAACCTGTGTTTGTGCCCTTTTCTGTTACTAACAACTTGCAGGTAGTTGAGAACCATACCGAAGAGGAGCATGAGCTGATTGAATCACTGACCCCATTGGTTGAGAATGAAGATAAGGAGATGGATGCACTTACATCATCTGAGGAGAGCCAAAAAGGTAAAGAACATGGTGCTATCATCGCTCATGGTACTGATTTGGTGCTACAACAAGACATAGAGCAACCTTGTGAGTATATACCTGCTGTAGTGCAATCTTTTGATATTCCTTGTGTTGACTTAAATGAACCATGTGATGATCTAAATTCTCATAATTTTGCACTTGTCGAATTAATAACACATAAAGAAGTTTTGACTAGAATTTCTCCTGCTAATTCATTGTGTTACATCATGTTGGATCTACCTATGAAATTGTCACATGCTATGGAGAAAGTTTCTGAACTTGCATGTTTGAAATTCTTATTTAGTGCCTACACCTCTGGATATAAGTTTAATTTGATTTGAGATTATGGTGTGGAAAATCAATTTCTTGTATATTGAATATGCATAACTTGCGATCACATGGATGAATTGAAACTTGCTGTTTGAGACAACAATTCTTGTATGCTGAATCATGTTCAATGTGAGAGGAAAGTAAAATTTAGTACTCATCCAATGCCTATGTGTTCAACTCTTTTTGCACCACCTAGTATGGGCAATCTGAATAAAGATGATGAATTATGGTAGAACATACAAATCTCTTCACCCTGGCTAGATGAATTTGCTATTGTTCGATGGAGATATGATTATATGGATGAACTTTGCTTGATTCCAAAAGTTGTAGTTTTGCCCATATGTGCCACCACTACAAGTTTACAAATTCAAAGATTTGAATTGCCTAAATGCTTCACTTACATTTGCAAAACAAGTTGCAATAATTACTGTGTGAGAAATTTTGAATTGCTCATTAACATATATGATTACTCTTGGGTTAATAATACAATGAGCTTTTATGTTCATTGTTGTTTTATCATATTAATTGTGCAACAACGAAGAACTGTTAAAACGGATGACATATACATATACCATGCATACACGTTGGCTTCTTTGTTACCATATTTTCAGCTTATCAAAAGCCGAGGATGGCTTTGTTTGCAAGAAGGGGAGGATGATAAGAACATGTACCCTATGGATACAACCATATTTGCTATACTTGTTCCAATTACAAGAGCTCCTACACATCACACAAATTATGACGTGAGCTCGTTTCAAAAAGATTTTACTTTATTCGATAAAGAACTTATGATATTACATAATGAGAGTTTGTTGCGTTTGTTATCATGTACTAAGATTTATGATCAAGATCATGCAATACGTGACACTACACCTATGTTAAAACCGAGGATGGTTTTCTATCAAGAAGGGGAAGATGATGTGACCACGCCACCAACACATACGACCATAGCAGCCAATATCAAGATTGAACTAAAGGTGAATTTGTTTCTTTAACTTCAACACATTTTAAATGAGAATATGATGCTACCTAATGATGAAAATATATATATTTGTAGCACCACATCATTTTGGAACCAATTGAAGCAAGGGTTCAAGTTGGACATGTTTTGGAATCCAATTCGGCCCCCAGATCAATTCGGATTCAGCCTAACAAGCCAACTTCAAACGGCCATAACTGCTGATCCAGAAGGCTTCTCGGGGCCCGTGAGTACTTGTTGGAAAGCTCTTGGAGTCTCCTTTAAGATGGATCTAGTCTCACCTCCAAACTCCATCCGAGCAGATAAGAAACTGTGAAACAAGTCACATCACTTTTCCAGTCCGAGTCAAAGTGGGCCAAGGGCCTTGTAACTAGGCTATTAGGGCCGGCACTGTTCATGTGAACAGTACCATGGCTGTGTGAACAGTAACCATGAATAGTACCGTATCCCTTGTCATTAGATAAGTGCGGCTTTCCCCTTCCGTATTTAAGGAGGTCGCAACCCTTTAGTTTTCCTTGGGTTTTCCTTAAGAGATTATTCTGCTTAGCAGTTTTGCCGCACGTTCGGTTGAGAAACCCCAACTTGTAAACTTAAAATTTATCCGCAATACAATTTCAGATTGCATCTTGAACTCTCTTTCTTGTGTTCTTGATTCGCTTATAGGAGATAGCCTTCTTGGCGAGGTCAACCGCGTTCGGCACGGTTGATAACCAACAGAGTAGTGGTGTAGTGATTGCGAGGGATTCGATCTGTTTTGGTCGAAGCTTTTGGATCATCAACGTCGAGATCTCCACAATCCACTTATCAGTACCTTTCGAAAGATCGGGTCATCATCACATTAGTGCCTCCCGCGGGCTACCGCGCATCTTTTGTTTATACTCACGGAGAGTGCGTGCGTTTACCACGTGTCTTTGTTTATACTCCGTAGAGTGTGCGCGGAGGCGGACCTCGACGCTGCGTCTTATTTATACTCCATAAAGTGCGTGCGTCCCGTGGGCTACCGCACGTCTTTGTTTATACTCACGGAGAGTACACACGTTTACCGCGTCTTTGTTTATACTCCATAGAGTGCGTGCGTCCTGCGGGCTACCGCACGTCTTTGTTTAACTTATGGAGAGTGCACGCGTTTACCACGTGTCTTTGCACAAAATATAACAAGTTTCGCAAGCGGTGGACTTTATTGATCTCCCGTTTGCGCGGGTGAGCGATTTCAAAAGACAGAGTACTGACCACAAGTCGCTCGAGGATGGGGACAGCATGGACTGCTGTTGCCGAGGCGGCGAGGTAGGGCACACGGGGAGCCTCTGGTTCCGGAGTGACCCAGGTGAAAGCCCGGCAGGGTTCTTCTTGGAGCCGCCGATGGCCTCTGTGCTGTCGTGTCGGCTTCAGGAATCCTGGTGAACCTTGCGGTGCGGGCCTCAGGCGTTGAGCTCTATGCGCCGGGCTATATCCTAGTCGCCGTGGGTGGTGATGATACGCCGCGGGCCCAAAAGCTTCATGCATAGTATAAAAAAATCAAAAGAAGTATATGCATGCAAGCACCAAAGAAGCCAGCAAGCTGCATGCAGCCAACAAATTGCATGCCGTGCAATGGAAGGAGGGAATAAAGAAATCACAGAGTAGTTAATGCTGCACATGCTGCATGCCGCACGGAAGAATCAAGAAAGGAAGAAAAGGAGTGCAGCTTGGCCAAGATGGAGAAAGCAGGAGGATGGAGCCCAGCGGTCCCACCGAAGAAAGGTCAAGAAAAATTCCACAATTGCTAGACTCATTCTAAGCATATTTCGGATGTACTCTTTTATTTTATAGAGTCCGTATCGGCTTCTTGTCCGAAAACTATTCCCAGCCGCCCTAGGCCAAGGCTCCTATGTGCGTGAGTCCTAGGAGGACATATAATATCATTGCTCTCCTTTGTAATGTGCTAGACCACTAGAAATAGATCTATTATTTTTTCAGAGAGCCATGCGCTTGTTCCTCCTAGGGTTTAGCATATGAATGTAACCTAGAGGGGAATCGGGCGTTCTTCCTCGTCGTTCTTCTGTTTCCTTGTGATTGGCTGGAGCGACGACACGTCTACTTGGTGGTCGGGTAGACGGGATCACGAGCGTGTGATTGGGCGAATTGTTTTGTCGCAGGTTGCTGTTCTAATAGTGGTTGCCGCCATCGATTCGTTAGGTTACACGGATCCAACTATCTTTTCAATCATACGCCGTGAAGATCGGGCAATCCCCCGCATCATCTTGGTATCAAAGCATGGTTGACACGGTAGGATCAATTTACCCATAGTTAGATTTATTTTTTTGCTATACAAAAAAAACCAAAAAAATCCCGATCGCTACAATGTTGTGAACAGTACTGCTACAATGCCATGAACAGTACGCTACAGTACCGCGAAAAAATTCCACTGTGGTCGCTTCTGTTAAATATATCCATAATTTTCCGTTTATCTTTGAGACTAGTCTTTCATAATTGCATTAAGGGTTGTTCTTGGTATTAATTTACACCTGCTGAAATTTTATTCTTTTGTGCAATGAAACGCTAAACCTTAGTGCCAACCAACAAGTAAAAAAAAAGGCAGCCGACATAAAGAAAAAATCTCGGCAAAAAAAAAGAGAAAGTGAGCGTTGGTTTAATTGGGGTTAACTAATTCTAATATATAATTTCAGCTTATGTATTTAATTCCTTTGAGCAATCTTGTGCCCTTACATTCATATCATTGCAATTGGCTAGTGTCTCTCCTAGTACTTGGTGCAAAACGAGCTATTTAATTCTCAATTTCAGATCATCTTTATTTAGCTCACTTCTTTGTTATGTCGAATCACATTGATCTTTGCGTGTGCGTTCATACACTTCATTTAAACATTTTGGATCAGCACTTAGGCAAAGTATTCTAGCTTGGATTATTACTTAACTTAACAACATCAAGAATTTCAGATTGCATAGGTTGTTATTTTCCCTCTAAGCTCCACATATAAGCCATTGTTATAACAACGTTTGTGCAATTGAATTCACTTAATCTATCACCTTGTGTTGTCTACATCACCAAAGTGCGTGCAGCTCTTCGATTCCATCAAGGACGCATAAGAACTTCGGTTGGTAAGAAAAAGGTGAGGTTGAGTGAATTCCACAAATAAAACTTTCCACATCTACATACATAGTTTTTCTTGTTGTTTGCACTAACCATGGCAAGGAAAAAAGGAGAACAAGCATATGTGACCCAGGCGGATCTTGAGAAGCTCAAGAATGATTTCAACACTTAGTTGAATGATAACATGAGCGTCTTGAGAAGGGAAATACTAGAGGAGCTACGAAGAGAACGGGGCCCAATTGGCGTCCATGAAGGAGGTGCTGAGCTTGATGAGACCGATGAGGACAGAGCTCTACGGCTCACTAGAGAAGCTCAAGCAGATCAAGCTGCTGCCAATGCGGTTCAACCACCCTTTCCCTGGCGTGGGGGAGGTATTTTTGGCGCTAACCATGGTCAAGGGAGAGGTCGTGGCCGTGGGCGCGGTTGTGCCGCCCACGTTGAGGACTTCGACGACGACGTTTTGCTACACCGCAATGACAATTACCAACGCCATGGTCGTCGTCATGATGACGCGTGCGTGGAGGAGAAATTTGGGAAACTCAAATTCACTATTCCCATATTTGAAGGTGCTTCCGATCCAGATGCCTCCTCATATGGGAGCTCAAGGTAGATAAAATCTTCCGGATGCACAATTATTCAGAGGAGAAGAAGCTACACATGGCATCGCTTGAGTTTGATGGGTATGCATTGATTTGGTGGGAGCAAGTGTTGAACCAAAGAGAAGAGAATGGAGAACCTCCTATTGCATCGTGGGCTGAAATGAAGCAAGAGCTGAGAGCACGTTTTGTTCCTAACACTTATAAGCGTGATTTTTTTGATAAATTGCAGAATTTGAGACAGGGAGGTCGCTCAGTGGAGGAATACTATAAGGATATCGAGCAAGCTATGATTAGAGCACATGTGCATGAAGATGAAGAGCAAACACTTGTGTGTTTTCTGTTTGGTTTAAACAAAAACATTAAACACATTGTGCAATATCAGCCCTACAATACTGTTGTTGACTTGGTGCATGAAGCGACCAAGGTGGAGAAGCAGTTGTTAGAAGATTTAAAACCAGCACCAAGGACAACATCTTTCAATTTGAAAGCTCCATCATCATCATCATCTAATGCCACCAAAGCACGATTCAGTTTGGGACGAGGTACATTTTCAGCTAGTACTAATTCAAATACTAATGCTCGTCATTTCTCAATTGCAAAAACAGCACCTACACCAAGTGAGAAGAATGCTACTCCATTCCCTATATCCTCAATTGGAGCTACAACAAAGAGTAGAGAAATTTAATGCTTCAAGTGTTTGGAGCATGGACATATTTCTAGAGAGTGTCCCAACAACCGGGTCATACTTGTGACGGAAGATGGAGAGTATGAATCTGCAAGTGAAGATGAGGTTAAACTTAGTCATAAAAAGGAGAAATATAAGGATGCATTATATGACAATGAAGAGGTTGATGTGTTGAATTATGAAACGAGAGAGGCATTAGTTGTCACCAAAAATTTGAGCATGCTTGCACAAGAAAAAGATGCACATTCGCAGCGATTCAACTTATTTCAAATACAAGCCAAGGTAAACAACAAGGTAATCAAACTTATTATTGATGGTGGTAGTTCTCATAACTTGGCTAGTGTTGAATTATGTCAAAAACTTGGTTTAAAGATGCTGAAACATCCACGTCCATATCATGTGCAATGGTTTAGCGAATGTGGGGATGTGAAGGTTCAATTTGTGGTGCATGTTACTTTCAAGATTGGTGATTATGAGGACACCGTTGAGTGTGATGTGATGCCTATGACAGTGTGTCATTTGCTGTTTGGAAGGCCATGGCAATATGATAGAAGTGTGCAATATGATGGCTATTCCAATAGATATGCATTTAAGTGGAAGGGAAAGACAAAGAAGCTTAATTTAATGACTCCTAGTCAAATACAAGCTGAATTTCAGCAAAGAAAACTTGCTGAAAATGAGGGTAAAAAGAAAGAAAAGAGAGAATTCCACACATCGGTGAGTGAGAGCCACAAGCCAAATATGAGAGGAAAAAGTAAGAGTGAGGGAGGGATGGTTATGTTAGCCACAAAATCAGATTTGAGAGATGTGAGCAATGACCCATCAAAGGTGCACTTTTACTTGTGTACAAAGATGCAATTATTTTGCTTTCAACTAATGACTTAACATCTCTTCCTAATGTTGTTTTCTCTCTTTTGCAGGCATTTGAGGACGTGTTTCTGGATGAGATACCAGCGGGACTTCCACCATTGCGCGGAATAGAGCATCAAATTGATCTAGTTCTCGGTGCGTCACTTCCAAACCGTCCACCATACCGCACCAATCCAGAGGAAACCAAAGAAATTCAGTGTCAAGTGCAAGAGCTACCTGAGAAAAGGTACGTACGCGAAAGTCTTACTCCTTGCACTGTCCCTGTAATTCTTGTTCCTAAGAAAGATGACACATGGAGAATGTGTGTTGATTGTCGTGCCATTAACAACATCACTATTAAATATCGTCATCCTATTCCTAGGTTAGATGATATGCTAGATGAACTTAGTGGTGCTGTTACATTCACTAAAATTGATTTGAGAAGTTGATACCATAAAATTAGGATGAAACTTGGTGATGAATGGAAAACTGATTTTAAAACAAAATTTGGATTGTATGAGTGGTTCGTAATGCCTTTTGGTTTAACTAATACACCTAGTACATTCATGCGATTGATGAATCATGTTTTAAGAGCATTCATTGGCAAATTTGATGTGGTATATTTTGATGATATATTTATCTATAGCAAAACGATAGATGAACACATTGATCATATTAGACAAGTACTAGAAGTGCTTAGAAGTGAGAAATTATATGCTAATTTGGACAAATGCACTTTTTGTACCGATAAAGTTGTGTTTTAGGCTATGTTGTTTCTGGACAAGGCATTGAGGTAGATGAATCTAAAACTGAAGCAATTAAGAATTGGCCTACACCTGTGAATGTTAGTCAAATCAGAAGTTTTCATGGTCTTGCTAGCTTTTATCGTCGTTTTGTTAAAGATTTCAGCACCATTGCTGCCCCCATTAAATGAGTTAACTAAAAAGGTTGTTGTGTTTGAATGGGGTACATCACAGGAAAAAGCTTTTCAAGAACTAAAGAAACGATTAATTGAAACACCATTGCTCGCTTTGCCTGATTTCACTAAGACTTTTGAAATTGAATGTGATGCTAGTGGAATAGGTATTGGTGGCGTTTTAATGCAAGAAGGAACACCAGTAGCATACTTTAGTGAAAAACTAGAAAATGTTCAATTGAACTATCCTGTGTATGATAAAGAATTGTATGCTTTGGTATATGTGCTTGAAACTTGGCAATATTATCTTTGGCCTAAAGAATTTGTTATTCATTCTGATCATGAAGGTTTGAAATATTTGAAAAAGCCAAGCTAAACTGAATCGTAGATATGCCTAGTGGGTAGAATTCATTGAAACTTTTCCATATGTTGTTAAGTACAAAAAGGGAAAAGAGAATGTGGTAGCTGATGCTTTTTCTAGGAAGAATGTGCTTTTAAATCAATTGGAAGTAAATGTACCTGGATTAGATAGCTTGAAAGATTTATATGCTTCCAACCATGAATTTTCATAACCATATTCTAAATGTAAAGATGGGAAAGAATGGGACAAGTTTCATGTTCATGATGGGTTCTTATTTCGTGCTAACAAATTATGTGTTCCAGATTCGTCCGTGCATTTGCTTTTATTGCAGGAATCTCATGCAGGTGGATTGATGGGACACTTTAGTTGAGAAAAGACCTTCATGATGTTGAGCGATCACTTTTATTGGCCTAAGATGAGGCATGATGTCGAAAGGTTTGTACAGCGATGTGTGACATGCCACAAAGCAAAATCTAAACTTAATCTACATGGTTTATATACTCCACTTCCTATTCCTAGCGCACCTTGGGAGGATATTAGTATGGACTTTATTTTAGAATTGCCTAGGACTAAGAGGGGAGGGATTCAGTTTTGGTTGTTGTGGATAGATTCTCTAAAATGACACATTTTATTCCCTGTCACAAAAGCGACGATGCGTCGCATGTAGCTGACTTGTTTTTCAGGTAAATTGTGATATTGCAGGGCATGTCAAGGACAATTGTTTCAGATCGCGATGTCAAATTCATGAGCTATTTTTAGAAAACTTTGTGGGCCAAGCTTGGAACAAAGTTGCTATTCTCAACAACCTGTCACCCATAAACAGATGGACAAACGGAGGTGGTAAATAGAACACTTTCAATGCTACTACGAACGATGACCAAGAAGAATCTCAAAGAGTGGGAAGATTGTTTGCCGCATGTGGAGTTTGCATACAATAGGGCGGTACATTCTACTACTCAATTATGTCCGTTCGAGCTGGTGTATGGTTTTAAACCAATCACGCCACTTGATTTGCTGCCACTTCCACAACATGAACAATTTAATATGGAGGCATCAAAACGTGTTGAATATGTGAAGAAGATTCATGTCAAGACTAAAGAAGAAATCGAAAAGAAGGCACGTTACTATGCTGAGAAGGCGAACAAGTCAAGAAAAAAGGTGTTGTTTGAACCAGGTGATTTGGTTTGGGTGCATCTACGCAAAAAAACGCTTTTTGGACAAGCGCAAATCAGAGTACTTGAGAAGATCAATGACAATGCATATAAAATCAAGCTTCCGGGTGATGATTATGCTATGAGTTCTACATTCAATGTTGCTGATTTGTCACCGTTCTTTGGATCGGAAGAATCAGAGTCGAGGACGACTCCTTCTCAAGAGAGGGAGGATGATGAGGACATCACGATTGGACTGATTACACGAGCACGAGGTAAAAAGATTATTCAACAGGTGAACTCGCTCCTGATTAAATTTGATTTTAATTTATATGAGAATTGGCTACCACCTAATGCTAGTATTTTAATTGGTCTCAGGTTTTTGCATGAGAAGATATTAAGATGCCAAAGACAGAAGAAATCAGCCGAGTAAAAAAACCATGCATATGCATGTGAATCGAGACAAACAAAAAAAATCAAAAGAAGTATATGCATGCAAGTACCAAAGAAGCCAGCAAGCTGCATGCAGCCATCAAATAGCATGCCGTGTAATGGAAGGTGGGAATAAAGAAAGCACAAAGTAGTTAATGCTGCACGTGCTGCATGCCGCACGGAAGAATCAAGAAAGGAAGAAAAGGAGTGCAGCTTGGCCAAGATGGAGAAAGCAGGAGGATGGAGCCCAGCGGTCCCACCGAAGAAAGGTCAAGAAAAATTCCACAATTGCTAAACTCATTCTAAGCATATTTCGGATGTACTCTTTTATTTTATTGAGTCCGTATCGGCTTCTAGTCCGAAAACTATTCCCAGCCAGCCCTAGGCCAAGGCTCCTATGTGCGTGAGTCCTATGAGGACGATATATTATCGTTGCTCTCTTTTGTAACGGGTTAGACTACTAGAAATAAATCTATTATTTTTTTAAAAGAGTTATGTGTTTGTTTCTCCTAGGGTTTAGCATATGAATGCAATTTAGAGGGGAATCGGGCATTCTTCCCTGTCGTTCTTGTGTTTTCTTGTGATTGGCTGGAGCGATGACGTGTCTACTTGGTGGTCGGGTAGATGAGATCACGAGCGTGTGGTTGGGCGAATTCGTTTGTCGCAGGTTGTTGTTCTAATAGTGGTTGGCGCAATCGATTCGTCAGGTTGCACGAATCCAACTATCTTATTGATCCTACGCTGTGAAGATCGGACAATCCCCGCATCATTAGTCTTATCTTTGAATTATTGGGGCTGCTTATGGACCGCAAATCTTATATATCTTTCAATTGATTGGCAGAGGAGCACCCGCCTAGCTTATAAGTATGCGAGTCTTCTCGGGTTCTTTCTGGGCAAAGGACTTGGTACGTACATGAACATCTCATTTCAATATATTACAACTTCTGTTCTGGCGATCTCGTTTTCTTTTGTCAATGTATGTTCCTGATATCTACATATCTGCTATTGCAATGTTCTTGTGTAGGCAGCTCCAACTCAAGATGAGGCTCTACATCCGTCTGTTGGTTCTCTTGCTCATTTCGTCCTCTGTGTTCCTGGTAGCTTCTGCTCAATCAGTTACAAGCAATAATTTGGATCAAAAGGCTCTCCTCGGTCTAAAATCCGTCATCACCAATGATCCCTTGGGTGCGCTATTGTCCTGGGGGAATGGCTCCTCGGTGTGCATGTGGACCGGAGTGCGATGTGATCGTAGAAGTAGAGTTTCAGTGTTGGATCTCCGGGGCCTCAACTTGCTTGGCCAGATCAGCCCTGACATTGGCAATCTCTCAGATCTCCGTTCCTTGTACCTACAGAATAACCGCTTTGTTGGTGAGATTCCTAACCAAATCGGTCAGCTAGGTCGACTCCAAACACTAAATGCTAGTTCTAACCGTCTGACAGGAACTATTCCTTCAGCCCTTACGAACTGTACCAATCTAATGAGCCTTGATTTGTCAGGGAACACCATTTCTGGTGCTATACCTGCAACCATTCACTTGCTTCAGAAGCTCCAGGTCTTGAAGATAGGACAGAACCAGCTGAATGGTAGTATCCCACCATCCATTGGCAACCTATCATTGCTGAACACTCTTGATGTTGGTACAAACAACCTCACAGGTACAATTCCTGATGATCTAGGTCATCTAAGCCAACTCCAATACCTACAGCTCTCTATAAACAACCTCAAAGGCACAGTTCCTGTGCCACTTTACAATCTCTCCACGCTTGCTTTCTTTGCTCTTGCATCAAATGACCTACATGGGGAGATACCTAGTGATATTGGCTTTCGTCTTCCAAACCTTGGTGTCTTCCACTTCTGCATCAATAGTTTCACTGGTCCAATCCCACCATCTCTCCACAATGTGACAAAGATCCAAAGCATAAGGATGTCTCATAACTTCCTTAGCGGCTCTGTGCCGCCGGGCCTTGGTGGACTTCGTGACCTTGCCATGTACAACATTGGATTCAATCAAATTGCTGACACCACAAGCATCCTTGTAGACCTCACAAACTGCACTAAGCTCCAATTCATTGCCATCGATGAGAATCTAATTGAGGGTACACTCCCTAATTCAATTGGCAACTTGTCGAGCTCTCTTGCAAAGCTATACATTGGTGGCAATGCAATAAGCGGGCAGATACCACCCTCTGTTGGGCTTTTAACCTCACTAACATTGCTCAACATGAGCTACAACCAACTCTCCAAAGGTATCCCACCAGAGATAGGCCTACTCAAGGAGCTAACCATGCTTAGTCTTGCTGGGAACAAACTATCAGGGCCAATCCCAGTGGATATTGGTGACCTTACTGCACTGACAAAGCTGGAGATGAGCAAGAATGAGCTGGTGGGTGGAATCCCAGAGGAGTTGGGCCGCCTCCGACGTATGCTTTCGCTGGACATATCAAGCAATAACCTCAGTGGGAACATCCCTGCTTCTCTGTTTTCACTCAAGAGCCTTAGTTCTCTCCTTAATCTATCGTACAATTCACTAACTGGTTCACTAGCAGAGGGCATTGGCCAGCTAGAGAACGTCATCTCTATTGACTTGTCCCATGTTGGAAATTAATCTTGACGTCGACGGCGAATGACGTTCTTCCACCATCAACAGCGCCATGGTGTAAGGTGTCGCGAACACGGCGATGTCTAAATCGGCGGCGGCATCGTCTAAGTGTTGTGGTGCATGTAGTTGAGTCTGTGTACGAATATGAGTGCACGATTGCATTTTGAGTCATTTGGCACAGTAGGAGTGTTGCATGTGTTATTTATTTGGTCGTGCACGTAGGAGGTGTGTTACATACGTGTGCATTTGCATGTGTTGTTTATTTGGTCGTGCACGTAGGAGGTGTGTTACATACGTGTGCATAGTCGTGTCGTGCTCGTGCACGTAGATGTGTCAGTGCATGATGTAATGTGTGTGTGAGTCCTTGTAGTTGTGTCCAAGTTCTCATGTGTGTATGCTCTGATGAGAGTCTCTGTCGTCGTCAAGTTGCGTCATCGGCGAAAGACAATTGGAGCTGAAGTCAAAGTCATCGGTAAGGTGTGTCACCGACGGTGAAGAAGTGAAAGACGCCAGTAAGTTGTGTCACTGGCGGCATGATCAACAAGACGTAGACAAAACTCCTTAGAGATGCGTCAGGAGATCGAACTTCATCTTGTGAGGTTTAGCAAATCAAGATTAGGGGGAGATTGTTGGAAATTAATCTTGATTTAGTATTTGCTTTGAGTAAGTGCTTGCAGTTTCTAGTGAGTTAGTGATTGCAGTTTCTAGTGAGTGAGTGTTTGCAGTTTTTGGTCTTTAGTGTTTGCAGTTTTTCTTGGTCATTAGTACTAGAGTCTTTACTTGTTTTGCATTATAAAAGGGAGAAGAAAATGCTGCAGATTAGCAGTCTTTTGCAGCACCAAAACTTGTGTTAAGATCCATTGTCTCGCGTGTGTTCTAGAGAGAAAACAATGTGCGAGTTCTCTCCAGGAGCTGGGCCAACATCCCACAATTTTCTGAACAGTAGCATCCCTATGTCGATTGGGCAGTGTCGAAGCCTACAGGCTCTATCTTTTGCGCAAAAATGCTTTGTCGGGAGTGATCCCTGACACGATTGGGAATCTAGGTTTGCAGAGCTTGGACCTCTCAGGCAACCGGTTATCCGGCAGCATACCTGGAAGCCTTACGATGCTGCAGGACCTTCAACTACTAAACCTCTCCTTGAATGACCTCGATGGGCCGGTGCCAAGTGAGGGCATCTTCAAGAACCACTCTATTGTTTACCTTGATGGCAATCCGAACCTATGCTACTCAAACATAGCTTGCTACCACTCCCGTTCCTACCATCGTCGAAAGGTGGCCATTGCAATTGCGATTTCTACCGCAGCAACTGCTACAATTGCCCTCCTTATCATGATTAGCATGTTGTTCTTGTCGAGGAGACGGTTGAGAAACAAAAAGGCTAAAACAGAAGACAGTTTCATCAAGAGCAACCATCCACTTGTTTCATATGAAGAGCTATCCCACGTGACCAACTCATTTGACCAGAGAAAGCTCGTCGGCGCTGGTAGTTTTGGTTCGGTGTACAAAGCTGTGCTGCACGATGGGACACCTGTAGCCATCAAGGTGTTGGACCTAAATAAGATCGGGGCACCCAAGAGCTGGGCTGCAGAGTGTGAAGTCCTTAGAAATGTGCGGCATCGGAACTTGGTAAAGCTGGTCACGTTGTGTGCAAGTGTGGATTTTGCTGGCAACGACTTCTGTGCGTTAGTTTATGAGCTCATGAGCAATGGGAGCCTGGAGGACTGGATCCACAGACGTAAGCAGCGTGAAGATGGGGCAGGGATCAATGCCGATGAGATACTCGACATTGCCATGGATGTTGCGAGTGCACTGGAGTACATGCATGATGATTGTGGGGGACAGGTCGTGCATTGTGATATCAAACCAAGTAATGTGCTGCTCGATGGAGACATGACAGCAAAGATCGGCGACTTTGGGCTGGCTAGGTTGTTAGCTCCAATGCCACCGGGGCAAGAACATATTTCCAGTACTCATGGCCTGAAGGGCTCCCTTGGCTATATTCCACCAGGTGCTCTTTTTAGCTATTCTATTCTATGTATAAATTTTCATATAAATGTTCTCTTTTAGAAAGAAAAAAGATTACTTTTGCTGCCAATATTAGACATCAATAATGCACAGGCCAATTTATCATACTAAACTCATGTCATGCAGAATATGGATATGGGAGTAAACTATCGACAAGAGGGGACGTCTACAGCTATGGAGTAATGCTCCTTGAGATGATCACTGGAAAGAGCCCCATTGATGAGGGCTTTGGAGGGGATATGAACCTTGAGAAATGGGTGCGAGGTGCATTCCCACATCGAGCCGGTGAAGTAATCGATGAGCGACTCAAGGGCACAACCAACTGCTTTGCAGGGGGGGCAGCAGAGTGGTACCGAGAAGCAGCAGCTGGACTACCTCAGGGTTCTGGGATTCAAATGGCTAAAAATTTCGGTGGCCACCGAATTGGACGAAATTCGGAAATTTCGGAAATTTCGGACCGGTTTTCAGCTACGTTGACCAGTCAAACATTTCATATTTAACCGAATTTTGACAAATTTTGTACGAAATGGACAAATTTTGACAAATTTCGCTGGCCAAACACCGGTTCACTACTTTCTCGGAGCTGTCCGAAATGGACGAATCTCACCGAAATTCGGCCGTTTCGGGTCGAATCCCAGACCCCTGGACTACCTGATACTTCCCATCATGGAGGTTGCCTTATCTTGCACTGTGGAGTCCCCTGACGAACGCATCAGCATGCACGATGCTCTCCTTAGGTTGAAGCGAATCAAGGAGGCTTTCTTGAAGAATTGCACCACCATATCTGATGCTTGAAGAGGTTGCTAGCTGCCCATCTCCGAGCCAATCACATTTTAGTGGCTGTACGTTTTAGATAATATAATTCATGACAAATAATCGCATAAATTACGTAAAAAAAGTGAGACCAGACATATTAGCCTACAACGTATGGCTTCAACTGGCTAGTTCATATACCTATTAGCTTTAAATTAAATAAACTAGTCATCAACCTATGCATCCGCACATGCTACATAGTTAAAGTAATATTGTCTTATTGAGGAATTTGTAGGATTTAATGTAAATTTTTATCTATATGAAAATCTACACCATTTTTATTGAAGTTCAATATTGAATATAATACTGTCATATTTCCTTCTTTTTCCTTTTTCGCTTGATCAATGTAAAAAAACTTTAAACTACCTTTTTCCCTTTTCATTGATGTGCATATGTTTTCGTTTTCCTCCATTAATTATATATGAACTTCTCTTTATTGCATTAATTTGAGTTATGGACAACCTACTTTTAGTTTATCGCGATTTCTACTTTTTTTTTCTTTCCTGAAATTAACATGGTAATTTACCTTATTTTCTTATAGGAATAACGTGGTGCTTCTGGAATCCTCCATTTAGTTGCTCTATGAAATGTTGTAGTGAACTCAGACACGGCTTGCTAATATGAGAGGAGCAATGAACGAATGAATAGCTCAACTGCTGTATTGCACAGCTTTAAAGGGTCAATATATAGATTACATGAGACCAAATTCTAAAAACTAAGAAAAAACACTAATACCCTTAACACCTCCCTCAAATGTAAGACAAATGTAATAGGAAAAATCCAAAGCCCGAATATTGATAATGTCAACGCAATGTGCAGCTCTTAGAAAATTGTGTTGAGTACCAAATGATCCCCTACCATCGAGGTCGTAGGGTAGCCTATAAAGTACAAAGTGCAGGGGTTGAGAAGGCAAAGACAAGCGGAAGCAAAGTTGACCATAGCAACACGATGAAGGTGACACAAATATATAGAGTTATCAAACCAAACCGAAGAGAGAGATAGAAGCATAACGGTATAGATCGAAGCCCGAGACTACGGCGGCGCGAACGATAAGTGTGGCGGCCTTGGAAACTCGGGGCAACAACTTAGAGAGAAGCGACGGTATCATAAAGACTTATACGATTTGTAACGGCTTAAAGAGAAGAGCGGTGGCTGCGGCTATACGAAAGGAAGAAGAGAACCACACTCATCCAAGAGGATAGACCATGGCTAGCAATGCAGTCGGATGACTGACAACGAAATATGTGGACTCACACAGCTTCAATGAACTAAAAATTAGATGATACTAAAATGGATGATGGACACAACGAAAGACTCAAAAGATAGAGATACCATAGCACTTGGATCGCATATCCAACGGCCTTAAACTCTCATAAACCAAGCACGGAGTAGAGACCCAAAATTACAGTCCCCACATTGATTTCACAACTTCCCCCATGTTGTGGCTACAGACCAAACAGAGAGAGAGATGGTAGTGGAGAGTGATGAAGATGAATGTAATGGCCTGGGGGTCCTTCCCATGGCTTCGTGTGTATATATATATATATATATATATATACACACACACATATGAGGAGTGCTTTTACAGATATACCCTTATATCTGGTTATCCCCTCTGGGGCAGTTATGTCATTACATATGGCCTATTCTGGGCCTTATAATCTCCTACCAGGCCTGCTGGGTTTAGGTGGGGGCCATCCCAACGACAGGAGCCTCTCATGGTAAAGGGCTTCACAAGGCCGAAGCCATGTTGCCGAGTCCTTTGGCCCCCTCCGTCCCCGCGGCCTGTGAACTTTTCCAAACTTTCGGGGCTGCGCTGTAGCCGAAGCAGACGCGCGCGCTGCTGCGACGCTCGGACTTCCGGCCGTCCACGTGGTGCAGCGTGCTTGGCACGGTGCGGGCGTTGAGGCGTCGTGACCATTAATATGGCGGCGGACTTGCGGCAGTTGGACTTCTGCCGATTGGCTTTCCGCCGGTTGGCTCCCCTGCTGATTGGGGTATATATATGGCGCTGGTGCGGCGTTGCTCCTGCGTATATTATGATAGAAGTTGTTCCGCTAAAATGGGCCCCTGCCGTGCATCAACATTCCTGGGTGACGCTGAGCGGCTTGGGGAATGTTGATGCACAGAAGGAGGTCCATTTTTCCTGGGAGCTTGATCAGCACCGGCTATCGGCAGCCAGCCGCGCGTCCTGCCCCCGCACCGCGCTTCCGTAGGCGATAGCGAGGTCTGCCCTGTTTTTCTTAATAGGCCTACCTACAGTCAGTGTTCCTGATGGAGCCCGCCGGCATTACCTTTTATGTTGATGCACTGTAGGTGGCCTATTAAGGAAAACGAGGCAGATTTTGCAGGACAAGACTCCCGCCTTTGCTGCGCCCCGCCGAAGTGGACACGCGCGCTCCGTCCCCTACCCATCGCATGGGTGGCAGCGAAGCCGGCGCCTAGTCAAAGTAGACGTGCGCGCTCCGTCCCCTACCCATCGAACGGGTGGCAGCGAAGCTGGCGCCTAGTCGAAGTAGACGCGCGCGCTCCGTCCTCTACCCATCGCATGGGTAGCAGCGAAGCTGGCGCCTAGTCGAAGTAGACGCGCGCGCTCCGTCCCCTACCCATCGAACGGGTGGCAGCGAAGCTGGCGGCTAGTCGAAGTAGACACGCGCGCTCCGTCCTCTACCCATCGAACGGGTGACAGCGAAGCTGGCGCCTAGTCGAAGTAGACGCGCGCACTCCGTCCCCTACCCATCGAACGGGTGGCAGCGAAGCTGGCGCCTAGTCGAAGTAGACGCGCGCGCTCCGTCCCCTACCCATCGAACGGGTGGCAGCGAAGCTGGCGCCTAGTCGAAGTAGACGCGCGCGCACCGTCCTCTACCCATGGCACGGGTGGCAGCGAAGCTGGCGCCTAGTCGAAGTAGACGCGCGCGCTCCGTCCTCTACCCATCGCAGGGGTGGCAGCGAAGCTGGCGCCTAGTCGAAGTAGACGCGCGCGCTCCGTCCCCTACCCCTATCGAACGGGTGGCAGCGAAGCTGGCGCTTAGTCGAAGTAGACGTGCGCGCTCCGTCCCCTACCGCCCACGCGCGCTCCGTCCCCTACCCATCGAACGGGTGGCAGCGAAGCTGGCGCCTAGTCGAAGTAGACGCGCGCGCTCCGTCCCATACCCATCGCACGGGTGGCAGCGAAGCTGGCGCCTAGTCGAAGTAGACGCGCGCGCTCCGTCCCCTACCCATCGAACGGGAGGCAGCGAAGCTCGCGCCTAGTCGAAGTAGACGCGCGCGCTCCGTCCCCTACCCCCATCGAACGGGTGGCAGCGAAGCTGGCGCCTAGTCGAAGTAGACGCGCGCGCTCCGTCCCCTACCCATCGAACGTGTGGCAGCGAAGCTGGCGCCTAGTCGAAGTAGACGTGCGCGCTCCGTCCCCTACCGCCCACGCGCGCTCCGTCCCCTACCCATCGAACGGGTGGCAGCGAAGCTGGCGCCTAGTCGAAGTAGACGCGCGCGCTCCGTCCCATACCCATCGCACGGGTGGCAGCGAAGCTGGCGCCTAGTCGAAGTAGACGCGCGCGCTCCGTCCCCTACCCATCGAACGGGAGGCAGCGAAGCTCGCGCCTAGTCGAAGTAGACGCGCGCGCTCCGTCCCCTACCCCCATCGAACGGGTGGCAGCGAAGCTGGCGCCTAGTCGAAGTAGACGCGCGCGCTCCGTCCCCTACCCATCAAACGTGTGGCAGCGAAGCTGGCGCCTAGTCGAAGTAGACGTGCGCGCTCCGTCCCCTACCCCCATCGCACGGGTGGCAGCGAAGGTGGCGCCTAGTCGAAGTAGACGTGCGCGCTCCGTCCCCTACCCATCGAACGGGTGGCTGCGAAGCTGGCGCCTAGGCGAAGTAGACGCACGCGCTCCGTCCCCTACCCATCGAACGGGTGGCAGCGAAGCTGGCGCCTAACCGAAGTAGACGCGCGCGCTCCGTCCCCTACCCCCATCGAACGGGTGGCAGCGAAGCTGGCGCCTAGTCGAAGTAGACGCGCGCGCTCCGTCCCCTACCCATCGAACGGGTGGCACCGAAGCTGGCGCCTAGTCGAAGTAGACGCGCGCGCTCCGTCCCCTACCCATCGAACGGGTGGCAGCGAAGCTGGCGCCTAGTCGAAGTAGACGCGCGCGCACCGTCCTCTACCCATGGCACGGGTGGACGCGCGCGCTCCGTCCCCTACCCATCGCATGGGTGGCAGCGAAGCCGGCGCCTAGTCAAAGTAGACGTGCGCGCTCCGTCCCCTACCCATCGAACGGGTGGCAGCGAAGCTGGCGCCTAGTCGAAGTAGACGCGCGCGCTCCGTCCTCTACCCATCGCATGGGTAGCAGCGAAGCTGGCGCCTAGTCGAAGTAGACGCGCGCGCTTCGTCCCCTACCCATCGAACGGGTGGCAGCGAAGCTGGCGGCTAGTCGAAGTAGACACGCGCGCTCCGTCCTCTACCCATCGAACGGGTGACAGCGAAGCTGGCGCCTAGTCGAAGTAGACGCGCGCCCTCCGTCCCCTACCCATCGAACGGGTGGCAGCGAAGCTGGCGCCTAGTCGAAGTAGACGCGCGCGCTCCGTCCCCTACCCATCGAACGGGTGGCAGCGAAGCTGGCGCCTAGTCGAAGTAGACGCGCGCGCACCGTCCTCTACCCATGGCACGGGTGGCAGCGAAGCTGGCGCCTAGTCGAAGTAGACGCGCGCGCTCCGTCCTCTACCCATCGCAGGGGTGGCAGCGAAGCTGGCGCCTAGTCGAAGTAGACGCGCGCGCTCCGTCCCCTACCCCTATCGAACGGGTGGCAGCGAAGCTGGCGCCTAGTCGAAGTAGACGTGCGCGCTCCGTCCCCTACCGCCCACGCGCGCTCCGTCCCCTACCCATCGAACGGGTGGCAGCGAAGCTGGCGCCTAGTCGAAGTAGACGCGCGCGCTCCGTCCCATACCCATCGCACGGGTGGCAGCGAAGCTGGCGCCTAGTCGAAGTAGACGCGCGCGCTCCGTCCCCTACCCATCGAACGGGAGGCAGCGAAGCTCGCGCCAAGTCGAAGTAGACGCGCGCGCTCCGTCCCCTACCCATCGAACGGGAGGCAGCGAAGCTCGCGCCTAGTCGAAGTAGACGCGCGCGCTCCGTCCCCTACCCCCATCGAACGGGTGGCAGCGAAGCTGGCGCCTAGTCGAAGTAGACGCGCGCGCTCCGTCCCCTACCCATCGAACGTGTGGCAGCGAAGCTGGCGCCTAGTCGAAGTAGACGTGCGCGCTCCGTCCCCTACCCCCATCGCACGGGTGGCAGCGAAGGTGGCGCCTAGTCGAAGTAGACGGGCGCGCTCCGTCCCCTACCCATCGAACGGGTGGCTGCGAAGCTGGCGCCTAGGCGAAGTAGACGCGCGCGCTCCGTCCCCTACCCATCGAACGGGTGGCAGCGAAGCTGGCGCCTAACCGAAGTAGACGCGCGCGCTCCGTCCCCTACCCCCATCGAACGGGTGGCAGCGAAGCTGGCGCCTAGTCGAAGTAGACGCGCGCGCTCCGTCCCCTACCCATCGAACGGGTGGCACCGAAGCTGGCGCCTAGTCGAAGTAGACGCGCGCGCTCCGTCCCCTACCCATCGAACGGGTGGCAGCGAAGCTGGCGCCTAGTCGAAGTAGACGCGCGCGCACCGTCCTCTACCCATGGCACGGGTGGCAGCGAAGCTGGCGCCTAGTCGAAGTAGACGCGCGCGCTCCGTCCTCTACCCATCGCAGGGGTGGCAGCGAAGCTGGCGCCTAGTCGAAGTAGACGCGCGCGCTCCGTCCCCTACCCCTATCGAACGGGTGGCAGCGAAGCTGGCGCCTAGTCGAAGTAGACGCGCGCGCTCCGTCCCCTACCGCCCGCGCGCGCTCCGTCCCCTACCCATCAAACGGGTGGCAGCGAAGCTGGCGCCTAGTCGAAGTAGACGCGCGCGCTCCGTCCCATACCCATCGCACGGGTGGCAGCGAAGCTGGCGCCTAGTCGAAGTAGACGCGCGCGCTCCGTCCCCTACCCATCGAACGGGAGGCAGCGAAGCTCGCGCCTAGTCGAAGTAGACGCGCGCGCTCCGTCCCCTACCCCCATCGAACGGGTGGCAGCGAAGCTGGCGCCTAGTCGAAGTAGACGCGCGCGCTCCGTCCCCTACCCATCAAACGTGTGGCAGCGAAGCTGGCGCCTAGTCGAAGTAGACGCGCGTGCTCCGTCCCCTACCCCCATCGCACGGGTGGCAGCAAAGGTGGCGCCTAGTCGAAGTAGACGGGCGCGCTCCGTCCCCTACCCATCGAACGGGTGGCAGCGAAGCTGGCGCCTAGGCGAAGTAGACGCGCGCGCTCCGTCCCCTACCCATCGAACGGGTGGCAGCGAAGCTGGCGCCTAACCGAAGTAGACGCGCGCGCTCCGTCCCCTACCCCCATCGAACGGGTGGCAGCGAAGCTGGCGCCTAGTCGAAGTAGACGCGCGCGCTCCGTCCCCTACCCATCGAACGGGTGGCACCGAAGCTGGCGCCTAGTCGAAGTAGACGCGCGCGCTCCGTCCCCTACCCATCGAACGGGTGGCAGCGAAGCTGGCGCCTAGTCGAAGTAGACGCGCGCGCACCGTCCTCTACCCATGGCACGGGTGGCAGCGAAGCTGGCGCCTAGTCGAAGTAGACGCGCGCGCTCCGTCCTCTACCCATCGCAGGGGTGGCAGCGAAGCTGGCGCCTAGTCGAAGTAGACGCGCGCGCTCCGTCCCCTACCCCTATCGAACGGGTGGCAGCGATGCTGGCGCCTAGTCGAAGTAGACGCGCGCGCTCCGTCCCCTACCGCCCGCGCGCGCTCCGTCCCCTACCCATCAAACGGGTGGCAGCGAAGCTGGCGCCTAGTCGAAGTAGACGCGCGCGCTCCGTCCCATACCCATCGCACGGGTGGCAGCGAAGCTGGCGCCTAGTCGAAGTAGACGCGCGCGCTCCGTCCCCTACCCATCGAACGGGAGGCAGCGAAGCTCGCGCCTAGTCGAAGTAGACGCGCGCGCTCCGTCCCCTACCCCCATCGAACGGGTGGCAGCGAAGCTGGCGCCTAGTCGAAGTAGACGCGCGCGCTCCGTCCCCTACCCATCAAACGTGTGGCAGCGAAGCTGGCGCCTAGTCGAAGTAGACGCGCGTGCTCCGTCCCCTACCCCCATCGCACGGGTGGCAGCAAAGGTGGCGCCTAGTCAAAGTAGACGGGCGCGCTCCGTCCCCTACCCATCGAACGGGTGGCAGCGAAGCTGGCGCCTAGGCGAAGTAGACGCGCGCGCTCCGTCCCCTACCCATCGAACGGGTGGCAGCGAAGCTGGCGCCTAACCGAAGTAGACGCGCGCGCTCCGTCCCCTACCCCCATCGAACGGGTGGCAGCGAAGCTGGCGCCTAGTCGAAGTAGACGCGCGCGCTCCGTCCCCTACCCATCGAACGGGTGGCACCGAAGCTGGCGCCTAGTCGAAGTAGACGCGCGCGCTCCGTCCTCTACCCATCGCATGGGTGGCAGCGAAGCTGGCGCCTAGTCGAAGTAGACGCGCGCGCTCCGTCCTCTACCCATCGCATGGGTGGCAGCGAAGCTGGCGCCTTGTCGAAGTAGACGCGCGCGCTCCGTCCCCTACCCAGTGAACGGGTGGCAGCGAAGCTGGCGCCTAGTCGAAGTAGAAGCGCGCGCTCCGTCCTCTACCCATCGCTTGGGTGGCAGCGAAGCTGGCGCCTATTGGAAGTAGACGCGCGCGCTCCGTCCCCTACCCCCATCGAACGGATGGCTGCGAAGCTGGCGCCTAGTCGAAGTAGACGCGCGCGCTCCGTCCCCTACCCATCAAACGGGTGGCAGCGAAGCTGGCGCCTAGTCGAAGTAGACGCGCGTGCTCCGTCCCGTACCCCCATCGAACGGGTGGGAGCGAAGCTAGCGCCTAGTCGAAGTAGACGCGCGCGCTCCGTCCCCTACCCATCGAACGGGTGGCAGCGAAGCTGGCGCCTAGTCGAAGTAGACGCGCGCGCACCGTCCTCTACCCATCGCACGGGTGGCAGCGAAGTTGGCGCCTAGTCGAAGTAGACGCGCGCGCTCCGTCCGCTACCCATCGCATGGGTGGCAGCGTAGCTGGCGCCTAGTCGATGTAGACGAGCGCGCTCCGACCCCTACCCCCATCGAACGGGTGGCAGCGAAGCTGGCGCCTAGTCGAAGTAGATGCGCGCGCTCCGTCCCCTACCCATCGAACGGGTGGCAGCGAAGCTCGCGCCTAGTCGAAGTAGACGCGCGTGCTCCGTCCCCTACCCCCATCGAACGGGTGGCAGCGAAGCTGGCGCCTAGTCGAAGTAGACGCGCGCGCTCCGTCCCCTACCCATCGAACGGGTGGCAGCGAAGCTGGCGCCTAGTCGAAGTAGACACGCGCGGTCCGTCCCCTACCCGCATCGCACGGGTGGCAGCGAAGCTGGCGCCTAGTCGAAGTAGACGCGCGCGCTCCTTCCCCTACCCCCATCGAACGGGTGGCAGCGAAGCTGGCGCCTAGTCGAAGTAGACGCGCGCGCTCCGTCCCCTACCCATCGAACGGGTGGCAGCGAAGCTGGCGCCTAGTTTAAGTAGACGCGCGCGCTCCGTCCCGTACCCCCATCGAATGGGTGGCAGCGAAGCTGGCGCCTAGTCGAAGTAGACGCGCGCGCTCCGTCCCCTACCCATCGAACGGGTGGCACCGAAGCTGGTGCCTAGTCGAAGTAGACGCGCGCGCTCCGTCCTCTACCCATCGCATGGGTGGCAGCGAAGCTGGTGCCTAGTCGAAGTAGATGTGCGCGCTCCGTCCTCTACCCATCCCATGGGTGGCAGCGAAGCTGGCGCCTAGTCGAAGTAGACGCGCGCGCTCCGTCCCCTACCCATCGAACGTGTGGCAGCGAAGCTGGCGCCTAGTCGAAGTAGACGTGCGCGCTCCGTCCCCTACCCCCATCGCACGGGTGGCAGCGAAGGTGGCGCCTAGTCGAAGTAGACGGGCGCGCTCCGTCCCCTACCCATCGAACGGGTGGCTGCGAAGCTGGCGCCTAGGCGAAGTAGACGCGCGCGCTCCGTCCCCTACCCATCGAACGGGTGGCAGCGAAGCTGGCGCCTAACCGAAGTAGACGCGCGCGCTCCGTCCCCTACCCCCATCGAACGGGTGGCAGCGAAGCTGGCGCCTAGTCGAAGTAGACGCGCGCGCTCCGTCCCCTACCCATCGAACGGGTGGCACCGAAGCTGGCGCCTAGTCGAAGTAGACGCGCGCGCTCCGTCCTCTACCCATCGCATGGGTGGCAGCGAAGCTGGCGCCTAGTCGAAGTAGACGCGCGCGCACCGTCCTCTACCCATGGCACGGGTGGCAGCGAAGCTGGCGCCTAGTCGAAGTAGACGCGCGCGCTCCGTCCTCTACCCATCGCAGGGGTGGCAGCGAAGCTGGCGCCTAGTCGAAGTAGACGCGCGCGCTCCGTCCCCTACCCCTATCGAACGGGTGGCAGCGAAGCTGGCGCCTAGTCGAAGTAGACGCGCGCGCTCCGTCCCCTACCGCCCGCGCGCGCTCCGTCCCCTACCCATCAAACGGGTGGCAGCGAAGCTGGCGCCTAGTCGAAGTAGACGCGCGCGCTCCGTCCCATACCCATCGCACGGGTGGCAGCGAAGCTGGCGCCTAGTCGAAGTAGACGCGCGCGCTCCGTCCCCTACCCATCGAACGGGAGGCAGCGAAGCTCGCGCCTAGTCGAAGTAGACGCGCGCGCTCCGTCCCCTACCCCCATCGAACGGGTGGCAGCGAAGCTGGCGCCTAGTCGAAGTAGACGCGCGCGCTCCGTCCCCTACCCATCAAACGTGTGGCAGCGAAGCTGGCGCCTAGTCGAAGTAGACGCGCGTGCTCCGTCCCCTACCCCCATCGCACGGGTGGCAGCAAAGGTGGCGCCTAGTCGAAGTAGACGGGCGCGCTCCGTCCCCTACCCATCGAACGGGTGGCAGCGAAGCTGGCGCCTAGGCGAAGTAGACGCGCGCGCTCCGTCCCCTACCCATCGAACGGGTGGCAGCGAAGCTGGCGCCTAACCGAAGTAGACGCGCGCGCTCCGTCCCCTACCCCCATCGAACGGGTGGCAGCGAAGCTGGCGCCTAGTCGAAGTAGACGCGCGCGCTCCGTCCCCTACCCATCGAACGGGTGGCACCGAAGCTGGCGCCTAGTCGAAGTAGACGCGCGCGCTCCGTCCCCTACCCATCGAACGGGTGGCAGCGAAGCTGGCGCCTAGTCGAAGTAGACGCGCGCGCACCGTCCTCTACCCATGGCACGGGTGGCAGCGAAGCTGGCGCCTAGTCGAAGTAGACGCGCGCGCTCCGTCCTCTACCCATCGCAGGGGTGGCAGCGAAGCTGGCGCCTAGTCGAAGTAGACGCGCGCGCTCCGTCCCCTACCCCTATCGAACGGGTGGCAGCGATGCTGGCGCCTAGTCGAAGTAGACGCGCGCGCTCCGTCCCCTACCGCCCGCGCGCGCTCCGTCCCCTACCCATCAAACGGGTGGCAGCGAAGCTGGCGCCTAGTCGAAGTAGACGCGCGCGCTCCGTCCCATACCCATCGCACGGGTGGCAGCGAAGCTGGCGCCTAGTCGAAGTAGACGCGCGCGCTCCGTCCCCTACCCATCGAACGGGAGGCAGCGAAGCTCGCGCCTAGTCGAAGTAGACGCGCGCGCTCCGTCCCCTACCCCCATCGAACGGGTGGCAGCGAAGCTGGCGCCTAGTCGAAGTAGACGCGCGCGCTCCGTCCCCTACCCATCAAACGTGTGGCAGCGAAGCTGGCGCCTAGTCGAAGTAGACGCGCGTGCTCCGTCCCCTACCCCCATCGCACGGGTGGCAGCAAAGGTGGCGCCTAGTCAAAGTAGACGGGCGCGCTCCGTCCCCTACCCATCGAACGGGTGGCAGCGAAGCTGGCGCCTAGGCGAAGTAGACGCGCGCGCTCCGTCCCCTACCCATCGAACGGGTGGCAGCGAAGCTGGCGCCTAACCGAAGTAGACGCGCGCGCTCCGTCCCCTACCCCCATCGAACGGGTGGCAGCGAAGCTGGCGCCTAGTCGAAGTAGACGCGCGCGCTCCGTCCCCTACCCATCGAACGGGTGGCACCGAAGCTGGCGCCTAGTCGAAGTAGACGCGCGCGCTCCGTCCTCTACCCATCGCATGGGTGGCAGCGAAGCTGGCGCCTAGTCGAAGTAGACGCGCGCGCTCCGTCCTCCTACCCATCGCATGGGTGGCAGCGAAGCTGGCGCCTTGTCGAAGTAGGCGCGCGCGCTCCGTCCCCTACCCAGTGAACGGGTGGCAGCGAAGCTGGCGCCTAGTCGAAGTAGAAGCGCGCGCTCCGTCCTCTACCCATCGCTTGGGTGGCAGCGAAGCTGGCGCCTATTGGAAGTAGACGCGCGCGCTCCGTCCCCTACCCCCATCGAACGGATGGCTGCGAAGCTGGCGCCTAGTCGAAGTAGACGCGCGCGCTCCGTCCCCTACCCATCAAACGGGTGGCAGCGAAGCTGGCGCCTAGTCGAAGTAGACGCGCGTGCTCCGTCCCGTACCCCCATCGAACGGGTGGGAGCGAAGCTAGCGCCTAGTCGAAGTAGACGCGCGCGCTCCGTCCCCTACCCATCGAACGGGTGGCAGCGAAGCTGGCGCCTAGTCGAAGTAGACGCGCGCGCACCGTCCTCTACCCATCGCACGGGTGGCAGCGAAGTTGGCGCCTAGTCGAAGTAGACGCGCGCGCTCCGTCCGCTACCCATCGCATGGGTGGCAGCGTAGCTGGCGCCTAGTCGATGTAGACGAGCGCGCTCCGACCCCTACCCCCATCGAACGGGTGGCAGCGAAGCTGGCGCCTAGTCGAAGTAGATGCGCGCGCTCCGTCCCCTACCCATCGAACGGGTGGCAGCGAAGCTCGCGCCTAGTCGAAGTAGACGCGCGTGCTCCGTCCCCTACCCCCATCGAACGGGTGGCAGCGAAGCTGGCGCCTAGTCGAAGTAGACGCGCGCGCACCGTCCCCTACCCATCGAACGGGTGGCAGCGAAGCTGGCGCCTAGTCGAAGTAGACAGCGCGCGCTCCGTCCCCTACCCCATCGCACGGGTGGCAGCGAAGCTGGCGCCCAGTCGAAGTAGACGCGCGCGCTCCTTCCCCTACCCCCATCGAACGGGTGGCAGGGAAGCTGGCGCCTAGTCGAAGTAGACGCGCGCGCTCCGTCCCCTACCCATCGAACGGGTGGCAGCGAAGCTGGCGCCTAGTCGAAGTAGACGCGCGCGCTCCGTCCCGTACCCCCATCGAACGGGTGGCAGCGAAGCTGGTGCCTAGTCGAAGTAGACGCGCGCGCTCCGTCCCCTACCCATCGAACGGGTGGCAGCGAAGCTGGTGCCTAGTCGAAGTAGACGCGCGCGCTCCGTCCTCTACCCATCGAATGGGTGGCAGCGAAGCTGGTGCCTAGTCGAAGTAGACGCGTGCGCGCTCCGTCCTCTACCCATCGCCATGGGTGGCAGCGAAGCTGGCTGCCATAGTCGAAGTAGACGCGCGCAGCTCCGTCCCCTACCCCAGCGAACGCGTTGGGAAGCTGGCGCCTAGTCGAAGTAGACGCGCGCGCTCCGTCCCCTACCCGCAGCGAACGGGTGGGAGCGAAGCTGGCGCCTAGTCGAAGTAGACGCGCGCGCTCCGTCCCCTACCCACCGAACGGGTGGCAGCGAAGCTGGCGCCTAGTCGAAGTAGACGCGCATGCTCCGTCCCCTACCCATCGAACGGGTGGCACCGAAGCTGGCGCCTAGTCGAAGTAGATGCGCGCGCTCCGTCCTCTACCCATCGCATGGGTGGCAGCGAAGCTGGCGCCTAGTCGTAGTAGACGCGCGCGATCCGTCCCCTACCCCCATTGAACGGATGGCAGCGAAGCTGGCGCCTAGTCGAAGTAGACACGCGCGCTCCGTCCCCTACCCATCAAACGGGAGGCAGCGAAGCTGGCGCCTAGTCGAAGTAGACGCGCGCGCTCTGTCCCCTACCCCCATCGAACGGGTGGCATCGAAGCTGGCGCTTAGTCGAACTAGACGCGCGCGCTCCGTCCCCAAACCATCGAACGGGTGGCAGCGAAGCTGGCGCCTAATCGAAGTAGACGCGCGCGCTCCGTCCCCTACCCCCGTCGCACGGGTGGCAGCGAAGCTGGCGCCTAGTCGAAGTAGACACGCGCGCTCCGTCGCCTACCGCCTTCGAACGGGTGGCAGCGAAGCTGGCGCCTAGTCGAAGTAGACGCGCGCGCTCCGTCCCCTACCCATCGAACGGGTGGCAGCGAAGCTGGCGCCTAGTCGAAGTAAACGCGCGCGCTCCGTCCCCTACCCATCGAACGGGTGGCAGCGAAGCTTGCGCCTAGTCGAAGTAGACGCGCGCGCTCCGTCCTCTACCCATCGCATGGGTGGCAGCGAAGCTGGCGCCTAGTCGAAGTAGACGCGCGCGCTCCGTCCCCTACCCCAGCGAACGAGTGGCTGCGAAGCTGGCGCCTAGTCGAAGTAGACGCGCGCGCTCCGTCCTCTACCCACCGAACGGGTGGCAGCGAAGCTGGCGCCTAGTCGAAGTAGACGCGCGCGCTCCGTCCTCTACCCATCGCATGGGTGGCAGCGAAGCTGGCGCCTGGTCGAAGTAGACGCGCGCGCTCCGTCCCCTACCCATCCAACGAGTGGCAGCGAAGCTAGCGTCTAATCGAAGTAGACGTGCGCGCTCCGTCCGCTACCCATCGCAGGGGTGGCAGCGAAGCTGGCGCCTAGTCGAAGTAGACGCGCGCGCTCCGTCCCCTACCCATCGAACGGGTGGCAGCGAAGCTGGCGCCTAGTCGAAGTAGACGCGCGCGCTCCGTCCCTAGCCATCGCACGGGTGGCAGCGAAGCTGGCGCCGAGTCGAAGTAGACGCGCGCGCTCCGTCCTCTACCCATCGAACGGGTGGCAGCGAAGCTGGCGCCCAGTCAAAGTAGACGCGCGCGCTCCGTGCCCTACCCATCGAACGGGTGGCAGCGAAGCTGGCGCCTAGTCGAAGTAGACGTGCGCGCTCCGTCCCCTACCCCCATCGAACGGGTGGCAGCGAAGCTGGCGCCTAGTCGAAGTAGACGCGCGCGCTCCGTCCCTAGCCATCGCACGGGTGGCAGCGAAGCTGGCGTCTAGTCGAAGTAGACGGGCGCGCTCCGTCCCCTACCCATCGAACGGGTGGCAGCGAAGCTGGCGCCTAGTCGAAGTAGACGCGCGCGCTCCGTCCTCTACCCATCGAACGGGTGGCAGCGAAGCTGGCGCCTAGTCGAAGTAGACGCGCGCGCTCCGTCCCCTACCCATCGAACGGGTGGCAGCCAAGCTGGCTTAGTCGAAGTATACGCGTGCGCTCCGTCCCCTACCCCCATCGAACGGGTGGCAGCGAAGCTGGCGCCCGGTCGAAGTAGACGCGCGCGCTCCGTCCGCTACCAATCGAACGGGTGGCAGCGAAGCTGGCGCCTAGTCGAAGTAGACGCGCACGCTCCGTCCCCTACCCCCATCAAACGGGTGGCAGCGAAGCTGGCGCCTAGTCGAAGTAGACGCGCGCGATCCGTCCCCTACCCATGGAACGGGTGGCAGCGAAGCTGGCGCCTAGTCGAAGTAGACGCGCGCGCTCCGTCCCCTACCCATCGAACGGGTGGCAGCGCAGCTGGCACCTAGTCGAAGTAGACGCGCGCGCTCCGTCCCCTACCCATCGAACGGGTGGCAGCCAAGCTGGCGCCAAGTCGAAGTAGACGCGCGCGCTCCGTCCCCTACCCATCGAACGGGTGGCAGCGAAGCTGGCGCCCAGTCGAAGTAGACGCGCGCGCTCCGTCCCCTACCCCCATCGAACGGGTGGCAGCGAAGCTGGCGCCAGTCGAAGTAGACGCGCGGGCTCCGTCCGCTACCCATCGAACGGGTGGCAGCGAAGCTGGCGCCCAGTCGAAGTAGACGCGCGCGCTCCGTCCCCTACCCATCGAACGGGTGGCAGCGAAGCTGGCACCGAGTCGAAGTAGACGCGCGCGCTCCGTCCTCTACCCATCGAACGGGTGGCAGCGAAGCTGGCGCCCAGTCGAAGTAGACGCGCGCGCTCCTTCCCCTACTTCCATCGAACGGGTGGCAGGGAAGCTGGCGCCTAGTCGAAGTAGACGCGCGCGCTCCGTCCTCTACCCATCGCGTGGGTGGCAGCGAAGCTGGCCCCTAGTCGAAGTAGACGTGCGCGCTCCGTCCTCTACCCATCGCAGGGGTGGCAGCGAAGCTGGCGCCAAGTCGAAGTAGACGCGCGCGCTCCGTCCCCTACCCCCAGCGAGCGGGTGGCAGCGAAGCTGGCGCCCAGTCGAAGTAGACGCGCGCGCTCCCTCCCCTACCCATCGAACGGGTGGCAGCGAAGCTGGCGCCCAGTCGAACTAGACGCGCGCGCTCCATCCCCTACCCATCGAACGGGTGGCAGCGAAGCTGGCGCCGAGTCGAAGTAGACGCGCACGCTACGTCCCCTACCCCCATCGAACGGGTGGCAGCGAAGCTGGCGCCGAGTCGAAGTAGACGCGCGCGCTCCGTCCCCTACCCATCGAACGGGTGGCAGCGAAGCTGGCGCCCAGTCGAAGTAGACGCGCGCGCTCCGTCCCCTACCCCATCGAACGGGTGGCAGCGAAGCTGGCGCCTAGTCGAAGTAGACGCGCGCGCTCCGTCCTCTACCCATCGAACGGGTGGCAGCGAAGCTGGCGCCCAGTCGAAGTAGACGCGCGCGCTCCGTCCCCTACCCATCGAACGGGTGGCAGCGAAGCTGGCGCCTAGTCGAAGTAGACGCGCGCGCTCCGTCCCCTACCCATCGAACGGGTGGCAGCGAAGCTGGCGCCTAGTCGAAGTAGACGCGCGCGCTCCGTCCCCTACCCCATCGAACGGGTGGCAGCGAAGCTGGCGCCTAGTCGAAGTAGACGCGCGCGCTCCGTCCCCTACCCATCGAACGGGTGGCAGCGAAGCTGGCGCCTAGTCGAAGTAGACGCGCGCGCTCCGTCCCTACCCCATCGAACGGGTGGCAGCGAAGCTGGCGCCTAGTCGAAGTAGACGCGCGCGCTCCGTCCCCTACCCCATCGAACGGGTGGCAGCGAAGCTGGCGCCTAGTCGAAGTAGACGCGCGCGCTCCGTCCCCTACCCATCGAACGGGTGGCAGCGAAGCTGGCGCCAGTCGAAAGTAGACGCGCGCGCTCCCTCCCCTACCCATCGAACGGGTGGCAGCGAAGCTGGCGCCCTAGTCGAAGCTAGACGCGCGCGCTCCATCCCCTACCCATCGAACGGGTGGCAGCGAAGCTGGCGCCTAGTCGAAGTAGACGCGCGCGCTACGTCCCCTACCCCCATCGAACGGGTGGCAGCGAAGCTGGCGCCTAGTCGAAGTAGACGCGCGCGCTCCGTCCCCTACCCATCGAACGGGTGGCAGCGAAGCTGGCGCCTAGTCGAAGTAGACGCGCGCGCTCCGTCCCGTACCCCCATCGAACGGGTGGCAGCGAAGCTGGCGCCTAGTCGAAGTAGACGCGCGCGCTCTGTCCCCTACCCATCGAACGGGTGGCAGCGAAGCTGGCGCCTAGTCGAAGTAGACGCGCGCGCCTCCGTCGCCTACCCATCGACTGGGTGGCAGCCGAAGCTGGCGCCTAGTCGAAGCTAGACGCGCGCGCTCCGTCCTCTACCCATCGAACGGGTGGCAGCGAAGCTGGCGCCTAGTCGAAGTAGACGCGCGCGCTCCGTCCCCTACCCATCGAACGGGTGGCAGCGAAGCTGGCGCCTAGTCGAAGTAGACGCGCGCGCTCCGTCCCCTACCCATCGAACGGGTGGCAGCGAAGCTGGCGCCTAGTCGAAGTAGACGCGCGCGCTCCGTCCCCTACCCATCGAACGGGTGGCAGCGAAGCTGGCGCCTAGTCGAAGTAGACGCGCGCGCTCCGTCCCCTACCCCATCGAACGGGTGGCAGCGAAGCTGGCGCCTAGTCGAAGTAGACGCGCGCGCTCCGTCCCCTACCCATCGAACGGGTGGCAGCGAAGCTGGCGCCTAGTCGAAGTAGACGTGCGCGCTCCGTCCCCTACCCATCGAACGGGGTGGCAGCGAAGCTGGCGCCTAGTCGAAGTAGACGCGCGCGCTCCGTCCCCTACCCCCATTGAACGGATGGCAGCGAAGCTGGCGCCTAGTCGAAGTAGACGCGCGCGCTCCGTCCCCTACCCATCCAACGGGAGGCAGCGAAGCTGGCGCCTAGTCGAAGTAGACGCGCGCGCTCCGTCCGCTACCCATCGCATGGGTGGCAGGGAAGCTGGCGCCTAGTCGAAGTAGACACACGCGCTCTGTCCCCTACCCCCATCGAACGGGTGGCAGCGAAGCTGGCGCCTAGTCGAAGTAGACGCGCGCGCTCCGTCCCCTACCCATCGAACGGGTGGCAGCGAAGCTGGCGCCTAGTCGAAGTAGACGCGCGCGCTCCGTCCCCTACCCCCATCGAACGGGTGGCAGCGAAGCTGGCGCGTAGTCGAACTAGACGCGCGCGCTCCGTCCCCAAACCATCGAACGGGTGGCAGCGAAGCTGGCGCCTAGTCGAAGTAGACGCGCGCGCTCCGTCCCCTACCCCCGTCGCACGGGTGGCAGCGAAGCTGGCGCCTAGTCGAAGTAGACACGCGCGCTCCATCGCCTACCCCCTTCGAACGGGTGGCAGCGAAGCTGGCGCCTAGTCGAAGTAGACGCGCGCGCTCCGTCCGCTACCCATCGAACGGGTGGCAGCGAAGCTGGCGCCTAGTCGAAGTAGACGCGCGCGCTCCGTCCCCTACCCATCGAACGGGTGGCAGCGAAGCTTGCGCCTAGTCGAAGTAGACGCGCTGCGCTCCGTCCTCTACCCATCGCATGGGTGGCAGCGAAGCTGGCGCCTAGTCGAAGTAGACGCGCGCGCTCCGTCCCTACCCACCGAACGGGTGGCAGCGAAGTTGGCGCCTAGTCGAAGTAGACGCGCGCGCTCCGTCCCTCTACCCCATCGCTTGGGTGGCAGCGAAGCTGGCGCCTGGTCGAAGTAGACGCGCGCGCTCCGTCCGCCTACCCATCCGAACGCGTGGCAGCGAAGCTGGCGTCTAATCGAAGTAGACGTGCGCGCTCCGTCCGCTACCCATCGCATGGGTGGCAGCGAAGCTGGCGCCTAGTCGAAGTAGACGTGCGCGCTCCGTCCCCTACCCATCGAACGGGTGGCAGCGAAGCTGGTGCCTAGTCGAAGTAGACGCGCGCGCTCCGTCCCGTGCCCCCATCGAACGGGTGGCAGCGAAGCTGGCGCATAGTCGAAGTAGACGCGCGCGCTCCGTCCCCCACCCATCGAACGGGTGGCAGCGAAGCTGGCGCCTAGTCGAAGTAGACGCGCGCGCTCCGTCCCCTACCCCATCGAACGGGTGGCAGCGAAGCTGGCGCCTAGTCGAAGTAGACGCGCGCGCTCCGTCCGCTACCCATCGAACGGGTGGCAGCGAAGCTGGCGCCCAGTCGAAGTAGACGCGCGCGCTCCGTCCCCTACCCATCGAACGGGTGGCAGCGAAGCTGGCGCCTAGTCGAAGTAGACGCGCGCGCTCCGTCCCCTACCCCATCGAACGGGTGGCAGCGAAGCTGGCGCCTAGTCGAAGTAGACGCGCGCGCTCCGTCCCCTACCCCATCGAACGGGTGGCAGCGAAGCTGGCGCCTAGTCGAAGTAGACGCGCGCGCTCCGTCCTCCTACCCCATCGAACGGGTGGCAGCGAAGCTGGCGCCTAGTCGAAGTAGACGCGCGCGCTCCGTCCCCTACCCATCGAACGGTGGCAGCGAAGCTGGCGCCTAGTCGAAGTAGACGCGCGCGCTCCGTCCCCTACCCATCGAACGGGTGGCAGCGAAGCTGGCGCCTAGTCGAAGTAGACGCGCGCGCTCCGTCCCCTACCCATCGAACGGGTGGCAGCGAAGCTGGCGCCTAGTCGAAGTAGACGCGCGCGCTCCGTCCCCTACCCATCGAACGGGTGGCAGCGAAGCTGGCGCCTAGTCGAAGTAGACGCGCGCGCTCCGTCCCCTACCCATCGAACGGGTGGCAGCGAAGCTGGCGCCTAGTCGAAGTAGACGCGCGCGCTCCGTCCCCTACCCCATCGAACGGGTGGCAGCGAAGCTGGCGCCTAGTCGAAGTAGACGCGCGCGCTCCGTCCCCTACCCCATCGAACGGGTGGCAGCGAAGCTGGCGCCTAGTCGAAGTAGACGCGCGCGCTCCGTCCCCTACCCCATCGAACGGGTGGCAGCGAAGCTGGCGCCTAGTCGAAGTAGACGCGCGCGCTCCGTCCCCTACCCATCGAACGGGTGGCAGCGAAGCTGGCGCCTAGTCGAAGTAGACGCGCGCGCTCCGTCCCCTACCCATCGAACGGGTGGCAGCGAAGCTGGCGCCGAGTCGAAGTAGACGCGCGCGCTCCGTCCTCTACCCATCGAACGGGTGGCAGCGAAGCTGGCGCCTAGTCGAAGTAGACGCGCGCGCTCCGTCCCCTACCCCATCGAACGGGTGGCAGGGAAGCTGCCGCCTAGTCGAGTAGACGCGCGCGCTCCGTCCCCTACCCATCGAACGGGTGGCAGCGAAGCTGGCGCCTAGTCGAAGTAGACGCGCGCGCTCCGTCCCCTACCCATCGAACGGGTGGCAGCGAAGCTGGCGCCTAGTCGAAGTAGACGCGCGCGCTCCGTCCCCTACCCATCGAACGGGTGGCAGCGAAGCTGGCGCCTAGTCGAAGTAGACGCGCGCGCTCCGTCCCCTACCCATCGAACGGGTGGCAGCGAAGCTGGCGCCTAGTCGAAGTAGACGCGCGCGCTCCGTCCCCTACCCCCATCGAACGGGTGGCAGCGAAGCTGGCGCCTAGTCGAAGTAGACGCGCGCGCTCCCTCCCCTACCCATCGAACGGGTGGCACCGAAGCTGGCGCCTAGTCGAAGTAGACGCTCGCGCTCCGTCCTCTACCCATCGCATGGGTGGCAGGGAAGCTGGCGCCTAGTCGAAGTAGACGTGCGCGCTCCGTCCTCCACCCATCGCAGGGGTGGCAGCGAAGCTGGCGCCAAGTCGAAGTAGACGCGCGCGCTCCGTCCCCTACCCCCAGCGAACGGGTGGCAGCGAAGCTGGCGCCTAGTCGAAGTAGACGCACGCGCTCCGTCCCCTACCCACGAACGGGTGGCAGCGAAGCTGGCGCCCAGTCGAAGTAGACTCGCGCGCTCCCTCCTCTACCCATCGAACGGGTGGCAGCGAAGCTGGCGCCCAGTCGAAATAGACGCGCGCGCTCCATCCCCTACCCATCGAACGGGTTGCAGCGAAGCTGGCGCCTAGTCGAAGTAGACGCGCGCGCTCCGTCCCCTACCCCCATCGAACGGGTGGCAGCGAAGCTGGCGCCTAGTCGAAGTAGACGCGCGCGCTCCGTCCCCTACCCCATCGAACGGGTGGCAGCGAAGCTGGCGCCTAGTCGAAGTAGACGCGCGCGCTCCGTCCCCTACCCCCATCGAACGGGTGGCAGCGAAGCTGGCGCCCAGTCGAAGTAGACGCGCGCGCTCCGTCCCCTACCCATCGAACGGGTGGCAGCGAAGCTGGCGCCTAGTCGAAGTAGACGCGCGCGCTCCGTCCCCTACCCATCGAACGGGTGGCAGCGAAGCTGGCGCCTAGTCGAAGTAGACGCGCGCGCTCCGTCCCCTACCCCATCGAACGGGTGGCAGCGAAGCTGGCGCCTAGTCGAAGTAGACGCGCGCGCTCCGTCCCCTACCCCATCGAACGGGTGGCAGCGAAGCTGGCGCCTAGTCGAAGTAGACGCGCGCGCTCCGTCCCCTACCCCATCGAACGGGTGGCAGCGAAGCTGGCGCCTAGTCGAAGTAGACGCGCGCGCTCCGTCCCCTACCCATCGAACGGGTGGCAGCGAAGCTGGCGCCTAGTCGAAGTAGACGCGCGCGCTCCGTCCCCTACCCATCGAACGGGTGGCAGCGAAGCTGGCGCCTAGTCGAAGTAGACGCGCGCGCTCCGTCCCCTACCCCATCGAACGGGTGGCAGCGAAGCTGGCGCCTAGTCGAAGTAGACGCGCGCGCTCCGTCCCCTACCCATCGAACGGGTGGCAGCGAAGCTGGCGCCTAGTCGAAGTAGACGCGCGCGCTCCGTCCCCTACCCCATCGAACGGGTGGCAGCGAAGCTGGCGCCTAGTCGAAGTAGACGCGCGCGCTCCGTCCCCTACCCATCGAACGGGTGGCAGCGAAGCTGGCGCCTAGTCGAAGTAGACGCGCGCGCTCCGTCCCCTACCCATCGAACGGGTGGCAGCGAAGCTGGCGCCTAGTCGAAGTAGACGCGCGCGCTCCGTCCCCTACCCATCGAACGGGTGGCAGCGAAGCTGGCGCCTAGTCGAAGTAGACGCGCGCGCTCCGTCCCCTACCCATCGAACGGGTGGCAGCGAAGCTGGCGCCTAGTCGAAGTAGACGCGCGCGCTCCGTCCCTACCCCATCGAACGGGTGGCAGCGAAGCTGGCGCCTAGTCGAAGTAGACGCGCGCGCTCCGTCCCCTACCCATCGAACGGGTGGCAGCGAAGCTGGCGCCTAGTCGAAGTAGACGCGCGCGCTCCGTCCCCTACCCATCGAACGGGTGGCAGCGAAGCTGGCGCCTAGTCGAAGTAGACGCGCGCGCTCCGTCCCCTACCCATCGAACGGGTGGCAGCGAAGCTGGCGCCTAGTCGAAGTAGACGCGCGCGCTCCGTCCCCTACCCCCATCGAACGGGTGGCAGCGAAGCTGGCGCCTAGTCGAAGTAGACGCGCGCGCTCCGTCCCCTACCCCATCGAACGGGTGGCAGCGAAGCTGGCGCCTAGTCGAAGTAGACGCGCGCGCTCCCGTCCTCTACCCATCGAACGGGTGGCAGCGAAGCTGGCGCCTAGTCGAAAGTAGACGCGCGCGCTCCGTCCCCTACCCATCGAACGGGTGGCAGCGAAGCTGGCGCCTAGTCGAAGTAGACGCGCGCGCTCCGTCCCCTACCCCATCGAACGGGTGGCAGCGAAGCTGGCGCCTAGTCGAAGTAGACGCGCGCGCTCCGTCCCCTACCCCATCGAACGGGTGGCAGCGAAGCTGGCGCCTAGTCGAAGTAGACGCGCGCGCTCCCGTCGCCTACCCCATCGAACGGGTGGCAGCGAAGCTGGCGCCTAGTCGAAGTAGACGCGCGCGCTCCGTCCCCTACCCCATCGAACGGGTGGCAGCGAAGCTGGCGCCTAGTCGAAGTAGACGCGCGCGCTCCGTCCCCTACCCATCGAACGGGTGGCAGCGAAGCTGGCGCCTAGTCGAAGTAGACGCGCGCGCTCCGTCCCCTACCCCATCGAACGGGTGGCAGCGAAGCTGGCGCCTAGTCGAAGTAGACGCGCGCGCTCCGTCCCCTACCCATCGAACGGGTGGCAGCGAAGCTGGCGCCTAGTCGAAGTAGACGCGCGCGCTCCGTCCCCTACCCCATCGAACGGGTGGCAGCGAAGCTGGCGCCTAGTCGAAGTAGACGCGCGCGCTCCGTCCCCTACCCATCGAACGGGTGGCAGCGAAGCTGGCGCCTAGTCGAAGTAGACGCGCGCGCTCCGTCCCCTACCCCATCGAACGGGTGGCAGCGAAGCTGGCGCCTAGTCGAAGTAGACGCGCGCGCTCCGTCCCCTACCCCATCGAACGGGTGGCAGCGAAGCTGGCGCCTAGTCGAAGTAGACGCGCGCGCTCCGTCCCCTACCCATCGAACGGGTGGCAGCGAAGCTGGCGCCTAGTCGAAGTAGACGCGCGCGCTCCGTCCCCTACCCCATCGAACGGGTGGCAGCGAAGCTGGCGCCTAGTCGAAGTAGACGCGCGCGCTCCGTCCCCTACCCATCGAACGGGTGGCAGCGAAGCTGGCGCCCAGTCGAAGTAGACGCGCGCGCTTCCGTCCCCTACCCCCATCGAACGGGTGGCAGCGAAGCTGGCGCCTAGTCGAAGTAGACGCGCGCGCTCCGTCCCCTACCCATTCGAACGGGTGGCAGCGAAGCTGGCGCCTAGTCGAAGTAGACGCGCGCGCTCCGTCCTCTACCCATCGAACGGGTGGCAGCGAAGCTGGCGCCTAGTCGAAGTAGACGCGCGCGCTCCGTCCCCTACCCATCGAACGGGTTGGCAGCGAAGCTGGCGTCTAGTCGAAGTAGACGCGCGCGCTCCGTCCCCTACCCCATCGAACGGGTGGCAGCGAAGCTGGCGCCTAGTCGAAGTAGACGCGCGCGCTCCCGTCCCCTACCCCATCGAACGGGTGGCAGCGAAGCTGGCGCCTAGTCGAAGTAGACGCGCGCGCTCCGTCCCCTTACCCATCGAACGGGTGGCAGCGAAGCTGGCGCCTAGTCGAAGTAGACGCGCGCGCTCCGTCCCCTACCCATCGAACGGGGTGGCAGCGAAGCTGGCGCCTAGTCGAAGTAGACGCGCGCGCTCCGTCCCCTACCCATCGAACGGGTGGCAGCGAAGCTGGCGCCTAGTCGAAGTAGACGCGCGCGCTCCGTCCCCTACCCATCGAACGGGTGGCAGCGAAGCTGGCGCCCTAGTCGAAGTAGACGCGCGCGCTCCGTCCCCTACCCATCGAACGGGTGGCAGCGAAGCTGGCGCCCAGTCGAAATAGACGCGCGCGCTCCGTCCCCTACCCATCGAACGGGTGGCAGCGAAGCTGGCGCCTAGTCGAAGTAGACGCGCGCGCTCCGTCCCCTACCCCCATCGAACGGGTGGCAGCGAAGCTGGCGCCTAGTCGAAGTAGACGCGCGCGCTCCGTCCCCTACCCCCGTCGCACGGGTGGCAGCGAAGCTGGCGCCTAGTCGAAGTAGACACGCGCGCTCCCTCCCTACCCCATCGAACGGGTGGCAGCGAAGCTGGCGCCTAGTCGAAGTAGACGCGCGCGCTCCGTCCCCTACCCATCGAACGGGTGGCAGCGAAGCTGGCGTAGTCGAAGTAGACGCGCGCGCTCCGTCCCCTACCCCATCGAACGGGTGGCAGCGAAGCTGGCGCCTAGTCGAAGTAGACGCGCGCGCTCCGTCCCCTACCCCATCGAACGGGTGGCAGCGAAGCTGGCGCCTAGTCGAAGTAGACGCGCGCGCTCCGTCCCCTACCCCATCGAACGGGTGGCAGCGAAGCTGGCGCCTAGTCGAAGTAGACGCGCGCGCTCCGTCCCCTACCCCATCGAACGGGTGGCAGCGAAGCTGGCGCCTAGTCGAAGTAGACGCGCGCGCTCCGTCCCCTACCCATCGAACGGGTGGCAGCGAAGCTGGCGCCTAGTCGAAGTAGACGCGCGCGCTCCGTCCCCTACCCCATCGAACGGGTGGCAGCGAAGCTGGCGCCTAGTCGAAGTAGACGCGCGCGCTCCGTCCCCTACCCATCGAACGGGTGGCAGCGAAGCTGGCGCCTAGTCGAAGTAGACGCGCGCGCTCCGTCCCCTACCCATCGAACGGGTGGCAGCGAAGCTGGCGCCTAGTCGAAGTAGACGCGCGCGCTCCGTCCCCTACCCATCGAACGGGTGGCAGCGAAGCTGGCGCCTAGTCGAAGTAGACGCGCGCGCTCCGTCCCCTACCCATCGAACGGGTGGCAGCGAAGCTGGCGCCTAGTCGAAGTAGACGCGCGCGCTCCGTCCCCTACCCCATCGAACGGGTGGCAGCGAAGCTGGCGCCTAGTCGAAGTAGACGCGCGCGCTCCGTCCCCTACCCCATCGAACGGGTGGCAGCGAAGCTGGCGCCTAGTCGAAGTAGACCGCGCGCGCTCCGTCCCCTACCCATCGAACGGGTGGCAGCGAAGCTGGCGCCTAGTCGAAGTAGACGCGCGCGCTCCGTCCCCTACCCATCGAACGGGTGGCAGCGAAGCTGGCGCCTAGTCGAAGTAGACGCGCGCGCTCCCTCCCTACCCATCGAACGGGTGGCAGCGAAGCTGGCGCCTAGTCGAAGTAGACGCGCGCGCTCCGTCCCCTACCCATCGAACGGGTGGCAGCGAAGCTGGCGCCTAGTCGAAGTAGACGCGCGCGCTCCGTCCCCTACCCATCGAACGGGTGGCAGCGAAGCTGGCGCCTAGTCGAAGTAGACGCGCGCGCTCCGTCCTCCTACCCATCGAACGGGTGGCAGCGAAGCTGGCGCCTAGTCGAAGTAGACGCGCGCGCTCCGTCCCCTACCCATCGAACGGGTGGCAGCGAAGCTGGCGCCTAGTCGAAGTAGACGCGCGCGCTCCGTCCCCTACCCATCGAACGGGTGGCAGCGAAGCTGGCGCCTAGTCGAAGTAGACGCGCGCGCTCCGTCCCCTACCCATCGAACGGGTGGCAGCGAAGCTGGCGCCTAGTCGAAGTAGACGCGCGCGCTCCGTCCCCTACCCATCGAACGGGTGGCAGCGAAGCTGGCGCCTAGTCGAAGTAGACGCGCGCGCTCCGTCCCCTACCCCATCGAACGGGTGGCAGCGAAGCTGGCGCCTAGTCGAAGTAGACGCGCGCGCTCCGTCCCCTACCCATCGAACGGGTGGCAGCGAAGCTGGCGCCTAGTCGAAGTAGACGCGCGCGCTCCGTCCCCTACCCATCGAACGGGTGGCAGCGAAGCTGGCGCCTAGTCGAAGTAGACGCGCGCGCTCCGTCCCTACCCATCGACGGGTGGCAGCGAAGCTGGCGCCTAGTCGAAGTAGACGCGCGCGCTCCGTCCCCTACCCATCGAACGGGTGGCAGCGAAGCTGGCGCCTAGTCGAAGTAGACGCGCGCGCTCCGTCCCCTACCCATCGAACGGGTGGCAGCGAAGCTGGCGCCTAGTCGAAGTAGACGCGCGCGCTCCGTCCTCTACCCCATCGAACGGGTGGCAGCGAAGCTGGCGCCTAGTCGAAGTAGACGCGCGCGCTCCGTCCCCTACCCCCATCGAACGGGTGGCAGCGAAGCTGGCGCCTAGTCGAAGTAGACGCGCGCGCTCCGTCCCCTACCCATCGAACGGGTGGCAGCGAAGCTGGCGCCTAGTCGAAGTAGACGCGCGCGCTCCGTCCCCTACCCATCGAACGGGTGGCAGCGAAGCTGGCGCCTAGTCGAAGTAGACGCGCGCGCTCCGTCCCCTACCCATCGAACGGGTGGCAGCGAAGCTGGCGCCTAGTCGAAGTAGACGCGCGCGCTCCGTCCCCTACCCATCGAACGGGTGGCAGCGAAGCTGGCGCCCTAGTCGAAGTAGACGCGCGCGCTCCGTCCCCTACCCCCATCGAACGGGTGGCAGCGAAGCTGGCGCCTAGTCGAAGTAGACGCGCGCGCTCCGTCCCCTACCCATCGAACGGGTGGCAGCGAAGCTGGCGCCTAGTCGAAGTAGACGCGCGCGCTCCGTCCCCTACCCCCATCGAACGGGTGGCAGCGAAGCTGGCGCCTAGTCGAAGTAGACGCGCGCGCTCCGTCCCCTACCCATCGAACGGGTGGCAGCGAAGCTGGCGCCTAGTCGAAGTAGACGCGCGCGCTCCGTCCCCTACCCATCGAACGGGTGGCAGCGAAGCTGGCGCCTAGTCGAAGTAGACGCGCGCGCTCCGTCCCTACCCCCATCGAACGGGTGGCAGCGAAGCTGGCGCCTAGTCGAAGTAGACGCGCGCGCTCCGTCCCTACCCATCGAACGGGTGGCAGCGAAGCTGGCGCCTAGTCGAAGTAGACGCGCGCGCTCCGTCCCTACCCATCGAACGGGTGGCAGCGAAGCTGGCGCCTAGTCGAAGTAGACGCGCGCGCTCCGTCTCCCTACCCATCGAACGGGTGGCAGCGAAGCTGGCGCCTAGTCGAAGTAGACGCGCGCGCTCCGTCCCCTACCCATCGAACGGGTGGCAGCGAAGCTGGCGCCTAGTCGAAGTAGACGCGCGCGCTCCGTCCCCTACCCATCGAACGGGTGGCAGCGAAGCTGGCGCCTAGTCGAAGTAGACGCGCGCGCTCCGTCCCTACCCATCGAACGGGTGGCAGCGAAGCTGGCGCCTAGTCGAAGTAGACGCGCGCGCTCCGTCCCCTACCCATCGAACGGGTGGCAGCGAAGCTGGCGCCTAGTCGAAGTAGACGCGCGCGCTCCGTCCCCTACCCATCGAACGGGTGGCAGCGAAGCTGGCGCCTAGTCGAAGTAGACGCGCGCGCTCCGTCCCCTACCCCATCGAACGGGTGGCAGCGAAGCTGGCGCCTAGTCGAAGTAGACGCGCGCGCTCCGTCCCCTACCCCATCGAACGGGTGGCAGCGAAGCTGGCGCCTAGTCGAAGTAGACGCGCGCGCTCCGTCCCCTACCCCATCGAACGGGTGGCAGCGAAGCTGGCGCCTAGTCGAAGTAGACGCGCGCGCTCCGTCCCCTACCCCATCGAACGGGTGGCAGCGAAGCTGGCGCCTAGTCGAAGTAGACGCGCGCGCTCCGTCCCCTACCCATCGAACGGGTGGCAGCGAAGCTGGCGTAGTCGAAGTAGACGCGCGCGCTCCGTCCCCTACCCCATCGAACGGGTGGCAGCGAAGCTGGCGCCTAGTCGAAGTAGACGCGCGCGCTCCGTCCCCTACCCATCGAACGGGTGGCAGCGAAGCTGGCGCCTAGTCGAAGTAGACGCGCGCGCTCCGTCCCCTACCCATCGAACGGGTGGCAGCGAAGCTGGCGCCTAGTCGAAGTAGACGCGCGCGCTCCGTCCCCTACCCCCATCGAACGGGTGGCAGCGAAGCTGGCGCCTAGTCGAAGTAGACGCGCGCGCTCCGTCCCCTACCCATCGAACGGGTGGCAGCGAAGCTGGCGCCTAGTCGAAGTAGACGCGCGCGCTCCGTCCCCTACCCATCGAACGGGTGGCAGCGAAGCTGGCGCCTAGTCGAAGTAGACGCGCGCGCTCCGTCCTCTCCCCATCGAACGGGTGGCAGCGAAGCTGGCGCCTAGTCGAAGTAGACGCGCGCGCTCCGTCCCCTACCCCCATCGAACGGGTGGCAGCGAAGCTGGCGCCTAGTCGAAGTAGACGCGCGCGCTCCGTCCCCTACCCATCGAACGGGTGGCAGCGAAGCTGGCGCCTAGTCGAAGTAGACGCGCGTGCTCCGTCACGTACCCCCATCGAAGGGTGGTGTGCAGCCGGAAGCTGGTGCCTTTAGTCGAGTAGACGCTTGCGCGCTCCGTTCTCCTACCCATCGAACAGGTCGGCAGCGAAAGCCGGCGCCTAAGTCGAAGTAGACGCGCGGCTCCGTCCCCTACCCATCGATACGCGGTAGGCAGCGAAGCTGGGCCTAGTCGAAGTAGAGCGCCCCGCTCCGTCCCTACCCCCATCGAACGGGTGGCAGGCGAAGGCTGGCGCCTAGTCGAAGTAGAAGCGCGCGCTCCCCTCCCCTCCCCATTCGAACGGGTGGACACCGAAGCTGGGGCGCCTAGAGTCCGGAAGGTAGACGCGCGCTGCTCCGTCCTCTACCCATTCGAACTGGTGGCAGCGAAGCTGGCGCCCTAGTCGAAGTAGACGGCGAGCCTCCGTCTCTACCCCTTCGAACGGGTTGGCAGCGGAAGCTGGCGCCTAGTCGAAAGTAGACCGCTGCGCTGCTCCGTCCCCTACCCATCGAACGGGTGGCAGCGAAGCTGGCGCCTAGTCGAAGTAGACGCGCGCGCTCCGTCCCCTACCCACCGAACGGGTGGCAGCGAAGCTGGCGCCCAGTCGAAGTAGACGCGCGCGCTCCATCCCCTACCCATCGAACGGGTGGCAGCGAAGCTGGCGCCCAGTCGAAGTAGACGCGCGCGCTCCATCCCCTACCCCCATCGAACGGGTGGCAGCGAAGCTGGCGCCTAGTCGAAGTAGACGCGCGCGCTCCGTCCCCCTACCCCATCGAACGGGTGGCAGCGAAGCTGGCGCCTAGTCGAAGTAGACGCGCGCGCTCCGTCCCCTACCCATCGAACGGGTGGCAGCGAAGCTGGCGCCTAGTCGAAGTAGACGCGCGCGCTCCGTCCCGTACCCCATCGAACGGGTGGCAGCGAAGCTGGCGCCTAGTCGAAGTAGGCGCGCGCGCTCCGTCCCCTACCCCATCGAACGGGTGGCAGCGAAGCTGGCGCCTAGTCGAAGTAGACGCGCGCGCTCCGTCCCCTACCCCCATCGAACGGGTGGCAGCGAAGCTGGCGCCTAGTCGAAGTAGACGCGCGCGCTCCGTCCCTACCCCATCGAACGGGTGGCAGCGAAGCTGGCGCCTAGTCGAAGTAGACGCGCGCGCTCCGTCCCCTACCCATCGAACGGGTGGCAGCGAAGCTGGCGCCTAGTCGAAGTAGACGCGCGCGCTCCGTCCCCTACCCATCGAACGGGTGGCAGCGAAGCTGGCGCCTAGTCGAAGTAGACGCGCGCGCTCCGTCCCCTACCCCATCGAACGGGTGGCAGCGAAGCTGGCGCCTAGTCGAAGTAGACGCGCGCGCTCCGTCCCCTACCCCATCGAACGGGTGGCAGCGAAGCTGGCGCCTAGTCGAAGTAGACGCGCGCGCTCCGTCCCCTACCCCATCGAACGGGTGGCAGCGAAGCTGGCGCCTAGTCGAAGTAGACGCGCGCGCTCCGTCCCCTACCCCATCGAACGGGTGGCAGCGAAGCTGGCGCCTAGTCGAAGTAGACGCGCGCGCTCCCTCCCCTACCCATCGAAAGGGTGGCACCGAAGCTGGCGCCTAGTCGAAGTAGACGCGCGCGCTCCGTCCTCTACCCATCGCATGGGTGGCAGCGAAGCTGGCGCCTAGTCGAAGTAGACGTGCGCGCTCCGTCCTCTACCCATCGCAGGGGTGGCAGCGAAGCTGGCGCCAAGTCGAAGTAGACGCGCGCGCTCCGTCCCCTACCCCCAGCGAACGGGTGGCAGCGAAGCTGGCGCCTAGTCAAAGTAGACGCACGCGCTCCGTCCCCTACCCATCGAACGGGTGGCAGCGAAGCTGGCGCCCAGTCGAAGTAGACGCGCGCGCTCCATCCCCTACCGATCGAACGGGTGGCAGTGAAGCTGGCGCCCAGTCGAAGTAGACGCGCGCGCTCCATCCCCTACCCCCATCGAACGGGTGGCAGCGAAGCTGGCGCCTAGCCGAAGTAGACGCGCGCGCTCCGTCCCCTACCCCCATCGAACGGGTGGCAGCGAAGCTGGCGCCTAGTCGAAGTAGACGCGCGCGCTCCGTCCCCTACCCATCGAACGGGTGGCAACGAAGCTGGCGCCTAGTCGAAGTAGACGCGCGCGCTCCGTCCCGTACCCCCATCGAACGGGTGGCAGCGAAGCTGGCGCCTAGTCGAAGTAGACGCGCGCGCTCCGTCCCCTACCCATCGAACGGGTGGCAGCGAAGCTGGCGCCTAGTCGAAGTAGACGCGCGCGCTCCGTCCCCTACCCATCGAAAGGGTGGCAGCGAAGCTGGCGCCTAGTCGAAGTAGACGCGCGCGCTCCGTCGCCTACCCATCGAATGGGTGGCACCGAAGCTGGCGCCTAGTCGAAGTAGACGCGCGCGCTCCGTCCTCTACCCATCGCATGGGTGGCAGCGAAGCTGGCGCCTAGTCGAAGTAGACGCGCGCGCTCCGTGCTCTACCCATCGCATGGGTGACAGCGAAGCTGGCGCCTAGTCGAAGTAGACGCGCGCGCTCCGTCCCCTACCCCCAGCGAACGGGTGGCAGCGAAGCTGGCGCCTAGTGGAAGTAGACGCGCGCGCTCCGTCCCCTACCCACCGAACGGGTGGCAGCGAAGCTGGCGCCTAGTGGAAGTAGACGCGCGCGCTCCGTCCTCTACCCATCGCAGGGGTGGCAGCGAAGCTGGCGCCTAGTCGAAGTAGACGCGCGCGCTCTGTCCCCTACCCCCATCGAACGGGTGGCAGCGAAGCTGGCGCCTAGTCGAAGTAGACGCGCGCGCTCCGTCCCCTACCCATCGAACGGGTGGCAGCGAAGCTGGCGCCTAGTCTAAGTAGACGCGCGCGCTCCGTCCCCTACCCTCATCGAACGGGTGGTAGCAAAGCTGGCGCCTAGTCGAAGTAGACGCGCGCGCTCCGTCCCCTACCCATCGAGCGGGTGGCTGCGAAGCTGGCGTCTAGTCGAAGTAGACGCGCGCGCTCCGTCCCCTACCCATCGAACGGGTGGCAGCGAAGCTAGCGCCTAGTCGAAGTAGACGCGCGCGCTCCGTCCCCTACCCCCATCGAACGGGACGACTCCTGCTTACGTTTTCCCTTCGAAGAGCCGCTCTTCGGCGGATCTTCGGCTTTTGCCGAGGCTCCGGCCTGGTTGGTGTTGGAGTCGTCCCCTTGCCTTCGCCGCGCGTCTTCTTCCGCCCTGGCATATTCCTCCATTTTGTCGAAGAGCTTCGCCACCGTCTTGATTGGCTTTCGCGCATTGTACTCGGCCATCGGGCCCGGACGAAGGCCCTGTATGGCTGCATTTACGATGGTGGTTTCGTTAACATCTTTTACTTGGCATCGAATCTTGGCGAAGCGTTTGAAGTAGTCCCGGAGCTTCTCCGAGGGTTTTTGCTTCACAGCAAAGAGCTGGTCCGCGTCGACTCGGTCGACGTAGTTTCCTTGGAAGTTGTTGTGAAGGCGGACGCGGAGCTGCTCCCACGCGTAGATGGAGCCCGGCTCTATGGTAAAGAACCAAGAGAGCGCCACTCCTTGCAGCGCGAGGGGGAGTCCCTTCGCCTTCGTGGTGTCGTCTCCGCCCGCGGCTTCGATCGCGGTTTCGTACACGCGCACGAACTCACGGGGGTCCGTGTCGCCTTTGTACGAGTCGACGGCGCTAGGGAACTTGAAGTCTTCGGGCCATGCCGCCTGCTGCAGCCCCGCCGAAAGCGGGGACTCCAGATCTACGCGCCGCAGTGGCACGCGGCTAGACGTGGGGGCTTTGCGACTGTCCGCCCTCTCCGGTGTGGGCTCGGTCGCGATTGCCGGCGCGGCCTGCTGGCTCCGAGCCTCTTGCATATCTCGGATAGCTCCGTGAAGGTCCCATAGCTCCCGCTGAAACGCGTTGAGGGCCGCCAGTAGAGCGCTTTCCACCGCCTGTGCGGGCGGGGTCGCCGGTCCTCCCAACGGGCGGATCAGCGCAGGGACGACCGCGTCGCGAGGTCCCGAGCTGCCGGTCGCTCCATCATGGCTACCTCGAACCGCCTGGTCCGCGCCGCCGGCGAGGGTTGCAGTGGGCGCGGCGAGGTCGGCTGTCGTTGCGTCGGTGGGGTCGGTTGTCGCCGCACCCGCATCGACGTCTTCGACCGCGGGGTCCGTCCCCGCAGCGCCGGTGACGGGGCGGGTCGTCGCGGTGCCGGTGACGGGGTTGGTCGTCGCGGTGCCGGTGACGGGGTTGGTCGTCGCGGTGCCAGCGACGGGGTTGGTCGTCGCGGTGCCGGTGACGAGGTTGGTCGCCACCGCGCGAACGTCGACGTTTTCGGCCACCGCGACTGCGTCGCCACCCGCGCCCGCCGCTGCCGATGCCAAAGCCCTGGTACCCATACGACGCTCCGGCCCGGCCGCCTTCTTTCCCTTCGCCGCCGCTGAAGAAGCTTTTTTCGGTGCCATCCTTCTTCTTCGGTCTTCAGGCTTGCTCCTGTCCTCCCCACGGACGGCGCCAACTGTTGTGGCTACAGACCAAACAGAGAGAGAGATGGTAGTGGAGAGTGATGAAGATGAATGTAATGGCCTGGGGGTCCTTCCCATGGCTTCGTATATATATATATATACATGAGGAGTGTTTTTACAGTTATACCCTTATATCTGGTTATCCCCTCTGGGGGCAGTTATGTCATTACATATGGCCTATTCTGGGCCTTATAATCTCCTACCAGGCCTGCTGGGTTTAGGTGGGGGCCATCCCTACGACACCCCATCTCTCCCCCATCCTTTCTTTCCCCCAGCCTCTAACCTCCTCCACGGTTATTAGATCAAGGAGACCGACTAGAGAAGGGTGAATAGACAGTCTAAAAATTCTTCTTCAATTAATTATCAATTTCTATTTGGGTAAACCAAGCAAATAATGCAGAAACTTAACTCAAAAAAGGTTTAGCACAAATAACACCTAAAACAACCGGATTCACCTGAGTACACCAACAAGAAAAACCTATGTTAAGGTTTGCAATCTTAGGATGATAAGCAATCAATTTAATTCTATGAATATAAATTGCAAATTGAGCACAAGAAAATAAACCACAATTGACACGGTTGCGTTTTACCGTATTGTTCGGAGACTTGCCAGTCTTCCCTAGTCCACATTGAGGTTAACCCAAACGAGTTGGACCAGCTCCACGAATTAAGCTGAAACACCTCAATCCACTAGTGGTAGCTATTTCCCGCTCCGGGTAGGAGAGCTCCAACCTTCACAACTTTGCCAGGTCTTCTCACAGTCTTCTTTAGGAAAATCACCGTGCACGACACCTCCAACACCGTCTAGGAGTTAGCAAACTCTAAGAGTAATAAGTCAAGCCCCTTGCTTGACTCTCACCACATGCAACGAATGCACAAACTCGAGTGGATACACAATCCACCTCTAGATGCAACACATACAATCTATAGCCTTCCTCCTTGCTCACAAGGCGTAACATATGCACAATTGAGAGGAGGACCTCACACTAGTTCAAGAGAGTAAAATGAAGTGCCAAAAGTTATTCTCCAACAGAAAAATGACCAGTACTTCTGCTCCCCTTAGCAATAGTCAGAAAACTAGCCGTTGCAGGCAAATATGGTAGTTCCGTCGTACAAAGTCTGGTACTACCGATCATCAAAAGTATCGCAGCACTCATGCAGAACTACTGATTTTTTCAGGGACAAGAAGACTCCACACAAGTGTCTCTCTCGAAAAAACGTACCACTAAACAAGCCGGACGTTTCATAAATCGGACTCACACAGAGTTGGTAGTACCGCTCGCTGATCGGACCGCTCACATAGAGCCAATCGAATAGCTCACACAGAGCTGGTCAAAAGTACCGATCGTCAACTACACTAGTCCCTGGCCACATCGGATGGTTAGACCACTCAGATCTCCGACCACATTGATCTTCAACCACGTTGTCTGGTTTGACTACATAGGTCTTCGACTACGCTGGTCCCCGACCACACGTGTCTTTTACCACATTGTCTAGATCAACCACACAGGTCTCCGACTATACTGGCTTTCGACAACATTGGCTTTGACCACTCAGGTCTCAACCACGCCGACCATGTCGATTTTTGACCACATCAATCTTCGATCACACAGATCTCCGACCACCACGTGGATCTTTGACCACTTTGAATCAATCACGTCAGTTCGACCATATCAATTTTGACCACATAGGTCTCGATTACGTCAGTTCGACCATATCAATTTTGACCACATAGGTCTCGATTACGTCAGTTCGACCACGCTGGTCTTCGATCACACAAATCTCGACCACGTCGGTTCCGACCGGCTTGGTTCGACCACGCTGGTCTTCGATCGCACAGATCTTGACCACATCGGTTTCGACTACTCTGGTTTTGATCACACAGATCTTGACCACGTCGGATCTGACCATCTTGATTCGACCACACTAGTCTTTGATTACACAGATCATGACCACGTCGGTTTCGACTATGCTGGTTTCGACCACTTCGATATTCGACCATGTCGATCTTGGACCACACAACTCATCAATCATGTAGGTCTTCTAACCACCAATAGATGCAGTAATTTTGTGATTACCATGTGCCCACGCCGTCACTCATGCCTGCCCGAGCATGTGCGCTCGCCTACTCTCATAGGTGGCCATCATCGCACGCTACTGTTGCTGTGCTCACCACCTGCGCCTACACCGCCACTGTGCCGTCTGTACGAAATTAATAATCATATGTTCACACTAGTTCTAATTAAGTAAAAGCAATTGTGAGTCCAATACACACGTAATTTTGCATAGATAAAAACTGAATGCATAAAGCCATGGTGGTACCTCCCTGCCGGCTTATGTATCTATGTCTATGCTAAATGCCCTAAACAAAAATAACAAAATTAAAATCCTCCTTATCTCCTTCTTGCGCAGCTCCATAGACTATGGCAACTGGCAAGCATCCATTTCTTTCCAATTTTCTTATCCCAAACAATTCTTTGTGGGATGAATCTACACCCCTCGAAACTAATCACAGCAAATCTATTAGCATTAACCCCACATAAAATCCCTGATTTACCATCTGACTAGGCAATGCTCCAATGTCATCACATCAGGAAAGTTCTTCTGGAAGACCTAATCAATTTAAGCCTAGATCTAACACATGGATATGCGAAAAATTATACGAGAATATGATCAACAAGATTCCTTCCACACACCCATTTCACCATTTGTTTGCACGCATAAAAATTCCCCTGGTTGCAAATTTGCAATACAATTACCCCACATTTGCCAAATGCAACTAGTAGACTAGTAGTATATGCATATTCCTTCCATACCTCTACAATGTAGTCATGGAAGAGCATCCTGAGAAGCTTGCCGGGGATTGTATGGTCCAAGGTAGTGGCCGACCTGATGACATCCCTCACCGCTAGCTCCATGCCTGGGTAGAAGCGAGGCGAGAGCTGGCCCAAGGAAGACGTCGACGGCGATGAGGAGTTCGACAGAGACTACTCTGGAGTCGGAGGAGGAGATTGTTTCGAAGCCGGTGATGGATACGGTGGCTTTGGGCTCGGGGCCCGGGGACACAGGAGGGAGGCGATGGACACACCCGCGCAGTGATCTCGCTCCGGCTCTCCACCAAATCAACACGCGCTGCGCCGGCGCTCAGCACTCAGCTCCTCTGCTGACTGTCGTAGCCCACTCTGTCGCCTGGCTGGATGCCTACCTCACATCGCCGTCACGCCGTCGCCCCTCCTGTGGCTGTGGCCTATGGGTGCGGGGGAATTGGGGATGGAATATTGGAATCATGGATGACAGATCTAGATCAGCTGGCCAATTGGTAATATTGGAATCAATGGATGGTTTTGGGTCGAGTCTCTCCATCCATCTTGTGATGGCCCAGAGCCCCAGCGGATTGCATAATAGGTCCATGGCCTAGGCGCCCAGTAGCCACACAGTACATCTGGCCACCGCAGCATGGTACACCTGCCCTGCGGCCCCTGCCCACCAGTGCCTGGGAAGAGACACCTCCATGGCTCCGTTGATGGTAGGACTCACCGAAGGTCCAGGGCTCAGCATCGGGTAAGCCTGGGCAGGTGCCCACCCTTTCTGGGGACGCGTATCCTCTGCCTTCAAAGACAGTGACTTTGGGTCACTGACGTCAGTGACCCAAAGTCACTGCCTTTGAAGGCAGAGGATCTCAATTCCCCTTTCTGGATGGTTGCCTCCGCTCCTAGCAAACAGAATTAAGGCCCTGTTTGAATCCCATGGTCTAAAGTTTAGTTGTCTAAAACTTTAGACTAAACTTTAGTTGCCTAAACTTTAGCCACTAAACTTTAGTCGAAGGTCCTGTTTGGATCCTGTACTAATGGACAGGACTAAAGTTTTAAAAAGATCATACTATCTCTCCTCGTTTCGTGCGTCAGCCATTAAATGAGAGGTGAGAGACCAACATACATGGGTAAACACGTCTTTGTGCCTAAGAACCCAAAACTTTAGACCACTTTAGTTCACTTTGGTGGACTAATGGTCTAAAGTGTTTTTTAGGGGTTAGCTAAAGTTTAGATCTAACTTTAGACCATCTGTTTGGAGACTTTAGACCTAAACTTTAGTAACTAAACTTTAGATGGAGGGATCCAAACAGGACCTAATTCTAGTTGATAGGAACATGAGTGAGAGTACATTACTAAACGACATGAAAGGCGCGAGGATCTGTGTACTGGTAGTTGTAGACGTAAACAACTGTAAAAAAACTAGAAAATACCGTTTAGTTCAAATCCAATGGGATAGCTTACTCCCATCGGATCGGAACCATCGAATGAACGACCACAACCTGTGTTCTCCACCTCTTTCGCGTTCTCCATGAAGTACCCTGCTGCCGGACACTCCCCACCTCCATTCCCACTGTCATCATCACATCCACCTCTTTTGTTGTAGGACCGAACAGATAACAGAGGAGGGTGAATGGTACATTCAAAACTCTCCAAGTATTCACACAACCCTTCTTCTCCAATAGCTATAGAACTACGAAGTTAAGGATTGAAAGCTCACTGGAAACCGAGAAAACCAACCGAAACAGAAAAGAATCAGACGCTGGCCGAGAACAGTCCAGAGCAGTCGAAAACACTTTGTCGTGGTCGAACCGACCGAGCGGTGGTCTGTCTGTGACTGAGTGGTCAAAAGCCAACAAGTGATCGATCAAACAACTCGGTCGAAAACAGACGGTTCACTGGTCGAAACCTCGTGGTCATAAGCCAACAGGTGATCAAACTCCAACGCGGTCGAACCCAGACTATCGCTCGAGACAACAGCATGGATGAAGAAATGAACGTGATCTTAGCGCACTCGGGAGAAACAGAGGAGCCAATGAGGCACACGACCACCAGGCCAAGATTTCAAATAACTTTCGACTCAAAGATCCATAAGCCAAGAAACTTGAAACACATAGAGCTTAAGATCTCAGGAGCCTGCACTAAACTTTAATTGAAAACCTTGCAGCTGATGTAAGATTCACGCAAGAAATCATAGAGAATGCCCAAAAGAGAGACTGGGAGGATACGGGAACAATCAGACCTTGCAAGTGGGAATAGAGTAGCCAAGATGGCTTTGCGTATGATTCCCAAACATACGACAAGTCAGATTGTGAACAAATCAAACAGAAAACATCCTATCAGAACAGAAAGATGAGAAAACGACTAAAGAACAGAGAACAAACACAAAGAATAGAAAGATAAGCACGACGAAACCCAAGCCAACTCAACCCCATCCTAACAACAATACTCAAATAGAAGATGAAACATAGATGTATTGCTTCTAATGAATAAGTCTACAACCACTCCATCCAGAGGACTAGGAGCACCACCGCTCCACACGAACGCACACAAGAACAGAAAAGCCCTCACAGCCGCAACTGGGCTGGAGCTCTCCATATCTATTTATAGCCTCTAGAAGCGGGAAGGGGTAACCCGTTAACCCCATCTAACACCGGGTTTTACCACGCACACACCCGTTAACACAAACAGACAGCAGTGCTTAACAGCTTTAACAGCAAGCAGCTTCTTTTGCAGACTTTGGTCATTTCTCCAAAATGCCCCTCTGTCACCTTCTCGGAAGCTTCTCGTTTCTTTGCTGTCCAAACCGTGTAGCCACCTTGCAAGCCTAGTCATCTTCGGCATTTCTCAACTGTTCCGAACCTCAACACCTCCTATGCCTAGTCCCGGCTCTTCCATGCCTCGCCATGACTTAGCTCCAAAGTCCTGCAACCATCACAGACAAGAGAACATCACATAACACTGCTCTAGAAATTGAGATCATACATCTGCATCTGAAAAATGTATCCGAAAATCACCCCAACTGGTCGTAAACCACTTATGACCGGTCTAAAGAACAAGACATGAAAGGCTCACAGCCTACGACAACATAGCAGGTCGTTACGACCACCCCAGAAGCTGGTACGACTGCGAGAACAGAAGCTACGACCATCGCTAACTGCCTTCGACCGCAAAGATAGTCGCTACGACCACGTTATAGCTCCTCCGATCGCTTCGCTTTCATGGTCGTGAACCTTCTGCTGAAGTTTCGAGCACGTTCACTTCTTCACAACATGGTCGAAGCCCCTTCCGACCACGTTCAATGCTTCACAACGTGGTCGAAGCCCCTTCCGACCACGTACAGCGTGGTCGAAGCCTCTTACGACCATGTACAGCGTGGTCGAAGCGCCTTCCGACCACGTTCAGCTTGGTCGATGTGCCTTCCGACCACGTTCAATTCCTTCAGCTATGGTCGTATCGGCCTTTGACCACGTCTTCTTCTGGTTTGCCATGGTTGTAATGCCTTCCGACCATGTTTTCTTCTGGTTTGTCGTGGTCGTAACACCTTCTGACCACGTTCAAACCTTCTTTGCCATGGTCGTAAGAGGCACAACATGGTTGTGAGTGGCACAACGTGGTTGTAAATCTTCCAGCCAACCACGACGACACACAACGTGGTCATAAGAGGTTCTGTCATCTTCTAAAGGTGGTCGAAAACTCGTCTGCCGACTTCCGACCATGGACAACGTGGTTGTAAACCCGTCTGCCGACTTCCGACCACAGATAACGTGGTCGTAAACGGTCTACCGACCACTCGCTAGGGCTTACGACTTTGCAAAAACCTCACAAACGTCAAAAACCAAACTCAATCTTTCTAAAATAAAGGTCAATTACTCATCACAAATATGGGGTCACCTCCACATGGTCTCTCAATCTCCCGCTTGTTGAGTATATTGACAAACATAGAAAAAGCATGAAGATGAGTTTTTTTTGTTTTAAAAGAGAAAGTCACACATGATCTAAAAAGAGTGACAGAGAGACTTAAGACCATGTTGACAGAAGGAAAAAAGGAGCAAAACCAGAAAGAGCAATTTTTCCTCAAAAGCTCCAGAAAATCCCCCTTTTATGCCTTTTTCTCCATTTTTCTCCCCCTTTTAGCAATAAAATCATCAAGATGCAAAGAAAAAAAATAGAACATGAGTTAAATGAAGTGACTGTATTTTATTCATTTTAAGCATTAGGAGCCATGAAGATTATCCAGGATGACCCCTCTAAGTATTACACCAAGCCATAACCAAAGAAAGTGCTATCTAGTTCATGACAATTTATGTATAGACAAGTTAAAGCCAAATAAGCCATAATCTGAATTTAGATGGATTACTTAGCATGTCAAGTTATTCGAGATCAAAGTCTAGCTAGAGGTATCCAAGGATGAGTCAAGCCATGTCAATATTCTAAGTGGAACCAAGAAGCTAACATTGAGTCAATTTAGAATACTATAAGTTCAAGAATGAGACATTTGTTCAAGTACTTGGTATTTTTGTAATTAAGCAAATTTAGCATATTTAGCATATTTGACATAATTTTCCCTTTAGAAATTCATGATTGTTTCCAACCAATTTTTTTGTTGTTTAGCCATATGCTAGATCTCAAGCCTTATGCGACCATTCCAAATAATAAGCTTAAGAAATGATCTTGGTCATCCAAAAATCTCCCTGAGCTCATGCCTAGTGCAATGGCAAGCTGTCTCATGAGAAAGAATTGGTGAGATCAGTTTTTTCGCACAAAAGAGATCTTTTTGCTTTTTCTGAATTTAGTTCAAGAATAGAGGATAACTAGAGATAGATTAATCACAAGATCTAACATGACATAATTTAATTTAAGTTGTGCACATTTACTCAAACTATCATGGCAAAGACTAAACTACACATAGAAACTATCATGGCAAGATGTAATGTAGTTTTATCATGTCATATAAGGATAATAATCAAGGCTCCATGTAATTATATTACAATGCACAATGCTGAGATTAAATGACATGAAAAGCAAGAAAATCCAGCTCCTCCTCAGCATATAAAGCAATTTTAGTTCAAGTTGAGTTATGTCATCATTAAGTTCCAGAAAATCTCAAATGAACTCACCCTGAACCAAAACAATAGACAAGAGAAGAGAAGCTAGCAAAGAAAGAAGAAAGGCAGTCCTTAAAGTATAGACAAGATACAGAGAATACTATGGCTCAGACTGACTCTCATCTACCCCATATGACTCTAGGACTATCAGCTGGTCTTCTAACACACTAGGGAGTAAACACGTTCACTGTCTACCCAAGGGGGGCCCAACCCTCGCTAGACCTATAAGAAGTGAGTGAACTCAACCTAGTGAGAAGAGACACAACTAATAAGCAGCATTCTAGAATCATAAGATGAGAGGAGGAAGTCTAAGCAGAAAAGAACCACTCTAGTCTATGCTAGAAAGACTAACCCAAATACACCCACATGGAATGCAGCATATGATACAAAGAGTACAATGAGCTCCCCCTCAAATTAACCCATAAGGACAGACCACCCCAAGCTCTCCCCGCAAGGTCAAAAACCTCGAGCTATCTAAAGGCTTGGTAAAGATATCGCCAACAGGTGGTCACTCTCCACAAACTGGAGCACTATGTCACCCTTCTCCACATGGTCTCATTTGCCACTACCGCAAGGCCCTCCTCCTCTCTCGCCGCCATCTGTGCCACCACCTCACCATTCTCTAAGGCCACATCCTCCTCCCACTATCACTGCAACGCCTACTCCTACGCCGCCCAAGACTCATCATCGTCATACACTTCTACAGTGCGTTGGCGGCCAACAAAATCACATTGTAGCTACAGCCCACAGATCCATCAGATCCAAGCTCTCTTAGCCCTTGAGGTTGTGCATGTGGTGGGGAAGGGGGACGTACACCCAGGGCGAGCACTCATGGTGAGCAGGTAGGATCGAGTGGCGGCAAGGATGGAGGATGACAAAGTTGCACCCCTCAGATTCGTCCAACACAAGTTCCCTTGGAGTAGGAGGCTATGTGGTGGCACCACTATATGCACTGACGGTGAGCCCCCACAACGTGGGGGCCAATTTGAGCTGGTGCGACTATAGCGTTGTCCAATTTTTGAAATTTTCAGTGAAACTCTTGCTGAAGCACAACCAAACTTTTCTGAAACTCAATGAAACTTTCCGAAACATTTTAGAATGTGTTGAAACTTTCTCGAGATTATTTATAAAATTTTTTGAAACCTATTTAGATTTGCATGAACTTTTTGCATCTTGCTGAAACCTCTTTGAAACTTTTCATGAAACGAATTAAAACCTGAAAACTTATGAAATGTAACACTCAAGCCAGCCCAACATTGAGCCTAAAATATTACTACTATCCAACATCACTCTAAATTAAAAACCCTAATAATAAATTTTAGCAGCATCTACCCTCTACCCCGAATAATCCACAATCTAGGAATATCCAATGTCAATAATATCAACATGACACTAACAATTATCAATAGGAAATATGTATAAACCACAAACGACTAATATCAGAATGTACAAATAAACGAAACACAATAACCATAATGACAATCCACCATCGACCATAGATAAACAGAACCAACCAGGTTCCACCCATAACACCAAATCTCCACAAAATACCAGTAACTAAATTCCAACTATTAAATGTCTACTTATGATAACTAAATGTGATAGTTGAGTTAATGTTCGTGGACATGGTGCACATGTGCTACTCCTATCCTAATGCATATCACCATCAATTGTTACAGAAAAACATAAATAAACCAAGGATGAATCCACAACTTAGTAAGTACATAATAAAACAGTAAACGTAAACATATCATCATCCATTTATCACATTATCTCCTCTTTCTTTTCATTAGTGTATTGCAAAGCTACATTATATGCTTCTTCGCGCATCACATAACTTTATATCAGTAGAGCTGAGTGAATGATGACCCCATAAGTGCACAGGATCGAGGTAGTACTTTCACACTAGAGTATTCCAAGGTATCATATCCACTAAGGACAACAGGACTTCACCAAAATGTTAGTAGCTCTGACCAAGAATTAAGACATCGAGATAATAAAATGCAAGTATGAAAGATAAATATGCAAGGCACATGCAAGACTGTAACAGCCCAGGTTTTTATAAAAATAAATAAGTAAATGAATAAAAATTAATTAAAATAAAATTTAATCTAAAATAAGTATTTTTGTTGCCTAAAGTTTAAATTTGGATTTGCCCTGAATTTCTGTTTTTGAAAAAGCTGGATTTGAAAAGCATTTTCAGAAAAACCTAAAATTATTATTAATAAAATGATAGTTTGATTTTATATAAAAATCTTATGTCAAATTAATTATTTGGAGTTATTTGGATTTTATTTGGTTTTCCTGGATTTTCTGGAGTTTAAAAATGTGTTTTTGAAATTAAAAAGTAATTTAAGTATGAAAATTAAATACCAACATTAGTTGGAAGTATTTTTATTAAGTCCAAAATGTCTCCAGAAGGTTCTCTGAATTGTTCTGGAATTTTTGGAGTTTATTTGGTATTTTTCTGAGGCTAAATGGATTTTCTGGGCTTTTCTGAAAATCTGAAAAATCAAATCCGAAAATAAAAATCCTCACCTCCCCCTCCGGCCGCCACGTGGACGGCCAGATCTTCTCCACGTCGCCACCATCCGGCCATCGACCCCATCCCGCCTACTCCATCCGGATGGCCGCCACGTCGCACCCCTCCCCCATCCGACCGTCCGCCCGCACCTCACCTCCCGGCCGCCCGATTCCCCTTGGGCCACGCGGCGCCATCTTAACCGCCCACGCCTCCTCTCTTCCCCGCTCCCTCTACCCGCGGGCCCTGCCCGTCAGCCGCTCCGCGCCCCCTCCCTCACTGCGCACCCGGGCCCGCCTGTCAGGGCCTCCGTTTTCCCCGCGCGGTCATCTCCTACCTCGCGTCGCCACCGCCGCAACCGCCACCTCCGTCCTTCATGCGCCCCGTTGCCCCATCCCCTTTTCTTCCCCCGCAAGTCGTGCCCCTTCCATCCTTGCCCCTTCCCCGATCTCTTTCCTTATGCGGCCGCACCTTCTTTTTTTCCCCTCTCCGCAATCCCCGCCGCCCGCGATCAACGGCGAGAAATCCCCGGCGCCTCCCCCCTCCCCGACCCCTATAAATACCGCCCGCGGCTCCGCCTCTCCTCACCCATCCTCTCTCCGCCCTCCTCTCCTCTCCTCGGTGAGCCGAGCGTCCCCGCGCCGAGATTCCCCATCGCCGCCGCCGCCTTCAACTCCGGCGACAAATCGCCATCACCTCGGCCCGCCTCAAGCCCCGCCGCCGCCACCCTCCGCTTCCCCGTGCCACGACGAACACCGTCCGCCCCTCCGCCGAGCCCGAGCGCCGCCGGAAAGCCACCTTCACCGGAGGGCCGAGCCGTCTCCGCCGCCCCTTCGTCGCCGGCCGCCGCCCGTGCCTGCCGTGCACCGCGCTAGGTACCGCCGTGCTCCCAGTCGCCCCCTCGTTCCCCTCTGCCCCTCCCCGACGGCCGCCGCCCGCCGGAGCGCCGGCGAGGCCCACTGCCCATGCGCCACACCGGCCGACCCGGCCACGTCAGCAGCCAAGCTGACGTGGTGGGAGATGTGGTGCCGCATCGGCGCCGCGTCAGCGCCAGCCCACCACCCGTGCCACCTCAGCCCCGGCCGCAGTCCGTGGACACGGTCCACATGGACCGGGCCCGCATGTCAGCCCCTCCCTTTCTTTTCCCGTTCAAAAATAATCCGGCCAAAAAATAAATTCCCTGCTGACGCAATAATTCAGATTTTCCTTTAGAAAAATAATTCCAAAAATCCTGATTTTCCATTTTCTCTCTTTTTAAACTTCCAGGAGCCCATTCTCCTTCGTCCTAACTCCGATTTAGCCCATTCAAATTTCTAAATTCATCAAAACATCCCCTCTATCCATTTGTAGCCTCAATTCAAATATTTGAGTTCAATTTGAATTTAATTTGAATTTATTTGAATTTGGTGGGTTATTTTCACGTGTAGACTTCAACGATTCGGGAAATTTCGACGACGAAGATTAAAACCAAGTTGAAGAGCAAGGCAAGTCACACACCTTGATCATGTTGATCCCAGTTTTAAAAATAAAATTATGTTGATTTAAATTATATTGCATGCATAATTTTATTCAATGTATTTCAATTCAGTTTTAAATATAGTTAATGCCTACTTGTTAATTCATCCATTGTTATTGAATTCCTTATACCTTGTCACGACGACCCTAGATCAAACCCTAGTTGGTACATTAGTATTGGCTAGGAAGACATTATATTAAATGCTTAGACTTGCTTAGAAATACTCTTGGTTTTGGGATACCTTTTTCACATAAAATGATAAGCTTTTCGAATGTACTCTTGACTTTGGTGAGTCAAGGAGGTTTATGAAATATTTTGAAAACAAAATATGAAAATTGGTTTAGACTTAGGCAACTGGTTAGGTGGTGGGTGCAGGCATGCACTGTTGTTCGGAGACACAGTGTTGATTGTCGTGCACAGGGGGTATGTGGTTGAGCCTAAGTCAATTAAGGACCGGTCTGTGAGCTACTGTTGCAAAGCCCTAACGTACTACCACAAGGCTGGTATGGGACAGCCCTGGCTGAATAATTTGCGGGTCCCAACCTGAGCCATTTCGTAGGTTGAAAGTGAGCGTGGCGTAGGCCACGAGAAGTCTCACTAGGCTCAAGAGGGGGTCCCGGTCTGGTGGATTCCTTACTGGGGTGAAACCTTAGAGTTGGCTTGGCCAGGTTGACGGCTTTGCATTGTAAAGGCCTTGTCACGACTCCTAACCGCACACCTAAGGAAGTGTGTAATCTAGTGGTAAAACGGGATGATCGTGTCTTGTGGGTAAAGCTGTACAACCTTTGCAGAGTGTATAATCTATCCTGGATAGCCGTGCCCACGGTCATGGGCATGCTGAGTTAAAGTTTTTCATGGATTAGACTTTGCTTTTCAAAAATGTTTTTCGAAAACCTTACGGATGGATGGAATCCGTGAGAGATTGAAACCTGGTGAATGGATGGAATTCATCAGAGTTGCGCAGTGAAAGCGTGTGGATGGATGGAATCCATACGTGTTCTTTTGGAAAAGATGGTCCGGGTGGGATGCCCGTGGATAGGTTGGTGTTTGGTCGGAGCCTGCACTGACGGTAATATTTTCAATTACAAGTACTGTCTTTACGTATTGTATTAAATTCAGCATTTTCAATCTACTTACTATATTTCATTAAATGGTGTTGTTGTAGGGGTGGCCCCCACCTAAACCCAGTAGGCCTGGTAGGAGGTTACAAGGCCCAGAGTAGGCCATATGTAATGACATAGATGCCCCTGAAGGGGATGATCAACTGTAAGGGTATAGTTGTAAAAGCACTCCCCATGTATATATATATGGAATACAGGCCATGGGGAAGACCCAAGCCATTACTCATCTCCCTCACTCTCCACTACCATCTCTCTCTCTGTTTGGTCTGTAGCCACAACAGTTGGCGCCGTCCGTGGGGAGGACAGGAGCAAGCCTGAAGTTTGAAGGAGGATGGCACCGAAAAAAGCTTCGCCGGTGGCGGCGAAGGGGAAGAAGACGGTTGGGGCGGGGCGTCGCGTGAGTACCAGGGCTTCGGCATCGGCTGCCGCGGGCGCGGCGGTCGAGGACGTTGACGCTCGCGCTGCGGCGACCGACCCCGCCACCGACGCTGCGACGACCGACCCCGCCACCGACGCTGCGGCGACCGACCCCCCACCGACGCCGCGGCAGCCGACCCCGTCACCGGCGCTGCAACGACCCACCACGTCACCGGCACTGCGGCGACCGACCCTGCCGACGCGACAGCAACCAACCTCACCGCCTTCGCCGCGACACTCGCCGGTAGCGCGGACCGGGCAGTTGGAGGTAGCCACAACGGAGCGACCGGCAGCTCGGGAGCTCGCGACGCGGTCGTGCCCGCGCCGGTCCGTCCGTTGGGCGTGCCGGCCGCCCCGCCCGCGCAGGCGGTGGAAAGCGCTCTGCTAGCGGCCCTCAAAGCGTTCCAGCAGGAGCTGGGGGATCTTCGCGGGGCTATCCGAGACATACAAGAGGCTCGGAGCCAGCAGGCCGCGCCGGTGGTCACGCCGGAGCCCACGCCGGAATGGGCGGACAGCCGCGACGCCCCCACATCCAGCCGCGTCCCCCTACGGCGCGTCGATCCGGAGTCCCCGGTTTCGGCGGGACTACAGCAAGCGGCGTGGCCCGACGACTTCAAGTTCCCCAGTGTCATCGAGCCATACAAAGGCGACACAGACCCCCGCGAGTTCGTGCGCGTATACGAAACCGCAATCGAGGCCGCGGGCGGAGATGACAAAGGCGAAGGGACTCCCCCTCGCGCTACAAGGAGTGGCGCTCTCCTGGTTTTTTACCATAGAGCCGAACTCCATCTACGCGTGGGAGCAGATCCGCGACCGTCTTCACAACAACTTTCAAGGAAATTATGTCGAGCGGGTCGACGCGGACCAGCTCTTCACCGTAAAGTAGAAACCTTCGGAGAAGCTCCGAGACTACTTCAAACGCTTCGCGAAGATACGTTGTCAGGTCAAAGATGTTAATAAAACCACTGTCGTCAATGCAGCCATATAGGGTCTTCGCCCGAGCCCGATGGCTGAGTACAACGCACGGAAGCCAATTAAGATAGTGACGAAGCTCTTTGACAAAATGGAGGAATACGCCAGGGCGGAAGAGGACGCACGGCGAAGGCAAGGTGACGACTCCGACACCAACCAGGCCGGTGCCTCGGCAAAAGCCGAAGATCCGCCGAAGGACGGCTCTTTGAAGGGAAAGCGTAAGTAGGAGTCGTCCAGGGACGCCCCGCACAAGGAGTCGTCCGATAGGCCCAAGCGTGGCCAGCAGAAGTCGCGGCGAGGCTGGTATGTCCTCGACATCGAAGGCGGCTCTGACGAAGGCGCTCCCGCGGGCCGGGGCGGTCGAGGGCGCCGAGGCAGGGGGCGCGGCCGTGGCCGGGGCCGCGACGATAAGGGTCGTGGAGATTACGACGACCAACACCAGGGGCTGTGGTGCGTAGTCCACGGCCGTGGCAACCACGACACCCGCACGTGCACCTCTATCGCGGCGCTCCGCGACAGCGTCGCCAGGGACAGGAACCCGGAAGCACGCTCGCCTGTGGTGGCCCACGTACAGCACCCATACGAAGCCCCCGTGCATATACAGGCGCAAGGAACACAGCCCCACGAGGGCCCTCTACTGATCCAGGCCCACGTGCAGCAGCCTCAGGAGGGCTTTCTGCAGCTACAGGCTCCAGAGGCCACCCAGCGCAGGGTTATCAATGTCATCTCCGAAGGCTCCTCGATGGAGTTCGCCTCGGCACGGCAGCAGAAGGCTTACGTGCGGAGGCTACACCACGTGGCGGCGTACCCAGCGCAAACACCGCCGGACTGGGCACAAAAGGAGGTCACGTTCACCCCCGCCGACGCCCAAGGAGTGGAGCTTCCTCACCACGATCCCCTGGTCGTCCGGGTCGTCGTAGCGGGATGCGACGTGAGACGCGCCCTAGTCGATGGCGGCAGCTCCGCGAACATTCTGTTCGCGGCAGCCTTCGACCAGATGGGGATCCCCCGAAGCCGCCTCGGCCCGTCAGGAGTCCCGCTGCAAGGCTTCGGCGGACAGCCTCTACGGGCGCTCGGCCAAATATGCTTGCAGGTCTCTTTCGGTCAGGGCAACAATGAAAGGGTCGAAGACGCTACATTCGACGTCGTCGATCTCCCGTATCCTTACAACGCCATACTGGGGCGTCCGGTCCTCAACTCCTTCGGGGCAGTACCGCATCATGCCTATTTGTGCATGAAGCTCCCGGGGCCGCGGGCCATCATCACCGTTCGGGGCGACCAGGACATGGCCCGGCGCATCGAGCACGGCACCAGATGTCCCCGTCGCGGCGGGCAGCGGCACACCTAGGATCGGCACCGCCGTGCAAAGGCCCACGGCGCCATCCAGGGGCGACTCCGCAAGCCCTGCCGACAACGCAATCACTAGAGGCTATGGCCGCGCTGAGCACAAACGGTTAGTACCCCCCCACCCGTCGCATGTAATTGCTTACCCGCGCAAACGGGAATATAATAAAATTCCGTTTGTTGCCAACATATCACCGTTGTGCAAAAATACGTAACAAGCACACGCGAAGGCCTCACCTACGCGTGTGCTCCTGCAGTATAAACCAAAGACGCACGTTCGCGTGTGCACTCTCCGTAGCCAGGGGGACGGGCATGAGTATAAACCAAAGACGCACGTTCGCGTGTGCACTCTCCGTAGCCAGGGGGACGGGCATGAGTATAAACCAAAGACGCACGTTCGCGTGTGCACTCTCCGTAGCCAGGGGGACGGGCATGAGTATAAACCAAAGACGCACGTTCGCGTGTGCACTCTCCGTCAAAGACACGGGCATGAGTATAAACAAAGACGCACGTTCGCGTGTGCACTCTCCGTCAAAGACACGGACATGAGTATAAACGAAGACGCACGTGCGCGTGTGCACTCTCCGTCAAAGACACGGGCATGAGTATAAACGAAGACGCACGTCCACGTGTGCACTCTCCGTCAAAGACACGGGCATGAGTATAAATGAAATAGCACGTTCGCGTGTGCACTCTCCGTTAAAGACATGGGCATGAGTATAAATGAAGACGCACGTTCGCGTGTGCACTCTCTGTCAAAGACACGGGCATGAGTATAAACAAAGACGTGTGGGGGACGCCTCTGCACGCACTCTACGGAGTCTAAATAAGACGCGGGTGTTATCCCTGCGCACTCTACTGAGTATAAACAAGACGCGCACCCTGCGCACGCCAGGGGCTTCGTCCTTGTGCGTACTCTCCGGAGTATAAAGATGACGTGGATGTCGACCCCACGCACTCTACGGAGTCTAAATAAGACGCAAATGTTCTCCCCGCGCACTCTACTGAGTATAAACAAGACGCGAACCCCGCGCACGCCAGGGACTTCGTCCTTGTACGTACTCTCCGGAGTAAAAAAAGACGTGGACGCCGATCCCACACGAATCCTACGCGGCTGCCAATCGCGCACCTCAGCGCGTGGAGGCTCGCCTTCACACACCACGGGAGGTATACGCAGGGGGTACTATGGAAACCAATTCCAGGAGTCCCAGAGTACCGACGTTGCGCGCCAGAGGCTAGTCCCAGCGTCGGCGCGCACGTGGAGGCTACCCCCACCCCGGGATGGGGGGACGAATGTCTGCCTTCGCACGCGCCGGTCTACGGACTTTAAACAGGTCGTCGTGCGAAGGTGCGCCATCGCACGCGCCAGTCTACGGACTATAAACAGGTCATCGTGCGGAGGTCCGCCTTCGCACGCGCCAGTCTACAGACTTTAAACAGGTCGTCGTGCGGAGGTCCGCCTTCGCACGCGCCAGTCTACGGACTTTAAACAGGTCGCAGTGCGGAGGTTCGCCTTCGCACGCGCTAGTCTACGGACTTTAAACAGGCCGTAGTGGGGAGGTCCGCCTTCGCACGCGCGAGTCTACGGACTTTAAACAGGTCATCGTGCGGAGGTCCGCCTTCGCACGCGCCAGTCTACGGACTATAAACAGGTCATCGTGCGGAGGTCCGCCTTCGCACGCGCCAGTCTATGGACTATAAACAGGTCCTCGTGCGGAGGTCCGCCTTCGCACGCGCCAGTCTACGGACTTTAAACAGGTCATCGTGCGGAGGTCCGCCTTCGCACGCGCCAGTCTACGGACTTTAAACAGGTCGCAGTGCGGAGGTCCGCCTTCGCACACACCAGTCTACGGACTATAAACAGGTCATCGTGCGGAGCTCCGCCTTCGCACGCGCCAGTCTACGGACTTTAAACAGGTCGGCGTGCGGAGGTCCGCCTTCGCACGCGCCAGTCTACCGACTTTAAACAGGTCGCAGTGCGGAGGTCCGCCTTCGCACGCGCCAGTCTACGGACTTTAAACAGGTCGGAGTGCGGAGGTCCGCCTTCGCACGCGCCAGTCTACGGACTTTAAACAGGTCGGAGTGCGGAGGTCCGCCTTCGCACGCGCCAGTCTACGAACTTTAAACAGGTCGCAGTGCGGAGGTCCGCCTTCACACGCGCCAGTCTACGGACTTTAAACAGGTCGCAGTGCGGAGGTCCGCCTTCGCACGAGCCAGTCTACGGACTTTCGGTAGCAGGCAGCGCGCGCACGACCCACACTAACGGCGAACTTGGAATGTGGGGATCTCGGCTCCGCACAGCACGCCCGCGCATGTCCTAATTATCAGGATATCTATATCTCGGGAAAATCTTTCAAGTACAGAAGCCCGCCAACATCCCTTCCGCTCTAAGTAGCTATTCGGCAGGCTCGTCCTTAACACGCGATAAGGACGGGGTTCCGCCGGAAGAAGGTCGGCCCGCCCAAAAGTCCAGTGACTCTTCGGCCCTTCGCCAGCGTCGAAGGCGTTGCCGAGTCGCAAGATCGGCCACAAGAAGTCGGCCCCAGCAAGGAAGCTGCTCGGGACATAGGCGAAAGTCAGAATTTATGAAGCAAGCCTGTACTTCGTTCGCAAAAAGAGGAGGCATTACAACGCACGCCTACACCCAGGCACCACGGCGTCAGACCTGCGAGTTCCCGGCGCCTTCAGTGGCCTCGGCGCCGCCCTCGTCGCGTCGAGGGACCCCGTCCAAGAATTGGCCAAGGCTCCCTGTCCCGTAAAGTGACTTCCGGAGTTCGACCCGCGCAGCGTCCGCCCCGACGTAATCCTAGATCCGTTCATAGAAGGAATTGATGGCGCGGCGAGCGGAGCGAACGGCGCCGGACATTACTCCGGCCCCGCCGGGCATCTCCAGCTGGGGGTCTTGTAGCCCGGCGACGTGTAGGCAACCGTAGTGTTGCAGGAGCGCGCACACCAGGCATACCGATGTGTACGCGCAGTGGTTGCCGAAGGTCATCGCAGCGCCGCGCGCGACGTTGGCGGCATCTCCGACCCAGCGAAGGGTCCGCAACAGCTCCTCCGGGCCGAAGGCATGGTCCGGCACTTCCGCCACGAGCCCTTGGAGATGGCTTTCCAGCACTTGCATGGCGTCCCATGCAACCACCGAAGCCTTGCCAAGCGTCCGGTCGCGCTCCGCTAGAGTCAGGGCGAGTTCGCCTTTCTCCTTCTCTAGCGAGGCGACCTGTTGCAGAAAGTCATCCCGCTTTGCCGCAAACTCCTGCTGCGCAGCCTCCGTGGCCGACTCCCGCGCCAACGCAGCAAGTCCTTCGGCGTGCGCCTTCGCTCCGGCGCATTCCGCTTCCAGCTGGCAGATGCGGGCATCCTGGGCAGAGCGGGCTCTCGAGGCTTCGCGTAGCTCCTCCTCGGTGGCCCGCAGCCTATCCTCAAGCGCCCTTTGGGCACGAGTATAGGCCGTTTGCAAGGCCTGCCCCAGCACGAGTGTCTGCAGAATGGAGAGACTTAGCAAGCTCAGCTGGCCCAGGCGTGGTCGTATGAGTACTTACCCTCACACTGGACACCTCGAAGGCATCCCCGAGGCGCCCCGCTCCGTAGGCCTGCAGCGCTCGCTGGTCGACGCTGGCAGACGCGTCACCCACAATCCCACGCCACGCCCTCAGCGTCTCCGGGGGAGGCACGAAGTCCACGGGGCTCACACGCGCGGAGGTCCCGTGTTCCGCCAAGCGCTCCTCCTCCGGAATGAGCGACGCTGCAAACAGGGATGCGGGTGAGCACCGCAACGCATCGAAGAGTACATCAGGGTAAGCTAGGTCACCTTACCTTCGGTAGCGGAAGGAGGGCTCCGAGGACCCGCCCCCCCACTCCCAGACGGGGCTGCGGTGGCGTAAGCCCCTGCAGAAAGCATGGTCCCGCGGCGAGCAGAAGCCTCCATGTTCGGGGCCGGCGACGACCGTCCCTGCACGGTGGGCGGCGTGGCCAGGTGGCAGAGGGCGCACACGCCGCAGAGTCCTCGGCATCTGCACCGGAGTCCCACAAGCTTCTGATGCCCGTCGCCACGACGAATCCTCGTGGCGTCCGGTGGAGCTCCGGCCGTACACACGGCCGCATAGCCGGGGCAGGCAGCAGCGACACCGCCCCTACAGTCACTGCCGGCGAGGCCCCCGCGGCTGCAGCACCCGCCTCCTAGCGCCGCCACCGGCCGCCCGCCCCTCATCCGCCGCCGCCGGTGAGTGCCGCCGCCTCCCCTCACCCGCCGCCGCCGTTCGCCGCCCTCCCGCCGGCCGCCGGCCACGGCAAGGCCACCGGCCGGCCATCTCCCGAGCCGGCCATGCGCGTGCGCCCGCGTGGCCTCCACGTCGGCCGGCCTTGTCCGCGTGGCCACCCGCGTGGCCGCCACCTCGCGCCCACGTGGCGTCATGTGGCCGGTGCGCCACGCCGGCGAACCCCGTGGTCTATGGATCCGGTCCACGGTAGACCGGACCCACCGGTCATTCAAATATGTTTTCCCGCTCAGAAAATTTCAAAATTGATGACGTCATAAATGGCATTTTCCAGTGCAAAAATAATTCCCGAAAGTCAGCCTTTTCCTTTTTCCCTCCTGTTAATCTTCCGAAAGCCATAACTTCTTCATTTTAACTCCGATTTGAGCCGTTCAAAATTTTAATTTTTTGAATTTTATTTAAATTTTGTTTGATTTTACTTGTTTTGTTTGTCTGTCTTTTCGCGCGTAGATTCCGCCGTCGCCGAGGAATTCGTCGAGTCGCAGCAAGAAGACCCAAACAGCACTCAAGAAGGCAAGTCTCCTTTGATCATCTCGAACCTATGATTTTCGAAATGTTTTAATTATTTTAAATTATGTGCATTGCTATTTATATAAAATATTAGTTCAAATCTTAAGGCATTAGTTATATCCAACCTTGTTATGCCCTCATTTGAATTCGAATGCCATGTACCTTTGCAACCCTAGAAATTCCTTTGACTCACTAGTGCGAGTAATATATTAAATTGTTGGTATTAGAATGGTAGAACAATGCTTAGCCATGCTATTGAATACCTCATAAACCTTGCAAATGGGAAATTATGTATTATTGTAATACCCTTGTGTTTACAAATTTAGTGGTAATTGGAGTTGCCACGGTTCTTTTAAAATAAACTAAAATGTGAAAATTGGTTTAGATTAGGGTGGATGGTTGGTTTGGATTGGTGCAGGAAGCACGAGATCTTGTAATGTGTATGTTCCACCCTAGTCAATTAAGGACCTGTTCGCACACGAACACGTCACCGTGTGCCCCCGGCGTCGAGCGCGATACGCAGGACACGTCGCCGGAGGAGTCTTGCCGGTAGCGCGATACGCAGGACACGCCGGCGAGAGCTCTTGAGACCCGACACCCCACGCGCCCGGGAGGGACCCCGTTAGGGCGAGCGGCGGCGATGGGTTGTCCTAGGTCGGCCTGACCGCCCCTAGGACCTTGTGATTCGTTATCGCAAGGGAGTAAACGACGACGAAGAACAAGAAGCAAAATATGGCAGAGGAAAATAATAGATTGCAAAATAATATAGTAGATGAGTTTCGATTGTGTGTTGTCAATCGGCCGTAAACCCTACATACATATATATAGGGGGAAGCTGGTCCTAGCTTCTTTTGGAAACAACAATTATATGAATCGAATCAGAGTCCAGACCAAATAAAACTTATCTTAATTTATTCGGTTGCAATTTTACCACGCGGCAGAGATCGCTTCAAGATTGTTTCCTGATCCTTTTCAAACTGTTGCCCGCGCGTGTCATGACTTCCCAAGATCGTTTATGGCCGGCCGGCGCTGCCTACGACCGATCCCGAGTGCTCTTGATGCCGTACGACCACTCCAAAAACATCCCTTTTACCATGCTCACTTCCTTTAACATGGTCGGAATCGCCTTTGGCACGTGCTGGCCTTCTCGATTTGATTGCTGCTCCTTACGACCGCCTTCACCGCGACCGTGGCCTTCTCTGCGTGGTTGAACCCTTTACGATAACCGGTCAGTGTCTCTTACGACTTCTCAGGGTCGTTTACGACTGGTTAGAATCGTTTACGACTGGTTAGAACTATCTATGACCGGTTCTGGATGCTTACGACCAGTTCCGATCCTTCTATTGCTTTACCAATCAATTTTCCTTCGTGATCATAAACTTACTGTAGCAGTCTACGACCGCTCCATTGCATCGCTGCGCTGTCTTTCCTTCAGCCGCTCAAAATACCGTGATCGAAACCTTCAATGAGCACGCATTGATGCTGGCGATCGTCAATTTTCTGTAGTCGAACCACCCTTTTGATTACGTTCATTTCCTTCAATGTGGTTGGAGTTGTTACCGCTTCTCGTTATAACGTGATCGTAAGCCACCGACTTCTCATCGTGGTCGTAAGTTCGACTGCCGACTATCAACCTTGATGTCGTCGACTGTGAACCAGGCTTCTGATCGTGGCCAATTGTGTTCGTCGTAGCCTCCAATGCAGTCGTAGGCTTCTACGTGGTCATAGACTCCAACGTGATCGTGGCCTTCAACGTGATTGTAGATTCCACCGTGGTCGTAGACCTCACCGTGGTCGTAGCCTCCAACGTAGTCGTATACTCCACTGTGGTCGTAGCTTCCAACGTGGTCGAAAACTCCAACGTGGTCGTATACCTCAACGTGGTCGTATATCCCACCGTGGTCGTAGCCTCTAACGTGGTCGTAGACTGCTTTCGACCACGGCCAACGTGGTCGGGGTGACCAAATATGAGTCTAAGGGTGACGTTGGAGTTGATGTCGTTGACTGTGAACCAGGCTTCTGATCGTGGCCAATCGTGTTCGTCGTAGCCTCCAATGCAGTCGTAGGCTTCTACGTGGTCATAGACTCCAACGTGATCGTGGCCTTCAACGTGATCGTAGATTCTACCGTGGTCGTAGACCTCACCGTGGTCGTAGCCTCCAACGTAGTCGTATACTCCACCGTGGTCGTAGCTTCCAACGTGGTCGAAAACTCCAACGTGGTCGTATACCTCAACGTGGTCGTATATCCCACCGTGGTCGTAGCCTCCAACGTGGTCGTAGACTGCCTTCGACCACGGCCAACATGGTCGTAACCGGTCCAGCTGGCTCTCGGCTTGCTTTGCCGTGGTCGTAACGACCGCCAACGTGGTCGTAACTGCCTTCGACTACGGCCAACGTGGTCGTAACCGGCCCAGCTGGCTTCCGACTTGCTTTGCCGTGGTCGTAACGGCCGCCAACGTGGTCATAACTGCCTTCGACTACGGCCAACGTGGTCGTAACCGGTCTAGCTGGCTTCCAACTTGCTTTGCCGTGGTCGTAACTACTCACGACCATGATATAGGCACAACCTTCCCTTGTTAACCTGCTTTTGGTTTTACGATGATTGTAGTTCTAAGCCAAATTTGATTATCAACATATGCCCCCCTGTTTTTTGGCAACACTTGTGTGCCAAAAAATAAGGATTACTTGCTCGACCAACAAAGCCAATGTCAACACATCCATTGGCCATGTTTATATGTCTAAGGGCGATAAGTTATTATCGGCCATGTTATAAAGTCTAAGGGCGATAAACAAGTATCGGCCATACATGTTCAAGCTTCCTGCCACACACTTGGATGAAACTTCTTCAAGTATCTCCCATTGAGAGCACGGGGCAGCAACGTACCTTGCAATGATTCGACCAAATATGAGTTACCGGGAACCACTCTTGCAATCTTTAAAGGACCTTCCCAACTTGGAGACCACTTCCCGAACTTATTATCTTTCGAGCCAATTGGTAAAATCACTTTCCACACTAGATCACCAACTTGAAAGCTCTTCAACTTGACTTTCTTGTTGTATGCCTTTGCCACCCGTATCTTATCTTTCTCAATGGCTTTTAATGCTTCTAATCTCTTATCGGTGACTTCATCAATGTTGTCCATCATTAAATTATGATAATCCACTGCCGATAACTCATTTTGCTTAGCTAATCTCAATGCATCCAAATTTACCTCTACGGGTAAAACAGCCTCTTGTCAATATACAAGTTCGTATGAAGTTACTTTGGTTGCTCCATGCCTTGAGATTCGATGCGCCCAAAGAGCCTCGGATAGCACTTCATGCCACCTTCTAGGATTATCTTCAATCTTTTTCTTGATGAGCTTGATCAATATTTTATTTGTAGACTCTGCTTGTCCATTGGCTTGGGCATAATATGGAGACGAATTGAGCAACTTTATCTTATATAATTCAGCAAAATCTCGGACTTGAGTCAATATAAAAGAGGAACCTTGATCTGAAGTTAATGTTTGAGGAATGCCGAACCGGTGAATAATATGCTCAGTTATGAATTGAATCACTTCCACATGTGTCATATTCTTGAGAGGTACTGCTTCAGACCACTTAGTGAAATAATCAGTAGCAACTAGCACAAACCGATGTCCTTTTGACGACGGAGGGTGTATTTGCCCGATGAAGTCTAATCCCCATCCTCTGAATGGCCACGGTTTGACAATAGGGTGCAACATAGCAGCAGGAGCTAGCTGAATGTTACCGAACTTTTGGCATGCTGCACACCCTCTGTAGTATCTGAAGCAATCATTAATCATTGTCGGCCAATAGAAACCAGCACGTCTTAGCAAACACTTCATCTTGTGTGCCGACTGATGTGTACCGCATATACCTTCATGTACCTCTCCCATAGCAACTCTTGCTTGATCCTCATCCAAGCACTTCAGAAGAATACCATCAACAGTACGACGATAAAGATTGTTATCAATTAAACCATATTTGAAAGCCATCCGTCGAACCGTCCTATTTACCCTCTTGCTAGGGTCTTGCAAGTAATTAATGATTGGTTTTCTCCAATCTGTACCCTCACTTGCATCAGATTTTAAATTAGTGGCCGAATCGGTGAGTTGCGGTTCGGTCTCGTCTATGTTAGCAAGACAAGACATCGGCTGGTGAGAAAGGTGGAACATACCACGAGAAATATGGTAGCCAGATGCTTGCTGTGCTAACCCATTTGCTCTCCAATTTTCATGTCTAGATATATGAGCAATACTAAAGAAATCAAAGGCAGCAATGATATCTAAACATTTATCAAGATAAACATTAAGCGATTCGTCGAAACATTGAAAAACCTTGGAAACTTGCCGCACTACTAGCAACGAATCACCGAAAACCTCAATATGTGTAGCACCTATAGCAAGTAAAAGCTGCAGCCCGAATATCAAAGCTTCATATTCGGCTTGATTGTTTGTGCAAAAGAACTCTAAACGACAAGAGGCCTCAAAAACAGCCCCATATGGAGAAATATAAACAACACCAACACCTTGGCCATTGTTACAAACTGAACCATCAAAATATAATCTCCATGGTACTAAAGAAACCAGGTCAATATCAATATGATGCCTATCATCAATCCGATGTTCAACAATAAAGTCAGCAACAATTTGGCCCTTCATAGATTTCAAAGCTTCGTAAGCCAAATCATATTCAATCAAAGCATAAGCCCACTTACCAATCCTACCACTCAGAATTGGTCTATGCAACATATATTTAATGACATCGGTTTGACATGCGACTATGCAAGCACTAGACAACAAATAATGTCTTAATTTTGTGCAAGCATAATATAGCGAAAGGCATAATTTTTCAATAAAAGTGTACCTTGTCTCTGGATCCAATAAACGCCGGCTCAAGTATGTAATAACATGTTCTTTTCCTTCAGTTTCTTGTGTTAAAACAGCACCAATTACTCCTTCTTCCGCTGCAATATAAAGCCTGAAAGGCTCTCCTTGCCGGGGCGCTTTTAACACCGGTGGAGTAACTAAATACTGCTTGATCTTTTCAAATGCTTCTAGCTGTTTTGCCCCCCAAGTAAAACCAGCATCGTTCTTCAACCGAAGGATAGGCGTAAAAGCGTCCGCTTTCCCAGACAAGTTAGCAATAAATCTCCTCAAATAATTAACTTTGCCAAGGAATTTCTGTATATCTTTCTTGCACACAGGAACCTGTACCTTCTGGATTGCTTCAATTTTCTTAGGATCTATCTCTATGCCATGTTCATGAATAATAAAACCTAAAAACTTCCCAGCCGATACACCAAAAGCACATTTCAGAGGATTCATCTTCAAACCATATTTTCTCATTCTATCAAAAGCCAAGCGCAAATCGGCCAAATGTGGTTCAATGGCATCCGATTTGACGACAATATCATCAATATAAACTTCTAACATGACCCCAAGAAGATCATGAAAAATTAAATTCATAGCTCTTTGGTATGTGGCACCAGCATTTTTCAATCCAAAGGTGATTACTACCCATTCAAATAAACCAAGAAAACCAGGGCAACGAAAAGCTATTTTGGAAATGTCCTCTTCGGCCATAAAAATCTGATTATACCCCGCATTGCCATCAAGAAAACTAATGACCTTATGTCCAGAAGCAGCATTAATAAGCATGTCGGCTATTGGCATAGGATACTCATCTTTTGGTGTAGCTCTGTTCAAATCTCTGAAATCAATACATACCCTTAACTTGCCGGACCCTTTCTTTTCGACGGGCACAATATTGGAAATCCAGTCAGCATACCTGCAAGGTCTAATAAAATTAGCTTTAAGTAGCCGATCGATTTCCTCCTTAATCCGATCATACATCTTGGGATTAAACCTCCTAGCTTGCTGTTTGAAAGGTCTAAAACCTTTCTTAATAGGTAGCTGATGTTCTACCAACTCTCTGCTCAGACCAAGCATCTCATGGTATTCCCAAGCAAAAATGTCGACGTATTCTTTTAAAAGCTCGATTAATTTTAGCTTATAATCGGCTCTCAGATTTTTATTTATAAATGTAGGCCTGGGAATTGACCCATTACCGATGTCTATCTCCTCCAATGGGTCGGCTGATATGAAACCTTGTCCCAACTTATCAAAATTTTCTAGCTCTTCTATAGATTCATACATATCGTTCTCTTGAGACCGATAATCTTTGAGACGTTGTTGCAACCAATCTAAGCTGGGGTTCATTTAATCACATCATATTTTGGAGCCGATCACCACCAATCGGCTTTATCATGACAGGTACAAAACCATTCCTTGTAGCGCTAAGGAAATCAAACTCTGGAAGATCACCGCGCCCTGACAAACAAGTAGCTTCAGAGTGCTGCCAATCCACTATAGCATCGGCCAAAGCGACACAAACCGATGTGTCAGCGCAGATGATCTCCACTTCATCCTCAACCCATTGAATCAAAAATTGGTGCATGGTGGATGGCACACACTGATTAGCATGTACCCAGTCTCGACCTAAAATCACATTGTAATTACCTTGCACTTCAGCAACAAAGAATGCTGTGGCCAAAGTTTTGCTCCCAACCGTGAGCTCGACATAGATAACTCCTTTGGCTTCCGTCTTTTCTTTCCCTTCAAAACCATTCAGCACCATGTTCGTCTTCTTCAAATCATCATCTTGCAGCCCCAATTTTTTAAAGACTGAATACGGCATGAGGTTGACGACAGCACCACCATCAACAAGCATCCTAGCAATCGGTGACCCGTTAATGTGGCCCTTGATGTACAGCGGCTTCAAATGCTTCACCGGCTCTTTAGGCTTCTCGAAGATGGCATTTTTAGGACCAAAGTCCAGCTGGGTTATCTCTCCTTCTTCATCAACAGCACGAAATTCAGTAGGTAGATAGTAAACCATATTGATATCCATACCTTCTCTAGCTGGTGTGGGCTCAAAATCTAACATCTCCTCATCATCTCCCAATGTACATACCTGCTCATGCTCTTTAGGTGATGTATGTGCTGTTGCGGCAGTAGTATCTGTAATCCCATCCACTGGTTTAGGCCTCCATACATGCTTCATGGGCCGACTTTTATTGAAAAATTCATCTCTCTGTGCTTCTGCTGCGTCTTCGATCTTCTGCTGATTTCGCATACGCTGCAACCTTCTTTTCTGAGCTTTGGTCAGGCCTGAAGGGCACCACCTCGGCCGGGTATACTTGGGGTCTCTTCCCTTCGCGCTACTGCTGCTGGCTTCATGATCATTAGCGAGATCTTTGGTTGATACTTCTGCAGCACTGGCAGTCCTGCTTTCTTGCTTGTTGGGTTCTGAATTTTCAACGCTTGGCGACTTAGCACGCCACTCTTGCTTCATAATCTTCTTCGTTGCAGAGGCATTGGATGGTCGACCAGTACCACCACCCAAACAACTTTTTGTAGAGTGGGTTAGCCTCTCAAAAACTGATCTTCTAGGTGCTGTCCACCCAGGGTGAAAAGCATAGGGCACCATTGAAGGCTGCGCCCACCCTCTATTCATATTGTATGGTGTGTAGGAAAAAGGTGTCATCCATTGCGTAGGCGCCCATGGCTCATACGGACGAAACTGACGTTGTATTTGATGCCTCGGAGGTGATCTTGGACGCTTCAATTGTGACGGTCGATTAGAGCTAGAAGTGGCCGCTTGGTTAGCATATTTGGACAGCAGCATATCGAATGTTGGCTTGATGCGCTTCCGCTGTACTTTTGCTTTGTTTATCTTCCACTTGCCAACCTCTGGATTTTTGGGCTTGATAAACTTACTGCAAGCCTCATGTTGCACTTGCCCCCCAGGTACAGAAGTGCTCACAGTGATCTTCAATGTTTCCTTTCCATTTGGGGCCTTCTCCAGTACAACCTCTCTTCCTGAGACCTTGTCATCGGCATGTATCACTCTAGGCTCACCGATAACAACACCTGGCTTTCCTTTTGTTGATTCGGCATGTTCAGGCCGAAGCAACACTTTTCTGCCCTCCATATCCATCGTGTTCATGGGGAAGGGAGACTTGTCCACTTGCATTTCGGCAAAACTCAATCGTCCATCATTGATAGCCGATTGGATCTGTCGCCGAAAAACATTACAATCATTAGTGGCATGAGAAAAAGAATTATGATATTTGCAAAAAGCTCGTCGCTTCAGCTCTTCAAACGGCGGTAAAGTATGAGAAATTTTAATGACCTTATCATTCAGCAAAGCATCAAAAATTCTATCACCTTTTGTAACATCAAAAGTAAACTTCATCTCCTCTTCACGATTTTTGCGAATTGGCTTAAGAGCATTACATGCATATGGTTTGGCCTTTGAGGGCCAAACAAATCCAGCAGCATAGACATCAATTTCATCATCCTGATCGGAAGAATAATCAACGACGTTCATGCGAGGAAGGTCAGCTTTAGTCTTATGGTTTTCTTTGATATCTTTACTCTGGCTTTCTTTAGCCAAAGCTCGCTGCAACACTTGGTTAACGGTTAAAAACTCATAACTTTCCAACTTTTCTTTAATGTGAGTTCTCAAACCGCTAAACACAAGATCAGCCAAGTCCCTTTCACTTATCACAAGACTATAGCACCGGTTTTTAACATCTCTAAACCTTTTGACATAATCGGAAACCGATTCATCATTTTTTTGCCTAACCGGTGTAAGATGTGATAACTTAAACTCAGCATCACCGCTATAAAAATGATCATGAAATTTTTGCTCAAGCTGCGACCATGTAATGATAGAACCAGGGGGTAAAGCAGAAAACCATGAAAAAGCCGTGCCAGTTAAAGACAAAGAAAACAAACGAACTTTAAGTTCATCTATATTACCCGCTGCTCCCAACTGGGCGAGATATTGGCTAACGTGCTCCCATGTAGTTTTGCTGTCCCCACCATCAAATTTAACAAACTCAGGAAGCTTATAACCTTGGGGATAAGCAATAGTATCAAAATGAGATGGATATGGTTTCTGATAAGTGCGTGCTCTAACTCTCGGCTCAATGCCGAAAGACTCAACAAACATCCTGCGCACATCATCTCTAATTTTTGCCAATGCTTCGTCCATATTGGCCGAAGCTGCGATGGGTGACTGCAAAGGAGCTATAGGGGTGTTGGTCACCATGGTAGGCAGTGGAGGCGGCATCGGCGGTATAACAGAATATGGCAAGGACCTTGGCATACTTATATCGCCTGATGTTGATGTTCCCAAAGGTGGTAGGCTCATGATATGATTAGGATACGTGGGCGCTACCATTAGTTCACCTCCAGGTTTAGTTTGCTGTCCGGAAAAGAAACTCAACGGCATGCCACATTGGGGTTGTATACTTGGTACTCCACTACTTGCCGATGAATTAATAGGCGCTGTCGGCTTAGAAAGTTCTACGCTAGAAAAAGTGCCAACCTGACTTGTACCCATGGCCGCACTATTTATTTTCTTAATGTTTGCCATCTGATGCATATAATCAAAGATCTCTCTAGTGTTCTCATTAAGCATGTGCTGAACTTGCTCCATTGTAACACTAGATGAATTGGTAGCAACAGATGAAAGGGTTGATGCGGCACTTACAAGGGGTTCCACCTTTTCCGAGTAATGCGGAGGAGGGAACGTGATGTCGCCGAGTGGGGTTATGTTGCCTTGACGATCCTTCTTGAATTTTGCAAGGAACGCTCGTAAATCCTCCTCCTCGCGCTTTTCCTTGTATGCCTCAAAAGCTTGGCGATGCTCTTCCGATAATTCATCGTAGCTGGGCTTGACGACATTATCGGTGTTAACCTCCCCGGGCATTGGGATTTTGCTGCTGCCAGTCATGGTGATTGGCGGCGTCAATTTTCCTTGATCTTTCCCCAGTGGAGTCGCCAAAAATGTGTTCGCACACGAACACGTCACCGTGTGCCCCCGGCGTCGAGCGCGATACGCAGGACACGTCGCCGGAGGAGTCTTGCCGGGAGCGCGATACGCAGGACACGCCGGCGAGAGCTCTTGAGACCCGACACCCCACGCGCCCGGGAGGGACCCCGTCAGGGCGAGCGGCGGCGATGGGTTGTCCTAGGTCGGCCTGACCGCCCCTAGGACCTTGTGATTCGTTATCGCAAGGGAGTAAACGACGACGAAGAACAAGAAGCAAAATAGGGCAGAGGAAAATAATAGATTGCAAAATAATATAGTAGATGAGTTTCGATTGTGTGTTGTCAATCGGCCGTAAACCCTACATACATATATATAGGGGGAAGCTGGTCCTAGCTTCTTTTGGAAACAACAATTATATGAATCGAATCAGAGTCCAGACCAAATAAAACTTATCTTAATTTATTCGGTTGCAATTTTACCACACGGCAGAGATCGCTTCAAGATTGTTTCCTGATCCTTTTCAAACTGTTGCCCGCGCATGTCATGACTTCCCAAGATCGTTTATGGCCGGCCGGCGCTGCCTACGACCGATCCCGAGTGCTCTTGATGCCGTACGACCACTCCAAAAACATCCCTTTACCATGCTCACTTCCTTTAACATGGTCGGAATCGCCTTTGGCACGTGCTGGCCTTCTCGATTTGATTGCTGCTCCTTACGACCGCCTTCACCGCGACCGTGGCCTTTCTGCATGGTTGAACCCTTTACGATAACCGGTCAGTGTCTCTTACGACTTCTCAGGGTCGTTTACGACTGGTTAGAATTGTTTACGACTGGTTAGAACTATCTATGACCGGTTCTGGATGCTTACGACCAGTTCCGATCCTTCTATTGCTTTACCAATCAATTTTCCTTCGTGATCGTAAACTTACTGTAGCAGTCTACGACCGCTCCATTGCATCGCTGCGCTGTCTTTCCTTCAGCCGCTCAAAATACCGTGATCGAAACCTTCAATGAGCACGCATTGATGCTGGCGATCGTCAATTTTCTGTAGTCGAACCACCCTTTTGATTACGTTCATTTCCTTCAATGTGGTTGGAGTTGTTACCGCTTCTCGTTATAACGTGATCGTAAGCCACCGACTTCTCATCGTGGTCGTAAGTTCGACTGCCGACTATCAACCTTGATGTCGTCGACTGTGAACCAGGCTTCTGATCGTGGCCAATTGTGTTCGTCGTAGCCTCCAATGCAGTCGTAGGCTTCTACGTGGTCATAGACTCCAACGTGATCGTGGCCTTCAACGTGATTGTAGATTCCACCGTGGTCGTAGACCTCACCGTGGTCGTAGCCTCCAACGTAGTCGTATACTCCACTGTGGTCGTAGCTTCCAACGTGGTCGAAAACTCCAACGTGGTCGTATACCTCAACGTGGTCGTATATCCCACCGTGGTCGTAGCCTCTAACGTGGTCGTAGACTGCTTTCGACCACGGCCAACGTGGTCGGGGTGACCAAATATGAGTCTAAGGGTGACGTTGGAGTTGATGTCGTTGACTGTGAACCAGGCTTCTGATCGTGGCCAATCGTGTTCGTCGTAGCCTCCAATGCAGTCGTAGGCTTCTACGTGGTCATAGACTCCAACGTGATCGTGGCCTTCAACGTGATCGTAGATTCTACCGTGGTCGTAGACCTCACCGTGGTCGTAGCCTCCAACGTAGTCGTATACTCCACCGTGGTCGTAGCTTCCAACGTGGTCGAAAACTCCAACGTGGTCGTATACCTCAACGTGGTCGTATATCCCACCGTGGTCGTAGCCTCCAACGTGGTCGTAGACTGCCTTCGACCACGGCCAACATGGTCGTAACCGGTCCAGCTGGCTCTCGGCTTGCTTTGCCGTGGTCGTAACGACCGCCAACGTGGTCGTAACTGCCTTCGACTACGGCCAACGTGGTCGTAACCGGCCCAGCTGGCTTCCGACTTGCTTTGCCGTGGTCGTAACGGCCGCCAACGTGGTCATAACTGCCTTCGACTACGGCCAACGTGGTCGTAACCGGTCTAGCTGGCTTCCAACTTGCTTTGCCGTGGTCGTAACTACTCACGACCATGATATAGGCACAACCTTCCCTTGTTAACCTGCTTTTGGTTTTACGATGATTGTAGTTCCAAGCCAAATTTGATTATCAACAGGACCGACGCTTGTGTTTGTCCAAACTGAGCATTAACCGTACAACCACAAGTCTATATGGGTACGACCTAGCTGACTAACTTACGATAGTCTAGTTTAGGTGCCACCAGTGGAAAGTGGATGCCAAGGACGGACTAGTTATCCACAGTGAGGGACAGGGATTTACTGTACTCATATGGCGCAAGAGGGGGCTTCGGTTCGGGCAGTTAGCCTACCTGCGGTGAAACCTCAGCGGGTGGTATCTAGCTAGATTAGAGTAAGGTAAAAGCTTTGTGATATTTTATCTGGGTCTCATGCCAAAGGAAGCGTGTTGACTTTTAGGATAATTTATCTCTTGTGGGTAAAGTTGTACAACCTCTGTAGAGTGTAAAACTATTCGAATAGCCGTGCCCACGGTCAAGGGCGGGCAAGGAATGCATGCACATGGTAGATTTCTGATTTTGTTTTAAAATCAAAAGTTTTGTATTCCGAGAGTGGAGGGAACTCTCGGAAGGGTATCCTGGCGGTTGAAGCCAGAGAGGGTGGATGTAACCCGCAGTATTAAACTTGTTCAAGTTGTTGAAGCTAGTGTTGGTAGATGGAACCTTCACTAGAAAGTTAATGATAGTTTCTGCTAAAACATTTACTTTATTAACTTGATGCCTTCGAAAATAATTAGTAGTAATTGAATTTTAAAATGTTGCTTTGTGCAAAAGAACCATGTAGCCTTCCTTTGTCAAGCCTTGCATCTATGCATTTTTCCCAAGACTTGCGGAGTACTTTATGTACTCACATGCTACACTTAAAATAAACCTCAGAAGAACATGAAGCTCAAGAAGGTGTTTACGACTACTGCTTCGCTTGTGGCTGTGATGGATTCTTCCTGGAGGACTAGGTCGCGCTTCCCCAGTCAACTGCCTGTGGCATATTGATGGGTCTACTTTGAGTTTACTTTGCTTCCGCTGTGTTTTGATTGTGCGAGGTCTCGAAACCTCTAATGTAATAATAAGACCTTTCGGTCTGTACTCTTTAATATTGTAATAAATGCGTTGTTGGTCATGAATCATTTCTGTTTAACTGTGTGCACTAGCTTTGATCTGGGACTAGTGCAGAAATACACAGAGGGTCCGGGTTTAGAAATCCGGGGTCCTGACAATACGACCCCAGGAATACGCGTGCGGCCTGCTCCGCCTCCTCCAATCTAATCTCTGAAGCAAAGGAGATAACAACAGCATATAACGCACTTCGCGTGAATAGAGGAGAGGCACGATCGAGGCTTACGAAGACCGGAGGGCGCCGGCAGCAAGCAGACCAACGGCGAAACATTGTCGTCCCGACGCTTCTCGGCGGCAAGACGCCAGTCGAGGGCAAGCGGCGCCACACCGTACATCACGTACTCTTCGGCAAGGTCGCGCATGTTGAAGCGGGCGGCCACGCCTACGAGCCGTCGGGCCCTCCGCCTGTCCTCATCGTCGAGCGTCCGGCCGGGCGAGGGCTTGAACGCGATCGGTCGGCTCGTGCACTCAAGACCGCTCCCGCTCTCCACACGGTGGTAGAACCACCGCTTCATCCAGTGAGACTCCCACTTCCCGCGAGTGGAGTTCACAGGGAAGAGCTTGCTGCAAGTCGAACGAAGAATGAAGGTGACGCTGCCGAAGCTCGACAGCGTCCCGTCCTTCCGATTCTTGGGCTGGCGCCGGGCCTCGTGCAGGTAGGCGAACAACGAGGCGCTGGACCAGCACGCTCCTGAGCGCAAGGCCCAACTGTACACCGCAAGCCGCGCCACGGCGTTCGGAGTCAGTTGCGCCAGCTCCAGCCCGAAGGTCCGCAGCACATCGCCCACGATCGCCGCCGCCGGGATGCGGAGCCCCGCGTCGAAAAAGGCAACGAATACGACCGCTTCCGACCCCTCGGGGTGCGGTTCCCTCTCATCGGCGGCGGGCAATCATACCGCCTGGTGCTCCGACAGCTTTCCCGCGCGCAGAAGCCCTTGGATCGTCTTCTCGGTCACGAGTGACGGGCCCAGCTTGCCGGAGAACGCGCCTTCCTTCTCCGCCGCCAGCCACTGCTTGTCCGCCACCGCCGGGTCACGCTCTTTGAGCGTGTACTTCACTTCTAGCGATGAAGATCACCGGCGAATGCCGCAGCCACCAGCCGCCTGGCCACGCTTGTCGCCAGACGCCATCGCTTCCCGCAACAGGAGAATAGCGGCGAAGAACGTTACGGTAGTAGGGAAAGCGATGCAAGCAAGAAGGGGGCGTACAACTGCGGGAGCGCGGTCACGAGGGCTACTTCAAGTCGCCTCGCCCCAATACCGAAGCGTCGCGACGGTCTGAGTACGGGACGCGACCGCAGACGCGCAAAGGCCCGTCCCGCACACTTCCCCATAACCAAAGACGAAGGGTCGCGACCACAGCACCAAGGATCGTCACAGCACGACGCTCCAGTGGCCTCCTGCCGCGTGCCAACCCCCGCGTGCCAGCCGCCATTAAAGGCGCACTAATGGACCATGGGAAAACAACAGCTTCGACGCTGCACCACTCATCGACCGCCCTGTGTCCCCCTTCCCTAGGGAAGAGGCGAGCAGCCGCGAGCACGCAACCGTCCACTTCCCGCCGCGCACTAATTACAAGCCGCCGCATGTCCTGTGCATGCCGAGGCGGGTCGCACGGTACGGCAACCTAACCCTGGCAGACCGGGGGCCGATGTGATTCCAGGAACCTTTACAGCGCAGGACCACATCGCGGGATCTCAATCACCGCATGCGTGGCAGTACTCGCGGTGTGATGGAGCACGCGCGTCTGCCAGCTCCGCTGCCACCCGTTCGAAGGGTAGGGGACGGAGCGCGCGTCTACTTCGGCTAGGCGTCAGCTCCGCTGCCACCCGTTCGAAGGGTAGGGGACGGAGCGCGCGCGCGTAGCATATCTGCCTACGAGAATAGGTCAAACCTTGCCATCTTCATACGAGAGCGCGGCGCGCGCGTAGGAGGTCGTCTTCTCGATCGCCACACCAGCCTGGCCGCGGCTTCGGCCTGGACCCTGCCTTCGAGAAACGGACCCGCGCGCGCGAACGGCAAAACCGAGGGTCATGTCCCGCAAAGTCTACCTCGTTCTCCTTAACAGGCCACCTAAAGTGCATCATCATTTTTTAAAGTGATGCGGGCGGGCTCCATCAAGGACACCGGCTGTAGGTACGTCTGCTAAGGAGAACAGGGCAAACCTTGCCATCGTGTGCGGAAACGCAGCGCGAGGGCAGGACACGCGGCTGGCCACCGATCACCGATGCTGACCAAGCTCCCAAGAAAAATGGACCTCCATCTGTACATCAACATTCCCCAAGCCGCTCAGCGGCGCTAGGGAATGCTGATGCACGGAAGGGGCCCATTTTAGGGGAGCAGCCTCTACCAAAATACATGCAGGAACGATGCCGCGCCAGCGCCGTATATATACCCCATCAGCAGGGGAGCCAACTTGCGGAAGTCCAATCGGCAAGAGTCCAACCGGCGGAAGCCCAACCGCCGGAAGTCCGTCGTTACATAAATGATCGCTACGCCTCAAGGCCCGCACCGCGCCAAGCACGCTCCACCACGTGGACGGCCAGAAGAACGAGCGTCGCAACGCGTCCTTTATCACCTAAGGCGTAGGCGGCGGCCCAGGGGCCGGGACGGAGCGCGCGCGTCTACTTCGGCTAGGCGCCAGCTCCGCTGCCACCCTTTCGAAGGGTAGGGGACGGAGCGCACGCGTCTACTTCGGCTAGGCGCCAGCTCCGCTGCCACCCGTTCGAAGGGTAGGGGACGGAGCGCGTGCGTCTACTTCGGCTAGGCACCAACTCTGCTGCCACCCGTTCGAAGGGTACGGGACGGAGCGCGCGTGTCTACTTCGGCTGCGGCCGCAGCCCCTGGCCAAGTCCGGAAACATTCACAGGCCGTCGGGACGGAGGGGGCCAAAGGACTCGGCAACATGGCTTCGGCCCTGTGAAGCCCTTCTCCATGAGAGGCTCCTGTTGTAGGGGTGGCCCCCACCTAAACCCAGCAGGCCTGGTAGGAGGTTACAAGGCCCAGAGTAGGCCATATGTAATGACATAGATGCCCCTGAAGGGGATGATCAACTGTAAGGGTATAGTTCTAAAAGCACTCCCCATGTATATATATATGGAATACAGGCCATGGGGAAGACCCAAGCCATTACTCATCTCCCTCACTCTCCACTACCATCTCTCTCTCTGTTTGGTCTGTAGCCACAACAGGTGTTTTATGCAAACTAACCCTATAAGCCTTCCATTGAAGCCTTTATCATTATATTGCATTTCTCCGTGTGACTTGCGGAGTACAAGTTTGTACTCACGTTGCTATCACCACACAGAGGAAGACGACTTCGACTACGGTGAAGACCGGAACGAGTAGGCCACGTCTTGCAGTCATTTGCCTGTGGGCAGGCTTGGGCTTCGCTTCCGCAGTTTCTTTTGCAGTTATTTTTGCCAATGTGCGATGATGTAAACACTGGCCATAAGGTCGTACTCCTTAAATTAAATAAATGTCATTATGGTTGATATTTATCTTTGTTGTTCACTGTGTGCACTAGCTGATCCTGGACTAGTGCGATTTACACAGAGGATCCAGGAGTTGTTGCTCCGGGTTCTGACAGAGATGGTATCAGAGCCTTAATGACTCCAAGACGTGACCGTAGGTAGAATAGATTGGTCAGACCATAAGGACTTATTTTTAATAATCAGTAGTTTCAAAATGTTTTTGCTTAAACCTTACCTTTCAAATCTTTGCTTATCCTTATCTCAATCCTTTCTCGTCTTTATATCATTTTTGAAAAACCTATTTCAACCACTCCCCTTGTTCCAAAGCAACTATAGATGGCTACAGCGGGAATTCTTCGTCTCTGCCGCCATTTCAGTCTCCACATCGAAGGATCGCGCTTCGTACTTCGAGAGCCGCGAAGGATGACACCAAGGCAACCCTTAGCCCTTTAGGATAAGTTGTTAGGCTAGTTAATTAACGTTGTTATGAGCTGTTAGTTTTCTCTTTTGTCGGCAGCCATAACTATTAATTAATAAAAGGTTCAGCTGAAATTTTGTTTTGGGTTGTGCAAAAGATCCCCTATTCCCCCGTTGCCTTGAGTCTCCTCTCTTCTAATTCTCAAAGCACCCAGCAGATGGTTAACAAGAAGCAACAACAATGACATGTCCACGACAACAACCCAATTGGCAACCAGGCTGCACGTATCCCTCCACCACTTCCTACCAATGGACCGGATTGGGCTCAAATGATGGCCAATCAGAATCAACTTATTCAGCTACTAGTGCAGACCATCAACAATCCTGCACAACCTGCTCCACTAGTGCCAGCACAACCTCCCCAACCAAGACTGCCTGAATTCATGAGGTTGCGTCCTCCGACCTTCTCGAGCAGCACTGACCCCCATGGATGCAGATGACTGGCTTAGAGTCATAGGCAAGAAGCTGGACATCATCCAATGCAGTGGCCGAGAAAAAGTCTTATTCGCTTCTCATCAGTTGAACGGACCAGCGTCAGAATGGTGGGACACTTACACCGCTGCTCATGCCAATGCACAAACCATGACATGGAATGAGTTCGTGCAGACTTTTCGCAAAGCACATATCCCAACCGGCACCATCACTCTCAAGAAAAGGGAATTCCGAACTCTGCGCCAAGGAAACTGCACCGTGAATGAGTATCTACGGAAGTTCAACCAATTGGCACGTTACGCGCCAGAAGACATTGCTACCGATGAAGCTAAGCAGGAAAGGTTCCTTGAAGGACTCAATGATGATCTGTCGGTTCAACTTCTCTCCAACGACTACGCTGACTTCCACCAGCTTATCAGTAAGGCGATTCGCCAAGAGTCAAAACACCAAGAAATGGAGAAACGGAAGAGACGGATGAACACCCAGCACCTGAACACCAGAAGCTTGCCCAGGATCAGAAGGACTTCACCACAGGCTAACAGATTTCAGCATTCATCTTCAGTCGAAGAAAGAGTCCAGACCAACACTTTCCCCAACACCGAAGACAACAAAGCCCTGGCAATTGACTTCCCAAGGGACTCAAACCCTGCAGCAGGAGTCACCTGTTTCAACTGCCATGAGACCGGGCATTACGCCAACAGCTGCCCTAAGAAGCAACAGGTAGTGAAAAATGGAACACCGGGAGCACCAACTGCCAACCACCTTCAAACCGGAAGAAAAAGGCCCCAGAAGTTCATGAAAGGACGACTAAACCAGATCTCGGCACAAACCATGCAGAGTAAGATCTAAACCCATTGCTTTGCTAGCCGTGCGAATCTCGGGGACGACATTCTTTTTAAGGGAGGTAGATTGTAACAGCCCAGGTTTTCATAAAAATAAATAAGTAAATGAATAAAAATTAATTAAAATAAAATTTAATCTAAAATAAGTATTTTTGTTGCCTAAAGTTTAAATTTGGATTTGCCCTGAATTTCTGTTTTTGAAAAAGCTGGATTTGAAAAGCATTTTCAGAAAAAACCTAAAATTATTATTAATAAAATGATATTTTGATTTTATATAAAAATCTTATGTCAAATTAATTATTTGGAGTTATTTGGATTTTATTTGGTTTTCCTGGATTTTCTGGAGTTTAAAAATGTATTTTTGAAATTAAAAAGTAATTTAAGTATGAAAATTAAATACCAACATTAGTTGGAAGTATTTTTATTAAGTCCAAAATGTCTCCAGAAGGTTCTCTGAATTGTTCTGGAATTTTTGGAGTTTATTTGGTATTTTTCTGAGGCTAAATGGATTTTCTGGGCTTTTCTGAAAATCTGAAAAATCAAATCCGAAAATAAAAATCCTCACCTCCCCCTCCGGCCGCCACGTGGACGGCCAGATCTTCTCCACGTCGCCACCATCCGGCCATCGACCCCATCCCGCCTACTCCATCCGGATGGCCGCCACACCGCACCCCTCCCCAATCCGACCGTCCGTCCGCACTTCTCCTCCCGGCCGCCCGATTCCCCCTGGGCCACGCGGCGCCATCTTGGCCGCCGACGCCTCCTCTCTTCCCCGCTCCCTCTGCCCGCAGGCCCTGCCCGTCAGCCGCTCCGCGCCCCCTCCCTCGCTGCGCACCCGGGCCCGCCCGTCAGGGCCTCCGTCTTCCCCGCGCGGTCATCTCCTACCTCGCGTCGCCGCCGCCGCAACCGCCACCTCCGTTCTTCACGTGCCCCGTCGCCCCGTCCCCTTTTCTTCCCCCGCAAGTCACGCCCCTTCCATCCTTGCCCCTTCCCCGATCTCTTTCCTTATGCGGCCGCACCTTCTTTTTTTCCCCTCTCCGCAATCCCCGCCGCCCGCGATCAACGGCGAGAAATCCCCGGCGCCTCCCCCCTCCCCGACTCCTATAAATACCGCCCGCGGCTCCGCCTCTCCTCGCCCATCCTCTCTCCGCCCTCCTCTCCTCTCCTCGGTGAGCCGAGTGTCCCCGCGCCGAGATTCCCCATCGCCGCCGCCGCCTTCAACTCCGGCGACAAATCGCCATCATCTCGGCCTGCCTCAAGCCCCACCGCCACCACCCTCCGCTTCCCCGTGCCACGACGAACACCGTCCGCCCCTCCGCCGAGCCCGAGCGCCGCCGGAAAGCCACCTTCACCGGAGGGCCGAGCCGTCTCCGCCGCCCCTTCGTCGCCGGCCGCCGCCCGTGCCTGCCGTGCACCGCGCTAGGTACGGCCGTGCTCCCAGTCGCCCCCTCGTTCCCCTCCGCCCCTCCCCGACGGCCGCCGCCCGCCGGAGCGCCGGCGAGGCCCACTGCCCGTGCGCCACACCGGCCGACCCGGCCACGTCAGCAGCCGAGCTGACGTGGTGGGAGATGTTGCGCCGCATCGGCGCCGCGTCAGCGCCAGCCCACCACCCGTGCCACCTCAGCCCCGGCCGCAGTCCGTGGACACGGTCCACATGGACCGGGCCCGTATGTCAGCCCCTCCCTTTCTTTTCCCGTTCAAAAATAATCCGGCCGAAAAATAAATTCCCTGCTGACGCAATAATTTAGATTTTCCTTTAGAAAAATAATTCCAAAAATCCCGATTTTCCATTTTCTCTCTTTTTAAATTTCCAGGAGCCCGTTCTCCTTCGTCCTAACTCCGATTTAGCCCATTCAAATTTCTAAATTCATCAAAAATTCCCCTCTATCTATTTGTAGCCTCAATTCAAATATTTGAGTTCAATTTGAATTTATTTGAATTTGGTGGGTTATTTTCACGTGTAGACTTCAACGATTCGGGAAATTTCGACGACGAAGATTAAAACCAAGTTGAAGAGCAAGGCAAGTCACACACCTTGATCATGTTGATCCCAGTTTTAAAAATAAAATTATGTTGATTTAAATTATATTGCATGCATAATTTTATTCAATGTATTTCAATTCAGTTTTAAATATAGTTAATGCCTACTTGTTAATTCATCCATTGTTATTGAATTCCTTATACCTTGTCACCCTAGATCAAACCCTAGTTGGTACATTAGTATTGGCTAGGAAGACATTATATTAAATGCTTAGACTTGCTTAGAAATACTCTTGGTTTTGGGATACCTTTTCACATAAAATGATAAGCTTTTCGAATGTACTCTTGACTTTGGTGAGTCAAGGAGGTTTATGAAATATTTTGAAAACAAAATATAAAAATTAGTTTAGACTTAGGCAATTGGTTAGGTGGTGGGTGCAGGCATGCACTGTTGTTCGGAGACACAGTATTGATTGTCGTGCACAGGGGGTATGTGGTTGAGCCTAAGTCAATTAAGGACCGGTCTGTGAGCTACTGTTGCAAAGCCCTAACGTACTACCACAAGGCTGGTATGGGACAGCCCTGGCTGAATAATTTGCGGGTCCCAACCTGAGCCATTTCGTAGGTTGAAAGTGAGCGTGGCGTAGGCCACGAGAAGTCTCACTAGGCTCAAGAGGGGGTCCCAGTCTGGTGGATTCCTTACTGGGGTGAAACCTTAGAGTTGGCTTGGCCAGGTTGACGGCTTTGCATTGTAAAGGCCTTGTCACGACTCCTAACCGCACACCTAAGGAAGTGTGTAATCTAGTGGTAAAACGGGATGATCGTGTCTTGTGGGTAAAGCTGTACAACCTTTGCAGAGTGTATAATCTATCCTGGATAGCCGTGCCCACGGTCATGGGCATGCTGAGTTAAAGTTTTTCATGGATTAGACTTTGCTTTTCAAAAATGTTTTTCGAAAACCTTACGGATGGATGGAATCCGCGAGAGATTGAAACCTGGTGAATGGATGGAATTCATCAGAGTTGCGCAGTGAAAGCGTGTGGATGGATGGAATCCATACATGATCTTTTGGAAAAGATGGTCCGGGTGGGATGCCCGTGGATAGGTTGGTGTTTGGTCGGAGCCTGCGCTGACGGTAATATTTTCAATTACAAGTACTGTCTTTACGTATTGTATTAAATTCAGCATTTTCAATCTACTTACTATATTTCATTAAATGCTGTTTTATGCAAACTAACCCTATAAGCCTTCCATTGAAGCCTTTATCATTATATTGCATTTCTCCGTGTGACTTGCAGAGTAAAAGTTTGTACTCACGTTGCTATCACCACACAGAGGAAGACGACTTCGACTACGGTGAAGACCGGAACGAGTAGGCCACGTCTTGCAGTCATTTGCCTGTGGGCAGGCTTGGGCTTCGCTTCCGCAGTTTCTTTTGCAGTTATTTTTGCCAATGTGCGATGATGTAAACGCTGGCCATAAGGTCGTACTCCTTAAACTAAATAAATGTCATTATGGTTGATATTTATCTTTGTTGTTCACTGTGTGCACTAGCTGATCCTGGACTAGTGCGATTTACACAGAGGATCCAGGAGTTGTTGCTCCGGGTTCCGACAAAGACACAATGATGACTCTATGCAACGAAGGTTCCTAGACTTTCGGCTATTGAAATATTTCATAGAGCTTAGCTAATAAAGATAAAGAGTTATGTTAAACATGAGGCTGGAGTCTGAGATGAATATATCTATCAAACATACCGCTTCTAACCCCTGCTCGTAGGCACCATATACAACATCAATATGAAATGGATTTTTGGACAACAATTATCATGGACCCCAAGCTACAGCCTTAAGTGGTTGGGTCTCCATAATTATCCCGCATCAATGATCTAGAGTATGAGTATAGCCTGTCACCCTCCTGCCTTTCATCCCCATCTCATCTAGCGGTACAACCCCTCCATGTTTTACCCAACATACACCGTAGACACAACCAGCACTAAGGAATTGATCTATGCCAACACATGCAATAGTGTAAACCCTAATTCATTCCAAATTACCATGGGTCTAAGGATAAACTAAGGACTCAAACATGATCTAGATAACAAGGATGCAAACCTAAAGATTGCAAATGATATCTCATGAGGTGCAATAATGGTATTACAAGATGAACGATTAAAGATGCAAACAAATAAACATGGTGTTGTATAGGGACTCCCCAATGCAATGGAGATGATAGCCCGTGTCTAGACCCGAATATGCAAATCTGGACCCTCTATGTATACTACTCTAGTTTAGGATCATTCTAGTGCATATAGTGGGAACATAGATGAAATATCATTCCTATATGCACATATAACTAAGAAAGAAGCAATTAGCACCAATTATCAAGTAGCAACCTTATGTTCAAAGCTTACAATTAGTAGCCTTATAGGCTGGAAATACATTGCAGTGGAAAGAAATAGGGTAATCTTCAAAAATTGTCCATCCATCACTACTACAGAAGAGGCTATACTGGACGGCTACATCACAGACGGTTAGACAAAACCGTCTGTGATTGACACTAACACAGACGGTTTTAATTTGGACACCATCTGTGTTAGTGGTCGAGTATCCCAGACGGTCCTTAAGGTTGAACCGTCTGTGATACTTTAGTATCACAGACGGTTTTTTATTAAAAACCGTCTGTGATAATATGGAATTATCACAGACGGTTTATAATTAAAAACCGTCAGTGTTGTCTAGACTATCACAGACGTTTCTTCTTAAGAAACCGTCTATGAATGTTCACAGACGGTTTTTGACAAGAACCGTCTGTGATGTCCTTTGTCTGTCATATTCTGATCTGTTCATGATCAGAGGTTAATATATAAGTACACATTGCTTCTAATAACTTTACTACAGAACTACTGAGACAAGAAATCGCAAATTAAAGGCAAATTTATTAGTTTCAATTAGAGGCAAATTTACTACAAAAGTCGCACAGGTAAAGAGTTTCCCAGATTGTAATCTTTTGGGCTTCGTACGCTTTTTCTTCGACTTTGGGACTTGGAGGATTAGCCACTGACTGCTCGAACGCCGTTAAGATTGTCCTTGTCCTCAGCACTTCCTCCTCCAGCCTGGGCAAATAATCAGTAGCATAGCCCATAATCTCGTAGAGGATAGCATTATAAGATTCCTCAGAATCTGCCGTTTCTGCTTGATCGGCAAGGCTATCCATCAGTCTCTCCAATGCGCGTAGAGCTTCTTCCGCTTTGCGCACATTGTGGAGAAGAACCAGGGTAAGGGCTGTTTCCCTTTCTTGAGCGGCAGCGAGACGCCTCCGTCGACGGCGGATGATCAGGTCGAGCTGACGGATGCAAGAAAGTCGGGGAAGGAGAGCAGGGCGTGTGCGGAGAAGCTGCTCCAGATGCAAATTGCTGGCCGCCTGTGTAAGGTTCCGGCCGAACAATTCTTGATGAACAGATGAGAGGAAGGAGATGATCACAAGAATAGTAGAAGACGCCATATTGTATGTACGTAGAAGAGACCTGGATTAGGCGTGCATATTTAACCTTTAGCACAGACGGTTCGTATACCCAAACATTAATGATATAGATGCTTCGTATAACGATCGAGAGACGTTAATTAGACGATCGAAACACGAAGCGTTCTGGCAATCAAAACACGAAGCGTTCTGGCAATCGAAACACGCGCGAAGCGTTCTGTGATAATTGAGACATCACAGACGGTTTTTGTTAATAACCGTCTGTGAACTTTCACAGACGGTTCTTAATACGAACCGTCTATACCAATCGAGATAACACAGACGGGTCCTGTTAAGAACTGTCTGTGAAAGTTCACAGACGGTTATTAGCACAAACCGTCTGTGAAAAGCTAGATAACACAAACGGTTCCTGTTAAGAACCGTCTGTAATAATCCCATGTCACTGATAATTGGTGTGTAATAATCACATGTCACCAATAATTGGCGTATACACAGGATTTCGATCTCACCCGTCTATTCTCTCCACATCGAATGGCTGGCACCAGTTCCTCCCACGGCCAGGCCCTTATTAATAACTCCCCATCAACCTTTCCACCGGTACTAGTCACGCGTGAGTTCATCCACTAGCTAGCTTCTTGTATGCATCTCCCCTCCGCTGTGAGCTAGCACCTCCATCGCGGCACGAACGGTTCATACTAAACAACACACTCTTGCCGTAAGTGTCGTAAGTGTGTCTTGTTTAGTGTGACCGTCGTGCCACGAAGGGTTTGTTAGCTTGTTATCCTGTAATAGATCGATCTGAATGTGTTGTTGAGTTTTTGTGCTTGCCTCTGTATTTGCATGTTCCTCGACCAGCTCAACCAAGAATCTAGGAATGTCTTTTCTTTGCACTATTGTAATAAAATTGCCTTGAATTTTATCGGGAAAGATGAACTGTTTCGTCAGGGCATGACTGCCAACTCGAAGCATATATAGCATAGCATTCGAGGCACATCCGAGGCCTGCAGCTGTGTCTTGAGGAATGCCAAGAGCTGGTCTTCAGATGTGGCAGCCACACTGGTCTTCAGATGTGGCAACCACATCTGAAGACCAGCTCTTGGCATTCCTCAAGACACAGCAGCAGGCCTCGGACGTGCCTCGAATGCTATGCTATATATGCTTCGAGTTGGCAGTCATGCGCCTGACGAAACAGTCCATCCCCGTGTAACTATCACAGACGGTTTGTAATGTAAACCGTCTGTGAAAGACTATCACAGACGGTTTTATACACGAACCGTCTGTGATACGCATAAATCACAGACGGTTGATATTTCGAACCGTCTGTGATATTATGTACATCACAGACGGTTCGTGTTATGAACCGTCTGTGATAATGAGACTATCACAGACGGTTATTTATGCGAACCGTCTATGATAGGCAGAAATCACAGACGGTTAATATTAATAACCGTCGGTGATAATTCGCAGACGGGTATTAATACGAACCGTCTGTGATATGTAATTTTCACAGACCGTTTGTAGTTGGAACCGTCTGTGATATTCTGCGTAGTATTAATTACTTGGCGTACTTGCTTGAAGGATGTCGACACCGATCTGTCTTCATTGCGCTGCATCGGTGGAGCAAGGCGGCCGGCTTTAGGGAGTTGGGGGTGAAAAAATATCACCGTCTTCTTATTGATCTGATCAGAGGTTAGCATACTCAATTACTTAACATTCTTAGTGATCTGATCAGAGATTAGTATTCAATTACTTAACATTCTTAGTGATCTGATCAGAGGTTAGTAGTAGAGGTAATAATCATTTTTGACACCCATTTTTCACTTGTGTAGCGTAGATGGACCGAAGCTGGATGTATATTGAGAACCGTGTGAGTGAAGAGTACATTACTGGCGTGTCTGCCTTTAGAAGGGCGGCCGAGCTGGATATGTTGAAGAAGGGGATGAAATATATGTATTGCCCATGTATTGATTGTGATAATCTCAAGATGTTTAGCAACTCAGCACAGATTGAAGCTCACTTGATTCGAAGGGGTTTCAGAAAAGGGTACAAATGTTGGACCAGTCACGGTGAAGAGAAGAGTACACAAGAAGGTAGTTATGACATAGTCGAGGGAGGCAACGATATGCCAGTTGTGGACTGTTCTTTCGATCATGAGGAAAGGTCGCAGGATGACAATCTGGATCATGAGGATAGGTCGCAGGATGACAATCTGGATCATGAGGATAGGTCGCAGGATGATAATCTGGATCAGATGTTACGTGATGCAGAAGGGAACTATAGTGAGAGAGAGTTTGGTAAATTCGAGGGCTTGATGGAGGACTCGGAGAAACCTTTGTTCCCGGGCTGCAAGCCGCAATACACGAGGTTGTCATCAGTTCTAGAACTGCTAAAATTGAAGGCAAGCAATGGTTGGTCCGACAAGAGTTTCACGGCATTATTAGGTCTCCTAGTGGACATGCTTTCAACGGGAAATGTGTTGCCGAGAACCACCTACCAAGCCAAGAAGATTCTTTGTCCATTAGGAATGGAAGTAGAAAGAATACATGCATGTCGGAATGATTGTATCCTGTACCGTAAAGAGTATGCTAGCTTACATGTTTGTCCGGTGTGCAAAGCATCCCGATACAAACGTAAAAATGACTCTGATAATGGGAAGGGCATCGAGGTGAAGCAAGGACCTCCTGCTAAGGTGATGTGGTATCTTCCTGTAATTCCCCGTTTGAAGCGTTTATTTGCAAACCGCAAGGATGCAAGATTGATGCGTTGGCACTGCGAGCAGCGTAAGAAAGACGGAATGATAAGACATGTTGCTGATTCTGCCCAATGGAGGAACATCGATAGGATGTGTTGTAGATTTCGGTGTGGAACCGAGAAATATAAGGTTTGGGTTGAGTACAGATGGAATGAATCCTTTTGGTAACATGAGCAGTCGACATAGCACCTAGCCCGTGACTCTGTGCATGTACAACCTTCCTCCTTGGCTGTGTATGAAGCGGAAATATATTTTGATGTCACTACTTATCCAAGGGCCGAAGCAACCTGGCAACGATATTGATGTGTTCCTAGCCCCATTGGTGGAAGATCTTGCAACACTGTGGAATGAAGGGGTACATGTATGGGATGCGGACAAACGAGAGAACTTCACTCTACAGGCCATGTTGTTCTGCACCATTAATGATTTTCCTGCCCTTGGTAACCTGTCAGGGTTTAGTATAAAAGGAGACAAAGCGTGTCCGCACTACTTAGATTATACGGAGAGTGTGTGGTTGAACAACTCCCGAAAAACTGTGTACATGCGTCACCGTAGGTTCCTTCCAAAGTATCACCCATACCGCAAGATGAAGAAACAATTTGATGGAAAAAAAGAGGATGACTCAGTACCAAGACCTTTTAGCGGGAAAGAGGTGTATGATATGGTCAAGGATATAAATGTTGTGTTTGGAAAGGGACGTAAATTGAGGAAGAACATGTGGAAAAAGAGGTCAATATTTTGGGACTTGCCTTATTGGGAGCACTTAGAAGTTCGCAATTGCATCGATGTCATGCACGTAGAGAAGAATGTTCGATGTCATGCACGTAGAGAAGAATGTATGTGACAGTTTGATTGGTCTCTTACTGAACATTCCTGACAAAACAAAGGATGATGTTAACGCAAGGCGTGACTTGGTCGCTATGAACATCAGGACCGAGTTAGCACCGATAGAGACCGATAAAGGCCGGACGTACCTTCCCCCAGCATGTTACAATCATAAGGCTATGTTATTTCTTCAACGCAATTGCTCAGAAGGTCATTGATCCGGATGGACTAGATGCTCTGCAAACCGAGCTGGTGACAACTCTATGTCATCTAGAGATGTATTTCCCTCCATTTTTTGATATCATGGTCCATCTCATTGTCCACCTTGTGAAAGAGATAAAAATATGTGGCCCCGTATTTCTACGTCATATGTACCCTTTCGAGAGGTACATGGGAATTCTGAAGTCCTATGTACGCAATCGATCTCGACCGGAGGGTAGCATCATCGAAGGTTATACAACAGAAGAGGTCATTGAATTCTGCATCGGCTACATGGCTCAGGTAGAGCCGATAGGTGTACCTCTATCTCGTCACGAGGGGAGGTTAGAGGGTATAGGGACTATCGGGAGGAAAGCAATAACTCCGGATCAAAATACGTATACTCAAGCCCATTTCATGGTTTTACAACACATGACTGAAGTGACCCCATATATTGAAGAGCACAAGGACATGCTACGTCAGGAGAATGCAGGCCAGTCAGAAGTTTGGATCACGAGACAACACAACCGTCAGTTCAACGAATGGTTGAAGGCGCAATTGACTAGGAGGTCGTCAAATGAAACACTACAATGGTTGGCAAAAGGGCCAAAATTTACAATTGTGACATGGCAAGGATACGACATTAATGGCTACACATTTTATACAACAGATCAAGATAGAAAGAGCACAGTGCAGAACTCAGGTGTCCGCATAGATGCCTATGATTCGCACGGCCGTACCGCTGGCCCAAGCTCGTACTACGGGCTTGTAGAGGAGATTTGGGAGCTTGACTACGTAATTTTCAAAATTCCTCTATTTCGGTGCCGTTGGGTCCAACTCCCACGGGGTGTAAAGGTTGACAAGTACGGCGTCACTACCGTGGACCTCGAATGTGTAGGATACAAAGACGAACCATTCGTACTCGCGAGACAAGTTGTTCAAGTATTTTATGTAACCGACCCGGCAAATAAGAAGCGCCATGTAGTTCTTCAGGGAAAAAGAAGGATTGCCGGGGTTGAGAATGTTGTGGATGAGGAAGAGTACAATCAATTTGATGATTTGCCTCCATTCGGAGACGGCATCAGGCTCGATGAAGAACAAGGCGATGAAGCAAGCTATATGCGTATCGATCATCGTGAAGGGCTTTATTTAAAATGATATAGCCAAAGTGTAATAAATGATATAGGTTATGCTTGTGTTTTTCATAAATGTATGTATGTTCCATTGTAATTGTAAAATGACTAAGGAACCCATGCATTGTAATTGTAAAATGACTAAGGAACTATGAAATAGTTATATTTATGGTTATGCTTGCGTTTTTCATAAATGTATCTATGTTCCATATTGTAATTGTAAAATGACATAGGAACCTAGCTAGCTGCGGGTATTTATAGTGAACTATCACAGGCGGTTTATCAAAAGAAACCGTCTGTGATAACACATCACAGACGGTTCTATCGATATAACCGTCTGTGATAATATGGGTAGCAGGGGTGGGAGGGAGCAAAACCTAGCTAGCAGGGGCGCTGCAGAGTGGAGACAAGAGACTGCGGTAGAGCGAACTCCGCAGACCTAGCTGCGGGTATTTTAAAATGAGCTATCACAGACGGTTCTATCAATATAACCGTCTGTGATATGCATTATCACAGACGGTTCTATCGATATAACCGTCTGTGATAATATGCATATCACAGACGGTTATATTGATAGAACCGTCTATGATAGATCATCTTTAAATACCCGCAGCTAGGTCTGCGGAGTCCGCTCTGCCGCAGTCTCTTGTCTCCACTCTGCAGCGCCCCTGCTAGCTAGGTTTTGCTCCCTCCCACCGCCGGTCCCTCCCGACGCCGCCGGTCCCTCCCGAAGCCGCCGGTCCCTCCCTACGCCGCTCCCTCCCGAAGCCGACGGTCCCCCCCGACGCCGGTCCCTCCCTCCCGACGCCGCCGCTCCCTCCCGACGCCGCTCCCTCCCGAAGCCGGCGGTCCCCCCCGACGCCGCCTCCTCCCGACGCCGGTCCCTCCCTGTGCTTCACATGTTAGCTTTATGATATATATATGCTTCACATGATATATGCTTCACATGTATTTTATGTTATATGCTTCACATGTATTTTATGTTATATGCTTAACATGTTATATGCTTCACATGTATTTTATGTTATATGCTTCACATGTATTTTATGTTATATGCTTCACATGTATTTTATGTTATATGCTTAACATGTTATATGCTTCACATGTATTTTATGATATATGCTTCACATGTATTTTATGTAGCATATAATATATGCTGCACTTGTTAACTGCAAGGTCTATTTGGAAGGCCCATAGCTCACTGCAATTAGCTAATCGTTAGAACTTTGTCAAAGGGCATAAAGCAAGTGACACACTCCAGTGTATCTTGTTCAATGAACTTGATGCACTGGTTTGTGTCACTTGATTCATAGAACTTTGACAAGCTGGGTCCATAGCTCACTTCAGTTAGTTTTTTCTTAGAAGAGAGATGGCGTCCACACAGTCTTCGTCGTCGTCATCTGGGTCTCACGCTCCCAAGACTGCGAAATCTAAACGTGGCCGAGGAGTATCGAAATGGCCAGAGGCCCGAATGACCATCACGGTGGTCTCTCCGGATGGGATCCCTCTGGAACCGTCGAAAGCAGCGTCATCATTTCGGACTACCTGCGGGATAATTGGAAGGCAACGGGTCCCCATCACCATAGCAAGCTGGAAAGATTTGACAAAGGATCACAAAAATCAGCTATGGGAGGAACTTACAAATTCGTTCGAGTTCCCAGCAGAAGCACAGGGACTCGTGCAACGGCAAGCGCTCCTCGCGATGGGAAAAGCATGGAAGAATTTTAAGAGCACTCTTGTGACGAAGTACGTGGCCGAGGATGTCACGCCCTTCATGAAGTATCCTTTCGTGTCGCCGGAAACATGGGAGGCCTTTGTGCAGATGAAGACGGCGCCCGAATTTATACAACAAAGTGCGGTGCACAAGGATCTCCAGTCACAAAACACGCACCCTCACAGACTCGGCACTGCTGGGTACGCGGGTAAAATCCCGCAATGGAGGATGCAGGATGAGGTCGCAATCCGATCGGAGGCCTCTCCGCCATTTGCCGGGATCGCAAACGAGCGTGCTCAAAACTGGTTAAGAGCGAGGTCATCAACCACATCTTCGGGTGTCTCTTTCAAAAACCCCGCAGATGAGGAAGTGTCCCAACGCATGGTAAAATATGTTAAACAACATAGTTGTTAACACCTCTTGAACTTCATGGGTTCAAAAATAACATGATTAATTGCCTCTTGCAGCAATCATTGACTACCGAATCTTCTCGTGGCTCCTTTGAAGAATATAGGGAGATAGATTTACTATCACAGGCCTTGGGAAACAAGGAGCACCCAGGTCGCACACGAGGCATGGGGGTTTATGTACCTTGGAGGCACGGATTTCCAGATTACTCCGAGACATATAGGAGTAGGAAGAGATCCAAGGCATACCGCAGCGAACAAATAAAACAGGAGCTTCGTGCTCAACTTGAGGAACAACTATCTGCCTCACTTCAAGAGCAGACTGCCTCACTTCGAGGAGAGATAGATTCGTTGCGGGAAGAACTGAGACAAGTCCGCAACCAATCGCAACCCACTCCTAGTACTGCGGTACCCAGTCCCCCTCAACGTCGCAGTAGCTGCGCGTCCACACCAATTTCTGAACATAGCGACGACCACTTACGTATTGATGACATTCAGGTAATGTACCTCTTTAGAATGGTACATAGATCTCTCTGGTGGACGCCTTAACTCATCTCTTGTATCGTTATGTAGGAGCCCATGCCTTGCAGCCTCAAAGTCAGGCTTGTTGGCTCTATTCCCGTTGACGCTGGGCGCGGCATGGTGTATCCATTGCTGCCAGGGACGCTGGTGCACGGTGTACAAGTAGACACCGGTTTCATAAAGGTCCAGGTGGACATGATTAATGATATTTTTAAGTCAGTCCCTCTTGAGAAGCCCCCAAACGAAGAGATTAAGACATTAGGGGATGTCGTCCACACATTCGTTCAGTGGCCCAAGAGGGACATCGTCCTCGACATGTCTGTGCCACAATCTTCACATCCAGTGGCCCAAGAGGGACGTCGCCCTGGACCTGGCACATCGGCTCCGGTGGCTCCACCTCCACCTCCAAATCCAGTAAAGTCTGTTGCATCGGCTCCCGCCGAGACGCCACCGAGAACATCTCACAAGCAAGGCTCCAAGGCCTCCAAGGCTCATGCGAAGAAAATTAAGCCGCGTCCCGTGCCATGGACGTTTACTCTAGGAGTGTCGTTGGTGCCCGACTCACAATTACGCCATCTTGGTATGATTTGCAATAGATTGCATGCCTGGTACATGGAGAAGTCCAACTTGAAGCCAAACCGGCAGAGTGCATTCACTCTGAAATATAACGAGACACATTTCCTCCACGACACGGGCTACATCGTCGTGACATTCGAAGATTTATTCTTACTATTCAATCTCGACGAACTCGACGCCTCACTTCTACGATGCTGGACACTGTAAGTGTACTGTACAATGAAGTTCTACATTCACGTTATACAGATAAATGTCATTACTCTTTCTTTATGTATAGATACATGATCCAAGAAGTCCGGCGAACGCGACGACCAGTGGGTTTCCTCGACCCTCACTTGGTCTCCGAGCAATCTATCAACGCAGATGCATCCTTCGTGCAAGGTTACATAACGAGGGGATTGATTGCTCACAGCGACAAGGAGTACGTCATGGTACCCTTCAACCAAGGGTAAGTGCTTCACTAGTTGCCACACATATGTTTCATTTGTACTTTACATGCAGCATGAACTTAGGATTAATCACTATGGCGACACACATGACTAGGCATCAGTGGATTTTGATTGTGATTGTACCAAAGTGGAGCAAGGTAATATACCTTGATTCCCTCCTTAGGAGCAACCACGACTTCAGTCCTGTGCAAGAAGTACTTAACAGGTAACTCATTTCCTCCATACATAACTCTATTGTAATATTTCTTTTGTTTGCCACGGCCGAGGCTAAGTTTTTTGAATCACGTAGGGCTTTTGCCGAATATGTTGCCCAAGGAGGATCACACGATATAAAATCCAGTGACACGCTACGACACCAGACGCGATTTCCGGTACCCTCTACAACACAACAATCCTATATCATACTTTGTTATAATGCCTCTAGAATTGACAATACCGATGTATGTAATTCTATTTTTGCAGTGCCACCAGCAGCTACAAGGCAACGTATGTGGATTCTACGTTTGCCGCCATATGCAGGAAATCATGAGTACTAAGATCAATGATTCAGAGGTTTGTCAGGTCCTTCCAATAATTATTATTTTCTGATTATATATATGTATTTATATTACACACATATGCTAATGAATGACTTAACATTGCTCGTAGCGACAGCGGGTGAAGTTCGACCAAAGTGCATATGATCTTGACAATCTCGTCGAAATTCGTGCAATCATCTCCCAATTCTTGGTAGCAGAGGTCATAAGTAAGAGTGGAGAGTTCTACGCCGGCAATGGTGATAATTAGATGTTGAAACATTGGATTCAACTGTACAAATCAAACAATTCCTTCAACTAAATGCATTTGTCAGATTTTGTGTAACGATTTTCATTCTATATATGTATGTGATCTGCTGGCCGTTTGTTACATTCATCTGTATATCGAATTTTGTTGTAATTTACTATGAGTTGCAATTAACTTATATCTGTCATTTATCTGTAATCTGCTTGCTTGCTTGCTTTCAGAGGGCATGGCTAGCATATCCTGAGGCTAGCCAAGAAACAGCAAATAAAATGGATGATGCACTTGGTATCACAGACGGTTCGTTATTAAAAACCGTCTGTGATACAACATCACAGACGGTTTCAAAGAGTGCCGTCTGTGGTGTGAATGATATCACAGACGGCCCTTACTACTAACCGTCTGTGATATTTGTATATCACAGACGGTCTTGATTACTAACCGTCTGTGATAGACGAGTATCACAGACGGTTGGTTATAAACAACCGTCTGTGATAGTCTCGTATCACAGACGGTCTTGATTACTAACTGTCTGTGATAGACGAGTATCACAGACGGTTGGTTATAAACAACCGTCTGTGATAGTCTCGTATCACAGACGGTCTTGATTACTAACCGTCTGTGATAGTCTCGTATCACAGACGGTCTTGATTACTAACCGTCTGTGATAGAGAGTATCACAGACGGTTGTTTATAAAAATCCGTCTGTGATACTCGTCTATCACAGACGGTTAGAAATCAAGACCGTCTGTAATGTAGTTATCACAGACGGCTCGGGAACCGTCTGTGATAACCACCAACTATCACTGACACCTAAACACTGACGGTTCAGAAACCGTCTGTGATGACGGTTCCGAACCGTCTGTGATAGGGCTGTCTGTAGCAGTGCATATTCCCACAAGCAATCGACTGGGGTAGAGTGACCTATAACTCTCCATGATCATCAAAGTAGTAGTCCTCACTGGCAATGAATTGTTGATGGCACCTTCAACAACTGAGCAACATTGTGAATGGCAAGGATGATTATATGGAGTACTAAGCAAGTTGCACATACAAATGCAATATAAAGATGCAAAGCTTATTACAAAGGAATGGTTGTCCTAGCTTGTTTTGCACAAAGCAGATATTTGCATTGAAATACAATAAATATATTTAAATCATAGTTTAAAACAATAGTAATAAATAAACAAGGGTAAATCATCGATCGTAGAGATAATCCAATTCATCACATTTGCATTTCCTTCCTAGTTTTGTTTAGTCAAAATCTACCCATTGTGTGAAATCCCCAAGCATGTCATGACTATTTGAATAGTTTTACACTCTGTAGAGGTTGTACATCTTTACCCATATGATACGAGTAGCTCACCATGTTAGCCATGTCATGCCATACAAATGTATGTGTTGATCATAACAAAACCTTTTGGGAACTCCACCCGAGCAATGACTGTCAAGCTTGAACCTAGTAACCTCACCCCAACTAATGCGAGTAGGCCTAGAGCTCAACGTTGGATTCGAGGATGGGAACCATCCATGACTGATAAGATCACACACTCCAACCCTATGCACTAAGCCTACCCTACAACCTGAGGAGCCAACACTAGAACTCGGTTGTAACATCCCATTTTGGTAAGTTTTTGTGATAGTGCAAAGTTTCAAAAGATCGAACCAAATATCAAATTTTGAATTCAATTTCAAAATTTAAACCTGAATTTCAAAATGCAAACTTGAATTGGTGGGAATTCAAAATAGTACAAAATTCAAAAATTTTCTTTTGGGCTCCAGCACATTTCTTCTCCCGGCCTCCCTCCCCCTCTTTTAGCAAGTCACTGCCTAGCCCACCTAGTGCCTCCCCTCTCCTTCTCCCTCTTCTCTTCTCTCCCTGCCACTGTTCCTCATTGACCTTGCAAGCTCCCACGCGTGGCCGAGGTCTGAACATGCCATCCTTGCTAGCGCCCTACCACAACAACATTTCCCCTCTAACTTCCCCCTATGACCACTGAACCGAAGTTTACTCTGTCACGGTAGCACCCCAGTCTCTGCTTCCCCCATGCATGTGTTGCATCGCCATAGTCTGGCGCCCCTGCACACATGCTAGCCTACCCCCTCCAAACCCAGGAGTTGGTCATGGTGGTTCATCTTCCCCTCCGAACACACTTGCACCTCCCTAAAAATTTCTATGCTGACACAAACAAAACATCATCTGGATAATATGATTTTTTAATGTGCATCAAAGCATGCGTATTTAACTAGTTTTCATGAGTATTCACCTAATTACAAAAACTAACTGACCGCGTGGCGCTACTGAGCTGGCGTGCTAACCCAGCCCCCTAGCCCCATGCGTGCTTGTTGTTACTACCTACCGAGCTGGTGCTGCTCGACAATGCCATACCAAGCAAGGCAGCATTAGCAAATAGCTACCGAGCAGCAGAAGCTCAACAGTGCCCCGACCCCGCCTGTTACCGCTTTGTACGCTTGCCTGCTGAGCTCCCCAGGTGCGGTAGGTGACAGGTGTCTCCTGTTGCACATTTCGAGTTCGGGGATAGGGCTATTTTCGCAAAATTGGGTGTCCAAAAGCCAAATTTTTTAAAAAATGGCTACAGTGCGTAGAGCGTGAACATTCCTCATCTCCCTCCAACAACACTACTGGTGGCTCCCCTCTAGGGGTGTAAATGGAGCGGATATTTCCCGACCGTCCATCCGTCCATTTTAATTCGGATACAATTCGGAATAAATTTTCGGATATCCAAAGGTTTTGTCAGATATAGAAATGGAGTTGTATATTTTTTGTTGGATACGAAAACAGATTCGGAAAAAGCATTATCCGACGGATATGGAACTAACCGGGTATTTTTTTCAGATAGTTACCAGATAGTTACTGGATACAAAAATGGAGTCAGATACCTAGCCTCTCCATCGGCCAGGTGGGATCTCCGTCTCTTCTTGAAATGTAGCATCATTTATTTATTTAAGATTGCTTGTTTCGGTGGCTGTTGCAGCGTCGGTGGGTTGTACACTCGTATTAGATCTCAGTTTGGATTAGTGCCTTAGTGGTGTGCGGTTAGTATACTAGTAGTATTGACTGACAAGTGATTTTTTTGTTGGACTTATGAGAACAAAATCAAATGCATCAAAAGTTGTTTTTCCATGGTATTGACCGATGAGTTGTTTCTGGTTTGGATCCTATCAAGAAAATCACTCTCCTCAGCATCTCATGGAGTGCCAGGTTTCAATTTGTTGTGTAGTTGATTAGCATAGAATTGTTTGTTGTTATTTGGTAGCATGCATAATTTCTGGGTAAAATTTACCTTATTATGTGTTCTATCACATCTATTGCTTTTGATTGAAAATCTATGTGAAGCATATGGTTAAGAAATAGAATGCTTGTTCAGTAAAGGCCAGTGACAACACTCTTTACACTCTACGCTTGTTTAGTAAGAAATAGAATACTTTCTGATTGAAAATCCATGTTAAGCAATAAGCATACGTTTATTACTGGGACTGTGACTTGTACCGGAGAAGTTGAGCCTACTGAGAAGTAGAAGTGTACCTCGAAGGTTTGGGACCACTATATTAAATACACGGTGACTATTGATACAAAAAATAGTGGAAAGGAGAAACAAGTTTGGGCGCAGTGCAATAAATGTCCTCACAAGGCTCGATGTGAGACCTCAAGGGGCACGAAGGCCTTGTGAAAATCATTTTTTAAATTTAATGAAGTTAAATGAACTACTGATGTACTTGACTACTTAGATATGGACAATTTATACTTTTGAACCATGTGACATGTAGCTAGTTAGCTACTACTTGTTTAACTAGCCTCTATCATTTACTTGCTACTTTGCTGGCTAGAATTTACTAGTTGCTTAATTTGTCTGTCACCATGTGAAATTTGCTTCCGCGTATTATTCGATTAAATATTCATGACCGAAACTAATTGTATTTGGAGTGGCATATATTTGCTCCGTATTCGTGACCGCGAATATCCGCATTCGTATTCGTATCCAGCACTATCCGTGTCCGACTCTGACAAAAAATATAAAAAAGGATACATGATGAGCAATATCCATTCGTATCCGCTCTGTTTGTATCTCTACTCTCCTCAATGCCACAAGAACTCCTCCTCCCCCCCGCGCGCCCATCTAGGTACTATGGCTGTTGGACACATTTCGCTATTCATTGGAGATTTTCGGTCTGTGTGATATATGTAATTTGTATATGAGAAAATTGCTCTCGTAACACTCTTTTTTTTTGCCGTCATGTAGTCATGCAAACAAACCACTCCAACTTGTGACTTTGGTAATAACAGTATTATGCAACATTTTGGACCATTTTGCCCCTCATCTAATTAACCTAAGTCTGAAATATCGCACCACTACCTCCTCTAATCGACCTCGTCGTGATGATGAAGAAGGTACTGCCGACTAGATCTGGCCACCAATGGCAACAACCAAGACCAGATCTAGTGGCCAACAGGGATGTTAACATCTAGAGGTGGTGGATCTAGTTGCCACGACCAATGTTTCCATTAACAAAAGAGTAAATTAGAAAAACCTATGTTGTACAGTCATTGAGTCATAGATGTAGAAAACTCTTTTTTTTTTTTTTTGCTAGCGGCACTTAACCCCCAGGTTTTATGGTCATTAGCTATGTTTCACAAAATCCTACCCTAACCAAATATGCCATTGCCTTGAGCAAGTCTGTGATGAGCTGATCCGACATAGAGCCCCTCTCCGGCGACCTCCATCCCAAGTCCCAACAACGGTGAGCTACGATCTTGCTAGGGTGGGGTTTTTTGAAACATTATGACCATAAAATCTAGGGTTAGGTGCCACTAACTAAGAAACCTGGCTTTTGTGCAACTATAATCATGAAACATAGTGTTTTCTGAATTTTACTCTTAATAAAACATGCTAAAAATGTACTATTTCTTGTAAAATTCCCATGAAATTCCTCCAGCCTATTAAGGCTTGTAATGAACGTGGGAATTTCTGTGATTCTAGTGGAATTGAACTATTTCTTGTGAAATTACTACCAATTTTTCATTTTCATCTTTTCTTGAAGTCCCTACATGGGATGGTTCTCTTGACTTCCTGGTTCCCCCGTCCCAGCGAGAGATGCTTTCAAAAGTCGGGAAATTTAGAGTTTTGTTAATTAAAAGAGTTGTGTTTCATAACATTGCATTATACAGAATATTGTTGGTTTTTTTTTTGCCACGTTTAGAGACGAGAACTACATTCTTTGCCACTTTATGACCATTTTGCCTTTCTTGCTCCTTCTCCCCTTTGTGAATGGAAGCGGCCAAGGCTGACATTTTTGTCTTGGCCCGAGCTTTGTTTCTGCTAAGTCCCCTGGGAGATCCCCAAGCACAAGCATCCCACCTCCTCTCCCACCTGGCTCCCGGTTGATCTCATCATATCTAATCCCGATGCTCAACTCCGGCAATCGCCAAGGAGCCCGATCATTCCCCCATCGCCGGCGGTGATGGTTGACCTCACTGGCGTCCCCTAAGAATAATCTCCACGGCAACCCACGCGGTGCTCTCAGTCATGCGTCGTAGTCTCTGCCACCATTTTGTTGTACTGATGCCGTCACCGCCGACCATTCCTTTCCTGCCTCACCTCCCTATCTGCCGGCCACCGCCATGCTGCGTTGCAACCTCGATGTCATCCGGCATCCGCAATAGGGAGGCCAGGGCCACAATCACATCGGCGTCCCTCGCCTCTTTCCACGAGGTGATGGAAGCGCACCACGGGAGCCAAATGTAGGGATTAGCTGAGGAGAGAGCTCGGGTTCTGCTGCAGACATGTCAGAACCGGGAAGATGGAGAGAGCCGAACCTCTGATTTTCTTCTCGATTTGCGCCCGAGAACCACCTGGGCTCTGCTGCGGACACGTCGAAATCGGGAAGACAGAGAGAGCTGGAGCTCTGCTTTTCTTCTCGATTTGTGTCCGGACCACCACCAAGTCTCTGTTGCGGACGCACCGGAACTGAGAGGACGAAGAGAGCCAAAGCCCTACTTTACGTCTCGATTTGTGTCCGGACCACCACCTGGGCTATGCTGTGGACACGTTGGGACCGAGAGGACAGAGAGAGCTGGTGATCTGCTTTCCTTCTCAATCTGCATCCGACAACAGATTGGGGTCTACTGTGGACACGTCGGGACCAAGAGGACAGAGAGAGCTGGTGCTTTGCTTTCCTTCTTGATCTGTGTCCAACAACAGTCTTAGCTCTAATACCAAATGATGGGAAATCACCTAAGGATCAACACGAGCAAACGCTCTTATACCAGATGTTGGGTAATCACCCGAGGATCAACATGCGCAAGCGCCCTGTTGTCGGACGGGGAACAGCGCAGACCCTGAAGAGGGGATACGACCACAAGGAACACTTCTACTCAATGGTCGTAACCAGTTTGGGGGTCAGCGGTCGTAAGTTGTTTACGACCTGCACACTGGTGGCTGGCTTTGGCTCTCTTGACTGCACGCTTTAGCTGTGGACTCGATGCACGGTTGTGGACTGATTGCTGGAGGTGAGAATGATAAGGTGGGGCAGTGAACAAGACGGAACACAGGAAACGGAGGCACGATTATGCGATGCAAACTGATGCACCTTTTCTACTGTGTTTTCTCTGCTACACTGGCTCAAAACTTTCAACGACTTACAAAGTATATATAGACACAGCCAGCCACTCAGGCCACTCACTCACTACGACTCCAGTCGCTGCTGCTTTGCTCAGCCGCCTACGATTGCTACAGTAGCCGCCTGCCCATGCCGCTTCACTCAGCCGCCCACGACTGCTACAGTGTCCAGCCGCTTGCCCATACTGCATAGGTAGCCAACCGAGGATGATCTGCGTCACCCACGACCACCCGTGCTGACGCCTGCTACCAACTGCTACAGTGGTCGACGCACGACCATGACCGCTGGCTTCATCCTCGCCTTGTCTTCAACCATTGCACTGGAGATTCGACCACAGACACGCCAACGACTAAGACTTTGGTTGTTACGACCACACACAATGTGATCATAACTGACCAAGCACACAGGCTTCGAGTCCTCCGAATGCTGCAGTACTCTTACGAGTATGGCGTCTACTGTACTCCTCAGAGTATGACGTCTACAGTACTCCACTGAGTATGACGTTCATGGTACTCCTCTGAGTATGATGTCCATAGTACTCAACCGAGTATAACGTCTACGGTACTCGTTTGAGTATGACGACCACGGTACTCCTTCGAGTATGCACTGACGACTACCGACTACGACTCTCGATTACGACCATCGACTATCAACTATTGACCATGACCGTCGACTATCGATTATCAACCATGAACGTCGACTATCGACTACACACAGATATAGAGTGCTCACGCACACACACACAGCACAATACACATACAACAAGATTAACCCAAAACAGTGGACGGTGTCGTGATGATGATTTCGGGATGAGCTCAAGGTGCTTGACATCATGTTGTTGACAGATATCTTTATGCTCCTCTCTCTCATCTTGGACATGGTGATGAGCAGTGGCGGTTTTCAGGCCCTGCTTGCAATGTAGGAATTTCACATAAATTTTTTAGATGAACAGGACATCACAACGATGTGCCAGTCCCAGTTTTATTGAAACTGAGTTTCCAAGCAGTTTATCTCGGTACAACATGTTGATTAGAGCTCCTCAATTGTTTCTCCACATAACTTCTCTCCTTTTTTTATGACAGTTTCTCCAAAACATGATAGAACATTACATCACCATCTACACTAGTCACATTCCTTCCTCTTCTTTTCCTTTCTATCTTTATTTCGCTTCTTCAGATTTCTCCTTAGCACATTGTACTAGTTTTTCCCCCAGGTCCAGTATCCTCATCTTCATGTCAACCTCATCGGCTTCAATAACAGGGCCTCCAACCACTCACAGGTATGATCCATCTGCTATAACTTTGTATCCTGGAATAGTTGGACCCAGCTCCTTAGTGTATTGAAGACTTTCCTCCAAATTTGTTTCATGTTGAGCCAGAATTTATTCTGAAAAACACTCAAATTACAACATTTCCACAGGCATCATAAAGTAACACAGCAACAACAGAATTTAAGACAGCATGCTTCTTATTACTGATCCTGAACTTTGCAATGGATTCAAAATCAGAGCCTGTGTTAACTTGAAATAGATCAGCTATCTCGATCCAAAGGCATTTAGCCACCACAAATTCAAAGAACAGGTGGTTTATGGATTCGTTTTTCGAACAAAAAGCACAATTCAGAGGTTTTACCATGTTTCTTTTAAGCAAATTATCCTTAATCATCAATTTATTATGAGATAGTAATAGTAAGAAAACATGTATTCTAGAAGGAATAGTAATAGAGACCAAATTATAGGTATATAAATTGGAAACAAACACCTCTAAAATTTATAATAGCATAAAGAGATTTTGCAGAATATTTTCCACTACTCTCATATTGCCAAATTGGAGCATCATTTTCATTAGATAAAGACAAATGTTGCGCAATGTCTTCTAGCTCATACCACCTGAGCATAAGGGCATCTGAAAAAGTCCTTCTGAAAATTACACTTAGGGGGTGTTTGGGACTGCTCCACTCCATATTTTTCAACTCCGCTCTATGTTTTTTAGCCAAACAGGTTCAGCTCCACGCATTCTGTTCGAGGAAAAAAAGGTGGAGTTGTGAGAGCACCTAAAAGGGTGCTCCACAAACTCTAGGTTTTTTGTGGAGCTGCTCCACAGTAGAATTCGTGGAGCAGAGTTTGTGGAGCAGTCCCAAACACCCCCTTAATTTGGTTGCCATCCCAAATCTTGGCTACTGTATTACCTTTCTCATTAACTACACTATAAAGATCCTAAAATTGAACAGCTAAAGGTGAAGTACCAAACCAGATATCTTCCCAAAACCTTACTTTTATACCATTTCCTACCATCTATCTATATCCAAATTTGACAGCCTTAGTTGCCCAGATCACTCCTTTCCAAAAATTGGAGGTGTTGGCATCAGGACAGCAGAATATATTAGGCTCCTCAGTTCTATATTTATGATCCATTATTTTCCTCGAAATTTTGCCTTCACCACAATGTACCTTTTAACCCAGGAGCCCAAAAGACTCATATTTAAGTCTCTTAGGATTGAAACATGTAATCCTCCATAATCTTTTTTTATGTAGACAAGATGGCAATTAGCTAAATGCAATTTATGGTTGCCTTCAAAATCATTCCACATGCAATTAGCCATATGAGTGTTTATTAGATCTAAAACCCACATTGGAAATCTGAAAAGTCAGTACATAGACAGGGATACTTGATAAACAGGATTTTATAAAATCTTGTGTTCCACCATAGGAAATAAGCTTGCCTCTCCACCCTGCTATTCTTTTCAAAATCTTATCTACCACGGGCATGAATATCTTCTCTTCTAAGCATATCACAGTGAAGAGGTATACCAAGATATTTAACAGGAAAAGTGGCAATTTTGCAGCCAAGAATATCAATAAACTGTTGGATATTATCATCCCCCTCCCCCCCCCCCCCCCCCCCCCGCCCCCGCCCCAAAAAAAAATCAGCACAGGAGCTCCTTTGCTTGAAAGCATCATTGTAGATTTTCATTCCTTAGTGATTTGAGTGGTCCTCCAATGCAGTTGACGACATGTATCACAATTTGTTGTTAAAACTGGCAATCTCTGTTCTTGCAGCCTTCATTTCTCTAGTAACACTGCGCTGCTACTATCAGTACCGGTGAATGAGTAAGAATTCATAGGGGGAAATATGCCAAGAGGAGCATCAAGAAGCAATGGTGATAGAAGACTAACAAGCTGCCTCATGTTTCTGTGTTTTGTACAACTGCTGTGCCACACCCTAAACCCCGTTTTTCCTTTGGCAGGTTCAACATGAACTGGTACTGGTACTTGCTGCAGAGATAATGGGCACATAGAGGAATTTTCGGCCAATCTAGCCCCCATACACGCCATTTTGCCCGATTTACCCCCATACGTCCAAAATACCGGAGTTAGCGCTCGGCCACCGCGCAAGGTCGCTGGAGACCCCCCCCCCCCAACTGCACGAGCTAGCCGACGCGTCCGGGGACCGCGTGAGCTCCCCAGCACGCCTCCCGGCCGCGTGACTTCTCCTGGTGCACTTGCCGACCGCGTGAGGGGAAGTCCAGGGGCGGATGCGGTGGGGCGGGGGGCTCGAGTCCCCTCTACCGCTACCGAACCTTTGGAGTCCTCCCCATAAATTTTTAGCTATGGATGTATGGTGTAGGAGGGGCATAGTGGAGTTATGTAGATGTATCGCTTTTGTTCAGCCTCTCCTAAAATTTTTCCTGGATCCGCCACCGGAGAAGTCACTGCCTATTTGTGCCAAAATTCGATGCCAACAAGTAGTATGTTCCAAATGATATCCTTGTGTTTTCATGTATGAGATACATGATGATTGCTGCCCAACTACACATGCAGTGACGGCCGGCACAAATGGCACACGTACGTGGTCAACAAGCGGCGCCGGGGAGGTCACGCGGCTGGGAGGCGCACTAGGTTAGCTCACGCGGCTGGTCCCCGGACGCGCCAGCTAGCTCACGCGGCGGGGCGCGCGCTTGGGGACCTCGTGCAGTGGCCGAGCGCGCAAGGTGGTCTACTCCGGCATTTTGAGCGTATGAAGGCTACATCGGACAAAACGCAAGGGGGCGTATTGGCCGAAAATTCCACGTAGAGGTGTGGGTAGAGAGTCTAAAAAAGCGAAGGCTGAGCTGTAGGTCACGTGACCTGCCGCGAAAAGTTGTTCTGTGTGGCAACCGTGCCTTGCAGATACCTGAAACTGAAACCAAGTATCAAAAGCACCTTTTTTTTAAAAAAAAAATAGTATCAAAAGTACCTGCGTGTGCTGAGTAAGGTCCTGTTTGGATTCTCAGGTGTAAAGTTTAGTTGGCTAAAGTTCAGGACTAAACTTTAGACAACTAAACTTTAGCCACTAAACTTTAGTACCCCTGGTATATTTGAGCCGTTGAACTGTCCACCAGTAACTGTCGATGGCTCGCGGCCGGTTCGAGGTAGTGGGTCTCGCTCTCGCCGTCGTAAAATTATATTTTCTGGGAAACACACGTCCAGATCCAGCAAGAGACGCCATCCCAGCAAGTACGGATCGCCTAAGATGTGCAGCGACCAATCCATGTACCAGCTCCCGTCTGCAAGGCTGCAGGGAACTTGTTACCTGCAGTGCAGGCAGCAGTTCTGCCGTTCTGCGTGATTTCAGTTCAGTTGCAGATTGCTGTACTTCCTGCGAGGTTCTTGCTCGCCATCCAAGTACACACTGGTCCCGTTCTTACCCAACATGTAACAGCAATGTTCTTAGCAGATGAAATTAAGAGAACGGAATTTTAACTTTTCATATAGACTAGAAGTAACAGAACACATTGCAGTTCAAGTTTCTGATATGTTAGCATTACATCAAACAATACATAAAATTTTGGAGACATGATTCCGTGCTACTTTTTTATCTACATCACTCTAGCCTAGCAGACAACGTGTTAGCGATGTTATCACGGAAGGTATTTCACGGGGGCAAAAACGTCTTTTGCGTGCGGGAGCCGGGAGAAACCAAAACTTTCACTACTACAAAAAGCCTAATACTAGACGGCCAATCACAGACGGTTTTGTCAAACCGTCTGTGATTGACACTAACACAGACGGTTTTAATTTGGACACTGTCTGTGTTAGTGGCGTCGGATAAAACGAGTATCACAGACGGTTCTTACCGATGAACCGTCTGTGATACTAAAGTATCGCAGACGGTTGTTGTTAAGAACAGTCTGTTAATGTTCACAGACGGTTTTTAACAAGAACCGTCTGTGATGTCCCTTTGTCTGTCATATTCTGTTCATGATCAGAGGTTAATATATAAGTACACATTGCTTCTAATAACTTAACTACAGAACTACTGAGACAAGAGATCACAAATTAAAGGCAAATTTATTAGTTTCAATTAGAGGCAAATTTACTACAAAAGTCGCACAGGTAAAGAGTTTCCCAGATTGTAATCTTTTGGGCTTCGTACACTTCTTCTTCGACTTTGGGACTTGGAGGATCATCCACTGACTTCTCGAACGTCGTTAAGATTGTCCTTGTCCTCAGCACTTCCTCCTCCAGCCTGGGCAAATAATCAGTAGCATAGCCCGTAATGTCATAGAGGATAGCATGAAAAGATTTCTCAGAATCTGCCGTTTCTGCTTGATCGGCAAGGCTATCCATCAGTCTCTCCAATGCGTGTAGAGCTTCTTCCGCTTTGCGCACATTGTGGAGAAGAACCAGGGTAAGGGCCGTTTCCCTTTCTTGAGCGGCAGCGAGACGCCTCCGTCGACGGCGGATGATCAGGTCGAGCTGACGGATGCAAGAAAGTCGGGGAAGGAGAGCAGGGCGTGTGCGGAGAAGCTGCTCCAGATGCAAATTGCTGGCCGCCTGTGTAAGGTTCCGGCCGAACAATTCTTGATGAACAGATGAGAGGAAGAAGATGATCACAAGAATAGTAGAAGCTATATTGTACGTACGTAGAAGAGACCTGGATTAGACGCGCATATTTAACCTTTAGCACAGACGGTTCGTATACCCAAACATTAATGATACAGACGCTTCGTATAACGATCGAGAGACGTTAATTAGACAATCGAAACACGAAGCGTTCTGACATGAAGCTTATGACAGACGGTTTTTTATAAAAAACCATCTGTGATAATATTTATCACAGACGGTTTTAATAAAAACCCGTCTGTGATAAGCTGGTTATCACAGACGGTTTTTAATTAAAATCCGTCTGTGATAATTCACAGACGGTTTTTAGTTAAAAACCGTCTGTGATAATTCACAGACGGTTTTTAGTTAAAAACCGTCTGTGATAATGGCTAAGGCATTTATTGCGCTGCTCAGACCGCATCTGTCTTCATTTCGATCCAGATCTAGCCACTGCTGCGCACTTTTTCACTCGGGAGGAAGCTAGGCGATTTCAGGCCAGTTAATTTGGTGGGAAGAGGCAGAGATTGAGCTTTGAAGATTCAGACTTTCCTGGTTGCTCTAGATATGGTTAGTAATGAAATTTATTTTTTCTTTAATTGCATTACAATTTAGGTCTAAGTAATCCATGAGTGGTTATTGAAGATGGTTAATTTGCAAAATTGTTGGTTATATAATAGCTGTTGTGTTTGTAATATGAATTGAGCTAGCAAATTAAGTCTCAATATAATAAATGTGGCCGATATATATGTAGTTATAATTAGTTAATCTAGATTTTAATACTAAGTTATTATATATGTACGTAACGTAGGACCGAAGCTGGATGTATGCCGCGAGCCGTGTGAGTGAAGAGTACATTAATGGCGTTTCTACTTTTATAAGAGCCGCCGAGGAGGATATGTTGAATAAGGGGGTGGAATATATGTGCTGTCCATGCACTGACTGCGAGAATTTGAAGATGTTTAAGAACCGAGGGTAAATTGAAGCGCACTTGATTCGGAGGGGTTTCAAAAAGGATTATACGTGTTGGACCAGTCATGGCGAAGTGAATGATCATATGCCACCGGATGACATCGCCGGTGAAGTGAATGATATGCCCCCAGATGACATCGCCGGTGAAGTGAATGATATGCCCCCGGATGACATCGCCGGTGAAGTGAATGACATGCCGCCGGCTGATGTCGATTGTGGCTCGGATTCGAATAGGTTGCACGATGATAATATGGATCAGATGCTTCGCGATGTAGAAGAGAACTATGATGAGAGAGAGTATGTTAAATTCCGTGGCTTGATGGAGGACTCAGAGAAACCTTTGTACATGGGCTACAAGTACACGAGGTTGTCGGCCGTGCTTGAACTGTTGAAATTGAAGGCAAGCAACGGTTGGTCCGACAAGAGTTTCACGGCGCTGCTAGGTCTTTTAGCGGACATGCTTCCGGAGGGAAATGAGTTGCCTAAAACCACGTATAAAGCCAAGAAGGTTCTTTGTCCGTTGGGAATGGAAGTAGAAAGAATACATGCATGCCCGAACGACTGTATCCTCTACCGTAAAGAGTATGCAAACATGCATGTATGTCTGGTGTGCAACGCATCCCGATACAAACGTAACAATCAATCAGATGATGGCGAGGGAAAAGAGGCGAAGAAAGGACCTCCTGCTAAGGTGGCATGGTATTTTCCTATAATTCCCCGTTTGAAAAGGTTTTTTGCAAATCCAAAGGAGGCAAAACTGCTGCGTTGGCACTCGGAGGAGCGCAAGAAGGATGGAATGATAAGACACCTTGCTGATTCCGCGCAGTGGAGAAACATCGATAGGAGTTTTGCAGAGTTCGGTGTAGAACCAAGGAATATAAGGTTTGGACTGAGTACAGATGGAATGAATCCTTTCAGTAGCATGAGCAGCCGACATAGGTTATGCAAGCGAAGAGGTCATTGAGTTTTGTGTCGATTATATGGCTTAGATTCAACCGATAGGTGTCCCTCAATCTCGTCATGAGGGGAGGCTGGTTGGTGTTGTATATGAATGCAGCTGGTTGGTGTTGTATATGAATGCAGCTGTTTGGTGGTTGATATGAATGCAGCTGTGTAGTTATTGGTGTTGTCTTAATAACTACAGCCGGCAAAGGTTTATCACAGACGGTTCTAAACTTAGAACCGTCTATGATATGATATCACAGACGGTTCTAATTTTAGAACCGTCTGTGAAATGATATCACATATGGTTCTAAGTTCAGAACCGTCTGTGATAATCTCCCTATATATACCCTCTCGCTAGGGTTTCCCGTGTGCGCTGCAGTTATTCGATCTAGATCTAAATCCCGAGCCCGTCGTCGTCGCCGCCTCCCCGAGCCCTCGCCGGCTGCCTCCCCGAGCCCTCGCCGGCCGCCTCCCCGGACGAAGACGTCGCCGCAGCCTCCTCCTCCTCCGTCGCCGCCTCCCCGAGCCCGTCGCCTCCTCCTCCTCCTCCGTCGCCGCCGCCTCCTCCTCCTTCGTCGCCGCCTCCCCGAGCCCGTCGCCGCCTCCTCCTCCTTCGTCGCCGCCTCCCCGAGCCTGTCGCCTCCTCCTCCTCCGTCGTCGTCGCCTCCTCCTGCGTCGCCGCCGCCGCCTCCTCCTGCGTCGCCGCCTCTTCCTCCTCCTCCGTTCCTGCCTCCTCCTCCTCCGTCGTCACCGCCTCCTCCTCCGTCACCAAAACCCTAAGGTCATCAAATCCCTCCCCGAGCTTCATGCTTACTGTTAGGGTTTAGGGTTGATGCTTGATGCTTCATACTTAGTGTTAGGGTTTAGAGCTTACTGTTAGTTGCTTACTGTTATGTATATGGTTAGTTGCATTCATGTATATGCTTACTGTTATGGTATATGCTTACTGTATATTCAAGTTTGTTATGCTTACTGTTATGGTTAGTTGCTTAGTTGCATTCATGTATATTCAAGTTTGTTAATCTTCCATATACTGAGATTGCCTGTGGGATTTACAGTTGCTCGATGATGATAAATTCATATACTGAGATTGGTTCATTCGGTCTTTGAGCTCTAATAGCTGTCGGTTCATGCAGTTTTCAAGTTATAGCATGTTATTAAATTGATCTGTTAGGATTTAATCTTGACAAGTTAAAAGACTGAATTATTGGGCAAAGTTAACTTGTATGGTCTTGATCTGTATGAATACTGCTGTCTGAATATATGCATGCTGAATATATCTTGATCTTGAGATTGTAGAGTTTGTATCTAGAGCTCAAAAGACTGAATTCATTATTTGGCATAACCAATCAATTAGATGAATCATCGCTACTGGCGTACGTGATCCAGAGACCAGAGATGAAGAAAAGAAGTGGGAAGAAGCAGATGGATAGTCGCTCAGCGAAGAAGTCGGCTATGTCGGCTGCTCACCGAAGAATCTGTGAATGTCTTTTTTTTTTGCACTTTTGTAATAAAATTGCCTTGAATTTTGCAGGAAAAAGAAGGACTTGATACATTGGTTTGTGTCATTTGCTTCATAGAACTTTGTTTAGGGACTTTGCTATTTGGTTTATAGTATTAGCAACTAAAGTAGGTGCTAAGATAGGCACATCACCCCCTCCCTTCTCCCCCTCCCCTCTACTCTCCTCTCTTCCAATTCAATATGATCACTTTCTCATCTTATCTTAATAGACCCACAAAATGAGCAACATGTCACCTGCGCATAAAGAAATCTTGCGATTGTTGCAAAAGATACATTGACCATTTGGGTGGAAAGATGAATTGTTTCGTCAGGCGCATGACTGCCGATTCGAAGCATAGCATAGCATCCGAGGCACATCCGAGGCCTGCTGTTGTGTCTTGAGGAATGCCACATCTGAAGACCAGCTCTTGGTATTCCTCAAGACACAGCAGCAGGCCTCGGATGTGCCTCGGATGCTATGCTATGCTTCGAATTGGCAGTCATGCGCCCGACGAAACAGTTCATCTTTCCACCCAAATGCTCCATGTATCTAGCCAAAAAACAACAAATGAAGCAAGTGACATACTCTAGTGTTCCCGTTCAATGAACCGGATACACTAGTTTGTGTCATTTGCTTCATAGACCTTTGTTTAGAGACCTTGTAGTAATAGTATATGCCACATAGGCCTTCAAGGGGCATGAAGCAAGTGACACACTCCAGTGTATCCTGTTCAACGAACTTGATACATTGGTTTGTGTCATTTGCTTCATAGAACTTTGTTTAGGGACTTTGCTATTTGGTTTATAGTATTAGCAACTAAAGTAGGTGCTAAGATAGGCACATCACCCCCTCCCTTCTCCCCCTCCCCTCTACTCCTCTCCTCTCTTCCAATTCAATATGATCACTTTCTCATCTTATCTTAGTAGACCCACAAAATGAGCAACATGTCACCCGCGCATTCTTCAATATCATCGCCGGAGGCGTCCGCTCCAACATCAAGACGCCAAGGAACATTTCTTGCACGAAGTTCAGGAATGTGTCTTCCCGGTGACCTTTGACGATATATTTGGTCTTTTCACGCTCAACGCTCTCGACGCCTCACTCGTTCGATGCTGAACGCTGTAAGTCTGTACAATCACAGTCTCTGTTCACGTAATACCGATATATGTCATAATTTGTTGCTTTTCTGTGTATATATATAGATTCTCTAAGTAAGAACAAATCCAAGTACACAGCTATCGCCGAAATACTCGATAGGTAAGTACATTGTACATTGTACTCTTTCTTTCCTTCCGAATGACTAATCTAACTTTTTCGAATAACGAAGGTTGTTCATCACATACGTTCAACAAACAAGTGGCTCGACGACAGCTGCCAAGCCCTTGAAACATGATCGCAATTTTCGGGTATTGGCTAGCTACACATTAATTAATCATATACAACACTTAGTAGTAATGCCACTTGATTTAACACATTCTATTTTTTGCAGTGCCACCAGCAGCAGCCGGGCAACACGTGTGGATACTACGTGTGCCACCATATGAGACTACTCCTCGATTCCAGCAAGAACACTAATTCTAAGGTTTGTCAATCTTCCCACATTTATTTCATACATGTCAGGTTTTATATGTGCGCGCGTTGATATTCCAATCTACAGGTTGCGCCCATCTCTAAATCTGCATTGGAACAGGCGGACTTAGCAAAAATTCGAGGAGAGTTCATTTGGTTTTTGTGGTCTAAAGTCATAAAATCAGATGGAGAGTTCCACTGCGCAGATTGATTTTTTATTGCTCTTATCACTCTGTAATTGTGAATTTGTAAATGGATATTTTATTTCATTTAAATTAATCATTTGCAAAATGGATGCCTTATGTCTGTGAATGAAATGTGATGTGAATTGGATGTTTGTCAAATGAATTGAGATGTGAATTATATGTATACATATACTTGTTTATCTGCTTGTTTCAGAGGGCATGGCTAGCATTTCCTGAGGCTAGCCAATAAACAGAAATATATGTAGGAGTTGAAGGGAATATCACAGACGATTTTTGAGTAAAAACCGTCTGTGATTATCAGCTATCACAGACGGATTTTACTCAAAAACCGTCTGTGATGATCAGTATCACAGACGGTTTGTAACTAAAAACCGTCTGTGATTATCAGCTATCACAGACGATTTTTACTCCAAAACCGTCTGTGATAGCTGACAATCACAAACGGTTCGAAAACCGTATGTGATGACCTTCGATTATCACTGGCCCATAAATACAGACGGTTCACAAAACCGTCTGTGATAACGTTTTCGAACTGTTTGTGATGACATTTTCTGTAGTAGTGTTTAGACCACTTTAGCTCATTTTTGTGGTCTAATGGTCTAAAGTTGTTTTTAGGTGTTAGCTAAAGTTTAGATCTAACTTTAGACCATCTGTTTGTAGACTTTAGATCTAAACTTTAGTCACTAAACTGTAGATGAAGGGATCCAAACAGGGCCTAAGGCTGATTGCATGCCATGCATGATTCTCCATTTTTTTTCTTGTAAATAGTAAGGTAAATTCATTGCTATTAGGTTCATGTCAAAGCCTGCTTTGCCGATGTATTCGGCTGCTGGGCTTGACGAGGCCCGATTCCTTTTGAGCTTTAAACATTTTATCAGATCAAGCGCACAGCAAAAAAAAAAAAAAAAAACTTGTCTGTATGGGCCAAGTTTAAAGTAGGTTAAACTCTTGAGTTACGTTGTCGCTTTAGTAATCTTTTGTGGCGTATCCAGGTCTTAGACTATGGTCGATAGCTTTTAGATGTAGCTAATGATTTTTATGTGTGCTTTTTCTACACGGTAGCCCTATCGGAGGTTTTCTTTTGAGTTACAGCAGATAGTTTTTAGCTGTGGCTGATGGTTTCTATTTACGTTTTTTAACATGGTAACGGACGATGAAGACGCCGACGCAGATGACATACACGGTTTGTGCTCGAAATCATTTGAAGAATCCACGAGACCGTCCTATTTTGACGTTTGGCTTTTTGATTTTCGAATAAACCAAAAGTCAATAAAAACAGAGCCAATATCATGACTCGATAATTAAACCGAGGCCATGCTTCAAAAAATGGACAGGCTTCATGACTGTCAGAATTTAGCTAGAGTTCATGAATATTTGGGCTTTGTGAAACCTTCTAACCAAATCTTACGTAGAGCCAATACAATTGGTGCTTTCGGATAAAAAAGAAGTACAACAGAAGACAGCAAACCTCAATGTAAGTTAGTTGACAGGAAAAATGTCTCAAAAAAATGTTTACAGAAAAAATATCGACAAGGCTATATTGGTTGGTTTGTTTGCTTTACTGTCTTCTTCTAACCCCTTAAATTTAAGTCAAGGTCGGTAAGGCGTGGATGAAGAAATAATATGGAGGTAGTGTCGGCATAAGCCAACCAGAATTCTACACGTTAAACACGAAATGCACCTTGAGGCTTCGATGGCAATATCATTTTCATCTAGCAGATTTATCTATGCAATTGCACAGCTAGATATTGTGATACATGTGTCTTCAATATACTAACTTCACTTATAATTAAAATACAATTATATTTATTATATAACTCTAATATCTATATATGATTAATCTGCATTGTTATAATCTGATCCCACCAAAACATGTGGTGAAAATCTTTCTCTTTTTCTTTCGATTAATGTGAGAATTTCTAGAATTTTTTCATTTTTTGATTATTATGGAATTTTATTACCCTCCAAATAAGGTTGCATTGAATATCACCGGTTGTTTTTCTTTATATAAATTGTTGCAGGATATGTTGATACAAAATGTCAAAAGCTACAAATACAGCACAACCCGTTGATATTGGGCAAATAATTGGAGCAAACGATAAGAGTCAACAGAAGTAGAACCAGATTAAGCAGTCACTGCCTAAACGACCCATAATTATTTTTTAGGCAATTCGGATAAATGGCTCCACTGCAAAGTCTTGCAGTTTGAAAAATGTCATTGGATTTACTGACATGTGAGAACGGGATTTACATGTCAGCATCATAAACAATAGCATTTTTCAAAATCACGTTGTTTGCGGTGGCATTTATCCAAATCTTTCCTCTCTCTCTTTTTTTGGACATCAAGATATTGCTAACTGCTTCGGTGTGGTTTCTCAGGCAATGCAATCCAGCCCCAGGCACCCAATCCACAGGCTCCAAACCACCTTCCTCATCTGTAAATTCGACAAATACTTGATTATTGTAAGATAGCACCATATATATAGCTAGAACAGGTGAAGTTTATTACAGCTGATTGAGTTCATTTAAGATCGATCACATATATAGTGTACCATTTCCCACTTTAATGACATGCCTGGCGCGCTGCAGCTTGCCTCCCATTGTAATAACCAAACATGAAGCTAGTAATATTCAGCAGGAAATGTATGAGCTATAATCTCGATAATTTTATTTTATATGTTACTACAAATGAACATATTTTTTTACTGTAGGAATTCTTGTTGCAAAATATATGTGTAAGACAATTATTTTGGGGAAAAAAGATACGCGCACGCTCAAGAGACTAAGTAATGTGACCAACCAAACCATTAACACAAAATATAGTTTAATATGTCTAATATTGTTCATGGAGAGAATCACCACTGAAAATTAAGTAAAACATCAAGCACAACATGAGTGATGAACTGACGATAGGACAAAACACAGGTTACAACATAAATCAATTCATTTGGAAACAAGTACTTGAAATAAAAAAAGGCATAGCTAACTAGTTATCTACCTTTCTGGGTTTTTGGTATATCAGCGCTTGGGGCACCTTGTACAGGTCCTCATCCACAGCCCTAGCAACCTTACGCTTCATTGCGTAGGCTCCGCTGTCAGCCCCTCTCCCTCTCATGCTGCCGTCCTGCAGCTCGCCGCCCTTGCACTGCTTCTCTACTTCCCTCCTTATCACCTGACTCAAATATATACTACACCAGATTAATCAACTAAGTAAAAAACTTAAGTTTAACAAACCGACAAGTCTAAATGATATCAGTTAACCAACTTATGCAAAAACAACAGGACTTGCTCTGATCTACTATATACGTACATTAATCTGGGATGGCTTGCGTGGAGACGGGGAGGTGTTGAACAACACGAGCCGTTCGCCGCCGTCGACCTTGTCGCCGCAGCTGCGGTTGCCGCGCTTCATCAGCCTGGCCTGCATGGCTAGGTCGAAGTTCTGCGTGATGGGCAGGTCGTTGCAGTAGTTCCACACCCCGAATGCCGGGATCTCGCACCCCATCATCCTCTAAATATATCAACAGGTACGGATACATACATGTGAGAGAATGCTAATTCATTTTCAAACAGAGAAGCACAATCTATCTACGAGTTCTTGCTCATTCTTGCTTGGATTACCTCCATCTCCATGTAGTATGTGACTGTCTTTCCTGAGCTACAACAGTAGAAAGGATAAGCAGATCAGGTCTTGTAACGATCGAGTTGGTGCGGCAGAATGGTGGTGGTGGCGTGCAGATTTATATAGAGGAGCATTTCGTCGTGGGGCCGTCAGAGCTGGCAGGCGGAGCGTGTAACATTTATTGCACGTAAACGGCAGGGAGCAAAAGACTGGACAGGAAAGAAAGCAGGTGTATGAGTAGTTTGGTCACTTGCATGCAGCCGTGTTTGAGTAATATGATACTCTACGTAGTAGAGAAATGCTACCCGTCCATGCGAACAAGTTCACGTACAGAACTGTGGATGAATTGAGTAGCTGATACCAATGGAAGAGCTAGCCAGGAACTTTAAGATGGTGTGCAAAACATTAGATGTTGGCAACACATTCGTTTGACATAAGGTGAAGTTTGATGGCCATCATGCATGCCCGTATGTCAGTGTTTGTTTGCACTGTTGATTGTGGTACGCAGACTGGTTGTGCACTAGGAAATACATAGATCACGCGCAAGAGGATTTGGTTTTTCAATTTTCGTCATGTTATACTCAGGCTCCTTTCCATCCGGTCATCAGAGAATGAGTGCCGCATTGACTATTCATACATCCTCACGTCAATCATTGACTCGTTTTAACTGCTGTGGGGGCTTGGATGGACAAGGGGTGCAATCTCTGGGAGGGGAGTGGCGCTGCCAGAGTTACTGCATCATGGCCATAATTTATTAGGTTTGGGCCGGGTTGCATGCATGCCTACCTACTTGCTGGCAGGGACACTAGCGCGCCCGTCCATGGTTCCATCAATGGACGCGCGCATGAACTTTTAACCTGCTTCACTTACTACGTATGCTGCAGCTATGGCTACTTCGCGAGTATTATATTTAGGGTTTTTTTTTTATTTTCGCCAATTAAACAGCCAGCTGCAGCTCAGATAAGATATCTTGCTCTGCGCCTGTTCATCTCACTACCATTAATACGCTCTTTTCATGCCATGATGTACCATACATTGTTCTACCAGCTGCTTCGTTTTATGTGGATAACAGAATGAACGTTATGAATCATATAAATACACTCGTATGGCCATTCTAAAATAAAGGGTCTGTTCTTTTGTGGCTGTGGTTTATGGTTTTTGATTGTGACTTGTAGTTTTTAGTTGTTCGTGTGAGAGATTACAGTGTAACTGAAATTCACGTGTGACTTTTACCGATATAAATGAAGTCTGTATAGTATATACTACAATTAATTAGTAACCTCATCCTAAAAAGATACTCCGTTTAAAAATTAATTACTATAAAAAAAGTCAAAAGTTAAAATCAAAAGCCACAAAAGAACAGGCCAATCAGTGGATAACAGGATGGATGTTATGAATGATAGGCTGCTGGTTGCAACACCAATGTCCAGGCGTCATGTCGGATAACATACTGTTCTGTCATGGCCATTGGATAGTAAACTTCAGTTGGGCATTGGAAAATGGATGTACTTTGACAATGTATGAAACTTTGTCACCAATAACGGGCTCGTCTGTTCTTTGATAATTTTTTTCATAAAAACTAGAGTAGTTTTCGCGATTTTTCTTCTTACGGAATTAATTCTTTGATTATGAAGTTTACTTTTATTTCTCAATGTATCAAACTGGTCCTAAAATGTCCAGTGTGACCATATATCAGTCAACTAAAATTATTGGAGATTTCAGTAATTTTTTTGAACCATTATATCCAAATCCAACTACCCAGATTAATTCCTCCCCATCTAGGGATGGAAATAGATACAAATTATCTGTTTTATTCAACTACCATGACCCTACTCAAAAGGACTTATTTTAACTGGCTTTTGGCTGAAAATTACTGTAGCTGGCTAAAAAATACTGTAGCTGACGGTGGCTCATTAGACGTAATTAAATTTAAAAAATTTAAAAATACAAAAAATAAGTTAGCCCATCACGGACAGTACAAAGGAATACGGGAAAAAATAGAACCGACAAAAAGCTAAAAAAGCCAAAAAACCAGAAAAAGACAAAATTGTTGAATAGTGAAAAATAAGTCAGAAGCCAGATGCCTAAGCCGAAACGAGCAAGGCCATATTTAATAGGACATGACTACATTATAGATTTTTTTATCCAATTAACAATGTCACTCCTATTTATATTCGTATTTGAAGATTCCTCCCTATCTAGGGATGAAAAATATGGATGCAAATACGGTATAGACTTTTTCTATTCAAAATGTTATTTTCCTGAACTACCTATATTCTTATTCGAATTCCATGAAGCAATATACTTTTTCTAACCAACTATTAGCAACCAAATCCTTGAATGTGGGGTGACGATTCCACATCTGTGGAAATGCTTAATTAGTTGGATGAGTTTTTTTAATTCAATATGAATTCATATTCCTTTTTGGTGAAATAAATAAATTAGAATAATTAAGTGTGACTGTATAAGGATAAAGTGTCATGCTAATATCTCCACATTATGTAAATTCTTAGGATATCCTCATCCAATCTAATTGAGTAGATATTCTCTTTGAATTCATATTAGTTATGAACAATGATTTAAATCACGATTATCGCGGTATTGCGGTGAGGTAGCAAAAAAACTATAGTGAATAGCGAAATCTAGCATGGAGGCTATGCTACATCACAGTACTATCAGAAAGATGCTAATTCTATTGCTTTCCATGTTATGTAGAAAACAATATGCATAGGAAAAAATATTATAACAAGAATATCAAGCAAAATGCATCTAAAAAGTTGCAAATTTCAAACACTTTCATGACATGTCCAACCTAAAATCTAAAAATATAAATACATTATTTTTTTCAAAAATAAAAAACATTTTAGTTTATTTATTATCATAAATAAAATAATTTTAGATCTCCAAATTTTTTAAAAGTTGAATTCAATGTATAAATTGATTTTTTGAACACTAGAAAGAAAATCTCATTTCTTGAAATAGAGTATAAAATGTAAAAGTATCTAAAACTTTAAGCTAGAATTTAAGTACCAAATATTTGAACTCAAATGATCCTAAGATTAAGTTATCTTTTATAGATTTTCAAATGAAATTCTTTGTTAAAGGCTGTATTGAATTTTTTCGTATCTTTGTGTCAAAAACTAATTTTAGTTAGCTAAAAACTCCAACTATACAATTAACATACCAAATAATTTTTCACAAGCCTAAATAATTACAAAAATGAGGCATAGTGCTTGCTATTTCCGCTATCCACTAACCGCTATAGCGGAAAACTATTAGTGCTATAGCAACCATAGCTATAATATCGTACATCAATGCTATAGCTTAGCATCTCAACAGTGAAAACCGCTATAGCATCGCTATAGCCTGTGATTTAAATCACTGTTTACGACATTTGACTCGTATTCAAACAAATTCATATTCATATTTGTTTAAAAATACGAATATGAATGTGGTTTCACCACTATCCAATTTGTATTCGATCTCTTTCCACCCCTATCCCCACCCTCTAGCCACTGCCTTCCTCCACCCACTCCAACATGTTGCCTTCCACCGCCTAGCTAGCACTGGCAAGGCTCGCCAACGAGCCCCTACGTCCACTTGACGTGGCTACATGTGCCACCCTCAATGTTGCAGCTGGTCGCCTCCTCCTCCTACCCCACCTCCCATTGCCGCCACGCCCTCCTTCCTCATCTCTGCTAGTGGCACCGCCACTGGATCCACCACCACCTCACACCACCCCCTCGCTCTTCATCACTAACCTACCTGTAACACCTCAAATTTCCATTTCTATATTAAAAATATTTTTTCTTATATTTTCTAAATTATAAAATAATTTCCTCAAATTTGGAATTTTAAAAGTTTTTCTAATTTTCCTATAATTAAAACTAATTATATGCAAAAATAAAACCAAATTAAAGCTAGAAATATATTTTTTTGAGTTCAAAGTATCTTAATAAATTTCTTATTCGGATCTCTATCCGAATTGAGCCCACATCTGAATCATATTCGAATTAGTGTTCCAACCTGTTAAGCGTGCGACCCTGTAGGTTCACGTATACTTGGTCGCGACCCGGAAACGCCTTTCCGGTCACCCTGTTAATAGCGGCCTCTAGTAAGACATATTAACCCCAAAGTATACGTAAAGATCACATCGGCTGAACCTGTAATATTCTCATGTACGAATCCCTTTGCCTCACGATATAGATTGAGCTCAAGGCGAGACCTGTGTCATCCTCTTAATAGCTCAATCACTCTCTCGATTCCGTGATGGATTATAAACTTGTGATTGACTCGTCAATCACCTTGGCATGGCCATGCACTTTCATAATCCATTACATTGAGGGCCCAGAGATATCTCTCCCATAAGGAGGGGCAAATTCTATCTTGATCATTCATATCCCACTACATGTTTCATGGCAAACCCGAAGACTACTTTTATGACTACCTAGTTACGGAGTAGTGTTTAGTAGTCCCAAAATAAGCTACTACGCATGTTGGGAACCATGATGATTTCAAGTCTAAGGATTCCACATAAACACTACTTGAGACCAACTGATGACACATGGAATCTCTACAGTGTCTCATGGCGGGTCTATCCAACATGTGTTCACTAACACATGTCCATATTATTGATTTGGTATCACCATACCATTTACAACGAGCTCTTCCTCACCCCCATACACAAGGAACACATCTTTAGTTCTTCTCAAGTACTTCAAGATGTTCTTTACGGCAATCCAGTGACCTTCACCTGGATCTGACTGGTATCTACTCGTAACACTTAAAGCATACGAGACATCTGGACGTGTACAAAGCATGGCATACATAATGGACCCAATAGCCGAAGCATATGGAATCGCATTCATTTTATCCCGCTCATCAGGTGTACTAGGATACTGATTCTTGCTAAGATTTATACCATGTGACATAGGCAGAAAGCCTTTCTTGGAATCCTGCATGTTGAACCTTTTCAACACCTTGTCAATGTATGTATCTTGGCTTAATCCAATTAGCCTTTTTGATCTATCTCTATAGATCTGGATGCCGAGAATATATGCCGCCTCTCCTAAGTCTTTCATAGAGAAACTATTTTTCAATGAAGACTTAACAGATTCGAGCATAGGAATGTCATTTCCGATCAGTAATATGTCATCCACATATAAGACCAAAAATACGAGTGCGCTCCCACTAGCCTTTTTGTAAACACAAGGCTCTTCTTCATTCTTGATGAAACCAAACCCTTTGATTACTTCATCAAAACGAATGTTCCAACTCCGAGATGCCTGCTTTAATCCATAAATAGATCTTTGCAGCTTGCAATCTTTCCAACTGATTGCGGATCAACAAAACCCGTGGGCTGTGTCATGTACACATCCTCACTCAGATTTCCATTGAGGAAAGCTATTTTGACATCCATTTGCCATATTTCATAGTCGAAATATGCAGCAATCGCTAGAATGATCCGAATAGACTTTAGCATTGCGACGGGCGAAAAAGTTTCATCATAATCAACACCTTGAATTTGTTTGAAACCTTTGGCCACCAATCGCGCTTTATAGATGTGAACATTTCCATCTATGTCTATCTTTTTCTTGAAAACCCATTTGCACTCAATGGTTTTAACACCATCAGGTGGATCAACTAAGTTCCAAACTTGATTACTGTGCATGAATTCCATTTCGGATCTCATGGCTTCAAGCCATTTCTCAGAGTCTGGTCCCACCATCGCTTCTTCATAGGTCTTAGGCTCATCGTTGTCTAAGAACAATATGTCCCGTTGTTGAGTAGTCAAGAACATGTACCTCTCAGGTGCACGACGTGACCTCTCTGACCTATGTGGTGCCGGTGTGTCCACAACAGGTTCTTCAACAGTTTGTTCATCCTGTTGTGGTTCTGTAGGAGCTGAAACGTTTTCAGGTGTTTCTCGAATTTCTTCAAGTTGCACCTTGCTCCTACTATCCCTTCTTGAGAGAAACTCTTTCTCTAAGAAGACACCATGCCGGGCGACAAACACTTTGCCTTCTTCTTGATTATAGAAGTAATATCCTTTTGTTTCCTTAGGATACCCGATAAAGAAGCATTTATCAGATTTAGGAGTGAGCTTATCAGATTGTAAATGTTTTACATAAGCCTCACATCCCCAAATCATAAGAAAAGACAAGCTAGGACGTTGTCCTGTCCACATCTCATATGGTGTCTTTTCTACTGATTTTGATGGAACCCTGTTTAGTGTGAACGCAGCTGTTTCAAGAGCGTACCCCCAAAAAGACAACAGAAGATCACTTTGGCTCATCATGGAGCGCACCATATCTAATAAGGTGCGATTTCTTCGTTCAGATACCCCATTCCATTGAGGTGTTCCTGGCGGAGTCAATTGTGGAACAATTCCACAATCCTTCAGATGATTGCCAAACTTATGGCTCAAATACTCGCCTCCACGATCAGATCGTAGAAACTTGATTGTCTTGCCTAAATGATTTTGCACTTCATTTTGGAATTCTTTGAACTTTTCAAAGGATTCAGACTTATGCTTCATCAGGTAGATATACCCATATCTACTAAAGTCATCAGTAAAAGTTATGAAGTACTGAAAACCACCTCTGGCTGTTGAGCTCATTGGTCCACATACATCAGAATGTACGAGTGCCAATAAGTCACTTGCCCATTCACCTTGACCGGTGAAAGGTGCCTTTGTCATCTTGCCAAGTAAACAAGATTCGCATGTCTCAAATGATTCAAAATCAAATGAGTGCAGAATACCATCTCTATGGAGCTTCTCCATGCGTTTCTCATTTATGTGACCTAAGCGACAGTGCCAAATAAACGTGGGATTCAAATCATTCGAACATTGCCTCTTTGCATTAATGTTATAGACCGGTGACTCTTTAAGAGTAAGAACATATAACCCATTCACCAATGGAGTATGACAATAGAACATATCTCTGAAATAAAGAGAACAACCATTGTTCACAGATCTAAAGTCATAACCTTCTGCTTGCAAACATGAAGCAGAAATAATGTTCTTGGAAAGAGATGGAACACAATAACAATTATTAAATTCCAAAACTAATCCTGAAGGTAAAGACAATGGCATGGTGCCAACATCCACCGTAGCAACTTTTGCTCCATTGCCAACGCGAAGATCCACTTCGCTCCTCCTCAAACTTCTACTTCTTCTTAGCCCCTGCAACGATTTGCAAATGTGAGCAACCGATCCGGTATCAAATACCCAAGAATCAGTGGATGAAGTAGCAAGATTGATCTCTATAACATTTATACCTGGAGTGGAAGTCGTACTTCCCTTCTTCTTCTCAAGATCCTCCAAGTACTTTGGGCAGTTCCTTTTCCAATGTCCTGATTGCTTACAGTAGTAACAATCTGCATTAGGAGCAGCGCCCTTCTTGACTTGCTTGGCCTTAGAACTGCTTGCGATCTCATCGGGAGCTAACTTTCTTTTGACCACGCCTTTCTTGACATTGGGCTTGCCCTTGCCTTTCTGCATCATCATCACATGATTGCTGCTTTTCTTAATGCTTTCCTCGGCAACTTTTAGCATCCCATGCAACTCAGCCAAGGTCTTGTCCATGTTGTTCATGTGATAGTTCAGTATGAATGGCTCAAAGCTCGAGGGAAGCGACTGGAGAATCACATCGGTAGCCAACTCTTGTCTAAGGGGAAAACCAAGCTTTTCCAAACTCTCAATGTATCCAATCATCTTAATCACATGAGGGTTGACGGGATTCCCTTTTGCAAGCCTGCACACAAACAAGGACTTTGAAATGTTGAACCTCTCAGCCCTTGGTTGGTTCTCAAACATACCACGCAACCCCACAATGATATTGTAGGCATCTGTGTTCTCATATTGCTTCTGAAGCTCAGAGGACTTTGTGGCTAGCATGAGACAACTCACATCAAGGTAATCATTCGTTTGCTTCTCATAAGCTCTCCGTGCAGCCACAGTAGCATTATCAAGCAAGTCTTCGGGGGTAAGGAGACTCAAGGACATACTCCTTGCGCTCTTGCTTGAGAATAATTTTCAAGTTGCGATACTGTTGTGGCTATAGACCAAACAGAGAGAGAGATGGTAGTGGAGAGTTGGGAGATAGTGACAGTAATGGCTTGGGCTCTCCCCATGGCCTGTATTCCATATACACACACATGGGGAGTGCTTTTACAATTATACCCTTACATCTGAGTATCCCCTTCAGGGGCACTTATGTTCTTACACATGGCCTATTCTGGGCCTTATAACCTTCTACCAGGCCTGCTGGGTTTAGGTGGGGGCCACCCCTACAACAGGAGCCTCTCATGGTGAAGGGCTTCACAGGGCCGAAGCCATGTTGCCGAGTCCTTTGGCCCCCTCCGTCCCTACGGCCTGTGAACTTTTCCGAACTTGACCGGGGGCTAAGGCCGTAGCCGAACCCGATGCCTGGATTGGTGGTTGAGGTAGATGCGCGAGCGCTCTGTCCCGAGCTGGCGCCTGATCGAAGTGGACGCGCGCGCGCTCCATCCCCTACCCTTCGAACGGGTGGCAGCAGAGCTGGCGCCCAGCCGAAGTAGACGCGCGCGCGCTCCGTCCCCTACCCTTCGAACGGGTGGCAGCGGAGCTGGCGCCCAGCCGAAGTAGACACGCGCGCGCTCCGTTTCCTACCCTTCGAACGGGTGGCAGCGGAGCTGGCGCCTAGCCGAAGTAGACGCGCGCGCGCTCCGTCCCCTACCCTTCGAACGGGTGGCAGCGGAACTGGCGCCCAGCCGAAGTAGATGCGCACGCGCTCCGTCCCCTACCCTTCGAACGGGTGGCAGCAGAGCTGGCACCTAGCCAAAGTAGACGCGCGCACGCTCTGTTCTCTACCCTTCGAACGGGTGGCAGCGGAGCTGGAGCATAGCCGCAGTAGACACGCGCGCGTGCTCCGTCCCCTACCCTTCGAACGGGTGGCAGCAGAGCTGGCGCATAGCCGAAGTAGACGCGCGCGCGCTCCGTCCCCTACCCTTGAACGGGTGGCAGCGGAGCTGGCGCCTAGCCGAAGTAGACGCGCGCGCGCGCTCTGTCCCCTACCCTTCGAACGGGTGGCAGCGGAGCTGGTGCCTAGCCGAAGTAGACACACGCGCGCGCGCCGTTTCCGTCCAGGTTAGACCTCTTGGCTCCGGGGTCGGTGTTGGGGACCGAGTCGGGGGTCGGTGTTGGGGACCGAGTCGGAGTCACAGCTGACGCAGTAGTGAGAACGAGCCTTGCGCTGCCGATGTCGCTACAACCGTTGTGACCTCGCGGGCTGGTAGTGCGCTTTTAATGGCGGCTGGAATCATACCGACGCCTGGCCTGTCAGGGGGAAGGCTGTCGCGTCGTGCAGTCTGCCTTCCGTGGGTGGGGCACGCGGCGGTTTATGCCTGGTGCGTCGTGGGATGTGAGCGGTTGCGTGAGCGTGGCCGTTCGCCCCTTCCCTAGGCAAGCGGGACGCGTGTCGGGTGCGGTCTGGCGTTGCGCGCTGCCTGGTCACCTACCAGGCACGGCCCTCCAGGTGCAGGCGGTGCTTCTTTCTAGTCTTGGGTAGTCGAACCGCTGGGGGTTTTAATATGGCTGCACTTCTGGTCGTGGTGGGGGCGCTCTATCCCGCCTGCCGCCTATCTCTGCTTACTTCGTGTTGACAGCCCTTTTGCCCTAATCTCAGAACAATGGCCGGTCAGGACGGTGCCCCCGCCAGCCCGGCGGCGGCTCCATGTCTAGCCAGGACGAGTTGTCCTTCCCTCTTGAGGATTGCGAGCTGGTGCTGCGGGGGCGCTCGTGTGGTGACGAGCGGTGGGACGCCACAGAATATTCAGGAGGTTGCTACTGCCGTGTGCTAGAGAAGAGCCGCGTGACCGAGGAGACGCTGCAGCGGCTTGTACGGGAAGGGAAGATCGAGGAGCGCGATGGGGCTCGCCTACCCTGCCGTGACGAGATGGAACCGAAGCCCCAGGAAACAGAGGCGATCGTTTTTGTCGCGTTCTTCGACGCCGGCCTTCGAATGCCCTCAACGACATTTGTGGGCGAAGTCCTGCGGACCTACGGGTTGGAGCTAGCGCAGCTGACGCCAAGCGCCATAGTCCGCCTAGCTGTCTTCACATGGGCCATGCGGACGGAGGGCCGCGTCCCAGCGCCATCCTATTCGCCATCCTGCACGACGCGTGCTGCCGACCCAGGAAGGTTGAGGGGGCTGTATCCAATTTTGGCAGCGTGGATTTCGTGCTACGAGAGTCCTGCACGACACTATTCCCTGCGCTGGCCTGTTTGGAGATGTGGGAATCCGGAGGGACGCGCCGGTGGTTTTATTACATCGTGACCAGCAGGAGTGGCCTGCTGTGCCGAGGTGGGCCGATCTCGTTCAATAGCTCGCCAAGTGTTAAGCCGGAAGCTGATGATGCACGGAGGCTATGGAGGCTTGCTGGCGTTGCTCATCGCCTAAGTATGCGCGACTTGGCTGAAGAGTTTACGATGTACGGGGTGGCGCCACTCTCCGCCCGATGGAAGTACGGGCGACGGGGCGACGACCGAGAGGACGGGGTGCGCCCGTCGTTGTCTTGCCTGCTTCCGCCCTCCGCTCCTTGTAAGTCGCGCGGTGCGTTGGTGCGCATCCTGTTTGTCAGCGTAGCCCGTGGCTGACCAACTTGTTCCCGGAGTGCGCGGTTGCGACGTTCCTGGGCTCGTGCGCACTCAAGGAGCACAAGCTGCGTGAGGCTGCGACCAAAACGGCGAAGCAGGGGCGGATAAACCGCACGTGTGAGGTTCTGCGCATTGCTGTGCCCAAGCGCGCGGTGCCGGCGGAGACTCTCGCAGGGGCCTGCGCCGAGGTTGCCGCATCCAGCCCGCCAGCCACCTCGGCGGCTGGCACCGGTGGGACGGGACGTGCGGCCGGTGATAGGTCCGGCCGGACCAGCTCGGGAGGGCGCGTCGCCTCGAGCCCATTGGCGGCACCCTCCGCCGGTGCTGTTGAGCCCATGAGTACGCCCCCTCGTGGTGCCGGAACCTGCCAACCCAGGGGAGGACGTCGCTCCTGGCAGTGCTTTGCCACCTTCAGCGGCTGCCGAGGACGCGCCCGGGGTGGTAGGGACCGAAGGCGCGACAGGAGCTACGGCTACCGACGTCGCGGAAGAGTCGCCCGTGGAACCACAGGCGAAACGCCCTCGAGTCCGGTCCCCTGCGCCTCCAAGGGGTCGGTACGGCGTTGCCGGCCCTGTGCTTGGAGTTGCAGTGCCCGACGCGGCCGGCACGGCCGGAGGGTCTTCTCGACCGCCTACCGAGGTACTCGCCCCCCAACTGGCGGTTGAACAAGCACCCTCCTGCCGCGGCAGGGGGTGTAGAAGGTAGGCGCAGTTCGCTTTCCTCGCACGACTTGGCGAAACTCTCCCCGATTTGCTCGCTCATTCCGTCGACATCAGGCGAGACAAAGTCTCCCGGACGTGGTGAAGGATCGAGCAACGGGGGTGTGCGCGACGTGCCGGACCCTGTACAGGGTGTCCTGCAGGCGGCTGCCGCCGTCGATGTGGCCGAAGTCTCCGCCGCCCCTGACGTGGCGGGGGCGGGGCTTGTCCTCTCCGACTTCCTCCCGCGCCTGGAGACGCTTCGCGCTTTTGACCAACAGCTGTTGTTGTCGTGCGAGGGAGACCTTCTGGCGCTCGCGCTGTGGGCCTCGGAGATAAGGGTAAGTATGTGCGCTCGCGGGTGCTAGAGTACTGTCGGGCACCTGCTGACTCTTTTTTGCTATTTCCAGACACTTGTCCTCGGCCACGCGCTAGATGAGGCCTGCATCCGGGAGCGGAGAGCCCTGGAGGTCGATCTTCGTGCTGCGGATGACGCCCACACCACGAAGGACGAACAGCTCCACGCGATGGAGGGCGCCCTGGCTGCCGCGCAACAGGAGACCAAGGAGGTCCGGTGCGTCGCGACGGAGGAACGTACCTCCTTTTTGCAGCAGATCGCCACGCTAGAGGAGGAGAAAGCCCAGCTGGTGGAGTGTCTTACAGAGAAGGACCACGCCCTGGACAATGCATCCATGTCGGCGTGGAGGGCGATGGAGTCCCTGAACCGGGCCCTTCAGGGCCTGTGCGTCGACGTCCCGGACGCTACCCACGGGCCGGAGGACTTGGCGGAGACGCTCGGGCTGGTCGAGGAAGGGGCAGCGTTGCTCTCCGCAGTGCCATGACCTTCGGCGAGCATTGCAGCTTCCTCGGCGCCTGCCTCACCGTCGCCATGCTTCACACTCATGGGTGTAGACATGTCCATGAGCTGGCGAACCCTCAGCTGGACCTTCCTACCCGGCCGGAGACGATGTCGGACGCCATTCGGTTTACCGAACCCGACCTCCGAAACTTCCACCGACGGATCTGGGGCTATGTCGGGGAGGACGCAGCCAGGGTCGCGGTGCGACAAATGCTGCACAGGGGCGGGGACCTCCTCCGCTGGCTCTAAGGAGTTCCCCGGCGCCCAGATGGCAGTGCAGGCCCATCGGCACCGCCACCACGCGAGGGATGAACGGCTGGTTAGGGGAGCGGTGTAATGTGCGCTCCTGCTTATGGCCATGTAACCCCGACATCTTTTGTGGTGAATCAAAGTAGCACCCGTTTTTGATGCTGTATGCTGTTTTTATACTCTGAGGAGTACGCGCAGGAGCAGCGCCTGTGCGTGCGCGGGATTCGCGTCTTATTTAGAGTCCGTAGACTGGCGCGTGCGGAGGCGGACCTCGACGCTACAACTTCATTTAGAGTCCACAGACTGGCGCGTGCGGAGGCGGACCTCGACGCTACGACTTCATTTAGAGTCCGCAGACTGGCGCGTGCGGAGGCGGACCTCGACGCTACGACTTCATTTAGAGTCCGTAGACTGGCGCGTGCGGAGGCGTATTTCGACGCTATGACTTCATTTAGAGTCCGTAGACTGGCGCGTGCGGAGGCGGACCTCGACGCTACGACTTCATTTAGAGTCCGTAGACTGGCGCGTGCGGAGGCGGACCTCGACGCTGTGACTTCATTTAGAGTCCGTAGACTGGCGCGTGCGGAGGCGTACCTCGACGCTACGACTTCATTTAGAGTCCGTAGACTGGCGTGTGCGGAGGCGGACCTCGACGCTACGACTTCATTTAGAGTCCGTAGACTGGCGCGTGCGGTGGCGGACCTCGACGCTACGACTTCATTTAGAGTCCGTAGACTGGCGTACCTGCGCGCGGGGGTGATGCTCTGCACATTGCGGCCATACACTATTATCTTGGGAAACAGCGAGCTTTATTGAACTCCCATTTGCGCGGGAGAGCATCGTACAAGGAGGGGCTGATGCCATTATAATTTTCGTCCTGCTTCTAGGCGTAATATCGCCGCAACTTGTCCGCGTTCCATGTGTGGCGGAAAGTTTGCCCCTCGAGTGTGGCGAGGCGGTATGCTCCCTTCTGTAACGCTTCCGCCACGATGTATGGACCTTCCCACTTGGACTCCAGCTTGCCGACGGTCTCCGCATGGAGCGCTGTTCTGAGGACGAGGTCCCCAGGGTTGAACCTTCGTGGATATACGGACCGGTCTCAAGTACGTACTGTCTGGCGTGCGTACTTTTCAACATGTTGGGCCGCGCTCGCCCGCGCCCCATCGAGGAGGTCCAAGGATACGTGACGCTCCTCGTCGGGTGCTTGGACGAGGACCCTCCGTGATCCAGCCTTAATTTCTTCAGGCATCACTGCCTCATCCCCAAAAAGGAGCTTGAAAGGCGTGAACCCCGTCGGGCGCGTTACCGTTGTGCGAAGGGACCAGAGGACGCTGTGAAGCTCGCTCGGCCACCTGCCCTTCGGCAGCCCGACTAGGCGTTTTTTGATGGCGATAGAGATGGCACTGTTCGCCCTTTCGACTGCTCCGTTGGACTAGGGGTGCCCAATCGAGGCGAACCGAAGCGTGATGCCCATGTCGTCGCAGAACTGCTTGAATGGGGTGGCATCAAATTGCAGGCCGTTGTCGACGGTGAGTTCCCTGGCACGCCGAAGCGATATATGATGTTCTGCCAGAGGAAACGCTGCATGGTAGCCGAGGTTATCTTGGCTAGGGCTACCGCCTCCGGCCACCTGGAAAAGTATTCCAGCGCGACTACCACGAACCGCAGGTCCCCTGGGGCTCGGGGGAGTGGTCCCACTATGTCGACGCCTCAGCGTGCCAACGACCATACCGGGGGAATAGGGTTGAGGTTCATCGGGGGCCTGCGGATGATGCGTCCCATCCACTGGCACCCCTGGCACCGACGCACGAGGTCCTGGGCGTCTGTGATGGCAGTCGGCCAGTAAAAGCCTTGCCTGAATGCCTTGCCGACCAATGACCTCGGCGCAAGATGAGACCCGCACGCCCCCGCGTGGATCTCCGCAAGGAGCTTCTTCCCTTCTTCGCGGGAGAGGCAGCGCAGGAGCGGTGCGCAGACGCCCTGTTTGTAGAGCGTCCCTTCAAACACCTGGAAGGATCTGGCACGGTGCTGCAGACGCCGGAGCTCGGCGTGGTCCTCTGGCTCGGCGATGCCATGCAGGAAATTGATGATAGGCTCTCGCCAGTCGCCCTGCTGGGCGATGTGGTGAACAAGGGCCACGTCCCGGCTGTTCTGCGCGATGGCCGCCTGCGGCAACACTTCGTAAAACGCCCCGTCAGGGGGTGGCAGCTGTTGGCTGGCCGCCTTCGCGAGAGCGTCGGCCTGCTCATTTTCCGCGCGAGGGATGGCCTTGACCGTGACGCCCAAGAAATGCCTTTCCCTCGCTCTTACAACCGCGAGGTATTTGGCTAACTCAGGGTCCTTGGCTTGGTATGACTTGTCTACATGGCCTGCCACCAAACGTGAGTCCGTGCAGACGAGCACTCGCCGCGCACCAGCTGCCTTGAGCTTCGTCAGGCCGAAGAGCAGCGCTTCATACTCAGCTGTGTTGTTGGTGGCCGGGAACGCGAGGCGCGCCGAGTATAGCAGGCGCTGCCCCTCGGGCGTAACAATTACTGCGCCTATGTCCGCGCCCGCGATGCCGTAAGCTCCGTCGCTGGTGAGAGTCCAGACCGGGTCGTCGTGCTTCTGGGCGGGCTGAGCCGGTGGAGTCCATTCTATGAGGAAGTCGGCGAGGACTTGAGATTTGATTGCCGTCCGCGAGGTGTATGTCAGGGAGAACGGGGCAAGCTCGGCAGCCCACTTGCCGATGCGCCCTGTAGACTCCTTATTGTGTAACATCTCTGCTAGGGGAAATGAGGAAGGCACTGTGATCGGGTGGGCCAAACAATAATGTCGAAGTTTCCTGGAGGCCATGACCAACGCGTAGGCTAGCTTTTCCAGCTCCGTATATCTCGTCTTGGCGCCTTGGAGGGCTTCGGAGACGAAGTATACGGGCCGCTGTATGGCGCCTTCCTCTAGGACGAGGACAGCACTGAACGCTGTGACCGACGCGGCCAGATAGAGCAAGAGGGGAGCCTCTGGTGGGGAGGCTCGCTAGGTGTTTCTTGAGCTTGTTGAAGGCCTCCGCACAGTCGCTATCCCAGCGAAATCCGTCACACCCACGAAGTGTCTTGAAGAATGGCAAACCCCGCTCTGTCGCCCTGGATAGGAAGCGGCTCAGGGCTGCCATGCGGCCCGCCAGCCTCTGGAGCTCCCTCGTCGTCTTGGGCGGCTCCATGCCCAGGATGGCCTCAACCTTGTCGGGATTCGCCTGGATGCCCCGTCCGGACACGAGGAAGCCCAGTAATTTGCCCGCCTGGATGCCGAAGACGCATTTGTCGGGGTTGAGCTTGATGCCGGCGTTCCTGAGGTTGTCGAAGGTCTCCTGGAGGTCCCGGCCATGCAAAGCGAGCTGCCGAGTTTTGACTACTACGTCGTCGACGTAGGCTTCCACGTTCCTCCCGAGTTGGGCGGTGAGGGCAAGTGCAACGAGGCAGGTAAAGGTAGTGCCTGCATTCTTTAGGCCGAAGGGCATTCTGACGAAGCAGAAGGTCCCAATTGGTGTGATGAAACTGGTCTTGTCCTCGTCGTCTTCGGCCATGTATACCTGATGATATCCAGAGTAAGCATCCAGGAAACTCATTAGCTCGCACCCGGCGGTAGCATCGACCAATTGGTCGATGCGTGGCAGGGGGTAATTGTCCTTTGGGCACGCCTTGTTGAGTGCCGTGAAGTCGATGCACATACACCAGGCCCCGCTGGCCTTTTTGACCAATACGGGGTTGGCGAGCCACTCTGGGTGATGGACCTCGCGGATGACCCCGGCCCGGAGAAGCTTCGCCACCTCCAGTTTGGCCGCCTGCTGCCGATCCATGGACATACGGCGAAGCTTCTGTTTGATCGGCTTGGCGTCAGGGCGGACCGCCAAGCGGTGCTCGATTACTACGCGGTCTACGCCCTTTGATGTCCTCCGGCGACCACGCAAAAATGTCGGCGTTGTCCCGAAGCACTTGGAGTAGATCTCGCTCGACCTCCGCAGGGAGCCCCTCGCCAATGGACACAAACTGCCCCTCCGCCTGGAGCGGCACCTTTTTGACTCCACCTTTGGGCCGAGGCTTAGGCGTCCATCCCGGAGCGGAGGGCGTGTCGCCAAGCATGCCCGAGAGGGTGTGCACCGGGCGGTGTAAGTTTCGGCTGCTGACTTCGACGCGTCTGGCGGGGTCCTGGTCGCCGAAGACAGTGATCACGCCCTCCGGGCCTGGGAGCTTCATGCATAAGAAGGCGTGGTGCGGTACCGCCTCGAGGGAATTGATGGCGGGCCGTCCCAATATGACGTTGTAGGGGTGCGGGATGTTTACGACGTCGAAGATGACGTGCGCGCTTCGGGTGTTACTCCCCTGGCAGAATGTAACTGGAAGGGACACGTGCCCTATGGCCTCTAGCGGTTGGCCTCCGAAGCCTTGAAGTGGCGCTCCTGATTGCTCTAGGCGGCTTCGGGGGATTCCCATTCGTTCGAGGGCCCCTGCGAACAGAATATTCGCAGAGCTCCCCCCGTCGACGAGGATGCGCCTAACATCATGGCCTGCGATGTGAGCCTGGATGACTAAAGGGTCTTGGTGAGGGAGCTCCACACCCCTGGCGTCATCCAGGGTAAAGGTGATGTTGCGGGGTGGCACCCACGGCTGTGACTGCTCCAAGGGGGGCCCTGATAAGGAGCCTTCGGTAATGACGCTGATGGTGCGGTGCTGCACGCCTTCTTTGGCGGAGGCTCGCAGGGGGTCACCTCTTGGCTGCCGCTCCTGGACTTCTGCCCGGGGCCTGGGGGGTGAGGCCCGAGCTTCGGCCACCACCCGTCGCAGTTCCGTGACCGCGGTGCATGCCTTCGTATAGTGATCGCTGTAACCATGCACCTCGCACCACTTGCCGCAATTCCGAAGCTCTTGCTCCGCTCGGGGCCGCTCGTCATGACCGGGTCCGCCTTCACATCCCCGGCCCTCTTTCCACGATATGGGGGCAGGCTCCCGAAGGGCGTTTCCAATGCCGAGGACATGGCGAGCCTTTTGTGGTCTGTGCCGGTGACGCCAGGGCTTGCGCGTGCTCCTTGACGAGCCTTCCAGCTCCCTGGGGCCGACGCTTCCGGGAATGTCCTCCCGGGGTTATCGACTCCGGCCCTGCTTCGGGGAACCATCGCCCACCTCCTCCTTGCATGGCAAGCGCTTCGCGTGGGCGAGGTCAAGAGCGGGGGCGTTGCGTCTTAGCGCATCTTCCTCGGCCCGCGCATACCCTTCCATTCTGTCGAAGAGCTTGGTGACTATCTTGATAGACTTGCGCGCGTTGTATTCGGCCAGGGGGCCCGGGCGGAGGCCCTGTATGGCCGCGTTGATGACGGTTGTCTCGTTAACGTCCTTGACCTGGCATCGCACCTTCGCGAAGCGCTTGAAATAGTCCCGGAGCCTTTCCGAAGGCTTCTGCTTCACGGCGAAGAGTTGGTCCGCGTCGACTTGCACAGCATAGTTCCCTTGAAAGTTGTTGTGAAGACAGTCGCGGATCTGCTCCCATGCGTAGATGGAGTTTGGCTTTATAGTGAAAAACCAGGAAAGCGGCACTCCTTGCAACGCGAGGGGGAGTCCCTTCGCCTTTGTGGTGTCGTCGCCACCCGCGGCTTCGATTGCGGTTTCGTAGACACGCACGAACTCGTGGGGGTCCGTATCGCCTTTATATGGCTTGACGACATTGGGGAACTTGAAGTCTTCGGGCCACGCCACCTGCTATAATCCTGCCGATAGCGGGGACCCTGAATCGACGCGTCGCAGCGGCACGCGGTCAGACGTGGGAGCGTCGCGGCTGTCTGCCCTTTCCGGCGCGGGCTCTGGGGCGATCACTGGCGCGGCTTGTTGGCTCCGAGCCTCTTGTACGTCTCGGATGGCCCCGCGGAGATCCTCCAGCTCCTGCTGGAACGTTTTGAGGGCCGCCAGCAGGGTGTTCTCGACCGCCTGCACGGGCTGGGCCGTCGGCGCGCCCAGCGGACGGGTCGGCACGGGTACGATCGCCTCGTGAGCTCCCGAGAGCGTTGCGACGAGAGCGGCGAGGTTGGTCGCTGTCGCGTCGGTGGGGTCAGCCATCGCAGCGCCAGTGGTGGGGTCGGTCATCGCCGCGCCGATGACGGGGTTGGTCGCCGCTGCGCGGGCGTCGACGTCCTCGACCACCGCGCCTGCGTCGTCGCCCGCGCCCGCAACAGCCGATGCCGAAGCCCTGGTGCCCATGCGACGCTCCGACCCAGCCGCCTTCTTTCCCTTCGCCGCCGTCGACGAAGCTTTTTCTGGTGCCATCCTTCTTCGGACTTCAGGCTTGATCCTGTCCTCCCCACGGACGGCGCCAACTGTTGTGGCTACAGACCAAACAGAGAGAGAGATGGTAGTGGAGAGTTGGGAGATAGTGACAGTAATGGCTTGGGCTCTCCCCATGGCCTGTATTCCATATATATATACACATGGGGAGTGCTTTTACAATTATACCCTTACATCTGAGTATCCCCTTCAGGGTCACTTATGTCATTACACATAGCCTATTCTGGGCCTTATAACCTTCTACCAGGCCTGCTGGGTTTAGGTGGGGGCCACCCCTACAACAGGTACCAATCCATAAAGTTTGTTCCATTGAGTTTTTCTTTCTCAAGAATAGATCGCAAATTAAAAGTACTGGATGCGGCATTAGCTGACATGATCTACAACACAAGAATATGCAAATTTTAGCACTATGTTTATGTTCATCTTTTATTAAACTATTTAACAAAAGACTCCCACTATGTGTTTTGCAACAAAACTCCCTCTAAGTTACATAGTGGGTCAAGATCCTCATTTCACTAATTCCTAGTGAGCTTTGGCATCACGGCTAGAAAACTAGTGACATAGGTAAGCAACACCTTGCTAATCACATCCCTATGTGACTCTTGCTTGTTGGGTGACATCAGTATGCCCCGGCCCCAACCTATGCCCCAAGGTCCAAAACTATTTTGATAACCTTGTTAAGTAAACCAAATGCTTCCGCATGTAGATGTCCGACATCTACTCCAAATAATGATGATAACCGACGGCACTCTACTTTGGTAGACCTACAATACGGTGATCATTATCTTTTGGTGCAACATACGGAAGGGCATTAACACTTAATTTTTATGAGGGATTCTATCCTACCAAAGCAACATATCACATATATCATTGCATAAGAATAAGATAGATAACATCACAGATAAACACATTTAACTGTGAAGTAGTATGGCCCAAAAATGGTGATATCCATCTCCATGTAGGTGTAGACGATCTCCATCCTCCACATCACTCCTTTAGGCCACCATGCTTGAAAGCCTGTAGCCTCAAAACTAGGCTACTACCTATAATAGCTAGAAATTGAAGATTACGAAGATAGATTCAAGCATTAAGGTCGACACGCAGGTCGTTAAGTACAATATAGACAGCTAACAATAGCTGAAATAATCATGACACGCAGGCCATGAACGAATGTTACATGCATCACATACATCTCATACATTCCAATAAGCTATAGGGCCATACTATTTCACACCATTCCCTGCAAAAACAAGTTAGACGTAGAATCACATTCTACCTAACGATGTGAACCCATGACGCTATACAAGGGGGGGGGGGGGGTACGCACGGCGGTCCACCTTATGAAATTTACAGATCCAATCTATGAAATCGCTATGGAAAAACTATTCGGCACAACCACCTTATGCCGATCCGAGACGTTCTCTAGGACGCTAGTTTTTCCACTGGGCCGAGGCTATCAGATCCATAACCTACTAGTATTCGACATAACCACCTTATGCCGATCTGAGACATTCTCTAGGACACTAGTTTTTCCATTGGCCCGAGGCTATCAGATTCATATCCTACTAGTATTCGACATAACCACCTTATGCCGATCCGAGACAATCTCTAGGGCACTAGTAGTGATACAATCTGCACCTCTTCTAACCCCTATTCACCGATTGATCTCATCAACCCGTGCTACCACCGATTCATCACATGAACCAACTGATCTAGACTGTAATAGATCCAATCTACTACTACCGCATATCAACATATGCGCTGATCCAGATCGCAAACTAAGCAAGATGGCTCTGATACCACTGAAGGATTGCGCGTAGGCTACGAAAGCAGAAAATAAAACTTTTCTACCGCGCACACAAGGACATCATGCTTAAGGAGGGATCATTGATCGTTACCACTAGACGCGCAGCACAGCGGAAGAAGAGTTGGAGAAGCCGATCCAACCACACGCGTTGAGGTAGTAGTGGAATTAGCCGATCGTCCCGAACAGATCGTCTCCTCCACGCGATCAACCACACCACGAGCAGATCCAATCTGTAGGTTGATGATGCCGATCAACACCGCAACGAGCAGTGCCTCCACCGGTATCCACACGTCCGGGGCTGGAACGCCGATCGCGAGTGTACTAGCACTCGTGAGCGGCTAGGGTTTGGCTCGGGAGGTGGCGTCTAGGGTTTTGCTAGAGGTTCACAGAAAACGTATGTTCCTAAGCCCCTCGCATCCATATATATAGACCTCCTCACTTGGGCCTTGTGGACCGAGGCCCAATAGGAGTCTATTCGTATCTCTATCCGAATTGAGCTCACATCCGAATCATATTCGAATCAGTGTTCCAACCTGTTAAGCGTGCGACCCTGTAGGTTCACGTATACTTGGTCGCGACCCGGAAACGCCTTTCCGGTCACCCTGTTAATAGCGGCCTCTAGTAAGACATATTAACCCCAAAGTATACGTAAAGATCATATCGGCTGAACCTGTAATGTTCTCATGTACGAATCCCTTTGCCTCACGATATAGATTGAGCTCAAGGCGAGACCTGTGTCATCCTCTTAATAGCTCAATCACTCTCTCGATTCCGTGATGGATTATAAACTTGTGATTAACTCCTCAATCACCTTGGCATGGCCATGCACTTTCATAATCCATTACATTGAGGGGCCCAGAGATATCTCTCCCATAAGGAGGGGCAAATTCTATCTTGATCATTAACATCCCACTACTTGTTTCATGGCAAACCCAAAGACTACTTTTATGACTACCTAGTTACGGAGTAGTGTTTAGTAGTCCCAAAATAAGCTATTACGCATGTTGGGAACCATGATGATCTCAAGTCTAAGGATTCCACATAAACACTACTTGAGACCAACTGATGACACATGGAATCTCTGCAGTGTCTCATGGCGGGTCTATCCAACATATGTTCACTAACACATGTCCATATTATTGATTTGGTATCACCATACCATGATCCATGAGACATAATCATCAATCAATACATATGCTGATCTTTGAATCATATTTGTTCCTTATATGATATATGATCAAGGATCATTTAGAAATAGCAACATTTTAGCATTAAGAGTCTCATGAATAAGTCACATACTCATTGATCAATAATGATAATGTCTATTTCAAGGAACAAAGTAATGTATCATAAACATAGTATGTGATATATATAACATCTCCATGTTGCCTCTAGGGCATATCACCAACACTTTCCTTTCTCTTCCCCCTTGTTTCCATTCCATCACTGTGATCTATGGAGATGATTTTTCACACCGTGCTCCCTCTCTACCACTATATAAAAATCTTGACACCGCAACCCGCCGCATCATGGTGCCCTGCCTACTCTCCCGCAAGCCCTAGATTCCTAGTGCCATCGCGCTCTCTTCGAGCTCTAGCGAGGCCTTCAGCAAGCCTTTTTTGTCAGAGCAAGTGGAGCCAAGTTATGTTGTTGACACCAGGATGTCACCGGAACTGCAACTTTGTCAAAGCCAAGATCTGCACTACTATTTCTTCCTCACTACCAGCAAGGCGGAGTTGTGGCGAGGCACGGGATGACCGGACTAGGCGCAGGCCGTGCCAAGGTCAGAACGGTCGAGGTGTGCCGAATACGGCGAGGACTCGAGGTGGTTGCGAGGCTTGGACGAAAAGAAACGAGGAAACTTCCCAGAAGGTGCAGGAGGGGCGATTTGGTAATTTCGCAAGGCTGCACAAGTGGAGCGGTTTCCGTTTGAAATTAGCGGGCAAAACGGGTTGGAGACCTGTTAGCCAAAACCTATATAAGGAGGGGATGTCTCCTGGTGCATGTTTGTCTTGAGAGGAGAGTGCATGACTTTTAGGGTTTTGTTTTTAGTCAAAATGGCCTTTGGGAAGGTTGTTTTGCTTTGAGGCTTAGTTGGTGAGGAGTTGTTGAGAGCAGGAGAGAGCAGAGGTTCTGTTGGTTGTTGTCTCCTTCGGGTGTTCTTGAGAGACAGAGAGAGGTGTGCTCAAGTGTGAAGCATGTAATGTGATCTCTCTGCTTTAATCGCGTATGGGGACTCCTTTGTAATCATCTCCTGTCAATGAGAAGGATTGTGATGAGTATCTCTCATTTTCTTGCCCATATGTGATGGATTTCAATTTTTGAAATTTTCTGTTTTTCCTTGGTTTTCTTGAGTTCTTGAGTTGAATCTTTGATCCTCTAGCTGATTCTTGATCTCTTTGTGATGGGAAAGACTCAAGGCCATTTGGCCATTCCATTTTTGAGATCAAGCTAAGGATCAAGCTCGGCGGCCGGACTTGGGGAAGAGGAGGGCGCCGGCGAGAAATAGAACACGGGGGTTCGATTGCGTGCTAGGGGAGAAGGTGGGAGCTCGGGCGGTGAGTTTTGGGCTTCTACTGGTGCTTTTATAAGGTGGAAGAGTGGGGCGGCGAGGAGGGCAGGTGGTCGGGTATGGCGGCGACGCAAGCTTCGGCATGGCTACAGGGATACTGCCCGACCGGACTCCCCCGTTTAATGCTGGCAGAGAGCAGTTGTAGATGACGATGGCCTGAAGACGGGGTCGTGCGGCAGGGGATGGAGTGCCGCGGCTTCCTCGGCAGCGACCGCGCGGGAAAAGGGGGAATAGACGGGAGCTGGTGGCTGCAGGGCTGACGGGGCGCCTCCGTGGTGATGAGATGGCGCGGGGGCCACGTGACGTGGGCGGGGAGTGGCGCGGCTGTCCGGCGGTCCGAAGGGAGCTGCCAGGAGGAGAACGTGGGCCAGCGGTCCGAACGGAGGGCTTCGCCCCTGTCCGAACGCAGCTGGGGGAGGAGAGGAAAAACGGGGCGCGGGGGTGGGCCGGCCGGCTGGCTAGGCCGATTTGGCTGGCTGGCCGGCCCATTTCCTTTGAAATCTTTATTTTCTTTTACTTTTGTTTATATGGTTTGTCCCTTATAGATGATTTTCCCATTTATTTATTCTTTCTCTGCTATATTTACTCCCTGTGTATATATACTTTAGGAAGGTTCCTGATTGTATATAAATGTGTATATGTATTTACTTATTCCTCCCTCTTGATTTTGTTTTATTCTTTATGATTTTATTTATTTATTGGTTTATTCATATATACTTCTTTGTCCATTTTGTACATATTATTGTATGATGATTAAGCTATATCTAGAATGAATTCTTGGTCCTTTAAACATGACTTTGGTTCAGTGAATTTTATTGAGTTTTAGGTTGTGAGGGGTTAATTACCATTTAAATTATTTGTATTTATTTAGTCCATTTGAAATTCTTATGATTGCTATTTTATGTTCCCAGATTATTTCTAGTTATTTATTGACTCAGCACAAAAACTCAAGAAAACTCAAATAAGATTTTGAGCCAAAAATTCAAATAACAGTAAGATGCAATTAAAAGTTTCAAATTACTCTAAATTTTAGACATCCTAATTTTAGGATGTTACAAACCTACCCCCTTAAATGAATCTCGACCCCGAGATTCCGGTAGAGCAGAAAGAATAGAAGTGGGGTTAAATTGGCTAGCAATAGGTTCCAGGGTCTTGCCCTACATGTTTGATCTTTTCCTTGGCGTGGGCGGAAGGTAGAGAATCAGTATTTGGAAAAACGGCCGAAAGGGGAAAGGGAGAGGTCTTTATTCCTCTAGATAAGTCATAGACTTCCAAAGGCTTGCTTGTTGACTTCGTCGTCTCCTCACCTTCGTAGAGTAGAGTGGTCGCGTTATCTATTGGGCACATGATGGGTACATAATTTGTACTGATGGGTGGGCAGCATTGGCCTATGCACTAGGGAGTATACAGTCTGAGGGGTGCCGATACGAGGATGGATACATCTATCTGGCGGTCTTTGTCCTTATCACTCTAAGGCTTCTGGTCCTGTAAATCTTGTTGTATTGGTTTGATTAGCTCTGAGTCCAGGTGGTCGCACCTCCAAAATATTTGTCGCAGTAGCTTCTTCAACATTTTTGTCTCTTAGTGCTACCCCCCTTGAAATAAATGTCACTAGTCGCTATTCGTTTCTTCTAGCTCCAGGCATGATGCGTCATGTGGCGATATATTACTTTGTTTCAGTGGATTTGACTGGGTTTGTAGCAAATGGGATGAGAGGGAATAGCATGGGTAAGGATCGTGTTGTGGGGATAAGGTAATCTAACCCATGCAAATTTTTAAGAGAGCGCTCCCAAGGAGCTGGGGTGGTGCAAAATCACACAAACTCTCAAAAACAGACTTTTCCCATGACTGCGAAGTAGAACGCCCGACGGCAAGAAGGCAGTGCACAGGGCCCAAATAGAATCTTGCAACAATACAATGTCTACTCGGGGAACCTACATAAGAGGATCCATACACATGGTCCGTTTAGAACAGGACCACTTTATCTTCATAACCATCTTCAACGTTCTTAACCTTAAATTTTTGGAGCAAGGGTATGAGAAGAGGATCAAAAATTTCCTTTTTAATCAATAGACAGAAAGAGGGAGGTTTTTGGGGTAATTTGATTGTTATTAGCACTCAATCGGGGTTATCATTTGAAATTCAGGGTAAGGGAGCTTTAGAAGTAAAAATGGCTAAGGTAGCATATAGATGAGGGGGAATCATCTAAGAAAGATGAGGATGAGCAATACAACCTATATTTTTGGAAATAGATATTTAAGAAATAATTCTAGTCATGAAACTAACGGCCAGGCTAACTAGGTCACGACCTGCAGTCGATATGCTCTGATACCATCGCTGTAAGGGCCCAGATATTTAAAATCCAGATTCTTCTGTGATTCCACCGCACTATTCCCTAGATCAGTAGATAGTGCTCACAGATTACAGTTTTGAATATCAAAGTACATATCACGCGGAAGCGTAAATATAATAGTAGACTTACTCATGGGCCGATTAGGCCGAAATCACTAAATTGCAGCAACGGAAGAACGAAGCACACAAGTGGGACCTTCAGGACATGCCCACAGGCAGCCAACTGGAGGTTCGTGACCTAGCCCTTGACGACTTCATCTTCTTCTCCATCATAACCAAAAGTATTGCTGAAGCGTAGTGATCTGATTCCTGATTCTGGATTTGTGGGGAAAGCGAATATGAGCACAAACCATCATGCTCGCGAGCCAACACACAGGATGCAATTAAATAGTATGCATGGCTTATCAAAGGAGAGGCTCGGGTTATTTTATTTGCCAAAAATCGCTTTTGTAGCATTATTGTTATTAAATCATAGTGTTATTATTTCTACCTAAACTCCACACAGCGATTGCCATAATTGACTTAATCCACCAAAGACACACTTCCCTTACTGATTGCTGTCTAAGACTCCAAACAGCGAGTGACATCATTTAATTTATCCACCGATCATATCATTTAATTAATCCACCGATCACATACTTTCTATATTGGCTGCTGTCTAAACTCCAAACAGCAAGTGATACCATTTAGTTAATCCACCGATCATATATTCATTGCTGCCTAAGACTCCAAGCAGTGAGTATCATCCTTTATTTTAGATCCACCAATATTTCTTTGTATTCTAAATTCCTAACAATCCAATCCTTTTGTTATTGATCCAATCCATAATTTGCTCTTCCAATAATCAACTTTATTTTTCCATTCTTTATCTCTAACTAATTCACTAGTATACCTCCACCAAGAATATCATTGATCAAGTCTACGATTCACTAGTATATATCCACCAAGAATATCATTGATCAAGTCTACGATTCCACTAGTATATATTCACCAAGAATATGATTGATCAAGTTTATACTCCAATAATTGTTATTATTCCTCTAAATTCCCAAAATTCAATTCATCTATCTAGTATTTGATCAAATCGTATTAATCCCACTATCACCAACATCTTCCACGAATTAATCCAGTAATTCCCTTTGCACTCCCTAGTTCTCTAAAAATCATTTAAATCATCTATCTAACCTATATACTCATTTAGACTCCACCAATTTATTTCTCCCAGAATCCATACTATCATTTCATTTTTATGATCTACATGAGTCCACCAATATCTTTATGTTTTTACCACAAACTTCTATCTCCTTTACTCCCGGCTCTGTTTATTCCTCCCTATATTTTATTTTGTAAGGAGAGAAAACATTTTGCTTTTGAAATATGATACATAAAAATTCCCTAAGACGTAGCAGTTTTGAACAAAAACATAATATGTAAGGAAATGCATTAATAATAGCAATCCAGATTCCATCCACCGTTACATGGCATCTGCACCATATAGCATCTTTCAGCGTTATAATCGCTTAACTTATCACTGGGACGACACCCAGGACAATTCAAACCAGGGCTTTCCACTGCCCTTCCACTTTTCCATTCCCACCCACAAAGTTTTTGAAATAGAACTATATCTGGTTAAGTTCCCATGTCCGCCCTTAACCGTGAGCACGGCTATTCTAATAGTTTTGACTCTGCAAAGTTTGCACACTTTACCCACAAGAGATAGTTCACTCGTTGCCCCCACACGATTCCTTAGTCGTGCAGTTGAGCCATCCATCACAGTAACCGTTCAAAGTACCTCGCCCCTTCCGTCATCTCACCCCTATGAGCATGTCCCGCTTGCGGCAGGTCTCATAGATTGTGCGGGATGTTCCCCTCCTATGCGCCTAGCAGCTGGCTACCCTCACTGCTAGCTCGCCGCAGAAGAACTTCACCCTCAAGCCCGCCACCTAGACAGCCACTTGCGGTGTCCCATTCAAGTCCGCCACCCAGACAACCCCTTGCACTACTGCCATGATAATGACTTTCAGGGTCCGGTAAATTTACTAAGCCAAGTTGTACTTTACAGACTTGTGGTTGTACTTGTTTTACACAGGAGGTCATGACAAGATTTAGTTCTTAGTGGTATCTGGGCGGATCTACCACTACCCACTTTGTGCTTCCACTGCACCACATACACACACACTCGAACCATCCGTCCAGATATTTAAGCAAGTTGGGGTTTTTGGGAACATAAAATAATCATACCAACCTATACCAGTCATTACCACCATGACTTCCCAAACCAGTTTCTCATGATTCAAAATGATAATGATGCTTGGGGCATTTCAGCGCCCCTGACTATCTATGCAGTGCTAAGCATGGCGTATAATTACGAACTTATTTTTGAAAGGTTACTATTATAATTTTGCTAGGGCGACAAGGTTCACACATTCAAATATTCCAAAGGAGGTGTAATATTAATCAAGTTAATAATGGGCATATAGCTAGAATATTAAATTAAACATGTATTTGCGTATAAAATAACAGCATGCAATTTGATATTTTAAACAAAAATAATTTGCAGAAAATGTAGGTTCAACATGATCAAAGTATTGACTCGCCTTGGTCACAGTGAGTTGGTTCTTGTCTGTCTTGAGCTTCTAGAGCTGCTGCCTCGGCTTCTTCTTCCTGAGCCTCGTAAGCTAATTTTATCGTGCGCGAAAATTTGGATAAAAATGAAATCAGCAAATCAAATAAACATTCACCAGAAAATCCAAATAACTCCAATATCATATTTTAGTTTCATTGGGTAGACATGGGTTTTTAGACAAATTTAGAGATTTGTTTCATTTGTATTGTGCTAGAGTAATCCCATTTCGATTAATTAAAGATTAACCATAGCCATTTTTGTATTCTATATTCTCTAATTACATTTGGGTGTTATATCCTAGGTTGCTAATAATGTCTTATAGCCTATCTTGCTAATGGTTGATTTCTACACCCTTTGTTTGATGGTCATTATTTTATGTGAGCATTCACCCTGATCATACTATTACTAAACTCTCTCACTTGACCAAGAGCTAAAAGAATTACTCATGTTATATCTATACCTAAGTATTATCTTCTAGCATATGATAATTATCCATAATCAAAAGTCCCTAAAATACCTTTAGTTGGGAGTTGTAGGAATTATTGCACAAGGTTTCATAGGATACTTGCTATTACATGTGCCATTCTAGATTATGTTTAATCACTAATTAAATTTATTTGCTAAAGATTTAGAAAGGGTTATAAAATATATATACACATACATACACACATGGATATGTGTATATACATGCAACATTTCATGGCACATGCTAACTAACTATCCATGCCATAAGAGTGAGTATCTACCCCTATACACCATTTCTCATTCTCTGTACAGTCCTGTGTGCAACAAAATAAAAGCCAAAAATCACACCCCGGCGGTGCGGAGCGGAGGCTCGAACGCGGGCGGCCAGGGTGGATTCTTAGCGCGACGCTGCTAGCCAGTGGAGCCTCTCGTGTGTTGCTTACCAGTAATGGGCGCAAATAGCAGTTATGCTAAGCGGTAGCAGAGGCCGGGGCAGAGGAGTTCGGGACCGAGATGGGCGGCGGTGCGGTCAGCGGCGGGCTGTCGGAGGGTTGGCGGTGGCGGCAAAAATGGAACACCGGTGTCACGAGGAAGCCATCGGTGGGGCCGACAGCGGACGGGAGGCGCCGGAGGTAGGGCGGCGGCGGAGCCCTCGGTGAAGGATCGTTGCCGGCATCGGAGACGGATCGGCGAGCTCGGAGGAGGGCGGGGATGTACTCCAGGTGTTCCGGGGAGGGTGTAGGAGCGAGCAATTGAGAAGTGGGGTCGAGGATCGGCGGTTTTGCTCGGCGGCCGGACTTGGGGAAGAGGAAGGCGCCGGAGAGAAATAGAGCACGGGGGTCCGATTGCGTGCTAGGGGAGAAGGTGGGAGCTCGGGCGGTGCGTTTTAGGGCTTCTACCGGTGCTTCTATAAGGTGGAAGAGCGGGGTGGCGAGGACGGCAGGTGGCCAGATATGGCGGCGACGCAAGCTTCAGCATGGCTACAGGGATACTGCCCGACCGGACTCCCCCGTTTAATGCTGGCAGAGAGCAGTTGTAGATGATGACGGCTTGAGGACGGGGTCGTGCGGCAGGGGATGGAGTGCCGCAGCTTCCTCGACGGCGACCGCGCGGGAAAAGGGGGAATAGACGGGAGCTGGTGGCTGCAGGGCTGACGGGGCGCCTCCGTGGTGATGAGATGGCGCGGGGGCCACGTGACGTGGGCGGGGAGTGGCGCGGCTATCCGGCGGTCCGAAGGGAGCTGCCGGGAGGAGACCGCGGGCGAGCGGTCCGAACGGAGGGCTTCGCCCCTGTCCGAACACCGCTGTGGGAGGAGAGGAAAAACGGGGCGCGGGGGTGGGCCGGTTGGCTGGCTGGCCGGCCCATTTTCCTTTAAAATTTTATTTTCTTTTACTTTTGTTTATATGGTTTGTCCCTTATAGATGATTTCCCCATTTATTTAGTCTTTCCCTACTATATTTACTCCCTGTGTATTTATATACTTTAGGAAGGTTCCTGATTGTATATAAATGTGTATATGTATTTACTTATTCCTTCCTCTTGATTTTGTTTTATTCTTTATGATTTTATTTATTTATTGGTTTATTCATATATACTTCTTTGTCCATTTTGTACATATTTTTGTATGATGATTGAGCTATATCTAGAATGAATTCTTGGTCCTTTAAACATGACTTTGGTTCAGTGAATTTTATTGAGTTTTAGGTTGTGAGGGGTTAATTACCATTTAAATTATTTGTATTTATTTAGTCCATTTGAAATTTTTATGATTGCTATTTTATGTTCCCAGATTATTTCTAGTTATTTATTGACTCAGCACAAAAATTCAAGAAAACTCAAATAAGATTTTGAGCCAAAAATTCAAATGCCAGTAGGATGAAATTAAATGTTTTAAATTACTCCAAATTTCAGACATCCTAATTTTAGGATGTTACATTAGTTATCGCCAACTAAAGTACGGTCATACCGCACTCCGGTAGTACTGGACTCCAAGTGTGGTTATACCTCTGCGGTACTACTGGCCAACAAGTGTGGTAGTACCATTCCAAGGTATGATAAAAAGCACCTCTTTGGAAATAACATACCAACTTGTAACATCCCAGATTCCAAGGGATATAAAAAGATGGAAATTTAAAAAATTTTGCATGCATTTAATTTCCTTAGCTTTTATTGGAGTTTCTTGGAAAAAAATAATTTGCAAACATAAAACTTTTGGAAAAGAAATGTGCTGTAGATGTAATTCAAATTGAATTCAAAATCAAATCTAAAAAGATGATCAAAAGTTGGCATGAGAAAATTTATAGTACAAATTATTTTAAAAACTCACAAATATATTTATGGTACTGGAAATAAAATTTTAAACATTTCTGAACATGTTCTCAAATTTATTTAAATCAAAATAATGCCTAATACACATAACAGGAGCCTTACAAGATTTTTTGAGAAAAAAATACAAGGCAGATAAAATTCTAAGTAATTTAAAAACGATCTGCATGGTGACAGGAGCGTCCAATTTTTTTTTTTTAACTTTGGAGCTCATCTGTTGCGTCTAAAAATTCCCCAAACCCTAAGCCATCTCATCACTTTCTTCCTCTCGCTGCCAGGTAGGGCCAAGCTGCAGTCTTTCTTCCACCTCAAGCACTCTTTGGAAAACCATCGCTGCACCGAAGGCGCTATTTTTTTTACAATGCCCATGGCTTCCTGTTCTACTGCCACACTGACCAGCCACCTCGACGCGACACCTCCCTATCCCCCTTGTCCTCTTCCGTGTGTCATAGTTCGGCCACTCCTCCCATGAGTCCCCAAGCTTGGTCACGAAGAAAAGCGACAAAGCTCTGTGCCATGATGTCAGTACTTCAAGCCTCTGACCATGCCACTAGCCTCTACTCTCCAAGGCATTTCCACTTTGCCTCTCCCTGTGTTTATCGTCCACCGATGCGCCGGAATGCCCTCGTCGTTCCCACCTGCGTGTGCGTGCTCCGCCATGGCCTTCTCTATCCTCTGAGAGTTGTGTCACTGTGTGCCACCATTGATGCTCATCGCGTGCCATAAGTCTCTTCTCTGTTCTCACGGCCGGCTACCGGATCGGCGTTGTCTTGCCCGGCTCTGACGAACTTGGCCACGAAATGCCGCCGCTGCCGCTGCCGCTGCTACTCTGGTGATTTCCTCCCTAAACCTATCATGTCATATCGCGTTCGATGTCATGCAATGCATTTCCCCTCAATTTATTTCATGATTCATGCAGACGATTATCGGGTTTGAATCATCTTTCCTTGGACTCGGCCTAAACTGCCATTAATGATGATTGAAGCTATGCAGTGGGTACTAGCTCAATTCCATTGGTCCTCACCATCTCCTCCATGTACTAAAGCTAACCTGGGGTGTCTGCCATTAATGACATGTATGACCCACATGCAGATAAAGTTTTAGATCACGAGAGTATGATGGGTAGGACCCACCTATAACAATCTTAATTAACATTAAACAACATATTTGAACCAAATGAGTCTATCATAAGTGGGCTGGTCAAAATCAATTAAGGAATTTTAATTAAACTAAAAACTAAAACATAAGTCACTAACACATGGGACCCAGATGAAGAATAAATATTTAAAATGTAATTTAAACATGTGAGGCTGATATGCATGGCCCACCTATCGGTTGATTTTGAAAATTAATAAAACTCTGACGGATGAACCCCACATGTTAGTCTAATGACACAATAAATCCATGTGTTTCCTTTATAAAGAAAATATAAATTAAAACCAAAATTTATGCACAGTACTATTTCTTATTTTCTCCATATTTTTTACCCAAAATAAAATTCAAATGGACATAACTTTGCATATGAACTCATAATTTAGTGATTTTTTTCTCTAAATTTTTCTAAAATCATAATCTATCCAAATATGCAAAAAAAATATTTAAATTTTGTCTAAATATTGAAGTTTTGCCTCTATTTAAATTCATTTGGCTCTTATTTATATTTGTTTGAATTTTTCTCGAATAGACACTGTCGGCCCGAACAATTTCAAGAACGTGTCTGAATCATTCTCTGAGCAACAAAAGCAAGGCAAGCACTTTAACCATGTTAATCTAGCTATCCGGTGGGTAAGTTCTTTGGTCCTCGCCATCTCCCCCATGTGCTAACCCAAGGCTTCTTATAGCTTGACCCCCTCCCATGTGAGTTGCCGACGTGAAGCCAATGCCACCGAAGCACCGTGTCACCGCCTACTCACCTCAGCTCATCAAAGCCGACCTCCATCATTTGGGTAAGTTTAGCGTGCCCCTAGGATCATGATGCACATGCTAGAATAGCTAATTAGTGCTCCATTCAGCGCGTTGTCGTCGGGCCTACGACTGAGCCACCTGCTTTTGCCTGCCGCCGGCCTCATTGCCACTGCCCTTGGCCTTGCCCGGTAACCCTCTCTCCATTTTGCCCACCGCCGTACCTCACCTTTCTAGCTATGGCCATCGACTCTGTCTTCCTCCCAATGACAAGTAGACCTAGCATGTCAGGCGATTAATATGAGTATGATGTGCGGGTCCAAGCCGATTAGTTAATTAAAACTCTAATTAAATCTAGCTTTAAACACTTGTGAGTATGACATGCAGGACCCACATGCAAATAAGGTTTTAAAACACAATAGTATGGCATGTAGGACCCATGCACCCGTAAGAATGTTAATTAACTTTAAACAACATATTTGAACCTAATGAGTCTATGAGAAGTGAGCCCGATCAAAATCAAATAAGGAATTTTAATCAAACCAAAAACTTAAACATGAGTTACTGACACATGGGACCCACATGAAGAATAAATATTTAAAGCGTAATTTAAACATGTGAGGTTTACATGGATGACTCACTGGTTGATTTTGAAAATTAATAAAACTCTGACAAATAGACTCCATATGTTAGTCTAATGACATAATAAACCTATGTTTAACTTTAGAAAGAAAAATATAAATTAAAACTGAAATTTGTGCACAATACTATTTCTTATTTTCTCAGTATTTTTTAAACCAAAAAAAATTCAAATGACCATAACTTTCCATATGAACCCACAATTTATTGATTTTTATCTCTAAATTTTTCTAAACCCATGCTCTATACAAATATGCACAAATATTTAAGTTTTTTCTCTATTTAAATTCATTTGGGTCTTATTTGTATTTATCTGCATTTTTATCAAATAGACACCATCACGCTAGACAATTTCGAGAATGTGTTCGAATCATTCTCTGAGCAACAGGAGCAAGGCAAGCACTTTGACCATGTTGATCTCACTATTTCAATTATTGTATATTGTTTGCAAAATTTATTATGGATGTGCATATGTTCCATTAAAATTGCTATATTATGGGTAATGGTAGCTATAACCGCTTGTATGTGTTGAACTTCCTTGTAAATTTGGTATCCTTACTGTTGTAACCGTTAGGACATGGTTTTGACAGTAGCTAATCTCATTTTCAGTAACATTGAGTATATGGTCTGGATGCTTAGTCATGTAATAGTTTTTGCTAAGTTTGATCATTTGGAAAATTTTATGTATGGACAAGGGTGATTTTGAAATGTTGGATCAGAGGAGGAACCTCTATTAATTTGGTATAAAATAAAAAACCTTGATTTAGATGCATGCGAGTTATATTATGAACTGTGAAATATGATAGGGTATCTCGCATGTAGATAGGGGAAGGTTCTCACACAGCTCAATTAAGGACCGAATGCTACTGATGCACATCTAAGTCTAATCATACAACCACATGTGCTATATGGACTCTGGCTTTAGCTAACGAAGTCATCTAAGTCTAGCTTTTATTTTGGTAGGGTGAATTAGTAAGGACATTCCATGAAGGTTTGTTCGTAGGGGCTCCCTTCACCAAGGTGTTAGGACCAAAGTTTGCTAATACAACAGTTAATGCCCACTTGGGAATGAACCTAAGTGAGGGTCCTCACATAGGGGATGGACCTAAGAGAGGATTCGAAAGCTCATTTAGGGGATGTACCTAAGTGAGGTTCGACACTCATCGGGCTGCTACAAGGTTAGGTCTAGGTAATGTTAAGGCTATATGATAATCAGTTTTGTCACACGCCAAAGGAAGCATGAAGTTACCGATAGTGTATTTGATTATCTCATGTGGATAAAGTTGTACAACCTCTCGAGTGTGTTAAAAACTATTTAAATAGTTGTGCTCGTAGTCATGAGCATGCTTGGATGCAGCCACAATGGGTATAACTTTCATTTTCAAAACTGTTTCATTGAACATGACGGGTGGCATATATGTGTCGCATACCATGCCTATGGATGGGAATTGTGTGATGTTCATAGCTAAGGAGGGCTGTCAATGGATATAATTTACTGTTGTTGAAGTTATATAAATGTTATTTCATTACATGTCAAATACTCTTTATAATTCCGTTGTAAATTAATGCTTATTGATATTGCAATTAAAACATTCTTCATGCTAGAAACAACTGTAGCATAGAGCCTTACTTTTTGTTAGCCTTGTATTTATTTATATATTGTGATATACTATAAGTCTTGCTGAGTACACAATGTACTCAACCTTGCTTAATTAATTGTTATTTAGATAATGAGGAAGATAACATGCCCGACGACGTGTACTTTGCCCCTGGCACCGGGGAATTTGACGATGGGTGCTTCGAGGGCCTAGCTCTAGTCAGTTGCATGTGGGCCATGGTGGCACACCGCTAGACGCTTTTGCCTATTTACTTACCTTCCACTGCACTTTACTCTTGATACTTATATTTTTGGGCGGTCGGCTCTATGTTGTAAACTTTAATTATGCCTCACTTATATATTTCCCCTTTGTTGTGAATTAATTATGTGCAATGTGTATGAATATGATCTTGATATTGTGAATGTGTGTACTAGCCATTGATCATGGGACTAGTATAGAACACTTATGGCGATTTCAGGTATTTGATGCCTGGGGTCCCCACACGGCCGGTAGTATTGATACAATGGTAGTACCCCTAACAACATTGTGATCATACTGGATTTCAAATGAAAATTAGAGAGTGCTTCAAAATAAATTTCAAATGCATGCACGAACCATAATTGATCATAGTGGCACAAGATTAACTTCAAACTCTACTAGCCATTTATAGTTACGACATCTATTCTAGCTACCCAGTCTTTTTCACCAAACATTGAGATCAGTAAAAGCTATAAAAGAGGTCCTTGGGCTACAATATACCATTGCCGTGAGCCAAACTTGATCCATCTTAGTCTTTGGTCATCTTTGCATGCCTTTTCTAAGATATCATCAAATATTGGGACTAAACCTTTTAATCATCTTAACAAATATGTTAGTCCCTTAAACATTATCATCATTAATTACCAACCCTCGGTCCTAAAGCACTACTACCGCCAGCAAGCCACATTGTTGCCATGTGCACACCGAGTCACCGCCACATCAGTGCCACGACTAGTTAGTCACAAACCTAGTCCACCATGGACTATGACCCCTTCTCACGGACCCGGTCCATAGATCGGGGCCCCACATATCAACCCATCTTTCAAAATTTAAAATCTTGCTTACATCAGCATGACACAATATTTCATAATTTCCTTTATAAATAAAAATAAGATAAATATGAAAATCCTAGCACAGTGTTTTCTCTCTCATTTTCCCCGAATTTGATCTTCCAGGTGTCTGTTCTCCTTCGTTCTAACTCCGTTTGACCCCATTGTTTTTCCAAGTTCATAAAATCCTAAATTTTCATACTATGTAAAAAAATTTGAATTTTATTTGAATTCTTTTTAATTTGGTCATTTTTTCTCATTTACACGTTAACGGCTTGGACAACTTCGATAACTACAAGGATTCATAGTAGCAATTTGTAGGGCAAGGCAAGTTACATCTTTGAAATAATCCCAATATTTCAAATTATTTATGTTCTGGTTAAATTATTATGCATGTGTATTTTTATTCAATCATACTTTAAATCTCTATTTCAAATGTAGTTAATTCCCATTACATGTGTATAAACCATCTTTTATATTGAACTTCTCATAGCTTGCCACCATAGAAAGAACTCTAGTTAGTACATATTGTCTAGATCTTTGGGGTAGAGAATTGCTTAGCCATGCTTAGATTTGAGTTTAGGTTGTTTTGAGAAATTCACACAAAAAATTGGATTTAAAAATGTATCCTTGGCATTGGAGTGCCATGGAAGTTTCTGAAATATTTTGTCAAAATAAAATAAAATTAGTTTATACTTAGGCAAATGGTTGCAAGGTGGTGCTTGGAGCACAAATGTTGTTATGTGGTAAGTCTTCCATAAGTCAATTAAGGACCAGTCTGCGAGCTGCTATTGCAAAGTCTTTTCGTACAACAACAACATGTCTAGTATAGGATAAACATGGCTAACCAATTTGTAATATCTCAAGTTTGGTTTCGCCATCTAGCGCAAGAGGGGACTCCTACTTTGTTGTAGCTATTTGGTGATAAAACCTAAGCAGACGGAACTGGGTTAGGATGGAGCTTTGTAAAGGCCTTGTTATGATCAACTTAGTCGCACTCTAACACGTTGAATATGTGTAGACAATAAAAGTTTGTCATGGGTAAAACTGTACCACCTTTGTAGAGTGTGAAACTATCTGGATAGCCGAGCCCACGGTCATGGGCATGTTGACTAATGCTTTTCATAGATTAGATTTTGATTTTCAAAATTGTTTAAGATGGATTGAAGTCCACGAGAAAGATTTGGGTTGGATCCCATATTTAAGTTAGTGTTAGATTGGAGCCTGCACTTACTTTATTATTTTATTTAAAATTCAGTTTTTACATTACTATATCGTTTATGCTTTCAAACTTACTTATTGTATTTAAATTTCTAATTACTGCTTTACACTCAAATAGCCATATTAAGATTTGCTTTATTGATATCTATGTGTGCATTAATTTTGAAGGAGTACTTCAACCACGGTGAGGACTTTGATGACTAGGCTGCTACCCTAGTCAATTGCTTCTGACAAATCTATTGGGCCCACTACTACTTCAACTCTTACTTCTTCCACTGCAATAATAAAATTTAACCTATGGGTCAGTGATGTAAACATTGGCCATAAGGCCCTTACTTTGTTATTTAATAAATATATGACTATGGATGATATTTAGCTTTATTAACACTATGTGCACTAGTTAATTGAATTAACTTATTCAAAACAAATTTAATTTGAACTTCTATAGTATGTTTGTTTTGCATTTAAGACCACAATGTTGAATTCGACTTTGATTCCAAATTAAATACCATTCCACAGTTTGCATTTATATCTACATAATTCCAATTAAATGTTTGTTTCAAATTAGTTCTACTTTTGAATTTATTTTTGTGGAAAATAATTTGAATTCTGAAATTAACTATGCTCCAAAATTAATTTTGGATATATATTCCACATTTAGTACTTACTACTAATTTACTTTACTTTTGGAATTCATTTTAACTATAAAGCTAAGTTTAGTTCCAAGATCCCCCGGACCTCGAGAATCTCTGTCGTCTTAACTCACCAGTGTTGTTAATGCTCGCACACATATGCCATCCCTCCTCTCCCTTCGCCGGTAGCGACGGGTTGACGCGTGGGCATATGTGTAACATCCTAAATTTCGAGGATTCAAAAATATGGAATTTTTAAAACTTTTCTTGCATTTTGCTGGTGTTCAAAATTCGTTTTGAACATTTATTTGAAGTTTCTGGATTTTTATGGCAGGCAAAGTAATATGTTGAGAAACAATTAAGGTGTAATAAGAGAAATGGAAAAATCTAAGCATCTGCACACAAGTTAAAGTTAAGTATAATGACAATAAGAAGTTGAGTTTCAATTTACCTAGGTAAAAGAAAAATGGCAAAACGAATATTCCCAACTTAAGTCTCAAAATAATAATAATCGAAGTGCAGAATAAGATTCAAATTTTAAATGCCATGCAAACGTTAAAATCAGTAAACCCTAATATAAATTAAACTGTAAATTAAAATTTAAATTAAAAACCCAGATTTTAATGTATGCCTAGCCTTCCATCCTTTTCTCACTTCTCCTATTCCCCCACTCTCTTCCGCGTGGGCCCACCCTTTCCCTCTCTCCTCTTTCCCTCTCTTTCCTCCCTCCCGTTCTCTGTCTGCCGGCGGGCCCGTCTTCCTTCCCCCGCCTCCCTCTCTCTTCCTTCTTCTCCATTCCCTGCGCCAGTTCCTTTTTCTCTGTCTTCCGACCGCAGCTCCGACAGCCGGCCCTGCAGCTACTGTGCGCGCGTCGTCCTCGCCTGCGCTCCCACGTCGGCACGGCGTCAGCCGTCACCTGCCCCGGTCTCCATCGCTGCACGACGCTCCACTGCCCCCACGTCGCGCGCGCATCACCGAAGCACGCCCCCGCCATGCCTGCTCTGCCGCTCCACGCCTCCATCACATCGCCGCGCCCTGTGCCCCGGTCGTCGGCAATAGTGCTGCCACGGTATTCCGTCACCGCTATAAGTAACCCGGCTCCCCAATCCCCCCCTGCGCCATCTCTTTCCCTTCCCCCACCCTTTCTCCCCCTCCGCCGCAAGCAAGCCACCACCGCCTCCATGCCGAATCCCGCCCTCCGGCGAGCCCCTCCAAAATTGAGCGCGTCATCTCAATCCCCTACATCTCTTCTTCATCCCCTCCGTCTTGATTGGAATACCGTGCGCCAAGATTGCCGGGACGGCCATCTACCCCAAGCCCGGCCGCCACCGCCAATTCCATTGCCGCCTCCACCTCTGTCGGCCCCAGCACAATTCCCTGCGAAGAGAGCAACTCCCAGGTGCCCCGAAGCCTCCCCCACCGTCGGTTGAAGCCCTCCGCCACCCGAGCTCCCCCGCCACGGTGACCCCCTCCGCGCCGCCCATGGCCATTGCCGCCGGCTCACCTCGGGCTTGCTCCGGCCCGGCCAAATGCAGGGTAAGCTTGCGCATGATCCCGTGTAGCTCGTGCTCACCTCAATCCCTCCTCTCCCACATCTACACCGCCATTCCCCCTTCCCCTCCATGGCCGGCCGCCGTGAGCCATCGCGGCCGCGCTACGTCGTCGCCCGAGCAGAAGTGCAGCCATCCCTAGCTTGCCAAGAACCCCATTGTTCCGTTTTGCCTATCGCGACCGAGTCCCTGGCCCCACCCCGCCGGCGCCGCCGATGCCATAGTCGCCGCGCCGCCTGCTCTGTTTTGAAGCACCACTACCACACTACCTCTTCTCAGTGGTCTCCCCTTCCTATAACAGCCGAGCGCTTCCGCCCACTTGGTTAGCCGAGCAAATGCTTCAGCCACTTTGCCCCAGATCCTGAGTTCGAACTCAGCCAGCCGCATCCTTTAACCCACATTTTTGTTTTTAACTTTTGTAGCCCATTTTAGGCAAGAAAAATCATGGAAAATCTGAGAATAAAATTTAGAAAAGTTAATAAATAAAAGATCGAACCTCGCCTTTTTCCAATCGGCTATATTTGGCCACTTCTTTTTCCAAAGCAAATAATCCCTGTAGATACTTCCTCACTTTTGATCTCTTATTATCCTAAAATTTTCCCTCACGGTAAAGCTATTCAGATAACTCGTCCTCCTGTTCAAATCCAGCTACCGCTGTACTTACAACACACTAATCTGAATCATCTTTCTATTTTTCAAATCATAATAAATGTATAATTTAAATTAAATCGGGTGTTTAAAGTGTTTGGATTTATTTGGATATCTTGAGTTAATTGTTTTTATTTGGGTTCAGTCGCTTATCGCATAGTTAGAAACTGGAGTCCAGAAGAATCGATGGATCAAGCGAGATCAAGATCAAGGTGGAGATAAAGACCAAAAGCCCGAGACCATCAAATGAGATAGCTTTGAGTGAGCTCAAGACCGCGGTAAACTGCGCAAGGCGAGTCAATACTTTGATCATATTGAACCTATAATTTCTGCAAATTATTTTTGTTTAAATTATCAAATTGCATGTTGTTAATTTATATGCAAATACATGTTTAATTTAGGATTTTAGTTAAATGCCTATTATCTAACTTGATTAATACTGCCCCTCCTTTGGAATATTTGAACATGAGAACCTTGTCGCCCTAGCAAAATTATAATAGTAACCTTTCAAAAATAAGTCCGTAATTATATGCTATGCTTAGTATTGTTTAGATACTCATGGGCGCGAGAGCGCCCAAGCATCACTTTTAATCATGAGAAAAGTTGGTTGGGCAGTCATGGTGGTAATGACTGGTGTATGTTGGATATGGTTATTTTATACTCCCAAAAATCTCAAATTGCTTATTTGTCTGGGCGGATGGTTCGGGGGTATGGTGCAGGTGTGCACGAGAGTGTGGTTTGTGGTAGAACCGCCCAGATAACCCTAAGGACCGAATCTTGTCATGACCTCCTATGTAAAACAGTGCAACCACAAGTCTGTAAAGTACAACTTGGCTAAGTAAATTTATCGAAACCCCCGGACTCATCTCACTGGTAGTGGATGGAAGTGGATACGCAAGGGCAAGGGGAGGCCTAAAGGGACACCGAGTGGAGGGTGAAGTTTTCCAGTCGTGCTAGCGCTGCGGGGAGTGGAGCCTGGGCTGCGCTAGTATCCGTGGCGAACATCCCGTGCATAGATGGGACCCACCGCAAGTGGGCAGTTTCCCATAAGGTGAGATGACAAAAGGGACTAGATATTTTGAAAAGTCACTGTGATGGTCGGCTCAACCACATGACTAAGGAATCGTGTGGGGCAACGAGTTGATTATCTCTTGTGGTGAAAGTGTACAAACTCTGCAGAGTCAAAACTATTCGAATAGCCGTGCCCACGGTCAAGGGCGGACATGGGAACTTAACCAGATATAGTTCTATTTAAAAATGTTTGGAAAATGGGAATGGAAAAGTGGAGGGCAGCGGAAAGCCCTGGTTTGAGTTGTCCTGGGTGTCGCCCCAGTGGTAAATTAAGCGGTTATAACGCTGAAAGATGTCAAATGATGTGATGTCATATGTATGGAAAAACAAATTATGGTGATATTAGGCATATGGTGTGATGCCATATGTATGGAAAATCATGTTAATATTCCTTGAACATTATGTTTTGTGCCAAAGCTGCTAGGTCTCAGGAAATTTTATGTATTGTATTTCAAATAGTGGCATTTCTATTCCTACAAAATAAAATATGGAAAGAATAAGCAGGGTCGTGAGTAAGGGAAATAGATGTTTGTAGTGTACACATAAAGGTATTGATGGATTCAGGTCGATCATAAATAGGAAATGATAGTGTGGGTTCTGGGAGGAATAAATTGGTGGAGTCTAGCTGAATAGACAGGCTAAATAGATGATCTAATTGAATTTTAGGGAATTTGGAGGAGTAATACAAGTATTGGATTATAGTTCCTGATTAGTGATTTACTTGGTGGGAGGATACTAGTGGATCGTAGAATTAATCAATGATATTCTTGGTCGATATATAATGGTGAATCGTAGAATTGATCAATGATATTCTTGGTGGATTTAAATCAATAATAAAAAGGATTGGATTATTAGAAAACCTTGATGAGAATGTACGGTGGATTAAGTCAATTATGGCAATCGCTGATGGGAGTCTTAGACAGCAGCTAGTAATGAGAGTGAATCTTTGGTGGATTAAGTCAATGATGTCATTTGCGGTGAGGAGTCTTTAGGTCACAAAAATAACAATATGATATAATAATAGAAATGCTACTAATCGCGTTTTATGGCAAATAAAATAACCCGAGCCTCTTCTTTGATAAGCCATGCACACTATTTATTTGCATTCTGCGTATTGGCTCGCGGAGCACGGGGTCGGAGTGCTCACGCTCGCTTTTGCAACAAAATACAGAATCAGGAATCAAATCACCTCGCCTCAGCAACAAGATTGGACAAGCTGGTAGAGAAGATGAAGATGTCAAGGGTTGGGTCGCGCACCTCCAGTTGGCTGCCTGTGGGCATGTCCTGAAGGTTCCATCTGTGTGCTTCGTTTCCGCTGCTGCATCTTATTGATTTCGGCCAAAACGGCCCGTGAGTAAGTTTACTATTATATTTACGCTTCCGCATGATGTGTACTTTGATATTCAGAACTGTAATCTGTGAGCACTATCTACTGATCCAGGGAATAGTGCGGTGGAATCACAGAGGATTCCAGATTATATAATCTGGGCTCCTACAATATGTGGGTGGTTGGTGGGGTTTGTTTGGGTGTAGAAAAGGGGTCGAGGAGTGCAGTCATATTAGCATCGGTCTGGGGCAGTGGTGGTATCCCACAACTGTGGCATCCTGACTCACATGACAGTCACCTCCCTGCACCATTGGCCACCATCACCATTTGTTCCCTCCCTTGTGCCAAGAGATGCCTCATATGCCGTCGTCACATGCCTTCCACTCGATGCTTATTGACCAACAACCCATTTGTTAATCTATTACCTGTAGCGAACCAAACAGCCACAGATCTCCCAATCAGGCGAACTGCTCCAAGGGCTCCAACCAAACAGCCCTAGTGACCGTTATTAGAGTACTGATGATGGTTTAAATAGACAAATTTTTAGCAATTAATTTGTGCTTGTCGAACAAGTAAATTGCTCCTTATATATAACAACTTGCGAGGTAAGTGTAGCTAGGTCAGCAAACTTAACAAATGCTCGTTTGCATGACTAATTTTGTTTAGTTGGCTCATGGTGGATCAAAATCCCATCTATTGGACAATTCTCTATTAACGCATATGTGGCACTGAGTAGACATCCACTGTGGCGCCAGCATATCATCCACAACACCTCCTTCCTCTCCCTCTCCCCAACTCCTCGGTCTCTTATCTGTTTCTCTGACTAGTCAAGGCCAGCTGCCAGCAGCTAGGCTTTCTATTGGCAGAGCTAACACCCTCACCCTCATCACTGGGACCATGGCAGGAGCTTCTTCATGCGCATAGCCATGGCCACCAGCTAGCTATCAGGCCATCGCTGGCATCGAACTTGCTTAAAGCCAACCCAACAGACTCACGCATGCACAACAAGCAACAACACTTGAAGAAAGATAGTACAAAAAAGGGAAAATTCCATCTATAGCACTGAACTAACGCCGGTACCAATTAATACCACAGTTTTTTCTCAACTCCATGTAGTACCACAAGGAGGGTACAAATCTTCCATCCATAGCACTTCCGTCTACCTTTTCATGATGGTGTTTGAAATGTACAGGAATGCCTTTCCATCCATTGCTCCTGTAACTAAAGCTCTCTCTCTCTCTATTTCCATCTTTCCATTTGGTGGTGGCGCCGCTCCTCACTGCTCTAGCCCTTGACCACCTCGTTACCTCTTCTTGAGGTCTGTGCACGTCTGTCTTGCTCCACCAGGGCTCCATTCCTCCAAATGAAGTGTATGGTTAGGGCCTCTGCTCCCCACCCCAAATTGAGTCTAGGGTTAGGGTGTCTACTCCCCGCGCGTTGCTGCACCATGGAGAAGAAGAAGGATCACACGGAGGCGCACTCTGAGTGGTCATCGACAGTGAAGGCGCCTAGCAGTGGGCTGCCTCTCGTGCCATGCCCAAAGTGCCATGTGAAGATGATCTAGGTTGTGTCCGAGAGCTCAAAGAATCAAGGAAAAGAGTACTACAAGTGCCCTAGAAATGGCGGGGTAAGAATCTCCCTTTTGTCTTGAATTTGATGTTGAAATTTGGTTTTTTGTTTAGACAAATTCCCTCAAAGAAATTGATGCATTTTGATGATGAAATTGGGTTTCTTTTGGTCTAGATGTATTCGAAAGAGTGCGACTTTCATGTGGAAAAACCAATACATGAGCCATTTGAGTAGGATGCATATGGTGGAACAAAAGAGAATAGAATAGATGATTCTCCTCCGAAGTTGAGTAATGCAAAGGAAGTGGTTTTCCAAGTCAACCAGCGTGTATTGGAACATTTAGCTGTGATGAAGATCTCGTTGGACCAGATCAACAAGTCAATTAGGAAATCCACTACTTTTGTGTGTACATTTCAAGGAATTTATTTTGATTGTATTTAAGCTAGTTTGGATATCTTATTTGAGTTTGCTTGGAAAAGAACGCCTAATACCACCAAATGGACTCCTTATCTACGGAAATCGCCACCCACAAGATACAATGCAGAGGACAAATTAAGGCTTCAAATCACATACCAGGCCTCCTAATTCTAGAAGCCACCAGCTAGCCATGTAATACCACAACCAAAAGTATATGTAGAATGGAAACATTAGAGGTAAATACGGGTTTTTACCATCAGACCTCGACTTTTAACGTGTCAAGTCAGTATCGCTCGCAGAGGTTCCCAGACCATCCTAGGACGGTCGGCACCGTCTAGAGAGCCGAGTAGCGCCCTCAGAGGTTCCCTAACCGCCTAGGGATAGTCGGCACCGTCTCGCGACGTGGGTTCTCGTCATCCGGCAAATTCTTACGCTTACTTTTTTTTACCGACATACCGCTGTAGTACAGACTCCAAAGCCAACTTACCCCTTGGACCATATTGCCCTTGGGCAGCCAATGGTGTGAGAGGGGCATGGGCTTCAAGTGAGGGCGATTCGGACATTTCACCAATGCAATGCAGCCCCAACCCTACCCTTATATGCTAGCAAAGAACCAGCCAACCCATTTTCTCATCTCATTCTCTCCACAAGGTAAGAACAAAGCCAACCGAAGCACACCTTCCATCCCTTCTCACTGCCAAACCAAAGAGCTATCAAGCACATCCTCCAAGCTCCACAGGGAAGAGGGAGCCCGAAGAGGAGGAGCAAGGGAGCAGCCGGCCATGACGGCAAGAGGAAGGCGGAAGCAAGGGCGTCGACGGCAAGACGACGCCATCAACAACAACCCGGAGAAGCCCACAACCACCGAGTCTGCTCGCCTTCCCCCAACTCCATAGCACAAACGCATAGCAAGAGACAGAGAGAGGGTTGAGGAGGGGGAAGATGGAGGGGCCGACGGTGGCCCCAGTGGCCGGTGGCGGGGGAGGGGCTGGCGCGTCCAAGCGCCCGTGCGCCGCCGGGAGAGGGGGCCATCCGTTCGACCGAGCGCGTGAGAGAAAAGCAGGGGCCGGCAGGGGCACCGGCGGCAGGCCGAGCGCCGGTGTCATCGAGTGCCGCCGTGCCACCCCCGGGCGGCGGTGCCCAGCACACCTCGCCGCGTGTGCGCAAGGAGAGACGAGGCAAGCAGGGGGGCGGCCGGCGGAGGACCCAAGGGGCCGGCGAGGTGGGCTCGCCCGCGAGCCGTCTCACCGCCGGAGCAGCGCGTGGATGGGGGGGTCCCGCGCGCAAGAGAGAGGGGGAGAGAGAGTGGGGGCAGTGGAGGAGGCGGCATCGAGGATTGGCAGGCGGGGCCCAGTGGCCGGTGGCGAGATGGGCCGGTGCGCCGTGCGCCGCCGCCTGGAGGGGGGCCATCCGCCCGGCCCGCGCGCAAGAGAAGGCGAGAGGGGGGAAGAGGAAGGTAGAGGGGGGCGGCGGGAGGGGCCGCCGGCGGTGAGGGGGTCGCCGGCCGGCCTTGCGCGCCGCCGCGCCGCCGCTGGGAAGGCCCGTTAAGCCGTGTAGAGTAGAGGAGAGAGAGAGAGAGAGAGAGAGAGAGAGAGATGAGGGGAAGAAGAAGATAAGGCCGGCCGGGTAGGTGAGGAAAGGAAGGAAAAAAGAGAAGAAAGGAAAGAAAGGGAAGGGAAAAAAAGAAAAGAGGAGAACAAGAAAAGGAGGAGAAGAAGAAAAGAGGAGAAAAAGAAAGAGAAAAAAATGGGGGTTCGGCACCTACGCGACAGGTCCCTCAAAACCCGTGCGATTACGCCCGAGGTTGGGGTACGAGCTTAGGGACGCCGTTCTCCGTTTAAGCTCTGGATTTTTGTTTTGCCGTTGAGTTGGGTTGATGTGTGCGCAGGTGGAGGTCCCGGGTCGGAGCCGTCCACGCGTCATCCCCGAGGCTAACCAGGCAAGTGCATTGTAAAGCGGTGAATTCGGGTAGTGATTTCGGTTAAAAAATTGAATGATGATGCACTGCTTATCCTGTTGAGGTAAGTTTACTATTTTCAGATGATGCATGGCTTACCAGTTGGGGTAAGACAAATAATATTCGGAATGCATAGTGAGAAATAATGGATGATGAACGTTTGGGACATAGCATGTTGATATGCATAATTGAACTTGCATTGCATGCATGTCATGAAAAGAGAGAAAGTTGGTCCACGTTGAGTGGACACTCCACGGGAGTGGAGCTGGGTCCCCGTATGAGAGTTACGGGCAACCGAGGTCGCCGTATAAAACAGGACGGGCTTGAGGTCCCCGCATGAAACAGGGTGGGCCTGGGTGGGCATCGACGGGTGCACACTCTGCTGTACCGGTATAGGCTAAAGAATTGTGATAGAAGTGCATGAGCATGAGCATGGGCAAATGCATGACGATCGTTTGATGAGAACCGAAAGAGATAAGAGAAATGTGCATGTGCATGATGAATAGTTCATCATAACGTAGAGTGGTTAAATGGAAATGTGGTTAATGAAATGGGAATGATTATGGTTAATGAATGAACCTGTTATTTGCTGTTTTGCTTTGTACTTGCTGAGTCGGTGGACTCAGCCTTGCTTTGTTGATGTTTTTTTAGGTGACCGTTGAGGACGACATGCACGGGCGGGAGTAGCACATGGATAACTGGCACGAACCAGCAGCACTCTTGTATCACCTTTGTCAGTGTACTTTAGCTTCTTCTAGGCTAGAGTAACTACTAAAAATGCTATGATGTAACTGGACGCAGCCCAATAAATAAATTTGGTGTGGGTTTTTAAATTCTTCTAGTGTTGTTGAAATGGTAAGAGTTGCAGAGGTGGTAGCATCTTGGCCCAGAGAGTGGGCGGGGTGTTACAGTTGGTATCAGAGCGGGCGTTAGGTCCGTGGTAATGAAACTTGATAAGTTAGTCTAATTATTCAACTAAAATTTGACTTAGGCCTAATAATTAAATTAAAATTTGACACACTGGTGCACCATAGGTTGGGGAATGGGTCTTACATTGCATTTACGCTTTCGCAGCCTTAACGTTGATATGTGCTGTTGAAATAGATGTTTATGGGCTAGCTGTGTGATTGGCTATCTGTCTCGAATAAAGGTGCCGAGAGCTAGAGGACGCGGACGTGTGTACAGTAGGATGGGATTGGGTCAAGCATTGCATTTTCGCCTTTGTTAGTCGTGTTGTTGATTTGCAATGCTTGATGTTGATGCTTGCGAGTTGATAGCAAGCATGTGAACTTGTTATTTGTGTGTCCTACGGGACTTTGCCGTGGTTGTGTCGTGTACCGATGCAATCAAGACTGAGACCGTGGCCACTGGAGAGGCCAGGTCATGTTGCCAATTGTGGCATTGAGGTAGTGATGTTTTGCTTCAGTTTCGGGAAGTTGGTTCCCTTTGGTCAGCAACTCGTTGAGTTGTTTGGTAAATACCCGATAGTGGGGAGTGTTCCATGCAAGTCTGGTTTTCGGGAGAATTTTGATTATATGAATGATTGGAGTAACTTGCATGATGTGATCAATATCTTTTCTAGAGAAGGTAGTATCCAATAGTGGTTGAAGTGTTGGGTTAGGCGTATGGGAGATATGGTGGTTAAAGTAACAAATTGGTAAGACATGGTATTCTAAATTGTGAGAACCTAGGAGAGAAATTAACTTTAGTTATGGTGGTGGGATTAAAGATGATTTGAATCCATTGGGGATTTTGTAGTAACACGAGAAGTAGCGATTTAAGGCAAATCCATTTCTGCTTAATAGTTGGATTTGAGTTATTGGTGAACCAGTTGGTGATTACGGTTGCTTAGACTGTTGAGCCACATCGAATGACTGGTTTTACTTTGGTCCCAACCAATTAGCCCAATCGTGCAATCAAGGCATGCTAAGAAGTGTGCTAATTTATTATTTTGGTGGAAAATCCCTCATGGGGTTATCCTTTCAATTTGATAATAGGAGAAGGATTATAAAAGCTAAGTCCGCTAATCCCGCACCATGATTGATTATTATAATCATGACCAATGTTTTGGAAGATTCTAATAGTTGTAATGTTAGAACTCTATTGGGATTAGTTGGGAGGATAAGAATGATGATCTTAATGTCGGATAAATCTTCCAGTTAAAATCGAATGGAGAAAAATTGTTGTAAAGTTGTGTGAGACTTAAATTCTGAGGGATGAAGTTAATGACATTTTAGTGAGATTTGGTGGCGATACTTAAGCATGAGTTGGTGGAGTTGCCATTGCATTTTGTAGGAAATCATGTGCACACCTACGGAAGTAGAGCAGATGGATTCTATGCTTAAAAGTAACTGTGGTTTACGGAAGTACATATGATGTGTGCTAAAAATCCGGGTGATTGATCATCCTTAAAGTTGAGCTGGCGGAGATTGGTTAGCGCCTGGGAAATTAGGTGCTCATGGGATTGTTTATTGATAGTGGAGTTTTCTATCAAAGAGCCTTGACCACATCTTGTGGTATGCGCGTTTGATAGGTGTTATGATTGTGTTGTTTTGAACAGTAAGGCGGTGGTAAATATGGAAGGATAAAAGTATCCGGTGAACCGTGGAAAGGTTCAAGATGGGATACTAAAAGACAATGACTTATGTATTAGCAAATTGACATTTGCTAATCTGTGAAAGCAGTACAAGAGGTACTGGCTTGTTGTGGTTATGGGAAAGAGAATGTTAATTGGTTTCTATGTTGGTATTTGGAAGAAACACTTTGTGTTTTGGCATGCATTATCTTTTGGGGTTCATGACTTCGAAGGAGGTCATGTTCAGTTCCATCATTGACGAAGGCTTGGGACACGGTAGGAGATCCGCATGACTTGAAGATTGATTTATGTGCATGTGTCGTGAGTGCTACATGACTTCCCTCACTTCTACATATGAGATTTCCCGGACGAGTGGTCTGTGGCGCTCCCGGATGCGTAAGTTTCGGGCGTACCTAGGAACGAACTCCTAGGCATACTCAGGAATGAGTCCTGAGCGTTTCCCAAACATGTAATTTCGGTTGTCTTGAGTTAAGAGTCTAAAGTGGGCCCGGGCGCGTCAACTAGGGTAATGTAATATTTGAATTTTGTTGCATCTCTCCGTTTTCTTGGTGTTAAATTGCCTGATGTGTTTATTGTGTTGTGATGCTATGGCCAGAGGGAATGGTTCTCCTGCCTAGGCGTTGCATCATTGAAAGAGTGAATCCCGTGTTGGGGGAGTTTTGTAGTTTTGGGAGAGTGAGTGATGAACTCATTCTCAAGTCCTGTCTTGTTGGAGAATGAAAGTTGTTGGGATTTCGTTCTGTTTTTGGGGTGTTTAAATGTGGTAGACTTCATAACTTTGGAGGGTTACTGTAGGATTGGGATCCCTTGCTCTCGAAACGAATGTTAAATTCATAACATGAAGCTCTATTAAGCCTAGATCTAGAGTGAGATGGTTGATATGTTGGTAATAGGGTGATAATAAAGATTTGTATGGCTAATAGAGTTTTGAGTTGATCTTATGCCATAATCTTGGTGGGACATTGATTAGGGATAAAATTGGCCTTAAAGGCGAAACCAATGGTCGATTGTGTTTCCGCAACTAGTAGCGTCTATGGGAAATAATGGTGACAGATGTCACATTTAAGCTGGTAAAGCATGGGTAGCGATGAGAGTATGAGATATTGGTGAAAGAGCTTCCCCTGACTTATGTTTTGAGGTAATCAGCGTTAGAGGTTAATGTTTTAGATTGCTTGATTCCAATAACATAGACCAAGGATGATACTAATATCGGAGTTAATGGAGGAGTACTAGCAACCTTGGTTTATGAGCCTCATATTGGTTGACAGCTAGTAGAGGCCAAAAGATTGAGGTAAAGTTAAAGTAGAAGTTATTGGAAGATTTAGTTATTTGATGTTAAATGAGATCCTAATGGAGCTTACCTTATTCTGTGGATGTGAGAAGTTGAAAGTTAGTGTGTGATTTGTTTTATCCACCATGTTTGGTGACCATTACTTAAAGAAGTAGTCAGGAGTGTAATCCATTACATGGGTAATTGGAAATGTTTTGATATGTCAAAACATGGGAGCCTATTGTTCTTGCTAAGAGAGTTAGTGAGAACTATCTTTGCGAGTTTAGTCACATGGATGGGTGATCGATACTGATTTTAAGGGACATGAAGTAAAATATCCCTCGTGTTATCGACTGAGGTGATTGATCGATAATCAAGGGATTATTTTGGGTTCCCCTGATTTGAGAATTTGTTCAGGGCCACTTTGAGAGATAGTGGATTTAAGCGGAAAGTTGCGGCATTTCCGCATTTTACTTGTGGTCTATGTGGGTTTTGGCTACGGCGTTATCCTTATGCCTAAAAGAATATGCTTTCTTTTCTTGGAAAAGAAAACACTGATTTGGGGAATAGAAATATTTCACATGGTATAGGCGGCTTAAAGCTGGTTGTTAGGATGGGGATTGATTTCACTCTGAGTGGATTTATTGTGATGAAATGGTTTCCTGTGAGGAAACAAATTTCCTTCTATTTTGAGAGAAGGGTTGATGTTTGTGGATGAATGAGTTGATTCTATGAATGTTGCGAGATACTTCTCTTGTAAAAGAGAAGAGCTCTCCTTGTTGCCAATAAGAGAAGCCTTGTCTCTTTTGTGCAAGCAATGAGAGTGTTTTCCTGAAGGATTGGAGGTTTTCTTATGCCGAGGCATGAAGAATTGAGTCTATGCACGGAGTGCATAATGTGTTTCATGTGTCAATGTTGAGAAAATACTGGAGAGATCCAGAGCATGAGAATGTGTTAGGACCGGTGTCCATAGAGCAAGACCTCACCTTTAAGTCCCGTCTAGTTCGTATTCTAGAAGGAGTCGGAGAAGGTGTTGAGGCATAAAAGAGATAAAGTATGTTAAAGTGCTTTGAGCTCATCAGCCTGAGCGAGAAGCAACATGGGAATTGGAGTCTCGCATGCGCAAAAAGTACCCGGACTTGTTCTCCATGGGTACAAGTTAATGTTATGTTATGTGCAGTTTATTACATTTTGTTCATTCGTGCATATGGTTGAATGCTAGAATTCGGGGTCGAATTCTGTTAAGGGGGGTAGAATGTAATACCACAACCAAAAGTATATGCAGAATGGAAACATTAGAGGTAAATACGGGTTTTTACCGTCAGACCCATCGACTTTTAACGTGTCAAGTCAGTATCGCTCGCAGAGGTTCCCAGACCATCCCAGGACGGTCGGCACCGTCTAGAGAGCCGAGTAGCGCCCTCAGAGGTTCCTTGACCGCCTAGGGATAGTCGGCACCGTCTCGCGACGTGGGTTCTCGTCATCCGGCAAATTCTTACGCTTACTTTTTTTACCGACTTACCACTGTAGTAAAGACTCCAAAGCCAACTTACCCCTTGGACCATATTGCCCTTGGGCAGCCAATGGTGTGAGAGGGGCATGGGCTTCAAGTGAGGGCGATTCGGACATTTCACCAATGCAATGCAGCCCCAACCCTACCCTTATATGCTAGCAAAGAACCAGCCAACCCATTTTCTCATCTCATTCTCTCCACAAGGTAAGAACAAAGCCAACCGAAGCACACCTTCCATCCCTTCTCACTGCCAAACCAAAAAGCTATCAAGCACATCCTCCAAGCTCCACAGGGAAGAGGGAGCCCGAAGAGGAGGAGCAAGGGAGCAGCCGGCCATGACGGCAAGAGGAAGGCGGGAGCAAGGGCGTCGATGGAAAGACGACGCCATCAACAACAACCCGGAGAAGCCCACAACCACCGAGTATGCTCGCCTTCCCCCAACTCCATAGCACAAACACATAGCAAGAGAGAGAGAGAGAGGGTTGAGGAGGGGGAAGATGGAGGGGCCGGTGGCGGCCCCAGTGGCCGGTGGCGGGGGAGGGGCCGGCGCGTCCAAGCGCCCGTGCGCCGCCGTGAGAGGGGGCCATCCGTTCGGCCGAGCGCGCGAGAGAAAAGCGGGGGCCGGCAGGGGCGCCGACGTCAGGCCAAGCGCCGGTGTCGTCGAGTGCCGCCGTGCCACCACCGGGCGGCGGTGCCCAACACACATCGCCGCGTGTGCGCAAGGAGAGGCGGCCAGGTCCGGTCCCGGTCGGGTTCGAGGCAAGCAGGGGGGTGGCCGGTGGAGGACCCGAGGGGCCGGCGAGCTGGGCTCGCCCGCGAGCCGTCTCGCCGCCGAAGCAGCGCGTGGATGGGGGGGTCCCGCGCGCAAGAGAGAGGGGGGAGAGAGTGGGGGCGGTGGAGGAGGCGGCGTCGAGGAGGGGCCGGCGGGGCCCAGCGGCCGGCGGCGAGATGGGGCCGGCGCGCCGTGCGCCACCGCCTGGAGGGGGGCCATCCGCCCGGCCCGCGCGCAAGAGAAGGCGAGAGGGGGGAGGAGGAAGGTAGAGGGGGGCGGCGGGAGGGGCCGCCGGCGGTGAGGGGGTCGCCGGCCGGCCTTGCACGCCGCCGCGCCGCCTTTGGGAAGGCCCGTTCGGCCGTGTACAGTAGAGGAGAGAGAGAGAGAGAAATGAGGGGAAGAAGAAGATAAGGCCGGCCGGGTAGGTGAGGAAAGGAAGGAAAAAAAGAGAAGGAAGGAAAGAAAGGGAAGGGAAGGGAAAAAAAGAAAAGAGGAGAAAAAGAAAAGGAGGAGAAGAAGAAAAAATGGGGGTTCGGCACCTGCGCGACAGGTCACTCAAAACCCGTGCGATTACGCCCGAGGTCGGGGTACGAGCTTAGGGACGCCGTTCTCCGTTTAAGCTCTGGATTTTCGATTTGCCGTTGAGTCGGGTTGATGTGTGCGCAGGTGGAGGTCCGGGGTCGGAGCCGTCCACGCGTCATCCCCGAGGCTAACCAGGCAAGTGCATTGTAAAGCGGTGAATTCGGGTAGTGATTTCGGTTAAAAAATTGAATGATGATGCACTGCTTATCCTGTTGAGGTAAGTTTACTATTTTCAGATGATGCATGGCTTACCAGTTGGGGTAAAGACAAATAATATTCGGAATGCATAGTGAGAAATGATGGATGTTGAACGTTTGGGACATAGCATGTTGATATGCATAATTGAACTTGCATTGCATGCATGTAATGAAAAGGGAGAAAGTTGGTCCACGTTGAGTGGACGCTCCACGGGAGTGGAGCTGGGTCCCCTATGAGAGTTACGGGCAACTGAGGTCGCCGTATGAAACAGGACGGGCTTGAGGTCCCCGCATGAAACAAGGCGGGCCTGGGTGAGCATCGACGGGTGCACACTCTGCTGTACCGGTATAGGCTAAAGAGTTGTGATAGAAGTGCATGAGCATGAGCATGGGCAAATGCATGACGATCGGTTGATGAGAACCGAAAGAGATAAGAGAAATGTGCACATGCATGATGAATAGTTCATCAGAACATAGAGTGGTTAAATGGAAATGTGGTTAATGAAATGGGAATGATTATGGTTAATGAATGAACCTATTATTTGCTGTTTTGCTTTGTACTTGCTGAGTCGGTAGACTCAGCCTTGCTTTGTTGATGTTTTTTTTAGGTGACCGTTGAGGACGACATGCACGGGCGGGAGTAGCACATGGATAACTGGCACGAACCAGCAGCACTCTTGTATCACCTTTGTCAGTGTACTTTAGCTTCTTCTAGGCTAGAGTAACTACTAAAAATGCTATGATGTAACTGGACGCGGCACAATAAATAAATTTAGTGTGGGTTTTTAAATTCTTCCGGTGTTGTTGAAATGGTAAGAGTTGCAGAGGTGGTAGCATCTTGGCCCAGAGAGTGGGCGGGGTGTTACAATCCATCACAATGGGGAGGCACTGGGAGGGGAATGGATTAGGCGACTTGAACGGACAAGGCAACCAAATGAGATGTTGGGAGGAGAATGGATGAGGCGATGGGAGGAGATGGATTTGGTGACCAGCTCATAGGGCTATTCTTGTCATCTTATAATACCTAATTTTGCCCAAAAAAATCATTCAAACGAAAAAGGATAATTGGAGCAAACGGAAGTGCTATAGATGGAAGATTTGTGCCCTCCTTGTTATACTATGTGGAGTTGGAAAAAAAACTATGGTATTAATTGGTACCGGCGTTAGTTTAGTGCTATAAATGGAATTTACCCTGCAAAAATAAAGGCATAATCATGAAACAGAGGAGGAATCATGGCAATTCAACGAGGCTAAATCTACTTAACCAATGCTTATTTTGGCGATCCAGTTGCGTCTATCACATAATCATATCAGGTCGATATCAACTTTGTAAGCCAAATGCAGCTTGGCACATCTTAAGTACGTATCCTGTATACGCTCTCCTTTTGTGCTTTGTAGTTGGTACATAGCTAGTTTGGCATCAACTAGAGGCGGCTAGCCGGCCTAATGCTGGAGATGCCGGTGATCTCCCGTGCAACGATGAGCGCGTTGACGTCGTAGCTGCCCTCGTATGAATATATTGACTCCATGTCGCAGAACGCCTGCATGCATGCTAGTATCCATCAGGTATGTATGCAACAGAAACAACTAATGGATCGGAATACTCTATTCCATTTGGAACACATGATTCCTGTAGGAGTTTTATAGAGAGCTACTATTTTCTTTTCTCCAAAATTCTTACACAATCCTCACGTTCCAAGCAGGACAATGTACCTGCGTGGAGGCCGAAGCAACAATAAAAGGTTAATAAATAGTAACTGCAACAGTGACCGACCTTGCCGACGTGGAAGTCGGTGACGATGCCGTTGCCGCCGAGCAGCTCTCTCCCCAACGCCACGGTCTCGCGCGCCCGCTTCGTGATCCATGCCTATAAAATCGAGCGTTATGTGCTCCCTGTCTTCTGTCCATCTAGACAGTCCGATTCGCGATCGGATCGTCCTTAACCGGCGACATATAAATGATATAATATAGCACTGACTGACCTTCCCCAGGCTGGCCTGTCCTGCGGTCATGTTGCCGGAGTCGTGCAGTTTGCAGAGGCGCCAACCGAGGAGCGACATGGCCTGGATGTTGCCCAGCATCCTGACCAGCTTCTCTTGGTTCAGCTGGAACGCCGCTAAGGGTGCACCGAACTGCTTCCTTTCTGCCAAGTACCTGAATGCAGTGCAACGACTCAATGAGATCGATCATCTGACTGAGAAGTGAGAACCATGCATACCAATGGAGCCCGGTGAGGTGATGTACCGTCGGCACGCGTCGTACACCCCTATCGCGACGCCGACGCTGACCCAGGCGACCATGACGCGCGCGACAGAAAGCGCCTGCATGCAAGAACAGCAGTCACCAGTCGATCTCGGTCACTTGTGGATTAACAAGCTGATATGTGCAAGAAAACGATATCACTGTCAATCATTGGTCAAGAAAATAATATATCTATTACATTCACGAGATCCTGAAAAGAGTTGGCACCGGGCAAACGGTCGTCGTCGGGGACGAAGACACCCTCCAGCAGGATGTCGCAGTTCTGGACGATCCTCAGAGATACCTTGTTCTCGATCTTGCTGATCTTCAGCCCTGGGCTCCCTCCGTTCACAAGGAACCTGCATAAGAGCACTCAAGATCCATAGGCAAAGAAACCTGACAGATCCATTGGCCAATGTGCGTACATGTATATAGGCCCCTAGATTACCCATTAATCTTGTTGGTGCTTGTATTCCGAGCAAGAATGACGAACACATCCGCGAAACTGCTATTCGCTGGCCAGCGTTTCTGACCGTCGAGGACCCACCCTCCAGGGACCTACTCCAGATCGATGTCAAATGATTAAACTGAAACGGTATAAATAATGAGACTTAACAGTCAACATTGATGTGGGTCAAATAACTACCTTCCTAGCTATGGTGTTTAGAGAGCTTGCATCGCTACCGTGGTCTGGCTCTGACAAGGCCTGCAAATGCACAACATCACTTAAACAAATAGCTAGCTGTTCAGGCATGCAATAAATTCAACTGCGATGACGTTGATCTTTCTGCTTACATAGACGCAAACTTTATGCATTTTGCTCAATGACGGCAAATACTTCTCCTTCTGCGCTTCTGACCCCAGTTGTGCTGCTCACCCGTCACCACATATATAGGCAAATGCACACTCATATACGTTATATATTTATATTTGAATCATCGTAGACTCTAACAACTACACATGTTCTATTTGTTACAAAATTATAACTGTACTAATTAATAATTAGGTCCTACCAAATAATTGGTGTAGATATTTTTCTTTATCCTCGAGTAATGAGATATATAATTTGAATAATTTCAAGGGAATTTCTAGGCCTTAATATCACAAGTTGTTTTTTCTATGTATAGATAATAGTGTTTATCCATTTCATTGCATATAATGATGTCATTCTTGCTATATAAATCAGTCCATACCGATGGTAAGCATGGCGAGACACGAGTGAACAAGGAAGAACGAGGCGATGCTAGCGTCCACACGAGCCATCTCTGAAATGCACATGGCATAAGCAGTCCCAGATAGTCTGGGACATCCATGGCCCTGGAAATAACATGATAGAACGAAAAGTAATCAATATAAGGGTAAAGTGCTTTAACCTAGTTAAACTAATCGTTTCCAAAACTTTGGTTCTCTTTCATGTCATTTGGCTTGCCGTCTGGACTGGTTATATTAAACTCTTCTACCTATTTATGTAAAGATACGCAATTCACTTGCGCATTGTAGAAATAAATCCATGTGCACGTGCTTACTGGAATGTTAAAGCCCGAATCAAGCAATACATGTCTTAACCCTGTTAGACCATACGGTGATCGTTATTAAAAGTGATGATGAATAATTATCATTTAGATTGCTCTAGAATTTATGTTTGCAAAAGTATCAGCCGATAGTAGTCAAAGGTTTTGACTCCGAGTGATCTCGTTCAGTTCTGAGTTGTTCCAAGTGGTTTTCGTTGGATCCTAGTGGTTTTGGTCACCCGGAGTGGTTTTCATCTGTTCCGAGTGGTTTTGGTCTGTTTTCAATAGTTTTGAACAAGTCCGATTGGGTCCGAGCTGCATTGGATGGTTTTTGAGTAGCAACGGAGTATCGAGCGGTGTCCGACTAGCATTGGCGCATCGGACGGCTTTCAAGTGCCATCGGATCATCGGACAACACTAGATTGGCATCGGAGGATCGCATGACTGGCGTTGACCTCGAAGAGTGATGGCCCAATTGATGTTTACAACCACTCAGAGTCGTTTACGACCACGTTCAACTTCGACCACAATGACTTTGACCACTGCGGCTTTCGACCACGGCAGTATGAGCACTGTAGCACAACTATGGAAAAACAACCTCGTCTGTTTTCGACTACGCCTGACCATGTGACTTCCGACCATGGAGATTTCCCAACGAATTCAATCACAGTGATGCTCGACCACTAAGCGCTTCTGATGGGTTTCGACCACCATGGATTTCGACCACAGCTGTTTTTCGATGGATTTCGACTACGGTGTATTTCGACCATAGACATTTCTTGGCGGGTTTGACTCTGATGAATCTCGACTATGAATGGTTTTCGATGGCTGTCGATCACATTGATACTTGACCTCTGTGGCCTGCTCTACTAGTTCTTTTGCTCAGGCTATACCTACGACACCAATTCTAGCCGCTATTGTTGTCATATTTGTCATGCTAGATGTTAATCATGCATACTTCAAATCACTTCCGTTGTATATGTTCAATACCGATGAGGTCGAATGGCACGGGCGGGCGCAGTCAAGTGTAACGACCACGCTGTCAATGGCCCTATAGACTGAATAGGCTATGGATAATGCCAACGCCCATACCCTCATTAATCATTCATCCCTTGCATGAGGAACGTAAGGCGAAGACTGAAGACGATGACCAATGCGCAGCTTAATCGGAGGTTTTCTGTGGGTTACCTCGCAGATGTAATTAACCGAGAGGCCTTCCAAGGCCCCAAGAACCAGGACACCATATCATCTATGTCAGATCTACTACGCAAAGTAGGCTACGAAGCACACACACACATATATAAAGGGATATGTAACTTTGCTCTTCTCAAATGAATGAATAAAATACATGTTTTCCCTCTCTTGTTGTGTTTATTTATTTATTGTGTACTTTAGTACAGTGGCATGCTCGCATCTTATAACCCTGGGGCCAGAAATCCGTGAGCAATGTCTCACGTCGAACAAAATGCATGCCTGGTGGGACCTGGTTCTCCCATCTTTGCTGCAATTATTGGTCGTCGGTCTCTCCCTGTGCATTCATCAAAAGACATGGCATGTTGCATAATGACCATGGGAGTCGAGCCCCTACTAATCGTGAATCTTCTCACATGTGGATCCCCCTACATCAACACCCCAGTGCTGCAAATGATCCAATTTGGATCATTTCTGCCTGTGATAGTTTTTGAGCAAGGCTACAAGATCTATGTTCATGAGACCCAGGAGCCAGTCCAGTTCAAGATGGTTCTATCCAAGAAGGCTTAAAAGCGAGCTGCTGCCAAGGCAAAGGAGCGTCGTGATCTTATGTTCGAAGCATGTAATTTACTAAAAGAATCGATTGTCACTGAGATCAAAGGAGATGTGAATGGTGCTCAGTAATTGCGCACCAAAGCTTCCAATAGGTGGGCGCATGCTGCTGCCCTACGATCACCTGCTCCGGCTATTGACCTAAAGTTGGTTAAGCCGACGGCGCAACGCAATGAAGTCGAACTGCTGCAATCTCTGGAGGTAGTCTCACAAAATCTTCGGCTGCTCATGGCCAATGCTCGTCGAGCATATGGCCCTCATCCCCTTTGTAACTACAGGAGGAAGTATCGCAAGGTGCAATGACTACAACAGTCGATTAGCTCCCGTATTGCATAGAGCACCGTTCTTGATGAAGATTGGTCTCTTAGCATGAGAGACCTCATGAATAAGGTGCTCGCTTATTGAAGCACTTTAACTCCACCAAACGACTTGTTCCCTGACGACTGGGCACATGAACAATCAGAGATCAAAGAAATAGTAAGGAAAGCAATTGTGAAGGAGTACTGAAACGACGATCGCATGGAAAACTTGTGCTAACTGGGCCAACTGGTTTAATCACTGAAAACAAAGGTCCTTTCCGGCAAGGTGTGTTAGCACCCTGCCTGCATCTTTCCACAAAGGGAGAACCATCATTTTCCCGCACCAACAACAGGTTCACCGTACTTGCAAGCGAGGCTCTGGCACCTCGTGACGAAGACTTGCGGCAAGAGCTTCGACAACTCCAAGATGAAATGAGCCGACTTCGAAGACGGCTCCAATATCGTGATCTGCCAACTGGGTCATCTGCAACACAAACGTCAAACTTGGGCATATCAGCATAGGTCCCCACCTGCTCACATCGCACGTCCAAGACAAACCACGATGCCATCTTGCTGGAATCGATGGTCAAGATATCAAGGCCAAGCAACACCCGCTCATGTCAATCAACAATGGCGAGCTTGGAATACTCCTTAAGAACATTCTCCCTCAAGGCACAAAGCCCATACACAAGCACCACCTCAACAGAAAGAAGTTGCGGCATCTTAGATTGCCCGATGACTTGTACATTCACCCCATGTAGCGCCACCCCTGCCACCAAGGCCTTACGTGCAAACGACCAATCAACGTAGGCGTCAGAGGCATCGAAACAGTCGTCACACATTGTACCAAGAGCTGGAAGACTTGGTGCTCAAGCACATGGAAATACGCATTTGAGCTAATGGAGAGATTCATCAAGAAAACAATAATATCATCTTCCACATCTCCCCACGTTTAGAGCAAAGTGAGAGGTACAATTACCTCCTCAATCGTTTGACTCCAAAACCACAGGGAACACGACCCTAGGTACCCCATCAGGAGGAGGCGATGGCCTCTTAATCACATACTCCAACCATCCCGCCTAGGGAAGAACCAAGGGATATTACATTGCATACCACCTTACCAAAGAATCAGCAAATGCTTGTCCATTTAGGTACTCCAATGGAGGGCATTGAGCAAACACAACCTAAATCGCGTTCCTCAAATGAGGAACCTCCACAGGTAGTTGCCACTGTAGAGCAGAGCATGACATAAATAGTGGAGTCTTCCTATGATCAACGGGATGTAAGCAAGATAGGTGATGCGGTTGGAAAGAATGTTGCAATGTGTGAAACCCTGATAGCTTGCACAGGGCATGCAATTAACAATGGATGAAAAGCTCCTTGTGTCACCCAGGAATTTTCATATCCTTTAGATGAAGAGATCATTCCCAACCCAAAGGCATGTTTTCTTAAAGAGTCTTTGCCTTGCTTCGACCAACTACGCACATGGTTTAAAAGCACCAATGAGTCGATAAGGGAAGATGAATCAATACCTTTAGAGGGAGCAAAATTGGCAGCTCTATGCCTCCCCACACTTTCTGGGAAAGGTTCATTGTATGAAAATGACATATACTTTTGTTCCTACGTCGACCTCACCGCTCAGCTTCAAGATCATAAAAAACTGCAACAAGTCACAACCGACCTAGAGTGAATAATCGGCTGCATTCCATCGCCCTCCAAAATATGGGAGGAGCTTTAGTAGAAGGGGCGGCAGAACTCGATACACAAAGTGATGATGTTTCTAGTGCTGGTTCTTCACTAAAGAACCATCCAAACTCGCCTCCCTACCAGAAGCTCGAACCCTCCATTCCATCAGAAGGAGAGGATCATCTTGATGATATTAACACAACAGCAACACATATGGCATTTGATGAAGAAACAAAGGTGCTCAAATTGATGAAAATCTTATACCCCCGACGAATGCTGCCAGCGCATCTAGCGCAGAAACGTCGAGGTCGTAGGGAGTCAGTTTAGAAAAGCAAGTATGTGAACAATGACAAATGATGGAACAATTATCTACCAAATTTGATAGTCTCCTAGAAGCTATGATGGGTTCTGGTCAAAGGATTCCCCCACATGTAACATTTCAAGCAGGTAAAGACCCACAGAGTGAAGAATTGGAGATGGCGGCTCGCAATGATGTTGTGGTTCATAATGAGCAGGGACGTGTGTTGTCCAGTAATAATCCCAAGCCATGAGCTATCCCTGCTACTTCCACGAGTATGGTGCCATCCCCAAGTACGCTGAAAGGCTACCACGACATCGTACAAGACTTGGTGAACAAGAAACTTAACTAGATCGCCATGGAGCAAATGCTTCCATCATCGAAAAGTGAGCTTGAGAAGGCTTATGAAGCCTGGCATGACATGGTGGCCTTCCCAACAGGTTGGCATCCACCAATGTTTCATCAGTTTGATAGAACTGGCGACGCGAAGGAACATTTAGCTTACTTTGAGGCAACTTGCGGTGATACCATCAACAGTTCATCGCTTCTATTACGACAATTCTCTGGATCTTTGACTAGCCCAGCCTTCCATTGGTATAGCCGTCTACCGACTGGGTCTATCAGCAGTTGGGCAGGCATGAAAGAAGTCTTCAAAAAACACTTCATCTTCATGAATAAAGACTTCTCAATTGTGGAGCTAGCTCAAGTTCATCAAAGGCGAGATGAGAGCATTAATGATTATATAATTTGCTTCCACAACAGTTATGTGCGCCTCGCCAGAGAGACATTTAGAGGATGCCATTGAAATATGTGTCCATGGAATGCAACAACATTGGTCACTTGAGGTGTCTCAATGAGAACCCAAGACTTTCAGTGCCCTCAGTTTAGCAGTGGCAGCCACAAAGCTAGAGTTCAAGAAATCTCCTCAAATTATAGAGCTCTACAGGAATGCTAGCACTTTCAACCCTGCCAAGTGTTTCAACTCGACGGCCAAAATTACCCACAATGGGGGCAAAACTAAGGTGTCAGCAGAAGCCAACATGACAAGGAAGTCTTCTACATCACAAGGCTATGTCCCTACTTTAAGGGCAAACAATGAGCAATCTAGAAACAAGCAGCGTACATCCTTTCAAGAGTTACTTAAGAAACAGTATATCTTCCAGCGGGAGTTAGTAAAAGACATGTTCGAGCAATTAATAGAATATCATGCCTTGAATTTGCCAGACCACGGAGGCCTAAACAAGTAAATATGACCAATAATCCTTTGTATTGCCCATATCATCGATATGTTGGTCATGTGATTGAAGATTATTTCACCTTTAAGGAATGGCTCCAAAGAGTTGTTAATGAAAAGAGGATCAATTTGGATCTAGATGCCATTAATCCAGACTATCGTGCGGTCAATGTGGTGACCGTGGAACCACATAACTCGTCAAGAAAAGATGAAAAATCATGGATGCCGCTTGCCCAAGTTGAGTATCTAATAGCTGATATGATTCCTACACCAGAGGCAAGCCCTGCAGCTCACCAAGATATATCCTCTGCTACTCGTGAGGGGTCGTGGAAAATGGTGCGCCAATGCCTACCTTCCAAGGACTTGCGTCCATGGCAGCGTCATTCAGTAATGCCAGCAAGTGACATTTTAATGACAAGGAGACAACCTGATCCAATGAGACAGCAAGTCAGAAGGAGATGAACCCTTTCCACGTCCAGGTCATGCGCTTCCTACTTTGGCACAATTTATGCCACAAAGCTGGGGGCAAGTAACCTCAGGGATAACTGAATAAGTGCGAGAGGATGACAGTGTTGTTCCATCATGCAAAATTGCTACCTATAATGTCATCTTAGACCTGCCAAGCTCTAGTTCTGAGGAATCCTTCTCCTCTCACGAGCATGAAGTACTTCAAACGGATGCTATGTCAAAAGAAGTACAAACAGAAGAAGTTAACATGAAATTGCGGGGAGGTAAGTTTCTGTCTAAGCCACCAAATTCGAAGTCATCAAAGGCGGACAAGACCATCACTACAAAAGAAACGCCAACCCAAGAGGGAACATGCAAGATACCTGTTAAAGAAAAGATAAATACGCCTAAGGTCGACTACAATGTTCTTGCTCATCTCAAGCAAATCCCTACATTATTGAGTGTGTACGATGCTCTCATGTTAGTGCCCCATCTGCGAGAAGCACTCGTAAAAGCATTACAAGGCCCAGAGCTCTATGAGGTGGATATGGCGAATTACCACCTCTTTGCTAATACATTATTTGTAAATGAGATTACCTTCGCTGAGAAGGATAAAGTCGTGGAGGACGATGACCACAACCGCCCACTTTACATTAAAGGGAACATTGGAAATGCGCATCTCCGGTGAATCCTCATCGATCCTAGATCCGAGGTAAATATCTTGCCATTGCGAAGCCTGACTCGGGCCGACTTCATAGTAAATGATTTGGAGTCTATAGATGTGATGATCTGTGGTTTTGACAATCAAGGGAAATCCGCGTTGGAGCTATTGCAGTAAAGATAAAATATCCACGTTTAGCTTCAAGGTACAATTCTTCGTCATCAAAGCAAACACATCATATTTGGCTCTAGGGTAGGCCATGGATTCACAAGTATCGAGTGGTGCCCTCTACTTTGTATCAATGCTTGAAATTGTTAGATGGAAAGGGGACGCAACAGCGTATTGCAAGAAATATTGCTCCCTACACTATTCAAGAATCATATCATGCAGATGCAAAAATATTATTTCCAAGTTAAAGATTCTAATCGGCAACTAGGGCAAACGATGCCAGCGGCTGATATTCTAACCACACCAGACTCTTCATCAACCCATGAGGTGAAGTAGCTCCTCACGCCATGTTCTTCCACCGGTGCAAATAATCCCACCACTCAAAGTCATAAGAACAATGGTCGTAATTGGATATCTTGGGCCGCTGGTCATGAGGATAAACCTTCATCCTCCAAATAGATAACCAACTCCGCGAGACGAGGTGCCTTCGCTTCTGTAGCTACTCCGTTGCTGCTGAAAGCAAGGACCCCTGCGACAACATCGATTACATTGAAGTCTGCTAAGAAACCCCTGATAAAGCTTGTGACTTACTCGCTGGGGAAATCTTCATGCTCTATGATGCCTTCAGAACATAATCCTCTAACTGCTAAAAGCGCTGCAGGTGAGGGAGGCTGCAAATTGCTCATGACTAGCAATGATGCGCTGCTTGCGATTACGCTACAAGCACGTAGGAATTCGAGGCTGGAGGTCACGCCCATTTCAAGCAAAAGAAGAGCGGCAAAGGTAGAAGAGGTGACAAAGGGTGGGTGTGATATACAGCTCCCATCACTCTACGTATTAGTGACTCCTCTGCTAGAAGTCTGGGCCATCCCAAGCACCTCTAGTTGCACGCTTCCAACTATTTTCTACAAAGTTCCTCAAGCACAACAATGTGAAGCTATATTTGAATTCCCTGCCCCCTGCTTTGGTACAGAGGAAGTAATGTCAACAATGAAGGTTAAGCCTAGGATGGCTCAGATTTGCGTAAGGCCAGATTCACACTCTGACAGAATCAAAGAATGCCACCACTGCTGGTTGTATGCAAGGAATGGTGGGCCCAAACAGAGAATTTTATCAGAAGAAGATGCAAGTCTCAGTCAAAGTATGGGGTTGGTTACATAAGACATCACTCCTCTGACGAAGAAGATGAAGAGTTCAACAAACATCGTGAAGTTTTTTGCGGCACTTTATCTATCACCACGAGGGATGACGTTGAAAGTCAACCCTCTCAAAGGGCATTGTCGTTTGATGCCCTCGCTAATGAACAAAAAAATGCTTAACATTTCCCCCTCTCCTCAGCAGCTCGAGAATGGAGGGCAACGATCAACCTAGGGACCAATGATGATCCACGACCCACCTTTGTTAGTGCTACTCTAACAATCAAAGAACGAGAGGACTACCAAATCTTTTTGATGGAATACCGAGATTGCTCTGCTTAGACTTACAAAGAAATGCCAGGGCTTGATCGTCATGTTCCTAAACATAAGCTGGCAACTGACCCATCTGTCCGATCGGTTAAACAACCACATCATTTACGACCAAAATTTCAAGACCAAGTCATTGCTGAGGTAGATAAGCTTATAACTGTAGGCTTTATCAAAGAGGTACAATACCACCGCTGGCTCGCCAATATCATCCCAATCAAAAAGAAGAATGGACACGTGCGTGTGTGTAGATTTTCGCGATCTAAACCATGCCTGTCCTAAAGATCATTTCCCTCTTCCTATCACAATAATTGTTATTAATTCGACCACAAGCCATGGCGCCGTATCCTTTATGGATGTGGCGGATGCCATCGATACAGCATTTAGAACACCAAAAGGCAATTTTTACTACAAAGTGATGCCGTTTTGGCCTAAAGAATGTCAGCGCCACTTATTAACGTGCCATGGCATACATTTTTTATGATCTTATACATCACTCGGTGGAATGTTATGTTGATGATCTATTCGTAAAGACCAAAGACCGCAACATCATCAAGAGGATCTCTAAGTGGTCTTTAAGTACGTGCGCCACACCACCAGGTTAAGATGAATCCACTTAAGCGTGCCTTTGTTGTTCAATCCAGCATTTTCCTTGGCTTCGTGGTGCAACACCGTGGCATAGAGATCCATCCAAAGAAAATCGAGGTGATCCTTGAAATGCCACCTCTAGATAATTTAACAAAGTTGAAGTCATTGCAAGGAAAATTGGCATACATATGGCATTTCATAGCCAATCTCTCAGGGTGCATCCAACCATTCGCAAAACTTATGAAGAAAGGTGCACCATTCATATGCCCATCTAAAAGGATTAGCTTAATTGTTAATCCTATTTTAAATCTTGGCAATGAGGCTCACATCAATCATATTGCAATCTTTTATGTTCACTCAGGTTGGCATGTTATAAAGAAATTGAGATTCTCCAAATGATATCATTCAAATGGTGTCAAATGAGAATTGAAAAGGAGAAGATTGAAAAGATGTATGCTTCAAGCATACCATGGTCAAATGAAAAAAGGCACAAGAGTGCACAAATGAAAATAAGTATGCTTCAAGCATGCAACCATTTAAAAGAAGTTTGCTTTAAGTATGTATCATGAAAAAGAAGTATGTTACAAGCATGCCACATGCCTAAGAATCGTGTGTGGAGCAATAGGTTGTTATATGAGACTAGCCCATCTAGATTTAATGTTTGCTTCAATTTTAGGCTTTGACTTTTTGTTATGGTATCTCACTGTGCACGTTATAATTGGTTTAGTCATTGATGAGATGTCTATCGTTGATCTAAATTGCTTAATTGTGCTAAAATATTAGTTTTGATCTTGTTATATGATATATGATTTTATGTGATCTAGATAGCTCTGCTCATACTGTTGGCTTGGTCAAAAATTTTAATCAATGCAAAGTGACTTGCATAGTCTACAAAGCTTCCTTGATCTCTATTCACTCGGCTTCTTTTAGAATTATTCCCACTTTTGATCCCTTGATGATTTCATTGCCTGTAATGTCCCAAAAATTTGAATTTGAACACGTGTAGCCTTTGGATTATTTGGAATGAATTTTCTTGAAATTTGGAATTATTATGGTGTTTCTTAAATTTTGGTTGAGGTTCCAAAAAATTGAAGAGAGTCATGAAAAATAAAACCAATATTAGTAAGGCCATAACGGATATATGCAAATAATAGAAACCTAAAATTTTAAATACGAATCCAAAAGGATGATCCAGCATAAGGAGGGCGAAACTTGAATTAAAATATAAAATCTCATTTTGAAAATAATAGCATAAACAACAATAAAGTAAATGAATAAAATACAAAAACACACACACACACACATATATATACACACACACACACACAAATTGTGCCTTGTCACCTTAGCGAAAACTATAATGTTATAACTTTCCAAAATAAGTCTACTGTTATTCGCTTGCTTAGCATTGCTTAGGTATTTCGAGGGCACCAAGAATGCCCCAAACTATCACTTTCAACTATGAGAAACTGGTTTGGGAAGTCATGGTGGTAATGACTGATGTATTTGGTATTATATTTTATGCTTCCGAAAAACCCTGAAATTTGCTTAGCTATCTGGGCGGATGGATCAGGGGTATGGTGCAGCGGTGCACGAGAGTGTGGTTAGTGGTAGAACCGCCTAGATAACCCTAAGGACTGAATCTTGTCATGACCTCCAGTACAATCACAAGTCTGTAAAATACAACTTAGCTTAGTAGATTTACCAGACCCTGAAGGTCATCATCATAGGTGGAGGTGAGGTTGTGCAAGTGGCTGGTCTGCGGACGGCTTGAATGGGACACTCGTAGAGAGTGAAGTTTTCTGTGGCGTGCTAGTAGTGTGGGTAGCCAGCTGCTCGCCGTTCAGAAGAAGAACATCCCGCACAACCTATGGGATCAGCCGCAAGCGGGGCAAACCCATAGGGTGAGATGATGGAAGGGGTGAGGTATTTTGAATGGTTGCTATGATGGTCAACCCAACCGCACGACTAAGGAATCGTGTGGGGCAACGGGCGGACTGTCTCTTGTGGGTGAAGTGTGCAAACTCTGCAGAGTCAAAACTATTCGAATAGCCGTGCCCATAGTCAAGGGCGGACATGGGAACTTAACTAGATATAGTTCTGTTTCAAAATGATTTATGGGAGGGATTGGAAAAGTGGAGGGCAGCAAAAAGCCCTAGATTGAATTGCCCTGGGTGTCATCCCAGTGATAAGATAAGTGGTTATAACACCGGAAGCTAGAGTATGGTGTGGATGCCATGTAATGGTGGATGGAATCCGTATCGCTACTATTGTGGTCTTATCTCACAAAACTTTATGTCAAGTTTCCAAAATGCTAGGTCGTAGGAATCTTTTAAGTAATGTATTTAAAAATATTTTATGGCAAAACAAAATAAACCTGAGCCTTCCCTTGATAAGCTGTGCATGTTAACTATTGCATATTGTGTGTTGGCTCGCTGAGCATGGTGGAGTTGTGCTCACACTCGCATTACCAAATTAGAAACAGGGACCCAGGACCATTATGCTCATGAGGATACCCCAGCTGCTGAGGAAGTAACGAAGGAAATTAGGGAGATTCCTATGTTTTTGGGTCCTAGACAAGATAGCTTGATGGAGATAGTTTGCATATATATTACCTAAGTTTAGATAGTATATGATGCACACATTTACCCCCAGTCGCTTGCCTGTCACTATGGTCTTACTTTTGCTTTCATTTACGCTGTTATTCTGTGATGTAGACATTTGGCCTGGTTGGCCCTTTTGTAAACTGTCGCCCGACGTGGTGTAATTTAAACCCTGATCTATAATATTATGTTTTATGCAATGTATGGTTTGAATACAGCAATGTACCTATGCGCACTATCTACCGATCCAGGGAATAGTGCAGTAAATCACAGGGGATTCTGGATTGAAAAATCCGGGTCTGACATTACCAAAGGGGGAGAAAAGAAGGGGGAGATTTGAGATTTGCTCTGGAAGAGATTTGTTTGGATACTCGTTGTTTCAGATCGCAAATTCTTTTGTTGAGTATTTTTTTGAGGTGTTGTCAATGCATTATCAAGGGGGAGATTGTTAGACCATGTGGATGGTCATGATTAAAAATGATGACGAATAATTGGTATTTGGATTGCTTTAGAATTTGCATTTGTGAAAGTATCGGGTGTTCATAGTCAAAGATCTTGCGTTTCGTTTGGTTCTTTTCGAGTGGCCTTTTCTTCTTTAGTTTTAGCCGGCTTCGACGGGCTTCAACACTTTTTGACTACGGCCGGTTTCAATGTTTTATGACCACGGCTATCACGGTGTCATTTATGACCACGACAAACCACGTCCAGGTTACGACCACGGCAAACTTTGTCTAGGATTTACGACCACGGCTGACGGTTACAATCACGTGTGGCTTTACAACCACGCATGGCTTTATACCACGGCAATATGACTTCGACCACGGCAACACGACTTCAACCATGGCAATTTGACTTCGACCATGCATGACTTCAAGCACGACTACGACCACGAGGTAATCATAGCTATAGTACTTTTACATGGTCGTATCTTCAATGTTTTTGTTAGTCGTGGGCTTTACTGGTTGTACTTGTTAGTCATAGGATTTTCTGGTAGATAGTCGGTGACTTTGCAGTTGATGGTCGTAGATTTTGTAGTCTTGTCAATAGTCGTAGACCAAGCAGTCTACTGTCATCGTCTTTGGTAGTCGACCAGGTTGATTGGTTGTGGATAGTTATGGTCTTGTCTTAGGTTGGACAAGGTAATTGTGAGTTGTTACGCTGATGACGGTCAAACTGGGAAGAGCTTGTGCCAGGAAAAACATTTCTTTGGTCTTTGCATGTTCAGGAGAGAGTTGAGACGATCACGGTTGGTGACGTGGAGGACCAAGACTAGGATTGGGAGATCTGAGGTCCAGACGGTTGAGGATGTCACGCGAGGTGATCCGGCTAATGCTAGAGAACGTGGAGATCAAGGATAGGAAGCGAGATGGAGCTACGACAGGGGATATCCTGGAGGCTTCGTCACGTGTTGGTTTTGGATTGTCACTGATAGTCCATGTGTTGGAAGGGTAGAGTTTGCATAAAACCCATGTTAGGAAAGGGTTTCGGGTCCCTTGATTTGAGGAAGAGGTAAGGTGTTGTGTTCTTGTTTGAATCAGACACGATTGGGATGTTAGCCTATAAAAGCAAGGAGAGGCTTAGGCTAACGTAACTGATCTTTAGTGCTTTCATTGAGGAAGTTTTTATGGGTGTCGTGAGGGCACTTTGTAGCCAAAAATCCATTGTAGAAATAGTAGATCAGATCTATTCCAAAAGAAGTTGATCAACAAGATGTCTCTCTAAGCTTCGTTCTTCTTGCATCATTGGCGATGTGTTTTTTCTAAGCATTGCTTTTTCAAGTTCTTGCCGATGTGCTACAACCACTGTGCTATCTTTGACTTGTTCTCGGTCGAGTAATCAATTTGTTTGAGCAGTCAAAGTCTTTCGAGCGATAAAGATCTTGACTACGTGATCGTAGCGAGCGGTCGCGAGAGAGGTCAAACGCCGAGCGGACGGAATCTTCATTGAGCACGCAGTTGTCTTTGGCTGGTACTTGTTCGAGCGAGTTCAACCACATATTTGAGTGCTTGAATGTTACTGGGTGAGTTTTGCTAGCAAGTTTGACCATGAAGCGAAGTAGTGCGACAAGTTTTATGATCGGTCGTTTTTCGATCACGATCAGAAAAGCGAAGCGAAAAAAGTGGAGGCGATCATTCACCCCCCCACCCCTAATAGTGCTATACGGTCCTACACGTGGACATAGACTTCACAGTCTATTGTCGTAGTCATAGACTTCGATGACTGTTGTCGTAGACTTCGCTTACTGTTGTCGTAGTCGTAGACTTCGTGGACTGTTGTTGTAGTCGTAGACTTCGCAGACTGTTGTCGTAGTCATGGACTTTACGATCAGTTGTCATAGTTGTAGACCATGGTTTGTGAAAGTTTCAGCCGACCACGGTTGGCGATCGGCAGGTTTCGACCACGGACGATAGTCCGTCGGCCTTGTGATGGATAGTTCGATCGGTAGGTCTGATCGGCAAGTGTCGACCACGATATGTCGACCACCACAAAATAACCACGACACTTCGACCATGGCAATTCAATCACAATAGAACGACCATGACAGGTAATTGGTAGGCTTCAACCATGTACAGTGTACCAGTCGTATGCTACAGGGAACTGGTCGTATGCAACAGTGAACTAGTCATATGCAAAAGCGAACCGGTCGTATACAACAATGAACTGGTTGTATACAAAAGTGAACCAGTTGTGAGCTACAGTGAATCAGTCGTGAGCTACAGTGAATGGCCGTGAGTCATAGACATGTGTTGGACTGGTCGATCAGCAGACTACAACCATGGTCGGTAGTTAGAGGCGTCGACCACGATCTGTGATTGATAGAGTGAGCTACAGTAACCGGTCGGTGGTTGTAGCTATAGTGTTGTGTCGTAGTCATAGACTTCATGGTCTACTGTCATAGTCATAGACTTCACGGTCTGCTATCGTAGTCGTAGACTTCATGATCTGCTATCATAGTTTTAGAATTCGCAGTCTGCTATCATAGTCACCCCCCTCTGATTGCTATATACAATCCTACACACACTCTTGGACCTCAATTGAATACTCTTGAGCCCTTGCATCACTCTCTTTAGCTCTAGTGCATTTGTTTTGCATTTTGAGGTTGTTGAGAGCATTCAAGTGCATTACATCACTTAGTTGATCTTTGTGACACTAAAAGCCTTCAAGCAAGTGTCATCGACTTATTACTCTTAGTGGTTGCCACCACCTAAATAGCTGGGAGGAGTTGAGTTTAGTGATCTCTTTAAGAAGATTATGAAGAGACTCGGCGTGGTTGTGAAGATTGGAGCTCACCTCCCATAGTGGGGAAGGGCTATCTCTAGTGGATTGAGGAAAGGCTCATTTGTGTAGGGAGCTAGCTTGATTGTTCAAGCTCCCTCAACGTGGTTTAGGAAAGACCGAAAAGTCTTTGAGACCACGGGAAAAGTTCCTTGTGTCTTCGTGTGCTTTACTTTCTTGCTCTTTACTTTGTGCATTTATATTTCTAGTTATGAATTACTTTACTTGCTTATCTAGAAGTGTATCTTGCCAGTCTTAGTGTGTTGGCGCCTTAGTGAGACTTAGAACTTTTAGGCCTTGAATTGTGCAATAACGGTTTTTAGTTCGTACTTGCTTAAAAATCAGGATTTAGCAAAAATAATTTAAAAATATCCTATTCACACCTAGTCAGTTATCCTTGATCCTACATCGCTGTCAGCTACTGCCCTCCACAGCCTATCCACACTCCGCCCCCTCCTTCAAACCAAGCTTAGCATCAGCCCCATGCCATTGTAGCTTAAGTTTTCGCGTCTTCTCCCATGCAACCGCAATTTCTTGTGAAGAGTAGCCTTGTTTCTCAATAAAAAGGGTAACCGACCCTATCACAACCCTAGAAGCCCCGCGCTGCTACCATTTTCATCAAGTCACCCAGAACGCCGCCTTCATCTTTGGCTCCAGTGCCCACCCACCACAACGATCCACCATGGTCAGTGCACATTCTGGTAAGCCTATGCCTCAACATCTGCATCAAAGTGTGCCATTTTCCCCCCTCTTTGAAGAACCCCAACCAATTTCATGTCCTGTGCCGTGTAGCACTGGATCCACATCGTCGTCTTCGTCTCCAACCACCGCCATCATCGACGCATAGTTTGAAGCCCTCTCTCTCCAAGGTTGTCCATCACTATGAAGCTCTCTGCCACTGCCATTGTCATTTTCCCTTCTTCGGCTAGCTTCTTCTGTGGCCATAGGCCTTTCTAGCACCACCTTGTCCTACTGAACCTCGTGGTGTGCTTCGTTTGAAATCATTCTCGTTGTGGAGTTCTATCACCATTCAAGCCTTCAATGCCGTCGCTATTCACCATCATCCCGCCACTGCAATGCTTTTCTATCGCCATCAACCTCACCATAGTGATTGTGGTAAGCCCCTGGTTCTTTCACACTACTTAGCTCTGCTTGTCATGGTCGATTATGCTACTGTCATCGCTGCTCTGTTTCGCGCTGCCACAAGACATGGCCGCTGGCACTGCTCTGATGACCCAAGGTCCTCGTGCCAGCTCCCTTAGCTTGGCAAAAACCTCCTAGTCCTATCCTATGTCCTAGTTTCTTGCTGCCTTTAGCATCGTGCTGGGCCCGTCCTGAGCCCAAGCACCTCGAGACCTCTCACCACTAGCGCAGCTGTCAGCGTCCACCCCTCCAGCCGCCAACAATTCCCTGAGCTTCATTGTGGTCTCCTCTTTCCATCCGTGAGCTCGCTCATGCCCTCTACCATTGCCTTGCCACCGACGAGCTCAAAAACAAGCTTGGCCATGGCTAATGTAGCCTCCCCTATCATTTGTTTATGACAGGTGGGCCCCGATGATTAGCACTAATGACATCATTTAGTATTAGATTAGTTTAATTAATCTTGTTTAAGACTAATGAGTTTGTAACATGTGGGCCCAGCCCTTTAAATCAATTTGTAAATCCAAAAAATAGAAAAGATGCCCTCGATTATAATAAAATACGCTTTCTTAGTACGTTAGCACATTTCTAGAAGACACCTTCAACGTCACCCTCTCAGCACAGTATATTCCTTTCCTTTTTCTAGGATTTTCTCTTCTGGCAAAACTTAGAATGCTCATAACTTTTGCATAATAACTCCAAATTGAGTGAAACTTGTTTATAAATTTTTATAAAATCATGAACTTTCTTAATATGCACAAACAATAATTGAGTTTTGCCTCTATTTGAATTTATTTGAGTTATTTAGCATACCTCGATTCGGATGTACCGAAAATGGTTCAAGATTGATCCAAGCAAGAGACAAGTGTTCAACAGTAAGGCAAGCACCCACTACTACAAAAGGGGTCATCACAGACGGTTCGGAACTATCGTCACAAATGATTTTCTGAACCACCTGTATTTATATGTCAATGATAATCGGAGGTTGTCACAGACGATTTGTGAGCCGTCTGTGATAAAGACAACACAGACGGTTTGTAACTAGAACTGTCTGTGAAGAAAACTATTATAGACGGCTCGAACCAAAAACGTCTATGATACTCACGCATGATAGACGGTTCTAGTTACCAACCGTTTGTGATTGGCAAGTATCACAGATGGTTTGTATATAGAACCGTTTGTGATTGGCAAGTATCACAGATGGTTTGTATATACAATCGTCTGTGATAGTCCTTCATAGACAGTTTATAGCACAAATCGTCTGTGATAGTTCATTCTATACCTAAAATTTTTTCTATTTTTTTGCTAGCCTCAAGAAATAATGTTACCCATGCCCTTTGAAAACAAGCAAATACAGTGGCAAACACAACAACACATTCCATTACAGGATAAAAAGATAACGAACCCAACTCTTTAACACGGAAAGAATATATAAGAAACAGAGATCCTCTCATCAAGGAAGAGAGGGGAGGGCATCGGATGGCGACCGGATATCACCGGCAATGGATGCATCGGATGGCGGTTGTGTTGTGCAGTCGCCCATGGTGCCACAACGGAGGCGCTAGCTCACGGCGGTAGTTAGCGCCGTCGAGGAACAAGCTAGATGCATCGGATGGCGGTAGTGCCACCTTTGTGGCACGATGGTAAGACTACATTAGACACTCTTACGACACTTACGGCAAGAGTGTGCTATGCAGTCAATCATGGTGTCACAACGGAGGCGCTAGCTCATGGCAGTAGTCGACGTCGTTGAGAAACAAGCTGGATGCATCGGATGGCGGTAGCGCTACCTTTATGGCACGACGGTGGGACTGAAGTAGACACACGACACTTACGACAAGAGTGTTTTCTGCAGTTGACCGTGGTGTCACAACGGAGGCGCTAGCTCATGGTGGTAACCAGCGTCGTCGAGGGAGGATGCAGGAAGCTAGCTAGTGGATGAACTCACGCGTGTCTACTGGTGGAAAGGTAGATGGGGAGTAAT